>CM057832.1:87731242-88931242 GCA_030068075.1 Paguma larvata | reverse complement strand
CGAAAGCCCCCCGGGAGGCCGAAGGAAACCACACTCGGCCTCACGTGAGACCACGACCTGAGCCGAAACCGTGAGCTGGATGCTTAACGGACTGAGTCACCGGGTGCCCCCCATCACTGTTTTCTTTCCCTTCGACCTTTATGGAGGTTTTCTGGGCTTCGAGAGGATTTCGTTCCCAATTATATCTCCGGACCACGGGGCAGGAACAGCCCCAGCACGCCTGCCCGGGAGCACTGCAGACATGGGCAGACGCCTGCCTGGCCCCAGGGAGTGCTCCTCTCCGGCCGCCGCCGCTGAGGCGACAGGGTGCTCCAGTGGGTTCCCAGGCCAATTACCCACGATCGGAATTTCTGGGCTAGGGCTGGGATGTCAACATGTTTTGTTTTGTTTTTCATTTCCCGGGAGATTCCAGAGCACACGCGCTTCTGAGACTTTCACTCCGGGAGAGCAAACAACCCCAGCTCCCGTTGGAATCGGGAACCATAAGGGGACCGGGTCTCTGCACTGCCTTCCACTTGGGGAATATCAGTCGCCATTGATTTAATTTCATGTAACTTAGCTCACAATGAAAAATCCAAGAGAGCTGCCGTAAGAAAGAGTAAGGGAAGAAGACGGTTCCGGAGAAGAAAGCAGGCAAAGACAGGTGCGTCAGATGGGCAGGAGGAGAGCAGACGGACGGAGTTTCTTTAAGGTCTACCCGACCCGGGAGCCTGCATGAGGAAGCGAAGACCCACGGAAATAGTTAAGCCTGAGGTTAAACCCGAGTGCGAGCTTTGACAAAGAGTGGACGGTTGTGGGGCCAGAAGACAGGACGGTGGGGAGGTGGGCGGGGGTCGGTGTAGTAAACCCGGCAAAATCAAGGTCCGTTCGTTCAGATGCTTCTGTGTCCCTCCTCAGGGCGTACGGAAGGCACCGCTCATGTGAGGGTCCTATGCCGGCTTCAGGGAGAAGGGCAGGTCGGGGTACCCGTCCTCCACCCGTCATTTCTCAAAACCATCTGGCTTAAAATACTCAGCATGCCCAGGTTCCAAGATGCCCTGAGCCCCATCAGAGGGAATCATTAGTTCAAGCTTTATACTAACCTTTCAAAGCATAGAAAATCCAACCCAAACTTCCTAAGACCGCGGCCCTGGTAAAGAAAAAATTATTCTGATTCTTGTTAAAACAGGACGATGGCCATAGGTGTCCAGACTGTCAGTTCCGGGTGCTGCCGTGCAACAAAGATGTCGCAGATGTGCGGCCACAGGTCGTGGTCCTGTGAGGCGGGTTCGGCCAGACCCCCCTCCTGATCTGTTGGTCTTACTGTACCCCAAATTTTCTTTAATACGCTAGCTGGAACTGTTGCTGTGACTAGATTGTAAACTGTTTGTGGGAAGGGGTTCAATGTATATCGTCAACACCCGGCACGGTGACTGGCCCCCAAGATGTTTCTCAAATGTAATGAAACTAAACACGAAGACATACACTTCTGGGAAATAAAATAATAGCCAAAAAAAAAAAAAAAAGAAAGAAAGGAAGAAAGAACGAAAGAAAGAAAGAACGAAAGAAAGAAAGAACGAAAGAAAGAAAGAAAGAAAGAAAGAAAGAAAGAAAGAAAAGAAAAGAAAGAAGGAAAAAAGAATTAAGTAAATTTAAACTGCAGTTGGATGATTACTAGGCAAAAAGAAAACCCGGGGGACGCATCATGGGTTTGTTCCTTGGGTCCCTAGGTCCCTCGCCAGCTGGCCTTCTTCCCTGCACTTTCCGGAGGCTCGCCATGTTTGTTTCACATACGACGTCCAGTGGTTTGGGTTGCACTCAGTGGGAGGGACATGGAAACCACGACTCACCCATCCTGAGGTGGACTGTTTGAATGGCCATAACTACCAAAGAAACTGATGCCATAATTTAAAACTCTCGAAAAAGAAATATTTAGGGACAAATGGTTTCACTGGAGACTTCTACCAAATGTTTAAAGAATGAACCCTAATCGTACACAATCTATTCCAGAAAACAGCAGAGGCGGGAATGCCTCTCAAATCACTTAATAAGTTTGTGTTACCTTAATCCCAACACCAGATAAATACAAAACACACACACACACAAATCCACAGACCAATATCCCTCACCAGTAGACATGCAAAAAATCCTTAACAAAATATAGCAAATTGAACTCTACAATGTGCTTAAAAATTGTACACCATGACCTGGTGGTGTTGGTTCTAGGGACACAAGACTGGTTTAGTGTTTGAAAAGCAGTCCAGGTGATGACAGCTTTAAAAGGAAAAAGAAGGGGCGCCTGGGTGGCTCAGTCGGTTCAGCGTCCGACTTCCACTCAGATCATGATCTGATCTCACGGTTTGTGAGTTTGAGCCCCGCATCGGGCTCTATGCCGACAGCGCAGAGGCTGCTTGGGATTCTCTCTCTCCCTCTCTCTCTGCCCCTTCCCTGCTCGCTTGCTCTATGTGTCTGTCTATCAATACCACACAGTCGATTGTTAGAACTGTAAGTCTTAAAATCAAGTAAACTAATTTTCCTACTTTATTCCTTTAGCTATTCTAGCACCTTTGCCTTTCCATAGAAGTTTTAAATTTAGCATTTTTCCATATAAATTCTCCCTCTCAAAATAAATAAACTTAAAAAAAAACCCTACAGCTAACATTATACTTAATAATAAAAGACAGTGTTTTCTCTTTGAGATCAGGAGCAAGGCAAGGATGCCCACTCTGCTTCTCATGGAGCATAAGGTTAGTTCCATGCAGTGCCCGAGGCAAGAAAAGGAAATTAAAGGCATACGGAGCACACAGATCAGAAAAGAAACAAAACTGTCCCTATTTGTAGATGGTATGATTGTCTGTGTAGAAAATCACCAGGTATTAAGAAACCTCCTAGAATTAATACAGAAGTCAACTGTAATTCTCTATACTAACAATAAGCACGTGGACACCAAAATTGAAAACACAATACCATTCAAAATTACTCAAAAAATACGTAGGTGTAAATCTAACAAAACATTGTAGGATTTGTATGGTAAAAATTGTCTCAGTACAAAAAATTTAACTTTAAATAAGATATATAATACAATTTTAAAATGGGCAAACGAGTTGAATCAACCTTCTTCCAAAGATGAAATACAAGTGGCCAATCAGCCCGCGAGAAGATGTTGCACCTCGTTGGCCGTCAGGAAAACGCACAGCCACATCCGGAGATACCACTTCACACCCCCGGGGACGGCTGTCATCAAAGACAGCCCATACCAGGTGTCGTGAGGACGTGGACACCGGGCCCCATGTCCACTGCGGGCGGGGGTACGAAATGGATCTAGTCACTTTTTCAGTTCTTCACAATGACAAACGCAGCGTTCCTACGTGACATGGGAGCGTCGCTCCTAGGCACCTGCTGGGGAGAAGTAAGAGTGTGACTACACAAATGTCCGTCAACTGGTGAGCGAATAAATGAGGCGTGATCGACACAGATGATGAACTCTTATCCTAGAATAAGAAGCACTGAAACCCCGATTCACACTGGACACAACACGGACGAGCCTTGAGAACCTTATGCCGAGGAAACGAAGCCGGTGGCAGAACAGCGCGTATAGTATGATTCCGTTTACACGAAATGTCCAGAACAGGTAAATCCACAGACAGGAAGTAGAGGCGAGGCTGCCTAGGGCTGGGGCAGGAGGGAATGGGGAGTGGCCGCCGAAGCTATAAATACATTTTAAACAGTAAGACCATTTCATTGTACGCTTTAAATGGGTAAATCGTATGCTATGTGAATTCTCTCTCGATAAATTACTTTAAGGTACGCTGTGCGGACCTCAGGATGTCCCCAAATGTCCTTTTGGACATTTCTCCCATCTCGTTCCAGTTTCAAAAGGCCAGATCTCCTAACTTAAAAATACAGTGAAATCCTTTGAGAAAAGCATTTCCCCAAGTTTGTCTAAACCTAGACAAGCGCCTTAAAGACAAAGCGCTTTAGAGCCCATCCGTCCTATACCTATACCCATCCGCACTACGCATGCGCCCGATTTCTGGGGCCTTGCACTTGGATGAACACGGATTCCCACGTCCGAGGCTCATCGTCTCTCTCACCCGGGGAGGCGTTCGGGTGCCCAAGGATACAACTACCACACGTTTCGTTCACGCAAACCAGCTTTGTGCTCTCTGTTGTAGCCGCACTTTCCTGTCTTCAGGCATCCTTCCTGTCTTTGTAAGCTGGTACCCTTGGCCCCTAACAGTCCCGAAGCACCCAGTAGGCGCCCGAAAAATATTTGTTGAATGTAACCAAGCAGAGGGCAGGGAGGGAAGCCTGATCCACGTAACTGTAAATTGTAGACTATTATTTCTATTCCCTTGGCATGAAAGACTACAAAAAAAAAAAAAAAAAAAAAAGACAGCACCTTCTAGGGATTTCCACGCCACGGGATGGTGTTGTTTAATTGTAGTGGAGTTTTTAAAACTTCTTTTTACTTTTTTTTTTTTTTTTTTTGCATTTATTTATTTTGAGAGAGAGAGAGACAGAGCATGAGCAGGGGAAGGGCAGAGAGAGAGGGAGACACAGAATCTGAAGCAGGCTACAGGCTCTGAGCTGTCAGCACAGAGCCTGACGTGGGGCCCGAACCCATGAGCGAGATCATGACCTGAGCCGAAGTCGGACGCTCAACCGACTGAGCCACCCAGGCGCCCCTAAACTTCTTTTTGAATTTTGTTCATATTTTGCTGTTTTTACATTGCCGTGGTGGTTTGATGTCCGGTCCCGGGGCCCCAAGGGGCCGAACTTTATCCCCCGCAGGGTGAAGGTTGGAAGGAGTAGGGTGAAGAAGACAGAGGACTCGGATATCAGTCTGTCACGAGCGCCTCGCCACAGCAAGACCCGTCTCTTATTGTAGCAGAAGAACGGCTTAATGCAGGAGAACGGATTACTCAGGGACAGAGTTCGACACTACCCATCTAGGGTCCTATTGTACTGAACTAGTGATTCGTCAGGCTTACGTGATTCTCAAACAGTAAACAGCTATATGTGCGTAATCAGTGTAGTCAAAACAATCAGAGCAATCAGAGCACAGCACGACTCAAGAATTTCAGTATGTTCTAAAGGGTTAGGAAATTTGACCAGAGACAAGCAGCGAGCTTGAAGCCTTCTCCGGCCTGGCGTTTGCTGCCAGACCAACTCCTGCCTGGAACTGATCAGGCCACCTGCCGTTCTCCCGTCTCCGCACGGGACGCCTTCAGTTTTAGATTTGCCAGAGTGGCACTTGCCCCATTAAAATTCCTGTTACCAGGGCGCCCGGGTGGCTCAGTCGGTTGAGCATCCGACTTCGGCTCAGGTCACGATCTCGCAGTTTGGGAGTTCGAGCCCTGCATCCGCTCTGTGCTGACAGCTGGGAGCCTGGAGCCTGCTTCGGATTCTGTCTCCACCGCCCCCCACCCCCCGCCCTTCCCCTGCTCATGCTCTGTCTCTCTCTGTCTCTCAATAATAAATAAAAACGTTAAAAAATAAAAAAAAAAATCCTCTTACCATTGTCTTAATTGTTTCCTTCAGCTGAACACAATGTTGTTCTCCATGTCCAGGTGCGGTGACCATACCTATAAAAGTCACAGGGAAGAGCTTACAGGCAGCATCGCCAAAAATAACTTCAAATGCTTTACCAACAAGCCTTTTACAGTGATCATTATAAAATGTGTGAAGCCGCATTACTCAGTGCGCTGTGAAACCTGGAGTACACGACTTAGCGATTTATTAGACCCGGCGGCTGAGCGGCTGAGCGGAGGCTTCTCTTGGAAGGCGAGAGGGGCAGCCACGTTTATCAGAATGAAGCACACTGGAACACAATGTAGAGGCTCGGCGAATACCCCCAAATCCCACCGTCCTGGGGTGACCGTGGTCCGAAGCCTTCGGTCGCCTCCCGCGCTATCCCGCAGGGGCCGCGTCCGAGGGGGTGGGATCGCATCAGAAGGACCCGCACACGGAGGAAACGGATGAATGAAGGATTCACATGGATCCACGTGGCCTCCCTCTCAGCCTCTATGCACTCGTCTTGTTTGGACGTGACGTTGAACTCGCTAACTCTCCAAAGATGAGAGTTTTGGCTACTCGCCTCCATTAAAAACAACAACAACGACAACAACCCTGCTGTTAGAACACGTTCAAACGAATCTTCTACCCGAGCTTATTCCTTTGTTTGCTTGACAGCCAGGCCTGAGGAGCCGGGTAATTTGCAATTTTCCACCACAAACGAACTCCCCTCTGGTTGGGTTAAAATGCTAAGCGCGGGACTGACGCTTACCGCACGTTTTCCGTGCCCTGGTGCGGGGCGGGCTCAGGACGGCCACTCTCTGCGTAGCGGCTGGGGTGAAGAGGGCGCTGGGCTCGCTCGGGGAGCCAGAAAGCCTGCGAGTGGGGCACGCCTGGGGGGCTCGGTCAGTTAAGCGTCCAACTCTTGATTGGGCTCAGGTCATGGTCTCACGGTTCATGAGTTCGAGCCCCACGTCGGGCTCTGCGCTGCCGGTGTGGAGCCTGCTTGCGACTCTCCCCTCTCTGTCTGCCCCTCCCCCACCCGTGTTCTCTCATTCCCTCTCTCTCTCTCTCAAAACAAGTAAGCTTTAAAAAAAAAAAAGCTTTACAAGTAGGAATAGTTTTACATGAAGACCAAAATAAGACTAAGAAAGAGGAGGCTGTTTTGCCGAGAGGAATAAAATGAATATGGGGTCCAGAACTCATATGGGAATGATGATTTTGCAGTCATCGTTCTGGACCAGAGGCGAGCTAAACAACACGGCAGATTTCGGGCCACGGAGAGGGTTGTTATTTAACTCAAACCCCACTGGTTTTGATTTGGAGGATGGATTTTATTGAGGTGGTTTCCGGGGGCAGCACGCGGCTTGCGTTTGCAGCACCAGGGGAGCCACTGAAAAGGAAGGATGTGACCGGGGCGGGCGAGGGTCTCCCCGGGGGCTTCTCGGACAGAGGGCGGCCCGGCTCCCCTGGGAGGCCCCGTCCTCAGGCAGGGGAGGGCCTCTCCCAGCGTCTGCGTTCGTCAGGTGCCTTCATCTCAAAATCATCAACATCCCAAGGAGGCGTATTTTGGGGCGGCGCGTCCCGACGCCCCCGAGGGGCCCGCGAGCTCGTGGGCGCCCAGGCGGGGCCTCAGGAAGCGCGGAATCGAGGGCGGGCACGCGGACGGCACGGCCGCGGAGAGGCGAGAAGGCCCGACGCCGGGAGTCCGCGCACGGAGCCCGGGGCCTGGAACGTGGGCCCCTCGGCCGGCCCCGAACCGCGCTCCGCGCCCGGAGCCGAGGCCCCGACGCCCCCGGGAAGGCGGCCTCGCCCGCGCGGCTTCGCTCGCGTCACTGAGGCGGCCGCGCTTCATCCCGGAAGGAGCGCGAGGAGGCGCGGGCCCGCTGCCGCTCTGCGCACGCGCGGCCTTCGCATTTGTGCGCGTCCTTGGTATTTAGTGTGTTTTTAAAGTGTGAGGCCCTTGTGATTTCAGTCTCCACCGTGAAAACGACCGAAAGGACTTTTTATTTGAAAAGGAGAGCTTTCTCCTCATGAACATTATCAGGCCATTTGCAAGAACCTACAGGGTGTGAATCTGCGAGGGTTGCCGACTCTCGCCCACACACGCTCTCTCTCTGTCTCTCGAAAAATAAATAATAAATAAAACTTAAAAAAAAAAGCGTTTTAACAAAACGAGGGCCACATCCGTGCTTTGTTATCAAGGACGAGCGGGACTCGGAGTCCGGCTGTCCGTCTGCGGTCCTGGGGGAGGGGCTGGGAGCAGCCTCTCCCGCCACGGAGGGTCCTGCTCACTGCCCGCAGCGGGGGAGGTGACGGAGGGCGGCTGAGGAGGGACTCGCCTTTTGCTGTTCCAGGAAGAGGGCCCCGCTGACATTTGTCCTTGAGGACTAGAATCCATCTTTCTTAGGAGGATTTTTAAAATAATCTCTACACCCAACGTGGGGCTCGAACTCACGGCTCGGAGACCAAGAGACACGTGCCCTGCCAACCGAGCCAGCCCCGCGCCTCTCCTGGGCGCGCCGAAAGCTTTCCCTCTGAGTCTTCACTGCCTATTGGTCAACAACAAAACTCCACTGAGCGAATCCGAAGACCTAAGTGGCTTTATTTTTTCAAATTTATTTATTTATTTTGAGAGAGAGAGCGCGAGAGTGCAAGCAGGGGTGGGACAGAGAGAGGCAGAGAGAGAATCATGACTGGGGGCTCCAACTCACAAACCATGAGATCATGACCTGAGCTGAAATCAAGAGTCGATGCTTAACCGACTGAGCCACCCAGGTGCCCCTCTAAGTGGCTTTGTTTATTCATTTTATTTTATTTTATATTTGTTTTATTTATTTATTATTTATTCATTTAGTTATAAAATGCCTCAGGAACGGCCAACGCCCCTCCAACGGAGTAGAGAGGCGGTGTGAGGAGCCGTGAAAGGTTGTCATAGGTAGAGGGTGGGGACAAAACATTCCTCTGCGGAACAAGAGGACTGTTGCACAAGAGGCTGAGCGCTGCGGGGGGCGAGGAGGCATCCTCTCCTGGGGTGCAGGGGAGCAGGTGACAGACTCCCCGGCCGCTGCAAACGAACACGTCCCGAGTGGTGGGGACACCTCACCCCACGGCACTCCACGGCAGGGGAGGTTGAAAGCGCAGTTAGATTAGGAATCAAGCCCTGGTTTGGGGACTCGGTCCAAGTGACACCATTCTGGGCCCGCGGGCTTCCTCACACGGGCTCCCACCGCATCACCGCGGGCGACGCCGGCTGGACTGACCGCACCGAACCGAACCGACGTCCAAGACGGAGGGAGAAGGCCGACTTGCTCCTCCCGACGCCCTCCCCCGAGCCGGTTCGCACCCGGGGACTGTGTTCGCGAGGCTTTCGGCTCCGATCCAACGTGCTAGGAATCCCTCTGTTGGGAACATTTGAACTCCCTCGCCTCCAGGGAGGGGGGATCAGAAGAACTGAAGAGAACAAAATTCTTGGCTTTTGATTTACAAAGTAGGCTTCAAAGGTCTCAAGGCAGAGGTGGTAGTTGGAGGCAGAAGCAGGAAGTGTAGGCGCCGGGGGGTGAGACTCACACGCCATCCCCGAGGACCCGAGGGATGCGGGTGTGGGAAGAGCGAACGAGGTCAGCCCCGCCCCCCTGAGATCAGGACGTTCTGCTCCTCCCGGGCCGAGTCTGGTGGCCCGCGAAGGGTGCAGGGCCTGAGAGTCAGGGTGGGGACACCACCACCGGGGCAGGCGCCTCTGCGCGTGGGCCTTGTCCTGGCCGCGGGCTGCGGCTGCGGAGGCCACCCTGGACGCCTGTCGTCCTCTGGAATGCCAGCGCTCACTGCCGTGACCGGACTTCGCCTCAGCCTCTCGGAGTCACCCTCACACCCAGGAGAGGCCTGGGGAGGCCCGGCGGCCCGCCCGGCAGGGACCCCAACCTCACATACCCAAGCTGAAGGCGCATTGTGAAAATAACCTGCCCCCCAGGGTCATTGTTCGCAAGCACTGGGGCTTCATAGATTTAATCTCTCCCGTTAAAGGTTTATTATTCCCATTTTTCCAACGGAAGAAGGGAGCTTTTATGCCTTTATGTTCCTGAGGCTAATAAGACCAGGGGAGAGGGTGCTGGGCTCTTGGGCCAGCCTAGTAAACAATAGTAAACAAGGGGTGCCCCGAGGAGCAGGGACAACCGCACAGGCACCACTGCTGACCCTCAGGAGAGCGCTGTCTGGATTTCTACGGAAGTCGTTTGTGAATGATACGAGCTAATATGCAAACATCATAGACAATGAACGTAAAGGATTTTGGCTGACAATGAAAGCCGCGGTGAGAACATGGGGAAACGTTTAAAGACAAAGTCAAAGTTAATCTTTTCTACTGCTTAAAGTTATAATCTATAATTCTTTTTTAAAATGTTGACTTATTGGGAAGCATGGGTGGTTCAGTCGGTGAGCGTCTGACTTCGGCTCAGGTCGTGATCTCACGGTTTGTGAGCTCAAGCCCATTGTAGGGCTCTGTGCTGACAGCTCGGAGCCTGGAGCCTACATCCGATTCTGTGTCTCCCTCTCTCTCTGCCCCTCCCCCACCTCTCAAAAATAAACAGAAAAAAAAAATTTAAGGGGCACGAGGTTGGCTCAGTCAGTTAAGCATCCAACTCTTGGTTTTGGCTCAGGTCACGTCTCACAGACTGTGAGTTTGAGCCCTGCATCGGGCTCTGCGGTGACAGTGCGGAGCCTGCTAGGGATTCTCTCTCTCCCTTTCTCTCTGTCCCTCCCCCACTTGCCCTCTTTGTCTCTCTCCAAATAAATAAATTAATAAATAAGTACAAAGTTTATTTATTTGGAGAGAGAGAGAGAGCATGTAAGTGAGGGAGGGGCAGAGAGAGAATGGACAGAGAGAATCCCCAGCTCTGAGCTGTCGGCGCAGAGCCCAATGCGGGGCTCAGACTTACAACTGTGACATCATGACCTGAGCCGAAACTGAGTCAGACGCTTAACTGACTGAGACCCCCAGGTGCCGCAGAATCTGTAATTCTAAATTCCTAAAGAACAACAACAAAAGTTTTCTGAACGTGAGAGGAAAAAAATGTATTATCTCGTTATAGGTAAGGTCTTTCTCAACATGGTTAGAAATGAAGAGATCTGAGAGTAATAAATTTGTTTGTATAGAACTTTTTAAACCTTTGTGGGAAAACAGATACCAGAAAACGAAATAAAAGAACCAATGAAAGCCAGGTAGAAATGTTGCCAGCATATGATAAAAGACTAATATTCTTCAATGTGTGAAGAGTTCCTGTAAATAAAGGAAAACACAAAATAAAAATCCAAATAGAAAAGTGGACCGAGGCCATGGACAACAAACAAGAAATAGCTATCCAGTGACTTTTTTTTCTGTTTGATTCTTTTATTTAAAAAATTTTTTTAAGTTTATTTATTTTGAGAGAGAGAGCGCACAAGTAGGGCAGGGGCAGAGACCGAGGGAGTGCAGGCTCCACCCTCTCAACGCAGAGCCCAAGTGGGACTCGAACTCACAAACCAAGAGATCATGACCTGAGCTGAAACCAAGAGTTGGATGTGTAACCGACTGAGCCCCCCAGGTGCCCCATGTTTTATTCTTTATTTAGCAACTTATTTTATGATATAATTACGACCTACACAATTCGCCCACTTAAAATGTACAATTCAATGGTATTTGGTATATTCATATCATCCATCATCACAATTCTAGAACATTTTCATTACTGCCTAGCCCTCACCCTTCAGTTTCCCCCCGCCCCCAGTGCTGGGCGGTCACCAGTCTGCTTTCTGCCTCTATGGATTTCCCTATTCGGGACGTTTATAGAAATGGAATCAGACCATATGTGGTCCTTTTGATAGTTGATGACATGGCATGGCTTTTCCTGTGCTTACTGGCCATTTGCTTATTGTATTGGGAGTCATCTACTCCTGTCCTTGGTGCATTCTTAATTGAGTTGTTTGTTGTTTTATAATTGTAAGTTCTTTATATGTTCCCTACACAAATCCTCTATCCCAAGCAGGCTCCGCACTGTCAGCGTGCAGCTGTACACCGGGCTTGAACTCATGACTGTGAGATCATGACCTGAGCCGAAATCAAGAGTTGGATGCTCAACTGACTGAGCCACTCAGGAGCCCCTGTGGGAAGTTTATTTTTTATTTTTTTTAAATTTTTTTAAAATTATTTTTGAGAGGGAGAGTGAGCAGGGGAGGGGCAGAGAGAGAGGGAGACACAGAATTTGAAGCAGGCTCTAGGCTCCGAGCTGTCAGCACAGAGCCTGACACGGGGCTCGAACTCACTTGCAGTGAGATCATGACCTGAGCTGAAGTCGGACGCTCAACCGACTGAGCCACCCATGTGCCCCTATAGGAAGTTTTAAAATAGAGACGTGAGACTCCTCAATTTTTTTTTTCATTATTGCTTTGGCTATCTGGATTTCCTTAAATTTGTATATGAATTTTAGGACCGGCTAGTCAATTTTTGCAAAACCAGTCAGCTGGGACTTTGATAGGGATTGCATTGAACCCACAGACCAATTTGGGGAGGATTGCCGTCTATAAACATTAAGTCTGTGACTCAGTTCTTTAATTTCAATGCAATATATTTGGCAGTTTTCAGGGTATATTTTGCACTTCTTTTATTAAATTTATTCCTATTTTATTCTTTTGAAATCTCTTATAAAAGCAATTAAAAATTTTTTTAAGTTTATTTATTTTTGAGAGCGTGCACATGCACACAAGTGGGGGAGGGGCAGAGAGAGAGAGAGAGAGAGAGAGAGAGGAAGACTGAGGACCCAAAGCAGGCTCCATGCTGTCAGCACAGAGCCCAGTGTGGGGCTCAGACTGACAAACCACGAGATCGTGACCTGAGCTGAAGTCGATGCTTAATCAACTGAGCTGTCCAGGTACCCCAGGAGTATTTTTCTTAAAATTTTTTTCATTTTTCTTTAAAATGAAGTATTGTTGACACACAGTGTTACATGACTTTTGGGTGTACAACATCACGATTCCACAAGTCTATAGGCTGTGCGGTGCTCCCCACAATTGCAGGTGCTATCACCATACGACACCATCACAGTACCACTGACTACATCCCCTGTGCCATGCCTTTTATTCCTGCGCCTTATTCATTCCATAACTGGACGCCTGTGTCTCCCACTCCCCTACTCCCATTTTGTCCATCTGTCTACCCCATTCCCCTCTGGCAACCACCAGTTTGTTCTCTGCATTTACAGGTCTGTTTCTGCTTTTTGTTTTGTTTTGTTTAGATTCCACACGTATGTGAAATAATACGGTATTTTTCTGTTTGGTTTATCATAATACCATCTAGGTCCATCCACATTGTAGGAATTGTTTTCTTAATTTCACTTTCAGTTTCCTCATGGCGGCCACACAAAACCACAATTGATTTCCGTGTATTGATCTTATATCCTGCAACCTTGCTGGACTCCTTTCTTCTAAGAGTTTTTAGCGCATTCCTTAGGATCAAATGGCTTTTCCGACACCTGGAAAGAGACTGGTTTCTCTTATACGGAGAGAAATGCAAATGCAGCCTGTCACGGGATACGGTTTTGTCCACCTGCTAAATTGGCCAAGATGTAAAATTCTGGAGGCGTCTGGGTGTCTCAGTCTGTTGGGCGTCAACTTCAGCTCGGGTCCTGACCTCGGGGCTCATGGGTTTGAGCCCTGAGCCAGGCTCTGTGCTGACAGTTCAGAGCCTGCTCCAGACTCTCTGACTCCCTCTCTCTCTTTCTGCCCCTGCTTGTGCTCTCTCAAAAGTGGATGAATAAACATTTTTTTAAAAAGATCTAAAATTCTGCTATCGTTATGTAAGTGTGGGATCAATGAAGACATGTGCTTCGTTCGTCGAGCCCACCTCCAGGGGTGTACCCTACAGCAGCCGGCTTCCAGGTTGCACACGGCACTGCTGGCAACGTGTAAATCCTACGGAAGGAGTGCATGTATGCAGGCACGCCACCGTTTGATTCCGTTTTTGTGAAGTTCAAAAACAGGCAAAACTCATCTGCTGGGAGAAATCAGCAGAATTGTATTATCCTTGTAACGGTTCATCAAGATCTTCAGGCGTGTGTTAAATGAGGAGGATTTTGTCCTTCTCAACCTGACGGTAATGCCACCCAATGAAGCAGTCACTCCCCACCTCTATCGAGTATCCAGTTTGCTGGCCGCTTGAAGTTATTACTACATCAACCTCCCTGTACGCACTCTGTTTGGCCCAAATCCTGCCCCCCAGCCTCCTTATCCGGGCCTTCCACATCCTCTCCCGTCCTTCCTGAGTCTCTGGATTCGCCTCTCCACGGCCCCAGACGGACTCGGCAGCCAGCCCACAAAGCCGACTGAACAACTTCGGTCGTCTCTCCCTGGATGGTGAAACTCCCTGTGCGTGTGTAGGGCTGCACGGGATTTATTTTGATCCTCGACACAACCTTGTGAGCGTAGGTAATGAGAACGGACACCGCCCAATGTGCCGGCATTTGAGCCCTTCATAAGCCGCGTGTCCTAATAAATCCACGTGATCCGGAATTCTCAGAACGAGTCATACCTTCACGTAATGAATAACTGTTGGGTCCTTCCTGCGCTGTAGGAGGCATATCGATGAGGACATCAGCTCTTGTCCCTGACATCCGGACTCTCTAACGGGGTGGGGGACAGGCAATGCCCACGTAAACCGGTCCGTACTGTATGTGACCACAAACGAGCATCCGTGCTCCAGAGGGACCACAGAGAACCTCCTACTGGCGCAGGTGGTCACGGGAGGCTTCTGAGGAGACCCTTGAAGGCATTTTTTTGCCTGCTGGAGGGAGGCAGGAGCCCACAAGGACGACACCGCGTAGTTGACCAGATGGCTGACCTCTGCTCCCGCTGTTTCTCTTGGGGTCACTCTTTCAGCGAATATTTCCCTAGCGCCATGCGAGGTTCCCTCCTCCCAGCACAAACATTTTTGTGGATGTGGACGTACCGTCCCTTCTTTCTGGTCCCACTGCTGACCGTGGATGCAGGCTCTGGTCACCCCCACACTGGATGACAGCCCTAGACCTCTGTGGAGTGTATATCAAGGTGGCTTTTGGTCGAAGATCTAGCCTTGTGCCTTATCAGGACCAGCGGAGAACAGATGTCTCTGTCCTGGCAAGGCCAGGGTCTCATCAGGACTCACACAGGGCTGCGTAGTTAGTATAGCCACAAACCTGGGGCCACAGGTGTGGGTGGAGGGGCCAGCAGGTGCTCTGATCTTAAGGACTGACATGTCAGACATGGAAGAATGCTGAGTGTTCCCAGTTCATCAGCCTCGCCCCCACAGTCTGCGAGTAACAGGCCATTGGGTCAATTGGGGGGGAGGGGTGACCCAGGTAGCCAATAGGGAGAGAGCATCCTTACCTACAAGGTGACTGGCAGACCATCAGACCCGCCCACCTAGAGGTTACACGAATACAGAGAATTACCCCTGTGTGGCGTGCATGATGCATTCAGAATACTTTTTGCTGTGTTCAAGAATTGGATTATTTTATGATAAATATAACAACTCTGAAAAACCTTCGGAAAACTGGTTTCCAATGATCACATCAACATCAGCGGGGTAAGTACACCAAGGCACCAAAGTTCGCTGTGGGTCTGAGCTCATCCCCCTCTGGCACCACGATGTGTTGTCTCTGGGACGGAAATTCTCTTCTCCCCAAGTAGGGGCCCAGGGACTCAGCATTAAGAGACACAGGCCTGGTAGAAGTTTGGAACAGTTAACATGCCAATTGTCTTCGCCAGAAATAAAGTTCCCGCGGGGGGGAAAATACGTGTAGGCTGTAGGCTCTGCTGACCTAATCTCCAGAAGTCAAGTGTGGTTGGGAAACTGCAGAAACTAGCTCTATATTGAAGTTTCTGGAAATGCTTGGCTGACCAGGTGGAAGCGAGCGGGGGCTGCTTACTCAGCACTCTAGAGATTCAGGGGACAGCTGGGGCTCCACCCACTTTTCCAACCTGTGATTTTGAAAAATTCCAGTTTTCCAGAGACTCAGTTGAATTGGACAATGAACACACACACGCTCATCACAAAAATTAGCATTTTTGTTACATTTGCCTCATCTCTGTCAAACACGTCTACTTCTGAGCCATCTGAGAGTAAGTTGTAGCCATCAGGACTCTTGAGTTTTCAAACAATTCAAGACACATCTCCTAAGAACAAGGCCATTCTCGTGAACAGACATCGTCACACGGGCACGTTAAGGGTAATTCAATGATACTCTCTCTGAAACATATTCCACATGTAAAATCTTCCAACTGTCCCCCAAATCTTTGGTTGCTTCTTCCCTTCAAAGTGGTGTAGGTTTGAGGGTCATGTGATGGATTTGGTCGCAGTCTCCTATGTCTGGCCTGATTCCCTAGCTTTTCTGGAGGTTTCTTTTGGGATATTTTTGGCAGATTCACATGGGTGATGTAGAGCCCATCTCTGACATTCGGCATGCTAATGAGCAAGGCTTCTGAGGGGAGGGTGGGTGAGATACTTCTGGCAGGACTGGTGCATACCTTGGAAATGCCTCCCTAGCTGACCCAGGGCGGCTCGCCTCCCTGGCCTGTGCATTGTCGATAGCTCCTGGTGACCCCCATTAGCGGCAAAATTTAAACCGGAGCTTCTCCAGGAGGGAGGGGATGGGCTGACACATTTGGCTTTGCTTGGAGACATTTCTGGTTGTCGGAATGTTGGAGGTGTGTGCTCCCAGCATCTGGTTGGTAGAGGCCAGGGACACTGCCAAACATTCCCCTTAAAAAAGAATTACTCAGCCTCAGAGGTCAATAGTGGCAAGGTGGAGAAGCCCAGGGGACGCCACTGCAGCGTTCCAACCAGCAGACTCCTTGGCACCTGCCTCCTTCCTATTCCTCCGTGCTCCTGACGTGCTCCATGCACGTGAAATACAAGCGAAAGCAACAAACCTTGAACGCGTCCCCGCTGGTGAGCACAGCAACGGGCTTCTGTGTCTGTGTCTAAACTGGCCCTCTGGCTGGCCTGTGAACGCCCTGTGCTCGCCAAGTGTGTCACCTGAGATGAGCTTTAATTGCTTGAGGAGGCGCATATCAGTGTTATTTGGGAGGAAAGGAGAGGTGCCAGCAAAATCCCACGGGGAATTGCTAACTAGCCGCTCGCCGGGCCGCGCGTCACAGCCTAGTGTGTTCTCCAAAAGTCCTGTCATCCGACTTGACAGCAGTCCGTGAGGCGGTTTCCTACGAGGTGGCTGCCCATTCGCAATCGAGGAACCAAGTTGGCTCTGTGCCCTGCTCGAGGACACCTCGCTAGTGGGGGGCCGGCGTGGGGGAGAGCGCCGGGAGAGTGGAGGACGGTGCACAGAGCTCCAGGCTGGCGTGCGAGGGTTGGGGTTCACATCCAGGATTTCAACTCTTGCACTCAACTCCTCAGGAGTCAAAACTGTTTCTCGCTTCCTTCCTCTCCCCAGGCTCCCGCAAACAACCAGCAAAACACTCAAAGGGCATTTTGGGTGAAACAAGTCAAACGAGTTCACGAGTGACCGTGGGAACGCCTGCTTCCCAATTTCGGAGCAGGGCTGGGCGACTTCTCTCATATGTGGCGGGGGCCGGGCTCTCAAGATCACGGGTGGACGGGCGAGACCCGGGGTCGGGTGGGACCCGGGGCCGCAGAAAACCCCTCCCGGTGCCCTGGCAGAAGCGGGGTCGGGTCTGATCAAGACCCGGGTCCGCATTAAGCCGCCCCCCCCGCCCGGCGGGACCGGTGGGTGGGCGAGGCCGGGGTCGCGTCGGACCCGGACCCTGGTCCGCAGGAGCCCCGCCCCCGCCTGGCGGGACCGGTGGGTGGGCGAGGCCCGGCGGCGGCTGGTCCGCGCGCGGGGAGCGGGCCCGCGCTGGGGCTGGCGCCCTGCCCTGCGTGTGGGCCGTGTCAGCGCAGCCACGGCTCAGCGCGCGGACGCCCCTACCGCCGTATCCGTCCTCATCCACCCGGCGGCGGCGGCGTGCGCGCTGCAGGACTACTTGCTGCTCAGTTCCAAGAATGAGGAGGGCCGGTCCATCCGTGAAAGTCCTCCCACTGAGCGAAAACGAAACTTCCCAGGATGCCTGACTTCCGGCGCGAGCCCTGGCGCCCCAGGCTCCCGGGGCTCGACGCCCCGAACACCGCCCCTTCCCGGCGCGCACCTGGGGGCCGGCCCCGCCCGCCCCCGGTCCCCGCCTTGCAGCCCGCGGCGCCACCAGGTGAGAGCCACGCCCGGCCCCGCCCGCCCACGCCGTCACCCGCAGAGAACCGCGCCGGGCCCGCCCTGCTCGGTCCCGCCCGCCCAGCCGATAGGTGAGCGACGCCACACCCCACCGCCCACCAGGCCGGTCGCGCCGCCAGGTGGGAGACGCACCAGCCCCGCCGCCAGGTGAGCAGTTCCTAGCCCTGCCTGGTCGCCAGGCGCCGCTCGGCCCCCAGGCCCGGTCCCGCTACGTCCCTTCGCATCCGTCCGGCCGCCAGGTGAGTGGCGCCATTCCCCGTCCGGCCCCCCCCCACCTGGTCCAGCGTCGTCCCACCTATCCTCCCCGCCGCCAGGTGAGCAGCCCGAGGCCCCGCCCGCCAGGCTCCGCCCAGCCGCCAGGTCCTGACGCGCTCCGTCCCGCCCCCTCCCCGCTTTGCCGCCTGACGAGTTGCACCAGGCCCAGTCCCGCCTCCCGCTTCGAGCCCAGCTGCCAGGCAGTGTACCGCTGCAGCGCCAGGCCCCGCCCCGCCTGCAGGTGAGTTGCCTCGGATCCGTCTGGGCTCCAGGCCGCGCCCCGCGGTCTTCTAGGCCCCGCCTTGCCGACAGACCCCGCCCGCTGTCTGCGGCGCCTGCGCAGTGCGGCCCGTCGGGCCGGGCCGGGCGCCGCGGCCGGCGCAGTCGGCGAGCGCAGTGCGCGTGCGCCGTGCGGCCGGGGGCGGGCGGCGGCGGCCGCGGAGCGGAGCGGGGGCGGGGCGGCGCCGTCTGGCTCGGTCGGGCCGGGGCGGGAGTGCGGCGCGGGACAGCGGGGCCCGCGGGCTGCGGACGGCGGCCTGGAAGGCCGGCAGGTGAGGTCCGCGTGCCGCGGGTCGGGGGGTGGAGGGCGGGCACCGCGAGAGGGGCGCGGGCGGGGCGCGCTGCGGGGCGGCGGCGGCGGCGGCGCCCGGGGAGCGGCGGCCGGGCCGCTGTGCATTGTCCGGGCGCGGGCGGCGCCTGCACAGCGCCCCCTGCCGGCCGGGCCTCGGGCGGGGGGCCTCGGGCTCGGTCCGCGCGCCTTTGTTCGCCGCCCCCGCCAACATGGCGGCCGCCCGGCCCGCCCGGCCGCGGGCCCCGCGCGCTTTGTTCCGCAGGCCTGGGCGCCGGCGGGCGGGGGGCGGCGGGGGCGGGGCGCGGGAGCGTTGCATAACCGGCCGGGTGGGGCGCGGGACGGGACCCTCCCCGGGCGGGGGTGAGGGGGGATGGGAGGGGGCGGTGCGGGCCCGAGTCGCCCCCCGCCCCGCCCCCGCCCGGGGCCGCCCCTGGCGCCGCGCGCCCCCGCCTCCAGAGTGACCTTGAGCGCGCTGCGCCCCGGGCGCCGGGATGGATGGGGCGACGCGGAAACTGCGCAGTGCTTGGGGGTGGGCTCTGGGGGCCCCGGTGGGAGCAGCCGCGAGGGGGGCGCCCAGCGCCTGTTGACGCAGCGGGGTCGTGCGGACGCGGTGTCGCGTGCCGTGCGCTGGGGAACCTGGGGTCGGAGCGGGAGTTTCCGTGCACGTCGGGGTGGGACACGCGCGTGGAGGGCCTGCGCTAGCGGGAGCATCAGGAGGCGGCCCGGGGCACACTCGGGCGTGTGACGCCACGGCAGCCGGAGACGACATGCCTCCCGAGACGCGAACACCTGTAACTTTCCTGTGTTGGAATTTTCTGGAAGGAACTCTGCGGTTTGGAAAGGGTGGATGGTGAGGGCTGTAACCGCTTTCCCACACAGCTTTTGTTAGGAAAGGAAAATCCAGCCTGCCATTGGGGGTGTATCCCGGGGCAGGTTGAGATCCAGAACGCTCCCAGAGGTTGTGAGCATCCTTTTAGAGGTGGTGACACTTCACACGGGGTCACATGAAACAGGAAGCTTCCTCAGCGCTTTCCCTCAGCCTTGGTTGATGGGTAAACACCCCGAAATTGGAAGAGGCAGGAGTTTACAGGGAATATTCGTTATTAGACTTGATAACCAGTAAAGGTCGCACAATTTGTTTATGTCAAAATTACAGATTGTAGATATTAGTTTCTAGTGAGAAATAAAATAGAATTTTCTTTACTTTTGATCTTGAGTAACGAAATGGTTACTGTTAGGATGCTATGAAATGTATAAGGCAAAGAATGTCTATAGTCCTCTCTTTATGTTTAACTTAGATTTTTTAAAAAAGCTTTGGATAAGTCCCAGAAATTCTGTCATTACTGCTATTGACAGTACCTTCAGTTACCAAATCAGAATACAGTATTTACTTAGTTTTGGAATATCTGAAGCAGTGTCGCTTAAGGTAGTGTCTCTGTGACACTAGATCTAAGAGACGCTACAGGAAAAACTAAGGGTTCCTTGGTCACCTAAGTTTGGGAAACAGTGCTGTGTTTTGCCGTCCATTCGGGTCACAATTCAATTCATCGAATTACGGGCTTTGAGAAATACTGCAGTACTGTTCCCATGGTTGGTGGCCCGTCTCTTTTTGATGTGTTTTTAATGTAACATTTGTTAACACCCATGAAATCCAGGTGATGATGAAATGTTGGTCATTGCTGTCTGTGCAGGATGCCTTAGATAATGCTACCTGTCCCTTAATTGTGAACGGGGCGGTTGATGGCGTTTGTGTGTGCCTTTGCATCTTATGGGCAGTATCTCAAATTTGGCTCTTAGTCATAAGATTTGAGAATTACTAATTTGAAGTCTTAAGTTGAGAAATTTGATTACAGTGTTTTCACTTCCTAGTGATTTACCTGATTGTCCATACAGTTTCAGCTTTACTGATTGTACTCCTTAATTGTTGGTGTTTTTTTTCCCTGGTACATTAAAAAGTACGTGGTAGGGATGCCGTATCTGAAGAATTAATCATGGATTATTTAGAGATTAAAAATAATGCTGTTGAGTATTTCTTTTGGTTTAGCTGCTAGCAGGATCTTAATTTGCTGAGAAAGAGCAGTTAATATATATCTAAATAAATACTTCCTTATATTGTTGCTTAATTAAATGTTTCTTTCCCTGTTCCTTGAATGAGAAGAACTTGGAAGAGGGAATCAACTGTTTTGCCCAAGTATTTTGTTCAGTTTGGCAGACATTATGGTGTTGTGAAAAGGCTGTGGGCTCTGGAGTTGGCCATGGAGACTGTGGCCTTCAACTCTGCGGTGTCTGGGTGGAAATCCAGCCCCGCTCCATCCTGGTCTGAGGCCACGCAGCCTGTCCCCACCCCCACTCCCACTCCCGACCCCCTGCCTCTGGAACATGCTAGTTCTGAGTTGTCAGGGAGGCCAGATTGAGCAGGAACTGAAGTTGTGGGGTTCCGGGTGCCGTCCGCTGCCAGCCATCGTTGATTTTCTTCTTTTCCTGCTTTAGAACTTTGCATGATCTTTTTAATGTTGCAGTGAACAGTTTGATTAGTTGTGCTCCAGTATTCGGTGTAATTTTTCATTAATTTCCTGGTCCTTAAGGTTGCCACAAGTTCTTAATCAAACCGTGCAGACCGCACAGGCTGGTGGGGAGGATGTGCCCGCCCGTGGCGAGGGAACTCGACGCTGAGGGCACCCGGTGGGAAAGGGGGTCCTGCAGCAGGGTCAGGAGTGTGGAGCAGGAGGGCAGAGGAGGACAGCCAAGCAGAGGCACCAGCGGTGTTTGGAGACCGCCCTGGGTTTGAGTCCCGACCAGAGATGGCCCCGCGCTAGCGTTCACTGCTCTGCGTGTGTTTATCCGTTAGACAGACGAGAATACCCGCCTCATCAAGTGTGAACTTCTAGGGCCCTGTAGTAGGTGCCCTTTGGGTCCCGATGCTGGTGATGGTGACGTTGCCACTGCTGCCACCACCTGTAGTCTGGCACAGCCATTCTCTGTAGCAGGAATTTGGGGCCAGATTTGACGTAATTCTGCATACCAGGTCGTCCAGGCATTGGTGCTTACCACCTTGTGGGTGGGGAGTGCCCTAGGAAGGCGTTAAGCAGCGTGAAAGGCAGACCGAAGGAATCCACCAGCACAGGATCTGTAGTTCAGCCCGCGGGAGGCGGTGGACGAAGTCGTTTGGGGCCAGGGGAGTCAGTCTGGAGTCACCGGAATGTTAAATGCGATGAGTTTTTGGGGGGAGGTGGTGGAGAGAGAGGGATCCATTCAGCATACGTGTTCCTTTATCCAGATACTGACAGTGTAAGTGAAGGGACTAGTAGAGTGTGTTCTATACCAATACCGTGTTAGGTGTTCTTAGATTATAGTCCTTTAGAAAAAGGGCTGAACAACTTTTTTAAAAAACTTAGATTGTATTTATTTATAATAAGTTCAGTTTGCTTATAGTTATATTCCTATAGCCTACGTGTAATTTTTGGACGCATCTGTATATGACGTGTGTTTATAAATGATCTTTGCAGTCATAGGCAAGTGAATCTACATGTCCGTATGTTTGTATGTTAATTAGTCCTGTATCTTAAGTTATAGTAATTAATCTAGGCCCTGACAAGTGATCAGAATGTCCTTTTACCTGCATACAGGGTTGGGTTGTTGCGAGTTGCTTTCTTTTTGCTTTTTCTCTTTAGAACACTGTGGACCCATGGACTTGGATATATTCAGTGTTTGAATCAAGTAGTCCTCATTCTTCTTCCTCAGCTTGTCTTAACTTGGGCACGGTGCAGTCCCTTCAAGCTGGGTCTCTTCCCTTGGTGCCACCCCATTAAGAACCATTTCTTGCTTTCTGACAACGGATGCTTCGTGCTTTCCCTATCAGCCCGTTCTTTCAGCTCCTGTTATTGGAGACTGGCAGTTGGGTACCAAAATCTGGTCTCCTTACTGCTACCGGGATGCCCCTACTTTCATTACACAGATGTGGGAAATACATGCTACCTGATTTTGTATTGATACTTTCCATTCGTGTTTCACAGTGCGGGGTGTTTCCTTTGAGTTCATCTTTTTTTCTCTAACATTGAAAATTTGCCTCCTTTGCAACATTACTTCCTTTGTCTTGCAGTGTAAATGATGTTTGAGAACCCCAGTAACAGCATGGCATTGGTTTGTATTTCATTACGTTTCTTTTTGTTCGTAAAATGTGTCCACGTAAGGACGCACAGTTGACATTTGGAATTATGAAATGATTTGAAAATACTTCCTTCACGATTCTTACCAATTTGATTATTAATTTGGTTTATTTTCACGAACTCCTCCGCGCTTAGCGACCGTGTTCGTTTTGTTTAGTTTTGTCAGTATGTAAAACGTATGCACTTGAGCAGCCGCAGCGGGGATACGGAGGGATGGTCCCGGCATTCCATTCCTGCCCCTGCACTGTTCCCCTCGTGCCCCCTTTTTATTAGTTTCTGGTTCTTCTAGTGCTTTGTTTTTGCAGATGTAAGCACTGGCATATTTTTATTTCCTTTCCTTTTTTAAACAAAAGGCAGAACTCAACACTGTTCTGGATTTTTGCTTGTTCTTGTTTTAAATTAATTTAATATATTCTGGAGGTTGCTTTATACGAGCTCTTTTCCGTTCTCTCGTGCTTGTAGCTTCACATTGGTGAACACCGGTTGTTGATATGCTGTTGCGTCATATATCCTGCTGTAGGGAATGACTTTGTGGATATATTGTTTTGTGTTTTTGTAGATACAGCTTTACGATGGTGAGATTGTTGCATAAAAGGTAAATACATTTGAAATTTTGTTAGTGTCAAAAAATGTCAGTTTAAAAAGGTAGATCTGGTTGTCACCTTTTTACCTAAGACTCGCAGTGGCTTCAAGTACCCAAATTCAGAACACGACCTCTCAGGCACATGTAATTTTTATCGTTCGTGCCTCACCTCGCCGGCATCACATCTCCCTTTGTTTTCCTTGCTCCGGCCACGCCTGTCCCTTCTGGGCCTGGCACCTTCTCCACCAGACCGCGGGGCACTGGTTCTTTTGTCTTGCCTAGAATGTTCTGTTTTGGTTCTTGTTTCAGTTCTTCCAGGTCTTTCATTCCCCCCCCCAAGTTTGTTTGTTTGTTTGTTTGTTTGTTTCTTTCTTTCTTTCTTTTTGGGAGAGAGAGAATCCCAAGCAGGCTCAGGGCTGTCAGCTCAGAGCCCGATGCAGGGCTTGGATCCCATGAACCTTGAGATCATGACCTGAGCCGAAATCATGAGTCAGACACTTAACTGAGTCACCCAAGTGTGCGCCTCCCCCCTCCCCAGTCTCTTTAGAGTTTGTCTTAAGCATCACTTTTTCATGGAATTCTTCTGGTGTGAGTTTGCAGACCTTCATAATAAAGGTAGAGCAAATAGTCCAGTAGTCGGTGTCCGTTACCTGCCGCCGCAGCCGTCAGTTTTCTGAAGGTCTTGAGTTTTTCCTGGACTTCCCTGTAGTTAAGTTCTCCTGTTAGAGGCACGGCTGTCCTTCCCGCTAGTTCGCAAAATTACACTGTAAATGAATGAATCGAACGTATTTTCATTTTCCTTAGAATGTTGAGTTTTGTGAAAGCAGAGGCTGTTCCTGTTTTGGCCCATGATTAGTCTTCTAGTAGTCAGCCCAGCGCTTGGGTCGTGAGTGCTCAAACCCGCCCACTGGGCAGTAGTTGGCCAGATGCTTTGTACGTCTGGTCTGCTGTACAGGGTGAATTGAAAGTCGTGTCAGTTCAGTCGCCTCTGACCTTGGTGGCGCGGGTGGCCTGCATAAGGTGGAGCTGACCGCACTCCGCCCAGGGGGCAGAACTCTCTGGGAAGGTGGGGGAAGGGCGAACCTTCACAGCAGTCTTGAAGGGCGGAGCCTGCCTGGCCTCAGTGAGGGCGGCCAGAAGAGCAGCAGAGGAGCGGACGCAGGCTGCACCTGTGCTGCCGCAGGTGCGGCACGAGAACCTCTCTCAAGGCCTGCCCGGACCAGAACCAGGAAAGGAAATTTTGGGGAATGTGGTTCAGTCTAGCCAGGTTAAAACATTACAGAGCCAAATGATGAGCTTGGGGTTTTAAATTCCCAACTCAGCCTCCACATAAGGGACCTAAAAGTTTCTGTGCCTGCCTTAAAAAATTCATCTTGAATTCCAAATTTGTAAGAAGGAGCATTGATTGGCAAGGAGTGGTATTCTAAGAATTGAATTAGGGACATATGGTCAGATTCCTAAATTCTGCTTGGCTTCCTTCGCCAGTGGAAGCAGCTTTTCCATCCCCGTGTGAGGATCGTCATCTCCGTTTGCTTGGAAAACCTGTCATTTCTTCCCCTCCCCCAGGGGTGGTCCTAGCAGGCCCCAAAGTGGGAGGTGCAGAGTGTGACCCCAAAGGTCGTTTAGTTTGCCACTATACAGGTAGGAACCTGGGGCGTATTTGTGGGGATGGATCTTCAGGGGGTGGGACTGTGGTGGAAGGGACCCGAAGGTGGGTCGGGTGGAATTTGTTGATCTGGGCTCAGCAGCAGACGATGAGATGAGAGCTCTGGGTGATTGCCTGAAACAAAACGAAAGGTGGCCTGTCCAAGCAAAGCTGAGTTGCCCGAACCGCGGGTGCTCCCGAGGGAAGAAGGCGTCCGACGGCTCAGGGAGATTGGAATGTTGTGACAGGCCTCGTCACCCACTCTGGGAGGACTCCGTGCTCATGCCTTGTCTTGCAGCTGTGAAGGGAGCCCCAGTATCGGAGAGGACTCTGGTCACTCTTCTCGGTTGGTCAGAAAGCAGAGTGGGGACTGCAGGATCTGTGAGTGCGGTGGGGACAGTTGGGTCCTGGAGCGGTAGGTCTGTGGGATGGTCTTAATTTAGAATTCATCTTTGCGGGGCACGCCTGGCTGGCTCAGTCAGTAGCGCATGTGACTCTTGATCTCGGGTTCATGAGTTCAAGCCCCACACTGGATGTAGAGATGACTTCTAAAACATGTTTAAAAAAGGGAAGAAAAAACCCCTAATCTTCGGGTTGCAACTACTAGTAATTTCTTTGGTTTGCTCTGGTGTTGTTTAATCCACACTAACTGTGGAACTATCGTTCATTTAATCACGAGTTTTATTTATGTGGGGACTAGAGTTGTTTCTGTATTCATGTGCAAATTGTGCTTTTCATGACTCTTCATTCAGTTTTTGATGAAAGTTGGGTTGTTCCTGGTTTGAGACTGATGGTTCAAGTCTCCCAAGAGCCAGAAGACGGTAGTTTGGATCATTTTAGCAGAGGAAATACACGTGAAGGTGCTGTCAGCACCTTGCAGGCCTGTCGCACGAGGAGGAGGAAGGGATAGAGAATGTTTGGTAGGCAGTCTGGTGACTGCATGAGGTTCTAAGGAAGTTTAAGCAAGGCCAGGGAGGAGTCTTCCAACCAGAGTCGGGGGTCACAGGAGTCACTTGTCCTGCAGGAATAAGTCTGCTTTAGCATTCTGCCTGTGGCTGATCTTTGGCTAGAAATGGCCTGTGAGCAGTGTGGTCATGGTGGGAAGGGTGATGGTGGGTCAGAGTGGGGCACCTCCCTGTGACAGGTGGTTCAGGAGGCTCATTTTCATGGCCATCATGGGACTCACAAGAGTGGACTCGATGTGAACACTCAGGTAAGTGTTTTCTCTCGTGCTTTACTGTTGAGTACACTTAGGAGTAGAGTTGCTGGGCCATGTGTTCTGTCTGTCCAGTGTTAGTAGATGATGCCAAACCTTTCCAAAGCGGACGTACCAGTTTCTGTTCCTGTGACAGGAAATAAATCCTTGTGGCTTTACATACTCACCAGTATTTGGTGGTGTTGGTCTCCGTAATTCTAGACGTTTCAGTGGGCGTGTGGTAGGATCTCACTCTGGTTCCTGGGTTAGATTTGGCTATGTGTTTATCTTGGTCTGCGAGATGTGAGCAGAAGAAATTCATCACATAAACTTGAAGAGCAGCAGTGAGATTTGCCACATCCCTTTCCTCCTGCCAGTGATCCTGTTTCCAGATGCAGCTTCCTACAGTGCTGGTCTTGTATAGGTCTACAGTGGGCAGAAAGCAGAAGGAAGTACAGGAGGGGTGGGTGGAGAAAAGAGGAGTGGGAGGGCAGGGGTGGGAAGCGGGGATTATTTTGTGTTAAGTTTTCTTAACTAAGGTTTCTGGGGTTTGTAACTAAAGCATACTTCACGTATCCTTACAGATAAATCTTCTTAAAAAGTAGACTTTATTTATAAGAGCAGTTTTAAGTTCACAGCAAAATTGAGCAGAAAGTACCGAGTTCTAGACCTCCTGATCTCGTATCCCCTCTCCCCAGCCTCCCCCATTATCAGCATCCTGCACCAGATTGAACTGTTTTTTGTTACAATTACTGAACCTGTGTTAGCACGTCATCATCATCACCATTCTGAGTCCATAGTTAGGATTTAGTGTTGATGGTGTATATTCTAGAAGTTTCGATAAATATGTGATATATGTCCATGATTACAAAGTCATACACAGTAGTTTAACTACTGTGAGAATATTGTGTGCTATACCTATATTTCTACTTTAATTCCATTGTGGTCAGAACACTAATTAAAAGCTTATGAAAAATTAAAGCTTGCTTTATGGCCCAACATATGATGAATTTTTGTAAATATCCAGTGTGTGCTTGGAAAGGATGTGTTTTTGCATTTGTTGGATGCAGTGCCTATGTTTGTCAGTTCAACTTGGTTGGTCGTGTTAAATTCTTCTATGTCTTTACTTGATTTTCCTTTTAGTCTACTGGGTGTATTGACTCACAAGAGAAATGTGTTGATACCTAACTGTATTGCGTTTGTCCTTCTTAGTTCTGATAATTTTTGCTTTATGTATTTTGAGGATATGTTGTTAGGTGCATACATGTTTATTGTTGTATCTATTCCTCCTCAGTTGAGTCTTTTAAAATCATTAAGTGTTCCTTTTTAAGAAAAAAGTATTGTTAGAGCTAAATATTAATACAGCTACACTATTTTTTCTCTGGTTAGTATATGCAGTCTGTTATCTCTTTTTACCCTTTGTTTTCATACTTTCTGTGTACTTATATTTTAATGATTCTTTTGTCAAATGTAGAGTTAGAATTAAAAACTAGTCTGACAATATTTCCTATGTTTGGAAAATTTGGTCTGTCGACATATAACAAAATAACTGACATAGTTGGGTTTAAATCTTAATACGTGCTTTCTCTTTATTAAACCTGTTTAATGTGCCCTTTTCTCTCGTTTTTCTTTGGATACTTGTTCTTTATTTTTTTCTTTGTTAGCTTGGAAGTTATTTATTTTTAAATGTTTATTTGGGAGGGGAAGGGCATCTAGAGAGGGAGACAGGACTCGAAGTGGGCTCTGTGCTGACAGCAGAGAGCCCAATGTGGGGCTTTCCCAGACCTTGAGATCATGACCTGGGCTGAAGTCAAACTCTTAACCCACTGAGTCACCCAAACACCCAATTAACTTGGAAATTATTTAAAACCTGAATCTTTGATTTCTCAAAATAGAATATTTGGGCATATCCCCCATTTCCTGGGCACTTAAACTCCATTGATCTCATTTTCATTGCCACTGTTGTGCTGCTTTAATTCTATATCTATTTTACGTTGTTGTATGATCAGTAGCCATTTAGAGTTACCCTTTTTATTCTTCATTCCTCACTGTAATTCCAGTCCCCCATCTTTGAATATTTTCCTTCTGCCTGAAGAACGCTCTCTGTGTTTTGCATTTGTTGTATGAGTAATAAGAGTGAATTCTCTGATTACGTTAGCTAAAAATTTCACATAATGATTTTGAAGGATAGTTTTGATGTGTATAGAATTTCCTAACTTGTCGTTTTTCTTCTGAGGTGTTGAAAGAAGTTACTGAATTACATCTTCAGCTTCCATTTTCTCTATGAGAAGTAAGCTATCAGTTTAATATTTGCTCCCATGAATGAAATCTGTCTTTTTACTTAAGACTTTTAAGACTTTTTTTGTGTTTGGTTTTTAACAATTTTACCATGTGTGTCTAGATATATAGTTACTTATATTTTGTTTTTGTAGTTCTTACTGAATCTGTACTTAAGTCTTTTTCATTTTTTTGAAAAGTTCGTAGACACCATCTTTTAAAGTATTTCTGCTGCCTGCCTCACTCCCTCCCCTTCTCTGAATACATTGAAAGCATATTGAACCCTCTCAATTTCTTACCCTTTACATGCTTCATTCTGGATGTTTTCTTCTGATCTCTCTTTGTTCATTAATTTTTAATAAGATTAATCTGTTAATGTCTTCCATTGAATTTATCATACTTTTTTCATTTCTGGAAAATTGGGTTCCTTGATAGTATCAAAGGTTCAGAATAGCCAGAGTAAGACCAGTGAATAACTGAAGTAGTAATTAGGAAAAGTTTGGTGTGCATACACCAGAAAGACTGTTTGCAAGCACTCAAATCAGAACACAGAATGAGCTTAGGGGTATATTGTTATAAAGAAGCTTGTATAGTGAGAAAGCAGTGACTTTATTCACAGAGATTAGTTATAATGTTAGAATGATACAGGATCGGTCAGTGGTTACCTCCTGTCAGTCTTGGGAACCGTTCAAGTCCTGTTCGTGATTTTGTAGAGGCACAAAAAGTAATGATCAGGTCAAGTTAGCCTTGCCTGGTAGGCTGCAGTGAGCTTTGCCTGGGTAAGTAAACTGGTTCTGTCTGCTTGGGGAATCCTCAGGGCTGGTTTCTTTCTGTCCTCGATTTGAACAGTTGGTCCTTGGCTTAGCAGGCTGAGAGTATGACCAACTATTATACTGTTATTCTTGATTCCTACCGCTGAAATAGGCAGAAGAATAAGCACATTTGCTGTTTCCATTAGTTGAGTCATCAGGCTGGAGGCCATGTAGTCACTGTCTTCATTTTCATGTGGTTGTCGTTGATATCATCCAGTTGTTTGATCCTGATGGACACCATTTGTCATGTGAGTGGCTGCCAACAGGCATTTAAAACCTTGGAGAGAGGGGCGCCTGGGTGGCTCAGTGGGTTAAGCATCTGACTCTTGATCTTGGCTCAGGTCATGATCTCATGGTTCATGAGTTTGAGCCCCATGTCAGGCTCTGCGTTGACAGTGCAGAGACTACTTTGGATTGCCTCTTTCTCTCTCTCTCTCTTTCTCTTTGCCCCTCCCCCATGTGCACGCATTTAGTCTACTCTTTCAGAAATAAGCAAACATTAGGGGCGCCTGGGTGGCTCAGTAGGTTAAGTAGCCAACTTCGGATCAGGTCATGATCTCACTGTCTGAGTTCGAGCCCCGCGTCGGGCTCTGTGCTGATGACTCATCAGAGCCTGGAGCCTGCTTCGGATTCTGCGTCTCTCTCTCTCTCTCTGCCCTTCCCCTGCTCATGCTCTGTCTTTATGTCTCTCAAAAATAAATAAACGTTAAAAAAAATTAGAAATAAGCAAGTATTAAAAAAATAGCTTTAAAACTTTTGAGAGAATATAGGGAGGAGAACAGGAGCTAAGGATTGAAAAATTCCCCAGAGCAGGGATTCCCAGGAGCTAAGATTTAATCAGTCAAAGAAATGGATTATAATCAGAGTCAGGTTTTACCTAAGTCAGTGTACGTAGGCACAGAATGTCCTAGCAAACACCTATCCTCAAAATACGTAGGACAGGATGAACGAGCGACGTTGTGTTTCAGGGGGTGGTGTTGGAGGCAGGTTTCCAACTAAGTTAGGCCTCTGTGAGATGTGAGCGAACAGGCAATTTAATGAGAGGCATTTCTTTGGGAACAAAGGAAAAACAAAGGTTAGTAGTTGGAACAGATTATAAATTCAGTTTTCTGAGTTTGGTGAGCAGCCAGTTAAGGTTTCTAAATGTTGGGTTCTGAGCATCTTCAGATGGAGCTAGGGCAGGAGGCAGTGGCAGCCTGACGGATGCTCCTGGTTTGCAGTGTGAGTGTCCCCGGTGACCGCTCAGAGCAGCCACACGGCAGCAGGCATGGGGACTGGCCTCGTGAGCAGTTGTACTTACCCTGAAGTTTATATCAGGTTGTCCAGCTTTAGCTTACATGGCTTTGAGAAAAACTTAATTTTAGTTTGTGATTCCTTGTCAAAAAAGTGGGAGAAAATTGGAAATGTTAGCGTTCTAGCCAAATACTGGAGGAAACTAGAATTCGGAAACCAGTCCAGTTTACAAAAGGCAGAAAACACCTCAAAAACCGCAGACTACAATCTGATACCCATAAAGGCGTATTATTCAATATAATTGTCTTTGTAATCATTCCCATTTCTATGAAAAGAACAAGAAGATTGATTTTTCAAATTAAGTCTAGTTTTGATAAACTTGGCTTGATTATTTACATAAGTGCAGCATAAATAGCAATTTGACCATAAAGGCTCTTTTCAAATCTACTTGGTGGAACTGTTCATAAGGAATCTAAGATTGAACTTTGAAAGTCTCTTTCGAGGGGAGCCTGGTGGCTCTCTCAGTTAAGCGACTGACTCTCTGTTTCTCATTTCGGCGAAGGTCATGATCTCCTGTTTCATGGGTTCAAGCTCTGCATCAAGTTCTGTCTGTGCTGACAGCATCGAACCTGCTTGTGATTTTTTTTCTCCCTCTCAAAATAAACAAACATAAAAAGAAAAGAGCTTTTTTTTTTAAAAAAAACAAACAACTTTTTAAGGCTAAAACGTTGAGCAGAGGACTTGTCTATTGTTTCCTGTTATAAGGAGAACAGATTCTTATTGAACTTATGCAGAAACATATAGTCAACCTTTGTTGTAAAGATAAGTTTTATGAAATTGCTGTTAAGCTGTAGATAGCTCAAAAGAGAGGAGAGAAAGGGAGCCCTTTAAATCAGGAAAACAAAATATTAAAGAGTTTAAAATGAAGTCCTAAAAGGTAATGGTTATCAGCTCATTTAGTCTTCTGTAATTGTTCTTCATCTTTTATTGGCAGTTTTATGAATTCATCGGCTTTCACTTTGGAGTTTTAGAAATTCTTACTCTCAGTTCAGTTTTACTATTTTAAGAGTTTCAGAAATCTTTATTGTAGAGTACTCGTCAGGGCCTTTTCTACGAATCTCCTTGAAGATGAAGCATTATTGCAGGCACAGGTTTCTAAAAGCTTCAGAATGAAACAATAATTGTGATAAAAGAGTTAAAATCTGGTGTTGGTTAAAGATCAGCTGAGGTGTTATAATGTAATTGACAAGGGGTTTTGGTGATTTTTGTGCTGTACAGTTTTTAAAGATAATGGCTGGAATTATGACTTATGATGTGCTGGGATGTTTCAGATCTTTCTAAAAAGAGTTTATTTTGAGAGAGCGGGAGGGAGTCAGAAGGGCAGAGAGGGAGAGGGAGAGGGAGAGTCCCGAGCAGGCTCCCAGCACTGTCAGGGCAGAGCCCCACATGGGCTTCATCCCACCAACTCTCGAGACCATGACCTGAGCTGAAATCAAGAGTTGGGTGCTTAAGTGACGGAGCCGTCCAGGTGCCCTTTTTTATCTGATAATGCTTCCCATGTAATGTAATAGAGGCATTCCTTGTTTTGTTGTGATATGCTTTATTTTGCTTCGCAGATACTGTTTTATTTTTATTTTTAAGTGTATTTGTTTATTTATTTTGAAAGAATGAGCTGGGGAGGGGCAGAGAGAGAGGAGGACAGAGGATCCAAAGCAGGCTCTGTGCTGATAGTGGAGAGCCTGACATGGGGCTTGAATTCACTAACCGTGAGATCCTGACTTGAGCTGAAGTCAGTTGCTTAACCCAGTGTGCCACCCAGCTGCCACTCCCTGCCTTTTTTTTTTTTTAACAGATTGAAGGTTTGTGGCAACTCTTTGTTAAGCAAGTCTATTGGTGCCTTATTTCTCTTTGTTAAAGTTTTACTTATTTTTGTTTTTTAACGCTTTGTTTATTTTAAGAGATCACATGCGTGTGAGTGGGGGAGGGGCAGAGAATGAAGGCGAGAAATGCAAGCCTCTCCACCGGCAGCACAGAGCCTGGTGAGGGGCTCGATCCCGTGCACCATGACATTATGACCTGAGCTGAAATCAAGAGTTGGGCACTTGACCTACTGAGCCACCCAGGCACCCCAGAGATTTTATGTTTTTAAGTAATCTGTACCCCCAATGTGGGGCTTGAACCCCCAAACCCAAGATCAGGAGTTGCGTGCTCTACTGACTGAGCCAGCCAGGCGCCCGGGCCCCGCTTTTCTAACAGTATTTGCTTACTTCATGTCTCTGTGTGACATTTTGATAATCCTCCCAATTTTTCATACATTTTTATTAATTACGGTATTTGTTGTGGTTTGTGACCAGTAATCTTTGATTTTACTACTGTCATTGTTTTGGGCACCATGAACCACACCCATATAAGTTGGTCAGCTTTAAAATGCTTTGTGTGTTCTGACTGCTGCTCTTGCTGGCTTTCCCCCCGTCTCTCCCTCTGTTCAGGCCTCTCTATTCCCTGAGACACAGCAGTATTGAAATCAGGCCAGTAAATCACCCTACAGTGACCTCTGTGTGTTCAGTGGAAAGGAAGAGCCACATGTCTCTCACTGTCAATCACAAGCTAGAATTGATTGAGCTTAGTGCGGACGGCGTGCGAAAGCCCAGATGGGCTGAAAGCTCAGCCTCTTGCACCAGTCAGCCAAGTTGTGATTGCAAAGGACGTTTTTGAAGGAAATTACAAGAGCTCCTGCAGTGAGCACACCAGTGATGAAGGGCAACGGCCTTGCCGCTGATGCGGAGGAAGTGTTAGTCGTCTGCATACGTGATCAGACCAGCCGCAGTGTTCACTCAGCCAAAGCTTCACCCCGAGCGAGGCCCTAACTCTTCACATCTATGAAGGCCGAGGAGCTAAGGAAGCTACAGAAAAAAATTTGAAGCTAGCGGAGGTTACTTCATTAGGTCTCAGGAAAGAAGCCGTCTCTGTGACCTTAAAAGTGCAAGGTGAAGCAGCAGGTGCTGATGTAGAAGCTGCAGCACGTTCTCCGGAGCATGTGGCCGAGAGAACCCGGGAAGATGCCCCCACCAAACAGCAGGTGTTCAGTACAGATGGAACAGCCTTACACGGGACGGTGTTACCTACGATCGTGGCTGGAGAGACGTCATTGCCTGGCCTCAAACACACGGGCTCATTTGAGGCTAACGGCAGGTGGTGACTTTAAGTTAAAGCCAGTGCTCATTTATCATTTTGAAAATCTTAGGGATCTTTAGAATTGTGCTAAGTCTTCTCTGACTGTGCTCTAGAAGTGGAACAGCAGAGTGTCGGGACAGCACATCTATTTACAGCGTTGTTTACCAAGTTTTTTAAGCCCACTGTTAAGACCTGCTTAGGAAAAAAAAGGTCCTTTCAAAATATAACTGCTCGTTGACAATGCACCTGGTCACCCAGGAACTTCGATGGAATGTCCAATGAGATTAAGGTTTTATTCTGTAATACAACATCTATCTTGCAGCCCATGGATTAAGGAGTAATTTTTACTTTATTATTGAAGAAATTGTCTTGTAAGGTTATAGCTGCCATAGATAGCGATTCCTCTCATGGGTCTGGGCAGTCAACTGAAAACCTTCTGGAAAGGATTCACCATTCAGGATGCCTTTAAAAACGTTTGTGATCCACAGGAAGAGACCAAAATGTCAACATGAACAGGAATTTAGAAGTTCTTTCCAGCCCTCATGGATGGCTTGGAGGGGTTCAAGACTTAAGTGGAAGATGTGGCGGAAACGGCAGGGGAACTGGGATCAGAAGTGGGGTCTCACGCTCGGACCGAGCTGCTGCACGGTCTTGAACTTGAGCAGGTGAGGAGGCGCCGCTCATGGAGGAGCACAGAAAGTGGTTTCCCGAGACGGAACCTGCTCCTGGGGAGACGCCTGTGAAGGAAATGAGCGTGAAGGATTTAGAATACCCCATCAGCTGGGTGGATAGAGCAGCAGCAGGGCTTGGGAGGATTGATTCCAACTTAGAAAGAAGTTCTGTGGGTAAAATGCTACGAAACAGCATCACGTCCCGGAGAAATGGTTCCTGAAAGAAGGGTCAGTTCTAATGCGACAAACTTCAGAGTTGTCTTATTTTCAGAAATGGCCATAGCCGTCACCACCCTGTGGGGTCAGCAGCCATCAACACTGGGGCAGGACCCCCCACCAGCAAAAGATTACATCGTTAAATTAATGTTTATCTTCGTTCAGAATTTGATTTGGGGAAGTTTATTAAAAATGCCATAAGATTTAAAATATTTGATCAAACAGGATCATAGGTCTCTTTGAAGCAGTACTTGGGTGTCCAGTCAGTCAGTGGTGGTGAAGAGATTTCAGTGCTAAGTACATGTAAAAATCTCCTACAAAATTTAAGTAATAATAATATAACCCAGAAACCAGCCTGCAGATTGGCAAGACAAACTCCACAACTAAAGGCGGTGAACATGCTGCATCAGAGAAGGTGGGAAGGGTGAAGGTGCAGTCTGGGAGCAAAGCGGACTGTCTGCGGTGGGGAGGGAGCTGGCGGCAAGGAGGAGGGCAGAAAACCGACTTCACACCAGCTTGCCCAGATATAGGATGAATCCCAGTAATGTCTGCTTTTGAAAGTGAGAGGGGCCAAATTTTGTAAGTTCTTCTAATCAGTAGGACTTAAAGCCTAGGATTTCAGTAGACTTGGGAAAGCGTGGGGGGGGGGGTGTCAGGAAGCAGAATCCCCTTCCTAAAAGAGGTAGCATGACCAGCAGCCTGAGCAGATGCAGCGTAGAACCAGTAGATGGAAAAACACTGATGCAGCCGGGAGGGGGAATGGTTTGCGCAATTTAGAGTGTGGCCTGGAGAGACAGGTAGACCCTCCTGGGGACAAAGGAGCTGGCAGGTATCCTTTCCTTCCCCTGCCCCCCAGCAAAAAAATGGCCACCTGTGGTAACCGCATCCTGACTTGCATGTACCAACACCTCTCCCCACCCCTCACCGTGTTTCGGCAAATCCGACCTTCCCAGTCATGCTCCCTTAGTCCCAGTGCTGCAGGCTCTCCCCCCAGAAGACCAACAGAAACCCGGTCCATGCCACATCTCCTGACATGCACATGTCACGAGACCTCAGTTCAGGTGCATGCCTCATTCCACGTTGGGACCGCCCCTGCTGGGGACCAAACACTGCTCACAGTAGGCGAACAGGCAGAGAGCACCTCTGTAGACAACTGGACTGAAGGAAAAAGTGGCCAAGACTTAGCAACGGAGCACATGTAACACAGGAGACATTCCCCTGGGGAACAGGGGACATTGTACTGCAGGGCACGATAGGATTTCTTCATGAGGCTATTGTTGAAAAGAGAAAGAGAAGAAACTGATTGTCCTAACACAGAAACAGACGTCGTAAGTCAGACAAAATGAGGAGATAGAGAAATATCTCCCAAATGAAGGAAAGGACCAAACCACAGCAAGAGACCCAAGTGGAACAAGTAGAGTAATGCTCGACGGGGGATCTAGAGTAATGACCATCGAGCTGTCCACTGGGCTGGAGAAAAGAGTAGAGGACTTCAGTGAGACCCTTAATGCAGAAGTTAAAAAAAATAGATCAAGAACACAATAAAAATAAAAATACACTTGGAGTAAATAGGCGAGATGAAGCGGAGGAACAAATCAATGACCCGGAGCACAGAGTAATGGAAAGTAAGAAAGCTGAGCAAAGAGCAGAGAGTTATGCAACTTGAGAATAGTCTTAGAGAACTCTGACCCTCTCAAGCATAATATCTGCATTCTAGCAATCTGAGAAGGAGGAGAAAAGGGGGCAGAAAATATCGTTTGAAGAGCTGAAAATTTCCTGAACCTGGGGAAGGAAACGTGTCCACATTGAGGAGGCACAGAGATCCCACCCAAAATTCAATACAAGGAGATCCAGACCAAGACACAATTATGGTAATTAAAATGGCAAAAAGCAGTAAAGAAAAAAAATTTAAGGGACGCCTGGGTGACTAAATTAAGCATTCAGCTCTTGATTTTAGCTCAGGTCATGACCTCATGTTTTGTGAGTTTGAGCCCTATTTTGGGCTCTGTGCCGACAGCATGGAGCTGGCTTGGGATTCTCTCCCCTCTCTCTGTCCTTCTGCCCCTACATGCATGTTCCCTCAAAAAAAAAAAAATAAAAATATTAAGAGAAGACAGTTACATCCAAGGAAACTGCATGAGGCTATGAGCAGATTTTTTATTTTTTAGCAGAAACTTCGCAGACCAGAAGGGAGGGTATGTTGTATTTGAAGTGCTGAAAGAGACACATGTGCAGCCAAGAGCGCTCTCTTCGGCAGGGCCATCGTTCGGAATAGGAGAGCTAGGAAGTTTCTCAGACAAAAACTAAAGAAGTTCATGACCACTGAGCCAGTTCTGTATTAAAGGGGACTCTGAGCGGAAAGGAAAGATCATAAGGGAGAGCATTAAAAGTAAAAACAAAACAAAACAAAACCCAAAAGCAGTAAAAATTAATATTTCTGTAAAAAAGGATTCATAAAATGATGTAAAATATGACACCATATACTTAACAACTAGGGGAGAGGAGTAAAGAATGGGTTTAAACTTAAGTGACCATCAACTTTATAGAGAATGCCGTATGCAGAAGATACGCACAAGCCCAATGGTAACTGCGGGCCAAAACCAGTAACAGATACGCAGACTAAAGAGGTAGGAATCCAAGTATATCACTAAAGAAAGCCAATAGACCATGACAGAGAGCAAGAGAAGAATGGATTAGAGAAAATTTATAGAAGCAAACAAAAAACAAGCAAGAAAATGGCAACAAATATCAATAATTTCTTTGTAAATGGACTGAATGTTCCAATCAAATGACGTAAGGTGACAGAGTGGATAAAAAAAATCAAGACCCATCCATATGCTGCCTATAAGAGACTCATTTCAGATGTAAAGACACCTGAAAATTGAAACTGAGGGGATGGAGAAAGTTACCATGCAAATGGATGTCATACAAAAGCTGGGGTAGCAATACTAATATCAGACAAAATAGACGTTAAAACAAAGACTGTTATAAGAGACAAAGAGAGACACTATATGATAACAAAAGGGACAGCCCAACAAGAGGATAGAACAACTACATGCACCCAACACGGGAGCACCCAAATACATAACAGTTAATAACAAATATAAAGGAACTAATCGATAATAATACAATAATAGTAGGGAACTCTAACACCCACTTACATCCAGTGCACAGATCCAAAAATCAACAAGGAAACAGTAGCTTTGACACACTGGGCTAGATTAGGATTTAACATATTTAGAATGTTCTATCCTAAGACAGCCCAATACACATTCTTTTCAAGTGCACTTGGAACAGTCTTGAGACTAGATCACATATTAGGCCACAAAACGAATTTAAACGAATTCAAAAAAATCAAAGGCACCATGCATTTGTTTCTGACCAGCGCTATGAAACTAGAAATTAACCTCAAGAAGGAATATGGAAAGAGCACAAATAAATGGAAGTTAAACAACTTACTACTAAATGATGAATGGGTCAACCAAGAAATAAGAAAAATAAAAAAAATTACATGGAAAGAAATGGAAGTGAAAACAATGGCCCAAAATCTATCAATACTAAAGCAGGAAGAAACAGAAAATTTAGACAGACTGATTACCAGCAAGGAGATTGAATCAGTGACCAAAAAACTCCCCTCCCCCCACCCCCAAAAAAGTCCAGAACCAGATGGCTTCAGAGATGGATTCTGCCACTTTTAAAGAAGAGTTACTATCTATTCTTCTCAAGCAATTGCCCAAAAAAAAAAAAAAAAAAAAATACAAGGGGAAGGAAAACCTCCAAATTCATTCTATGCAGCCAGTATCACCCTGATACCAAAACCAGATAAAGATACCAGAAAAAAAGAGAACTACAGTCCAATATCTCTCATCAATACAGATGCAAAAGTCCTCAACAAAATATTAGCAAACTGAATCCAACAATACGTTAAAAGAATTGTTCACCTTCAACAAGTGGGATTGACTCCCTGAATGCAAGGGTGGTTTGATGTTTGCAAAACAATCAACGTGAAACACCACATCAACAAGAGAAAGAATAAAAGTCATATGATCCTTTCATTAGATGCAGAAAAAGCATTTGAGGAAGTACAACATCCATTCATGATAAAATCCCTCAATAAAGTAGGTCTAGAGAGAACATAATCTCAACATAATAAAGGCCACATATGAAAAACCCGCAGCTAATATCTTCCTTAGTGGGGAACACTGAGAGCCTTTCCCCTGTGTTAAGGAACAAAACAAGGATGTCCATTGTGACCATTTTTATTCAACATAGTACTTGGAAGTCCTAGCCACAGCAATCAAAGATAAGAGACCTCCACATTGGTGAGGAAGAAGCAAACCTCTCCCTGTTTGCAAGTGACATGATACTATCTCTAAGACTCCACTGAAAAGTCCTAGAACTGATAAATGAATTCAGTAAAGTTGCAAGCTCTAAAAGCAATGTGCAGAAATCTGTTATATTCCTGTGCACCAATAATGAAACATTGGACAGTGTAGCTAAGAAAACAATCTCATTTACAGTTGCACCAAGAACAATCAAATATCTAAGAATAGACTTAACCAAAGAGGCGAAACACTTGTCGGAAAACTATAAAACAGCGATGAAAGAAATGGAAAGACGTTCCATGCTTATGAGTTGAAAGGACAAATATTGTTAAAATGTCTATCTTACCCATAAGCAGTCTACAGGTTCAGTGCAATCTCTATTAAAACACCAATAGAATTTTTGACAGAAATAGAAGAAACAATCCTAAACGTCATACGGAACCATAGAAGACCTCAGACAGCCAGAGCCGTCTTGAAAAAGGTCAGCAAATCTGGAGATCCCATAATTCCAGATTTCAAGTCATATTACAAAGCAGTAGTAATTAAGTCAGTATGGTACTGGCATAAAAAGATACATAGATGAGTGGAAGAGAACAGAAAACCCAGGAATAAGCCCACAATTACATGGCGAGCTAATTTTCAACAAAGTGGGAAAGACTATCCAATGGGAAAAAGAGAGTCTCTTCAACAAATAGTGTCGGGAAAACTAGACAACAACATACAAAAGAATGAAACTGGACCACTTCTCTACAACATACACAAAATCTCAGAATGCATTGGGGACCTAAATGTGACACCTGAAACTGTAAAAATCCTAGAAGAAGAAGCAGGCAGTAAGTTCTCTGATGCTGGCCATAGCAGTGTTTTTCTTTTTTTTTAAAAAAAAATTGTTTTTTATTAATGTTTATTATTTTTGAGACAGAGAGAGACAGAGCATGAGTGGGGGAGGGGCAGAGAGAGAGGGAGACACAGAATTAGAAGCAGGCTCCAGGCTCTGAGCTGTCAGCACAGAGCCCGATGCGGGGCTCGAACTCACAGACTGTGAGATCATGACCTGAGCCGAAGTCGGCCGCTCAACCGACTGAGCCACCTGGGCGCCCCATGCAGTGTTTTCCTAGATACGTCTCCAGAGGGAAGGGAAACAAAAGCAAAAATAAACTTTTGGGACTACATCAAGATAAAAAAGTTACTGTGCAGTGATGGAAACACTCAACAAAACTAAAAGGCAACCTATGGAATGGGGAAAAATATTTGCAAATGACATCTGGTAAGGATTAGTATCTAAAATATACGAAGGACTGATACGACTCAGTACCTAGAAACCAAACAATCCAATTAAAAATTGGGCACAAGAGCCTGGGTGGCTCAGTCGGCTAAGCATCCAGCTTTGGCTCAGATCATGATATCAAGATTCATGAATTTGAGCCCCGTGCCCTGCCTGAGGCCCTTTGCTGAGAGCTCGGAGCCTGGAGCCTGTTTTTGATTCTTTGTCTCCCTCTCTCTGCCCCTCCCCTGCTCGTGCTCTGTCTCTCAAAAATAACATTAAAAAAATTGAGCAGAAGACGTGAACAGATAGTTCTCCGAAGAATACATCCAGATATTTGACAGACACGTGCAAAGGTGCTCAACCTCACTCATCATCAGGGAAATACAAATCAACCACAATGAGGTATCATCTCATTTCTGCCAGAATGGCCAAGATAAAAAGCACAGGAAAGAGCAAGTGTTGGTGAGAATGTGGAGGAAAAGGAACTCTCACGCACTGTTTGTGGGAATGCAAACTGGTTCGTTCCCCGTGGAAAACAGTACGGAGGTTCCTCAAAAAGTTAAATATAGAATTAGCACATGATCCAGTAATTCCACTGCTGGGTATTTACCCAAAAAGTGTGAAAACACTGATTTGAAAGGGGTACACGCACCTGGTGTGTACAGCAGCCTGATCAACGATAGCCAAACTGTGGAAGCAGCACAAACGTCCGTTGGTTGAGAACTTGATGAAGACGTGGTGTGGATAAGCAGTGGAATGTTACTCAGCCATCAGAAGGGTGGAATCTGGCCATTTGAACAGCATGGATAGAGGACTAGAGAGTACTCTTTTAAGTGAAATAAGTCAGAGAAAGACAAGTACATGATTTCACTCGTGTGGCATTTAAGAGACAAAGCAAATGAGCAAAGGGCAAAAAAGAGGCAAACCAAGAAACAGGACTCTTAACTACGGAGAACAAACTGCTGGTTACCCGGAGGGGAGGATTGGGCGGGTTGGGGATTAAAGGGTACACTTATGATGAAAATTGTATACATACATACATAAATACATAAGTTTTGGTGACAGTTGCAACTTTATTAGTTCAGATGTTCTCAATTTCCCAGACTTAGGATTCTTACCTAGAAAAGAAACTTTCAAGGCATTTGTTACAGATAAATTACAGGTTTATCCTTAGAAGACAACAAAAAGTGTTTATGAGGACAAATTCCTTGTGGATATTGGAGTCGGAATGAATCAGCTGGTGTTTGGATCTTGCAGTAGGAGATTGTGCATGTAGGTTTCTCCTGACACTGCTCTGCCAGAGTGGTAGTGACAGGACAGGTAGGGGCCATGGGGTCCTCGAGCATTGCTGAATGAGGATTTGGGAGGGGGGATAGCAGAGCTGTAAGTATCTGGGGAGCCGTCCCCAGAATTCACAGCCTTGCCAGTTCAGTTGACCCTGGCACAAGCGTGAACGGTGCGGTTCCTTTCTATGCAGATGTTTCCCAGTAAATACGGTACTGTACCGTGAACGTAGTTTTTCTCATGACTTTTAATGACGTTTTCTCTAGCTTTATTGTAAGAATATAGCCTATGATACGGGTAATGTACACAACGTGTTAACCAGCTATACGTTATTGGTAAGGCATCCAGTCAACTGTAGCTCCTAGTAGTTAAGTTTTCGGGGAATCAAAAGTTATAAGTGGATTTTTAATGTTGCTTGTGTCCCAACCCCAGCGTTGAAGGATGCATTGTAATTATAAGAAATAGGAGGAGCGCCCGGGTGGCTCAGTCAGTTAAGCGTCTGACTTCAGCTCAGGTCGTGATTTTACGGTTCATGTGTGTGAGCCCCGCATCGAGCTCTCTGCTGACGGCTCGGCGCCTGGAGCCTCCTTCAGATTCTGTATCTCCCTCGCTCTCTGCCCCTCTCCCACTCATGCTCTGTCCCTGTCTCAAAAATAAAGAAACGTTAAACAAAAAAAAAAAAAAATAGGAGACCTTCTTTTTATAAAGATTGCTACCTGGCTGCAAATCCGGAAACAAGGCAAGACAGATGAGCCTATGAGAACGTGTTTGCAGGCTGACCCTGGAGGGGTGACCACTATGTGTGCGGGACTGAAGGAGCGGTTGTTCTTGTGCTGGTCTTTTCAGCTGGCTGTACAGACGCTTGTGTGGCTCAGGGTACCTCGGCGTGAGCGGTGGCTCTCACATAGACCGGGTCAGTCCATAGCAGAAAGTACAGTGTCAGGCTCAGCGTGCATGTGTGGAGCGGGGGGTGTGTGTGTGTGCGCGCTCATAAATAAATAAGAGCTCAGTAAACTGATCCGTGTTTGCTGTTTCAGTGTATGGCATGCCTGCACGCTTGCACGTTTTTTTTTAATGTTTATTTTGAATGGGGCAGAGAGGGAGAGAGAGAATCCCAAGTGGGCCCTCCACTTGTCAGCGCAGAGCCCAACACAGGGCTTGAGCCCACATACCATGAGATCGTGACCTGAGCTGAAATCAAGTCAGGCATTCAACCGACTGAGCCACCCAGGTACCCCAAAACTCTTGAGACTTCTTGAAAATCTTATATTTATCCATGGATAAGTGAATTCACCATAAATCCGCTTGTAAGTTGTAGATAAATTGAATATACATATTGTCCATTTACGTGTATCAGTAGCCACAATAACGTGTATATTCTCTGTTTAAATAAGTGTTAATCATACCAAGGATCTGTGACCGCAGTTTGAGAAACAGGAAGTCACGGATTACTTCCCAGTCGGAGGGACCTCTAGGGAACCCTGCTGCTGAGGGCGGCATCCCCTCCCACAGGGCGCTTGCTGCCTTGTCTGCATGCAGCATGTGCAGAGCTAATCTGTGCCGTTACTCGGAGTGTTCGGATGTTTCCTCTGGCGCACTTTGCATTCTCAGCCCCTCCTCCAAGCTTTTACCAGATCATAACCTTGACTCTCCAGGGAAAGCCCAGAGGCGGTTGGTTGTGAGTGCAGGTTAGCATCCTGCAGCACATTAGCAGACTGAAACATACATTTCAAAGTTTGTAGCGAGTGCTCCCTTCCGCAGCACATATACTAAAATTGGAACGATACACAGAAGATTAGCATGGCCCCTGAGCAAAGTTTGTATCGAATTGTGCCATATAATTAATTTCTTTTCAGTGTGGCATAAAATGTTTAAGAGAACCAAATATTTTTTTTGTCTCTATAAAAATTAAAAAGCCAGTAGTAGATAAACGTAATGTTTAGCCTTTAGTGTTTATGTAACGTGGAGAATGATTTAGGTACTCAGCGAATATCCAGTACTTAGTTTCACAGTATAAGCTTGGTCTTATTTAAGTTGCCTGTTTTTACCAATTATCCTTGGATTAGACATTAAAGAATTAACCATCATTTAGAAAAATGTTTATTTTGAGAGAGAGGAGAGAATGAGAGCAGGGGAGGGGCCGAGAGAGAGAGGGAGGGAGAGAATCCCAAGCAGGCTCTGTCAGTGCAAAGCCCAACATGGGGGCTCATCTCATGACGGTGAGATCGTGTCCTGAGCCGAAATCAAGAGTTGGATGCTTAACCAGCTGAGCCACCAGGCGCCCCAATAATTAACCATCATCTTTATAGTGTTTCCTTGTTGGCACATCCTGTTACCTGGAGACACTGTGAGCTTGCTTCATCAGTACGCCTGGGGCGCAGGAGCTTTCTGTCCGCATCCTATTCAGTACTGCTAACTCTGAAGACCTGCCTGTGTGTGTTAATCCAAGAAACTTAGCTTTTCCCCCCCCAAATCAGATATGATACCAGATCAAGTGAACTTGAAGAACAGTTGGGTTAGTATATGTGTTTCTAAAAGTATATTTAATTTAAATGTCTAATTTTCTTTAAGCTAATTGAGTAGAAGTCTTTAAAGTCTTAAAACTCTGGCAGTACCATTCAGAGGTAAAAATACATCACCTCCGCGTCACGTGCATAGACCTTGTAAACGTGCAGATAGACGCAAACAGATCTTACCACCTTGGTTTTGAAAGATTTTAGTCACGTCTCAGATATAAAACTGAAAAAAATAGTTGAACCCAGATTGTGTTTTTGGCAGCTGGACTAGGTAAGGTTACTTGTTCACATGGCCAAAGATTTTACTAAAGATTTTTTATTTGTATCGTAAGGACCCTTTTTAGAACAGTTACTGAAGTCATTTTGTGTCTGAGGAGCTTCTGCCTACCAGTTCAACAGCATTCCATTGTCTCCCAGAAGTTTGGGCTCCACTGGCCTCCTTTAAGGGTGCCCCTTAAGGTAGACTTCCCTGAAACAGGGTCCTTTCGTTGGTGTTAAATTCCAAATTATGCAAAAGCTCACCTGTTTTTCAAGAAAGGCACAGGAGCCGGGTCCAAGGGCCAGGTGGAACCTGTTTGCCTTTGGCTTCCCTGAACCGTCCTAGCTGTGAGGGGCCCAAGTTCCCAACAGCTGTTCCAGATCCTGGGAATCACGTGTTTCCCCCTTTGAACAGAATGGGTGACTTAGAAGTTGCAACAAAGGGAAGTGGAAACCAGAAAGCGTGGCAGAGACAGACAGCAGCTGCGCACAAGATGATCGGAGAGCTAAGAACCCGGAGAGACTTAGCTTAAAGTTCTGGGGAGGAAGCAGGAAACCCCTCAGGCTCTGGGGGCACCGGCACTTCTTTGCTGTCTGGGCTGAGTCCCTGGGGGCCCTCTTCGTCTTCCACTCCTGACACCTGAATTGTCAAAAGCTCAACCAGCCGAAGACCAGTGGTCACAGCAGTAGCAAGTGGTAGTTGTTTATCGTGCACACACCACAGCAGCAGTTCGCGAACCGGGAGACTCAGACCCGAGCGTGGAGTGAGGTTTGGGGCATATAGACGCTTCCATAGGGACAGGATGTGCTTCAGCGATAGGGATTGGTCAGTGCTTACCGCATACCAACTTGGGGAAAAAGTTCACGTTTTGCTTTTGATTTCCGGAGGCGCAAGTAAGAAATGACCTAGGTGCAGTCAGTCTTGCAAAATAATCTAAACTAAACTTTGCCTGCACCACTAACTGGTTCTCTCTGCTCCTGGAACCTCCAAGGCTGTTCGTTGCCTGTCCTTGATTTTTAACAGTTTTCTGCCAGTTTTTCTGTTAGGTCTTACCCTTTAGAGCATAATGCTGACAGCTGTTTTAGTTTCCATTCAGTAATTACATTGATTTCTGTACTCTTTCCCTGGCTTACTTTAAGTATGATTTTTGCGGGGCACCTGGGCAGCTCAGTCGGTTAAGCGACTGACTTCAGCTTAGGTTGTGATCTCACAGTTTGTGGGTTTGAGCCCTGCATCAGGCTCTGTGCTGACAGCTCAGAGCCTGGAGCCTGCTTCTGATTCTGTGTCTCCCTCTCTCTCTGTCCCTCCCCTTCTTGTGTTCTGTCGTCTCTCTCTCTCTCTCAAAAATAAATAACCATTAAAAAATTTTTTTAAGTATGATTTTGCAACTCAAATACCGGGCAGCTCTGTGGGTCTGCTTTTTTCTTTCTTATTTGTTGTTACTGCCAGTTTTTGTCTCCTTGTGGGCCAGTTTGTGTGTGTGCACATGCGTGCACATGCAGTACATTCAGGATTGTTGGGAACATTGTGGAGTCTGGGCTGGTATTCTAGGGAAGATTTATGCTCACTTCTGCCAGGCATCCGGGGTGGGCAGTCCGGGCCTCCCTCAGCTCAGTGTCGGGAGCGTGGATGTTCTTAGCCTGGAGTCCTGCCATCCCCCAGTTCCTGAGAGCGATTCATGATCCCAGCTCCCAGCACCTTGGGTTCCTGGCCTCTCCTCCCTTTGCTGGTCCTCGGTAGTCCTCCGGTTCTGGTCTTGGCTCCTTGCCTCGCAAAGCTGTCTGCCTTTCAGCCGTCCCTCAACACTTGGCGGTCGCTCTCAGTGACCCAGACTGTTCCGGGTGTGGGGTTTCTCTTCCTAGACCCTGTGTCCGTGCGTGCTGCTGTCCAGTCCTTTATGCTTTCGAACTTTATGCCTGGGCTCTGCGTGTGTGTGTGTGTGTGTGTGTGTGCAGGATGTTGGCATGGAGGTCTTCAGTCATGCACAGAAGTTAAGAAAACCGCGTGAGAGAACCCCCTGTCTCTTGGGCGCCCCTCCAGTGACCGCTTCCTGGCCTCGGGTGTGTCCAGGTGTTCAGGCTCCTCATATATTTCCTGCGCTTGACCTCAGTGGCCCTGGTTCCTCATCGTTCTCGCTGGGGGTATTCTTCTAGATTTCTTTTTGATTTTCTAGGTTTCAGGAGGATGTTCTCAGTGACGAGTCCCTCCCCGCCAGGACCTGCCCGTTCTGTCCACAGTACCTGCGCGTGGCCTTGAAGGGGTGCAGAGCTGCTCCATGCCCGTGGTTGCTGCCGGGGTGGTTGCTGCCGGGGGCCTCTTGGTGGTCTCCCGAAGCCTGGGGATACCTTCTTGTAGTATTTACGAGCACGATGAATACAGAAGGGATGGCGATGAAATCAGTCATATTTAAATGGTTGTAAAACTATGAAAACAAATTTAAAGGTCATATGGCTTCTTTATTAATAAGTTAATGAGTGGCAAGGTGGTATTGTTAATGTACAGATCTTTACAATTTTATATTTTAGGATACTTAAATGATGGCTTTTGATGCTCACCAAGAGATAATTTGAGGTGGTCTTTGACATGCCTTCCTTGTCGATCAGCGGATAATCAGCGGGAAGGAACAGCAGAGAGCAGTGGAGACCAGTGTGTCCCTGTGGCACAGCTTGGCGCGCCAGCTGCCTGGGGGGCGGGGCAGACGGTGTAGGCGAGGCGCGGTCCTCCGCGCGGCTGCCCTCACGGCCCCCTGCGGTTCTGAGCAGCCAGCTCCGAAGTTGGGGTTCCCACCGTCCTCCCAGGTGTGCCGATTCTGCGGCGCGTCTTGCGGAGCTCGGGGAGCCCTGTGCAGGCGTCCCTCGTCTTCGCGAGTGCCCCTTCCCGGTGCCCTGCAGATCCTGTGTCCTCCGCGAATCGAGGGCTTGTGGCGGCTCTGTCGAGCGAGCAGCGCCATATTTGCTCACTTCTTGTCTCTGTGTCATTTTGGTGATTCTTGGAGTATTTCAAATTTTTGCATTGTGTGTGTTATAGTGATCTGTGTTCAGTGATTATGACTTGCTGAAAGCAAAGATGATGGTTAGCTGTTTTTAGCAAAAAACTATTTAAATTAAGGTATTGTTTTTAGATACAATGCTGTTGCATACTTAGTGGGCTACAGTGTAGTGTGAACATAGCATTTTTACGCCCTGCGAAACAGAAGATTCCTGTGACTTCTGGGAGGCTGGATGGAATCTGCAGGATCTCCAAGGCCTGCCCGTACTTCTGATTACAGCTCTGTTGTATCCGAAGCAGGACCAGCCTTACGAGGAAGCACACAGGGCGAGGTCTGGGAGGGTCCGAATGGAGAGCTTGCGGTTCTCTTGGGCGGGATCGGGAGCGTCTCCTGCCTCGCCTGTGGGCGTGTGACTGTACGAGGGATTGGGACAGAGTCGACCAGGGAGTCCAGCTCTGCGTCGAGTTTTATTGGGGTTCCGTTATGTACGCATGGTTGACGGATCGTTGGCCATGAGGTTGCATTCAGCACCTAGCCTCTGTCCCTGGAGGCTGGGCTGCCATCATGGGATTCAGAGCCTCAGTCCTGCGGTGCTGTGGTTGGTCTTTCTGGTGTGACCAGTCCCGGTCTCAGTCACCTCGTTTGCCTGGATCATCTGGAGGCCACCATGAATCACAGAGACTGCAGAAGCTCCGAGGGTTTAAACGCTTGTTTATTTTAGAGAGCGAGTGAGCAAGTGCTTGAGCACTTGAGGGGCAGCGTGAGAGAGAGAGAGAAAGAGAGAGAGAATCCTGTTGATTTTCAGACACAGGGCCCAATCCCACGGACCGTGAGATCATGACCTGAGCTGAAACCAAGAGTTGGTCGCTCAACCGACTGCGCCCCCCCCAGGGTCCCCGAGAAACTCCAAAGGTTGAGAGGAACTCTGCCTGGGATTTGGACCGGGGCTGGCCTGGCTCTGTCTTGCCGCGTCGCTGGTTCTGTTTCTACAGTTGGAGGAGAGCTGACCCGGCGGCCGGTCCGCTCTGGTCAGGGCTGGTCTGCGGTGGCCGCGTGGCAGGACTTAAACTGTTGACGAGCTTACAGGCTACTGCGAGATCTGCCGCGCGTGCAGCAGAGTGGACAGACAGCGTCCTGTCGAGGAAGTCCTGGGTTCCGTCACACTGTGTTCATTCGGGGTGGATGGAGGTGCTGTCTCTCAGGTGACGGTTAGCAAAACGAAGACCGACAGCCCCCCGTCCGGATCCATGGCCCCTGTGCGTGTCGTCCGAGCTTGAGAGGTCTGAGTTAGCACATGCTGCTTCGGTACGTAGTTATCTGGGCTGGTCAGTCATTTCGCTTCTGTTGAAATATCCGAGTTTGGGACTCTGGAGGCCTTCAGATATCCACTCTGTATTCTAGCCAAAGAGTGGGTGACGCAGCGGCTTTATTCACTTGGAGCTCTCCATTTTAATCTTGAGGTTTGAATCAAAGGGAGAGACAGCCTGCACTAGAGGCCTCTGTAATGTTGTCTTCAGTGCCATTCGTTGGGCTGTCTAGTAAATTCTAGGAAGTAGGTTTCCAGCAAACCCGGGATGCTCAGCGTTGTACTCCAGGGGGCTTCTTTCCAGACTTACGAAGTCTAAAACTGGAACCACAACCCTTTTTCTCTCTCAGCTTTTTATCGTGAAAATTTCCGGGCATACAGTAAACTTGACCGAGGTTGAGCATTAATCTGTTATTAAAAATCACATTTTAGAAAGCAGGTTACAGACCTATGAGCACGTACAGTCCACCTGTGTTGTCGCCAGTTCAAACTTGGCTTTTCGTCTCCCTTTGCTGTTCTTTTCCCCAGACTTTTAAAATGAAATTTTCTAGACACAGAAGAGTTGAAACTGTAGCTGCGTTATGTCTGAGTGCACACCCTTCCCTGAGGTCCATTGGCTGTTTCGCTGCACTAACATCTTTTGTTGAGGCATTTGAAAGCCTGCGGTAAATTGCAGATGTCATGACGCTTCCTACCATAGGGAAGGTTTTCCTTGTAACCGCACTGTAACTAAGAAAATGCTTTCTTTCTTTTTTTTTTTAGGATAGAATTTAGTGACTCATCACTTACATGAAACAGTGATCAGCCCAGCCAGTGTTCCTCCTCAGTGCCTCTCGCTCTTTTAGCCCACCCGTCCCCCCAGCACCCCCCGGCAACATCCTCTGTTCTCTGTATTTAAGAGTCTCTTATGATTTGTTTCCCTCTCTGTTTTTGTCTAATTTTTATTCCAAAAATAATTTCTTTAATATTTAGACTCTTCAGATTTTAGTGGGGTATCATCTTTCACATACATATCTGTGGTAGTACACATTCCCCCTGTCTGTGTCACACCACCTGTGACAGCAGCTTTAAGTCCGCTGTGTGTTGGCCATTAGTGCTCCCGTCTGCTTTTCCAGGAGTGGTCCAGGCGTTGGGGTCTCTTGGGGATTTAACATCTTTACTTACACGGTTTTGGAGATTTTTTTTTTTTTTTATTAATAGCACTGTTGGGTGGCAGCAGCTGGCTGCAAGTAATTTGATAATGTAATTTCTATTTTATGTTTATTAACTATTTTTATACATGAAATGTTGAAATGGTCAATTTTTCCGTTTTTGGAAATAGGCTATAGTGTCATTGATTTTTGTGGTGCTTTCTTTCTTTATGGGAACGGTCTATGTGTTTAGTGTGAAAATAGGAAGTTTATCTCAGCAGCGCCCCTTGCCGTCTGCATGACTGTGAAGCAGAGCAAGCTGCTGTAACTCCGTGCTGCATTTTCAAGTTTCCAGAATGGTGTGGTCACGGTGGGTGCCTCCTGGCGGTCGTGAGGCATCCGAGCAGGTGCCCGCACAGCCGTGTGTTACGCGTGGCGTGAGCTCTGGGACATTTGTGAGAATCTCGCCGTCTTTAATCATGATTATTACAGAAGGAGAATTTTGGGTTTCAAAACTAAATTAATGGCACACTTTATTAACAACAATTTGTTTCATGTTTATTTTTAAGAGAGTGCGAGCGGGGGAGGAGCAGAGAGAGAGGTTGATGCAGAATCCAAAGCAGGCTCCAGGCTCTGAGCTGTCTGCACAGACCCCGATGCGGGGCTCGAACCCACGGAGTGCGACAGGATGGCCCACTGAGCCCCCCAGGCGCCCTCTAGTGGCACATTTTAAAGATTGTTTAACAAAATTGCAAGACTGGATAGTTAGCTGTATTTAGTAGAGGTGGATTTAGCCAAAGAAAATCCAGGATTTTGTCTTCCCCAACTTTTTATTATGAAAAATTTCAAATTGAAGTAAAAGTTCAAAGAGTAACATCAGTATGCCCATCGCTTAGATTCAGAAATTAGTAGTTGGCTATTTCCACCTCATCTTACGTATATTTCATTTTCTTTCCCTGAAGCATTTGTCATTCCCTTGCAGACATTATGGCCGCCTGCCTCCAGAAATCTCAGCACGCGTTTCCTGAGGGTGACTGTGCTCGGTCGGGGTGCACGGCCTCAGTGTCCCTAGTGAGTGCTCCCGCGGTGTCCTCCACTGCACAACCCCCTCCGTGTCACTAGTGTGTGCTCCCGCGGTGTCCTCCACTGCACAACCCCCTCCGTGTCACTAGTGTGTGCTCCCGCGGTGTCCTCCCCTGCACAACCCCCTCCGTGTCACTAGTGAGTGCTCCCGCGGTGTCCTGCACTGCACAGCCCCCTCCGTGTCACTAGTGAGTGCTCCCGCGGTGTCCTCCACTGCACAGCCCCCTCCGTGTCCCTAGTGAGTGCTCCCGCGGTGTCCTCCACTGCACAGCCCCCTCCGTGTCCCTAGTGAGTGCTCCCGCGGTGTCCTGCACTGCACAGCCCCTGTTCACATTTCTCCACTCACCCTAAGTGTCCTGTGCAGCTTTTCTTTCCAGATCGCGTCCTCGGGGTTCACGTCTCCCACATCCATGGACATTTCGGGGGGGTTTGACCTGCTTGTCTCGTGGGCACTTGAGTGTGGCTCCTGTGTCACCTGTTTACTGTAGACTGTAGATCTGTCCAGAGGCGTGAGTGAACCCAAGGTTGGGAGGTGCACCTGCTCGCGTTGGGGGAGCTGGCCTGCGTGGCCCCTGCAGGGACGCCCTTCCCCTCCAGCCTTCACCCCGCAGCGCCAGCATCTGCCGGGCCTCTCCAAACCTAGCACCCCTTCTCAGGGGCTTTCGACAGCGTTTTTTGTAAATACTTGCAAGGAATTTTGATAATTCCCACTCTCCTAGAAATGAGATTTTGCCATATCAGCAGGTAAAGGGTTTTTTAAAAAAAAATTTGTCTTCAATTTGTTGTCTTTACTGAACTATTTGATAGAGTAACATCATAAGGTAAAGGTAGTATGTTTAAAAGTTTCCCCCCCCCCCCAACAAGTTTTGCCCTTTCCAGTCAAGCATCGTATGGGAGTGTGGGAACAGCACAGTGTCGCGTGAGTGAGTGCTCGGTAGGGTGCCACTCTTGCTTGGGCTCCCTGTATCTCTCTGGATAAGATCAGGCAGGTGGAATATTCACTGCAACTCGGAAATGGGAAAGGACTTTGATCTAAAATTTTGCTTTCTTACGTTATTCGGAGAGCTCCCTTTGTAGCCTCCCCCACTGCAGCCTGCCTTGCACTTTTTAGAAGAGTGACAGGTGGAACACACTCGTCCTGAGGACTGCAGTGGGGAGTAGTACCAGGAGAAGCTCGAACGTGCCCGTGAGAAGGGCGCACTCGGAACACAAGCAGGCTCGGGCTCCCGTATGGCAGAACCAGTGTAACGCACTGTGCTCCCACCCGCTGATGTGTGTCCGGAACAGTGTTCCCTGACCTTCAAAGTGGTTTGGTGAAGAGCAGCGGGGATGGGGTGCTCTCCATTTGAGAAACCGTACATCCGGTGAGGGGGGAGCGGATAAGGAGGGCAGGAGGGAGCAGGGGGCGCCAGTCAGGGTCGGGTGGTGCTGCGAGCAGTCCTCTCTCGTGTGGGGCTCTCCCCCTAGCAGGTGACGCGTGCCCGCCCAGGCGGGGACTGTTGTTGGATGCTCACTCCAGGTAGGAGATTATAAGTTTGTTGGCCTTGCCTGATGGCTTACGCTATGAGCACCGTAGGCAGGGGGCTGGGTCAGAGTTTTGCCAGGAAAGTGACAAGACAAGAAGAGTAAGAAAACGGAGAAAGGCAGGGGAGGAGCTGTCGTGGTGGATGTCCAAGGAATCAGAGCAGTGAGGAGGGCACTTAGTCCCCAAGGCAGACCACGGACAGTGGCAGGGAGTCATACCATGAAGAGAGGGAAGGGTGGCAGCTGGAACCGTGGGGTGGGTGTGTCTGTGTGAGGGAAGGGGACCATCGAAGGAGGTTGAGTTGAGGGCGTTGTAGGTTGTGTCCTTGGTGATGAGAAGGTGCAGGGCTGTGACCCTTGAGGCAGGGTCGGGGGGAGGGGGCGCTGGAGGGGCAAGTGGTTTGAAGCCAGGATGTCCAAGACTTGAGGGGCGAGCTGCAGAGCCCTTGTTGCCGAGAAGGCGGAAGAGGAGGAGAGTTGGCCCTGGGCCCCGGGGTGGCTGGCTGGAGGGCCAGCCGGCAGGGGCTGCGGCCCCCTGTGGGCTGCGTGCTGGAGGCTGAGGGCGGCTCCTGGACAGTCTGGCCGCGGCATACGGCATACGGCATACGGCGGCATACGGCATACGGCATGCGGCGGCATACGGCATGCGGGCTCCTGGAGGTGGGCGGGGTCCCGTGGGGCGGGGCCGTCGCGGGGCGGGGCTGTTGTGGGGCGGGGCCGTCGCAAGATGGTGGCCGAGGGAGTCGGCACTGCTGGCGTTGAAAGAGGTTGAGCGTGGATGAGTGGCCGCGGGTGGACTCGGGGAGACGGACGGCAGCCACTTGTCGGGCCACCTTGGGCGGTGAGGCGGGCAGAGCCCGGAACCTTAGGGGGAAGAGCCGTGTCGAGAGACACGTGCTGTGTCCCCACCGTGTGCGCCGTCTCCGTCCTTCCTGAGCCTCACACGGTGGGCACACCCTTGCGGGGTCCCCCAGTGAATTAATGATCAAATCCGGTCATTTTTAAGTCTGCCTTCCTCGAATAATGAAAAAGCTTATATTAGTTAAGAATTTTTAGCAGTAAAATGGATTCTTCTTCCCCCACCCACAAATTAGTCTTTTAAATTTTATTCTATTTTGTTACATTTTTGTTTGTAGAAAATTAATTCAGCATAACCTTCAGTTAAACATGTGAACACAGGGCCGTGGTTGCACACACGAGGACTGCATACACAAGAGCCGAAAGCGGTGCTGTGCGTCCGTGCAGTTTGCGGTAGTCGCTCTCGCGGTCTGGAGATTTGGGTCTGTGAATTACTGTGCGGACTGACACTGGGGTCACATTTGGCTTGAAGGAGAAGCTGCTTCCCGGAGATGACTTGGCTGTCGCATGGGTGCGGAACTTGCTGGTCTCTTCCTCTGGTCTCCGGAAGCCTGAGGGGTGGAAAGGGCACCGCGGTCTTGTGGACCGTATGCCGTTCTCTTGCCTCGGCTACTGGCCTGCTGACCTGAAGATGTGCTGTCCAAGATGTGCTTCGGACCTGACTTGGCTCCTCTGTTGCCCTGCTCTGGCTGTCCCAGCACCCTTCCTCCTGCGACCGTCACCCCCGTGGGCTCGGTCTTTGTGCCCCATCCAGGAGATGGGCCATGACAGCGGCCATGGATACTGACGCCCCAGCGTCCTCCCTTTACTGATCGTGGCAGCAGGAGGGGTGTTGGGATGGGGGAGGGGCAGGTGCCCGTGTCCCCGGCACCCGGATTTGAGGAAGTCAGGCTAATTGCTTCTGAGCAGAGCACTTCATGGCTGACATCACAGTTGACGGTTTGTGTTAGCTGGGGACTCGCTCCCGTAGATGCTCTAGTAACGAACTATTCACTGTTTTACAGAGTCCTTATGTTCACTCATGTCTCTGCTGAACTTGTAAAAGAGGCACTTGGATGATGGACTAACAGGAACGTTGAGAGTCTGTGAAAAGTTTCAAATCGGAGAGTTTTCAGTTTTCACCCTAGTCCGGCAGCTGCGCTGCTCACGTACATACAGATGAATGAAGACCCCATTCGGGAAGACACCTGGCCAGCGGTCCAGAGCGGATGCAGGTAGGCGGTGCGGCCCCGCGCTCTCCCGTCAGGGCACCGGGCCGGGGGCCTCCGGGGCTCGGGCCACAAGGCTCCAGGGGCTGGCCGTTCTCCCAGCCCCGTGATGGCCAGCGTTTCGTACACACACGTGTGGAAAAACAAGTTCCTTGTTTGAAAGTCAGGGACGTTAGTACTTTTGTCTGTGGTCTTTCACCTCCTGTAGGTTAGACCTCCAGCAGATTGACCAAGTGAAGTGTAGATTCCGCTTACTGGGGTTGTAATTGGGAGGATTTGTTGTTTCTTTTTGAAGGAAGAAGTGAAAGGGGTTTGACTAGAGAAGTAGGAGATTTAGGGTAAATTATGGTAGTTTTGAGGAGAAAAGCTTTTTTTTTTTTAATATTTTATTTTATTTTAAGTTTATTTATTTTTGAGAGACAGAGCATGAGCAGGGGATGGGCAGAGAGAGAGGCAGACATAGAATGGGAAGCAGGCTCCAGGCTCTGAGCTGTCAGCACAGAGCCCGACGTGGGGCTCGAACCCACAGACCGCGAGATCATGACCTGAGCTGAAGTCGGCCACCCAACCGACTGAGCCACCCAGGCGCCCCGAGAAAAGGTTTTTGTATGTTTATGTGGAATAACTATTGGAATGAAATGGTTGGAGATGAAACAGATATTTGATAGAAATTACTTCTTACTTGGGTGGCCCGCAGTTCATACAGCTAGAACAAGAAGGTTAGACTTTGGGTGATTTTTTTTTTTTTCCCTCCCCGGAAATCAGGATAACATAGAGGCCGCCCTGTGAAGTAGTTAAGTCCTCCTCTCTGTAGGACTGGAGTTCTTCTCCATTCCAGAAATAAGTCTCTCATAACATTTTAAGATTCTTTGATAAATGAGAATTATGCTACCAAACTAATAAATCTACAGAACGGTTGCTGTTTGATTTAGAACTGTTCCTTGTATTCATTACCTATAGTATTTGAAATTCCTTTGTAGAAGAGCCACAGGGATTCAGATCTTTAAGTTCCCTGTAGCTTTTATTTTAGCTTCTCTTTTGTAAAGATAATATAGATTCCTCCATTCAGCATTTGTCAGGAAGATTACTTTGGGTCAGAGGTGACCGACTGAAGTGTAAGACATCTGCCAGCGTGCCGTTCAGATCCGGGCCCTCTCGGCTACGTAGACACGGGTGCACCTCGCGGCCTCTCGAGCCCTGGTTTTTATCGCCCGAGCAGGGCCGTGCGGCGGTGCGCACCTGCTGAGGTCCCGAGGAGGAGTAGACGAGCTGTGTGTCGGGGCCCAGCTCGGTGCCGGGCACACCCTGGCTCTTCTGCAGAGAAGCGTTGTTGTCGATCATGCTTTTTATAATAAAATATTTTTATTTTATTTTGTTAATGGCAAAAATGGTTGTCAGGTGTTTTTGTTGCTCAATGAAACCTCCCATGTTTCTGCCGTTTGAAACAGTAATTCATTTTCCACAGTTCTTTTGATGCACACCATTCCAAATTCAGCACTCCTGTTTTCTTCATTGATTTTAAAGTCCTCCTAAGGAGGGCGAGCAGAGTACAGTGGCGTGTCTCTCGGTGTCAGTGCCCGAAGGACCTAAACCGGAGGCTGTTGCTCTCAGGGGAGAGAGAGTTAATCCTCGCCAGTACTTTGCCCTCATATTATTCTTACTCCTGGACATGGATGAGACCAGGCGGCATAGGCCGAAGACGGCGGGTGCTCTGTGTGCTGCAGGGCCCGTTGTTAGATGCGCTAACGCGACACCGTGGAGTCTCTCGTTTCTCGCTGTCGTGGGCTGTGTCCGAGTTTGGAAGGATTGCTGATCCCTCGATCAGTATTGTTTATAAAATTGTCTCAAACCATTCTTCCATTAACGTAGACTAAGGCTCTGTTGCCTTTGAACTCCTGTGTCCATTATAAATGTGCTTATTTACAAATAAAGAAAATTCACCCAAAAGGAAGTTTCTTTCTCTCCTGCAGCAGGAAGCCCAGGTAGGCCTGCGGAGTCGGTACGGTGGCTCAGCTGGGACTGTAGGCTGGTGCCATCTCAGAGCTTCCAGCTGAGAAACTCACTGGGTAGGGCCTTTGTCCTCCTCTGTGGGCCTCTGGGGAGCTGGACTAACTCGAAGGCCCCCAGAGCAAGTGTCCCCAGAGAAACAGGCACAGCTCCTGGGCTCTCCTGGCAGAGCCTGGAGCCTTGCCACTCACACTGGCTGACTTCTGTGTTGCGTTCCTGGAGGCCGGCCCAGGTTCAAGAGAGGGAGTGTGTACTGTGCTTGATGGGGGTAGTGGGGGTGCAGGGGTAAGGAATCTGAGACCATGCCTTAAAACCACCACAGTGGTGAATAGATGAGTTCCCAGTTCCGGGATCTGTGTTTGACATAGAGCGTAGGCGGTCAGTAACAATTAGAAAGTTGAATATCTGTGTGCTCTTTACGTATCTGGTTCGGCATAGTAGAGATTTCTATTTTTTTTATGTTTATTTTTGAGAGAGAGAGAGAGAGAGAGAGAGAGTGTGATAGAACATGAGCAAAGGAGGGGCAGAGACACACACAAATCAAAGCAGGCCCCAGGCTCTGAGCTGTCAGCACAGAGCCCGATGTGGGGCTTGAACTCAGGAACCATGAGATCATCATGACCTGAGCTGAAGTCTGACACTTAACCCGACTGAGCCACCCAGGCACCCCAGGGATTTCTATTTTAAAGTAACTTAGGTTTATATGTAAAATTCTGTTAGAATTTAATTGGTTACTAAAGTAGTAATTTATATACACCTAATGACATTGGACAGCAAGTCCTATTATATACTATACTGTTTTTTATCTATAATTATGTATATACCACTGTACTGTTTTTTATGTGTTTCTTCCCCCGAAAGTGAGCCTCCGTTTTTTAACTGGGTTATCCAAGGTTGCAGCTTTTCTCCTTCGTGACGTACTTTAATCGTACTGATAGGTACAGGGAATGGTGATGATACATACTCTCGTATGTACAGCTCAGATTTATTTTTCAGCCATTTTCACTGTTTAATTAAAATAATTTAAAAACTTTGATTTTTACTTTTATCCAATTAGTAAAAATTCATTGTTGAAAATGTCAGGCAGTGCCAACGACTTCTAACGAAGAGTAGGCTCGGCATCCTTTCCGATACTCACCTTCGGTGTTGATTAATTCTGTGAGGAGACCAACGTCTCTGGAGTGGCGCAGTGCGGAACCAAGTAAGGCAGTGCCATGCCGTTCTCTTGTTTTGATTATATTTTATTTTTCCCGGAATTTAGTGATTTCTTAATTTTTTTTGTATTTGGTTAAATTTGTTTGCAACTTGATGTCTCTCAAAGCCTCTAGCAGCTTTATAAACCTCTGTGTCGTATGCCACGTGGCCCGCGCCACACGTGGCCCCTCTGTCCGCGGGTCCCTAGAGACTCTCCTAGCACTTTCAGCTCCCTTGTCATCTTGGCCGTGTCCTCTGGCCGCTGCCGCACTGTCGTCCTCAGAACTCTGTTTTCCTCTCTGCAGCAGGATTCTCCTTGCGCCTGCTTGCCACGCACGCCCTCCCGGTGTTGGCGTGTGCTGCGGCCTAGGAGGGGCCCGTGCGGCCTCAAGCAGCTGCCCGAGTGGGCCGTGAACCAGTTGGTGGTTCAAGTGGCAGGTGGAATGTGTGGTCGCTCCTTCCTGCTCTTGGCTTTTCTGCGTGTATGAAATGGTCTCCGATAGAGTTTCCCCAAAGTGCACCTGGGAGACGGGGTTCCTTCTGAGACCCCGTCAGCATCGTCTTCACACTGCCTTCGTGCTGGCCGGGCCCGAGGTTCTAGGCGGAGGTCACGGTCACTGAGGTGTCTCCAGGCCTTGCTCCCTCTGTGGTCTTCGAGATCTCAGCACTGCCATCTGGGCGAGTTAGATGCACTTCCCAAACCTCTGTATGTGTCCGGCGGCCTTTGCCTCTCCTCCGGAAACTTCCGGACTGGCGTTTGATGTGCTGTGAACCGTTCGGCGCTGAGTGTCCAGTTGGGTCTTTTCCACTCAGCAACTTTTCCAGTCGGTCTGTCCTGCCTCCGCGGGGGTCCAGAGCTCCTTCCTCGGTGGCGCCCACCCTCTCTGGACGCACGCTGCGCGGGGGTTCTGCCGCTCGGCTTGACCGTCCTCTCTTTTCCTCCTAACCTTCGCCAATTACTTGTTCGCATTGTCTCGTCCTTAGGAAGTTAGTGACTTGATTTTCCAACCTTTTAAAAAGGTTTCAGCAAGCATTTCAAATTTCTGGGAGCTTTTTAAAATTCCGTTTATTTCATAGATGCAGGTAGCTTATACTTTTGAGGCTATAAGTTGCATTTTTTAAAAATATATTTTTTAAAGTTTATTTATTTTGAGAGAAAGAACAGGCATGCACGAGAGAGAATGCATGCACAGGCGAGCAGGAGAGGGGCCGAGCGAGGGAGAGAAAGAACCCAAGCGGCCTCTGCACCGCAGTGTGGAGCCGGAGGTGGGGCTCAGACCCAAAAATCATGACCTGAGTCCAAATCAAGAGTTGGTCGCCCAACCGACTGAGCCACCCAGGCGCCCCATAAATTGCATTTTTAAGAAGACTTTCTTGAACTAAGCTGGCCTGTCAGGAGTGTCTTTGTGTCTGTTTGCTTTTTAGTCTCTTTGTCTGGAGGGTTTCCTTAAATCTAAAATCCGAGGTGGTCCTCTAGCGGGCACGAGCAGGTTGGAAGCTGCACGGTAAGTGAGGTGCTGTCTCTCCTGAGTTTACCACCTTCTCTTGGCAGCAGGGACAGGGGCCCCGTGACAGCCTCCCTAGGAGATCTCACGAGAGGCAGAGCTCCCACGGGGAGGAATGAGTGCGGTGCTGGGGCTCGAGGCCCTGAGCGTGGCGTGGATGAGGCTGGTGAAGGTTCCTGACCTGAACGGATTGCCGGAACAGACATGGGTCTTTGTCTTCGGGAAATCTGAGCCCACACAAAGCCGACCGCTGGCCCCAGGCACATTTTGGAGGCGTTGCAGGTTCTGTTCTAGACAGTGGTAACACGGATGTCCCCGCAGAACCAGTCAGATGAATATTTTGGTTTCCCAGTGCATATAAAAGTTAGGTTTACACTGTACAGTAGTCTATTAAGAGTGCTTTATGTCCAAACAATGCACATACCGTAACTAAAAAAAGTTTCTTGCTGAAACCTGCTAACCATTAACTGAGCTTTCAGTGAGTCGTAAGCACTGATCACAGATCACCGTAACAAATATAAAAATAATGAAAAGGTTTGAAATACGGTGCAGATTACCAAAATGTGACACAGAGACCCGAAGCGAGCAGATGCTTTGGACAGAATGACGCCGATAGACTGGCTTGATGCAGGGTTGCCACAGACCTCCAGCTTGTGAACGAACGGAGTGTCCGCGAGCACGCGGAAGCGGAGCGTAGTGAAGGAGGTGCGGGTGTTGTGGACCGCGGGTCCTCGTGAGCTTCGGAAGGACCGTTGGCGTGTGTAGTCATGTTGTCGTCGCGGGTTAGCACCGCGTAAGTAGCTTCTGTGAGTCATAGAACAGTTTATTTTGTGAATTATGGCTACATTTCTTGTCACATTTCAGTCAACAAGTAGATGTAGTAGCTAGTAGAGGATCTCATTCTGTTTTCTCCTGAAAAATCTGTGATCCTCAGATGAGTGATGCCACCCACTTCCAGTGACAAACTGTCACCAGCACCCAGTGAGTATGTGCAGGCCTGCCTGCCCCTCTGTCAGTCTTCTGCTGAGCGGCGTGCGGACCGCTTCCCCGCAGCACGTAGAGCGCCTGCTCCCCACTCGCCACAGCGGAACGGTACCTTGTGTTAGTCGTGCTCGGGTATTGGACACGTGGGTTGTTTCCACCCGTCTGTGTTAGAGAGGGTTATGCCGCAGCGAACAGGCTTGTCTTGCCCCAGTGTGTCCTCGCTGGGGCGTTTCTGGGAGAGCTGAATGAGATCTTAAATGCACATGTAATTCTGTCAGGCGCCTGTTCATGGGCTTTGTACCGTTGTGCCTTCTTGCCGGCACGTGGTGCGTAAGCGTGCCTCTCCCCCGTCTCGCTGCTGTAGTGTGTCGTCAGTGCGTGAACCTTTGTTCCTCAGATGAATGAAAAGGACTCTGCAGTTTCATGCGTGAGGCTCTTTGGCTGCCTTTGCTGTTCTTCACCGGTTGTCTTCTACCTTTAGAAGCTCTTTTTTTTTTTTTTTTTAATATTTTTATTGTTTACTTATTTAGAGAGAGAGAGACCAAATACGAGTAGGGGAGGGGCAGAGAGAGAGGGAGACACAGAACCTGAAGCAGGCTCCAGGCTCTGAGCTGTCCGCACAGAGCCTAATGCAGGGCTCAAACTCACAAACTGTGAGATCATGACCTGAGCTGAAGTCGGATGCTTAACAGGCTGAGCCACCCAGGCGCCCCTAGAAGCTCTTTTAAAGTTAGAATTACTAGCCTTTTCCTATGGTATATTTCTTACCCTTGCTGCTGTGTGGTAGCAGCCTCTGGGATACCACTCTCCTTAAGTCCCTGGCCTCTTATTCCTGTCTGTATGGGTCTCAGCCTGCATCGCAGATGTCATGCTGTATTCTGTCTGTGCTTTCTCAGATCTTGTGCGTTTATGATTCTTTTCTCTCTTGTTTTCTGGAGAGTATCCTCTAGTAACTTCCAGAGATTTGTGGGAGATGTAACTTTTCAGCCCCTACATGAATGTAATTGTCTATACCCTCAGTTGGTAATTTAGCTGGGTATGGAATTCTGGGTTATTTTTACCTTTGCAGGTATTGTTTTTTGGTGGTTTAGCTCACAGTGGATGATGGAAGAATAAGTCTAGTACCTCTTTATTTATTTTTTAAGTTTATGAATTTTTTTTGAGAGAGAGAGAGAACACAAGCGGAGGAGAAGGGGCAGAGAAAAGGAGAGACAGAATCCCAAGCAGGCTCCACCCCATTCGCACAGAGCCCGACATGGGGCTCGAACTCACAAACTGTGACTTGACCTGAGCTGAGATCAAGAGTCAGATGCTTAACCGACTGCACCACCCAGGAGCCCCAGGACTGTATTTTTCTTAAAGTAGTTTCAAGTTCAAGGCACAGTTGAGCAGAATGTACATTTCTTTTATATCCCGGTCCCCTCCCCCTCAGCCTCCCCTGCTAACAACATCCCCCACCAGAGTACTTGTTACAGTTGGTGCGCCCACATGGACGCATCATGATTGCCCAGAGTCCGTTGTTTACCTTGAGGTTCACTCTTGGCACTGTGCTTCCTGTGGGTTTTTTTTTTTTTTTAAACATTTATTTATTTTTGAGAGACATAGAGACAGAGCGTGAGCAGGGGAGGGGCAGAGAGAGAGAGGGAGAGAGAGAGAGAGACAAAATCTGAAGCAGGCTCCAGGCTCTGAGCCATCAGCACAGAGCCTGACACGGGGCTCGAACTCATAGACTGTGAGATCATGACCTGAGCTGAAGTCGGCCTCTTAACCGACTGAGCCACCCAGGCGCCCCTCCTGTGGGTTTTGATGGATGTATAATCAGTAGTTTTACTCCCTAAAAATCCCGTTCTCCAACTAGTCATTCCTTTTCCTCTCAACTCTTGATAGCCACTGCGTTTTACCGTATCCATAATTTTGCCTTTCTTAGAATGTCATAGAGTTGGAATCTTACGTAGCTTTTTTACATTGGCTTCTTACCCTTAGCAGTGTGCACTTAAGATTCCTTCTGTCTTTTCACGGCTTGATAGCTTGCTGTTACCGAACAATATTCTGTTTGTTGACATACCACGGTTTATTTATCCAGTCCCCTACTATAGGACATCTTGGCTGCTTCCAGGTTTGGGCATTATAGCATAAAGCTGCTATGAACATCCGTGTGCCCAGGTTTTTGTGTGGACATGTTTTCCAGCTTCTTTGGGTAAATACCAAGGACCATAATTGCTGGATCATATGGCAAGAGTATGGTTAGTTAATTAATTAATTTTTTACTGTTTATTTATTACTGAGAGAGAGAGACAGAAAATGAGCAGGGGAGGGGCAGAGAGAGGGGAAGACACAGAATCCGAAGCAGGCTCCAGGCTCTGAGCTGTCAACGTGGATCCCGATGCGGGGCTCGAATTCACAAACCACAAGATTGTGACCTGAGCCGAAGTCGGGCGCTTAACCTACTGAGCCGCCCAGGTGCCCCAGAGTACGGTTACTTTCATAAGAAATCGCCGAACTGTCTTCGAAAGCAGCTTGCATCCATTTGCATTCCCACCAGCCACGAACGAGGGTTTCTGTTGCTGCACATCCTCTCCAGTGGTTGGTGTTGTCAATATTCTGGATTTTGGCCATTCTGATAGGTGTGTAATGGTGTCTCTTTTTTTTTAGGTTGCATTTCCTTGATGACATATGATGTGTAGAGCATCTTTTCATATGCATTTTTTGCCATCTCTCTATCATCTTTGGTGTTAAAAACCCATGTTTTAATCAGGTGGTTTTCTTATTGTTGAATTTTAAGAGGTTTTGTTCTATTTTGGATAACAGTCCTTCAGATATGTTTTTTCCAGGAATTTTCTTCTTCTGGCATGTCTTCTCATTTTCTTGATAGTGCATTTCATGGAGCAGAAGTTTTTAATTACAGTGAAATCCAGCTTATCAGTTAACTTCTTTCATGGATTATGCTGTTGGTGTAGTATCTAAAAAGTTTTTAACATAACCAAGGTCATCTGGATTTTTCCCTGTGTTATATTTTAGGAGTTTCATAGTTTTTCACTTTGCCTTTAGGTCTGTGATCCATTTTAAGTTAATTTTTGTGAAGGATGTAAGGTCTGTATCTAAATGCATTTTTTGGCATGTGGATCTCTATTTATTCCAGCACCATTTGTTAAGAAGACTCTCTTTTCTCCATTGTATTGCCTTTGTTCCTTTGTGAAAGGTCAGTTAATTATATGTGGGTCTTTTTCAGGTTCTCTGTTTCATGTATTTGTCCATTCTTTAAAGAGTCAGTACCACAAGAGTACCTCTCTTGATGAATGTAGTTTTATAGGATGTCTTAAAGTTGGGGAGTGTCAGCTCTCCAACTTCGTTCTCCATCAGTATTGTGTTGGTTGTGCTGGATCTTTTGTTCTCCCTATAAACTTTAGAACCGGTTCGTTGATACCCACAAAATAACTCACTAGGATTTGCACTGGGATTGTGGTAGATCTCGATCAAGTTGGGAAGAACGGACATCTTGAGAATATTGAGTCTTCCTGTCTGTGAACATAGAATATCTCTCCATTTAGATAGTTCTTTGATTTCTTTTCATCAGTTTTGTAGTTGTCTTCATGTATATGTTGTATATGGGGTCTGTAGTGATGTCTCTTCTTTGATTTCTCATGTTAGTGATTTGTGTCTTCTCTCTTTGTTAGTTATCCTGGCTAGAGATTTATCAATTTTGACTTTTTCAAAGAATGAGCTTTTGATTTTGTTGATTTTTCTCTATTGATTGCCTGTTTAAAATACTATTGATTTCTGTTCTAAATAACCTCTTTTATTTTGCATTTAGTATTGTTTCCAATTATAGTTTCCTAAGGTGTAAGCTTAGATTTTTAATTTTAGATCTTTCCTCTTTTCCAATACATGCATTCAGTACTGTAGATTTCTCTGTAAGCATTGCTTTCCTTGCATCCCACAAATTTTGTAAATTGTATTTTCATTTAGTTCCAAATATTTTTTAATTTGTGTTGTGATTTCTTCCTTGAACAGTGTATTTAGAAGTATGTTGTTTAATCTCTGAGTATTTGGGAATTTTCCAGCTATTTTTCTGTCATTGAATCTAGTTTGATTTTATTGTGGTTTGTGAGCAGTCACAGGATTTCTGTTCTTTTAAATTTAAGATGTGTTTTCTGCCAGAATGTTGTCTTGGTGAATGCTTCTTGCGAGCTTGAAAAGAATTTGTATTCTGCCGTTGTTGGATGAAGTGGTCTGTTGATGTCAGTTATATCCATTTGACGCGTGGTAGTGCTCGGTTTGACTCCGCACTCGGTGGTTTTCTGCCTGCTGGACCTGTGCATTTCTGATCAAGGGGTATGGAAGTGTCCAGCTGTGATAGCGAGTCCATCAGGTTTCTCTTTGGAGTTCTAACACTTTGACCTCCCTTGTTTTGATATTCTGCTGCGATATCAAAGGATTGATTACTTTATCATATAAAGTATGATATCATCATGTATCTCCTTATCCCTGATGACTTTCCGTGCTCTGGAATCTGCCTGAAATTAGTATAGCTACTCTCACTGCTTTCGATCAGTGTTAGCATGGTATATCTTCTGCCTTCCCACTGTTTTTAATCTAAATATATCCTTAAAGTGGATTTCTTGTGGGAAGTGTATATTATGTCTGGTCTTGTATTTCCATCCACTATGACAGACTTGGTCTTTTAATTGGTGTACTTAAACCATTGACCTTTAAGGTGGTTATTGGATTAATATTTGCTATATTCGTTACTATTTTCTATTCATTGCCCTTGTTCTTTTAATTTCAGAGACTGCCCTAGAGTTTGCAGGATCCATTTACAACTAATCCAGTTCACTTATGCGTGAGCTATAATGATCTAATACATTGTTAATAATCTGAAAAAATGTTACCATTTCTGTTAAGAAAGATGATCTCTAATGATCTTTATGTAGATTCGACTTTTTCAACTCATTTTCTTCTTTCTGAAGAATTTCTTTTACCATTTCTTGTAGTGCAGGTCTCCTGAAAACATTCTCTTAACTTTTGTTCGTTTGAGCAAGTCTGTTTCTCCTTTACTCTTGAAGGTTAGCAGAAGACAAAATTGTAGGAATCTGATTTTCTCTCAGCACTTAGGTACTTCACCCCTCTCTGCGTGCGTGCTTCCTGAGGAGAAGGCGGAGGTGATTGTTGGCTCTTCGCTCTGCTCCTCTGTCCGTAGGGCGCGTTTTCCTCTGGCGTCTTTCAGGAGGTTTTCTTTGTCCTTGATTTGCTGCGGTGTGAGTGCGATGACACGCTTACATGCGGTTTTTGGGCATTTATCCTGGTTGGCATTCTCTGAACTTCCTGGATCTCTGGTTTAGTGTCTGACGTTAATTTGGGGAAATCCTCAGTCATGATTGCTTTTAACTATTTCTTCTGTTCCTCTGTCTCCGTGTTTTTCTTCCTGCCATTCCCCTTATGCATGTTACTTCTTTATAGTCGTCCCGCAGTCTTTGGATATTCTGATTTGTTTATTCCTGTCTTTGTCTGTTTTCTCTCTGCTTTTCAGGTTCGGACGTTTCTCTTGGCATGTCCTGCAGCTCAGAGACTCTTTCCTCAGCTGTGTCCAGGGATCACTGGACTAATGCCTCCCGTGTTTCTTACTGTGCCCGGGTCCTTGCACTGTGTTTTCTTCCTATTTTCTCTTCCACTTTTCCCTGCTTTTTGTGGTTTTGATTGTTGTTTCTCCGTCACAAGTCCCTAATACACATTCTTCATTTCTGTTCTGATGTTCTTGACGTCTGCCGTGCCTTTTTTTTCATGATAATTTCTACCTTTATTTTTACATTACTCATTTTTTTCTTGCATGTCGCCTACTTTTTTTCATTAGAGCCTCTAGCTCATTATTGATAGCTACTTAGAATTCTGGGACCAATCGTCCCACCACCCCTGTCATGCCAGAGTCTGGTTCCTGCGCTTGTTGTCTCTTCAAACCATGTCGTTTGCTTTTCCATGTGCTTTATGAGGTTTTGACCAGGTCGGACAGGATGTGCCAGGTGAGAGGACCTCACAAGCCGTTAGTGACCTTTGATGGGGCGCAGGGGGGCGGGATACGTCCTGTCGTGCTCTGACGAGACCTCCTGTCGTTAACGGGTCTGTGCCACCGCTGGCCCTCGTGTCCTCCTCTCCCCACGGGACAGGACCCACAGCAGCTGGACATTTAATCTCCCTTCCCTCGGGCCGGTCGGGCTCTTGGGCACAGGGCTTGTTAAGAACTGAACGCTTTGTTCTGTCTCTAAGTGGGTACTTTCCTTCCCTTTACCTGGGCTGGAGGGGAGTTTTCTCTCCCTTTCCCAGGGAACCTGGTAGAGCTCCTGCTCTCTGCGTTCTCGGCCTCTGGCTCAGTGTGGTGAGTGTGCTGGCCTGAGCAGAGCTGGCGTCCTTCCCGTCGCAGAACTCTGGGGTCCTCGCACACGCAGTGGCGTCCCTGGTCTGTCGCGCTCGCGCCACAGGGGCCGCGTCTCCGCGAGTGTCGATGCTTGTTCTCGAGAGCAGAGGGTTCACTGGGAGCACCTCGCCTCCTCTCCAGTGTTCCAGCCACGGCCCTCCTGTGGCTAGGAGACCAGGCCCTGTGAGGACAAGGGGTGACAGGTGGGCCCGAGCGTTGCCTGGCGCGCAGAGGCTGCAGACAGATGCAAGGCTGGCCGCCCTGTCCCGTGTGGGCGGCGAAGTGGCCCTGGCCCGGGGCTGGTGTCGGGGGCGGGGGGGTGGGCAGGTCCTGTGCGCCCCTGAGCCATCCTGTACTCCGGGTTGTCGGCCTGTCGGCTCCCCTCCTCCTGTGTACCCCAAGCCGAGAAACGTTCCAGGGGGTTCCAGGGAAGTTTGCTGTCCTTCTAGCTTGTCTTCTGTCGTCCGTGAGCTGCCCACCTGTCTGTGCAGGTGCCCGGGCCGCTGGGGACAGCAGGGATGACAGCGCTGGGCACCTGGGACCCGACTGTCCTACGTCTTCCCTGTGACCTGGGACAGACAGCCCTGCCCTGACCGGTTGGCCGTGTGTCTGCATGTTCATTGCACTTCGGAACTGCCCGTGGACTACTGGTAAGGAAGTGCGTAAGCGCGCACGCTCGCAGGGAGGCAGGGGGAGAGAATTCGCAGCTACCCCGGTAGCCTTCCTCCTCCAGCTGGGGGGCTTCTGGACTGCGCCTGTGGGCAGAGGTTCTTTGTTTGCTTTGTATTTTGCTGCCTGGCGTGAGTTTTGATCACTGCAGCAAGGAGTGCTGCCGCTGCGCCCACCGATTGGGTTTCCAGTTCTGTTTTCTTCAAGGTAAAATTTCATTGTGATTTTGCGCTTGAGCTATGGATTAAACAAGACTGGTTTAATTTTCAAAAACAGAGGTATTTCCAGATATTCTTAATTTCTGGTTTAATTCTGGTCTGGTCAGAGAACACATTTCTTAGGATTTCACGTTGTTTCGAGTGTACGGAGGATTCATGCTGTGAGTAGCAGATGGTGTGTCTGGGTGAACACCTCTTGTGAACTTGGGGGAAAAACCCACGTAGGCTGTTTGTGGTGTTCCGGTCTTCTGTGTCCTGACTGATTTTCGACCCACTCCTTAGTCTGTGACCGAGAGAGGAGAGCTCACGCCTGCACGTCTAATTGCGGATGTGTACATTTTTCCTGTCCGGGCCTCGGGCCTTGCTTCGTGAGCCCCAGTGCTCTGTAGCTAGTGCACGTACCGCCAGCCCCTTAGCTGTGCCGGCTGCTCGATCCGCTTACCATTTGGAAATGTTGTCTTGATCCCTGACAATTTTGTCCTGAGTTAATTCGCGTGAGGCTAGCAGTCGTCCCATCCATTTTTATATAGTCTCTGGGATGATGTGTGTGACTGTCTTCATTCGAGGCCGCCGTCTGCACCGTCCAGGCCAGCAGCTGCGTGGGCCGGTGCAGCGCTCTGAGTCCAGGTGTGCTCCGTCTTCCGTCCCGGCTCTCACGCTTCTCGCAGCGAGTCTGGAGCCACTGTTGTCTTTGTTTCTCTGTGTTGTTTCCTGTTTAATTTATTATTTATTTTGAGAGAGAGAAAGCGTGCATGCGAGTGGGGAAGGGTCACAGACAGAAGGAGACACAGAATCCGAAGCCGGCTCCAGGCTCTGAGCTGTCAGCACAGAGCCCGATGCGGGTCTTGAACTCACGAACCATGAGATCATCATGACCAGAGCTGAGGTCAGACGCTTAACCGACTGAGCCCCCCAGGCGCCAATCGGGCTGTTTCAAAGTATTTCACGGGCCACTGGCTTTCAGAGCCGTGATCAGGACGCGCCCTGGTGTGCTCGTCTTTGTTTCGTCCCGCTGGGCGCGGCTGAGCTCCTTGGCTGTGCGCTCACCACATCTGGGGAACTCTCTGCCGCTGCTTCTTCGGGCTCTTTCTTTCCTGGTGCGCCCTCTCTTTACGGGTGCGGTTTACTGTGCGTCAGGCCAGTTGACAACAGCTGTGACGGTCGCCACGGCTGCTCCTGTCCCCACTGTCTGTGGGTCTGGCCCCCTGGTAACCACGTCCACTGTCTTTTCACCTCTTTCATTTCTTTCCTCCCCCCCCCCCCCCATTTTTCTGTTTTGAGTGTTGTCTGGGTCGCTTAAGTATTTGAGCAGATTATAGCTCTTTTAACATCTTTGCTGTTCAAATTACATTCTGGTTGTAACCCACTTGGCATGGGGTATGGTCTGCCCCTTTCCTGCATGTCGAGCGGCCTCTATTGGGGTGCTGGCCGTTTGAGGCCTGTGGTGGCACGCGGGACTGGGTGGCCGTGCTCGGGCTTTGTTCTGGCCGCCAGATGCCCGGGTGGGGCTGCAGCAGCCCTTCTCCTGAGGAGTCACGACCTCTGCGTGGTTTCTCCGCGCATCGCCCTCGGAACGCGGGCTGGGCCGGTGCACAGCCTTCTCGTGCTCTGGTCCTGGACCTCCTGTCCGGCGACGCCTGGGTGAAGGTGTCTCACATCTGCCCGCCTTCTAGGGGCTTTTGTCGTGGGGTGACAGCTTCTGTAACTTCATACCTTATGGCCAGATTGTCAGTTTGTTGTGGTTTTTATTCCCTGTGGAACCTGTTGGGTTTTTTATGGCTGATCTGGGGAGATGAGCTGTTGTCCTTGTTATCTGATCTTCCCGGAACCCCTTTTACTTCCTTCTTAACAATTAAACAAATGGCTTCCTACAGATTGGTTCTTTATGGCTTAGTTTCATTTCATGCTTTTTTTTTTTTTTTTTTTAAATGTGTGTTTATATTGAGAGAGAGAAAGAGACAAGAACATGAGCTGGGGAGGGAGAGAGAGAGGGGGGGAGACACAGAATCTGAAGCAGACTGCAGCTCCAAACTGTCAGCACCGAGCCTGACGTGGGGCTTGAACTCATGAACCATGAGATAATGACCTGAGCCGAAGTCAGAGACACGTAGCCGACTGAGCCCCCCAGGCGCCCCCATGTCACGCTTTGTATAGCAGTTTTTCGTAAGTTCATTTTTTCCAAGTTCTGAAGTATTTTCTGTCCAGTTTTTACTGACTAATCTCACTTCTCTTTCAGGCCATGCTGGCGTGTCTGCAAGCATGATGAAGAAAAGGACGTCCCACAAGTAAGCAACTCTGAAACTTGCTCTTAGATAGCCAGTTGTGACCTTAGGTGACGCAGGGCCCGAGACGCCAGCGTGCCGCCCTCTTCCCCTTGCTGAGCAGGTCGTGCCCCCTGCCCTTGGCCTGTCCTTCCACCCTTGAAAGCCTTGGGGGCGTGATTTCCCTTCCAGCCCCTAAGGGCTGCGTGGACGGCCGGAAGCCCTGGTGGCGGCGGCCCTGGTGGCGGCGCACAGCCAGCCTCTCCCGCTCCCGCCCCGCCTCCCCCCCCCCCCCCCCCCCCCCCCCCCGGGAAGGGCTGCCTGCTCTCGGCACACGGGTTCTTTGCAGGGTCTCCGAGGTGCTGCTGACAGGGAGGTCCTGGTGGCCACCTAACTAGCACGCCGACAGCTGCTCGCTCACTGCTTTTTAACATTCTCAAGTAAATGAGAAGCTTGAAATTTAGAGAAAGCATATGCCTGTTGAAAGGTAATTTAAAAAGCTGTGTATTTTAAGGGACCGGTATGTTATAAGCCCTAACTTCTGTAGGTACCAGAGTGAACAAGCCGCTTTTCCCTCCTTTTAATCTTTGTTTACATTTATAAAGAAACTTGAGATACTGTCTTAAATACTACTATGCATGTTCCGAGTTACCTGTTGGAGTAGATCGCACGCCGGGTCCTGGTCACTGCTGCACCACGACCCTGCTCAGCAAGCTCCGATCCTCTGAGTCTTGATTGGAGGTCGCTGACTCCGGACCAGGTCCTCTGACCCTGGCTGGCGCCTCCCGAGCCTCCTTTCCAGATCGTTCGTGCCCGCCCTGTGCAGTGGAAGAGCGGGAGGCGCCTTGGCCACTGCGGCAGGTCTGGGTGGGCACACGGGCCCTTCTGTGATGGTTGCTGATCTGGGCACACGGGCCTCCCACAAAAGTGCGTGCATGCATGCGTATGTACGTGCGTTGTAGTGTAAATACGTGTCCGGTTTGGTCCGCGAGATGACCTGCAGTGTAAAACTGAGTGTGAGGTGTGTGTGTCCCTGAGGGTGGATGAGGCGTCCCTCGGATTCCATTACTTTGCCCATTATGTTCGTAGTCCTGTCACACCCCCGACCTGGCATTTTATCTTTATCGTGTCGCACGGTTACCGCACGTGATCAACCATCCCTTGGCCCGAGGGGGAGGTAACAGAAACGGATATAAGCTGTAACACCAGGTAATGATAAAAACTTAAAGACAGTGGGGAGGAGAAGCAAGTTACGTGTTAATTTGCGAGGCCAGAACAGTTCTCGAAAAACAGATTTTACCAATTAGTTTAAAATGACTGGTTTTCAGAATGTAACATGCATTCCGTTTTACCCATTTTTACACAGTCCTGGATATCTCTGGTCAGGAGTTCCTGCAGTTAGGATTTCAGGCCTTCTTGGGTTTGTGCGAGGGTTTGGTTTCCCCACTCCTGAGCACGTCTTCCATGGCTCAGGGCTCTGATGTGCTGGTAATTCCCCCGCCAGAGCATAAGGAGTAAACGCCTCCGTGTTAACACTTCCGAGCGCTGCTCCCCTGTGCTCTGCGATGCAGGGGGCGCTGTCCGATGCTTGTTTCAGTGAAAACAAGCCTTCAGTAGACAGCCTTGAATTTGGTACTCTGAAGCCGGAGGGCGCCATGGAAAGAGAGGACACCTCTCAGTCCCGTTTGCCTGTCTTTTGATCTCTGCGCACACCTGAAGATGGTTGGGAACAGAGTCTGCACAGTCACAGTGGGTGGCCGCCGCTCGCTGTCCCTGGAGGGGCCCGAGAGGCCGTGACCGGTGGCGAGGCCCCTGCGCAGGAGCTGGCTCGGAGCGGGGAGCCGGACGGCTCAGCCAGGCGCCTGGGCACGTTCCTCCGTCTGCCTGGGACCCTGCTTACCGCGCCTACCATTCCTGGTCGGGGCTGGAATGGTGGGGCCCCAGCTTTGCTGTAGACAGACCTTCCCGCCAGCGAGACGTTCATGGAGACCACAAACCGGAAAGCGGGCCCGGAGCCTCACTCTGCCCTCGCTGCCTCCACCGCGGCCCAGCGGCGAGCGAGGACAGGCACCCTGCGGCCGCTGACCCGTGGCCTCGCCTCTCTTACTCCCGTCTCTGGGAGGCCGAGCAGTAACCGCAGGTGCAGAGGGAGTCACAGGAGCACCAGGGGACGAGTGCAGCACCCCGTCCCAGTGGGTGCCAGCTGGCGAGACTCGGGAGTCGGGTCCACGGCGTCGGAGGCACTGCTGCAGCGGGCCAGAGGGGTCGCGTAGCCGCGTCGTGTCCTGGTTTTCGAGTGACTGGGGCACACTTCCGCGCCTCCTGCCCGCCTCGCTGCATTTCGGGAACAGGCTGGCGGACAGGCCTTCCCCGGCTTCGCGGGACTCGTTTGGGAAACGCGTCCGCGGTGAGAGTGCACTGGGTCTTGAACAACACGGGGTCCCGCGGCAGGGGGCCACCTGCGCCCGGAGTTAGATTGGGCACAGAGCTCGCCGTGTGTTTTCTGTTCCTTACGCTGTTCTTTTCTTTTTTTTAATGTTTACCCATTTTTGAGAGAGTGGAGCAGGGGAGGGGCAGAGGGAGAGGGGGACAGAGGATCTGAAGACGCCTGATGTGGGGCTTGAACTCATGAACCGTGGGATCACGACAAAGTTGGATACTTAACTGACTGAGCCACCCAGGCTCCCCCCCCCGCCCCATGATTTTCTTAATGACACGTTCTTTTCTCTGGCGTCCTTGGTCCTAAGAGCCCAGCACGGGGCACAGACACGCGTACGAGGTGTGTGTTGTTGATGTGGTTGGTAAGACTTCTGGCCATGCTGTCAGGTTTTGAGGGAGTCAGAAATTATCCCCAGGTTTTTGACTGTGTGGGGGTCAGCGCCCTGATCTCTGCTTTGTTGAAGGGAGGGCGGAGTTGGGGAGATCTCGGGCGAGTTTAGCTGTAGCAGTTCTTTGTTGCAGCTTCCAAACAGAAATCTGGTTCTTTGTCTTCCCTGATTTGAGTAGTGGGTGCCTTTCCATTTCCGGGCCCTGTCTGAAAACACGCTTCGGTTTTGGTGTATTTTTAGAACAGTGGACCAGGGCTGGTAACACTAAGTGGAGGTCTTTCCAGCAAGGGCTTTTCCGTTCGTTAAGTCACAAACCTCAGTCACCGACCGTAACAGTGACCGTGACAGAGATGACTCTTCCTCCTCCCCTTCCTCCTCCTGGAGGCCCTGGTGTGGACTCAGGCACTTTTCATGGCATCCTTGTCAAGTAGGAACCATGGGCCCTTTGATGCAAGAGGTTAGCTGACTAGTTTGGGGTCCTGCAGCTGAGAAGTGACTGAGCGGGGCGCCCAGAGGGGACAGCAGGATTCTAGAGCACCCAGCTACCACACCGCGCTTCCTCGTGGAGCGGTCGCTTTTCTCACATTGGAAAAGCGGGTTATTTCTGTCATAAACACACGGACTAGATAACAGCGGAGCAGGCATCTGCGTGAAGTGTGGTGCTGGCGGTCTTCAATTGGTCAAAAAGTATAATACTTTTGAATCGACTTGTGAGTAGGTGTTCTTTACACTGAGGAAGTGAGTAACATCTTGGGAGGCCTGGGCGTTGGGAGGTTTCCGCGGACGGCCCTGGCGTTCTCGGGGCACAGTGCGTAGCCAGAGTAACGGAAGAACTCCAGTGTGTGGCTGGAACTCAGACTCCTCGGCGTGTTTTTACGTTGTCCTTTTAAGCCGGCAACGGCAGTATCAGCCGGACGACTTTTATGAGGCAGTAGGCACCGGGAAGACCCTTCTCCTTGCTGGCGTGCATCTTGTAAAAAGACAATTATTGGGTACAATCAGGAGTTTCTTCTGAAATCTGCAACGCAAGTAAGGAGACTGCTTTTACGAGACAGCACTAAATAGAATGAGGACGGCGTCGGTAATTAAGTCATGCCACATCGCACGCGGCGTGTGAGCGGCACTTCCCGGCTCACAGCGGAACGGTGCTATTGAAGTTGAAGAAGTGTGGTCTCTTTAAATCCTGGCCACCAAAATAAGATCTTCCAGTCTTGGGGAGAGGACGTGCTGTGGACACCGAATCTTGTGTCCGGATGACAGAGCAGTTAGCGTGGTAGGTTCCGAACTGACTTCTAGGTGTTGAGCGAGGCACGGAAGTGCCCTCTCCAGTCTCAGCTTCCCTTGTACCCCGGGGTGTGCGCTAGAAGGTCTGCGGTCGTGCAGTCTGGGGCCCGGCTCGGGCCTTGTCCGCGCGCTCCGGGTGGCCGCTCGCCTGCCAGAGTCCCACCCGGGGCCCATCGAGGCTGAGAGGCTCCTGCTGTACGGGGAGGGTGGCTTTCTGCCGCGGGGTTGGCCGGCCCCGTCTGCTCCCCGTGAGAGGACAGGAAGAGCCCGTCCCGGCTGTGGGGACGGACGGCAGCTCATCCCTCCAGAGGCCAGAGACGGCGTCCGGAGAGCAGGAACAAGGGAAGGGCTCACGGTGTTCCCTCCTGTTTCTGTGCTGTGCTCCTTGGCTCGTGACTTGGATCGTGACTCAGTGCAGCCTTTTACTTGCACTTGGCCGCAGGCTCAGCTGTCCACCCGGAGGAGGTGTCTGGTGTCTGTCTGCAGCAGCGCCGTGTGTGTGTGTGTGTGTGTGTGTGTGTGTGTGTGTGTGTGTGCGCGCGCGCGCGCCTCTGGAGAGTGGGCGTGGAGAGCGCCCTAGACTCTGCAGGGCCGCACTGAGCTCGAGGGCTGTCACGAACACGTGTATCCAGGGAGAGTGTACGTCCACATCACCATAGTCAGGGAGCCCTTGTTTTGCTTTGTTTATTTTATTTTTTATTTTTTATTTTATTTAGAGAGTGAGGAGGGGAGGGGCAGAGAGAGAGAGAGAGGGAGACACAGAATCCCAGGTAGGTTCTGCTGAGACCCCGGAGCCTGCTTCAGATTCTGTATCTCCCTCTCTTTGCCCCTCCCCTGCTTGCACTCTGTGTGTGTGTGTGTCTCTCTCAAAAGTAAATAAACATTAAAAAAAATTTAAAAAACTAAGCTGAGCTGAGGAGCGCTCTGCCACTTTGAGTTGAAAAGGAGGCCCTCCGAAAAGCGCGTCCCCACCGTGGACCCTGGGGTCCCCCAGGCCGGAGGCGGCGAAGGCCGGCTGCAGCTGAGGCGGCCGGGGGAGAAAGCAGCCGCAGGAGAGGTTTGCCTGCCCCTCGTCTCCGTCCCCAGGTCTCCGCTCGGCAGCCCCTGGGTCCCTTCTGCCTCCCGGATCCCACACCTCCTGCTCAGACTCCGGGGCCTGGCTGGGCCTGAAGAAGCACGCCCCAGCTACGGACGCCGTGGTCTCGGCTTGCACGGAACACAGGAACGCCGGGGCCTGTCGGGCACTCGAGGAGCCCTGACCGCATGAGAGAGAGTGACACACGAGGGGAGCGCTGGCCAGGACCGCAGGCGGCCCCACTGCGCCAGACCAGGCTGGGCGAGGCGTCCGTGGAGGCCTCGGGAAAGGAAGCAGAAGTTTAGCCCCGGCGTCGGAAGCCTCGTTAATTAAAGAAACACGGTTCAAGAAAAGGTGAAGAAACGGTTTCTATCTATTAGTTCTGTAGATACGCTGAAATTCAAGCCTATTTTACCTGATTCGGGAGAACTTGGTCTGAGGTTTTCTGGAAGTTGAGCCGTGCTGGGGAGGTGGGATTGTGGAGGAAAGGCCACAAAGTGCTGTGTCTCTCTGCTCAGGAAGGGACAGTAGGTGAAGGGTCGGGAATAAATGTGGGAGAGGGGACACCTGGGTGGCTTAGTCCCTTAAGCATCTGACTCTTAGCTCAGGTCACGATATCATGGTTGTGAGTTCAAGCCCCACATTGGGTTCTGTGCTGGGCGTGAAGTCTGCTTATTAAAAAAATAAATGGGAGAAATAATTTTGCACAGCTCTCCTTAGATCGGCCAAGTGCTAATTGAGGGGTTGAATCCAGGATAGAAGCGTTTTTGGTTGTGGTCTGTATTCTCCAGAGAGAACCGTGGTGATTGTGTGGGTGCATGCCCACGAGAGAGTTGAGAGGCCCACGGAGGAGCTGGTGTCGCAGCTCCAGTCAAGGCCACAGTGCTTCCTGTGTGAACAGTTTTTCTTAAGAAAAACTGATTGGGTGAGGCCCATCTGCGTTATGGTGGGTTATCTGCTGATTTATATGTTGTTTTTCTAGAAAAATGCCTCACACAAAGCATCTAGAGTAATGATTGACCAAAGAGCTGAGTACCGTGGTCCAGCCAGGGTGACAAATTTAGATACAACCATCTCACTGGTGGAGCTGCCGTATTTGCTTACAGTTTCGGTAGTAACGGTGGAACGTTCGTGGGAATTACAAAGTCGTGCACGCGGCTGTACCCCCTACTCTGTGAGACACACCGCGCCGAGGATCCCTGTGCTCTCCCGGCGACATGAGTTTGCAGCGTCCCGGTGTGAGCAGCGGTGGTAGTTACGGGTGACAGACTCATTAGCGCCCAGTACTTGGCTTTTTCTGTCCCTCGAGTTGCACCCTGCTGAGTCCCTGGGTGGGCAGCGCAGAGTTGAGCTCTCAGCCCTGCCCCTTCTGTCCATCCAAGGGAGGGCGATTGTCCCCACTGCTCTTCTGTCCACCGGGCAGCCGCTGCTTGCTTGTCTGAAACTGTCCTGTAACCTCCCGGGCCTCCACGGTCAGTGTGGAGTCCTCGGCTCACATTCCTCCTCCTGAGAACTGTAAACTCTGCAGCTCGGTGGCCCCAGTGTCACCGTCACATCCTCCCGTGATGTGGTCCTTGTGCCCGGGTGCCCACGAGATGTTCTCTTTCTTAGAGGAGTTTGTTTTGCCGGAAGATGTTCGTGTCCGGAGTCGAGGTCTGTTCTCCAGGACCGCCTGTGCCCACAGACGTGCTTTCCTTCAGGGGGGCTTCCGTGAGTTGCGCCAGTGTCCTCATGACCTACCTCAGCTGGAAGGCGAGTCCTGTCCTCCGGGGCGGGCCCTGCTGCGACTGCTGCCCGTGCTCTCCGGCCTAGTCCTCGTTCCTGAGACGGCCTCCGTTCTGGCTCTCACTCCCTGCTCTGGCCTCTGGTGTGCGCCTGGCAGCGGGGACGGTTTCCGTCTCCCTTGTGGGCAGATGGCCACTGGGCATGCCTCCGACTGTTCCGGATCGTCCCACCGTGAGGAGGGCTGTGGCTCCCTGGATGGCCGTCCCTGCAGAGCTCAGAACCCCTCTGTCTCCGCACAGCCTCCATGGCATCTCCCCTTCTCGGACCCGCTCCCCCTCGCCTCCTTCCTTGTCAGCCGTGAACCCCGTCCTCCTGGAAGGCAGGTCTGCCGGGCGCCTGCAGAAAACCCGCTCGGAACCTCGGGAGCCCTTCTCCACCTGATGTGAGCAGTTTTCCATCTGGAATGATCCCCCTCTTGCTGTGGGAGCCCTGCGCCAGCTCGTGGCCTCGTCGGGCAGCCCCGAGGTTCCTCTGTGGCACGCTCGCTCCGGATTGACCAGCTCTCCTCCTGAAAGTACGTACGTCGTAGTTTCAAGATCATGGCCTACAATAAATTGTTCTTTTCTTCAGAGTTTGTGCGTGTGCCAGTCGCTCGTGACTTTCGCGGCCGAGCGCGTGCAGTGGCCGCGGGGCCTGGCCGTCCACTCTGTCCAGGCCCAGCCTGGTCCCTTGTCTGCGGACTTGTAGGTGGAGACCCGATGCCTTCCCTGATACCAGGGCCCACGTGTACTGCTTGTAAACATTGCGTGTAGATTGTCCAGTTGTTAATAATCTGGAAAGAACGTGGTCTGGTGTTGCTCCGGTAACTTTTAATAATACGTCGAGTGTTTGTCAAAATTCAGGTGTGTGAGAGTCTACGTTTTCCAGAGAAGTACCGACGTCACAGTGCGCGAATGCCGGCCGGCCTGGACTGCTGGCTCGGGAGAAGTTAATGTCTAGGTTTTTCTCCTTGGTTAAGGTGGTGGGGCTCATCCTGTGGGCGCCGGCGTGGGCGAGGGCGCGCGGACTCGGGGTCACGTTCTGTAAGGCCACGTGCATGTGTCCGTATCTCTGCGCTCAGCCCTCCTCTGTGATTAACTGGGAGATCACCGCGGTCGCCTGCAGTGACAGAAACTCCGAGCTGAGCGAGCGATGCCTGTGCTCCATGTCAGGGTGAAGTTGCTACAGGCAAGCGCTGTCCCTCCGCCTGCCCCCAGGGGCGCGCGGGGAGCAGGGCGTGTGCCCACGGCGACACGGAGGGCCCCTGCGGGCGCCTGGACCGGGACGGGACGGCATGCGAGCCAGCAGTAGGGTTGGGGGTAGGGGCGCGTACTTCTGAGAAGATCCCTTACGTGTGTGTATGTGTGAATGCAGAAAACATCGGAGCAGCGTGGGCCCGAGCAAGCCCGTTTCCCAGCCCCGGAGGAACATCGTAGGCTGCAGGATCCAGCATGGGTGGAAGGAGGGGAATGGCCCTGTCACCCAGTGGAAAGGAACCGTTCTGGACCAGGTGCCTGTAAATCCTTCTTTGTATCTTATAAAGTACGATGGATTTGACTGTGTTTATGGACTAGAACTTAATAAAGATGAAAGAGTGTCTGCGCTCGAAGTCCTCCCCGATAGAGTTGGTAAGTTCTCTTTACTATTTGTGTCTTGTATCCTTTACAAATGCTTATCGAAGTGATTGTTCTTTTGCATTATTGGTGTCTGTATTTGTGCTGGAGTGCAGGCACTCCCGGCACACACGTAAGTCACCCGAAACTGCTGCTCGGGTGAGGGCTGTACAGATGTGTGAAATGGTTGCCGAACCAATTGGCAGACTGGCCATTTCTAACATGGTTATTTCGCACGTTTTGCTCACTGTTCGTGTGGACTCTGATGGGGAAGAATATTTTCTTATTAGCTCAGATACCCTGTGTACTTCCTTCATCAGATTATAGTAGTTTATGCACTTACGTTAGAATCCTTCCGTGAAGTCTGTCTTTCATTGTGTGTTATTTTCAGCCAAGATTCAAGCAGCCAAAACCTGTGGGCTTTATTCTGCATTCTTGAGATGGTTCGTTTGCACAGTGCGGAAATGAACGGCCCTTTCTTTTCTTAAATGTCCTGCAAACGTGTCTCCTTGTATAACTTAGTTATGTAAGGCTGAAGGTGCCAGTCAGATAATAATGCCCGATTTGATTTCTCAGCATGTAGTAAAACACCACCTCTAGGGTGAGTGGGGTGCCCCACGTTACTGTCGCTCTCTTCACAGAGCGTCACTTTGACGTGCTTTCTTCTTGCCACAGCGGTGCCGCTCTGGCGGGAGCGCTGGCTGAGGTTTCGGAATTGTCTGGACAAGTCTCTGTGTTAACAAACGCGGTCCCAGCAGACGTGGACCTGAGGGTAGAAGTGTGGGACCAGATTGCCAAGAGGGGAAACTACCCTGTCCCCTTGTCTCCTTTGTTTTTGCCATTGTGTCCTTGGAACACACGTGCTTCTCCAGCAAATTCTTTGCCAGGGCAGCAAGTTTTTTGTTCACCTTCCCTTCAGATAATGGTGCTAAGTGTGTATTCATCCGGTGTAAATACAGTCCTGTTTTCACAGAAGGCTTTAAGCCTTTATTACTACCAGAAGTCACTGACTGGGTACCGTTACTTCTCTGGCATTTGTCACATCTTTACTTGCTCTCGGTGCCACCGACCCTCCTCCTCCCTCACGAGGCCCATCGTCTTTTTCCTCTCGATCTTGGACGTTAGCCCATTTCCAGCGTAAGAAACTCACATCGAAGAGTCTTACCTTCAGGTTTAAAAAAAATATCCAGACTCTGATGTCCATTGTTTGTACTAATTGTCAGGTATTCTTTTTCTGACTAGACGTTTAGTCCGTCCCTTTTAGGGTGAGACTGCCAGCCTGTGTGAGCTCTTCTGTCATCATAGGACAGAGAAGGTCTTTTTCTTTTGATTAAAACATGATTTGACCAAACCAAGATGCCCCCAAATCTAGAAGTACCTCTGGTGATGGACTCGAGTCGCTTAATGGTTTTCTTATCGCTTCCAGCGGGAGATCGGGCTTGTTTTTGTAAATGGCAAAGCATTGTAGAAAGGAAACCCAGAGGTGTCCACGTGAACCAGCAGTGTTTCACATGAGTCGTTAATTCTGGTACTTCCCTTGGTGCTGCGGTCTGGAAGATTACCTGCCCTTCACTTCCGTGCCACGTAGGAAGGAAGCCATCTTTCACGATCGGCTTCAGGGCATACATCAGCCTATACTTGCGGTTTTGTTTTCCATCAGCTAAGGAGGGGACGGAAAAGGTCAGCCAGCCGGAAGGCCACCGGTGGCACAGCGTATGGGTGACCCACATGCAGTCGGGGCCCTCGAGGTCAGGAGGCTCGTGACGTCAGTAAAAACACAGAACGCGAAATTTACTACCTTGGCCATTTTTAAGTGTTGAGGTCAGGTGGTGTTCCGTGCATTCACGTTGCTGTGGACCAGGTCTCCGGAACGTTTTCATCTTGTGAATCTGTTGCTCCGTCCCCATTAAACAGAAGCTCCCTACCCCCACACCCGCCCCCGCCCCCCACTCTTCTCCTCCTGTTTCTATGGGTCGGGTCACGTTAGATACCTCCGAAGTGGAATCGTAGACTGTTTGTCTTTTGCTGACCACCTCCTTTCTCAGCGGTGTGCTCAGGGCTCTCCCCTGAAGCACGGGACGGCATGTCCTTCTCTTCAGGGCTGAGCGATGTGCCTTGTGTCTGCCCGCACTCGGTCCACTCATCCTTCTGCTCGGGTCGCCTCTACCTCTTGGCTGTTGTGGATAGTGCCGCCATGAACATGGCTGTCAGGCACTTCGGGTCTTTGCTTTCCTTTCTTTCGAGGATGGTTCCGGAAGCAGAATTGCCGGATCATGCGGTAATTCTGGGTTTAATTTTCTGAGGAGCCCACGTACTGTTTTCCACAGTGTCTGTGACGTTTCACGTTGCCTCCCACAGTGCGCAGGGCTCCGGTCCCTCCACGTCCTCGTCGGCACTTGATTGCGTTGGTGTCGATTTGCGTTTCTCTGGTGATGAGCGCTGTCCGGCACGTTCTCAGATGCTTTGGGCCACTTGTCTGTCCTCTTCGCAGAAACATCTGTTCAGGTCTTTTGCCTGTTTTTCAACCAGGTTATTTGATTCTGTTGAGTGGTAGGAGTTGTTTGCGTGTTTTGGAGATAAGTGAGTTGTAGCAGTGTGACAGGCGTACTGATACTGATGCCAGATGCTGCTCGCAGTTAGCCTTGACAGGCTGCCGCTGTGAGCTGTGATGCAGTGTCACAGTCTCTGGAGTTACCTGGAGAGACTAACAGAATACTCCTCCTTGTCAACAACACATCTTCGTGAGGCTGGATTTTACCTGCCAACCAGAAGACCCTGTAACAGATGGAATGTGGAAGCCGAGAAGAGAGTCTAGCTTTCCTTCTGTAAAGTTAGACATTGAGAGATTTAAACAAATGTAAAATCACACCACTCTTCTTACTAAAGTTCTGTTAGAAAATAGTTCTGTATTTTTCATTAAAGATGCCTTGTTTATGTAAGTATTTAAAAATATTTGTGGACTTATTTATAATGGTTAATAGCAGATTTGTTAGCTATCCGTATAAAGAATTGGTCTTTTAGATCCTCAGAAATATACAGGAGTCCTGAGCTAAGAAAGTTTGAGAATTTTTGGTCTGAAGAAGCTAGTGGGCTCTTAGAGTACACTGGGGAATTTTGTGTAATTTTGGATCGTTATTGCTTACGTAAGCAAGGAGAAGCACTGTAAGTGTTTAGAGTTCCCTTCAGATAAAATCAGCTAACAGTATCTTCAGCAAGAAAGTCTAATCTGTGTTCCTTTGAACTTTAACAGAAATAGAAGCACTCATGAATGAGTAAACTAAACGTGCTTTTTTAGAAGACAGTTGTCTAAACTGTGAGGACCAGAGAAACCTTAAAATCGTTGGGATCCTCTGTAATTTTCCCAATATTTAAAAACAGGAAGGTTTGTGATTTTCCACCTGGCCCTCAACGAACCCAGAGCAGGGCCCTTGGTTCATTGGTACGGTGGTGCTCTTGGTGCGGGAAAGCAGACCGGGGGGCCCCTGCTTGCATCCCGGCATCTGGGCTCTGCAAGACCACTACCCGTGCTGGGAAATGTCATTCAGGAATAAAGCCGGAGGAGGCGATGGTCGTTGGCGGGGTGTTCCCCCATGGTCCCCGAGAGCCCCTGGGAGGAGACCTGGAGAAGGAGGAAGCCGTGCAGGCAGGAGCTGGGCAGGAGGGCAGGAGGGCGAGGGTGGCCAGGTCTGGGCTGAGCAGCAGCTACTCAGGTGCTAACGCCAAAGTCCTGGGGCCTCCAGAGCCCAAGCGCAGCAGGTGCGGTGTGAGCGCCCAGGGGCGGCTGCTCACTGCGGAAGACAGGTGGTGGACAGGAGTGAGACCTCAGACCTGGGGCAGGGCGACCTTCTAGTTTGAATTACTGCCCGAGGTCCTGTAAGGTGTTACCAGAGGGAAGATGGGTGAGGAGTGCGTGGGAACGCTCATTCTGCAGTGCCAAGCAAGCCTGGAATTATCTCGAAGTTTCACGTAGCTATTAAATGTACCAGAACCCACCGTGTACCTCAAATGAACCATTGAGGGTTCCAATTTCGGTGCAGCACCAAGAGCGATGAGTTCGGGAAACAAAAAAGAAGGAAAGCAGGTTTTCCCAGTAACTGACCTGGGACCCACAGAGCCTGTGGACTCCAGCGTGGCCTGGGCGCCAGCCCGCTGATTCTCATGCTGCTCGCACGCCAGGGCGTCGCCTTGCGTGAGGTCAGTTTACACACGCACGCACACACTACACTACACTACACGACACGACACATCGGTGAGACCCTGTGTGAACTGCTCTCTGCTTCTCGTCCCCAGCGAGCTCTCGAATCAGCGACGCGCACCTGGCCGACACGATGATCGGAAAGGCGGTGGAGCACATGTTTGAGACGGAGGATGGCTCCAAGGACGAGTGGAGGGGGATGGTCTTGGCCCGCGCCCCCATCATGAACACGTGGTTCTACATCACCTACGAGAAGGACCCCGTCTTGTACATGTACCAGCTCCTAGACGATTATAAAGAGGGCGACCTTCGCATCATGCCCGACTCCAGTGAGTGTGGGTGCCGAGCTTGCAGCGCTGGCAGCTCCCGAGGGACTTGGGGTTTAGAGCGAGATGTTTGATTACTATTTTGTAGATACTGTTTTAAACTTTTGATTATTTCTAGGGTTAAGGATGATTCTTTTAGTCCTGCACCAAGCAGAGGTTGTGAAATTTGTGCCCTTTGCCAAGAGTAACATGCTTTCCGCACAGATCTGTCCTGGATCGTGGACTTGGGGGTGAAAGTGCGACACGGGCTCCTTCGTGCGTGGCTTCCTTCACCCAGCACAGCGTTTTCCAGGCTGCTCCGACTTGTAACATGTCGGCGCATCCTTCCTTTCCTGGCCAAGTGCGAGCGCACTGGACGCGTGTGTGCCCACTGTCTGTTGACGGACGTGTGGGCCGCCGCCCGCCTCTTGCTCCTTCCGAAGGACGCAGCTCTAAGCCTCTGTGCGCAGGTTTCTGAGTGGACGTTTGTCTTCGGTTCTCCTGGGTGGACACGGAGGCATGGGAGTGATGGGTCCGTGGTCACTGCCGCGTTGTGCGGGGGACCGCCAGACTGATTCTCAAGGCCACTGCACTGTCCTGCACACTGCACCGTCCTGCACACCACCACCCCCCCGACCATGCCTGACGGTTCTGATGGCTCCACACCCTCGCTGCCTTCCACTCCCCGAGTTTGGCTCCGGCTGTCCTCATGGTTGCAAAACGCCAGCTCGTCGTGGGCGTGGTTTGCATCTCCCTGATCGCTAGAGACTTCGGGCATCTCCTCGTGTGTTAGTGGCTGTCTCTGCGTCGTCCTCTCTGGAGACGAGTCTGATGGCGTTGTCTGCCTGTTCAGTCAGGTCGCCTTTCTGTCACTGAGCTGTCCGGGTCCGTGTTCTCAGTGCAGGTCTCCGACACATGTTGGGCTTGCAGACACTTTCTCTGGGTCTGTGGGTTTCTTTTCGCTTTCTTGATGGTGTTCTTTGAAACTCAGAAATTTTTAAGTCTGATGTCCAATTTATTTTTTCTCCTGTAGCTCATGCTTTTGGTGTTTTCTCTGACAGTCTTTGCCAAGTTCAAGGTTGTGAAGATTTACCTCTTTGTGTTCTTCTGAGTGTTGTATAGGCGTTGCTCTTACTTGTGGGTCTTTAGCTCTTATATTTGGGTCTTTGATACGCTTTGAGTTAACTTTTTCAGTGTGGTGAGGGGGTCCACCTTCTTCTCCCACACGTTGTCTGAGACCATTACTTGGAAAGACTGTTCCCTCCCCTGTTGGGTGGTTTTGCTGCCTCGCTGAGAGGGAGTTGGCCGCGGACGTGCGGGTGTGCCACTTCAGTCCCGCTCCGTCGCCCCAGGCTGTGCTCGCGCACCTGCCACGCTTGGTCACACTGCTCTGGAGGGAGTTTGGACGTCGGAAAGTGCTGAGCCCTCCTCCTTTGCTCTTTTCCACCATTGTTTTGACTCTTCGCTGTTCCTTGCAATTTCATGAAGTTTGGAATCCGTGTTTTAATTTCTGTAATGAAGTCAGCTGGGATTCAGCCGGGGATTGTGTCGAAACTTTGATCACTTAGGGGACAACTACCGTCTTAACACTGTGAAGCCTTCTGACCCGCGAGCATGGGCTACTTTGCTGTTATTGAGATTTGAAGATTCCTATCAACAGTGTTTTGTAGTTTTCAGAGTAGGGGTTTTGTATTTTGTGAAATTTATTCCTAAATATTTTGCCTCTTCGATGCTACTATGAATGGAATTATTCTCTTAATTTCATTTTTGGGTAAGCCCTGTTCTTTTTAAAAGTACTCCTTAGCCTTTCCTCTAACACAGGGGGTCCCTGGGCCTGAACAGATGGGGCGGACGGGCACGCGATCCATTAGCAGCGTGACACCCATCTCGGTTGAGTTCTGCCGACCCGCCAGTCAGTGAAACTGCTCTGGCATGTGCTCATCTGGCCCTGACTTTCTGCCTTGTGTTCATTTGTCAACGGGTAGTAACAGGAAGTACTTACATGGCAGAAACTTAATTCTCATGAGAGCGTTCTTTAAAAGTATTTCTCCAGCCTGGACGCCTGGGTGGCTCAGTCACTTAAATGAACGACTTCGGCTCAGGTCACGATCTCGTGGGTTCAAGCCCTCCGTCGGGCTCTGTGCTGACAGCTCGGAGCCTGGAGCCTGCTTCGGATTCTGGGTCGCCCTCTCTCTCTCTCTGCCCCTCCCCTGCTCAAACTCTGTCTCTGTCGCTCTCAAAAATAAACAATTAAAAATAAAGCATTTCTCTAGCCTGTATGAAGTTGATTTTTAACTCCTTGGGAGAGAACTATCCCTAGTTAGAGCTGCTGTCTTGCTGTTGGAAAGCATGACGGCGTTTGCACCATCCCTGGTGTCTCTCAGCCCCCGTCTCTCCCCAGTCCCCATGAGCTTCTGTGAAAGCACAAGTTCAGTTGCCATTGGAACCCGCAGTGATGCCCTGTGGCGGCGGCCTCTGTGCGAGTATCTTAAATTCCACATATGAGTGAAGTCACGTGTTACTTGTCTTTCTCTAATTTCACTTAGCATAATACCCTGTATCTAGTTCCATGTACATAGTTGCAAATAGCAAGACTTCATTCTTTTTGATTGCTGAGTAATCCTCCATTGTAGATATGTACCACATCTTTTTTTTTTTTTTAATGTTTATTTCTGAGAGAGAGAGAGAGAGAGAATGTGTACACCAGCATGAGAGGAGCAGAGAGAGAGAGGGAGACACAGAATCCGAAGCAGGCTCCAGGCTCCGAGCTTTCAGCACAGAGCCCGACACGGGGCTTGTACCCACAGGCCGTGAGATCATGAGCTGAAGTCGGCCGCTTAACCGACTGAGCCGCCCAGGCGCCCCAACACATCATCTGTATCCATTCATCCATCCATGGACATTTGGGCTCTTTCCATATTTTGACTATTGTCGATAGTGCTGCTAGAAACATTGGGGTGCATGTGCCATTTCAAAACAGCACACCTGTATCGTAGGGTAGTTCTATTTTTAGTTTTTTGAGGAACCTCCATACTGTTTTCCAGAGTGGCTGCCCCAGTTTGCATTCCCACCAGCAGTGCAAAAGGGATCCTTTCTCCACATCCTCGCCAACATCTGTTGTTGCCTGAGTTGTTCATGTTAGCCACTCGGACAGGTGTGAGGTGGTATCTCCTTGTGGTTTTGATTTGTGTTTCCCTGATGAGGAGAGATGGGGAGCATCCTTTCACATGTCGGTTGGCCATCTGGGTGTCTTCTTTTAAAAGTGCCCATTCATGTCTTTTGCCCATTTCTTCACTGGAACATTTGTTTTCTGGGTGTTGAGTTTGGCAAGTTCTGTATAGATTTTGGATACTAACTCTTTATCTGATACGTCGTTTGCAAATATCTTCTCCCATTCCTTTGATTGCCTTTTAGTTTTGCTGACTATTTCCTTTACTGTGCAGAAGCTTTTTATCTTGATGAGGTCCCAATAGTTCATTTTTGCTTTTGTTTCCCTTGCCTCCAGAGACGTGTTGAGTAAGAAGCTGCTGCAGCTGAGGTGAAAGAGGTTTTTACCTGCTTTCTCCTTGAGGATTTTGATGGCTTCCTGTCTTTCATCCATTTTGAGTTTATTTTTGTGTATGGTGTAAGAATGTGGGGGGAATGTTAAATTTTCAAAAAATTATTATTGAAATAGACGTGTGAGTTGGTACATAACCAAAATATTGACTTGAAATTCTTTTTCCTCCCCTGTTTAATGCAGATGATTCTCCTCCAGCAGAGCGGGAGCCGGGGGAAGTTGTGGACAGCCTGGTAGGCAAACAGGTGGAGTATGCCAAAGAGGACGGCTCTAAGAGGACTGGCATGGTCATCCACCAAGTGGAGGCCAAACCGTCCGTCTACTTCATCAAGTTTGATGACGACTTCCACATCTACGTGTACGATTTGGTGAAGACGTCCTAGATGGCATCGGGGACTCGCCAGATCTGTGGAACTATTAAATGTATAATTTGTAGACATAAAGACTTGATTGCTTTCCAGTTTAATGAAAGCTTAAATGTCCCTGCGAACCCACAATCTCTGCCAGCAGAACTGGTTTTGTTCTGAATAGTACAGATTTATGTGAACACAAAGCATTGTGTTTAAGGAACTCCTTCCTCTTACAAGAAGTCTGTCTGTCTGGAGGGGAGTTACCAGGCAAGTTTGGTACAAGTTAGGCTCGCCCCATGGTCCTTTCCAACCGTAGTAGAGCTTCCCCGCTTCCCCGCCACCGTCGCGCTCGCCGACTCTGCCGCCACAATGCAAGCATAGTTTGGTATTTTTGTTATTGCCTTTTTTGAGATATATATGTACCTATATCTACCTGTCTATATCTGTGTGTGTACGTACGTAGTACACACACACACACACACACACAGATCTATGCGTGCGTGCACACACTTCATCGGCAGTCCTTTCTCTGTGGATTGGGGCGGGGGGTAAGGGATATTCTCCAGTTTAACAGGAGTGCTTGTCCGAAGTCAGTCACAGTTAGCACATACTGCTGTTTATTTAAAATTAAATGTGGGCACAGGAGACAGAGGGATGTTCAGCTTCTTTTCAGAGTCAGAAGTTCAGACACCTTTTCAGTCTGGAGGCTTTAAACTGTGAGTCCAAACGTGAATCATTTGTGAACAGTTGCTAGACCCACATTAGGATTTAACAAAACAGTTAGGAATTGGGGTAAAAAGCTGCCTTTAATTCTAAGCTTTGTAAATTTTTGTTTACATTTTTTATCGTACTTTTTTTTAAAGTGAAGCCCAAGTACTCGGTCCACACAGCACGATGCAGGCGTATTTTGGACGGCACAGCCGGTCCATTATGTGTGTGAGTCCCGGGTCTGCACTCTAGTACGTGGATTCGGGAGGCAGCAGTGCGTCTGTGGTTTGTGTGTATGTGGTAAGTTCCTGGAAGAACCTAGTGCTTTTGTATTAGAAGTTCAAGTTGAAGAATGGCATGGCTGCCTTCCGACAAGTTTTCTGGGACACTTCTTTTTATTAGTGTTCTTACTGATACGTGATTGTGGTCAGAAGGCTCCCCTCCAGCTTTTCCCCACAAAGAACATCCAGACAGATGACAGCGTCGGTCCCATGATACCTTCTATGGTGCTGTATGGTCTTGACCTGGGTGTGCTGTGGACGTGGACGCTTCCCGTCCTGTGGGCCCTGCCACATCAGGGTCCGTCACCACACCAGCTTTTGTGGCTTATTCCTGCAAGGTGGTTTTAACTGAAGTAGAACTGCAGAAGTGGGGGTAGTGGCAGCATGGCCATCTGTCGCCTTGTGTCAGATGAGGCCTGATGATTTGGAAGCTGGGAGAGAGGCAGTATGTGACCCCAGTCTCCTGCGGAGCTTGGAAATCTTCCTGCGTTTTGGGTAGAAGGCAGAGCGCGCATGTTGTCATTCCAGTACCAGAAGGCCACGCAGCCTCAGCGTTGGAGGTCCTGTAGTTCCTGGCCTCCCCCCGTGTGGTTCACGCAGCCCCCACTCCTGCCTTTAGGAAGGCCCCGCGCTGTTGCGCTGTCGGATGGCAGCCCCACGCCATTCCGATGCGGCACTCGGTGTCCGTGGTGTGCAGTGTGCCACGTCTCAGCTCGGGCGGCAGCTGGGTGCCCGGTCTCAGACACTGCTCCTGCTTGGACAGGTGTCCTGCTGCACGTCTGTCACCTCTTTTCCCTGTGGCTCTTCTAAGAGTCCCTGCATGTGAGTCTCAAGGCTGAGCCCGGCTCCCCGAGCGCCAGTGGGCATGCGTGCACAGAGGGTGGGTGTGGCCAACAGGCGCACGGTGTGAACGTGGCACAGAGGCGTGGGGCTGCAGAACCGGGGTCCTTCGCAGCACCCTGCGGGGCGGGTCAGTGCAGGCGTCCCCAGCGTCACTTACTGACTTGCGTTGTGGTTTTTCTGCAAGCACCTTTAGCACCTTCAGTACCACACGGTCTGCCGCTCTCCAGACGAACGTGGCACGTGGTCACCACCCTCTCTGTCATCGTTCAGTGTGCTGCCTTTAGGGTGGAAGGGAGGGGAAGGGATTGTTCGTGGTTTTCCTTTTATTTGCCCCATTCTCTTTTCTTTTGGTGGCTTAACTCCCACTTCTGTGGTGACCGATCCCACTCCTTCGCCCGGGATTTCAGGCTTCGTTTTAGGCTCACGTTTCCAATCTGCATGCATTGCTTGCCTTTTCCTGGTATCGGGATGTTGGTTCCTTGTTCCGGAAGCCCAACATTAGTTTCCAAAATTATCACGGGACTTGTGACCGCACAAGACCTGAACCTGTATAAAATGTCCTGGCCTTCCTCACTGACCTGCTGTAGTGTTCTCGTGTCGTGTGCGTGTGACGTCTGGCTGCCCACGTGAAGCTTCCGAGGAGAACCTTACGCGCAGACCATCCTTTTTTGCATGCTCTTTCTAAGTAGGATGTTCAGTGTAACTAACCGAACTTGCATGCGAGAGAGACTTAGGTTTTTTGTTTTCTATCTTTGTTTTTATTTGTTTTCAGCTGTCTGTATATTTGCTTCCTGTGCTGTTGTAGTGGTCGTAGGTTACAGACGCACTGGTGAAGCCGCGTAGTGCCAGCAGAAGGCGATTTTCCAGCCCTGTCTGTCGTGCAGCATTTGAAGGGACTGTGCATTCTTGAAACTCTCACAGTTACTTCTAAGCCAGAGTTCATTCCTATTATTGTTTTACGTGCCAAACCCCGAAGTGCATTGGGCTTGAATCTCTGAACGCTGTGGACCCCATTAGAAGACTGTTCTGATTGTCACAAATTGTAGTGCCTGAAAACATTCTTAAGCTGATTGTCTTAAAAAAAGAAAAAAAAAAAAAAGAAAAAAAAAGTTCTCCAAAGACAAAACAGGAACAATTATTATAACAGAAAATAATTATGGTCGAAATGTCTGTGGTTCCTTGGAAATGCTGCGCTTTTTGTGTTCCCACCATTAGTGCAGTTTGAACGAGTGTGTGTAGTTCAGAGGTCCTTGTGTTCGCATTTTAAGATTAGGTAAACGACCTCATCTTTCAAGCTTGAATTCATTTTTAATTTTAATTTTATTTTATACAATGTGTAGACAGTTTCCTGTTCTCTGCATTTAGAAGTATAAACAATATAAATCTGTTAATTCTGTAAGTAATTTTTATAATTATGATGTAACTCTATCCTATCCTTAAAACATTTAAAATAAACCCTTTATGTGCAACTTTTGACTGTAAGTTTTGTGCTCATGAGCAAAATGTGATGTGTTAAACCTGCTTCTGAAAAAGGTTTTAAAGTTTTACTTTAAGATCCTTTCACCACATGTAAATGTCAGATGTGCAGAGACAGAAAGGAATCCGACTTGACTTGAACGTAACACTCATAATTCCCACGGGGAGAGGGGCAGCGATCAGTATCCCAAGTTCATTCTCAAGTCCAAAATATTCAAGTTTGTGATTCGCCATTCATGAGGAAATTTATCATAAAATTTTAAACTGAATTGTTTGAAATAGAATTAAATAATATGTATTTTATACTTTCACATCTAGTTCTGCTTTGTATGTTGCCTGTAACGCTGTTAATACTTCAGTTCCAACTGGGGAGATTCTGCAGGGACGAGGAAGCGTAGGTTGTGCCAGGGCGGGTGTGTGTCTGTGTCTTATTTTCCCGGCGATTGTAATCAGTGAGGAAAAGAGATTCACAATGTGCCTGTAATTAGAGTTGTTTTTTGATGTTGCCCTGTTGAGTTGGGCCCAAGGATCGAGTGATTAAGGCCAGGGTGGGACAGGCCGCCTTTCTGCTGCCAGAATGGCCGCAGGCACGGCCCCGGAGGGCGTGGAGGCCGGATCTCGGGTCGTCCTCCTGCCGCACACCGGCCCTGGTGCTACCGCACGTTCAGCTTGGGAGGTTCTCCCTAAAAATGACAGTAAGCCTCGTCGGAAGGTTGGCGGTCGCTGGCCGCCGTCTGTCTGCACGGCTCGGAGAACCGTGGGGGGCCTGCCGGTTTGACCGCTCTCAGCACGGCCGCAGCGCTGGCGGTGAGTAAAGCATGGTGGATGCTCCGAAGCCCTTGGCCGTCACCGCGTGGGACTCCTGACGGGGGTGTGGACGCACCTCTTATCCGTGCTGCCGCTGAGGGAGGCGTGGGGCCCGCGCGTCTGGTCCAGGCGGGTCGCCCGCCTCGGCGCGAGGACCCGAAGGGCCCAGCCATCTCCGTGGCTAGTTTTGTAACCTTCCTTCCTAAGTCGAGGGCAGAAAGGATTCTCTTACTTTTGAATTATGCTGAAGAAATATAAATTTCCCCCACAAGATTGTAGAAACTGTATTTCAGAGGTATTCTAAACCTATCATGTTCATAATCTTGTAAAACCTGGACTTCTCATGCCCCCGGTACACAACCTGATGCCTAATTTTTACAGTAACTGGTGTGTCCCGTGTCATGTGTTTGTAAGGTCTTAGGCTGCCGAGTCTCAGAGACTTAGGTGAGACTTTGAGGTGCTTCTGCGGACTTTCCCCGACGGGCTCAGTCTGCCCTCTTACCACTGCAAAGCCCGCAGCTTAGGTGACCGGGCTTTTAGCGTCCCTGCCTTGGCACATTGTTTTGCCTGAAAATGACCTTGCGTTCTTTCTGCTTAGTTTTTACGCGAGGACGCTGGACCAGGTGGCATGATGACCCCTACCAGTCCAGGCCACGGCGACGCTGGAGTGCGGGCCCGGGCTCGCGTCTCGTTTTCGCGCCTGCCGTTCCCGTCGGGTGAGTAGGCTGCCATCTGCGACGTGGGCGCATCCCGCCGCCTCTCCCCCCACCGTCCTCCATCACTTCGGTCCCTGTTTTGGGCTCGGGGCAGCGCCCGAACTGCTCCGAGCTCTTCGCCGGATCGGACGTGCCTGTAACTTCGAAGCTGTGTGTGGGAACAGCCGCGGCAGGCACGATGTGAACAGGGTGGACGCAGGCCTGCCGCAAACGGCGCCGCTAATGTGGAGCTGCCGACGGGTCCGGGCTGAAGTTCACGCTCTGAGTGGACCTCCGGGTGTAGGACGGAAAAGTGGCTTCAGAGCTTTGCCTTGAGTATGTTCCCAAAGGATGTGTAGCGATCTAGTAGCTTCTGCCCAGGAGTGTGTGTGTGTGTGTGTACATGTGACAGGTGCTGGGCGTCCCCACCAGGGAGATGCAGAGAGCAGCTCTGTCCTTGGAGGTGGCTCTTTGCGGGGACTTTGTCACGTACTGGGGACCGTATTTTGGCAGGCGTGGCTTTGGGTTGTCCTGTAAGGCTAAGGTCAGAGGTCAGGGTTTGTGTCCTCTTCAGCACAGTCCTGTAGGGGAGCAGGTGTCAGGGACTGAGAACCGGAGGGGATGGAGCCCACGGGCCGCATCGTCCTGCAGCTCGAGGGGGGACTGACACCTGTTACCGGGGTCCTTTTGCTGACTCCCACGTTCACAAGGATTCCGACACGTGTCAGCTGTCCTCACTGGCCCTCCGTTTTCCTTAGTGATTGTCCGATTCTGCAACGGTCGTGCTCTCAGTCATCAGGCATGTGGCGGGCCCCCGAGGGAGTGAATAACGGTGCACACATGAGTCTCGCCTGTGTTCTCAGCGTGGTCGTGGGGGTCCTGCATGCCACACCGCCCCCTTCCTGCTCTCGAGCTACGCAGTGCGGAGGTCCACTGGCGGCCCGGTTGGTGTAACGTGGAAAGCACGTCTTTTCTCAGAGCCTCCTGTGGCCACAGGGAAGTTGTGTTCTTTAGAAGAGGCCAGCCATGTCCCGGGAAGAATAGCTGTGCTGGGGTGGGGTGGGTGGGGATCCTTGCCTCGACCACCCGGAGGTGGGCCTGGGGCACCGTGAGTTCCGGCTCCACTTCCCTTCTGCTTTCTACCGCAGTCCGAAAACGCCCCCCAGCTCCCAAGGTGGAGTTTTTAAAAGTTGATCAGTTTCCTAGGGGAAGAGAAATCTGCAGGTGTTAAAATTTACCTTAGTTTCTGACCTCCATCGTCAGGTTTCTGGTGTGGAGAGTTCACATCAGTCCCCATACGCTTTCTAAGGGAAGCCGGCTGCTTTACTGAAAGTGCCCCAGAGTCTTACCCCCGTTTTAATGTGTGCCCCAGAGAAACAGCCAGCAGGATTCTCAGAGGAGAGACTGGAGGCTGGAGTGTACCTGTGTCTCCCGCGGCATGCGGGCTCCAAGGGCGCATTCTTGTCCTAAGGAAGCAGATGCTGGAATGTTCTAGACTTCGGGTTTCCACTGTAACTGGAGGAGACGGTTTAATTGAACTTCTTAAGAGGGGAATTTCAAACGTTGCTGCCCTGCGAGTCTTCACAACTTAGAAACAAGTTAGTTCTGACCTAATCGAGCTTTAATGGCGTTTAGTAGACACTGGTAAAAGCGGTATGTTTTCTCTAGTTGGTTTGGAAATGTGGACACACCCCAACATCGCATAAAGAGCAAAACACGTGTATTTATTTAGTCCTTGAGAGTTCCCCATCCTTTAGTTGTGCCACGGATGATGGCTTTTCCTCCAGATGACATGGTCGTGGGGTGCCGCCACCCCAGAGCTGTGACCCCTGAGGGGCATTGACCAAAACTGACCCTGTGGTCACCGGTCTGTGATTAAGAGGCGCCAGTGTGTGTGGTTACGCAGTGCTGTGATTGGGAGTTGGAGAAATGCCAGCGTGGCCACTGGACTTTGCAGGGCAGGTTCACGAGGCCTCAGGAGCCCGGCCTGGCAGGGTTTGGGGGCTGGTCTCCTTTCTCTGTTTGAAAACGTCTCTGAGCCCCAGCGTCTTTAAAGCACTTAGGAAAGATGATTAGTGTCTGCAGAAATGCCTCACCAGTAAGTGACGGTGCTGGCTGCACGGCGGTCACGCTCACGCCCGCCCCTAGGATCCCTGCGTCAGGCTATCTGCCGCTCACCTGGTCAGCGAGCCGCCTCGGACCGCGCTACGTCAGGGGGCTGGCCGATGAGCCTGGGGCCGTGACGGCATTTGTTACTGACCAGTGTCCTTCCTGCTGCGCTGTGCTTCCAGAGGAGCTCTCGTGCTCCGGCCGTCGCTGGGGCATTTTACTTCTTTGTGCGACCAGGGAGCAGCATGGGACACGGAACGCAAAGCACAGATTGCCGCGTGTTCCAGATCTGCGCCGTTCCCAGCAGCCCAGCAGCCGAGTGAGCAGAGTGCGGAGTCCCCCCGGGCCGCGGGAGCAGGGCGCAGGCCCGGGCCCGGGCCTTCCGCAGGCCGCGTCGCAGGGCGTGCGCACACCCCTGCAGCTTCAGCGTGGGTCCCAGGGAGCCGTCCCTGTGTGTCTCGTATTTTCCTGTGTATCAGCGGCCGTGCGGTGAAGAGCTGTGCGGTTTCGGCCGGACGCCCGTCCCGACGGCAGCCGCTGAGCTGGCAGGGCTCGTGGTGTTTGGGAAAAAAGACCAGCCTTCCCCTTCTGATGGCATATTGTTCGACTCAGTGGGTTTCAGAAACATTTCAATGTTTCGAAGAAAGAAAATGGGACTTTTGGAAAGCAAGGCATTTTGATATTTTCCTGATCCTGTGGAAAGAACCCTAGGTTTTACCTATTGGTGTACGTGCCAGTTCAACTCCGAACTGAAGGTAGATTAGAAAGTTTGTGGAATTGGCTTGAGAGGTCGTTAGAATCATCTGCTTTGTTCGGAGAGTAGGCGTTAATTTTTTCAAGAAAACGAAGGTCCTTCTATGACGGAACACACTGCCAGAATTCCTTTGCCCTTTGTGAAAGTATAATATCTGTAAGTAAAGTAAAATTGTCATGCCTTCTTTTAGGGAACCTTTTAAAGGACATGTTAATACAATTTTGCACTCGATTTATTTGTTTTTATGTTTAAAGGCAAAATTTAAAACGCGGGCTTGTTCCTGAGTGGTTCCTGGGAAGCCAGGCACCTCATCGCCATGCATGGTGACCAGGGCGGAGAGCGCGGGTGATGGGCCCCAGGCCGCACGTCAGAGCCCGAGTCTGAGCAGCACCCTGCGAGGCAGCAACATGCGGGCGGATGGGACTGTTCCTGCACAAGTGGCCCCGGTCTGCATACCCTTATCTCCCTCACGCCGTCAGCACTGAACACACTTCTTACGAAGGCCACTAAAACGGTCGTCACAATTAAGCCCTTGCAGAAAACTTGATTGCTACCTCTGTCTCTGAAAAGTGGCTTTTGAGAGTTCTGAAAAGACACTTTTTCCTTAGTGTCTGACATGGTGCTTTAAGCTGCGGACTCCTCTGGGGCAGACAGGTTCAAGAGCCAAGATACAGGAATTTACTGCACGTAAATTTTGTTAGTCGTCAGAAGTGGATGGTCATTAAAAACGATCCGTAAAAAGGAGACGCTAACCCACCTGGGACCGGTGTTCTCGACCGCAGTGTGAGGGTTGGCCTTGCGGGTGAGGCCTGGGCGAGGCCCAGTGAGAGTGCAAGTCCCTGGGCTTCACACACAGACATCGGGGCCCAGGACACCGCAGCCTAAGAAAACTCCCGAAACCCAGAATAACTTGAAGCATTGGAGACTTGCCATCATGGGTCTCAGGGCCACTTGAAAGTCATGGGTTTGGTGGTTTAATATTCACAGAGCCGTATCTCTGGGATGGTGAGGCAATGCTTTTATGTCTCTAATGACTGCGACCTGACTCTTGCTCTGTTTTAAACCTCCAGATGACGTTCCACATTCATACGAGAATCTTATTCTTAGAGGACGTTGGAACTCAGGAAATGGTTCAAGTTGCAAATGTTCTCCGCGGTTGCTCATTATCAGCTGATGGCATTCCTGTGTTAAGCTGTCCACGAGCCAGGCTGTGGGTTCCCCTGTGACCTCAGCCTGGTGGCCTTGTTCTGCTGTTGGCTTCAGGGACGACCTCTGAGTGGGCCCTCCAGCATCGGCACCCGAATGCTGTTGATGACTCCGTCTGAAATGACACTGCCTTCTAGGTCAGCTCTGTTCTCTTCCCGAAAGCCTAACCTGCTGAGTTTTAGAGCAATACAGGAAGGAAACCCGAAGGGCCGGTTGGAAGGAACCCTGCACCAGAATGACTTTCAGCTGCGGATGCTCTTGCGTTCTTGCGTTAACATAACCCTGGAGAATGGATTGATGTTTCTTTATAACTTTGGAAGATAGGTATTATTATTATAAGAAACAACTACTTTATGGAAGATATGTATTATTTATTATAAAAAACAACTACTTTATTATAGGAACAAAATAATAGTATTTATCACAATGCATTTGTCACGTACATTTGGAGTTTCTGTGAGTAAACCCCTTATCTGTGTGTTCCACGGAATTCATGTTTGTCCTTAAGAGGCTGGAACTCGACCCACGGACCTCCCGATTATGACTTGGGGATGTGTGTGCAATGGCGTAGTACCAGGTGCATCCATGTTTACTCTCCAGATAGCTCGCGGCAGCCTGCTTCCTGAACGGTATGCAGAGAAAGAAATTGTAATATGCTCACTGTGACTTCCCAGTATATGCGATACAGAGTTGAATTAGTTAACTAACAACCTATATTTTATATTAAATTCTTTGTTACCTTCCTAGAAGGGAGTTTGACTATGGCAAAAGCTGTAACAAGTGATTATCAAAGAAGTGTTTCTAAATTGATTATTACTTCCTAGTAAACGTTAATCACAACACGGTACCTCAGAAATCTATGAGATGCAGCTACACCGTGCTTAGAAATTTATAGCTGCAAATACTCTATCAAAAGAGATTTCAAATCAACAGTCTAAGATTCTACCTTAAACTAGAGAAAGAGGAGCAACATAAGTCCAGAGGAAACAGAAGGAAAGAATAAAGACTAGTATGGAAATCGGTGAAATAGGAAACAAAAACAATCCAGAAGAATCAACGAAACCAATAGTTGGGTCTTCGAAAAGACCCACAAGTTTGGCATACTCAGTTACAGGGACAGAGAAAACACGAATTGCATTATCAAGAACGAAAGGGGACATTACCACCAACCGTACAGACGTTAGGGTTGTAAGGAGATGCTGTGTACAACCTGATGCCAACACACTGGACAAGTCAGGTGAGATGGAAAAATCTTAGACACAAGCTACCGAGATGCAGTCAAGAAGAAATGGAAGATTTCGTAGGCCTTTAACAAATTAAAACAAAGCCAAGGGCCAGATGGCTTCACTGGTGAATGCCAGCAAAAGTTGACAGAAGAAATCATGCCAATCTTTTCACAGATTCAGAAAACAGAAGAGGGGAATACTTAGCAGCTGTATGCTCTGAGGCCCCCGTTACCCTGATACCATAGCCAGACAAAAACGTAACAAGAGTACTGTGGACCAGTGTCCTTCCGTGCATTGTGAGTATAGACGCAGAAACTTCATCAAATCCAGTGACACAGGCACACCTCAGATACTGCAGGCTGCTTTCCAGAGCACCCTGATGAAGCCAAGATCACAATAAAGCGAATCAAATGAATTTTTTGGTTTCCCAGTACGTACAAAAGTTATGTTTACACTGTAGTCTGTTAAGTGTGTAATAGCATTATGTCTAAAAATATGTACATGCCTTAATTAAAAAATATTGCTAAAAATGCTAACCATTACCTGAGGTTTTCAGGGAGTTCTAATCACTGATCCCAGATGGCCATAACAAATTTAATAATAATGAAGGTTGAAATATTGTAAGAATGACCAAAATGTGATGCACAGATGAGTAGATGCTGTTGAAAATGCTGATAGACCTCTGATGCAGGGCTGCCACCATCTTTGATCTTAAAAAAAAAAAGTACCTGTGAAGAGCTATAAAACGAGGTGTCCCTGTGCAATGGTTAATGTCCATGACCGATTGAGATTTAATATCAGAAACCAGATGTATTTATTCCACCGCATTAACAGGTGGAGGGACAGAAGGCACAAGTCAGCTCAACAGGTGGGAAAAAGGCACTTGACAAAATGTAATACCCATTCATAATAAAAACCGAAAATGTGGGATAGGAGGGAATTATCTCAACCTAACGAAGGGTCTCCATAAGAAATCTACAGCTGCGGTGCTGGCTGGTTCAGTCTGTGGAGTGTGCGACTCTTGATCTCGTCGTGAGTTCAAGCCCCATGTTGGGCATAGAAATCACTTAAAAATAAACTGTTAAAAATCTACAGCTAGCATCGTATGTAATGGGAGAATGACTTTCTTTCTCGTGGGGTCAGCAATGTCAAGGGCATCCACATTCATCCCTTCTATTCGACGTTGTACTGGAGTCCAGCGAGAACAAAATAAAGATCCAGAAAGAAAAAGAAGAAAAAGCTGCTTTTACTGCAGATGGTGTAATTCTGTGTGGAAAATGCTAAGGGATACACACATAAAACACTTAAAGCGAATGAATTCAGCAAGGTGGCAACCTAGATCTATATACAGAAGTCAACCACATTGCTGTATATATCAGTGAACTTTCTGAAAGGAAATTCTACCCACAGCAGCTTCAAAAATATTACAGGACTTGGGAACATATTTAATAAAAGTGAGATCGTACACCGAAGACTACAAACATGAGGAATTTCATGTTCGTGGATTAGAAGACTTGCTGTTGATTAATATGGAGATCGTTTTGAGAAGCCCTGCAGGCTTTGTTGCAGAAATTAACAAGCTGATCCTAAAAGTTTTATGGATGTACAGAGGACTCCCAATAGCCAAAGGAATGTTGAAAAATAAGAAAAGAGAAATTGGAGAAGTTCAGAGCGTCCTGTAAATGAACTATGATGAAGGTAGCGGGGTAGCGGTGTCAGGGTCTGTCTGGATTGGTCTAGCTCAGGGGAACAGATGAGGGTCCTGCAATCAGCACTTAACGTTGACTGGCAGTCGGTTTTCCTCCGGGCGCCAAGGCAGCTCACTGGGGACAAGATTGCCCTTCCAGCACCTGAGGCTGGAGCAATTTGATATCCACATGCAAAACGATGAAGTTGGGCTCTTTATTTATAAACAAATACTAACTCAGAATGCACCATGGATAAACCCGAACATAAGAGCTGACACTGGGAAACTCGGAAGAAATCCTGGGTGAGAATCTTCCTGACCCTGGGTTGGCAGAATTCTCTACGACCCTGGAAAGCGAATCCATAAAAGGCAAGGCTGGCACGTTAGATGTCACCAAAGCCAAAAAACTGCGTCATAAGCCGCTGAACGAGAGAAGCTACCAACTGGGAGAAACGTTGGCAGATTGTGTTGATAAAGGATTGGTATCCAGAATCTAGAAGGAACGTTAACAAGAAAATGACCCAAGTAAAGATGGAAAAGTCGAGTAGACGCTCCTCTAAAGAAAGTGTACGAGGTCCGGAAAGAGGTGCTCAGCGTCCTTAGTCCCAGGGCAAGGAGAGCATGGGGCTGCCACTTCGCCCCCAGAACGGCTGTCATGCTCAGGAGAGGCAGTGACATGTTGAACATGGGGAGGACAGCGTCGCCGCTTCCTAGAAAGCTGTCACAAAGCTAATCTGAGACCCTAGTTCCCAGGGGCGTACACGTGAGGACCGGACCGTCTACAGAAAACCCGGGAACCAGCACCGGTAGTGCACTTACAGTAGCCCCCGGGTGGACTGCTTCCTGGTGGCCAGTGTGCAGGGGGACAGCACGGCCTGTCCTGCGCTGGAGCCCTCCCCCGGGGCTGCAGGGTGCTGTTGGAGGGGCCTGAGAAACATGGCCAGACTGGAGCAGGCGGGAAGGACCACTCACCGGGGGGATTCCGTTTCATTGTAAGGGCTTGAGGATGGAAGACGAGGTGGAGAGCGGACGCTGGGCCGCGGCGCTGAGCCGGGAAGGCAGCGCACCTGCCGGTGGGCGTGGCAGTTTCCGGGTGAGGGACGTGTCTCCAGTCAGATCCCAGTGACTGTCCTGTGGCTCTGTGAAGTTAGGGAAGGAAATCGGCGATCGTGTGATGCACGTGTGAACCCTACCTTTGCGAAGCCTTTGCAAGACTCCTGAGAGAGGCCCAAATCGTGACAGGGCCAGGGCTGCCTGGGATGGGGGTGTTACTGGCTTTGGCGGGTGGCGTCCCGACACATGACAGTTTCCCGTTCCAGGGTGACAACCGGGAGCCAGGAGGTTGGAGGCGGCTGGGGGAGCGGAGGGGGGTGCCTGCAGGTGCACCCGCCGTGCCAGGGCCGCCGGTCGGGCTCCAGCAGGAAGGGGTGTCGTTCCGGGCGGCAGGCAGGACCGGAAAGAGTGTGGCCCGCGGAGAACGCAAAACTCGGAAAGGAAAAGCCGCTCAGGAGGACCTGGTCGTGCCCTTGCTGTGTACCCCAGCGCTGTGACCTGGAGCCCGCCCTCCGCCCCTGTGGGCTGGGGAAGGGATGGCTCTGGGGCCCCGGCTCTGCTGCACGGCGGGGCACCGGGTCAGCAGGCCGCGAGCCGACCGGCCGGAGCGAGCGAGCGGGAGAGCCGGGTCCTGGCGGCCGGCTTTCCGTCGTCTCCCCGCAGAGGCGCGTGCTCGTCCCCGGGGCGGGAGGCCGGCCGTCCGGCGCCTCCTCCATGCGGCCGGTCTTTCCCGTCAGGGCGCAGCCATCTTGGGCCGGGGCGGCGGGCCAGGCTTCTGGGGCGGCTCTGACCTTCCCGGGCCGGTGCTGGCCGCCAGCCGTCCCGCTGGAGCCCGCCGGGCCGCTGCGCCCACCGCCTGGAGTGTCCCCGTGGTGGGCCGGGCCCAGTGCGGCCGGAGCGGCGCCGGGGCAGCGAGCGGCGGCCGGGGAGCCGAGCAGTGCCGTGCGCATGCGCGCCGCGGGCCCTGCGGCTTTGCAGAAGCGCGGTCGTGAGGTACCGCCGCGTCCAGTGCGGTCACCGGGACAGCGACGGCGCCAACGTCCGCCTTTGCCACCCGGCCACGGAAGGAGTCCCTAGAGATGTGGCTCTCGGTGGTTGTTGTGAAGACCCCGGACTTGACCGTGCGTCTCTGAGTGAGTGTCTTGTCTCTGGTGAAAGTGGTTCAGCCTGTGGTCAAGGACCTCGAGAGACCAGCGTGGCCCTGCGGCTTGGGCGGAGGCCGTGGGGAAGGGGGCTGGGTCTCGGGCACGGTCGCCGCGGGTCACCTGCAACGGCTTCCTGCGGGAGCCTCAGCCCCGAGTGCCTCCCGAGCGAGCGAGAGCTCAGCCCTGACCCGCCAGCGGCTCCGGCCTTGGGGACGCGTGTGCGGGACGGGGCCGTGGCCGGTGTCCCGTAGCGGACAGCCTCCCTTTCCTGGCGCACGGACGTCTCGCTAGTCCTGGACAAAGTAAGGGCCAGTAGGGAAGCGGGGCGTTGTGGGTCCGCCCCAGGTCACGTCCAGTGCTGACCCGCGCGACCTGTGGGGGGTTAGCTTTCAAGGCTGGAGCCCCTGAGGGATTAGTGTCCCCATAAGAGGGCCCCCAGGGCGCGCCCTCGCCCACCCACCACGCGGGACGGAGGATGCCCTCCGTGACCCCGGAAGCGGCCACACTCCATCCGCACGTCAGCCCGCGGAGCCGGGAAGCTCCGCGTGGGCGAGGACGCCCGGGGCACTGAGTGTGCGCCCCAGTGCGTCCCGTGTCCCTCGCAGAGTCTCGCGGTGACTCCCAGGTGGCGGCGGATCCCCAGAACGTCTTGTAGGAGACCCAGACCCACGGGGAGGGTCTTGCTCCGAGCACCCGACTCCGGGCTCTGCCGGAACCTTCTGTGATGAGCGGGGCCGCCCTCTGGGGCCCTGTGCCGGCTGACCAGTGCTCTCCCTCCGTTCCGTCATTACCGACCTTGCGCGTGTGGCCGCGTGCTCACGGTGGGTGTCACACACTCGCTGGCGTGTGCGGAACTCCGCGCCTTAGAAAGGCGGGCGTCGGTGGGTCTCAGTTTCTCCCCTTGGGTTCAGCGGGATTTTTTCAGGGGCTTCGGTTCAGGCCTGAAGGGTCCTTGTTCTGTGAGCACTGGGGACCCCCCTCCCCGTTCTGCCCATGAGCCGGCCGCGACCCCGTGCAGACACGACCCGGGGACGGTCGTGGCCGCCGCCTGCAGCAGAGGCTGCAGGTTCTCAGTGTCCGGAGAGCCGGCCAGTTCGGGGCCACCCCCCCCCCCCACCCCGCCGCCCGCCCACGGGCTGCACCCCGGACCCGTCAGCCCCGAGACCACCCAGGCCGGCCTCCCAGGGCCCCAGCCCCACCGCGGAGCATGGCCCCCTTACCACCTGCACCCGACTTCCCTCCCATTGTCCCCGTGGGGGGTACTCGCAGAGAGGGGATCCGTGGCTCTCAGGCGCAGCGTCAGACCGGGATCAGACACCAGGACGCCCCCTTCCGGTCCTGGGGAAAACGGGGTCCATCCCAGCCGCTCAGCCCCCGGGAAGCCTCGGGGGTCGTGTGAAAGCCCCCCCAGGACGTCTCCCTTCAGGGCCAGGTGACCGTGGCCGTGTCCTCGCAGGACGTGGGCCGCAGGGAGCGTCCACCGTGAGGGACTGACCTCAGAGGTGTCAGCCGCCGCCCTCCTACCCTCTGCTCGCCCGGCTGCCTGGCCGGACGTGTGTGAGCGGGTGCCGCGTGTTCATGGTTTAGGGCGACATGGGGGGAGGGTCCCCTCTTGCCGATGAAGGAGTGCACCCCTGAGGTCAAGGGTCTGTCCGGCTGGGGACGCCTGCCTGTGCAGGGCAGTGCAGGGGTTGGCGTCTGTCCTCTGCAGGTGCTCACACCTGCCCGTCCACGCAGCCCGACGTCCGTCACCGTCCACGCAGCTGAGCCTGTCAGTGGGTCTTGTGTACAGATTCCCCAAACAAGCCCAAACAGGCTGGGGAGAGGGTGGCGTCTGTTCCCCCCGGCCGTGCAGTCGGCGCCCGCTAGAATCAGTCCTGCTTTTCCCTGTTTTCTGCCAGTTCCAGGGGTTGAGGACAGCCGTGTGTGCTCACACAGTGTGCGTGTGTGAAGAGGTACGCAGCCGCGTGCTGAAACGTGCACGCATGTGTCCGTGTCCTGTGCACGAGCAGGCGCACGCACGGGCGGGTGGGCGTGTGTGTGCACCTGTAGTGGGGGCTGGTCTGAGGCCTGGGGGTGAGCGCACAGACGGAGGGAGAGCGGGCGAGGTACGCGGGTTGGGGCCAGGCGCCCAGAGCCCTCCGGTGAGACGGTGAGACGGAGCGCGGGTGCCCCTGGGAGCGCGGGTGCCCAGGGGCGCTCTGGCTTTGCCGGCCTGGGCGCTCTGCGCGGCGCACATGCGCACACGCGGCTCCCGGAGGCGCGGCTCCCGGAGGCGGGACTCTACCCAGCGGCAGCCGCCCCTGCCGTCCCGGGAGTGGCCGGGTGTGGACAGGAGGGGCCGCACTGACCAGTCACCAGGCCTGCAGGGCACGCCTCGGAGGAGGAGGCGGGGCTGTGGAAAGGCCCTTCCCCTGAGCGAATTTTCTGGGCAGCCCTGGCGGCCAGCCTCAGGTCCCGGGAGTGCTGCGGGGTGAGGGCGCCTCCCTGGGCTTCACGGCCGGCGGTCGGGGCCTGGGACGCCGCAACCAGCGGTCAAGTGCGGACTATGAGGGCCTCCCTCAGGCCTGCACCCAGCCGGCGGTCTTACGGGAGTGTCCCTGGGTCACGGGGCACTCGGCTGGGTCACTGTGGTCTCTGCTGTGACAGAGTCACACAGCATCAATCAAAATTAAAAGAACAAAGAAAACAGAAAATGTTACTGTTTGCCAGATGCTTTTCTAGAGAGTTACATATTTTCTCAGGAAATCTTCGCGGCAGATGGTACCTTCTCCCTCTCGCAGATGTGGAAACCGAGGCAGAGAGCCAGGAGGTACCTTGCCCAAGGCCACCTGGCAGGATGTGGTTAGCCCCTCGCCTCCACAGCCCCGAGGGACACGCAGCCACGTGTGCGGTGACGGGTTGTGACCGCGTGTCTTTGCCGCCGCGTGAGAGAGGGCGCTTCCTCAGCACCACACGTTCACTCGTTTCACACGCGCTACAGCCGCGCGGCTCAAAACGACACGAGTTGGTGCGGACGCGGGGGCGGCGAGCCTCGTTCGCTGCTACCAGGATTCGGGTGGGGGTGAGGCCGCCGCAGAGGAGTCCTCGCGAGGCCCGGCGTCCCGCCCCGACAGGGGTCAGCCCGACAGAAGTGACACGTGAGTCCACGGTGTGGGTGAACCTTGAAATGTCGCACGGCGAGAGAGGCCGGACCGAGGGCCGCATGCGTGTGCTGTGCTTCCGTTTCCGGAAGGGCCCGGAACCTGCAGAGCCGCGGAGAGCGGGAGCGTGCTGAGAGGTTGTGGGCTGGGGTTCCTTGACGAATGAAAGTACACAGGGGTCACGACTGCACCACCAGCGCACGGAATTACCCGTCTACAGGGTGCGCTTATGGTCTACGCGCTGTGTCTCTGTTTCTAAAAAGTCTGCGATGGGCCCCGGGGAGGACAGAGGCTGCAGCCCCGCTCACGGAGCGGAGCCCGCGGGCCCACGCGGAGAGAGAGATGGCACCGCCGCAGCCCAGACTCCCCGTAGTGTCCTTCCCGGGCCTGAGGACGTAGGCGACCCGTCGGGGGTCGTCCCCGAGCTTTCCACCAGCGGCGTGGGGTGAGCAGGAGTTAGCGGAGCGCTGGCAGCGGGCGTGGAGCGTCTGGGGCCCCAGCCCCGAGGAGAGCTGTGACAGTCTAGCTCCACACGCGCCCCGGGACTCCCAGAGTGACGGCCTCCCCCCGAAACTTGCCAAGACGGGCTCTGCCCTGGGGGAGCGGCGGCATGTGCCGGAAGGGGAGAAATGGGGACGGAAACGGTCTGAATAAGACTTAACATAATCACCGTGGTCCTGGCTCGTGCGCACGAAAGGCTAGAACAAGCCGCTGCTCTGAGCAGTTTGTTAAAAACGTAGGTTCAAACGATTCAGCGGAGCGAGACGCCGAAGGACCAGCGGTCAGATTCGAAGTAAAGAAGTAGGACTCCGGACGTGGGCGACACAGTCACAGGAGTAAGTGCCCAGTGCAGTCGCTAGGAGCAGAGCGGACGCCCGGGGACAGGGAACTGGACGGCAGGTCGGAGACGTCGGGCGGGGGCGGGGGTGGGGGTGCGGCCCGCAGACCGGGCGCAGGGCACGACCCTCAGCGGTTCTGAAGGAAGAGCGTGGGGGGTGTGGGTGTGGGGCCGCGTTCTCAGTCGGTGGCTCAGAATTCTCCAGGCTTCAGGAGAGCTGGGGCCTTAGGCCCGATGAGACACCAGCAGCAGAGGAGTCCAAACAAGATGGAAAGCTGGGAGGCGAGGAAGAGCAGACCGCTTACCCGCCCAGATCATCCAGAAGGAGGGAGAAGAGAATATTTTCCGAAAATCTTATCTCGTAACTTTAAAAATATCATGAACGATTGGATCCTTCTGAATAAAGCCCTTAGACAAAATGGACACTTTTGCAGAAAAATAATCAAAATTCACTGAATAAAATAGGAAATCCGAATAAACCTATAACCGCTAGAGAAACGGAATAAATAGCCCGTGATCTGTGTGCAGAAGTGAAACCAGGAAGGCAAGCCGCGGTGGTTTTGTTGGACCTTCGGGGAATGGGTCCTCCGTAGTTCGTGCAGCTGTCCCTGAGGGCCGTGGGAGAGAGGCCCTGCGTCCGTCCCGCGAGGCTCAGGTGCTCCTGGAGCAGGCGAGCGGGGGTCCGGGGGTCTCGGGGGCCGTCCCTTCCCCCGCTGGCTGTAAACAGAGGCACGAGCATCACACCTGGGCCCCAGCACCTCTGCTCCCCGAGGCTGAGCAGCTGCCGCCAGGCGGTTGAAGGGAGGTATAGGGGAGCCAAGGAAACGATGAGCATTGCAAGGTTTTCACTTAAAAAAATTTTTTTTTAATATTTATTTATCATAGAGACAGAGACAGCACAAGCAGGGGAGGGGCAGAGAGAGAGGGAGGCACAGAATCCGAAGCAGGCTCCAGACTCACTGGGCAGGCGTTGGGGAGGAGGCGTTGGGGTTGTCCTAACACCATGCGGAGGGTGGCAAGTGGGGAGAAGGGGGTTAGCAATGGACGCGCAGTACCCCAGCAAGTACAGCACTTTGGGACTCACTGTCTCTCATTTTAATACAGCCAGAGCCCGTATTTCCGATTTCATAGTCTGTGTTCAGAGAGAGGGGCTACACTTATTACTTCGTTTCTGCAACACCTCGTGGCCCTCTTCTGTGGGTTAGATGGCACCGGCAGGGAAAGCGCCCACACGGTGCCTGGCAGCCCGAGTGAGCGGACATCACCATCCTTACCAGGTACCGGGCGCCCAGCCCTCCGTGAGCTGCCACAGCCCGCCGTCCCTCGTCCTGCCGGCCTCCCGCACAGGGCCACTGCTGCCACAGGGAGACGCTGGCTGTTCCTGTCCCCAACCCACCCGAGCGTGCCCCCCGCCACTGTTCCTGGGCCTGCCTCCTACGCCGCCTTCCAGTCCTGCCCCAGAGTGACTGTTGGCCCTCAGCACGGCCGCTAGCGGTTGGATTGTGTCCCTCCAGCAGAGGCGTACTGACATCCCGGCCCCCAGAACTGCAGAATTGCTTGGAAATCCGTTGTTTCCGATGTAAGCAGTTAAATGCGGCCAGTGTCGCGGGGACGTCCTGCTGCCGCGTCGGGAGCAGGACCAGTGTCAGGGGGGTGGACCCTGCAGTCTCAGGGGCTTCAGCCTCGGCTCGTGCGTGCTCCCACCTCCCACTGCCCCGCAGCCTCCCGGGGACGGGTTCCAGACTGCCCCGTGCTCCTCTGCTGGTGTCCCTTAGTGTCCCGGCTCCAACTGGGTGTGCCCAAGCAGGTCCCCTTGGGACATGTGAGGCTCGCCGAGTCTCAGGGCGGGCACGGTGGTGGGAGCAGCTGGCGCTCTGGACAGAGGACCCAACAGCTGTGGGGCCGCTCATGGGCCGTCTCATAGGGCCGGCCCCGTGGGCCAGTGTGAAGGTTCACCCTGTGCCCAAGACAGCAGGACACTGAACCACGCCACGGAAGAAAGGGAAGAGCTTGCACGCTCGAGTACGTCCGCCCGCCCCGCGTTTCCATTTTGCGCCGGGCCAGAAGCTGCTGTGGCTGGCCCTGGTTGGGAGCCCCGCAGAGGTGCCCCAACACAGAAACGATACTCGGAGCCATTGGCCACAGCTGGGACCAGTTCCGGTGGCTCGGAGCCCGGGCAGGCAGCCTCATGACAACACGGTGTCCTCCATGAGGTGGTCACTCCCTGGGGAGGGACGATCTGGCCACCAGACCTCACACCCGGCAGGGTGCAGGGCCAGGCTGCTCCTGCAGAGAAGGGGGGGGGGGTCTGAGTGCCGACGTCTCAGATTCCACAGCTCTTGGCAAGGGCACCCCCAGCCTGGTGTGAGCCCCGCCTCCCCAGGCCCATTTCTGAGGACAGTTTGGTGGGGTCTGGGGGTGAGCTTCAAGAAGAGAAAATGAAGCCGTATCCTGTATGGCATGGAGTCTCGTCCCACGGGATTAAAGTTTCTCCAGATCCCGACACCTAGAAGCTGTTGTGCAGTTGCCAAACCCTCCCTCTTCCCCGCATCCACCTGCACTACCGTCACCCCCCGCTGGGTTCACTGTTGACCTGGGCCGCCCACAGGGCTGCTCCTTCCCTCCACACCATCCTCCCCCTCGTACAGAGGGCACCGAAGCCCGGATTTCTCTCACACTGGACTTGAACATTTGGGGTCGGGGACTCGTACTGCCTGTGCCTTAGCCTCCCCCCAAAGTGCTGTGCGTGGGTGGAGCCATGTGCCCCAAGCTCGCCTGCTGAAGCCCTAATCCCCAATGTCGCTGTATCGGAAGTAGGGGTTTTAGGAGGTAATGAGGCATAAACAAGGTCCTGAACTTGGGGTCCTGATCTGATAGGACGCAGCTTCAACGAGGAAGAGGGCTCTCTCTCCGCCACGCGGGGACACGGGGAGAAGGTGGCAGTCTTCAAGCCAGGACCTTGATCTCCGACTTCCCGCCTCCAGAGCTGGGAGACGAATCTCTGCTGGTGCAGCCACCTGCTTCGTTAGGGCAGCGGAGGGGCCCGCGGCACGCTGCCACCTTCTCTCTGTGCCTGCGTTTTGTGTTTCAGTCCATCTGGTGGAGCAGCACAGGTGCTTCTAGAATCATCTACGCATTACTGGGAAGAAGCTGGTGGGGCCGGGGAGCACTTCCTACAGCAAAACCATATCGTTTTGATAGCTTCTAAACACGAAGTTGTCTCTGGGAAGCCGGGCCCTCGGAGTGGGAGTGGTCCCATAGCTGGCCACTGAGAAACCCAGGCTTCTGTTCGTCACTTTGCCATCTGTTCCCTTCAATGGGTCAACCATTTTGAGAGTGAGTGATGAAGACCTCAAGATGTCATTCCCTGGGAACAAATGCTTAAATACAGGAAAATAAATAACTCCATGAATATTTAAAACCAGGGAATTCAGGGGCGCCTGGGTGGCTCAGTTGGTTGAGTGGCTGACTTCAGCCCAGGTCATGATCTCACAGTCTGTGAGTTCGAGCCCCGCGTCGGGCTCTGTGCTGACAGCTCAGAGCCTGGAGCCTGCTTTGGATTCTGTGTCTCCCTCTCTGCCCCTCCCCTGCTCATACTCTGTCTCTTTGTCTCTCAAAAATAAATAAACGTTAAAAAAAAAATTAAAACCAGGGAATTCAAAATGTGATTATTTGCACACTGGGAGGTCTAATTTGTTTGCCGTGCTGATCAGAGCAGAAAAAGTTTCCGTGAGAACGTTTGTGTATTGATAAGTAGTGGTAGAAATAAATGAATCGTCATGTGTATATCTTGTAGTGAAAAATAGTTTCATGGCAAGTGGCCTAGGGACCTGTTTCTTCGGTGACCCTCTTCTGGGACCTAGAAGCAACTCGGCGTGCAGCGTCCAAAGGCAGGGCAGAGAAGAGGAGCACCGGCTGGGGACTTCCCAGATGCTCCCGCTCAGAAAACTGCTTCCTCTGAGAAAGAGCCTCGGTCAGAAATGAGGAGTGCCTGCTTGCTGAGCACAGACGGGCAGAGCCGTGAGCATACCAGTGTTTCTCCCCAGAGAGGCTTTGAAGTCTGTCCCAGCCAGCCGGTGTAAGCTCCAGGGACGTTCTGCCCCGCAGTCAGTGCCCTGGCCGTGAGCCAGCCAAGGTATCAGAGCCCTCGATGGCTCTTCGGGAGAAATCGAGCTGGGCGCCAGTTAATGGTGATGGGCAGATTTTGTTCAGTGCCACCGCAGTGAAACGGCTGAGCTCAACTCTGAACACAGGCCGAGTCGGGGCTTACCGCCAAGGGAGAGGGTGGGGTGGGGTCGGAGGACGGAAAGCCACTTAGAGGAGACACCAAGGGCAGGGCAGGGGGTTGTTGCTGAGGGCAGGCAGGGTAATCAAGGATGGGGGCTGACTTAGCGGGATTCTTGGCCGGCAGGGGCCGGGGCGGGCCCTGGGGTCAACCCTAGGCGGGAGGAGCGTCCGGGGAGCCTCGGGGGAGTTTGACCATCCCACAGGAAGAGAAGCAGTTTGGGTGAGGAGTGGATGCTAGGGCAGAATCTAGGTCACAAACCGTAGGTGGTGGCAGGGGTCAGGGAGCGGGGAGACCCAAGAAGGCCCTCCTGGGGCTGCTCACAAGCAGCAGCAGCAGGAGCACTCGGCCGGGGTTATCCAGGGCGCCTAAAGCGGATGAGCAGACAGACGCCCTGCTCAGCGCACCCTTACACGCCCAGAAGGAGGTCCAGTATGGATGCCGTCGGGCGTCCCAGCCGGGATTGGAGGACAGCAAGTCCTGTTTCTGGAACCGCATTCGTGGCTGTTCCCGAGTTGGCAGAGGGAGTTGTGTAGGACGCTTGCAGCAGAGGCAGGAGATGGTCCTGGGTTTCCTTACGCCTCTCATGTCACCTGTAGTCCCCTCCCACCTTAGGGAGTGGCCAGTGGGACTGGATGGTAGTCTGATGATGACATAGGCTCCTGCCTCAGGAAGGGCCCTGGGAAGTCCCTTGACGACTGGTGGAACAGGTGAATGAACGGAACAGCACTGGTGTCCCTCGTTCTCTGGGGCAGCTCTGGAGGGCAGGTCCCGTCCACACACACACACACACACACACACTCTCTCTCTCTCTCTCAGCGCAGCCAAAGGAGGGTCCCCTGGGGAGGAGGGGTGCTCCCCCCACCTCTCCCTAGAAGGCTGCCCAGGCTTCACTGCGGCTGCAGGCAGGCACCTGCCTGAGCACTCAGTATTTGTACAAATAACTGGAAATTTCCCCCGTGGGAGGGTGTCACTGAAAGGGTGGTTCTCTTTTTCGATCGCTGTTGAGATAGAAGAAAAGCCAAACGTATCAAAACAGTCTCGATGATATTCACAGTTTTAGCTGCATTCCATTCATCATATTTCTGAGATTTAAGGAAAGTCGGACCTCCACCTGTAAGGGCCCCCTCTCACCTTTTTTCTCCCGTTCACCTACAAATCCCCCAGGTCTTACAATTCCATAGGGAAACGCGGCTTTGGCGGTGCGCAGTCCAGTTCGGCGCCTTGCGTCGCAGGCCGGCCGTGGGGACAGGCGGGGTCCTGCCTTTATTTACATGTTTGATGTTTTGTTCATCGTGAAGTTTTTGCATTGATTTTGAAGTTTTAAAACACTGCATTAGAATGTGATTCATCTTGATCACTGAATTTTTTTGCGGCAAATCCCTTAAATCTGTGCCTCACCCGAGTGTCTCACTCGCCGCTTCTCCGCCCCTCCCAGCTCGCTGCTGGGTCCTCAGGGCCTCCAGTGTGCCTTGGTACGTTAATACTATGACCTCTCGGGTGATGAGGACACTTGGGGCAGGAGCGCGGGGTGGGGAGAGCTCAAGAAGTGCACCCAGGGGCGCAGGAGGGTGCGGGGCGGCTCGGGGCGCAGAGGGGACCGTGGGGGAGGGCGGGGCGCGGGGGGGTGGAGACACTGCCGAGTGGGAGGTGGGCGCTCAGAGAGGAGGGGCGGGGCGGAGAGCAGGCGGGGCTCCGGAGAGGGCGTGGTGGGCGGAGGCGGGCCCGGCAGCTCGGCTTCTTGGAGGCGGGTGCGGTTGCAGCCGCCGCGGCTTCTCGGTCGCCGGGTCGCCGCGGGGGTCTGTGAGCGTCCCTCCTCCCTCAAGTGCGCACGCCCGGGGTCCCAGCCAGAGGCCGAGGCCGAGGCGGAGGAGCAGGTGGGGCCCCAGGTACCGGCACAGCCCGAGCGGGTCCTGTGCGGCACCGGCGCCCGCCCACAGGTGACCGTCCGTCTGCACTCACCGCCGCTCCCGTCCCCCGCAGGTGTCCGTCGCGCGCAGGAGTCGGTGCGCCCGCGCTCACTGCCGTCCCCCCGCAAGTGTTCCGCGACGGCAGGTATCCGCTCCCGAAGGTGTCGGTGCTGCGTAGAAGTCCACGTGCCCGCGCTCCCTGCCGCCTGCAGGGGCCCGCGCTCCCTGCCGCCTGCAGGTGTCCGCGCCCTCGCTCACCGCCCCCCCGCCCCCCGCAGGTGTCCGCGCCCACGCCATGGTGGACGTGCTGGGCGGCCGGCGCCTGCTGACCCGCGACGGCGCGTGGGTGGAGGCCGAGGAGGAGCTGCAGAACAAGGTGGTGGCGCTGTACTTCGCCGCGGGCTGGTGCGCGCCCAGCCGCGACTTCACGCCGCTGCTCTGCCACTTCTACGCGCAGCTGGTGGCCGAGGCGCGCCCGCCTGCTCCCTTCGCGGTGGTGTTCGTGTCGGCCGACGGCAGCGCGCAGGAGATGCAGGATTTCATGCGCGAGCTGCACGGCTCCTGGCTGGCGCTGCCCTTCCACGATCCCTTCCGGCAGTGAGTGGGACGCGGCTGGGCGGCCGCGCGGAGCTCGTCCCCACCCCTCGGCGGGCCTCCCCGGTGTCGCTCGTGGTCCCCACCCCAGGCCCCCGAGTGGTCCATTGGGGCAGCCGCATCCCTGGGGGCTTGGCGAGCCGGGCCCTGCCTCGCCGGTCTGCGTTTCCAAGGAGCTCCGGTGATGCGGAGCCCGGCCGCGGTGGGGCTCGAGGAGGGGCGTGGAGGCAGGAGAGGGAGCCTTGGGAGGCTCGAGTCAGAACTGGGACGCTGCGTGGGCTGCCGCGGGCGGCTAGGGGCCGTGCTCAGTGTCGCGGCAGGAATTCCAAGGCCCAGGGACCCCCTCTCTGCTGGCCTTGGTTATTACTGCCACGCCTGGAATTTCCTAGATGTGAAGGGGTTTACCGGTTCCACAGCTGTAGGAAGAACCAGGTCCCGGGGCTCATGGGGTTAATGTCAGAGGCCACAAAAATCCCCAGGGGGGAGGAACCTGAGTGGGGAAGAGGGAGGGAGAGATGGGAGGGAGAGTGGGGAAAGGAGGGAGGGAGGAGGGGGGATGGAGAAGGGGGAAAGGAGGGAGGGAGAAGGTGGGAGGGAGAAGGTGGGAGGGAGGAGGTGTGAGGGAGGAAGGAGAAGGTGGGTAGGAGGGAGGACAGAGGTGGGAGAGAGGCAGGTGGAGGGGGGAGGTGGGAGGGAGGAGGAGGCAGCCGGGAGGGAGGAGTGTGGCCGGGCTCTGATCCCACCTTGGGGTCTCAGTGGTGAAAGCATCCGGACTGTACCCGGTGTTACCCACCATGCCTGTAATGGATGTGGGGTGAGTTTCCGGCTGCGTTTTACAGGGCATGTTTCTCATTCATGGTTCTGGGGGGACTTTTATTCAGTTGTGGCGGATTCCCCTACTTCCCTCCTTGAGCTATCCCGATGAATTGCCTTGTGGACAGTTAGAATCGGCAGGGGCTTTGGAAAGAGCAGTTCTTCCCGCGGACACATGCTGCGGGTGACGCTGAGGAGCAGGTGGGGCTCAGGCCTTCCAGGTGGGCACTGCTTCCTTGAGGCCTTGCTCCAGGAACGTCGTGCGGATGGCTAGCCTACACGACGACACTGACAGTAAACCCAGGTGGTAATTTAGAGAGGGCGGGTCCCAGTGACTCACTTGGCAGAAGGATTCACGGTAGTGTTTCCTCTGGTGGTGTTTGCAAAATGCCTCTGATTTGCTTAGCGCTCGAGTTCTGCGCGGCCTTGGAGCCAGCACAGGTTTGACAGTGGCAGGGGGACCGTGTGGGTCGTTGGGCAGCGCTCCGGGTCGGAGATGTCCTCCTGGGTTGATGGAGTTGAGGCGGCTCGCTGCCCAGTGTGATGAGGCTCCGGTTGTGTCACGTGTGAGGGCGGCCCTGATCCAGGGGTTTGGAGCCGTTGGTGGTCACGGGCCAGCTCTTCGTCATGGCTCACAGATGTGTCGCTGGGGCTCCGAGGCCAGTGCTCCCGGCTCTGGGACCTGACTCTGCTCAGAGCTTCCTCTCCCTCCCTCTCCTCCGGGCTACCTTACCCCCACTGCCGGGCCTCGCTGGGCGGCCCCGTGGAGCTCACTCCTGCTCCTCCTGTGCTGCTGTCAAAGCCCTTGGGGTCCTCTGCAGGCAGCGGCAGCCAGCATGGTCTCCAGAGGGGTCTGGCCCCGGTTTTTCCGCTGGTGAGGCTGGCTCCTCGTCCTTCCTCTTTCCAACCTCACTGCTCCGGCTCTGCCCTGGCAGCTTCCGTGGTCGGAAGTAGGCTGTTCTGTGGGCATGTTCGGAGCCACGCCCATTCCAGCCGGGATGTGAGACCCGGAGAATGGGAGATGCGTGGAGGTGGCCTTTGGGGAAGTTTCCTCTTGTGCGCGGACCACACACTCTGCTCCATGCCCCCCTGGGACAGTAGTCACCTGGGCTGCTGGGTCAGTCATGGTCAGGGTCCCGGGGCTGTCTTCCCCCAGCGGCCACCACTGAGTCCCGAGGGCTGGGAGGAGGAGGAGGAGGATTTGCCAGGGAGCCCCCATGGGGTGCCCTGGGCACGGCTGGAGGCCGCATGGCTGCAGGGCTTCGACCGCCCTGGACAGACGTGTCTACCAAAGTCCCTGCAGCTGGTGCCTGTGTGCAGGTGGCCGAGTGCCCAGATCATGGGGACAGCACCAAGAGGACGGGCGTCCTGCCCGTCTTCCTCCCCTTGGTTATGGGCCCATTGCCAGCAGGAATTCCGTCTTCCGCTGTCGCACACGAGACCTACTCGGTGGTGATGTTTCACGGGCTTTATGATTGTTTCTGGGTAACACGGGCACCCACTCGGGCTCTGGCACCCCGGCAGGCCCCCGGGAGTGACCCTGCCCACCTCCGGTCTGCTCTGGCTCTGACCCCTGCCCCCACCGTGGGCCTGGAGGCTGGGACGCCTCGCCCTCTAGGCTGACAGGTTTTGCTTTACATGGAAAAGGCACCTGGCTTGTTTCTTGGGTAGAGAGCGGCTCCATCAGAGCCGCCCACGCGACGGGGTGCCCTTGCCCCCTACCATCTCCCCAGCCCTGGGTTTCAGGCCCTCCCACCCCCCGGGCTCCTGACTCAACACTTGCCTGATGGGAACCTGTGGAGTCTGGTTTCCTGCTCACTTCCTTCACGTAGAGCCTGGACTGCTGGAACATTCTAACCCCGGCCCCAGTGTCGCATCTAGTGGACTCTTGTTCCGGAACCCTGGTCCCGCGGTGCCCACCCCAGCTCTCTGGGCTCCCTGCTGCCCGGCGGGCCCAGTCCGCGTCTTGCCCTGTCCTCCGGCGTTTGCCCCACGCTCACTTCCTGCCCCCGCCTCCCGTGACCCCCTCTCCAGACTGGACATCAGGGTTCCAGAATGCCCCATCCCTTTTCCACCTGCACAGGTCGTACACATGCTCGCAGCCCCCCAGCCCTGGAGCCCCCGCTTCCCCGCCCGGCAGCCCCCCTCCTCCTCCGCGCCCCTGGGGACCCAGGGGGCATTTCTGGCCCGGGAGGCCTGTGCCAGTTTTGTGCCCAGCGCCACCCCGTGTTAGCAGTGTCTCTAGTGTTCAGTGTGGGAGCAGCACTGCTCCGTGCGCGACGCCTGCGGGCTGTTCCTCAGCCAGTGGCTGAGCGGGTGCAGGGATTTGCTGGCCCCGGTGGGATGAGACTGGAACCGCCGTTGCCATGAGGACCCACAAGCGGTGGTGCCCGAGGGGACGGCTGTGTTAGGTGAAGGGAGGGAGCCAGCTTGACGCAGCACAGGGCCCCAGCCGGGCCTCGGACTCCCCCAGACGCGTACCTCGCTCAGTTCTCGCGCCCACATTCTTCGAGGCCACAGGGCTCCTCTTCCAGGGCACTGTCTGTTCCCGCGGGACACCGCTCCCGGAGCCGGTGGAGCCGGTGCTTACGAGCCTCTCCGTGCGGCCCCAGGGTTACGGTCGTCTCCATGCAGACGCTGCCAGCCTGGGGATTCGAGGGCCCCCACGGCTGACTCTGCGGCTGCTCTGGAGCCAGCGTCTATTCCAGACTCCTCCTCACTCCTCAGAGCCCAGCCTGCCTGCCTCCCGCCCCGGCTGTCAGAGCTTGGTTTAATGTCGCGAGGGAGCGAAACAACAGAGCAACTCAGAGCTTAAACAATAACGGTTTATTGATCAGCTTCACTTAAACACCCAGCAGCCAGGAGCTGGTCTCTGGGGAGGTGGGAAGCCACCGAAGACAGTTTGGTGGCTCTGCTTTCTGCCACACCTGCCTCATGCCGTGGCTGCAGCCAGTGGCCACCTGGCAAATGCAGTCTCTCCTCATGGTGGCAGAGCGGCTGCTGTGCCTCAGGCTGCACTTCCTCACACCTTCCTCTTTCCTAGCTCCCACGAGAGCCCTCCGCAGAGTCGTGCTAGTTCTGAGTCTGCTGGTGACCCGTTCCGGTGCTGGTTAGTGTAACCAGCAGTCAATGCCGTGCTGCCCTGGACAGCCGACCCACCCGTGATGGGACGTGACTCTGTCAGTAACGGCAGTGTTTTCTGAGCATTTATGTGCCAGTCCCTTAGCTACGCCATACGTGTGTTAACTGTCTGAACTGCCAGCAACCCAGGGAGGTATTTCCCATGGGACAGATGGGGAACGTGGGGTACCAGGAGGTTAGCCAGCTAGTTAATGCCGGAAGGTGGAGGGTCATGGGTGCTGGGCAGCGAGCCACCCGCCTCTACTGCCCGGGCCATTGAGGGCACCGTTCTCAGCTTCCCCTTCTGCCTGCTCTCTCCCCCGTCCCCGGGGTGGCTGGATGGTGGAGGAGGGGCTGCAGGCGGCCCTGGGAGGCAGGCGGGGTCACGCTTGAGCAGGCATGGACCGAGAGATCTCAGGCTCCACCCCCACCAGCATGGACAGGAGGCCCTGCACTTCTGATGGGCTCCCCGCTGCTGCTGCTGATCCGGGGGCCCCATGCCCTTAGCACTGCTGCCGCACACGTGGGGCAGGGCCTCCTGGCCTCGGGTGCGCCCCGGGCCCTGGGCGGCAGAACCCCAGCGGGACCATTCTGACGTGGTGGGACCGCAGGCCCTGCCTTGCTGCCCAGAGTGAGAGCCCTGCAGCGACCCGTCCGCCCGAGCTGCTGGACGGAGCCGGTGTAGCCGCGGCTTCTCCCAGTCTTCACGCCCGGAGCCGGACGGCTGCTGCTCTTTTCCTCATGTGTTTGCCTCATGCCTGGGGGAGAGCTAGTTTCGTAGGCACTTCAACTTTCTGGGGTGGTTCAGGACCCTTAAAACACTGGAGGGGCGGCCCTTCCACCCCCCAGCCCACCCGAGTCGCCAGACCTACTGGCTCGTCAGCGAAGGCCTTGGTCAGTCCCGAGGTTGGCGTCTCGTCATGTCTGTGGTTTGTCCTTGTCAGCCCTGGCGTCTGTTCCACGAATGATGATCACTCTTCTGTAACACTGTTTCTCTCCTACTTTGCCGTTTCCTCCTCACATGAGTAAGGGCTTCCAGAAGCTGCTGGACTGGCAGCGTGTGCGGGTTTCCTTCAGGAACCGGCGGTCCTGGCAGTGGTCGGGTGTGGCAGGAGTGACCTTGCCCGCCCGCCTGTGTCTGCGAGCAGGGTGGAGTCCGCCGTGGGCCCGGTACTGGCCTGGCGCCGGGTGGCCGGGTGTCTCCTTGATGGAGACGTGACGGGAGACTTGGTAACAGGAGGGTTTCAAGTGGATTTTTCGCTCCACGCAGACCCACGGTCCTGAGGGCGACAGGCGAGTGCAGTCGGATTACTGTGAGTGTGAGGCGCCGGCCAGGGGCCTCGAGAATGGGGCGGGGTCTTCCTCAGCTGTCCTGCGTTGAGGACAGTCATCCAGTAGAAGGTTACGGGGACACACCAAGAAGGTGGATTCTCCTTTTCCTAAATAATTCTGTAAGAAGGTCGCTCATAGGGTTACGCGTGATGGAAAAAGTAGCCAAGAACTGTGTCGTCCACAATGTGAATCAGCCTCTCCTTGAGTGTGGGGGGCAGGAAGCCTCCACGCGGTGCGTTTTTCTGGAACTCACCGAGTTTTAACTTTGTAGTGTGCACCTGGTGTTTTCAGCCCCTTGAGATCGAGGCGGGAGATGAATTTACTGGGGGTATTTGTGGGGTTAGAATCGTACCGTCCAATACGGTAGCCACCTGCCGCTGGCGGCTACTTGAATTTACGAATTAAGGAAGATGAGAAAGTCCGTTCTTCTGGCGCTCCTCCACCTCTCGGTGCTCCGTGGTCCCAGGCAGCTGTGGCTCGGGGATGGGCAGCACAGGCTCAGAGCGGTCCCCTCCCCGGGACACCCCTCTGGGACAGCACACCTGTCCCCTCCCTGGGACACCCCTCAGGACAGGCCTGCAGCAGGGAGAGAAGATGCGGGCAGGCTGGGGGCTAAGGCTTTGCGGGGTCAGCCGGCCATGGGGACGTGCGTGTGGCAGCTTGCCGGCTCCCCTGCTGACCCGCCCCCCGCTCTCTCCTGCAGGGAGCTGAGGACCAGATACCACATCACAGCCATCCCCAGGCTGGTGGTCGTGAAACCAAGCGGGGAGGTCATTACCAACAAAGGGCGGAAGCAGATCCGCGAATGGGGCCTGGCCTGCTTCCAGAGCTGGGTGGAGGCGGCCAACATCTTTCAGAATTTCTCTGGGTGACCCTGGGGGTCTCGGGGGCACCTGCCGCTGCATCCTGAGCATGGGGAAGGGGGGGCGGCCGTGTCCTCTCTGCCCGCCCCGGCACGGTTTGTGTCCCTGCAGAGAGAAACCCGGCCAGGAGAAGAGCCTGCTGTCACCTGCGGATCCTTGTTTTTGTCCCTCTTAGCAGAGCTGTCTTCACGAGCCCGAGCGTGCCCACAGCGGGCTCTTGGAAATCCGTGGGAAACCCGTCTCCCTCGGCTCCTCAGGTGGAAGAACACATTTGCGGCTACACTGTCCGGAGGTCTGCTTCCGTTACTGCTGAGTCCTCGCGACTCGCGTGTCGCTGAAGTTTGCAGAATCTCTACGCTTTAATAAACAGTTTCTGGCACGGCCCTCTGATCTCCCTCCTTGTCCCCGCGAACCAGGTGCTCGTACGGGGACACGAGGTGCTCCCCAGAGCCCGGGTCCACACTCTGTTCGAGGCTGCGCGTTCACGTCGTCACACCTGCGTCTCCCGCAGGTGCGGACGGGTCCAGGTGAGCGGGAGCCCACGCACAGTCTCTGCGAAGGGCTCCCCGCCCGCCGCCGCCTCCCCTCCGCGGCCCTCGCGCCGCCGGCCACCACTGACACCGCACAGACCCACACCACACGCCACGTACACTACACATACGTGCTGCGTACACACATGCGACACACACACACGTGGACACACACACACACACAGACTTGTCTCCACCAGCAGCCTTTGCTTGACGACCGTTTTGCTCAGAGCACACTCACCACGCGTCCCCGGGAGCGGGCTTTCCCGGAGAGTCATGGTAACCACCTGACTGAAATAATGCCGCAGCTGGACAGGATGGGGGCTCGGGGTCGGGGGGGAGGGGGATTGTCCACAGTGCTCACGCTCCCTGCATGCTGCCGGCTCCTTTGTGACACCGCCTGCCGGGCCCCTCTCTCCCCTTCCCGTCCCAGCATCTGCGGGGACCCAGAGCCCCAGGACTCAGGGCCCCGGCCGTCTGGTGGGTGTCAGAGCCGCCGCGGAGCTTCTGTGGTGGAGGTGCGGGGCCAGGGGACCCACCGCCTCAGGGTTGTGGGGCACGCTCTTGCCACTGAAGAAACGGACACGTGGACACGTAAGCTGTCCGGGCTCGTCCCAATGTGCAGACTCTTCTTTCCTCCTTGGCGGTGTCACCCTCAGCCCGGGGTGGGTGCAGCAAGCAGCAGCCCGGCGGGAAAACAGGCCCCGCCCACCTCCATGGTTACACATGCGCTTCCGACCTACCGGGAGGGACCACAGAGGGCTCGCTCGTCCCGCCGTCCCAGGAGAAGAACATGATCTATGGGAGGGGTCCGCTCATCCTCCTGTTCCGTAATAAAGAGTTGAGCAGGGGTCCTCCCCCTCACATTTCAGGAGGTCCCTTTGCACTTGGCCACCCTTACTTCAGCAGATGCCCGGGGACGCGTTCGGTGGGGAAGGTGGCCCTGAGCCTTCTCTCCCCGGCCCCACCCGGAACCTCTTGGCACCTGTATCAGTCGGCTCAGGCTGTGCAGCTGTGTAACAAAGCCCACAGACGGGGCGGCTTGAACAGCACAGATCTCTTCTCTCCCCGCCCTGGAGGCTGAGTTCCAGAACGAGGTGTGGGAGGGGTGGTTTGTCCTGAGGCCTCACTACTGGGCTGGCAGAGACCGTCTTCTCCCTGCGTCCTCACAGGGTCCTCCTCCTCTCTTAGGAGGACACCAGACAGGCTGGATCAGGGCCGCCCCAGTGACCTCATTTTACCTCAATAACCTCTCTGAGGCCTTGTATCCAAACAGAGTCACGTTCCGAGGTGCCGGGAGTTAGTGGGGACACAACTCGGCCCCCGGCACCCAGCGCCCGACCTCCCGAAAGCACGCTGCGCCGCACAGACAGACGCGTGTGCTGGCGGCCAGGTTCCCCAGCAAACGGCATGGAAAGGAGGGAGGAGGAGGACGAGGTCCAGCCTGCTCCCCTGAGGTGGTGTCTGGGGCATGGGACCAGGAGCTCGGGCCCTGCTCGGGGCGGGGGTGGGGGTGGGGGGCAGGTGACACAGCAAGTCACGTGTGTGGACACCAGCAGGAGTGACAGCAGCTCTCGACACTGGATGCCGATTTTAGGCTGCGCTCTGATGAGACCCGAGGGGTTGCCGGCCCCACTGGAGACCCTCCCCTGAGACACAGCTTTACCCCCTACGCTGCTCCATTCTCCGTGACCGGCACCTCCAACAGCAGGAGCTGCAGCGGCTGGCTCGTCCCGCGGACGGGCAACTGCACGATGCCCGCCAGGCTGGGCCATCAGCACCTGCAGAGGCTGAGAGCCTGCGAAGCGTCTGACTCCTCAGGATAACTCAGCAGAGCCGTGGGCCCCCACCCTGGGGTGGTGCAGCCCCTGCCCCTGTCCTCGGGCCTCGGCAGGTGGGGGGAGGTCGCCTGCCTACGGATCCGCGGCGGGCTGGCCTGCAGCCGCCCAGCGCGGAGGGGGAGCCTGTGCCCTCTCATGAATTATCGCAGGGCCCCTTTCCTCCGTCGCCAGGGAGCCTGAATGCACGTCCTCGCCCGGTGCTTTCAGCCGCGTCCGGTGAACTCCGGCCTCAGCGAAGGCGGTCAAAAGAGGCTGAATCGCCTTCTGCATGACAGCCCCTCCTGGAGCAGCTGGACGCATCCACCGGCCGGCTCTGGCGTCCCCGCCCCTCAGCCGCCTTCCCCGAGGAGGTGGACCCGCCGCGCTCAGGCAGGCTCTGCACGCTCCACCTGCCGGGCGCCTGCCTGCTGGAAAGGCCCAGAGCGGCACTGCGGGGCCCTGAGGGTTGGAAGGAGCGGGCCACGGGGAGGAGGGGTGCGGCCCCGGGGGCCAGGTTGGAAGAGCGCCCGGAGCCCAGGTGAGAAGTACCACGTTTAGGACTCGGGCTTACAGACCTAGGGGACAAGTGGCAGAGAGGGCATTGGACCCAAGCACAGTGGGGCTCCCGCCCGCCTTGTCCCCGGAGCACCCACAGGGACGAGAAGGGACAGTGGGGACGTGCAGAGGCGCCATCAGGCCTGCTGCAGAGCAGGGGCCCCCCGGGGGCTCCCAGGCCGCGAGCGGACGCCCACCCTGCAGTTACGGCCGCCGCGTGTGGGCAGGACCTGTTCTCACAGAGCACGTTCTGAGGACTGATAAACTAGAACACACACAGAGCACTCCTGCGTGGGGCGGGGGTCCGAACTGGCGCCCTATCTGTCCCTTGAACAGTCACCACGGTCCCTGGCTGGGTTCTGGGTTTCCGCCCCCACCTCCTGGAATGTGCGGTCCACACGGCAACTAGACCCATCCTTCACGTGGAAATCAGGTCGCGTTATGTCCCTGCTTCCCAGCGCATCAGGCCGCGGCCAAGTCCTCCTGGGACCGTCCTCCCCTTTCTCTGCATCCGCTTGCTCCTCCCAGACACAGCTCCCTGTCCTTCCTGTCCCTCAGAGTCATGGCCACCTTCTCGCTGTGCTCACTCTGCCCACCCGCCTCCTCAGAGGCTTCACCCCTGACCCTCCTGTCCAGACAGCACCTCACTCCTCGTTCTGCAGCACTGTCGTGGACACCCTTCTCCGGGTCGTCCATCTGTCTTTCTAGCCAGCTGCCAACCGTTCATCTTATCTATCACTTACCACATCTTTCTGCCCGTTCTGTCCTGTCTGTGTCGTGTCTATCCTCCGTCTGTGTTCTATCCCTCATCCCTCATCCATCATCCATCTGCTGTCGTCCATCTGTGTCATCTAGTATGCATTCTGTCCAACATCCGTCATCCATCCATCCGTCCATCTGCTACCATGTGTCTGTCTACATCATCTACTCTCTGTCTATCTATCTGTCCATCCGTCCGTCCATCCATCCATCCATCCATCCATCTATCATCTGTCTCTACATCCTTCTCCCCGACCACCGAAGTCGCTACCTTGAGAGCAGAAATTGCATTCCTGTCTGGCTCCTGGAACTAGTAGGCACTGGATACTCCATGACTGTTTGTTGACTTACTGAATTCTGTTGTCCGCCGAGCACGATCGCATGCGGCACACCGTAGGTTATTCTCTCGGGCTCCATGTCAGTGGACTCGATGCCAGTCTCTAACTCTTGCCGTACCAAGCGCTCTTGTACACGGGACTCCCAGCCCTGTTGTTGGGACACAGCGAATTTGTGCGCGAATTGGTAAAGAGTGAAGGAGTGAGCCATCTCTGTGTTTCTGAACCGTGTGATGCTCTGTCACCATTTAGGGAGTGACCTTTCTCCTGCTGGCTTAGGGCAGTGGGCTGCACTTAAACAACTCAGGCCGGTGCGTGTGGCAGCACAGCGGAGCCGCCCCCGGTCGGGCGTGCCTGCTCTCCTGCAGGGGCTCTCATTCCACTGGGTGTGCACAGCGTTCAAGGTGGCCTGGCTCCCCTGACCCTGAGCGTCCACGCCTCCCTACACCTGTCCTGTCCAGCCCTGCCTATGTGCTGCCCCTTCCCGTGCTGCCCCTTCCCGTGCGGCCCCAGGCGGTCTCTGCCCCGCGGGACCTGGGGAGGCGTCTTGTTAAGGTCAGGATGACCGAGAGCATAGAAGTGGGCCCCGGGCTCAGGGAGCATTTGCAGCTGAGTTCTTGGCACTGCTTCATGGTAATTAATTTATGTCCCATTTAAGTGGTCACCGCAGCCGGCTACTGCCTGGACCGCGCCAAAGACGGCACTCTCAGCAGAGTGCTTCCACCCCGGGCCCAGACTCCACCCCCAGCCACCCCTAGCAGACAGCTGGCGCCGTCCCCGAGCGGGCCTGGTGCTGGTCCTGGTGCTGGTTCCACAGGGTGGGGACGCTGCCCAGGACCCAGATGACTCTCCTGCTGACGGTCCCCGCACCTCTGCTCGCTCTGTCTTCCTGGCCCCCTTGCAGGGCACGCTCTCATCTGCCACCTCCGGCTGTTTTCACGTCTGTGTCTTCACAACATGTTCTGATGCCTGGCAGGGCTGATCTTCCCTGTCTTTGTCTTACTTTCCAGAACGTTCTGGGATATGCTCCTATACTTAGTTTTTGCACAGCGAACTGAGCATGGCGATCCAGTTCGGAGAAGCCTGCTGTTCTCGGCGGAAGAGCCACCGCTCCATCGCCGCTGAGATCCTCCGATCCGCCGCTCCGTCGTCTCTCCCCCAGCGGCCCTGCGCGCCTGTGCCCTTCTGCGTGTGGTTGCTGCCGCTGCCTTTGTAAAGAGAACTCTTTCCTCTCTTTTTCTCCCTGTGCCTGGTTTTTATTTATGGAATAGGGGCCGTTTCGGCACGTGGGTCTGTCCCCAGCAGCGCGTTGTGTTTCCCACGGCGCTCGGCGTGCCTGGGGCTCACGTTTCCAGCAACGGCAGGTGTCGCCTCCCTTGTTACAGTTTGCCTCTTGTGTTCGTCTCTGTGCTTAAATCGACCCTTGACCATAGCGGTGACCTGGGGGAATGTTTCTCGTTCTTCACTGTCAGGTTTGACGCTACTTTGGTTTAAGATATTCTTTTCTATCGTAAGAAAATATCCACATTCTGGTAGGTGTTTTTAAAATTTAATCAGGAATGGATGCTGAACTTTCTGAAATGCCGTTTTAGCCTCTCTGCAGATAATTACATGGTTTTTCTTCTTTGACTTATTAACGTAGTGGATTCTGGGAACAGATGTCCTAGTTTGGATTACCTTGCATTCCTAAGGGATACATCCTATTTGGCCATGGCTTATTATTATTTTAATGAGCTTTAGAATTAAATTTGTTCGTGTTTTATTGAAGCTATTTGCAGAGATATTCATACATAAGTTTGCTCCTTTTGCGCTGCCTTTTCAGCCCTGTTGTGCGACCCGGCCTCGCCACGCACGGCACCTGCTGCTGCAGACTTGGGCGCCCGTCCAGGGCTCGTCCACTCACCCGTGTGGCGTGCGCTGGACGCCTTTACAGAGATCGTAACTCTTGGTTTTGCTTGTTTCGTACTTCTCAAAGATGCGTTTTTCTTTGGGCTAAAAAAGAACACGGAGCCATGCTATCCGCGGTCCAGTCTTTTGTTTAGAAATAAACTTTTGTGCGTGTCTTCACCTGTGAAGTGTAAAAATAGCATGTCCTCCTCTACAAAATAGATACTACAGCTTTCTCGTAGGCCGTTGGGGAGTAAAGGGGCCACTGACACACACAAACCTGAAAGACCAGCGTCCAGCCTACGGTAAGTGTCACGAAGACGGTCTTCCTGCGGACGACCGTCTTCGTCGCTTGCCAACAACACAGAATGCGGGGTGTAGCTGGAGGAGCCCAGGTGTGGCCCGAGCTTGGAGCCCTCAGCGTGTGGGAGGGGGCCTGCCGTGTGGACAGGAGCCCGGGGGCTGCCGGTGGGACGGCCTTTCATGCCGACGAATTTGCTGGAGGACTTGGAGCCCGAGCTTTCTTGATCGGCTGCGGCCCTGGTTCTTTCTACGAAGAGGCTGTGTGTCCTGTAGCCGAAGGTTTTCTGGGAGTGGACGTGCCCACCTGCCCTACTTGGTATTTGCAAATCCAAAGCCTGCTGGCGAGGCCCCACGGCGAGGAGTGCAGGGGCCCGAGGATGAAGGGGAGCGTTTCGGCAGATTGGGCGTGTCTGCGGGCTTTCCCCTGACTGCGAGGTCGGGGCGTAGTGGGTCCGGAAGCAGGGAGAGCCGTCCTGCAGGCAGCGTTCGCCAGATGGGTCGGCGGAAACCACAGGGCTGCCCGAGCAGGCCGTTCATTTCACATGAATGTTCACCCAAGGAGCAGGGGCTAGCTTGCCGTGCGATGGTGAGCGAAACCGCCGTCTGGACCAACCCACATGAACTGCTCTTGGGATCTGAAGTACCCGTGATGTCTCCGGTGATGGTCTGAGGAACGCTCCTGCGAGAGGTCCATGCCGGGCAGAGTCCCCTAATACAATGGAAGTGTTGGCACGGGACCATGCAGCAGGGAAGTGCAGAGCGTTAGTGTCTCCACCCCTGTCCCAGAGACGAACGTGGGGTGGCGGCTGGGGGGCCGGGGACTGGAGCCGGGGTGAGAAACTTCTGTGTTGGTCGCACAGCAATGGGGATGGACGGAGCGCTACCCAGCTGTCCACTTACAAGTGACCAAGATGGTAAGATGTGTTCGGAGTGTTTCACCACAATTAAAAGGGCAGAGGATCCGTCTGGGCACCTGTCCGGAGATGGTACACAGATGGTCGGCAGTCCACCGAGAGACACTCGACCTCATTAGTCAGGAGAGAAACACAGATGGAACTTCAGCGAGACGCCACCCGCAGCCACTAGGGGGTGGTCGTGAGTCAGCGTGCGAAACCAGCGTGGGAGGCTGGGAGACACGCGGGAAGGCAGGGTGGCACAGCCTCCTGGGAGGACAGTTTGGGAGTTAAAGTGTTAACTAAGACATACCGTACCGTGTGTTCTGGCAGTTCTGCTTCTCCTGTACGCTGAGGGAACCCGCAAACATGCGTCCACGGAGAAACTCGTGCACAGATGGTCATAGTGGCGTTATTCATAAATATTCATAAGTGTTGCAGACAGGGGAAACGAGCCCGATGCCATCAGCTGGCGAACAGGTGAACAAAACGTGGCACATGCACATGGGACTGTCCTCAACATCAGAGGGACTGGCGCACTGACACGTGTGACCACGTGGATGGGCCTTGGAAACATTCTGCTCCATGAAAGCATCCCGTCGCGAAACTTGTACGTGGACTTGAAATAGTTCCTGCGAGGCCGGTGGGGAGCCCGGTGTGTTCTGGAAACTCAGGTTTCCGGAAACCCAGAAACAGGGCTGGGTGGTCCAAGTGCTGGAGTCTGTGGGTGCCGTCCTGAGGACAAGAGCCGGACACAGAGATCTCTCTGCCATGCTCTGTGTGCAAGCTGGATGACGTGTTAAAATTTTTAAAATTTTATTTGAGAGAGAGAGAGCGGGGGTGGGGGCAGAGAGAGAGAGAGAAAGAGAGGGAATCCCAAGCAGGCTTCACGCTCAGCGTGGAGCCTGGTGAGGAGCTCGATCTCCTGCCCCTGGGATCATGACCTGAGCTGACATCAAGAGTCAGACGCTTACCCAGCCACCCAGGCGCCCCTGCCAGATGGCACTTTAAGTCATTCCTTCTTGCAGAACTTGTTAATTCATTTCCAGACCACACTTTCCAAGTTAGAAGCAGACTTCTGAACAATCTGATGTTAAGCTCCCCCTTTATTCTTGGGAACTGAGCCGGGGAAGTTGCAGAGCAGTGGCCGCCCCGGTGCAGAGTGAGCTCTGGGTGCACCCCGTGCCGGGAGGCCGGGACCTCACAGGCAGAATCGGGCAGTCCGGCCGTCACCGTGGACGGAGCCACCGTGTCGAACTAAATGCGCCTGGGGTCTCGCTACTCTTACACCTGCTTCCACAGCCGGCTTCTCCTTCCTCATTTTGGGGGCACCTGTCAGATCCCTGCTGAAGGAGCCCCGGGTCCCCCAGAAGGAGGCTGTTCAGCTCCTGTCTTCTGCAGGAAGAGAGGGATTCTCTCAGAAATGGGAGAAGGGCCGAGCTCTGTCCCCCGGGGGCCCCAGGCAGCCTGGAGGCCTCTGCACTGGGGCCACTGCCATGAACCACCTCCTCTGGGCCGTGTTTCAGGAGGGTCAGCCAGCCCCCCACATCGTGGTAGGTTTGGGGTCCCCCTTCCAGCCCCAGAGGCAGGTAGAGGGAATGAACGGGCCGTTCTTGCCCCTTCCCTCCTCCTCCTCCTGTTTTCTTCCCGTTAAATACTGAAGACGCTTCATTAACCTTTAAATATTTTTATTTTGAAACGTCTTTGAACTTAGAGTTGCAAACGAGGCAAACAATTCTCGTGCGCACCCCCAGCGTTAGCTCCTCGGGTCATGTCTCGAGGTCGAGCCACAGCGGCTCCCTGGGCGGGGACCGCTCCCACCGCCCACACCGCGCCCGGTAGGCGCGTGTCCTTCCCACTCTGGCGCGGCGCGCCCTCTGCTCCTCCTGGTCCTTCTCAGCCGGCTGAAGAGCAGTGGCCAGTTTGGGTTTCTCTGCTGTCTCCTCGCCCTTGGTTGTAGGCCATGCCTTTTTGGCGAGAATGTCATAATGTGCTATTGGGTCCCCTCACTGCCCCGCGTCTCGACGCACGTGTGGGGAGGTCCGTCCCTGGCGCTGCGCTCAGGCGGGTCTGCAGGCTTCTCCGCAAGGCCGTCCTCGTCCCCTGTGTGAACCCCTGACAAATGCCGATGCTCGGTACCCCCCGGCCTGGCCTGCCGCGGCCCCATCCCCAGGCCCTGCCCTGCAGGGAAGGAGCAGGTGCAGCCGAAGGGTGAGTGTGGCGGGGAAGAAGGGGCCGAAGCTGGTGGTCGGTTCCCAGTTAAGAAGCTCCCAAACGGAGGGCGTGAAAGACAAGGCAAATACTAGCCCTCTTCTCTCCTCTAAAGAGTGAGTCAGGGGCTGCCGACAGGCGACTGTTTCAGCGGCCCACTTCCAGGTGGGTGTGTCGTCTGAGGTCAGCAGAATCATGCTTTCAGGTGGCCTCATGGCGCAGCACGTGGTGACGTGTGAGCTCTCTCCGTGGTTGGGAGGTGAGCCCTCTCGGCGGGCACGGTGACGAGCTCGGGGGCTGGCGCCCCGGAACGCTGGCCTGCGTCCCGTGGGAGACCCCGGCTTCTCCTCCTGCTGCCCCCTTCCCCAGAGCCCCCTCCGCGCTCACCTGCTGGCTTTCCGTCCCTCACCTGGGTGCTGGAAGGACACTGCTCTTTGCTGCGCCAAGCCACGGCTTTGCAAACACAAACAGAATGTTGTGTGGCAGGGAGAGGAACTTAGGTGGGGTCCACACGGTCAGTTTTAGCTGTGCCACAAGGCTTATGAGCTCAGAGCTGGGTGCACCGATTCGGTGGCCCGTGCCGGGCTCTGCCACGCGCCGTGGCCCGTGGGCAGCGGGCAGCCGGGCACTCCCCGGGACCTGGTTCCCGCGCAGGCGCCGCTCTGTTCGGGTGTCTGCCACTGCCACATTTGCCGTCTCGGTTCTGCCCAAGGTCCCGTGTGGGCTGTGAGCGCGAGGACGCAGGCTCCCAGCCCCGTTTGCCAGCCGTCTGCCGCGGGCGAGGTGCGACAGCCGCGGCCGATAGGGTGGTGAGCACCAGAGGAGCAATCCCCGCTCCTCCCGTCATGTCCCTGTTGTCGTGTCTTCTCTCAAGTGTGTGCACTTTAGACAAAGGGGCGCCGACCAAGGTCCCATCGAGAAGCTAGTTCCCAAAGCCTTTCTGAGCCAGATGCCCCACTCACAGTTTATGTATTCGTTTATTTTTTATTTTTATTTTTATTTTTTTTCATTTAATATAGTCTATTGTCAAATCGGCTTCCACGCAACACCCAGTGCTCATCCCCACAAGTGCCCTCCTCAGTGCCCGTCACCGCTCTCCCCTCTCCCCCATCCCCATCAACCCTCAGTTTGTTCTCTGTATTTCAGAGTCTCTCGTGGTTTGCCTCCCTCCCGCTCTGTTCCCGCTTAATTCTGTCGTTGTCTTGGAAAATGGTCATTTCTGTACAGTTATCCTAGGTGATTTTTCCCTCTGAACATTGTGGGAACATTCCTTTTTTTTATTTAAGTTTATTTATTTTTGAGAGGGGTAGAGAAAGCCTGAGCAGGTGAGGGACAGAGAGAGAGAGAGAGAGAGAGAGAGATGAGGGGAGAATCCCAAGCGGGCTCTGCACCGCCAGCACAGAACCGGATGCAAGGCTTGAACTCTTGAAACCAGGAGATCATGACCTGAGCCGAAACCAAGAGTCGAACACTTAACCGACTGAGCCCCCAGGCGCCCTGTGTTAGCACTGCGTTGACCCCGAGCAGATGGTTTATGGCTGCGGACGCAGCTTCCTGCAGTAACCGTGTTGCTGCTCGGGCTCCTGAAGCACAGAGTTCCCCGCGGGCGTCCCGCTCGTGGGCACGAATGCAGCACGTTCCAGACCAAGTCCACTCCCCGCCAGCTGTCCAGGGACGCCGGGAGAAGATGGATCCGGCGCCGATTAGAAAAGCGGAGAAGTGGTAAATTCGAGACGTGTCCGTCCGAGCCGTCAGACTCTGTGCCTGATGCTGCAGGTCGCAGGCTGTGCACCCGCCCCCGCCCCTCCCTCCGGGAGCTCTCACCCGCCCCCGAGCTTGGCCTCCCCGCTCCGGGGGCCCTGCCCGCAGCTTACTGTCCCACCTTTCCCTCCAGTCGCTGCCCTTTCCTGCCCTTAACGGCAAACGTCAGCCTGGTCATCATTGGGAACGTTTATTGACTGAAATTAATAAATATCGATGTAAAACATGTTGGCAGTCCCAAGTGCTAACCGTGACCGAGTCTCGCGGTGACAACAGTGGACACTAGTTCCGATTTCGAACAAAAAACCCCCCATGTTCTGATCCCTGAAACACAGCCACCTTCAGAAATGTGCTCCCCAAGTGGATTTAAAGCTGCCCCCAGGCCCGGAACAGCCCCGTCTGTTGCTAACAGCAACTGCAAGTTTATTTTCACCCAAGACACTCTTTCTGTGGTCTCCTGCGTGTCCCAGACAGACCGGCCTCTTGAGAAGCCTCTTGGGAGGAACCGGGGTCTCCGCACAGTCCTGGTCCTCAGCCCTGGTGTGCGGGTCAGGCCCCAGGCCTCCATGTCCGTGTGTGCGCGCGCGTGTGCATGCTGGGGGGAGGGGGCCCCGCTCTCCAGTCTCGGGTGTGTGTGGGCCCTGTGGTCCCCGTGTCCTGGATTTTGCTTTCTGGTCCCTGCCCAGCAGGGGGTGCAGGTGCTCCAAGAAAGTGAGCGCACGGTGTCGGGAGCCAAGGGAAGGCCTGTGTCTCCCAGAGTGTGTCCCTGAGGCCCGTCACTTCAGCTTACGCGAAGCTATGTGTCAGTTATATCTCAATAAAACGGTGAAGGAAAGAAAGTGCTGCTATACTGACGCTTGTTAGCCGTGGTCACTAGCACAGCACTACCGCCATTACAACTAACCAGCTAACCGACCGACACGACCGACCACCGCTGTCTGCCAGGCACGTGCAACGCTTTACGAGCTGTCACGGAGCAGCAGTGTCCTTGCAATGTTGGGGACCGAGTGCTCGGCTGGTGCTGTCGCGGGTCCTGGGAGGACCGGGCCCCCGCCCGACATGGCGCCTGGAGCCCAGAGTCTTAACCGGGGGCCACACCGTTTCAGCCACAGGTTGGGGCTCGGACTTCTCTGGACTCAGTCTCCCTTCCGAGAGCATCCCTTCTGGCTGCTCTGCTCCCTGCCATTTCACTGGGAGAATGTGCAAATCACATGGACGCGTTGAGAGTGGGCACCCAGACAGCGGCCACGGGATTCTGCGAAACGCCGGACTTTTGTGTGTGTGTTGGGGGCGGGGCTCTGCCACCCATCTCTGTCTTGATCGACTTCATTTTGTTATTAATTTAACTTCATACTTCATTGGATTCTTAAATGGTAGTTGTGAAACACAGAACACCGATTTAGCGTGTCAGTCATTTGTGACGGTAGGGCCCAGTGGCGTTGAATTCCTTCACTTCGTTGTGAAGTCATCACCACCGTCCGTGCCTGGAACGGTTTTCTCCTTCCTGACCTGAAAGTTTATGTCCTTCAAACAACCGCCGGCCCCCCAGGCCCCTGCTAAGCGCCGTTCTGCTGTCTGGCTCTAGGAACATGACGGTTCTGGGGCCCGTCTGGGCGGAGTGACACGGGATTTCTCCCTGTGACTGGCCAATTGCCGCGAGCATCACGCCCTTCGGCGCCCCTGCGCTGCAGCGGACACGCGGCCTTTCCTCCTCTCCGAGGCCGAGTAACCTTCCCTTGCGTGGGTGTCCCGAGTCTCATTTGTGCGTTCGTCTGTGGACGGACAGGCCCCCGAGTGCGACAGCGCTGTCTCTTCTTTATGCCCCTGTGTTCGCTGTCTGGTATGGCTGCACCGGGGACCCGTCTGACGACCGATCGTGACATGTTGAAATTAACCCCAGAAAGGGCCTTCTTAGCATGTTCCCAATGGGCTCAAGTTGTCACTTTTACGTTAAGAAAAATAATCGGGACATCGAGTACAGGGCCACACATCTGGTGGCTCTGAGTTAGCCGGCTCACGTTCCCGGCCTCACCGCAGTTTTACGCGATTACGAACCGCTGTCGACATCTCCCGCATCCCTGAACACGCAGGGACTCCAGTCCAAACGTGCGGTCCCTGCGCACAGAGAGTGTGGGTCACGGGCAGACGGCCGTGCTCTCCTTTGTCATTTTATTATTGACAGCCTTCCAAATATTCCGCGTTGTCTTACTGCCTTGTGTTTCGGATTTTAAATAGAGAATATGAGTGAGCAAGGGGTGTCAGGCAAGCCTGTGTCGGCCAGACCCCGGGGTCCCTCTTGAATGGGGAGATGACACATTTCCATCCCCCAGCCCCGCAGCAGACATTGGTGGAAACGGTGCCCAGAACGTCACACCAAGGAAGCGGGTAGGTTGGGGCCCATCCGCCCGGCTGGCCGTGGGGCAGGCGCTGCTGGGCCTCAGGTCCTGCTGTGGGGTGGCAGCAGGGGAGTTGGGCCTGTTGCTGCGGACTTGGCACGCCTTGCCCCAGACCATTGTAGGTGTGTGTGTCCGGCGCCCGCCATGGAGAACGCTGTGCTGTCTTCCCCGCTCCCAGCAGCACACTCGTGCTGTGTCCGTCTGACCAGAGCAGCCCGAGCGCCCTGCACACGTGTTCCCAGGGGGCAGCTAGGGACTGTCCCTCGGCCCCTCTGCTCCCTGAGCACCTCAGTAAATGAGTTGACAGTAATGTATGTTCTGGAATCTTCATTCTGTCACCCAGAGAGGTCTCAACTGCTGGCCATTAGCCACGTTACCATTTAAACTGAAATTCATTAACGTGAGAGAAAACGGAAATTGCGGTTCCCCAGCTGCGCTCAGGAGCTCCTGTGGGCAGCACAGACACAGAACATTCCTGTAATCCCAGAGACTTCCGTGGGACGGTGCTGCTCCGCGGTCTCTGATTCAGGCACGTGCCTTACAGGCCACCCTCCCAGAGCCTGAGACACCAACAGCTGCTGTCCACGTGTCCTGAGCTGGGGTGGAAGGAGCCACCTCGGACTGCTCCATGGGCACGTTCCGTTCCAGGCTATGTGGAGAAAAGGGAAAGCATTATCACAGGACGTCGGGGAGCCCACCCCAGACTGCTTGGTAAGGTTGGAGAGCCCAGCTGGCAGGCACTCAGCAGTATCCACCTACACCCAGGGGACGCTAGCCAGAGCTCCACCCACTGTCCACTGCTGTGTCCTTGCACGGGGCGGCAGGCACCTGCCACCATCAGGAGGCCGAGACACCGCCGCCAGCTCTCGCCCCGGCTGCCCGCCGGGGTGGGCGAGTCTGCCATGGTGCGTCTGGTAGGTGGAAGCCAGCCACGTGCCTGCCTCCCGGCTGCACAGAAAGCCGAGCGGTTAAAGGAAAAGACTCACATCTGGGAAACTTCCAGGTTGCAGAGATGGGGAGAATATTCTTTATGGGACCCACGATGGCTGCCTTTTGGCAACTGTGAAAATGGCCTGATACCTTTCAATCCACGGTAATGACCGTGTGGAAGACCCTGGGAGACGTACGTGTGCGTGAAGTACCACCAGCCGGTGACCCAGTCCTGTCTCAGTACCTGCCTCCAGGCGCCGCTCGAGAACACACCTTCTCCGTGAGAGTCTGTGACCCATTGACTTACACTTTGCATATGGTGTGGGGTATGGGTGAAGGTTTATATTTTTTACATATGGATATTTCATTATTACAGCACTGTTTGTTGAAAAAGACTGTCCTTCCACCACCGGGTTGCCTCCATGTCTTTGTAAGAGTCAGCCACCCTTCCGTGTGTGGGTGTGTGTCTGGGTTCTCCATTGTGCCTCACTCGGCTGCTTTTCTGTCTTGACTCCGATTACCACAGATGATGGAAAACCTGACCCCTCCAACTCGGTCCTTTTTCAAAGTGTTTTTGGCCGTCGTATGTACTTCACGCTTACATGTGAATTTTAGAATCAGCTTGTCAATTTCAACAACAACAACGAGCTTGTTTTTGCTGGATATTGAGTTCTAGATTAACATTTTTCTCTTTCAATATTTTGATGATGCTAGCCCACTGCTTCCCAGGTGCATAGTTTTTGATGAGAAACTTCTGTCATTTGCACCTTTTCCTCTCTGTACCTAATGTGTTTTTCTCTGACTGTAAAAAATATTTTATCTTCATCATTGGTTTTCTAACAATTTGATTATGATGTAACTTGGTGTCATTTTCTTCTCGCTTCTTGTGCTCAGACGTCATTGAGTTTCATGCATCTGGGGGTATTCGTCAATTCGGAAAATTTTGTCTGTGGTTTCTTCAAATTGTCTTCTGTCTTCCTCATTCCCTTCTCCTTTAGGGACTACAACAAAGTGTATATCAGGCTTTGTGAAGTTGTCCCATGACTTACTGATTCTTTCTGATTTCATAATTTTTTTTGTCATGTTCCCCCAGTTCTAATGTGGATAAATTATCTATTGCCATGCCTTCACAGTCTCCAATCTTTCCCTCTGAAATATCTAATCTGGCTTTAGTTTCATCTAGTTCATTTTTCCCGGAGACATTGTAGTTTGCATGTGTAAAGTTTGATTTGCGTGGCTTTAGAAATATGCCTTCCATATTTCTACTGAACTTTTAAAATATATAGAAAACATCTTTAATCACTGTTTTAACATCGCTTTCTGCACCTTCTCCCATCTGTGCTCATGCTGGGTTGGTTTAATTGATTGGCCTTTCTCCTCATTCTGGGTCGTAGCTACACAGCGTCAGGCATCGTGAATTGTACCTTGTTGGGTGCTGGATATTTTTATATTCTCATGAATATTCTTGGACTTTGTTTGAGGACAGTGATATTTCATGGAGTCAGCTTGATTCTTTCTAGCCTTCTAAGATTTGTTTTTAGATTTGTGACCTCAGCAGCCTCGTCTAGGGTGAGTCACTCCCAGCGCTGTGGTGAGAATTATCTGAACGCCCTACCTGTGAGCCTGCGACCTGCAGATGCTTCGGGCCCGGCTGGCGGAATCACGCCGCGTTCGCGGCCCTGGGTGAGCACTGGGCCCTGTTCGCGCGCTCCTTCAATCCTGGAACCAGCCTTGGGGCGTGTCCTCCTGCACACGTGAGGGATGCTCAGGTCTCTGGAATTGCCTGTGACTCTCTTCTCTTTGGTGCCCTGTCTTGGGAGCTGTCCACCTTTGTCCCCAGGACTCCCGGCTCCATCTCTAGTTCAGGGAGCCCCCCAGCTTCCTCCTCCTGGGGCCGTCCTCCCTGCCTCATGTGACTCTCTCAGGTCAGTCTCCGGGAGACTCACCTTGCTGGCGCTCCACTTCTCAGCTACACGGTTCTTCGTTGCCTCACGTCCAAGGTAGAGAGGCTGAGCGGCCTCTCTGAGAACACATAACTTGTAGGATAGGAGCAAAGCCAGACTCTGTTCTGTGTGTTTCAAGGCCCACACTTGTAACCTCTACACCACAAAGCCGGTGGAAGGGTATTTTGAAAAAGAGAAATGGTATAAGCACACTCTGTATGAATCCTTGCCCTTGACCAAGATTCCCAGCCTACACGTGCCAGCACGGAGCCCACCCGAGCTGTCACATTCGGGACAGCAACCGGACGAAGCAGGGTAATGTTTTGTCTGTGCGAGCGGCTCCCCCGGGCAGCAGGAGGGCCGTGGCGGCGGGTCTGCACGGGGACGGCAGGGTCAGCCAGGGCCGTGAAATCTCGGCAGGTGTGACGCGTGACCTCCATGCCAAGCCTGGATAAGACCCAGAAGACAGGCCCCCCCAGCTTTGTCCTAGACTGGGGTCCCGTTCAGAAGTTGAGGAGGCCCGATCACACTCCTGAGGCTTTCAGGTTACAGCCGCTTCCAGCCCAGGTCCGCAGGGACTCCTGCAGGGGAGTCGTTGGAAGGACTGTTTTCTCAGTTCCCCCAAGAATGCTCTGTAGCTAGTACCGCGGTAGAAGGAGAGGGGTAAGCTCGTTTGTGACACATGTTGGTGGCCTTGGGGAAATGGGCTTTATTCTAGCTGGCGTCCTCGTCAGGAAAGGTCCACCGAGGTCTCCCAGCTAACCTGGCTTGTGGGCGGGGGGCTCGGCTCTGCCTGGGAAGGAACATCGAGCCGCATTCGAGTGGGCACAAACCTCAGGAGCCAAACGAAGAAGCTTGGCCTCTTCCAGATGGGCCTATGCGTGCCTCTTCTGTCCTGGCCTTCCGGCCTCACGGGGCAAGGATGCTCGTCCCGGCAGGCAGAGCGTCCGGCGTCTTCTGGGAAGGGGCAGCCGCACGTCTCCGCCCTGGGATAGGTCAGGCTGTGGTCGCTGGTCAGGCTGTGGTCGCTGGGAGCCACATGTCAACCCTCATCACGTCCAGCCGTGCCCACGCCCCCCGCCCGGCTCAAACCCAGCCGCCATAAATGGGCACGGAGCTCATTTTCCCTGGCCTCATCCCAAGACCAGGGCACTGAGTTCCCAAAGTCTAACTTGGCTCAAATATCTTTACCTACTAGGGTTATTTTTCTGTTGCTGCCTTGGAATGTGCTGTTTTCAACAGCTGCGAGAAATTCAGAATTTATTTCTCTCAGCGGGAAACAGCACAGTGAGGTAGCTGGTTACTGGAAGCTGTTTTTTTTCCTGTCATACGGACCCTCGGACAAATGGCCACGGTTGCTATTTGAAGGGATGACGTGTTTCTGCAGGACTCCGGCCGTGGAGCACCTTGGTGCGTGTGTATAGGGTGCTGCGTAGGAAACAGCATTCTCTGCCTCCACAGCCTCGAGGTATACCGCAGATGGACGAGGACGCTGGCCAGCGGCAGGAAGGCTCATTCCTGCTTCTGGAAGTAAATCAGGCCCGATGTTCTGGGCCGAGTTCACCCCGGGCGTGTGGTCTCACTCCATCAGATCGTGTCACATACAGACTCAGAGAGGAGTCATGGCAGATCATCAGCAGGGGCCACAGCTGCTCTTGGATTTTTGTGTCTTTTTTCAGAAAGTGGTCCTGGTACACCGCTGCCTGGAGACAGAGCAGAGAGCTCGTTCCTGGCCGCTTTCTGGGGGGCAGGCTCCAGTGCTATGAAAATACATCCCCAGTTGTATCTGGATTTATATAGAATTTTAGGACAAAAATTCTACTTTTTTTTTTTTTTTTTTTTTACGGAAAGCGCCCCCCCTCCCTTGTGCCGTAGTAACACGCCACCCTGCGTGGGATTACCAGCCGTGACTGCTCAATGGCAGGAAGCCTTCATGACTGGTCTTACTGACTGTTCTCAGACCAGAAATGTTTATCAGAGTCTCAGACAGGTTCAGGATTGGGGAGTCTGGCTTGGCCCCTCAGCAACCACCCCCCCCCGCCCCCTCCAGGAAGAACACAGCACAACTCCTTCCGGATGGCCCAAAACGCCCTGCTGATCAGGCCCTCAGGAAACGACTCTCCACGACCCCGTCAGGTTGCTCCAGCCTAAACAGGGACTGCTCCGGGGAAAGGTTTTCTCGAATCTGGCAGAGTCCCTTCTGCAGGTGTTTGTGTAGTTTTCTTTATTCTGTTTCCTTAGGTTGAGGTATAATTGACATAGCATCAAATTACTTGCAGGTGTACAATGCGATGTCGGATATTTGTATATATTCGCTGTTCTCAGTGTGTGCGTGGGGGGTCGCAGAGAAGCAGCTTTGTGACGTAACAGGAGCAGAAGCGAGGGCGCAGCGAGGCGGAGTCCCCACAGCCGGCTGGGAGCGGAGACGCCTGGTCTCCTGGGCCCGGAGAGCATTTCTTTTCACCGTATGCAGTTCATTGGAAGATACATTTAAATCCCTCCCTAGCTTCCATTTTTCAAGTTGAAGATGATCTTTTAGACTTTCCCAAAACTTAGATATTTTCTTCTTACTTTCTCCTAGTTTAAAGTGAAATTGGGGCACCTGGGTGGCTTAGTCAGTTAACCGTCCGACTTTGGCTCAGGTCATGATCTCATGGTTCGTGGGTTTGAGCCCTGCCTCCGGCTCTGTGCTGACAGCTCAGATCCTGGAGCCTGCTTTAGATTCTGTGTCTCCCTCTCTCTCTGCCCCTACCCCACTCCCACTCTGTCTCTCTCTCTCTCTCAAAAATAGTAAATAAACATAAAAAAAAAAAGAGTATGTGCTTTTAAATGAAACTTTTGCTGGTAATACAAACATATCTGCATGGGTATGTGTGATAAAAATGTATTTCTGGGGTCCCGGAAGCTCAGTCAGTTGTGCATCTAATTCCTGATTTCGGCTCAGGTCATGATCTCACAGTTTGTGAGTCTGAGTCCTGCAAGGGGCTCTGTGCTGGCCGTACAGAGCCCACTTGGGGTTCTCTCTCCCTCTCTCTGTCCCTTCCCTGCTCATGCTCTGTCTTTCTCAAAAAGAAATAAATAAACCTTAAATAAAATAAATAAACAAACAAACAAATAAATAAATATAGCGAAAATATATCTTGAGTTCTTATCCACTACATGTCAGTGATGAATGCACAAAGAATACAGGAACTAACACCGCAGCCCGTCTTCGAGGGCCTTGGAATTTGAGGGAGATGTTGATAGCTTAGGGGTTGGTCCAGGTAAGACGTAAGGCGTGTGTTGGAGGAGGGGAGGTTGGGGCTTCAAGAGAAACTTTAAGGGAAGTTTTTACAAACAGTGAGGTATTTTCACTGGCTCTGGAAGAAGGCACTGCCCGGCAGGTAAGGGGAACATCCACTTTTAGCCTTCCAGTATTCAGCAATGTTTAAGCACCGAAGTAACCTGTTTGGCATTACTTACGTATGTGTGTGTGTGCGCGCGTGTGTATGTGCATGTCTTGAGTAGTAGTATTTGGACCAACAAGACCACATTAGTTTTGGAAAGGTCACTTCAGTGGCCATGTGGAGGGGGAAGTGAAGGGAGAAGAAAGAGGAAAATCCATTTAGGGGCGACAGCAGAAGTCCAGGAGGGAGATGATGAAGAGTGGACTAGGGAAGGGCCGCGTCAGGAGGATAAGCCGCAGGATTTAGTGGCCTCTTGGACACCGAGTGCTGAGGCAGAGGATGAGGGCCGCAGAGGCGTCCAGTGTCGTGCTTTGGATGCTGGGGTCGGGCTGCCTAATACTAGGTTTGCAGTTATTCTGTTAGACCCATCGGGAGTGTGGGCGGAGCAGGAGGTGTGCGCCGGAAGACGAGGAATCTGAGTCAGCCGCGGGGAACCTGAGCAGCCTGCGAGTGTCCCGTGCGCACTGGCCTGTGGGCACAGGGACGCGTGGCTCTGGGGAGCGAGGGAGAGAAGTGCGAGAGGCGGAGTGCAGCCCGAGAGTGCACAGTCGGGTCCACGGAGACATTGGGGTGAGACCCGGGCACCTCCCCAAGGGGAGGTAGGGGCTCACGGAGGAGACCGAGTAGAAACGCCTGGACGGGCGGGAGGAGAACCAGCGTGTGCGCGTGCTCACGTTCTGTCTGGCGAGAGGTCGGCTCCTGGCTTGAACGCAGATGCTCAAATTCTCTGTGCTCACGCGGCCTTTCCTTGGTGCCTGTGTGAAGGAGGGGGAGAGAAAGGGGGAAGGGGGAGGGAGGGGGGAGAGGAGGAGAGAGAGGAGGGAGAGGGAGAAGGAGGGGGGAGAGGAAGGGGAGGGAGCTAGGGAGAGGAGGAAGGGAGAGAGGAAGGGGGAGAGGAAGGAGGAGGTAGGGAGGAGGAGGAGGGAGAGAGAATAGACAATCTCTCTTCCTATTTTTTTAAATTGAGATACAAGTGACCTATAACCTTAGGTAAGTGTAAGGTCACAGCGTACCAATACGATGCGTTTGTACGGCGAGACGGTTGCCGCTGGGGCACTAGCCAACCCCGCTGCTGCCTCACGTAATTTCCATTTCTTCTAGTGATGGGAACACTTGAGATCCAGTTTCTTAGCAAGTTTAATGTTTATAATTGTTTGTTTTGGGGGGGGCGGAGTCTGTAATCCCCATACCGTATATCAACCGCATCCTCAGGGCTGATTTACCCACAGGCTGCAATCTTCACTTCTGCCGTTTCCTACCCCCAGCCTTTGTGAACGCCAGCCACTCATCTGCTGCCTGTCTTTTCAGGTATGGCTGGTTTCTTTTAGATCCCACATTTAAGGAATATCATATAGTATTTGTTTTTCTCTGTATGACTTATCTCACTTAACATAATGTCTCAGGATCCATCTGTGCTGTTGCAAATGGCAGCATATAATTTTTTTCTTACGGCTGAATAGTATTCCATTGTGTGTGTGCACGCGTGCGTATGTGTGTCTGCTTTATCTATTCAACCGCTCTTGGAACTTACATTTTTTCCATATCTTGGCTACTGTGAATAATGCCGCCACCAACATGGGCATGCAGACACAGCTTTCATAACCTCTTGTCCTTTCCTTTGGGTGCGTGCCCACAAGTGGGATTGCTGAGCTGTGTGGTAATTCTATTGTTAACTTCTTGAGGACCCTCCGTACTGTTCTCTAAAGTGGCTGGACCAGTTTACAATCCAAGCAGCAGTGAACGAGCGTTCCCTTTTCTCCGCATCCTTGCCAACACATGTTATCGCTTGTTTTCTCGATGGCCGTTCTGACAGGTGTAAGGTGACATCTCGTTGTGGTTGTGATTTGCATTTCCCTGATGGTGAGTGATGTTGAGTGTCTTTGCATGTGCTCATCGGCTGTCTGGATGTCTTCTTTGGAAAAATGTCCGTTTAGCTCATCTGCTCATTGTCGAATGGGATTGTTGGCTTTTCTTGTTATTGAGCTGTAGGAGTTCTTTGTAAATTTTGAATCTTAACCTCTTATCTGATACAGGGTTTGCAAATATTTCTCTCCCATTGTTTAGGGTACCTTTTAATTTTATTGTTTCTTTTGTAGTGCAGAAGCTTTGAGGTTTGATGTAGCCCCCCTTGTTGATTTAGTCCTTAGTTGTTTGTCCTTTCGGTGTCATGTCAAACAATTCACTGCCACGACCAATGTCAATGGGCTTGTGTATGTTTTCTTCTAGGAATTTTATAGTATTAAAATAAATAACTTCTGTTTAAGTTTCTGGTCCATTTTGAGTTAACTTTTGTGACTATTGTAAGATAGCGGTCCAATTTCATTTTTCTCCATGAAGTTAACCAGTTTTCCCAACACCGTATGTTGAAGAGACTCTTCTTTCCCCATTGGATGTTCTTGGCCCTAATCAAACTCTGACTAGCCATACACGTGGTTTAATTCTGGGCTCTCTGTTCCGCTCCACGTATCTCTGTGTCTGTTTTGTGCCACCACCATACTGCTTTAGTTACCATAGTTTTGTAGTAGAGTGTGAGACCAGGGGGCGTGATGCCTCCGCCTTTGTTCTTTCTCATGACGGCTTCGGCTACTCGGGGTCTTTTGTGGTTCAATACCAGTTTTAAGATTGTTTTTTCTATTCTGGTGAAAAATGCCTTGGTGATTTGATAGCGATGGCATTGAACTTACAGCTGGCTTTGGATAGCATGGACTTTTAATAATATTAACTCTTCCAATCCATGAACCGTTTGTTTTCTTCTTCGATTTCTCTCAACCAAGCCTTGTAGTTTTCTTGTAGACATCTTTCACTTCCTTGGTTAAATTTATTCCTAGGTATTTCATTGTTTTTAATGCAATTGTAAATGGGATGGTTTTTTATTTATTTTTTTCAGCTATTTCATTGTCAGTGTATAGAAACGCGACTTGTTTCCATGTATTGGTTTTACATCCTGCAGGTTCACTGAATTCATCGATTAGATCAATAGGTTTTTAGTTGAGGCTTGGGATTTTCAATATATAAGATCATATCATTTGCAAGTAGTGGCATTTTTACTTCTTCCTTTCCAATGGAATGCCTTGTGCTTGTCTTGCCCGATTGCTGTAGACGGGACTTCCGGTTCCCTGCTGAATGGGAGTGGTGACAGCGATCATCCTGAGGCTGTCCTTCTGTTTCAATATTTTATTCAAGTTTTATTTTAAGTGATGATAATTAAAACATTTGAAGAGGAGTCTAACTCCAGACAAAAGGGAAGACGAAAATGAAACCAATAAACTTTGAAAACACCAACCGCGTGGTGACCGTGCAGCAGAAGTCAGATTTAGATCCCAAGGGTTGTCACTATGTGACTACAGTGACAGACACTCTTCCCAGCTTGCAGCTGGAGCTCTCGGCAGCTATGTCAGACGCTGGGGGTGAGGGCAGCAAACCAGCAAGAGAGAGGATTGAGTCCTGAATCATCGCTTTCATCACACCCACCGTCTGTAGCCCAAACCAGCATAGAAGAAACAGTGACCATACCCCACAGGCTGCTTCGGTGTAAAGGAGGGGATGGAGTAGGGCAGAAAGAGCTCATGAAGATTCTGCCTAGAAACCCCTTTCGGATGAGCGTGTGCACAGCATCCAACAATGAGGCTCTCATTCAGGGTGGGAAACCCAGGTTCGAGTCTCAGAAAGTCACAATTTCATTCATGTACTCAATATGGACTCATAAAGTGCCTTTGTATTATTATCAGCTTCCACTGGCAGCCATTTCTTTATCAAACAGAAATCCAGTCTCTTTTGAGGGGCCACCAAGTTCCCCCCAAGGCTGCAGGGGGGAGTCGGATTTCTTACATACCTTTGAGATGGTAGCACCTTCAAGCTGAATCATCTCTACCCTGGAGGTCTAACATGATGTCCAGCAAAATTGCATCCAGGTATGCAATATCAGAAGCTATGCTAAGTTCTAAAGTTAGCTATGCTTCAAGATAAGTTTAAATCCAACCATCATGTGGTATTCATTTATGCCTGAAATTCCAGTCCCAGACCCAGCCGGTGGCTCCGGCAGAGCTGACGGCGCTGGTGTGTTACCAGGCTTCAGGAGCTGCGTGTACCCTAACCCATCAGGCTGGAGTCACTCCCTTTCACCAAGAAGCAGGTTTCGGGGGTCGATCTGATACTTGACTGGTATTCCAAAGCGAGTGTCACTGGTTCCCGCTGTCCAACCGAGATTGACGGAGTTTTCCAACTTCTCGTTCACCTGGCTGATGGAGCCACCAAACGCTGTCCCATCATTAACATCGATGCGAGGCTGGCATTCGTCAGTCCTGTAGCCAGCTGCAGAGTTGCTCTGGGTCCCTCGGGGCTTTACGGTCTCAAGATTCTTCTGATGGGCCGCCAGCCAGCCCTGGCAACTCAGCATACAGCACCCTGGATCGAAGGCCGGGTGATGTCGAAATCCAGGCCGACGTGCTCCTGCCTGTGTCCTGCCCCCGAGGGTTAGGTGAGCCAGATGAGTCAAAGGCCCGCTACGGTCCATGTGCACGGTGACCTCCCGCGGTGACGCTGGTGCCTCGCCTGTGGTCAGGCCATTTCTCCGTAAGCGTCAGACCATGTTCAGTCCATCTACACTTGATTTCCAGATCGCCCGGCACTTTGGTGGCCGCAGGGTTGGCTGAGCCTGAGCTGGCAAATTCCAGGCCATTCTCAGATTTCGTTTTCAAATCTATTTTTTTTTTTTTAAGGCAAATCCATAGCCCTTGGCGAGGACGGTCCTGGCAACCTGGCAGATTTGCCAAGATGCAGGTTCTCGGGAGGCAGGGCCGTCTTGTTTACGGGCAGGGAGTGGGGAGCTGCAGTGCCCGTCTGTGTTTCTTGTGTGAGTTTTATAAATTGTCTTTTAAGGAATTTGGTGCATTTATGCAGGAGATTAAATTTAGGGCCATAGCGTTGTCCATGGTATTCCTTTGTTACCCTTTCCGTGTCCATGGGATCAGTAGTGATCGTCCTTCTGTTATTCTTGATAATAGTAATTTGTGTCTTTGCTCTTTTTTGTTTGTTTGTTTGTTTTAGTGACTTGGCTAGAAGTTTGTCAGTTTTATCAATCTTTTAAAAGAACCAGCTTTTGGGGCACCTGGGTGGCTCAGTTGGTTAAGCATCTGACTTTGGCTCAGGTCATGATCTTACAGCTTGCAAGTTCAAGCCCCTCGTTGTGCTCTGTGCTGACAGCTCAGAGCCTGGAGCCTGCTTCGGATTCTGTGTCTCTCTCTCTCACTCTCTGTCCCTCTCTTGCTTGCATTCTGTCTCTCCCTCTCTCAAAAATAAAGAAACTTAAAAAAAATTATCTGGTGTTAAAAAAAAGCAAAAGAACCAGTTTTGGGTTTTGTTGATTTTCTTTGTTGATTGTCTCTGTTCAATTTCATAAATTTCTACTCTAATTTTGTAATTCCTCTTCTTCTTTATTACTTCGAATTTAATTTTTTCTTCTCTTTCCAGTTTTCTAAGGTGGAAACTTAGATGATTGATTTAGACCTTTCATCTTTTCTAGTGTATGCTTTCAACCATATAAATTTTCCTCCAAGCACCGTTTTCCTTATGTCCCACAAATTGTGATAAGTTGTATTTTATTTAGTTGAAAATATTAATTTTTTAACGTTTTTATTTATTTTTGAGAGACATAGAGACAGAGCGTGAGCAGGGGAGGGGCAGAGAGAGAGGGAGACACAGAATCCGAAGCAGGCTCCAGCTCTGAGCCATCAGCACAGAGCCCGATGCAGGGGCTCGAACTCACAGACCACGAGATCATGACCTGAGACGAAGTCGGCCGCCTAACTGACTGAGCCCCCCGGGGACCCCATAGTTGAAAATATTAAAAATAATTTGTCTCAAGACTTCTCCAACCCATGTGTCATTGAGTGTTTTAATCACCAAGCATTTGGGAATTTTCCAGTTACCCTTTTGTTATTGATTTCTAGTTCATTCCATTGTGGTCAGAGAGCAAATGTATGATGTGTTTTACGACTCAGAATGTGGTCTGTCTTGGTGCATGTTCCGTGTGAGCCTGAGAAGGGTATATATTCTGCTGGTGTTGGTAAAGAATTCTTTAAACGTCAATTAGGTGCGGTTGATTGATGGTATTGTTCAGTGCAGCCATGTCCTCACTGATTTTCTGCCCATTGACCTGTCGGTTACTGACAGTGGCGTGCAGTCGTCTCCAAAGGCAACAGTGGACTTATTCATTTCTTTTAGCTCTGTTAGTTTCTGCTTCATGTATTTTGACGCTCTGTTTTTAGGTATACACACATTACAGATTATTGTGTCTTCTTGGAGAGCTGACCACTTTCTCATCATAGAATGCCATTCTTTATCCTGATAATTTGACTTGCTCTGGCGTCTGCTTTGTCTGAAATTAATATTGCTACTCCAGTTTTCTTTTGATGAGTGTTAGCATGGTCTGTCTTTATCCATCCCTTCACTGTTATTTTATCCGTGTCTTTGTATTTAGAGTGGGTTTCTTGTAGACAGCATGTAGTTGGGTCTTATTTTTTTAATCCGATATAACAGCCTCTGTATTTTATTTGGTATATTTTGACCATCGATGTTTAAAAGGGTATTTTATGGGGCACCTGCATGACTCAGTTGGTTGAGAGTCAGACTTCGGCTCAGGTCATGATCTCACGGTTTGTGAGTTCAAGCCCTTCATCAGGCTCTGTGCTGACGGCTCAGAGCCTGGAGCCTGCTTCAGATTCTGTGTCTCCCTCTCTCTTTGCCCCTGCCACCCCTCCCCCACACTCTGTCTTTCTCTGTCTCAAAAATAAACGTTAAAAAATTTTTTAAAAAGGTAATTTATGTAGTCTGATTAACATTGACCATATTTGTTTCTGTGCTCATTTGTTGCTTTTGTTGTTTGTTTGTCTTCCAGTCTTTTCCTGTGTTCTCTGGTTTTAATGGAACATTTATATGATTGAATTGTCCTTCTCTCTCAGCATATCAATTGAACTTCTTTCATTACTTTTCTTAGTGGTTGCCCTTGAGTTTGCAATGTGCGTTTACAACTAAGCCACGTTGACTGTCGAATAAGACTGTGCTCTTTCATGAGTGGTGCGAGGACCTTACCCAGAGACCCCCACTCCCTCCCCCCATCCTTTATAACATTGCTGCCATTCATTTCACTGAGCAGCAAACTAGAGTCACCAAGTTTATTGCTACTATTATTATTTTGAACAAACTGTTCTCTCATGTCAATTAAGAATAAGAAAAATAAAATATATTTTTATCTTTATTTATTTTTTCTCTAACACTCATTCTTTCTTTATGTAGACCTGAGCTTCCGAGCTATATTTTTTCTTTTTTTCTGATGATCCTTTTTTTTTTAATTTTTTAAATGTTTATTCATTTTTGAGAGAGAGAGAGACAAAGTGGGAGGGGGGAAGGGGCAGAGAGAGAGGGAGACACAGAATCTCAAGCAGGCTGAGCTGTCAGCACAGAGCTGGGCGCAGGGCTGAAACCCACGAATTGTGAGATCGTGATGTGAGCCGAAGTTGGACGCTTAACCGACTGAGCTCCCCAGGGGCCCCTCTACTGATCCTCTTTTAATGCTTCTTGCGAAGCAAGTCTATTGCTGCCAAATTCCCTCAAGTTTTGTTTGTTTGAGAAGACGTATTTCTCCTTTACTTCTGATGGATAGTTTTGCTGAATACAGAATTCTACGTTGGTGTGTTTTTCTCTTTAATGCTTTAAGTATTTCACTCCACTCTCGCCCTTGCATGGTTTCTGAAGAGAAATCCAGTGTCATTCTTTTTTTTTTTTTTTTTTTTTTGCTTTTCTGTGTGTAAAGTGTTCACCCTCCCCCTTCCCTGGCTTCTTCCAGGATTTTCTCTTCGTCTTTGACTTTCTGCAGTTTGAATATGATATGCCTAGGTGTAGGTTTTTTAAGGTATATATCTTGCTTGAGGCTCCCGTAGCTTTCCGGATTTGTGGCTTGGTGTATATCCTTAATTTCAGAGAATTCTGTCACCAAGGCTTCTTCCATTCTTTTCTCCCATTCTCCTCCTCCGGCATTCCCATCATAGGTGTGGTTTAACTTTTGTCGTTATCCCACAGATCTTGGATATACTGTTCCATCTTCCTTATTAGTGTTTTTGTTTTTGCATGTCAGTTTTGAAATTTTCTATTGGTATTCTTCAAGTTTATTATCGTCTCCTCCTTCGTTAGCCTCCCTGGTCTGTTGATCAAAGACGTTAACTTTTTTTATAGTGTTGTTTTTGATTTCTACTATTAAAAAAAAATTCTTTCTTACAAGTTTCGCCTCTACTTTCATTGCCTGTCCATTCTTGCATGTTGTTCATCTTTTTCCTTAGAACTCTATGCAGAGCAGCTGTGGGCTTGAACGCCCCGTCTGCGCATTCCAGCATCTCTTCCATATCTGAGTTGGTTCTGACGCCTGCTCTGTTTTGCCCCTTTGTGTGCCTGGTAATTTTTTGCTGAAAGCTGAGTACGTTGTACTGGGTGAAAGCAGCTGCGGTAAATGGGTGTTCAGTGTGGGACTTATCTGGCTCAGAGCCAGGCTGTACTCACTGGGTGCTGTGGCTATAGCTGTCAGAGGCTAACGGTTCCTCTGTGTCCTTGCTGTTGTCTCCCCTGTGAATTTGGGTTTCCCTAGAGGCTCTTTTTGTTTGCTTATTTATTTTTAATTTATTATATTTTAAATGTTTTTTTTCGTTTGTTTTTGAGAGAGAGAGAGAGTGAGAGGGAGGGAGACAGAGTACAGGCGGAGGAGGGGCAGAGAGAGAGGGAGACACAGAATCTGAAGCAGGGTCCTGGCTCCGAGCTGTCAGCACAGAGCCCAACACAGGGCTTGAACCCACAAACTACGAGATCATGACCTGAGCTGAAGTCGATGCTTAACTCACTGAGCCACCCAGGCACCCCTAGAGACCCTTTTTAAATAAAGTTTGACAGATGCAATTCTTCCCATTGTATTCCTTAGTTATTATACAAGGGAAGCGTTTTATTGTCCCATGATTAGACCTCAGTCTTTTAGTGAGCCTATACCCCCTGGACCATGACCTCTCCAAGTGTTCCTCCGATGTTTACCCTCTTAGATGAGACAGGCTAAAAGGAACGGGTTTGGGTATTCCCGTTCCTCTGGGTTTGGGTATTCCCATTCCTCCATGGAAGGCTAGAGGTGGCTGTGGTGTGAGTTTTCTTTTCTCTAGGTGATAGGCTTTGGAAAATCCCATCAGTTATAGGCTTTGGTGTAATAGTTTCTCCTGAAGACAGACTGTGAAAAGACAGGTGCCTGGGTGTATTTCAGAATTGCTACTTCCCCTTCGTCCTGCCATAAGCAGGAGGTGATTTTTCTCCGATCCTCACTATGAGAACCTGGTATGGCTTCTGCCCATCTCTCCAAACTTTTTGAGCAGTGCTTTGCCCCTGACCTCAATTCTCTGATGGGCCCAAGAATAGTTGTGGATTTTCAGTTTCTTCATGTGAAGATAGGAGTGATGGCTTCCAGGTTCATTATCTGCAGGATCAGAAACCAGGAATCTTCCTCTGCACTTCTGAAGGATAGTTTTGCTGGATATAGAATTCTTGCTTTTCAGTGTTTAAATTCCAGTACTGCGAGTACATCATCTCACCATCCTCTGGCCTTTCTGCTTTCTGATGATACATCAACTGTTAACCTTCCTTACTGAGGATGCTTTATCTGTGGCGAGTCCATCCTCTCATGCTTCAGGATTCTCTGTCTCTGGTTTTATGGTATACCTGGTGTGGGTGTCTTTGAGTTTATCCTGTTCGGATCTTGTTGAGCAAATTGGTAGGTAGATGTATGTCTTTTATCAAATTTGGAAAATTTTCAGTGATTGTTTCTCCCAATAAACTTTCTACCTCTCTCTCCTCTCCTTCTGAGTCTCAATAGACATATGTTGGTGTGCCTGATGGTGTCCCCTAAATAGCTGAGGTTTTGTTAATTTATAGTCATTCTTTTGTTTTTTTTCTATTCCTCAGACTGGATATCCTTAATTGTCTTTCTTCAGATTTACAGATTCTTTCTTTTGCCTGTTCAAATCTGCCATGGGACTCTTGTACTGAATCTCTCATTTCAATTTTTGTACTTTTTAGCTCCAGAATTTCCGGTTGGCTTCTTATCACAATTTCTTTCTCTTTATTGATAGTCTCTATCTGATGGGCCGTCATTCCCACACTCTAGTTTTTTCACGCAGTGTTTTCTTTATCTCTTTGAGCATATTTAAAATAGTTGATTTTATGTTATTAATAGTAAGTCCAACATCTGGACTTTTCCAGTGAGTTCTTACTGATTGATTCCTGTCCCTCTGTGTATGGGCCATACTTTCTTGTTTCTTGGCCTGCCTTATAATTTTTTGTTGAAAACTTTACATTTTGTATATCAGAGCGTGACAGCTTTGCACTCTCCCCCTTCCCCAGCGTTTGCTGTTTTTACTTCTTATTGTAGTAGTGGTCATTTGTTTAGTGACTCTTCTGAACTAATTTAGTAAAGTCTGCGTTCTTTGTCACGAACGGCCGCTGAACTCTCTACCGCATTAACTTAGTGGTCAGCTAATGATTCAGTGGAGATGACTGGGACAAAAAACAAAACAAAACTCCCAGTCTGTGCTGAGAGGCTCGGTGTTGGGGCATAGCTTCAACACTCAACCAGGCCTTTTGCAGCTTTACCTTCACTCAGTTAGCCTTCCTGGAGCCTCGGGGTCGGCTGGAGGGGAGAGCTGTGGTCTCTCCAGAGCCTGCGCATAGTGCTGGGCACGCATGTGGTCTTCCAGGTTCCCGGAAATCCGTGGGAGCTTTCGAAGCCCTTATTCCCCAAAGCTCCTGTTCCCTAGTCTTTCCGCTACAGTTTTTTGGCCAACTTATTGTGATCCCTTAGCCACCGCCTCGTGTGTCAGTGACTCAAACATATGTTTTCAACGAATGGCTCCCAGATGGCAGCTTCATCATTAGGCCGGAAATCCAGGCTCTTTGAGGTTCCAGGGGAACCTCCAGACAGATCAAATAATGGCAGTTCTTTTCAAGTAAGGTCCATTCTGTCCCCTCCGGTGCCCATCCCGGGGACGCAGACTGTTATTTTAAAGGCTGATAGTCATTTGAGTCCTGTGGGATGGGCCAGGGTAAATTGAAATGCTGCTCACAGAGATTCAGGCATACTTCTGGAATGAGTGCCCCCCAGGTTACCCCAAGGTTTTGGGTAGATTCCAGAGTTCCAGAGGAGTTTATTCTGCCTCTTTTTTGTTTTGTAGATTTTTATGCAGATGTGGATTTGTGGAGTTTCTTACCCTGACAATGTTTGCTTTCATCACTCAGGAACGAGTTTCTTAAGAGAGAAGATGTTCTGTATTTTATTAATTTATGTGCTGAGCAAACGTTTGGTCACAGGATAGATGTTTGCTACATACTCGTTTGTTGCATAAATGTACTCATGGATCAGTAGGCGTTGACGACCGAGACGTCGAGAAGCTTGGCCGTGACTGGAAGTAGGTGTGCGGTGCCTAGGCTGGTGAGTAGTTTTGAGAGAGTTGTTTTTTTTTTTAACTAAACGCGTTTATAGGATGTGGAGAGGAAACCACTGAAGAGGGAACATTAAAAAAATCTCTCTTTCCTGCTACGTACGTGCCTGCGTTCACCATCTTTGTTCTTGGCAATGGTGTGACTCTGGCGCTAAGTCGGCCTGTTCACTTCATCCTGAGCTCTTTCCTGTCACATCTGTTTGCTTAGTGTCCCTACCGTCGATAACTATGGGCAAATAGATTCCTTTTTACAATGCTTTTTTAAGATAGGAGTCACATACCATAACATTTCACTTGTTTTGAGTGTATGCCCCAGTGATTTTTGTTATATTTATAGAGCTGTGCAGCTATCACCACTATTACCCAATTTTAGAACGTTTCGGCCGCCTCAGAAGAGTCCCTTGTGGCCATGTGCAGCCCTCCCCACCCCTTCGCCCCTAGTCTTGGGCGAGCGTGAATCCACTTTCTGTGCTGCCGGAGTCTGGGATTTGTGTTCACCGAGGGAGCACGAGTGTGGCTTGACGGTCCTTCCCAGGCAGAGCCGAGACCCCCCCGCCCGCCCTGTGGGCTCCCGCCACAAGCCAGGTTAGCGGGAAGCCTCAGTGGGCCCTTCTCCACAAGGATGCCTGCTAGAATAAAGCCTACTTCCCCAAGGCAACCAACATCCACTGTAAATTAGTTTTACCTCCTCTCCTTCTATAGTGACCCTCGCTGTGGAGCAGTCGTGGGAAAATCGAGAAAACAGTCCTCAGACCACTCGTCTGTAGGCTGATTGTCTTGTGGAATCCTGACTGAGAAAGGCAGTAATGAGAAAGCACGGGAAACAGGATTGGGCTTCTGGAAACTTCTGAACGAGGCATTACTTGCATGCCCAGCTGTTGGGTGGGGCTAAGGATGCAGGATTCCTGTTCTGGAGGAGCCGAGAGCCTCTCAGGGGTGCTGATGACAGGCTCCCACGACAGGGCAGGGAGGAAGATAACGGATCCCCAGGTGGCAAGAGGACTGCCCTCCTCGTTGGCTCACTGAGAGGAGGGAAAACTAAGCTGGCTGGGGGGCGGGTACTAGGCAGACGTTTCCGCAATCTGTATCCTTCGGGGAAGAACGTCTTAAATTTCTCCTAACGATTTTTTCAAGGAAGCGCAGACCAGTGTTTTATTAGGCAGGAGAGACAGTGAGCTGGGGCGGGTCTCCCCTTCAGTGGTAGTGACCTTGTCCAGGAAGCGGACCTCCAGAACCGCTGGAAACACCAATGCCTTGAGTCAGATATCCAGGTTAGGAATGTATATTTGCATAGCATGGAGTGATCTCAAGCATATGGAAAAATACACCACAAAATACCACAAGGCTTTTGACTAAACATCCCGCTGGTCTGGGCTTTCTGACGGTCCTTTGCTGCCAGCTCCTGCCGGACAGTCGGCGCCAGCCTGCAGATTTTCGGAAAAGGTTTTAGGATAAAAACTCAACATTGGGAAAAATTCTGTCCAATATTTGTGTACGCATATGAAGTGGTAAAAGACGGCACCATTGGCCCCTGGCTTGGGGCGGGGAGCGGGGGCATTGTTTGAAAACCGCTCACCGCAGGTCGGTGGGGAGGGCCTACCTTCTTCCTTTTCCTTGGGGGGGCTGCACCCTGGCCTCCCGTTGCCTCGCTCTGTGATGGGGAAGGAGAGGGGAGACCCAGTCGGCTGGGAGTTCCAGACCCAGTCGGTGCACCGTCACCTGGCGACTTTGGGCAAGCCGGAGATCTCTTTTGCCTTATTTCCCTTATCTGCAAAATAGAAAGGATAGTATTCCCCTGCTGATGTCACAGTGTTTCCCCATGAAAATCAAGCGAAGCAAGCAGTGCATAAATAAAAAGGATAATTAATTGTTTTGCTTGAAGATGACGCCCTCACCGTCCAGTCTCTCCCCGGGCCGTACGGCGATGGAGTCCCTGTGATAGCTGCTTCCACGATGGTCCCCAGGGATCCTGCCTCGTGGGATTTGTGCCCTTGTGGGCCCATCGTCACACGGTGTATACTCGTGTTGTTCTACGCGGCCAGTAGGATGTGGCAGGAGTGATGTCGTGTCACTGGGGACACCAGTGTGGTTCTGTCTCTCTCTCTTGATCACTTACTCTGGGGAAGCCGGTGCCTGGTTGCCATCAGCCATCCTGTGGAAAACTCCGAATGATGAGGCCTCTGGCTGGTAGCCATCTGACTGAGCTTCAGAGTGACTATTCCCTGGAAGGAGGCGTTGGCATTCCAGCCCTTCAAGGCCTCCGATGACCGCAGCCCTGGCTGAGAGACCCTAAGTCAAAGAGACCCCGCTGAGTCGTTCCAAGACTCCCGACTCTCAGAGATGACTTTGTGAGTCGCTAACTTGCTGGTGCCAGCCGCTCCGTTCTGGGGTAAGGTGCGATGCCGCAATGGGTAATTACTACATTCCTCAAATAGGAACACGGATGCGTTCGCCCACAGAGCCGTGCTGGCCACGCGGAGGTACTAGTTCAACCAGTACCTGAAAAACACAAGTGAAAGCAAAGGAAGGAGTGGCCGGAAGGCCGAGTGTAGACGTGCACGTGAAGCTTTATTCCCCACCGAGGCCCCTGTCCTGCACAAATGCCCAGAGCGACACCGTGAGCTCCTTCTCCCCAGCTTTCACGACCCGCCAGCGGGTGTGTTCCTGGGCGTGACAGCCAGAGCCGCGGTCACAAATGAGTCCTGCCTCGCACCTCTCCTGAGCGACACCGCCCCACGCGCGGCCCTCCGGTCTTAGCAGCCTTTGCGGGGAGAGGCGACTTCAGACATCCACATCGAAAAGGAGAAATGTCACTGTGAGGAGGTCGTCGTGTCTTCCCGTGGGACCTCCAGCCACGCCTTCCCGTGTCTGCACGTAGCTTCTTCCCGCCCTGGTCCCGGTTGCCACCCCGGGGTGGCCTGAGGAGTGGCAAACAGGCGGCTGTTACAGGGACTGGTGCAGCCCTGGGCCGAGGCGGCTGTCTCTTTCGGGGCCCGGAGCCTGTGGTCCTTGGGACGTGCAGCTGGCGAGGGAGAGGACTCGTGCTGGAGCCGCGGGAGCAGGTCTGGTCCGCAGGGGTCCGGGCCTTTCCTCGGCGAGCTGGACGCACGCCTCTGGCGCAGGAGTCGGGCCCGCCGGGGTGGGGGGCGGTGCGGGGCAGGTGGGCGGCAGCGGTGCCCGTGACGTGAGCCAGCAGGTGCCGCGCTCGACCGGAAGCGTGCGGGAGGGGGGTTCTGGGACAGGCCAGGCCGGGCTGTCGCCTCCCTGCGAAGCCACTGCACCGGCCCCCGGCACATCACCCCCTCAGGGCCAGGTAAAACGGGCCCACTACGGGTCACTTTGTTATTACTGCCACTAAGGGCGGCACTCGAGGGTTTGGTGTCGGGCCAGTTCTCCGTTTGTGGAGATTTCTGAGGGCCCCGCCGAGCTGCGCTCAAGCAGGTCGTGGCTGTGGATATTTGTCATTTTAAAGATTAAAGAAATGGACACGTGTCAATTTATGTATGAATTAGAGTAACAAACTATCACTTGTTAAATGGAAAACCTCTTTTAATAAAAATAACTAATTTAATAAAAATAAAAAAAATTCAGTGAGAACGAGAGGCATCATTTTACATTTGCAAATATCTTCAATGCCTGCCTGTTAAGGCCCTTCACTGCCTGTTCGTTAAGAGTCCCCTGCCTTCAGTCTGTCGTGATACCCCTTGTCGTGTGACCTCTGTCGTGATACCCCTCGTCGCGTGACCTCTGCAGAGTTCCACTGTACGCATGAGAGAGAGAGAGTCAGAGGGAGAAAGTGGTTATGAAAACAGCTGTGACTTCACAGAGTCCCCAGAAGGGGGCAGCGCGGGAGTCCGGGGGCAGATGGTGCCCCGGGTTTGCGGGCAGAAGCCGGCCGTGGAGGGCGCGCGCGGCCTTGGAAGAGGCCAGTGCTGCGGGCAGCCTCACCAAGTTCTAGGCCCGGCTTCGACACCCCCCCAAAGTCGTGCACGTGGCTGGGAGACGTGGCCTCGGTGTGGACATGGCCACGTGTCAGCGCCCCACCCCGCCCCTGCCGTGTCTGGACCCGAAGCCGCCTTCCCACACCGTTTGCCTGCTTCTCACCGCGGCTGCCACGTGGCTCCGTCTTTGGGCTGATTATAAGGCAAAACTCTTCTCCTGGGAGATAGAGTATATTTATCAAGAAGCCGACTGCTGCTCAAAATGATAATGTAAAATTCTTATAATATCCTTTTTACAAATCGAAGTCTTGATTTGGAAAAAGAGTTCTCTGGAAGATCCACATTTTCTCCTCACCCTGGTCCTCAGCGCAGTTTCGAGAAATGCTTTGGAAAAGTACCAGCCTGTGGTCCCAACCGCCCTGACGCTGTTTGGACATGGGCACATTTTTATGGTTGTTGCCCTGTCACTGAACCTTTACGGAATGAAGATAATGGCACAGTCATAGTTTCCATTAAAGTCAAGTTGCGAAATACAACACGATTTCCTTTAAATAAAAATTAAAGTTATAAGCACTTTCTGTGTCCTGTCTTTTTGTGATTCTAGAACTGCTGCCTATCGCTTGTCCCCAAACTGGGTGACGCAGGATATTAACAAGTCGCCTGCACTCTTCTCCCCAAACGTCGTGGCGCGTGTCCTCCAGATCACGTGTCCAAGCCTGTGTCTGCAGGTGCACGTATATCCACAGTATCACACAGGCGTTTGCATTCGCATGACCTTGAAACCAAGGGGAGGGTTGATTCAGCACCTCGATGAACCGCAGGCATCCATTCTGAGCGTCTCAGAGAGCTGAGGTTTCCCCTTGCTCATCGGGTCTTCCCAGGAGGGAGCAGGAGGCCCCTGGACACACAATAGCTTTGAGTCCCAATAGTCGGGGAAGGGCAATGGGGTGAGGCCGGGTGGGGGACATCAGGCGTCGCCGACTCCCAGTGTGGGGAGAGGAGACCTGTGCCCACCTCGGGTGCTGGCGGGAGGCATGGCAGGGCCGGGAGCTCAGCTCAGAGAAGCGGTGAGTCTCAGAGGGCAGGAGTGGCTGGGTGGGAGGGCCTGGCAGAGGGAGCCTGGCATGCCCTCCCCTGGAGGGGCTCCCCTTTAGAAAGGCAGAAGGAACAGTGGGGAGGGGGGAGAGAGAGCAAGTGAGCCACTGGGAATGTGCGTGTGTATATGTGGTGTGTGTGTGGTGTGCGCATCTGTGCGTGTGCCTGTTTGTGTGCTATGAGGAATTGGCTCACACGCTTACGGAGGCTGGGAACCCCCCGACCCGCAGCCGGCCCGCCGCACACCCGGGAGCTGGTGGTGTGGCCCAAGGGCGTGAGCACAGCAGCTGCGCATTCTGGTCTGGGGGCAGAGAAGACCGAGTCCCGCTCAGCAGCCAGGCGGAGAGGGGGTTACTCCCCTTTCTGCCGTGTTCAGGCTCCCCTGCCCTGGACGAGGCCCACCCTCACCGCTTTACTCAGTGCAGGTTCAGGTGTGAACCACCCAGCATCGCGTTGAACCACGTACCTGGGCACCTGCATCCAGTCCAGTTGACATACAAGATGCGCCGTCACGCCCCAGGAGTGTGACAGACCCTCCCCCGCCCCAGTGCCGAGCCCGGAGCGTGTCCTGCTCTGCCTGCTCCTGTGGACTCCTGTCCTGGTCTAGAACTGGCGTCACGGGAGCCTGAGCCCATGTGGGGGTAGGAGGAGCTCCCGCGGGCCAGTGCCTGGGGTGGGGACGGAGCCTGAGGAACACAGTCCCGGCTGGACCGTCCTCGAGGCTCCCTGTGCCCTCTGATCAAATCCAGGCCCCTTCCCGGGCTCCCCCCTCTCGGCAGCGCCCCCCACCACAGCTCCTTTGTCCGCGGATGAGCGACTTGGGCTGCTTCCGCATCTTGGACCGGGGGCTAACACTGCGCGTGTGGCTGTACTTCACTTCTGTGGGCTGCGCCCAGAATGGGATTACTGGATGTGGGGTAGCTCTATTTTTAACTTTCTGAGGAATCTCCACACTGTTCTCCAGAGCGGCTGCACCAGCGTGCGTTCCCACCAGCAGGGCACGAGGGTCCCCTTCCTCCGCATCCTCGCCAGCATCTGTTGTTGCCTGAGTTGTTCATGTGAGCCGTTCTGACGGGTGTGAGGTGGGGTCTCATTGTGGTTTCGATTTGTGTTCCCCGATGAGGAGTGATGTTGAGCCTCTTTTCATGTGTCTGTTGGCCACCTGCATGTCTTCTTCGGAAAAAATGACTATTCAGTACCTGTTTTAAATCAGATTTTTTTTTTTTTTTTGCTATTGAGTTATATGAGTTCCTTATATATTTTGGGTATTAACCCATCCTCAGATATATGATTTGCAAATCTCTTCTCCCATTCCGTAGTTGTCCTTTTAATTTCGTCGGTGGTTTCCTTTGCTGTGCAGGAGCTTTTAAAGTTTGACGTGGTCCCACGTGCTTTTGTTTTCGTTGCTGTTGTATTTGATGTCGAATCCAAAAAAATCTTTGTCAAGAGGCTTACTTCCCACATTTTCTTCTAGGAGTGCTATGGTTTTAGGTCTTAGGTTCAAATATTTAATTCCTTTTAGTTGATTTTTGTGTTTATGAAATAAATAGGGGTCTGGTTTCATATGTATGCACGTGGGCGGCCGGTTTCCCCAACACCACTTCCTGAAGGGATTGTCCCGTCCCGTGTGTATGTTTGCTCCTGTGTCACAGAGTAACTGGCCATATAAGCATGGGTGTATTTCTGGACTCTTGGTTCCATTCCCTGGGTCTGTGTGTCTGTTTTTATGCCAGTACCAACCTGTTTGATTACCACAGCTTTGCAATGTAGTTTGGAGTCAGGAAGCGTGAGGCCTCCAGCTTCGCTCTTTTTCCTCAAGGTGTCTGTGGCTATTTGGGGTCTTCTGTGCTTCCAGACGATTATTAGGTATTTTGATCCTTATGCTATGAGAAATAGTAATCCTTCAAGCAAGGATTGTTTTAGGCACCTGAGATTTCCAGGAAAATCACTCTGGCTTCAAGATGGGGCTTGTCGGGGCTTCCGAAGGGGAGGGTCAGGTGAGTCGGGAAACCGGGGTACATTTCTTAGCAAGAGACGGAGCCGGTTTGTGCTGGGGCCGGAGAGGGCCAGGGAGGGGCGGCTGGCCAGAGTTCGCATCCTAGGAGACCAGCTGCCGAGTTCACATAAACCCCTCCGTAAGGGGAGTATTATTTTCACAGGGTGAATATTTCATAAATCTCGTTTCTCCCTGGGGGCCTGGGCCTCGCACGCGGTGCCCTAGGCAGAGAGGCTGTTTGTTAACTTGTTCCTGGCAAGGACGTCAGCCGCTCTCTTCTGCCCACGAATTCCCGTGAAACATGCGGGAATGATAAACTCACTCCGAGGCTCTGTTCCACAGCCCTGGAGTCGGCGGGCCTCGGAGTCAGCGGCCGAGCGTTCCTGGGCGCCGCCCCCGGGGTGTGTGTTCGGCCGGCAGAGCGAGAGCCTGACGACCTCATCTCTTGGGTCTTCATGAGCGTCAGAATGGGGACCGTTTACCAAGCACCAGACAGGCATGCCGTGGAGGTGGATACGTTTTTGTGAAAGAGAAATGAAGTTATCTTCCTGGAGTATGCCGCAACTCTCGGTGTGAAGGGGGCCAGATAGCCCGTCCGGAGCGTTCTTGGAGAACGCTAGTCAGACGACAGTGGAGATCTCCAGCAGGAGCCCAGGAGGGACCCCAACTCGCTGCATCTCCACTTCCCCCGCTCCGGCAGATTCCCAGTGGGGGCGCACGTTGGGCGGCTGTCCGCCTCTCCCTCCCCCTGCTCCCCATGACCTTGGCACTGTGCCCGTCCCCAGAGAGGGTGGCAGGGTGCTGACGCACCCACGGGCACCGCCGACCGCCCGGGGCTTCCCCAGGTTGCACCAGGTGTGGGGTTTCCAGATGGAGGACTCGTGTCTGCGGCTGCCGGGTGACCTCGCGGACAGTCACGATGCGTCAGGAGGAGGCGCCCGTCGGAGGCCGTGCGGTCCGAGCGTTGGGTCCCCCCAGATTCCTCAGCAGTAAGCAATGCGTGGCTCATTCACATGTTCCACTTCTGAAATTTCCACGGAAAAAGGCACGAGTGCTCTTCATCTGGGGCTCGCACACAAAAATCTCGTTGATTCCCAGAGTGACCCGAGGGGTGGGGGTAGAGAGACCAGGGAGCCAAAGCTGAGTCAGCTTCTGCCCGAACCCCACGGGGTTCAGCCTGCAGGTGCTGGGGGAGGCCGGGGAGGCAGGGCAGACTCAGTCCAGGCCCTGAGAAACAGTGCCGTGGCTGCAGGAGAGAAAGCCGGGTTCGGTGCTCAGGAGGTTCTCCGTGGCCCTAGGGTTAGGCCGGAGGAGCCGTGGGTCCGTATCTGGGGAGGCGAGGTTATGTGGTTGGAGTCTTCTGGGCCCTCGCTTCTGTCGGGGATGGAGACAGGCAGGAGGGCCTGGAGGTTATGAGAACTGGCCGTTGAGGCTCAACCCGACACTCCCTGCGCTCTGCTCTCCAGAACCTAACTTACCCGTGTGTGGCCAGGCCAACAAAAGGTGCGTTCGGGGTGAGGTCAGTTACCTGAATGGTCAGAATCCTATTATGCCCCAAAATACGGCCGAAGCATCCATTGGTTTGCACCGAGGCAAAGACCGGCAGAGAGCGTCCGAGCTGCTCTCTCGGGCTTCAGGTGGTGTCCATCCAGCGAGGGCTCCCCACCAGCCGCGTAGGGAAGCCCCTGGCAGTTCACAGCTTGCTTGTCCACGTCTCCGTGTAATGAGCTGCCCAGGGGGACGTCTCAGCCCAGGAAATAAGTAGGTCGTGGTCACTGATGGGGGGCCAACAGACTGGACCTGCTGGGTCCGACCCAGCATTTTCCTGGAAGCCCAGGGCAGCAGAATGAGCCCCGTGGTACCACACGTGGGCACAGGGCACCTTGGACATCGGCGCCCGCCCGGTTTTGGGCCGAAGTTCATTTGTGTCCCAGTGAGCCGTTCGACCAGCAAACACTCACCGAGCACCCACTGTGAGCCAGAAGTGTCTAGGGGCACGGGACATCTCTGTGAGCGGCGGCAAAGACGCCCACCCTCCGACGGGGTCACAGGTGGTCCGATAAACGCAAGAATCAGTATCCCATGCCAGCACCTGGTTCTGCGTGCCAAGAAGGGAATGAGCGGGGACCGACCACCAGGGGGCAGCCTCCCTCCAGCCTCGCCCGCGCTCCTCCCCGGTGGCGCGGGTCCATACGCAGCGACCGCTGGGCCGTGGCATTTTGCTAAGAGTGGAGCCCAAGATCGGTGCCTGTCCTGATACGGGGGGGGGGACACCAGAGGGCCCTAGAGAGAGGCACAGGACTCCTGCCTCCCCCCCTGCCCCAGCCCACAACAACCAGCTCCCCCGAACCCGGGGGTTTGGCCCTGGTAGGGGTGCGGGCAGACGGTCCGTCAAAGGCTAGCCTGTCCTTCGTGGAAAGTGGGGGCCAGACGTAAGCAGCCGTTCTCCTAGAGTTTTGTAAAACCATGTCATCGGCTGCTATTTTAAACTCCCCCGACTTTGGAGAGTTAATACCAGAAACAGTAAGCGTATTTCAACACCTCAGGATGCAGTTGAAGATCTCGAGTCCAACTTTAAAACCAAAGTAACTTCGAAATGAGGCAAAAGTTGGAACATTCAGTGAGGATCTGGATTAGCGAAGTATGTCCCCAAGTGGGGATGATCCTCACCGCGTTGCCACCCAGGGCGGTTTCGAAGGAGGCAGTTAGCAACGAGCTGTGTCTGTGGCCATTTAAACAAGACACAGGCGAGCTCCGCCGCTCCCGTCCACTCCTGACAAACGCTCTCCCTCGTAATTTTCTCTTTCTGGTCGTGAGTCCTCTGTTTTGCATTGTCCGGGCATGGCGATATGGACAAAGCTGCTTTTCCGTCCTATTTGCATTCTCTGAGTGCACCGACTTAATTTCCGGGCATCGGTTTTCCGTGCAGCCCTGTTTTATCCAGCATGCAAAGGCGTGCCGGCTTTAAACACTTACAGAGTCGTTTCTCCAAGGAGAAGCGCACACCAGAATGAAAGATGGTTTCACGTGACGAGACTGTAGTGGCGTTCGGGGACTTCGTGGCGTTTGTCCGGAACAGTCTCCGGAAGTCCAGTTATGGCGTGGTATCTGGACAATTTCTGTCTGCTCTGTGGAGAAAGGGTGGTTTCTGAGGAATAGCATGACTGGGACCTGGCTTTGTCTAATGAGCCCGCCCTCAGAGACAAGGCAGAGGACAGTGTGTGAGGGTAAAGTTTCCTCTTTACACGTAAAGACACACACATTTTTAAAATCAGTGCATATCGGATCATATAATGCTGCTTTTCTTTTCTTTTTTAATTTTTAATGTTTATTTTTGAGAGAGAGACAGAGACAGAGGGCGAGCAGGGGTGGGGCAGAGAAAGAGGGAGACACAGAAACCGAAGCAGGCTCCAGGCTCTGAGATTTCAGCACAGAGCCCGACTTGGTGCTTGAACCCGCAAAGTGCAAGATCATGACCTTAGCCGGGATCAAGAGTTGGACACTCAACCGACTGAGCCACCCAGGCGCCCCATCGCTTTTTCATTTTTAAAGAAAGAAAGGACATGGGCGTTCTTCTGCATCCTTATGTATATTCCTGTCGTTCTTTGTGGAGATGTGTGACACTGCAGGCAGGGGCCGAGCCACGATTTGCTAGGGTCCCGCTGGGCGGACGTCCTGGCAGCCTCCGCACCTCCGCCTTAGCTGCGAGCGCTGGACGGCTTCACGGCCACCGCCCGGGGAACGCGTGCGGGTGTTTCTGACCTGAGGATGCCCGGAGTCTGCTTCCTGCGAGGCCGCCCTGTGAGGGTGCGGAGCTTTCTCGGTGAGACTAAGATTTGGGGATGGCAGGGGACTTCCAGGACGTGTTGAACTGGGTGGGTGGATCTTTTCCCAGGTTACCGAGGGAGCACACACCGCGTCAGGCAGGACACCAGAATTCTTACGTAATTCTTACGTAATCCTTACGTCATCCTACGATTTAGCTGCCGTTCATGAGAATCTGGGACCGGCGGGGTGAACTCACGTTTCCGAAGTTAATTTACCAGTGGTATTAACCGCTAGATTCATTAGTGTTAACCAAGGCGCCTCCGCCGCGTCAGGAGTCTGCAGTGTTAACGCGGAAGGAATGGCTCCTGGCCTAGCCGGCTAACTTACTAAGGCATAAAAACCCAAACAGCTTTGAGCTCACAGTTTTCCTCTTCTGTCCCCAGAAAGGCCTTGCCTCATGTCCACTCTCAGGGGGCGGGGTCATTCACACAGCTTCTCCTCCTCGCTGGTGTGATGTGTGTGTTACGCCACACTGGGACACTGCTGGGCTTCCCCAGGGAGGAGGCTGCAGGCACGGAGGGACCAGGCAGGAGGTGGGGCCCTGCAGGAAGACGTGTCCCAGGGCTGGAAAGCCCAGGTGCGAAGCTGCTGGGTGGCAGCATCCTCACAAACCTGCAGGGAGGTGGGCCGCCTCTCCCAGCCCCTTCTCCTGCTCTGGCCATGTGGACAGAAGAGCAGAAGACCTTCCAGAATATTCTTCTCACTGTTAGGCCCTCAGGACGGCCATGTGGCCCCATGGAGAGCAGGGGGCAGGTTCCCACAAAGATGGATTGAATTTTCTACCAGCTGAGTGGGATGGAGAGTTCGACTCAGATTTCATTTGACTGGGGAGAAAAAAATGAGACATTTCTAGCTTTCCCATGTTACGGTTGCAAGTTCATTTTTACTATACAGAAAGAATGCATCTTAGGCAGTTACTATGCATCCGAGGTATTAATCAACAAAAGATGCAAATGAATACAATATTTTTAGCGTCGTGAGCACAGGGATAAATGGGTACCAGACGACTAGACAATGAGGGTTTGATTGAAACTGTGCATCTGGTTCCTATTAACTGAAATGGAGACAAAATCACATTCAAGGTTTCCTGCCAGTTAATTTAAACAGCAATTTGGAATTCCTGGGCCTCAGCTGAAGTTTGGTTTCAGGGATCCCATGGCTGTAACGAGCTGGCCAGCCTCCTGATTTCTTTTCCGTATTGTAGAAGCAATAAGGACCGCCTCTCCAACACGGCGTGTGGCCTTCCACCGCCCAGCCGTCGGATGCCGACCCTCGTCTCTGTGACTGTTCCCCGTGGCGGGTCGCTGGGATGCCGTCGACTTTGTGCTGCTAGAAATAATGGCGGCCACGCCCGGCTCCACGCTGCCAGAAACCACCCATCACCATCCGAGGGGTTGTGCTGTCTGCCCCCAGCTGGCCCGCCCCCCAGCGGCCCCCCGGAGCGGGCCGCTCTCCTTACTTTCCACATTGGTTGGCAAAAGGGTGTACCATTGTTCTAACTTATACTCTACAATCACTGATGATTTTGAACACTTTCCCGCGTGCTCATTAACTAGCCGTTTGGCTGGTGTTGTGGGTCCACTTCAGCGGCAGCCGGCTCACACATTTTAATCACTTCCGTCTGATATACAGGAAAGACACAGAGGCCCATTTCCCTAGACCTGATCTTGTCTGCTCACACGATGGGAAAGGAAACAAGATTTTCAAGGAGTGGCACCTGCATTTTAGAATAGCCCCTTCCCGGGGTGCACGCAGCTGCTCCCCTGCCCACTCTCCTCTGCTGGTGTCCACGGAGGCTGTGGGCTCCTGGGGCCTCCCCTGGGTCATCTAAGAAACCAAATTCCCATACAAAAGTAGAGGCTTATACGCAGTGCGTTTTAATTTTCTTTTTAATGTTTATTTTTGAGAACAAGTGAGAGAGAGACAGAGCATGAGCAGGGGAGGGGCAGAGAGAGAGGGAGACTCAGAATCTGAAGCAGGCTCCAGGCTCCGAGCGGTCAGCATAGAGTCCCACACGGAGCTCAAGCTCACGAACTGTGAGATCATGACCTGAGCCGAAGTTGGATGCTCAACCAACTGAGCCCCCTGGGCGCCCCACAATGGGTTTTAACAAGTGCATTCACCTGTGTGACCCGAATCTGACCAATAGGGCGTTTACGTTACCCCAAATTGTTCCACATTCCTTACCAAACACTGGGCTGATGCTCTTTTCCTCTAGAGATTAAGTTTCTTTGTTCAAGAAATTACTGAATATGGAATCATAAAATGCGTGCACCTCTGTGTCTGGCTTCCACAAGCCATAGTATTTTTGAGATTCGTCCATGTGCTGAACGTACCCGTTGCTTGTTCCACGCTGCAGTTGAGAAGCATTTCGCTGTGTGACTGTATCACTGCGTACGTTCTATTGACACGCGGCTGGGTTGTCTTGGCCATTACAGATGAAGCTGCTGTGAGTGTTCCTGGGTGGGTCTTTCTGTGGATATAGGGTTTTCATCTCTTGGGTTAATATCTAGGATTGAACACGCTGTGTCATCTGGTAGGTCTATGTTGAGTTTTCTGTGAAGCCGCCAGAACTTTCTCAGGGCAGAGTTATGCTCCCGCCAGCAGTGCTGGGGGGTTCTGACTGCGCCGTATCCTCACCCGCGTTTGATATGGCCAGTCCGTCATGTTTAGCCATTCCGGCGAGTGTGTAGCAACTGCCCTTTTTGGCTTTAATTGATACTTCCCTGATGACTAATGATGGTGAGCCCTTTTTCCTGGTAACACTGTCTTTCGATCGTGTGCTTCCAAACCCCTGAATCCACCGCAGCTTCGCTGGGGCATCCTGGAGAGCTTGTCCAGTTACAGTCTGAAATTTGGTTTTAAGCAGTGTCTTCTCAAAGCCTCAGTGGAGTTCTTGACTCTGGTGGGAAATCTAGAGGCAGAGACTCACACACATTCCAACTACCCAACGGAAGTGGCATCCTAAAGAGAAGGACTTGCTAACGACTCTAGGTCCCTTGCCTGCAGAGAACCCAAGCCCCCTGCTCCCAGCAAAACATACTATGCAAAGCTGGGCTTTTGCAAAAGTAACAGAATGAGGGGTGATTTGTTTATTTTAAATGGATTTTGTTAGGTCAGATTCCCTAGACTCTTCGTTTGAATTTCAAGCCCTTCCCCAGTCAAAACATAATTCGATCGTCGGAAATTGGTCAGGCAACTCAGCCCATCAGGCGGGCACCAGGCAGGCACAGACTCAGAGGGCATAGGACCTTCCTCCCCCGGGAGTTGCGACAGCAGAAGCCAGCAGGCGAGCTGGGGGCACCTGGGTGTTGGTCCCGCATGTCGGTCAGAGCCACATGGGGGCGACATGGACTAGAGGCTTGTGTTCCCCTAAGATTCACAGGTTGAAGCCTGGCCCCCAGCGTGATGGGGTTAGGAGGTGAGGCCTTTGGGAGGTGGGGAGGGCTGGGGGGTGCAGACCCACGAACGGGTCCTCACCAGAGGCTCTGGAGCCTTCCATCGTGTGAGGAGCCAGCGGAAGATGGCCTCCGTGAACGGGGAGGTGGTTCTCACCAGACAAGGAGCATGCCCCACCTGGGTCTCGACTTCCTGCCCAGAACCGTGGGGAAGAAGTGTCTGCCGTCGAAACCGCTGCAGTGATGCTGCTACGGCGGCCTGAGCGAAGCCAGGGGCTCGTTTGGGGTCCTTTTGCTTAAAAGTCAACAGACTGGGAAGAAAGGCCCAGCGGGTGTGAGAGCGGGCGCTGCCTGGAGTGAGCCCCCAGGGCCCACGGGCGGGCGGCGAGGTGGTTTGAGTTCAGAACTCTGCCTCCTCCTTTGCTGCAAAATTTCCTGCAAAAATGTGAATGATGCCTGCAGCTCTCACTGCACGGTCCGTCCGCCTGCCGGTCTGTCTGGGGACGACTAGTCACATACACAAATAGAGAGGGTATATGAGGGGCTGGGAGTTCCCGCTGCAGCGGAGAGGCCACGGTGCCCGCCCAGCCCCTGGGTCGAAGAGACCCGTGCAGAGCTCCCGCGGATGCCGGTGGCTCTGCCTGCCAGGAGGCACCTGAACCCAAGGCAGCCAGGCGCCCGGGGTCGGGAGCTGGCAGCCGGGACTCCAGCTCAGGGCCCCCCGGTGACCCACGGTCTCTCTGATGTTCCACGTGGTTATCTTTTCCCTTCTTTCTGTAGTATTTTAGAGCAAATCCCAGACCTTATGAAACAACGCTGCATTCACGGACCCGCTCCAGGGGAGGAGAGCACCCCTCCTGCCCCCGGCCCCCCCAGCCCCGGCAGCAGGGGCTTGTCCCCCCACCCCACCCGCCCTGCCGCCAGCCGGTGTCCATGCGCTCCGTCGGCAAACTGGGCTCACGCCCGCCCCTTTACCACTGTTTTGCTCTTAATGGGTAAACCCAGGGCTTCAGATCACAGGCAGGGGTGATGAATATGGGAGAAAGATTTCCTTGGAAAGAAACAGCCTTCATTAGACAAGAGAAATTATGCCCGTAGTGGCCGAGTGGCCGTAAAAGACACAGAGGAAGGCAGGAGCTGGCACCTAGGGTAGCTTTCAAGGGCTGCGTCCAGTGGGGCCAGGTCCCCTCTGCGCCCTCAGGCCCAGGTGCCCAGGGTCAGACACCACAGCCTTCTGTCTCAGCACAGCCGAGCCGTGGTTTCACGGAAAGGCCGGTTTTCTGCGTCTGCCTGGAGACTTTCCTTCACTCGGTGGGAGAGGTGAGGACACGGGGGCCGGGCTCACACGGGGCCCGCCCGCAGCGAGCCCGTGAGCAGCGAGAGCCCCCGGAAGCCGCCTGGGGAGCCCTGGGAGCAGGCCAGACGCTTGCCCGCCGTGTTTCCACCAGAAACCAGGCGGGAAGGGGGAGCGATCTCCACTTCACAGCTGGGGAACCCGAGGCCACGGCCTTGTTGTCGGGGGCTGAGTTGGTTGTGGTGCTGGGGGCTCAGCTTCTGCCGCGTGCACTTGGACCCTGCCCGCGGCAGGGCTGGCGGCCGGTCAATGGGCGCCTTGTGTGGTGGCGGCTTGCTGCACCCGCGAACTTCGGGGCGTTCCTCACCGGCCCTGGGTGTCCTGTGCTTCAGAGCCTGGCGACGGGGGCCTCTCCGCAGGGCTGCGGCTGGCGGGGGGCAGCTGAATGAGGGCTGTGTGTTCGCTCGGCTGCTGCCGGTTTACAAACCCTTGTTCGCACGTCGTCATGACCCACGGTGCTGCCTGGGCAGGCATCAAAGGAGGTCGTGATAAAGGCAGAGCTGGCGTCATCACAGGCATCTGGGGATCTGGGAAGCTGCCTGGGGACAAAGGCCGTGGGGAGGACTGGAGCTGCTGAGGCCCCGTAGGTGCCCAGGGCGCCAGGGGCCTGGGGCTGCCCCAGGGCGGAGCTGCCCGAGCCCAGCAGGTGCCAGGGCCCTGCACACCATTCCCAGGAAGACAAGACAAACAAGAGTGGAGAAAGCTAGACAGGCGAATTTGCCAGCACTCTGTCCCTCTGCGGACTCAGGACTCAGAGCCACCACGCTCGCCCTGGGGAGAGGCCCGAGGCCCTGGGCGCAGGGACCCAGCGGACACCCGAACCTCTTTCTGTGCAGCTGCTTGCTCAGAGAGGGTGCTGGTCCCCCGGAGAGGGTGCTGGTCCCTGGGCTGGAGGAAGAACCTGGAGCGTGTCCCCACGCAGCGTCTGGGCCCCCGAGAGTCACGGAGGGCTTTATTCTCTGTTTGCAGATTCAAGTAAATTGCTTGGTAAACTGCCACTCCTCGCCAGCGTCACCAGAGTGACAGGTGCCATCTGTTGTGGGCTGAATTGTGTCCCCTCAAAAATCCCTATGTCGAGTCCTAACCCCCCGTGCCTCAGAAGGTGGCTGTGTTGCGGTCGGGTCTTTGCAGCGGTGATTAAGAGTAAATGAGGTCGTGTGTGTGGGCCCTAATCCCACACTGGTGTCTTTATAAGGAGATGAGGGCCAGGGAGGGACGGCCACGTGAGGACGCAGGGGGAAGATGGCCTCTACATGGCAGGAGAGAGGCCTCAGGGGACACCAGCCCTGCCCGCGCCTGCAGGATGGGGACAGAAAAGTCTCTGTTGTCAGGCCCCTGGTCTGTGGTGTTTGTCATGGCCGCTCTCGCTGACTGATACACCGTCCAAGCCAGGATGCCGCCCTGCAGGTGCATTTGCTGAGCCAGCGTTTGCCTTCTCCGCGAAGCAGGGGACCCGGAGCCTGACACCCGGTCCCACCGAGCCGCCCGTGGATATCCACCCAGCCTGCCAGCAATGGGTCCTTTTGATTATTCTCTTTTATGCGACTGTGTGTCACATGATCTGTTAGCCAGTAGTGAGTTCTCCGTTTTTGTGACTGGACCCCGGGTCTTGGAGCAGCGGCATTGGCAATATTAGTTTTGCTACTCAAGGCTGATAGGACTTCAAATATTGATGGTAAAGGTCTGATTCCTTCGGTGCAGTTTGAAATAATAAAAATGGAATGCGAGTGCCTTTTCCTGCCTTGCTGGGCCTCCGGCTGTCCGAGGCCTATTTGTAGGTCAAGAAAGGCAAAATCATAGAAAAATCCAGAGCAGACAAGCACACCAATTGTTGTGGGAATGGGGTTGAGCCTCTTAGTTGGGGTCTTTGGGGATTTATTATACTCGAGGGTCCCAGAGGGGGAGGGCTGCCTGCCCCGAGGGCCACACATGCTGGGGAAAGCCAGTGAGCTTGGCTGGAGGAAAATCAGGTCAGGTGAGGATGTGGGTGTGTGTCTCTGCTGGGGTCCCGGGGGGGCAGCCGTGGCGCCCGGGAAGTGTGTCGCTGGCCACGCCGAGCCTATGTAGGTCAGCAGAAGGGGAAGGGCAGAACCCGGGTCCTCCTCAGACCTACCGCCGGGCGCACACCGAGAGGGAGGGGTGCTGGCAAGGGCTCACGCGGAGAGCGGGCGCAGTGCTTTGGGTGCTGACGCCACAGAGGACAGCCACGTTACACTTGGCCCCTCCACAACCGCATAAGTCACTCCTGAAAACCCAGTCCCTGAGAGCAAGCCGTTCAGGGAGAAATATTTCCATTAAATTTAGTGGTAAACGTAGGAGACACTCCATCCTAACCCAAGTGATCAGACAAATTCCTCAGAGAGAAAAATATATCAATTAGACAACGGAAACAAGTTTATATGAGTGGTAAATAACCAACTGAAGCAAATAAGGGGAGTCTGTACATAAAACAGAGCCTCACGCAGCTTCACTGTCCTGGGCAAAGGGCCAGGCGAGGGTTCGACGGGGGCGGGTGGCGAGGGGGCTGCAGGAGAGGCGTCTGGAGGCTGGCTCCTCCTCATCACTGACTTTCTTCAGTGATTTTCCAAGGTTTTGGTCATGGTTATTTTTCACTCAAAATCTTAAAAAGTCATTGTACAGAAAAACAGGGTGTACGCCAGAGCCCTTAGAACAGCAGGGCATAGCCCAAAGCACCCGACACAGGAGGGCAACCAGGACGTTTGTCTCTTGGTCCCGCTTCCCTGGCGCTCACACATAAGGCAGAACTTTTGGGTTCATCCAACGTGGCGCACTGGCCAAGCCTGTTCCGAGTGATGTTCTTTGACCGGAAACCAAGCAGGTCTGGACGAAACTGTCGGATGTGTTGTGCCTTCGATTGAAACCACAGTGTTAATATAACACTTCTTATCATGTATTGATTGAGTATGTTTTAGGGTGAAAAGGCGGTATACCAAAAAGAAAAGTCCCACGTTCCAAGTGTGCGCGGGGAAGTGTGGAAGTAGGGACCCGCAGGTTTGGGGCTAAGACTCCGCTGGCAGCGGCTGATTCTTTCTTGGCAAAGCTGTGCTTCCTGTAATGGATGGACAGTTTCAGAGTTGGTTTGTTGGTTTTCCCCGGTCAGCACCCAGCTCAGAATCTATGCCCACGTCGGTGACCGTGGGCGCTCGGGGCCCTTGAGCTTCATCCTGCCGTGGCCTGCTACGTCCATCTCTCCCCATCTCCCAGATTCTTTTACCTGTGCCTGTCCTGTACCGCTGTATTTAGTTAAGCCTCTTCTGTTGGCAGAAGGCAGGCTCTGAGAGGTAGAAGCGTCTTGTTACTGGTTCGCACCAGAAGGAACATCAAAAAGAAACAACTTTTTCATTCCTTTTTTTGGTGGGTTCTTTTTTTTTTTTTTTTTAATTTGGTTTAAAGAACCAGATTTTTTTTTTTTTTTTAAATTCTTTTTAATGTTTATTTATTTCTGAGACAGAGAGAGACAGAGCATGAGTGGGGAAGGGGCAGAGAGAGAGGGAGACACAGAATCCGAAGGAGGCTCCAGGCTCTGAGCTGTCAGCACAGAGCCCGACGCGGGGCTCGAACTCACAGACCGTGAGATCATGACCTGAGCCGAAGTCGGCCGCCCAACCGACTGAGCCACCCAGGCGCCCCCAGATTTTTTTTTTTAAGATCACTTGGTGGATCTTTTTCAGCAGCATTTGGCCAACTATTCTGTTGACATATGGAAAGAATTAGAAACAAGTGTTCCTGAAGTCCGGAAAGCGACAGTAGGTGATAACTGTGTAGGGAACGTACAGACCCGACAGCAAGGAAAGCCCTGGCGTCAGCATCAATGCTCGCACCCCTGGGAGGGCTCCGGTGGGGGCGGGCGAGGCCGCGGGTGCTCCTGGGGAGCAGAGAGAGTTCCAGAATGCCCAATATGAGAGCCTCGTCAAAACCCTTGGGGACCACCGGACAGAAACAGTGAGGCTGTCAGCTCTAACTTGACTCTGACGTGTAGTCACTCGTGTCCGTGGCGGGTGGACCGTCAGCTAGAAAACATTTCGAGGGGGCATGGTTCTCAAACCTGACACTTGGGAGAACCCCAGAGGGCTGGTTCCGGCACAGACCCCGGACTCCCCGCTGGGGCGCCCACTCAGCAGGGGAGGGGCGGGCTGGTGTTGTCCCACGAAGCACACACACACCCTCTCCCTCGTGAGCCTCCGATCTCTGGACCTTGGCAGGTGGGTGGGCCCAGTAAGGACGGTTCTCTGCACTCAACACAAGCGTACCTGAGAAACCGTTTTTAAGAAAACTTCAGAACGGTGTGCGAAGTGGAGAATTTGGTGGTGAAGACCGGCAAGACAGACGGACCCCTGGTCGATGGTCTGTTCCTGGAGAGCAAGGCTGTCGTCGGTGTCCAGAGTCGCCTGTGACAGGGAGAAGCTGGCTGCACTCCCAGGGCGAGTTCCAACATCACGGAGCAGAGAGGGGCTAGAACGCGGACGCAGGGGCCTTGCCACGCTTGCTGGAGGAGGCAGAGATGCTGGAGTCAGCCACGCGCTGCCCGGGCAGGGAAAGTTCTGGCTCCATGGCACCGAAGGCTTGTCTGGACTTCTGGCCCCAAACCCTGCCTTGGTCTGAACATTCATTTCCCGGCACAGCCGAGACAGCCTAGTGAGAAGGCAGTCTTGCTTTCCTCCTGGAACTTAGCAGAGCTGGGGCCGAGGATCTCCGGTCTGTCCCACAGACGCCAGCCGTTTCCTTCCCCGGTGGGATGAGCCACATCCCCTCGCGCTCTGTCCCGACCACCATCCCTGGAGCCGCAGGGGACAGTCCCAGAAGGCGGAACGGGGCGAGGGCGGCTGCGGGGGATGGACGAGGTCAGATGACAGCTGGGGGGGTGTGCAAAGAAAGGGGAACCTTCATTTTGAGGTGTGTCCTCACTCTGTCTCACCCCGGCGGCCTGCTGAGTCCAGGTGAGTGGACTTGGGCTCTGTGGTTGTCCTGCAGCGAGCACCACTCCGGTGCCTTGTCACCGAGGGAGATCCTGACACACCCACCAGCTTCACTTAGCGTGACTTCAGGGATGGCCCTTCCACCCCGACGCAGTCTCGGGTCACCTCAGACACGCTTACCCTTTGGACCACGTGCCGCAGGGGTCGCTGCTGTCTGTAGGCTGGGGGTGTTGCTAAGGGAATTCCTTCTTCTTTTTAAAAAAAAAAACGTTTTTTAAATGTTTATTTTTGAGAGAGAGAATCTCAAGCAGGCTCCACACTGTCAGCACAGAGCCCGAGGTGGGGCTCAAACCCCCGAACCAAGAGGTCATGACCTGAGCTGAAGTCGGACGCTCAAACGACTGAGCCCCCCGAGCGCCCCAGGAATTCCTTCTAAAGGTGGAACAGAACAAAATTCCCTTAAACTCCCCTCTGACTCAGATTTTAACCCTTGATTCTATGCACCTACACTTAGCAAAAAAAAATCAAAAAAGTTACATTAACAATGAAAAAACAGAGACCGCCAGCCTGAGAAAACTTAGAGGGTGGCAAACGATGGCCTTAAAATATGTTGGGAAACATTGAGATCGTGGTCACAAGATAAACTCTTGCAAGACAAGCAGCTAAAGTTTAACGCATCAGAATGAAGAATATCCTCCTGTGGGCTTTGCCCAAGTGAATGTGACTTTATTTTTAGTCGGTTTCCTAGGAAAGTTGTAATTTTCATTTTAAAGTAGCGCATTTTACAGGATAATATTTTATTACAGGTCGCGGCTAACCCTGTTTTTCTGTGGGAAAAGATTTCTGATTTTCTCACAGAAACCAGTGCAGAAATGTGTTATTCAAACTCCCTTTGCAGGCGTATCAGGAACAATTCATCCGCGAGGCCGGTGGGAGGATCCAGCAGGGGCCCCTGGGAACCACCTGCCGGGCATGGGGGTCTCACCCCGCAAGTCCTCCCCTGACTTCGTGGGTCTTTGTTGGGGGGAGGACGTGGTTTGGAGAGGGCAAGTCGGAGTGAGCCCTGAGAGGCTCTGAAGCACCCCGGATGAGAGGGGCCTACAGACACATGGGCCCTCGTGTCCCGTGCGCACACGGGACAGTCAGGCCAGGTCAGGTCAGGTCAGCCAGGGGGCACAGACTTCAGGGGGCGGAGGGGGGTGGCAAACGCCGCCCGAGTCCTTCCAGATTGCGTGACGGAACTGGTTGAGCAGAGCCGGGTCGGCAGGACACGTGGGCGAGCCACATTCCTGTGCAGGCAGCCCCGCCGTGCTAGGGACGGGGGTTTCCCCGGTGACGGCCACAAGGGACCGTTTGCCTGAATGTTTCCCTCTTGACATATTCGGAGCTCACAGCAGAGGTGACGGAAGCCCACGCAAACAACATCAGCAGTGCAGGGAGGGACCCCGGGAGCCCTTTCAAAGCCCGGCCCTCACCGGCCTTTCCCACGGCCACCTCCCCCGCAGGGCCTCGGGGCACGGGCAGCCGGGCCGTGGCTCCTCGGCTCCCGGCCCGTTGGTGACAGCACCTCCCTCCGTGGGCACCTGGCGGCCTCGGCCCCGCTCAGACTCCGCCCATCTCTGCTTCCTGAGGACCAAGGAATCCTCGGGGGAATTTGGGCCATGATGTTGCTGTTTCCTAGCTTCTATTTACTTGAGTTTTTAATTACAGAATGAATATGTGTTCATGGTAAAAAGTAAAGTTATAAAACTAAAAAGATGCCTAGAGGGGTCTGTGCGGCCCGCAGCCTCGCCCAAGTGTGGGTCCTGCTTCCCTCTCCTGTTCTCCGGCCACGGGCCCGGTTCTCAGTCTCCCTGAGCCTCAGACCCCCGAGGGCCCAATTCCAGCCCCACAGGCGCGTCTGTCCTGCGGAGACTTTCCTCTGCAGAGTACCTGCCCGTCCCTGCCCGTCCCTTTCTCTAAGGTACAGCCTTTGTTTTCTAGACAGATCTTGCTTTGTCCTCAGTTACCTCTAATTTAGAAAGTCTTTCCCAGCTTTACTGAGGCGTGATTGGCATGTAACACTGCACACATTTAAGCCGCACGACATGAGGATTTGATATGCAGACGTTTGCATCCAGTTCTCTCTTTCATTTACTCGTCCACTGTCGTGTCCCCAACGTCGCAAGATCAGAGCCCTGCCGGGTCAGATGAGAGAGCTCACCGAACTTGCTACCCCTCCCCAGCCCTGGTGGGAGACAGAGAGAGTTCCTTCAAGACCAGCTGCCGGGTCAGGGACGTGACCCTTTCCAGCAGGTGCTGTTTCGTCACCCTCTGGAGACTCTGTGCCGGTTTGTACTTCTTCCCCCAGCGCGCTCCGAAGATGGCCCGGCGCTCCGGCCCTCGAAGGTCTGGTTCCCGGGCACTGTGTCAGGGCCCAGGACAGGGCTCAGGCTTCAGCGGACACTCCTCGTCTCGGCCGCTTCTCTGTTACCCTGGGCACAGGATGCCAGCTCTGCGGCTGATCACAACGGCTTCTAAAGTCATTGCAGAGGAGAGTCCGGTCCAGGATGGCGACGCAGGAAGACTCTGAACGCACCTCCTTCAGGGAGCACCTCTAAATTACACCCGTTCATGGAACGGTGCCTCCTGAAGAGGACCTGAGGGCCCACTGAACGGCCAGCAGACAACCAGAGACAGAGAGAACGGCAAGGGAGATGGAGACGTGGTAGCAGAAGGAACCCCACCCCAACGCTGCCGACAGCAGCGGGGACAATATGAGGGCGCGGGACAGAGCCCTCTGGTCACAGGCACAGAGAGAAAGCTGCAGGCTAAAATTGCAGCAAGCGCATAGGAGGCGACACTGCAACTCTGCCAAGGGACAGAGCAGCTGCAGGCGTGCCGTCTGGGTCCGAGGCTGGAGAAGGACGTGGCTTATGTTCCCGCCCCACCTTTCGTTCTTTTTCCCCTTGCTTTGATTTTCTCATTATTTTATCTTATTCCCTTGATTCTCTCTGTAAAAGACATGACTTAAGAGTAGCAAGCACATATGGCCACAGCTCCAGCCCTCAGAGTCAGCCAGCACACACGGTCTGCACGGCGACTCCACACGGGACACCTTCAACCTCAGGAGAAGCAGCCATGTTGCTCGATCCATAGAAACAGGCACAGACAGTCAAGGAGCATGGGAGACAGAGGAATATCCTCCACAAGAGAGAAGAAAAATCCCCAGAAAAAGAACTAAATAAAACCGAGATGAGCAATGTGCCTGATAAGGAATTTAAAGTACTGATCGTAAAGATACTCACCAGGTTGGAGATATTCAAATAAAGAGATAGAAAATATTAAAAAGAAACAACCAGAGCAGATAACACAATGGTCCAAAATCTTTGGGATGCAACAGAAATGTTCCTAAGAGGGACATTTAAAGCAATACAGGCCTACCTCAAGAAGCAAGAAAAATCTCAAATCAACAACCTAACCTTACACCTAAAGGAGCTGGAAAAAGAACAAACAAAGCCCAAGGGGAGTGGAAGAAAGTAAATAATAAAGATCAGAGCAGAAATAAATGTCATAAAGACTAAAACAATGATAGAGAAAATCAGTGAAACCAAGAGCTAGTTCTCTGAGAAGATAACACTGAAAACCCTTAGCCAGACTCATCAAGAAAAAAAGAGAAAGGACCCAAATATGTAAAATCAGAAACAAGAGAGGAGAAATAACAACCAACACCCCAGAAATACAAAGGATTATAAGAGAATATTATCAAAAATTATATGCCAACAAACTGGACAATCTGGAAGAAATAGTTAAATTCCTAGAGACTGAGTTTTTTCCAAAACCAAATCGGGAAGAAATAGAAAATCCGAAGAGACAATTATAAGCAATGAAATTGAATTGATAATAAAAAAACTACCAACAAACAAAAGTGCAGGACCAGATGGCTCCACAGTTAAATTCTACCAATCATTTACAGAAGAGTAAATAACTTCTCCTCAAACTATTCCAAAAAACAGAAGAGGAAGGAAAGATTCCAAATTCATTCTGTGAGGCCAAAATTACCCTGATAACAAAACCAAATAAAGACACCACAAAAAAACCCCCAGAACTACAAGCCAATATCTGCGAACATAGATGCAAAAATCCCCAACAAAATACGAGCAAATCATATGCAAAATACATTAAGAAGATAATTCACCACAATTAGGTGGGATTTATCCCTGAGCTGCAAGGGTGGTTCAACATTCACAAATCAATAAGCATGATGCATCACATCAACAAAACAGAGAATAAAAATCATATGATCGTCTCAATACATGCAGAAAAAGCATTTGAGGGACGTCTGGGTGGCTCAGTCGGTTAAGCGTCCGACTTTAGCTCAGGTCATGATCTCACAGTTGGTGGGTTCGAGCCCCGCATCGGGCTCTGTGCTGGCGGCTTGGAGCCTGGAGCCTGCTTCGGATTCTGTGTCTCCCCCTCTCTCTGCTCCTCCCCTGCTCATACTCTGTCTCTCTCTCTCTCAAAAATAAATAAACATTAAAAAAATAAATAAAAAGCATTTGACAAAATTTAACATCCATTTAATGATAAAAACCCTCAGCAAAATAGGGATAAAGTGAACATAACCCCCACAAATAAAGGCTATATGAAAAACCCACAGCTAACATCATACTCAGTGGAGGAAAAACTGAGAGTTCTTCATCTGAGGTCAGGAACAAGACAAGGATGAACACTCTCACCACTTTTACTCAACATAGTACTGGAAGTCTAGCCACAGCAATGAGACAAGAAAAAGAAATAAGGCATCCATATTCATAAAGAAGTTAAACTTTCACTATTTGCAGATGACATGATATTATACATAAGAAATCCTAAAGATTCCACCAAAAACTACTAGAAGTAATAAACGATTTCAGTAAAGTGTCAGGATTGGAAATTAATACCCAGAAATTGGTAGTGTTTCTGTATGTTAATAACAAAGTCCCAGAAAGAGAAATTTTAAAAAGCACTATTTACAATTGCACCCAAAAGAATAAAATACCTTAGAATAAACTTAACCAAAGAGGTGAGAGAGAGAGACCTGTACTCTGAAAATAAAACACACTGATGAAAAATTGAAGAAGACACAACCAAATGGAAACACATTCCATGCTCGTGGGTGAGAAGAACACATACTGTCAAAATGTCCATACTACCCAAAGCAGCCTACAGATTCAGAGCAAACTCTATCAAAATACCAACAGCTTCTCCGCAAGCTAGAACGACTAACGCTAACATTTGTATGGAGCCGCAGAAGACCCTGAATAGCCAAGCGAACTTGTCCAGTGGTTGAGTACTAAGCAAACCTTCGATGTAATTAACCCCAGGCCGACTGGCCGCCCACGTGCTTCTCATGAGTGGCGCGTGCTCAGCTCACGGGTCTGTGTTTTCTGGTTCCATCTTCACAATCACCGAGCGAGAAAGTTACCACATTTCCAGTTTTACTGACCGTGAAGCCCAGAGCCACTAAGCAGGTGAACCAGTAGTTGAGGTCACTGGCCTCTGTGCATTTATTTCCTCCTCCTGTGGCCGTGTGTTTCCGTCCCGATTCACGGGAAGTACTGAGAATGCAGCTGTTCTCGAGGATTGTGCGATCGCGCGGACAGGCGTTAGACATAATTACACGACAGGCTCGAACTGGCAACTGTGAGAAGTACAACAAAGGAGATACAACGGCCGCGGAGGACCGTTAGAATGTGGAGCAGGGGTCGCAGCTCTCTGGCGGCCCACGGAAGACCCGAGACAGAGGCCACGTGAAGGGTGCTGAGCCACCCCTGCCGCCCCTCAATACCCAGGCCTCGGCATCTCCCGGCCCGGTCCGCCCACCGGCTGGATTTAGCCACGAGAGGGGCCCAAGCACGGCCAGTGGAGGTCAACCCACCAGGAGAAATACTGAGTGGTGTTCTCAGCCACTAAGTGTTGGGGTGGTTTTGTATACAAGTACGGAAAGCTGAAATAGAACCCAGAGGCTAAACAGGAAACTCCATCCCACATTTTGCCTGTGGTGGCTCGGACTGAAGAGCTCAGTACAGTCGAGCTTGGGCAGCCGACTGGCGGCGAGTGTGACACAAACACAGAATATGGGCCGTTCCAGGCCCCTGGCCTCTGGCTCAGGGTGACTGCGTTGGGCACTGGGAGAAAAGGAAGCTCAAGTCCCAGTGCGTGCCCCCCAGTCCAGAGTCTTCCTAAAATGTGTTAATAGGATCTCTCCTCTCTCGTTCCCACGGGGTGACATTGGCTAAAAATCAAAAGCAGAGTTAGAACCAGTGGTTTCCCGAGTTACGATGACAATGAACAGTGACAGCTAAGTGCCGTATGGGAACCAGAGGCGAGGGGCGCTGGGGCGGGATGTGGGGGAGGAGCCGCTGGTGTGGCCTCCGTGCCTCTTTTCGATGATACTGTAATTTCCTTGCCCAAGGGAATCGCCCTGCGAGAGACAGATGTACAATTACGCTTGGATCCCAGGGATGGATTTCAGAGTCAGATCACAGAGGAGGAAGCGTTCTGCGGCGGTTTGAACACATGTCCTCAGCTTCCATGTGGCCTCCCCTTGAACCTGGGTGGGCCTCCGTGGCGCCCGGAAGGAAGAGGCCACATGGCCCTCCTTGCTCCTCCTGGGACACTCACACTGGGAGCCTCCAGCTGTCTTTTATTTCTGTTTTCCCCTGCTTCATTGAGATAGAATTTACCTATTACGCTATGGTAAGTTTAAGGGGTACAGCGTGGCGATCTGATACACATATGGCTTGTGAAATGATTACCGCCACAGGGTCAGTTAGCACCTCCCTCATCACGTAGTCAGCTTCGTGCGTGTGCAGCAAGAACATTTGCTGTCTCTTCGGCAACCCCAGCTGTCTTATGAGAAGTCCAGCTACCCAGGCACGTGGTGAAGAGACCACACAGGGAAGTGGCCGGGGACCCCAGCTGTTACGTGCTCGGGCGTCTGAGTGCTCCCACCCCAGGAGCCAGACACGTGAGGGAGGCAGCCTCGAGGATGGAGCCGCCCAACTGGTCTCAGCGAGATGGTGCTGAGAACTGTCTGGCTCGCCGAGCTCAGCACAGACCTGAGAGCGGTGACATGTGATTGCACTGTGTGAAGCCACTGTTTGGGGATGGACGGTGGGCCCTAGGGAAAGCTGGAACGTGTCCCCACCACCTAGACTGCAAGACCATACTGCTTTACTCTGGGAACCTCCCGGGGGGCTGTGTATAAGCAGGAGCTGACGCCCCTGAGGAGGAGAGAGACATCTCACCGCAGGACGGCGGGGGGACGGGACCTGGCTAGACGGTGGCATCTGTTCGTTTGGTCAAACCCCAGTCCAGATGTTGCCGTGAAGGTATTTTACAATCCGTTAGCGTTAGTGAAAGCAGGTTACCCTCTGTGATGGGTCTCATGCAATCAGCTGAAGGCCCTCGAAGCAGAACGCCGAGGTTTGTTTCTTTTTATGGAAGGAGCCGTACCAGCAGACAGCACCACAGAAGTCCTGCCTTAGTTTCTGGCCTTCCGGCTCAAACTTGCAGCGTCAACTTTTAGCTGAATTTCCAATCTGGCAGCCTGCCCTTTGGGTTTTTGCCAGCCGGCCCCACATCCGTGTGAGCCAGTTCCTTAAAATCCAGATGGACCTCTAGATAATAGAGACAGAGACAGAGACGGTATTGGTTCTGTCTCTGGGGAGCTCCGATGTAACAGGGAAGCAGGGCTTGGGTGTGAAGCCGCCGGAGGTAACGCCAGCACATCCTCCCCAAGGGGAGGGACACTTGGCCGGTCCTTCCTCCCCATCACTAAGAAGGAAACGCACTGTCGGCTGGGCTCCTTTAAGACGTGGTGGCAGTCGGGCGTATGTGTGGGTTCGCCCGGAGCCTCCAGCTGACCCCGAGGGGCTGGGGCACACGAGGTCCTCTGGCTGCACCGGAGCAGTTCTGCCGTGAGCTGGAGACTGCACGTCCTCGAGGCGCGGGGTCCCAGGCGGGGTCTGGGGCAGCGCCGTGGGGACTCGGGGGCAGCCCCGTGGCACTAGGAGCAGAGTGGAGCCGTTGCAGCTTTAGCTACGAGGACATGAGTCACCACAACCACAGGAGCCGGAGAGAAGCGAGAGCCTCACGGGAGACCAGCCCTGGCAGGCACCCTGATGATCCCGTCCCCTGAGACCCCAGGCGGAGAGCTCAGCCGGGCCATGCTCAGCCTCCTGATGCACAGAGCGTGCTAGATAATAGTGGGCATCTTATTTATTTATGTATTTATTTTAAATTTTTTAATGTATATTTTTGAGAGAGAAAGAGACAGAGCATAAGCAGGGGAGGGGCAGAGAGAGAGGGAGACACAGAATCGGAAGCAGGCTCCAGGCTCTGAGCCATCAGCACACAGCCTGACGCGGGGCTCGAACCCATGAACATCGAGACCATGATCTGAGCTGAAGTCGGACGCTCAATCGACTGAGCCACCAGGCGCCCCAATAAAGGGCATTTTAAATTGCTGTTGGTAGGACTCTGTCACTCAGCGACAGAAACCTACCCTAAGCGACCACGCAGCCTCTGTCACTCACTGACAGTCATGTGTCTTCTGATTCCTCTTGCCTTCAAGTTCAGAGTGTGCGTCAGACTCCGCATCAGGGGGCAAACGTGGGACGGGCCGGCCACACCCTCGAAAACGCCCCCTGTTTCCCGCCATGCCTGTTTCCAAGGCATTGCCAACTCCTACGTGTTCTAGTGCCAAGTGAGGGAGGGTAAGCCTGGGCTGGTGAAGCCCGGTCTACGGATGGTTCTGTCCCAAGTGCTAACACACTGCATGTCTCCCTGGGTGCTCGCCTCTGGTCTGCAACGTGGCCGTTATCGATATGTAACTGAAGGAAGCAAAAGAGGAAAATATGGCGTATTGGCAAAACCCGTGTTTGTGGTTTAACTGGACTGGGCTGGAGGGGGTAGGAGGTGTGCGAGTGTGTTGAGAGTGTTTGTGAAATAACTAAACACTCAGCATCCTTACCAGGAATTATTAGCCAAGCTCTACTTTTAATATATATCCTGGGGGCGCCTGGGTGGCTTAATCACTTACGTGTCTGACTCTCGATCTCGACTCAGGTCATGATCTCACACAGTTCGTGAGTTCGAGCCCCACATCGGGATGTAAGCATCAGGAATTGCTTAGAATTCAATCTCTCTTCTTCTCTCTCAGTCCCTCCCCTGCTCAGGTGCACATGCTCTTTCTAAATAAATAAAAAAGTAAAACATTAAAAAAACCATATCCTGAATCTGACCTGACCACTTCTCATTAGTTCAGTATTCCAGCCACTGTGAATACTGCATCTTGAGCGTAGTACGACCTCCTTCCTGGTCTCTTGTCCCTATAGTCTGTTTTCCACGCAGATCTGTCTTGTATGTATGTATGTATGTATGTATTTGTGTATCTATCTATTTATCATCTATGTAATTTATTTTTTATTATTTATTTAAATTTTCGTTCACGTGCAGTGCAATATTGGCTTTAGGAGTAGAATTCAGGTGATTCATCACCTACATACGACACCCAGTGCTCATCCCAACAAGGGCCCTCCTCAGTGCCCATCACCATCCCGCCCATCCCCCCCCCACCTCTGTCCCTCAATCCTCTGTTTGTTCTCTATCGTTAAGAGTCTCTTGTGGTTTGCTTCCCTCTCTTCTTTTCCCCTTCCCTTCCCATATGTTCTGTTTTTGTTTCTTAAATTCCACATATGGGTGAAATCCGTATGATACTTGTCTTTCTCTGACTGACTTATTTCACTCAGCCTAATACCCTCCAGTTCCATCCACATCATTGCAGACAGCAAGATTTCATTGTTTTTAACGGTGGAGGAATACTCGATTGTATACATACCACATCTTCTTTACCCCATTCATTAGTCAATGGACATTTGTTAATAATGCTGCTATACACATCGGGGTACATGTGCCCCTCCAAATCTGTAGTTTTGTATCCTTTGGGTAACCAGCTAATAGTGCAATTGCTCGATGGTAGAGCAGTTCTATTTTCAGTTTTTTAAGGAACCCCCACACTGTTCTCCAGAGCGGCTGCACCAGTTTGCATTCCCACCAACAGTGCAAGAGGCTTCCCCTTTCTCCACGTCCTTGCCAACACCTGTTGTTTCCTGTGATGTTAATTTCAGCCACTCTGACAGGTGTGAGGTGGTCTCTCAGTGTGGTTTTGATTTGTATTTCCCTGATGATGAGTGATGTTGAGCATATTTTCATGTGTCTGTTAGCCCTCTGGATGTCTTCTTGGGAAAAGCGTCAGGGTGCCTGGGTGGCTCAGTCAGTTAAGCATCTGATTCTTAATCTCGGCTCAGGTCATGATATTTCAGTTTGTGGGTTTGAGCCCCACATTGGGCTCTGTGCTGACAGCTCAGAGCCTGGAGCCTGCTTTGGATTCTGTGTCTCCCTCTCTCTCTGCCCCTTCTCCACACTCTCTCTCTCTCGAAAATGAATAAACATTTCAAAAAATTTTAAAAGGTGTGTATTCATGTCTTTTGCCTATTTCTTCCCTGGATTATTTGTTTTTTGGGTATGGAATTTGGTAAGTTCTTTATAGATTTTGGATGCTAACCCTTTATCTGATATGTCGTTTGCAAATATCTTCTCCCATTCTGTCAGTTGCCTTTTGGTTTTGTTGATTGTTTCCTTCGATGTGCAGAAGCTTTTTATCTTGATGAGGGCCCAATAATTCATGTTTGCTTTTGTTTTTGTTGCCTCAGGAGACATGTCTAGCAAGAAGTTGCAGCTGAGGTCAAAGAGGTTGCTGCCTGTTTTCTCTTCTAGACTTTTGATGTTTCCTGTCTCACCTTTAGGTCTTTCATCCAATTTGAATTTATTTTTGTGTATTATGTAAGCGAGTGGTCCAGTTTCATTCTTCTGCTTGTCGATGTTCAGTTTTCCCAACACCATTTGTTGAAGAGACTGTCTTTATTCCATTGGGTCTTCTTTCCTGCTTTGTTGAAGATGAATTGACCATCTAATTTCATTTCTGGGTTTTCTATTCTGATTCATTGTTTTTGTGCCAGAACCATACTGTCTTGATGACTACAGCTTTGTAATACAGCTTGAAATCTAGAATTGTGATCCCTCCAGCTTTGGTTTTCTTTTTCAGGATTGCTTCAGCTATTGGGTCTTTTCTGGTTCCATACACATTTTAGGATTGTTTGTTCTAGCTCTGTGAAAAATGTTGGTGGTATTTTGATAGAGATTGCCCTACATGTCTAGATGCTTTGGGTGGTATCCATATTTTAACAGTGTTTGTTCTTCCCCATGAGCATAGAATGCTTTTCCATTTCTTTGTGTCTTCTTCAATATCTTTCCTAAATGTTCTGTAAGTTTTCAGAGTACAGATCTTTCACTTCTTTGGTTAGGTTTATTCCTAGGTATCTAATTGTTTTTGGTGCAGTTGTAAATGGGATTGATTCCTTGATTTATTTTTTCTGCTGCTTCATTATTGGTGTATAAAAATGCAACAGATTTCTACTTTGTTGATTTTATATCCCGCAACTTTGCTGAATTCATGTGTTAGTTGTAGCAATGTTATGGTGGAGCCTTTCAGGTTTTCTACATAGAGCATCATGTCATCTGCCAATAGTGGAAGTTTGACTTATTCCTTGCCGATTGGATGCTTTTTATTTCTTTTGTTGTCTGATTGCTGAGGGTAAGATTTCCAGCACTATGTTAAATAGTCATGGTGAGAGCGGACATTTTTGCCTTGTTCCTGGGCATAGCGGAGAGGGTCTCAGTTTTTCTCCACTGATGATATGGGCTGTGGGTCTCTCATATATGGCCTTTATGGTGTTGAGGGATGTTCTATGTATCCCTACTTGTTGAGGGTTTTTATCAAGAATGGACGGTGTATTTTGTCAAATGCTTTTTCTTCCTTTATTGACAGGATCATATGGTTCTTATCCTTTCTTCTATTAATGCGGTGTATCATGTTGATTGCACTGTGAATATTGAACCAGTCCTGCAGCCCAGGAATAAATCCCACTTGATCATGGTGGATAATTCTATTCATGTACTGTTGGATTCAATTTGCTAGTATTTTATTGAGGATTTTTGCATTCCTGTTCATCAGAGGTATTGGCCTGTAATTCTTTTTAGTAGGGTCTTTGTCTGGGTTTAGAATCAAGGGAATGCTGGCCTTGTAGAATGAGTTTGGAAGCTTTCCTTCCATTTCCAGCTTTTGGAACAGTTTGAGAAGAATAGGTATTAACTCTGCTCTAAATGTCTGGTAGAATTCCCCTGGGAAGCCATCTGGCCCAGGACTCTTTTGTTGGGAGATTTTTGATAACGATTCAATTTCTTAGCTGATTATGAGTGTGTTCAAATTGGCTATTCTTGTTTCGGTTCTGGTAGTTAGTATGTTTATCCATTTCTTCCAGATTGTCCAGTTTGTTGGCACATAATTTTTCATAATATTATAATTGTTTGTATTTCTGTGGAGTTGGTTGTGATCTCTTCTCTTTCATAAGAAATTTTGGGGGTTTTCTTTGGGGAGCAAGGGTGCCTTTTGTTCGTGCAAGTGGCAGCTATGTGGGGTGTAGTTGACATTTGGTGTGGCTGGTTTCCTTTCCTTGCAGTGACAGTATGGGGAGAAAGGCACAGGGGGACAGCCTGGACAAAGGGATGGGCTGCCGTGGGGAATCACTGGGCGTTATGTTGGTGGCCGGGCCCTAAATCCTCTTCTCATGTGGAGGGGTCTGACCCCGAGCAGGTTTGGTGGAAGGCAGGCCCACCCTCTCTGTGAGCTCAGGGGGGTCCGAGGCCCCAGCAGCCCCAGGGTGCAGTCCCTGTCTGACTGGGAATATGCTCTCAGTGCGTCCAAAAGCTCTGGATTTGGAGCAAATCTTCAAGCAAAGGTTTGATTCTAAAGGCTCAGAAATCCTTTTATGCAGGGGACACACGAGCGGGTATTGTAACAAAGCAGGAAGCTTCATACGACAGAGTCGTTTTTCCCCTTTGATTATTCCTGAACACCAGATTCACATGCGAATGTGAACTAGGAAAATTAAGACGGGGGACTGGTGAGTAGCATCCACCGCAGGGGCCCTGGCAGGAAGGGAGAGGCGCGGCAGGGGACCAGGCCCATTGGGGCAGGGGACGGCGTCACCAGCATCTGTGCGTCTCTGTGCCCAACCGCAGCGCCTGGACACGTTTAAAGTGACCTAGGTGCAGGACAGAATGTGAAATGCGCGGGATGCGCGGTCGGGGTGCTAAAAGCAGTTTAGTTCCTTTAGAGAAGGGAGGGTCGGGAACGTTGGTCTTTTAAAGAAAATATTGTGTGGAGACGAGACGGGCCTGAAATCGCAGAATCTCAGGCTCTCTGAGTTGAAGGCTCGGAAAACGTTGCCAGTTCCGGGTCCCATCGAGCGGATATTCAGACTATTTTTTTAACAACTCCTAGTTGAAGACAAAGTCTCTCTTCCTGTGGCGGACGCCCTCTGACACTGCCCCACCGCTCCGGAGCCGTAGGTAGGACGGTGTTCGCGCCCATGGCCATTGAACCGCCTGATCAGCAGTCTCGTCTCCCGGTCTCTCCCCGGAAGCCTCCTCTCGGCCTAGTGTTGGGACCCTCGTGGCCTCCTTGCCTCGGCTGGTTCATCTCTGCCTCTGGGGGCAGCGGGTCCTTCGCCGTGGACCGCCACAGCTCTGAAGTCACCAGGCAGAGGGGCGCCTGCTCCCATGGCCAGACCCAGGGGGGCACCCTGGCCGCCATCAGAATGCACTGGGAGAGCCGAGCGCCCACCCCAAGTTCCCGACGGACCCCAGACGTGCCCGCACGCTCGGCCTCAGCGGCCACACCCCACTCACAGCTCCTCTGGGCCCCTCGAGCCAGGTCTTCGCGCGGAGCTGCAGTCTGTCTGTATTTCGTAGTTCCACGATGGGCTTGTTGGACTGTGGGAGGCACTTTCGGGGCGTCTTCTCAGAGCAGCTGTCCCTACCCACTGCCTGCAGAGGCAGCGCGCTCACCCACGGCGGGGCCGTTCGCGAGCTGGTCGGAGGCCCGAGTCGTGGGTGGCAGGACCAGAGGCTTTGGGACAGGGCTCCTGTCGATTGGGGGTCTGGGAGTTCACTTGGACTCTGGCAGGTGTTTGAATACACAGAGTGGGTCCTTTCAGCGGCCGGCGTCAGGGCGAAGGTAACGTGCACGTGGACTGTTGTCCTAGACAACAGAAGTGTATCATCCGCTATGTGTTCTTCGAACTTTGTCTTGAATGGGACCGACTGCCCCACCCGGGCCCTCGTCACGCTCTCTGCGGGTCTCCGCCAGGGCTCTTGTCTGGCGCGTCATGTGGCCCGGAGACCTACTGAGCTCCTCATTTCCCTGCCACACGTGGGCGCAGGCCGGGATGACCTATCAACGCGGGGATATGAAATGTTTCCCTCAAATGCGGGCAGCCAGGAACCAGGGATCAGGGCCTCTACTTCGGGCGACACCAGACGGTGTCCGGGTGAGCTTTGCTGCCGACCAGCGGGAGGCCCTCTTGTGATTTGGTCTGTGACCACTGACACTACGGTCATCAAGCCTCTGCCTCGCCGGCCCTTCTCACAGCACTTGACAGGCTGTATTGGCGCTGTGAGCTGTCAGCCCAGAGGAGGAGGCGTGGGACACACTCGTGATGAAGTTCAGATTGAACCGGATGTCCCGTGTCTTTCTTTGTTCAGCCTGGAACCTCACAGCTATGCGAGTGTGGAATCCTATCGTCACTGGTCTTGTTAAGTGCTTTCTAGCAGAGCGAGACAACCTCTGTGCGGCAATGGTCCCCCCACCCCCGCCCACGGCATGCCCGGTCCGTTCGTGAGGAGCCGGGAACATTCCGGCCCCTGGCTTCCCGCCTGCCAGGCTCCAGGCGGGGCGTCCCGACGCTCTGGGACCCTTCACCTCCCCAAGTGCGTCTGACTCACTGGGCCTCCGGGGGAGAAAGGGGCTTTGTCAGAGCCGGGCCTCATTTGCCACTTCAGAGCATCGTGTCTGTTGACGTTGCAAAATAGCAGAAGAATTCGACAACAGGCCTTTTCAGAGTGCTCATGGTGAATGCACAAAGGGCCGCCCAAGCGGGCCAGCAGCTGGGCCGGAGAGCGTTCCGGGTGAGAAATCCCATCTGGGTACTGAGCCTCCATGGACCCCGTCCTGCCTGCCCGCTGACTCAGATGGGCAGAGGCAGCGGGTGGCTCCCGAGGACGGGCGCTGTGTGAGTGGCTTCCCATGGTGCCATCTGACCCCCTCTCACACTGTGACATTTTGTGTGAAGAGTCTCCAGACCCGTCCACTGTCACGGAGGCCCCCTAGACATCGAACACCTCATGTTTAAGGGGCCCCGTGCCAGAGGCTCAAGCATAAAGGCAGAAGAACCTTCTGGTGCTTGTCGAGTCCCCTGTCCCTGTGTGGGGAGTAGCCAGACGGCCACGCCGGCAGTTTCCGGGGGTTTGGTAGGGACAAGACAGCGGCAGATGCTAGGCATGGACGTGTGCTGTGCGGGGCCAGTGGGCAGGTCCCTGCTCCCCGGTCGGTGCCTGCTGCGTGGGGGTGGGGACAGTCCACATCCAAGGAGGAAGGGACCCCACCCAGGGGAGGCACCTGAGGTTCACCCTGTGCGAATGCGTCTGGGTGACCCCCACGCTTCAGTTAGCGAACTTGCCCCAATTAATTTATTCAGAAGAGGGGGTTCCTGGAGGTTGGGAACGTACAGAAATTCCCACATCAGTGACACAGACAGCAGCCGTGCAGAGCCGTGGGGCAAAGCTCTTGCTTCTGGCGGTGAGCCACAGAGCCGCGCTGGGCTGCTTTCCTTACAGCAAATTCGTTGTAATTCATGATCGTTTGCAATAAACACATAAGTACCAATTCATGCCAGACATGAACAAATCCGGTAATATGAACCTAACTTTACTTGAATTCAAATGAAATCACAGTAAAATAAAATTTTCATCTGAGTAAATATTTTTTTAATGTTTATTTGTGAGAGAGACAGAGACAGAGCATGAGCAGGGAAGGGGCAGAGAGAAAGGGAGACACAGAAGCCGAAGCAGGCTCCAGCCTCTGAGCTGTCGGCACAGAGCCAGAGTAAATATTTTTTAAAGATTGGAATAGTCAGAGCTGACGACCACGGGGACGAGAGAGCCCATCATCCGTGTGCCGGTGGGAGCGCATCGGGCACAGCCACTTTGGAAGGCACATACCGACACCCTTGAGCATGCTAACTATTTTCCAACCCAGCAGTTTTGCTTCCAGAAATTCCCGTGGGGAAGCAAACGTGATGTGAACACCCTTGCAGCTGCACGGAAGTTCACGGCAGAAGGAAGTCTGCAAAGTCCAACGTCAGTAAATCATCACGTGCTGTTGTAGTAGAGTATTTAACACGCCGGCGCTGGCGTGGGGAAGAAAATGCGTATTAACACCCGAGAAAATCCTGAGCAACAAGGTCAAGAGAGGGTTGGCTGGATGAAAACAAACCGCAAACTCGGAGTAACTGAAACAATTCAGTTTCTGGTGTTAAATTAATACTCAATTCAGGGGTGATAGATGCAGAGGGAAGCCGGAGAGAGTCCGTAAACACAACGATTCAGGTTAGAAAAGGCAGTTGGACCAAGAGGCATATCAGGGCCGCTTCCCGCCACAGGACGAGTAAGTCCTGGGGGGGGACAGGTGCAGCACGGTGGCCGTACCTAACAGCATCCCTTCCGTATTTGGAAGTCGCTAAGAGAATAGATATCAAAAAATTTTTTGTAACAATATACGGTGGTGGATGTTACCTAGAATTATTCAGGTGACCGTTTTGCAATACACACAGACATCGGATATCCAGTCACTTTGTTACAGAACACCTTAAATGAATACAATGTTATATGCCAACTGTATCTCAATAAAACCAGGGAAAGGGGTATCCAAATAGTAGGAAGGGGACCATTCAGTCAGAGGCTTTGAGATAAGGGTTATCCTTTGAGACATTTCATATATGATCAAAAATAAGCTCCGGGTGGACTTAAGAGGGGAGCAGTGCCTGGAAACACAGCAGAAGGGGACACAGGAGAAATATTTCAGCCCCGGGAGGGTGCGGAAGGATTTCCGAAGCAAGACACAAAACCAGAGCTGCGGCAGTGACGGGCCGTGTGTTCACCAAGTTGTGTCCTGGTTCTCGGGGCACACAGGACGCTGGCCTTCCCCGGCGGGGACGCAGCACAGGAGTGAGTTCTGGCTGGTGGGGAGTGACGTGTGCTCGCCTGCCCTTTGCTGGTCTCAGAGCACTGGGGCCGCTTTCCGTCTGCCGTTCCCGGGGGGTGGGGGGAGTGGAGGACACAATAAAGAGGCCTCAGACGGAGAGCTGTGGAGAGTCGCCAAGAAGGATGGCCGGACCAGAAACTTCTGCATCACAAATGAAATCGTGTGTGCGCGTGCACATGCGTGTGTGCGGGCGGACGCTGGGGCTTCGAAGCCAGGACCGATGCGGAATCGTCGCCGGAAACACTCTCAGCTTTACAAGTTTAGGTCTTGTGTGCAGGGAAACAGACGGTAAGTAAAGTTAAAAGACAAGTAACAGAGTAGAAAGCATTTGCGACATATTCCAGAGATGAAAGACGGTAGGGAAAAAAGTGCTCCTAAAAATCAATAATAAAAGCTAAAACAATTCATTCAAAAACTAGACAAAGGATAAGAAGAGGAGAATTGCAGAAAAAACGCTGTAAACGACAGACAAGAAAAGACACTTAACCTCGTTTCTCATCCTAAAATGCAAGCGAGAGCCGCAACATAGCCTTTATTTGCTTAGTGGAGTGGGAAATTTTTAATATTTGATTATATTCAGGGGTTTGCAAGTCATTGGGGAGAGAGGCATCAATACACTTTTTAAAATAAACTCTTTTAAATTTTTAAAATTAATTAATTTATTTTTGAGAGAGGGAGAATGCACAAGCAGGGAAGGGGCAGAGAGAGAGGGAGACAGAGAATCCCAAGCAGGCCGCCCACTGTCAGCGCAGAGCCCGACGCTGGGTTCGAACCCACAAACCACAAGCTTGTGACCTGAGCTCAAACCAAGAGTCAGACGCCTAACTGACCAGGCCACCCAGGCGCCCCTTTACAAACGCTCTGAGAAGTGTGTCATAAAATGTGTGGACCTTGAAGGGACCAGTTCCACAACCCAGCACCCTCAGGAGAGGAGGATCCTAAATAAATTATGGGGAAATGCCGATGCATCTTCGGAACATGAAACCATGCTCTGACAGGCTTGACGACACCCAGAAGGTGGAGCTCACTGACCCACACGGCAAGATTGTTAATATAGAATGGTTCCATTTGTGTAACCATTTCCCAGAAGGTCTTTCGTTTATGGCGATACGTGCGTGAGGTCTTGGGAAGCGTGTGGAGGAAGGTCCGCGGATGCAGGCGGCCGCCACCGGCATGGAGGCGTGAAGTTCTGGGTTGCTTGAATCTTGTTACAAGAGCCTGATAATATATCACGTGCTAAATTAAAAAAAAAACAAGATGCTATAAGCTGTAAAATGTTCACGAGAATGGCACACGATCCAGCGGGGGATTGGTGGTACGCGTTAACTGTGGAAGTGTGCCATGCATGGAAATGCTTACGATGTGGCATCAAAAAAAGGAATCAAAATTACAGATAAGCCATGACAGCTAAGAGGGAGCTGTAAGTTTCCTTGGGGAAGAAAACTGGAAGGAAATACTTTAAGGTCATGGCTGACTTTTTAAATCTATTTCCTAAACTTTATTTATGTTGGAGAAAAAGGAAGCACAAGCAGGGGAGGGGCAGAGAGAGAGAGAGAGAGAGAGAATTCCAAGCAGGCTCTGCACTGTCAGCACAGAGCCTGATGCGGGCCTCAAACTCGCAGACCGTGAGATCATGACCTGAGCCAAAGTCAGATGCTTAGCCGACTGAGCCCCCCAGGCGCCCCTAATTCCTAAGCTTTTATGTAAGTATTTTCCCTTTTCCCACGCCTTGTTTCTTTTTGGAGGGAGGCGAAAGTGTCCTGGGAGATGATGGTGACTGTGATGGTGGTGGCGATGTTGTGATGTTGGTGATGATGACGGTGGTAGTGGTGGTGGTGATAGTGGTGACACTGGTAATGTCAGTGATGGTGGCAGTGGTGACTGTGATGGTGCAGGTGGTGGTGATGATGGTAGTGATGGTAATTGTCATGGTGATGGTGGTGATGACGGTGATGATGATGTTGATGGTGATTGTGATGACAGTAATTGTGATGGTGATGATGGCGGTGCTGGTGGTGATGGTGATGGTGGTGGTGGTGATGGTGATGACAGTGGTGATGACGGTGATGATGATAATGGTGATAGTGATTTTGAGTTCATATCCAGACTTGCAACTAGCTATTTTTGAGAAGGGAAGAAGGATTTTCTAAATTAACTGAACATGTCGAGATAGACTAGATGGAATAGATAATAAAATTCTACGTACAGCGGGTTCCAACAGAAAAAATAGGAAAAAGAAGAGCCCCCAGCCTGCTGCGCTGTGGCTGTGGGCAGAAACGCACTGGCGGAATTTACGAAACCTGGATAGTGAGTACGTGGGCGTCCACCGTAGTTCAGTATGCTTGAAATACCTCAGAATTTAAGAGACGGATCCCATAAAAATAAGTTCTGAGGGCCTCATCATCACTGTGCTTGCAAAACGAGCCTGCTGCGACGAGCTACAGATGCTGGTACGCAGCCAGGAAAACTGGAGGCGGTGATCTGTTCCTCCGTCTTACCCGAAGTTTCATGTAAATTGTTGCACTGTGTTCATTTCCAGCGCAACTGCCACCTTTCAGTCCCTTCTAAGTAGGAATTCGGGAGCCGTCATTAATAGCAGGTGGCTCCAGACCCCCAAGTTCTACCTTGACCCCAGCCAGCCAGCCACCCGAGCGCGCGTTGGGCGCCGCGGGAGGCCTCAGCGATCACGCGGTACGACACTAGCGGAGTCAGCGTGTGTGGTGTGCCCGCTAGCAGGTGCGCGTGCTAGCGGGGGACACAGACTCGTGACGCGGGCCGCGTGGTGCCGTGAGGGGAGGGCAGGGCGGAGGAACCTCTGGACGCGACCAGTCAGGCAGAGGCAGAGGGAGCAGCTGAGCCGAGTCCCTGAGCACACGGAGGAGGTTTCCAGACCCGCCCTTGGGTGGGTGCAGTCCATTCGCGGCTGGAGGGGCACATGCTATGCCCGGGGGGCGTGTCTGGGGAGAGTCTGTAAATCTACGGCCGTGGCCTCCGGCGTGGTGTCCTTGGAGCAGTCGGAGGTGCCTCCAAAACGAGGGTTTGAAACCAAGCGGTTCATTTCAGGAAGCACTGGAGGGGTGGGCAGGGCACAAGGGAATCAAGGGCGGGAATGTTCTGGGCACACGCAGCTGGGGCTGCTGTGTAGAAAAAGCCCGAGGGTGTCTCTGAGGGGCAGGGAGCCGGGTTCCGTGTCTCCAGAACTTCTGGTTCCGCAGCACAGGGGCCGAGCGCCCTCGGGCAGAAAGCCGAGGCACCGGTAGTCAGCCATCACATGGGGGTAGCTGTTCCAGGCCACCTGTTGGGGGGGGGGCGGGGGAGAGGGGCGGCCACTGCTCCTGCCTCCCACAGCCAGTTCCCGCCTTCCGTCATCTGCTCACTTCCCGTCTGTCACGAACGGGTAAGGATGCTTTATTTCTGTCTCGTTGTTCCTCCCGCTCACTGTGAAACCACAGCGCATGCACAGTGCCCGGCACACAGATACATGCAGCCGCCCGCCGTGCTGGCCCCCGTCTGTGCCCCGTGCGCCCCTTTCCCCTGGAGCCCTCGGTACCTGGCTCTGCGTGGCTTCCAGCAATTTCCGGTCTCACCTTCTCACTTCTCCCTGAGCTGCCGGACGTGCTGTGGCAGGGATCCCCGGTTCCGGGCCCCAGGCGATGCCTGAACCCCATCGGCCGCCACGTGTGAGCTTGCCGTCTGTGCCCGCCGCTCACACCCGGTGCGTGTCCCCAGACCCACCCAGAGCACTCGCCTCGTGAAACCCTTCACACCGAGGTCATGATCCGTCTCGGGCCTTTTGGGTCTGCTGAGCACATACACGGCTCACAGCGTTCTAGATTCGCTCCCCAGGTCCTCTGCGTGACAGTGTTGTGATGTCTCCAGCAGGGCGGCCTGGCCACAGCGAAATCCCGCAGGCTGCAGAGTGGAGAGTCCTGTCTTCCTTGGGGGGAGGGTGTGCTGAGTTCCATCACCGACATTTGTTGGGGCAGCTCCCGTGGCCCTGCGGCCGACAGCACCCCACCCCCGGGGACGCCCTGTTGGCCAGAGAGCTGCATCTCCAAGGGGCACTTGCTGACTGGTGAGAGAGCATTCCTCCTTCCTCCCTGCTGGACCGTCTGCCAGAGCGGCCATTCCAGGCCTCCTGGGAGGCCTGTGGGGAGACAGAGCCATCGGTGTGCCCCTTAAGTAGTGAGGCCAAGCGTTTTCTTGTATTTGCTCTGCGTGTCGCGACTCACCCCATCCCCGCCCCTCTTCACTCCTGCTTTCCCGGGATCCCATTCTGGACGCCAGCATCAGGCTCCTCTCCCTGGGCAGTGGGGCTGGCACCCCAAAGCTGATTTTTGGTATGCGTTTATGAGTATGGGGGGGGTCCCCCGTCCTCCTGGGAAGCAGATGGGGGCATCACACTGTGGTTGCTGCTGAGTATTGTTGAACGAGCGGCTTGCAAACCCGTGAACCCCCCACAAAGGTGTGGTGTAGGTCTGCTGTGCGCCAGAGGGAAGGCCAACGGCAGTCGCCCCGAAAATTCACTTGCTTCCCAGGCGCGCGGAGGGAGAGCGGTGCCGGCCATTCTGCGGGGCTCTGGGGAGGCGGGTAGAAGCGCTCATGCCCAGCCCCATCGCCGACATGCGCACACTCTGTCCCCCGATGCTTCCTTGTCCCTACAGGGTGAGGGCGGGGTGAAGGCGGAATCCTCCCTACCCGCCTGGACACTCAGTCACATGGCTCAGTGGGCTGACTTTTTGTGGGACCCAAAGTGGTCCCTGAACTTGGCCAGGGCTCGGCGTGGCATCTGATGGGAGATGGAGGGAATTCGAATCTGCCCGTGACTCAGGGGAAGTCGGCCCCATCAGCGCGTCAGGGTGGGCGCCGCGGGAGCCGGCCCCGGGGAAGCCCAGCTCTCCCGCCGGGTCTGGTGGCGAATCGAGAAAGCGTGCCATTTCAGCCCTGTTCTGATATGACGTAAAAGCCAGCGCCGAGCTCTGTGTCCCTATCGCACACACTCTGTCATCCTATCCCCTTTTGGATGAACCAACCTCATTTGTATAGAAATGTCACAGTCGAAAATAAACATTTCCCTGCTGCGAGCATTGTGTTTCCGGGGCACCCACTTCCTGGCAGAGAACGGAATGCCTACCCTTTCTATCGATGTGAGGCGCGGTGGGCAGGATGGAGAGAAACGTAAGTGGTGGCAGAAGACAGGACTTCGCAACCTCAGCACCCGTGGCATTTTGGGCTAAATAATGATTTGTTGTGCGTGGCCGCCTCGGGCAGTGCAGGATTCTGAACAGCGTCTCTGAGCTCTGCCCACTAGACGCCAGTCTTACCGCCAGGTCGGGGCATCAGAAGTGTCGTGGGGTGACATGGTCTCCCCAGGTAAGAACCACTCACGTGATGTCACCCTGAGAACAGGTTGCATTGACTGTGATTCGACGACGAGGAGGAGCAGTGGCCGTCACCGATAACAGGTCCCCGGCTGTAGTGTTCGTCGTGTATGTTGTTTATAGGTTTTGTGAGACTTTACCTTTCTGTGCAGGGGCAGGGGTAGCATGTTTCTCTGGCATATCATATCGAGTTGGCATTTGTATGTTTTTGTAATGTTTTCTTAGTTTGAGAGGTGGGGAGGGGCAGAGAGAGAGGGAGACGGAGGATCCCAAGCAGGCTCCAGGCTCCGAGCTGGCAGCACAGAGCCCGACGCGGGCTCAAACCCACAAACCTCGAGATCATGACCTGACCTGAAGTTGGACACTCAACCAACTGAGCTACCCAGGCGCCCCTGGCATTTGTATTTCAAACAAAATAGCAATAAAAGGAAATTCGAAATACTGCTTTAGGAGGAAGGTCTGTAAGTCTCTTCATAAGATGATACTTTAGGCCTTTTTAAAGGTTCTAAGAGCCGCGTGCTCTCCCGCCTGCTGGGAGGAGCACTCGCCTGCTCCCGCTGGCCCTGGGCGTTCATGGGGCACGTTCTGGGGGCTTCCTCCAGCAGACGGGCTCCACGTAATTGCAATCACTGGCTGGAAGGTAGTTTTCACATTACAGCTTTTAAACTCGCAGTTCTGTTTGCTTGTCTCCATCAGTAGTGAGTGAAGAAATGGAGGTTTCCTTCATCTCCCCCTTGTTCTGGTTCTTGATTTAGTTCATTTCTGGTGCAGAAACAATACATGCGGGAGGGACACTTGCCCCTTCTTTTGTCACGTGGACATTTTCTAAGACGTGTCCTGTGGATTTCGTGTCCTGCAGAACAGACTGAGAGACAATGGAGAATCGTGGGCTCCCACACCACGTGGACCTGCAGCCCAGCCCTCACCCCCGTGTGTCAGATGGGACAGCAGTGTCTTCCTCCTGGAGCTCCAGCTGGGACTCATTGGCAGCCAGCCTTGCCAGGTGGTCTCCGAGCTTGCCCTGCGCCTCCTCCTTCCTGGTAAGAGACACGTACTGTAGACCTACCCTCTAAACCGTTGTTGAGTGGACAGTCAGCCGGTCTCTGGAGCCTGGTCGTTCTGCGTGGCTGAGCCTCCGGAGCCCCTGGAACAGCACCCCTGCTCCCCCTCCCCCTCCCCCTCTCCCTCCCTCCCCCTCCTCCCTGCCCCGTCCCTGGCTGCTGCCATGCTGCTCTCCGGGTCGTGGATTTGACTATTCTGGGTCCCTCGTGCAAGGAGAGGGCATCTGAATTTGGGGCCTGGCTTGTTTCGCCCCACACGGTGTCCTCAGGGTTCATCCACGTGGCAGGAACCGTATTCCAGCGTGCACACGCCGTTTCCTCCATCCCCGCATCCGCGAGGGACGTTTCCATTTCTCCCGAGCGTGACCCTCCGTGAGTGACGCTGCGGTGAGTGTGGGGGTGCAGAGGTCTCCTCAAGATCCCGATGTCCGCTCCTTTGGACGAATACCCAAGTCTTCTCCTACTTTTTGACTTCACAGTCCCACGATCATAATTTATGATAGAAATGAGAGAATCTTCCCTAATCCTGTTTTTTAAAATTTTTTAAAGTGTTTATTTATTTTTGAGAGAGAGAGAGAGAGAGAGAGAGAGCAGGGGAGGGGCAGAGAGAGAGGGAGACACAGAATCTGAAGCTGAGCTGTCAGCACAGAGCCTGATGCGGGGCTTGAACCCATGAACCGTGAGACCGTGACCTGACCTGAGCCAAAGTCAGCCTCCCAGGCGCTCCAAATCCTTTTCTTTTTTGAAGCCCCTCCTGGTCTGAGGGTGACCCGAGGTCAGGGACTGGGTCTTACTCATGTCTGCGTCCCCAGCACCTGACTGGTGCTCAGTAGAGACCCCGTGTGCCGGGCGAGTGGGACCAATAAGTCCCTCGGCTGACGGATATAAGTGGAGTGTTGCCAGAGGCGGCCCCCAGGACATACGGCATCTCCCTCTGCGGTTAGGACGGTGGAGCTGGGTTTGTGACAGACACAATGGGTAGATGTCGCCTCAGAATGCGTTCCCGCTATGTTTGGGCTACAGAGGACCTCTGTGTTTGAATACGTGGTTTGAAACAGAGCAATACCTACTCTGGTAAAATAAAAAAAGCCCCGACCACTTCAGTTTCAAGTGCATGTGACGGTTGCCTTGTTTGTAAGCATTTCAGCAGGAACTCGTTCATCGGCGAAATCTCGCTGACCCTGGCCGGCGCCGCAGCGGCCCGAGAGGGTTTTCCGGTTGCACCTCTGGACGGGGCGCTGTGCCGGGCGGTCCGGGAAGGCCCGCCTGCACCCTCCTCCGCGTGTCCGCCCACATGTCACAGGAGCTTTCATCCAGCACCGCCCACACGTTCTTTCCCAGCCTCGGTGCCTTCGTAAAACCGAGTATCGGTGGGGCGAGAGCCAAGCCCGGATGGTTTCCAGGTCTCGTGAGAAAGGCGTTGATTGCTTCTTCGGAGGGAACCCGCACCGTCACGATGGAGTCCGATCTTTGGGAAAAGGCAGGCGTCGGTCACACGCTCGGATCCGCGGTCTCCTCTTCCTTTGTCTTGTCCTGTCCTGTGACGTGGCTCCCCTCGGAACTCGGGCTGACACTCCGCCTTCTCGGGGACGGACTTCAGATGTGTTTGCTGGTCTCGAATTAACTGCGGCTTCTCGTGTCCGGTTTCAGGACAGCAGTCTTTGGCCAGAGGTATAGATAGCATAGACCGGTGACCCTTTCCACAGGACAGCCTCGGAAACGGTCCCTGTGTGGCTGTCCTTGCTGCCGGCACCTCAGGGGGACCGAGCTGATGACTTCTGACGGAGGTGGTCTCATCATGATAAAAGCGCTTCACAAAGCTGCCGTCCTGTCCCATGTGGCGCTCGGTGTCCTCAGGGTGATGCCTCGGGCCTCGGAGGACCTGAGTGACTGAGCCCACCCCCTTCCTGGACCCGCTGGGGTGCAGTGTTTGACTGGCGGCCCCAGGTCGCCTGCCTCAAGGGCAGCCTGTCTGTGCTGTGAGCAAGGGCTCCGGATCCCAGCAGAGCTGCGTCCAAAGCCCCGTTTAATGCCCAGTGGGTCATGACTCTGCCACTTCCTGAGTCTCTCTTTGCTTCGATCTCTTTCCAAGCACGGGATGGAACGGTTCACCTGCAGGGTTGCTTTGAGCTTGAAACGTAGCGTCATGCACACGGTGCCTGTCCTCACTCGGGACTTACCAGCGCGGTTCCCCAGCCAGGACCTGGCCCCGTCCCAGCTGACCCCACATCCCCTACATCGCAGGACGGCCACGGGAGAATTCCTGCCTGCTTCAGCGCCGGCTCTAGACCCCCTGAACCACAGGCGCGCGAATCTGCATGGACCAAGGTTAAGGGCACCGTGTTAGGAGAGAGTTTCCTATTATGACTCCTTACTTCCCCAGGCTGTTTGAGAAGACGTACACTCTGGTCCTCACCGAGAGCCTGGGTGAGCTTTGGCTGCAAACAGAAAAGGAGGAAGGAGCACGGTCCTTGGCAGCGCGGCCCAGTTCCTTATACGAGCCGTCAGAGAGCGCTGCCCGGAAGAGGCAGAGGTACTGGGACCTCTGTTTCCTCTGTGCGTGCCTCGTCCTGCCCGGGGCGGCCTCCCCGTTTTAAGGACGTGTAGTGGGGAGCACTCTCGGGAAGGGCGCGTCCGGGAGTGCGGGAGGCAGGACTGGGCCGAGCACCAAGGTGGTGGCCGTACCGTTGCCCAGGCCCTCAGCTGACCCACGCTAGCTCTGTCGCCGGCCTGGCCCTGTACAGAGCCCCGAGCCTGGCCTCAGTGACCCCACAGTGACCTGGCCTTGGCTGAGCCCACTCCCAAGAGGGAATGAATCTCGGGCCAGGTGGCTTCTTTCAGCTGAGGGACATTCCGGGGAGGAGCGGAGCCGTGGGCCTGCAGCAGCCACACGCCCAGCAGCCGGGGGCGAGTGCCTCCGTCTTCCAGGGGGACCTGGAAGTGCCGTGCGGCTGTCTGGGGCCCTCTTTCCAGACTCGGTCTCTGCCTTCGTTGTAGTCGAGCCGGGAGGCAGCCCACGTGGGAGAGGGAGTCCGCGGGTAGAGGTTGGAGACTCACAGTTTAGTGCTGGGGCCTCCCCTCTTCAGCAGCACGGACGCTACCTGACCTGGTGGCTCACGTTCCAGCCAGTCCGGCGGGCGGCCCGGCAGCTCCTGTCTCTGCACGCCCACACTCGAATGCTCGTCGCTTTCCCAGACCCACGAGGGCCGTCCACTCCGGCCGCCATGCCAGAGCAGCGGATGGGGGTTAGACCCCAGGCACTGGTGTCCTTCAGTCGTGCAGGCTGGACGTCCAAGATCAGGGTGCGGGCAGGACTGGGGAGGCCTCCCCTCCCGCCTGCAGGTGGCTGTGCTGGAGGGAGCTCTTGTGTCCCCCTGTCATAAGGACACCAGTCACGGCGGGTCGGCGCCCAGCCCTACGACCTCTTCTAACCTGATTACCTCCCCGGAGGGCCCGTCTTCAAATACAGTCGTGCCTGGGGTTAGGGCTCCCGAGTGGAATGCGGGGGGCACGGTGTGATCCGTAAAAAAGAGCAAGGATTGACTTCAAAGTTGAGTTAGTTGGGGTGTCGTATACGGTTGTAGAGTCTTCGTCCACAAGAACACGTAACACAGTGACCCGTTCCTACAGCTGGCAAACCGGGCCTAGGGGTGCATCCACTCAGCCACCTGGAACACCCAGGCGCCTTGGTCTTTTCTCACAGACAGGTATGGAAGCAGCTGCCGTGTGACGGGGACTGCAGGCCCCATCGGGCAGCCCGACCTGGTCCCCATGGTCCAGTCCCTGCCCTTCAGCATGGGGCACCCTTACTGAGAGACCCTCTCATCCTGCGGCCGCCCCTGCAGGTGCTGGACAAGAAAAGGTCCTTCTCTCGCTGCTTTGAAGTGTCTCAGGAGAGGACGTGAGGTCCCGCGATGCCAACAGGTCAGGAGACCAGTGCCCTAGAAAACACAGCTTGTCACTCCCAGCTCCTGAGAGGAGGGAGCAGGCTCCGGGGCGTGGGGCTGGCCCAGGGGGCTGGCCCCTGGCTCTGGGTGACCAGGGAAGGTGATGGCGGCCCAGTGCGTGCACCTGGCTGGAGGAGGTGGTGGGGTGGGCTCTGGACGGCGTGGTTTGCGTCTGAGCGGTGTGTCCGCGGGCAAGTCCGGGCCTCGTGCCTCTAGAGTCGCCCAGCCCTGGGAGAGGCGGCCCGTCCAGGCTCAGCAGGGCCCCAGACGTCAGAGCACCAGAGATACGGAAGATCAAGGATGTATTCGGGCCCTGGCCTGCTCTGTGCGCCACCTTTGCCAACTCCCACCGGACAGAAACGGAGTCGCCCTGTCGGGGTGGGGTTTATGAGAACTCGCATCATCCGAGGTGCCTCCCGGCCCGGCCTCTCCGCAGACACGCTCGGCTGCACGCGTCCGCTCTACACGGGCTCGCGGGGAGCCCGAATCTTAGGGGCCTCTTTGGCGAGAGAGTGCAGCTGCAGGACGGCTGGGGCTCGGTGGCAGGATCAGGCTTTAGATCTAGCCGGGTTGGGGATCCGTGCGGCAAACCGTCTCAGGAGCTCCTGTGCGTCTGTTTTAAGAAGATATTAAGTCGTTTTTTGAAACCGAGATTTTTAACTGGCAGACTTCTCATGACATGATCAATGCAGAGCGGCCTTTGAATTTCCCCCCTTTATGGAACAGAAAAGTGATAACAGGATCCAAATAGTAAACGTTACAAAAAACCTTGCAGACATAAATCCAAATAATAAAAAAAAAATTAAGAAAAATAGTAGTTTTCTTTCTCCTTATCCACAATTCATAGTACCTAGAGCTAAGCCTGAGTTCGGATTCTTTCCAAGGTGTTGGCGCGGTACTTGACATGCAGTTAGAAAAACGTGTGCCCTTTCCCCAGGAATGCAAGGTCAGATGCTCATCTGCGTACCCAAGCCAGCGGCAAAAGTCTTCTCGAGGTGACACAGAAGGGAGGGTCCCGAAACCCGAAGGAATTACTGGGAGATGAGATGAAGAAAGGGTCAAAATGTAAAATTTCAGAACTATATACCTCATGCTTATCAAAATTCTCCAGATTATAATTTTTAAAAATCTACTAGACAATTAATTTTATAATAAAAAAACTTTTGGAGGCACCCGAGTGGCTCAGTCAGTTAAGTGTCTGACTTCAGCTCAGGTCATGATCTCCTGGTTCATGGGTTCGAGCCTGAGTCGGGCTCTCTGCTGACAGCTCGGAGCCTGGAGCCTGCTTCAGGTTCTGCGTCTCCCTCTCTCTGCCCCTCCTCTGCTCACGTTTTGTCTGTCTGTCTCTCTCTCAAGAATAAGTAAACATAAAAAAAAAAAAAACAAACCTGTGTATAAACGGACCCTAGCAGGTCACACCCGTTAGGCTTAAGGGTCAGCCGTAATCGCTGAAGGGATTGTTTGAGAATTCATCGTCTAGGCCTTCACCTCTCAGCTCTTACCACTGCTCCTGGCCGAGGGTGAGAAACGGAGCTTCATGAACAGAAGCAAGGGATGGAAGGAAAACTCCAGTGATCAGAAACCCAAACCCAGAAGCTAAAGCCTCACTTTCAAGTCCGAGGTACAGCACCAGGGAGGCGCCCGGCAGACACGAAACGGCTGCACGCTTCCGGACGTCGCTGGTGTCAGGGAGCCCAGTGCCCCACGGGGGGTGAGAATGTTTTACAGACTGACTGCTTTCCTTCTTTTAGAAACAATTCGTTGCCGTCAGGGACACTCAGATCCGGCTCCCTGTGGAGGGTGGGCTGGCCGTGTCCCTGGTGCCATCAGTGACTAGTGATGGTTCTCACTTGGCCAAAGAACTTACCTTTTCTGTTAGTATTGCCAAGGTTTTGGAAGCGTGGATTCCACGCCTGTCAGAAGAAGCCAAAACGTCCACTGTGCTAAGATTGTTACACGGACAATCTCATCTCTCTCACAAACTCCTCAGATATGGACATTTTTGTCACGTGTGACCGGGGTTTGGAGATACCGTGTTAGTTGTCTAAGGTCACACGGCGAGGGGAGGTAGAGTATGGATTCCTACTCAGCCTTCCTGAAAATCCTAGGGCTCTCAGTAACCTCACAGCCACGCCAGGGAAATATTTCAGTGTTTAGAAACTATATACCACGCTACTTAGTCACCAGCATGTGTGGCGAGACTTGGCAATGACCTCATTGGTTTGTAAGGCTTCGATGCTAGGAAAGTCCCACTAATGAAACAGTTTTCAAAGATGAGATTCATAATTGCATCAGTAGTACATTAACTTATTTCCCTGGAATTAGGATTCATATAATGCTGTGTTCTGGTTGCATAAGGAAAGTAAAAGATTAATCAGCAGTAAAAAGCCAAAGAGGAGAAAATAAAATAGTAAAAACTCTCGCCAAAGTTGAATAAGCCGAGATAGGAGCTTAGTGCGCGGCCTCGGACCCCTCTCCCCTACCTGCTTGCCCTGCATGGGTGTTCCTGTCAGCACCCACTGTCTCCCTGGTTTCCGTTTCTGCCGAGGAGTCGGCTGCATGTCTCGCCGCTGCCCATTCGAAGCAAACATGTCATTCCATTTCTTTGGCTGCTCTGAAGATCTTTCTCTTTGTTGTTGGTTTTCTGCAGGTTACCGTGATGTTCCCTAGGTAGGGTTTTCTTTGTACGTAACCCGTTTGGGGTTCGCCGAACCTCTCATGTCTGCGGGTTTTGTGATTTTGAGAAATTCCCTTTGAATCCTGCTTCCCTCAAAATCTCTCCTCCTCACGACTACTTCGCGATGCGACGTTAGACCATTCCATCGCCGCCCTTGTTTCCTTAATGGTTTTTGGCTCTTTGTGCTCTTTGAATTCTGTATATTTCATTCCAGATATTTCTATCGACCTTTCTTTCAGCTTCCTGAGTTTTTCTAGAACTGGAGCCAATCTAGTGGTAAACCCATCTCTCGGGCTCCCAATTTTGGTCATTGAGTTCTTCAGTCTTAGAATTTCCTTTTGATTTATTTCTTACGAACTTGAGTTATTTGCTAAATCCCCATTTTGTCGTTTGATTTCTTGAGCATACGAATCACAGTTATTTTGAAATCTGTGTCTGATCGCTGTCGTATCTGGATCCATTATATATATATATTTTTTTTTCCTCTGGGCTTATCTTTTGATATATCTGGAAACTTTTCATTGCATGCCAGACATTGTGTATAAGAAACTGTAGAAGCCCTGTGCACACGGTCGAATAAGGTAGTCACTAGGTGCCTACTGAGCCCTTCAAATATGGTTAGTTTTGTGTAAAGTACTGGATTTCAAAGGCTAGGTACAAAAAACATTAAGTAGCTCAATAATTTTTATATAGATTATACCTTAAAATGATATTTTGAAGATGTTGGCTAAGAAAAGTACATTATTAACATTAATTTCACCAGTTTCTTTTTACTTTTTAACTATGGCTGCCAGGAAATTAAAATTATATATGTGTCTCAAACTGTATTTCTACTGCATGTGGTCCTCCAGATGGTAACCCCCCCACCCCCCGGAGGATTCACTGTAGCTCCTTTCTGGCACACTGATAGCGGGAGAAGGTCACGTCCATTCAAGTACGGATTGAGCTGATTTGAGGCCTTGTGGGGTCCCGGCGTAGTGCAGGGTTTCAGGGTCCTAACAAGGCCTAGGGAGCTCGCGAGGGCCCTGCTCAGAGGCAGACACAGAATTTTGATTCCTCCCCATGCAAGTTTACCGAAGTTCCGTTTGGTCTGCCAAGTGTCCTGGTCTGCTCAGTGGCAGGAACACAACACCACGGGCTGGGCGGTGTAGACAACAAACATTTCCTTGCAGTTCGGGAGCCTGGACACCGGGATCAGGGTGCTGCCACGGTCGGGTTCTGTGAGGACCCTCCTCCTGGCTGGCAGACAGTCCTCTTCCCTCTGGGCCTCGCGTGGAGGAGAGGGAGTCAAGCTCTCCGGTCTCTCTTCTTATCAGGACACTAACCCCATCAAGAGGGCCCCACCGTCCTGACCACATCCAAACCCGGTTACTTCCCGAAGGCCCCCCAGCCCCACCCCAAAGGCCAGCACACTGGGGAACAGGGCTTCAACGTGTGACTTTTGAGGGGACCCAATCCAGTTCACCTCGCCAACTAGTGTTTAGTGTCTGCAAAAGTCCCAGGTTAGAACTGGCCTTGGAAGGTCGGGCTCGTGTCTCTGCATTTTCTGCTCATCAGAAGACTGCTCTCTCAAGCCCTGGCTCCTCCACCTGTGCAGCTCTGTGCTTCTGCTGATCCTCCACCTCTGCGGGCCACGTTCCTGCGGGGGCGAGGCCGTGCGGGTGTCCACGCCCCCGGGGGGAGGGGCGAGGCCGTGCGGGTGCCCACGCCCCCGGGGGAGGGGGATGCCGTGCGGGTGCCCACGCCCCCGGGGGGAGGGGCGAGGCCGTGCGGGTGTCCACGCCCCCGGGGGGAGGGGCGAGGCCGTGCGGGTGTCCACGCCCCCGGGGGGAGGGGCGAGGCCGTGCGGGTGCCCACGCCCCCAGGGGAGGGGCAAGGCCGTGCGGGTGCCCACACCCCCGGGGGGAGGGGTGAGGCCGCGGTGCCCACGCCCCCGGGGGGAGGGGCGAGGCCGTGCGGGTGCCCACGCCCCCGGGGGGAGGGGCCAGGCCGTGCGGGTGCCCACGCCCCCGGGGGAGGGGGAGGCCGTGCGGGTGCCCACGCCCCCGGGGGAGGGGGAGGCCGTGCGGGTGCCCACGCCCCCGGGGGAGGGGGAGGCCGTGCGGGTGCCCACGCCCCCGGGGGGAGGGGTGAGGCCGTGCGGGTGCCCACGTCCTTGGGGGAGGGGCGAGGCCGTGCGGGTGCCCACGTCCCGGCCCATCGCAGTGTCACCCCGCTCTCTGGGATCTGGTCAAGTCCCAGCAGCCACATCTGCGGCATCTCCGGGCCGACCCGGTGCTTCCTCCCCATTCCGTGCTGACGCGGCGGCCACAACAGGTCGTTGGAGCGGGGAGTGGGTGTCTAGCACCACCAGGCACGGCTTCCTCCCCAGCGAATGTTGGCCTCCTTTCCTCCCTTCTTGTCTGTCCCCCTCTGGAATTCACGGCGTGAGGCTCTCCAAAGTAACGGTGGAAATAGTGCTCTCCTGAAGGAGAGCCTTTCTGTTCAGGTCCTGCCCAGCCTGTCCCAGCAGGTCCAGGGACAGGTCCAGGCCCGGGCCCTGCTGGCACAGACGTGGGCGTCTGACAGTGGCAGCTCCCTTCTTGGCTTTTGTTACACTTGCTTTGAAGATTCTAGGCCAACCTTCAGCTCATCTCTGTGTTATAGAACATTGGGAGCTAAGGTGGGTCCAGAATGACTTGTTCACTGTTTCTGGAATGTTCTTTCCCTTTGGACATCCCTCCCTAGTGTGACAGTTAGTGATCGTTCTCTTTGCCCGAGCTACCACGTAAATGTTCACAGACAAGTGGTTCCCACCAGCTGCCACTAGAGAGCATGACCTTGAACTTCAGGCTGCTGGACTGTCGACCAGAGCTAAGTGGAGAGGGTCACGTGGTCCAGCCCTCCTAGGTACCCAACCACCTGTGCCTGCATCGGTCAGCTGTGCCCTGATTGCACCGAAACCAGTAGGCACTAGGGAGCCTTCCCTGGATTCTAGTGGGGTTCATGCCGTCGGCTGCCAGGGGAGGCAGAGCCGACTTCACTTGGGACCAGCTTTCCACAGGAAACAGTCCCTTCTCTGGAACCGGGAAAACATTCCTCGCTGATGTTAGAATAAGGAATCGGAACATTGTTGGTTTCTATACCACGTACATCTGCTGTGTCACCCCAAGTCTGCCGTTGCAGTGTTCCCTGACCTCGGCGTTCTCCGTCCACCTGTGGCCTCCATCACTGACGTTACTCTAGGGCGGGCCCGCCTCTTGCCTTGCTCGATTACGCTGGCCACCATGTTATCGGTTTTCCTCCATCGAGTCTTTCCCTGATATACTTTCCGTACTAACCAGAATAGTTATCCATACTAGCTGTCTATTGCTGCGTAACAAACTAGCCCAGAACTTAGCAGTTGAAAAATAACACACCTTTATTAACTCGCCGTTTCTGTGCGTCGGTAACCTGGACCAGGCTTAGCGGGGTGTCTCTGACAAGCCGTGATAGGCGCTGGCAGGAAATACATTGTCTGAAGGCTCATCTGGGAAAGGGCTCACTCCCGTTCCCCCATACGCGTCCTCGGGGCAGCTGGCTTCCTTCAGCGTGAGCAAGGGGGACCGTGAGAGACAGCCCGGCTGGGAGCCCCAGGGACCTAATCTGGGAAGCCGAATTCCATCCCTTCCGCCATATTGTGTCCAGTGGAGCAGGCCACTAAGCCCAGTCCGCACTGAGGTGGAGGGTCCCGTGGCCCGAACGCCGGGATGCGTGGCCCACTGGGGCTGTCATGGGGGCTGCCCGCCACGTCCCTTGTGCACAGAACGGGGCACACTCGGGTGCTGCCTCGCTGCCCTCCGAGGAAGTCGAAACTACCGGCTGCCCCTCGCCTCACAGCAGAAGCCCCTTTCTGGCCCCATGCATCTTCTTCTAGAAAGAAGGAAACAGAGCCCATTTAGCTTCATCTTTTCTCCGTCCCAGATGACGTTTCCTTTTTTTTAAACGTGTATTTATTTTTGAGAGAGAGAGAGTCAGAGAGTGAGTGGGGGAGGGGCAGAGAGAGAGGGAGACACAGAACCGGAAGCAGGGTCCAGGCTCTGAGCCGTCAGCACAGAGTCTGACTCGGGGCTCGAACCCACGAACCTCGAGATCATGACCTGAGCTGAAGTTGGACACTCAACGAGCCACCCAGGCACCCCAGTGACATTTCGCTCAAAGCGGCTAGCGCTCATGACTGTGGGTCAGGCACTGCTCAGATTTTGGGGATTAACTTATTCATCCCCCACATGGCCTGCACGTGGGTCCTTCCCAGTTCATAGCAGTTGGGCCCAGGAGGCTGGCTCGGAGCCTCACCGGCACATGCTAAGGCACTGTGACGGCCTGTGCAAGTAGACGTGACCTGGCAGGGGACGGCTGGAACCGCATTTGCTGCCCGCCTTCTGCAGCCCCAAGCCTGGGGCGGGGCTCCCGGGGCAGTCTGATTCCTGCACGTAGCTCTCGTTGGCTGCTATACACCATACATAACATGAAAAAATGTTTTTAATATAATTTGTTGTCCAGTTGGCTAACATACAGTGTATACAGTGTGCTCTTGGCTTTGGGGGTTGATTCCGGTGATTCATCACTTACATACGACACCCAGGGCTCATCACCCATTGTCCCCTCTCCCCCAGCCCCCCTCCCTCAGCCCTCAGTTTCTTCTCCGTATTTAAGAGTCTCCTACACAACATTTTAAAAGGAAGGACGGAAACAACAGTAACATTTTGTACTATTTTTAACATGTATTGGGATTTACTGGATTTGATAATATGAGGAGATTTTTCTGCTGTTGTTTATTTTACTTTGTTCCCTAAGTAATCATTTTGAAACAAGGGCATTAAAAACAATTTTTTTTAAGTTCGTTTGGAACACACAGTTGTGGAGTAGGATTTTTTCAGAAAGTTTTCAAACTGGTTCTTTCTTCTTCTAGAAAAATATAAACAACAACAAGAAAAGTTGGTGATGACACACCTGTGTTGGACCTCTCTGTCATTGGGAACCCGCAGGGTGACCTTAACTTTTCCTTACCTGTTTCTTCTTTATTCATCTTTTAGCGAATGTGGTTCTATTTTGGAGATCAAGGCAGATGATTTCCAGCCAAAGGAGTGACACCGAGGCGGGCGGATTTGGGCTGAGCTGAGAAACCAGGCGCGGAGCCGGCAGCCAGGGGCGCTGTGGGGGCCGGCGCATTGCTCCTGGGCAGGAGCTCGGAGCCTGGTCTCGCGCGTTGCTGACTGGGGATTTCCACCGTCCGGCGGCCTGGGGGCCTTCCCAGCCCTATTTCCAAACCAGTCACGGTTAAAAGGACTCCGGTGTGGGATGGAAAGAGGGGCAAGCCAGAGAGCCGTGCCCGCTCTGCGAGTGTCGACCTGCATGTGTCGTAGACAAGAATGTCCCCGGGAGATCTAGGTCTCTGATAGCAAGGCCGCGTGGGCCCCTTAATTCCAGGATCGGCCGCATCCTGCCGCCGGGGGGGGGGGCACCGGGGACTTCCCGACTTTCTTCTCTGCCCAGGCCCTCAGCCCCCAGACACGTGATTCTCGTGATTCTCCGTGACGTGCGGCTTTTTCACTTGGCCCCCTGACCCCACCTCCAGACCAAACCCCGATGTCTGAACGGAGTGCTTTACTAACCGTAAATGATTTCTGCTAATTCCCCCCTCTTGCCACCCGAGCGACAGACGGAGAAAACAGAAGTCTGCTGCTCTCTAACCAGTGCGAACGGCTGAGACCAGGGGGTCCATTTGCAATTTAAAAGTCTGGCTTCCTAAACACAGGTTTAAAGGGACGCTTTAAAAAAAAAATGTTTATTTATTTTGAGAGATAGGGAGAGAGAGAGGGAGGGAGGGAGAGAGAGAGAAAATCCCAAGCAGGGTCTCACTCCCACGAACCCCGAGATCGTGACCTGAGCCAAAAGCAGCTGACGGAGCCCGGCCCTCCACACAGGGGTGTCACAGCTGTGAAACACCTCCTGCATGGGCCCAGAGGACGGGCAGGCCGCAGAAATGGGAGGCGGGGGGTCAGGCCAGAACCAAGTCACAGAGCTGCAAACACAGCTTAGTAAGAAAAGGTACTTAGAAAATTAGTCACAAGGAGTCATGCATTTCCAGAAGTTGACAAATACCACGTATGTCACAATATCATAAAAACGACATGTGTTTATGAATCCACACACTTGGGAAACACTCGAGGGCCGTCACTGCCTTGGTGGCAGTCTGCGTGTTTCCTCAGCGACGACCGCTGTCCACGGCTGGATTCTTCAGAATCTCTGACTTCGGGATTGCCGCGTTGCGGGGGTAAAACGTGGGTGCGCGGGGAGACGGCCCGGCTGTTCGCAGCACCGCTGTGCTTCTCGCTCCGAGACGTGAGTTCTGGTACGTCGTGCTGCCCGTGGTTCTCATCAAAACGGGGGAGGTATGCGACGTTCTCACTGAGGTGCTGCACTTCCGGCATCGCTCCGGTGTGAGGACACTTCTCTCCCGAGCGGGCGTCGTGGGGACGGCCTACAGTTTAGAAGCGTCGTGTGCGTCTCCGCTGCCACCCATGCCGGTGCTGCAGGACACAATCCCACCTACCAGTCACGACACCAGGGGCTGGCCGGGTGGAGGGCAGGGGGACGTGCCAGGAGGTCATTCCTAGCCTGCAGCGGTCAGTGGTGAGTTAGCCGCAGATGGAGGCAATGAACGCCACCAAACATACCCCCAAACGTCAAATTAAGTGTGTTCCACGTTCCCAGATCACCCTCCCACCTGTCTGGTCCCAGGTGCCCCCAGGCACACAGATGCCCTCGACCCGAGGGGCAGTGTGAGCGCGGCCCAGTGGGATGGAGCGGCTGGGACCGGTTTCCGCTATGGTAACTCTCTTCCCAAATCTTGCGGGGGCTCCCCCGTGCGAGCAGGATGCCTGGGTGCTGCCTCCGCCTTGGAGTCCTCCGCTCCACTCGAGGGACGGTGGCGGCCTGCACGGGCGCTCTGGCCGCAGGCCGGGTGCTGTGGGCTGTCCCGTGACCCCCAGAGCGCTAAGGCTCTGATGCCCAGGACCTCAGCATGAGGCCGAGCTTGGAGCGGGGGGCCTTGGCAGAGGTGGTTAAAGTGACATGAGGACATAGCGGGGGCCCTAATTCAGTCTGGCTGGGGTCCTCGTAGGAGGAGGGGGCTTAGGACGCACACACACGGGGGAAATGACGACTCAGGGGGAGGAGACCCGTCTGCACGCCGGGGAGCGCGTCCTCAGGAGAAAGCGGCCCTGCCCGTGCCCGGGTCTCAGGACCGCCAGCCTCCAGGGCTGGGAGACGGGAACCCCCGCGGCAGCCGACCCGACGGTGCCCGAGGCGCTGGCACCGTAGGACCCTGGGGCGTGGCCGCCGTGTTCCAGGCTGGGGTGCGTGTTCACCGTCCACCTGCCGTCCGGGCTGGAGGGAGCCCGGCGGCAGAAGGCCCATCTCCATGAGGGTCACGGAGGACTTTCCAAAGCCTTGACCCCCGAGGGAGGCCGTGGGTGGCGCGAAGGACACGATGGGAGGATCGCTGGGAAGGCCGTTCCCGAGGGAGGGGACAGGATGCAGACGTGTGCGGTGTCGGGGCGAGCGGGGACCCAGGAGAGCGGTCTGTGTGGGGGCAGTGGCCCCAAAGGGATTGTGTGGGCCGCACACAGGGGCCGGGCTGGGTCTGACAACTGGGTCACTGTGCAGGACCGGAAGCAGGGGTGACACCATGGAGGACGGGGCTCTGTCTGGCGCGGAGCCTGGGATCAGGAGGGGGGACAGGGCAGCGTGTGCGCAGAGCGTGGGTTGTGATGGATGAGCTCACTGGCACACGTGAAGGTAGGGGTGTCTGTGGGCATTTAAGAGGAGGCACCAGACAGCGGCCACCCGATTGGCCGAGTCAGGAGGCCGTGAAGCCCGGCCCCGGGGAGGGGGTGTGAGGACGGGGAAGCCCAGTGCACCCGGTCAGCTGCACCTGGGGTGCTGCAGTGGTGCGGGAAGGCCCAGGGAGGGACTCTGTGGCTCTGCCTGGAGGAGGAGAGAGGCTAGTTGTCGGGGAGAAGGGATCGGGGGACATTGAGCGATGCCAGGGAGGGATTAGTGGGTTGACCTGGGAGTGACCAGCGAGGGCACATTCAGCAGGGGCCCCACAGAACATGTCCCGAGCAGCCGACCTGGAGGTGGCCCGAAGGTGCTCTGTGACACTCTGTCTGTCTGTGGTGTAGACCAAGGGGACTAAGAGCCCCGCTGGGATAGCAACCCCAGGAGCAACGAAGGGCACCGGTGGCTTGACTCCCCCAGAGCTCGGACAGCAAACGGCCTCCCGCACCAGCGAGGGTGTAGCGGGGAACAGAAGGCGTGTTAAGTTAGGCCGTGCTAGCGAGTGTTTCACGGAGGGCGTGCTAACAGAGGCGTTGCGGGTGACAAGGGCCACAAAGGCAGCGAAGGACCCGCGCCGAGCAGCAGGGAGACACCACCCTCGGGCTGGAGGCGTGTGGGAAGCAGAGAGGATGCTGGTTGCAGAAGGACGGAGTCAGGTAGAGAAAGCACCTGGAGTCCGTCCCAGGCGGCCTCAGGGAGGAATCGCGGGCATGAGCTCTCTGAACTTTCTCTCATCCTCCCCTCGGATTCCCCACGGGGGCTTCCCAACCGCAGCCGGGGACAGGGAGCTTCGGGCTGAGCCGGGCAGACCGCCCTTCCCGGGGCGGACAGAGGGCGGAGATGGGTGGGCAGAGAATTACAGAGCAGGCAGAGGATATCCGGGCACCCTCTGAGCTTGAATCAGCCTAGCCGGCACAGAGCAAACTGCCAGACCGTGAGTGGGGCCATCTCACGTCATCCAGCCCCGGCCGCACTGCCATCTGACCTCGGATGGGTACGGAGGTGGGGGAGCCCCAATTCTGCCCTGACTGGCAGAACTGCCCAGCCGACCTTCAGAACTGTTAGAAACAATGTTTGTTGTTTTAGGCTTCAGTTTGGGGGTGGTTTCTTACACAGCAAATCTAGCTGTTACAAACTCACAAGGTTGTCCTGCCGCGTGAGAAGACGAGTAATATGTCAGAACACAGCAAGAATTCAACCAATGTTAGTTATTGCTGACAATGGGCTCTATGTTTGCAATATTTCATTTTTTTTGTTTTGTTTTGTTTTTAATTGTGAGTGCTTCCTGGGCAGGGAGTGTTCTTATCTCTGCTGAGAGTCTGTGAGCCTGGACTTAGGTAGGCGTCCCTCAGGAGGCTTGGTGCCCGTTCGTTCCCGCCAGGCCACCAGGGTTTTCGTGTATGAATTTCTCAGCTTACAATGCCTGGATTGTACGGCTCGTGTAAGGTTGTGCACGGCACAGATCTGGGTTTTCAATTTGCCACTTAATACCTCCGCCCATCCCGGTTTTAGACGCCCGGCAAGCTTTGGCATTGCTCCACCGGACCCGTGGTGGAGTTTTGCGTTGTGATGAGCGTACGTGGGTCCCAGCCTGGTCCGGGCGCCTCTGTCCCACCCCCGGCCTGCGTGAGTGTTAACCACGGCCCATGGCGGGTGAATGTCCGCTTCCACGCTGCGAGTCCCGGGTCCACGCCCAGGCCTGGCTCGGGCCAGCTCTGCTCCAAACCGCCTCCTGATTCCTGAGACCGTTCGTCCTGGGGACCCTTGCGAGCCGGGCCACGCGGGCTCCGTGTTGGACTCTCCGTCTTTGTAACGGTCGGAAATGCAGATCCGCTCAGCCTGCCGTCTCGGGGGACGCGGCCGGCGGTCGTGTTCTCGGCAGATCCCGCGGCTCTTCCTTTCCTTCGGGTGACGGGAAAATGCCTTCCAAACGTTGGCTTCTGAGCGGAAGGGTGTCGGTCCTCAGAGCTCGCTTTTGAAAGGCGGGTTCAGATTTTCCTCGTAGTGATTTCCCCGGGAAAGCTCTCGACCAGTAGTTCCGATAATCCTGTCAGCGCTGCACGGGGTTAAGGTCCCTTACCGCTGGAAAGCCCGTGTCCAGCAGCGACCCTCCTTCCTCAGGACTGTCTCTCCCCTTGTCCACGCGTCTCCCACGTGTGAATGACACGCTCACACGTGCCGTTCAGTTTCGGACGCTACTTCCTGACCGTGCAGCGAGAATCACGGGCATCTGCTCCCGCGTATCACCCACCGCTTGCTCCGCCGTCTCCTCTCCCTACCCCCTCCAAACACGATCATTATATCATATTTTCTTATTTGATTGATTGATCTGAATGACCCACGCAAACTCTGTTCCCCAGCCCCACCCCAGTGACTTGACGGGGTAGCTTAGCTCGACCTCACGCGAGACACAGACGGGAGTGTAAAACTCCCCCGTCCACTCCCTCTGTCTTCTGTCAAGCCAGTTGGTTGTATTTTACATTTAACTTATCAAAGCTGGTAATATTTATCTTCTGTTTTGCTCAAATTTCCATGTTCTGGCCATAGAAGGACACTAAAAGTTGAAGAAAAAAAAAAAGGGCCGCCACGGGACGCCTGGGTGGCTCAGCGGGTTGACTGTCTGACGCTTGGTTTCAGGTCAGGTCACCATCTCATGGTCCATGAGTTCGAGCTCCTGCATTGGGCTCTGTGCTGACAGTGCAGAGCCTGCTTGGGATTCTCTCTCTCTTTCCCTCTCTCTCTCTCTTGCTCTCTCTCAAAATAAAAAATAAACTTAAAAAAAAAGTGCAGCCTCGATGCCGTGTGCTGCGTCACGCTCGAACCTCAAAAGTGTCGTCTGGTTTCGCTCCAGGACTGCTCTCCGTTTGGACCACGCCCGTCTCCTACGGCTTCCCTCGAGCCTCCGTTGCCTTTGGTTTTCCTTCCCAAGAGAATGATGTGTTACATTTCTTCATGTTTCACTTCCGCAAATGTTCGTCCGACACCCGGTTTGCCAGGCAGCCTTCTGACGGTGAAGGTGCACGTGAAACAGAGCCGAGGCCGCGCCTTCCCCGCATCCACCGGTGCTGGAGGAAGCTAACACAGAGAGAGGGCGAGCGCGCTGTGGACACGGAGGATGCCGCCGTGGGGACAGAGCGGGCAGCACCCGGCCAGCGCTGTGCTGCCACGGGGAGCCTGCAGCTTCGAGTGGCGTGACCGGCGATGTTCTCTCTGGGACCCTGGGCCACCCATTCCTCTTTGACGGCTCCTGGTGCCCGTGGGGTCAGGAGCAGGCACCGAGTCTGCCGTATGGCCACGGGAGCCCGTGTCCTGGCTGACCGAAGGCCCGCCATCCCGCTCGCGCTGGCCCTCAGCACCCTGGCGGCTCTGGTCGCAGGGTAATGTGTCTGGTCGTGGCGCTCCTGCCCGAGGGCTGGGCAGAAACCCAGTGGCTCACCCGTCAGGTGACACGGTCCCGCTACTCGGAGGCCTTGACGGTTCGTCTACCGGCTGAGGAGGCGGGGAGTAGCCCTTCCCGCCAGGCGCTGGGCTAGGGGAAGCTTTTGCTAAAACCGGTTCCACTGTCCAAAACTGGTAGTTTCTGAGGTTTGGCAGGGTGAGGGCAGCAATCTTGGTGAGCTACCAACTCCACATGAAACTGCTCATTTTTCCTCTTTCACGAGAAGCAGCAGTCTTAGTGCCGGAAAAACATTTTCAGTGCCAGCCTCACAGATGCCGCCACCGAGGACACGGGTTACAGGCTCACGGCGCTTCTGAGCCCTCCTTCAGACCATCGGGATTTCTCGTAGAAACAAAAGGACAGGTGAGGTTGTCACGAGTGCTATTTATTCTTTTCAATTTCTTTTAACGTTTATTTATTTTTGAGAGACAGAGACAGTGGGAACAGGGGAGGGGCAGAGAGAGGGAGACACAGAATCCAAAGCAGGCTCCAGGTTCTGGGCTCTCAGCACAGAGCCCGATGCGGGGCTCGAACCCACGAACCATGAGATCACGGCCTGAGCCAAAATCAGCCTCAACCCTATTCTTCTCTTTGGTACTTTCTGTATTCTCCACATCTTACTTAATAAACACAACTGGTTTTTTACAATCAGAGTAACACTAAGTTTAAACAAAAATTCATCAGATCTCGATAAAAGGGGGGGCAGGCATTGCTTAAATTCTATCTGACAGAGTTTGGATTTATGTTTAAGTCAATAAAGTAACTTTGACATGATGTCACTGAAAGAAAGCAGGGAAACATAGACTCTTAACCGCAATGAAACATTTTACATAAATTCTATCTGGGCACGGTGACCTTGTGTGTGCTTGCGTTCGGACCGTCAAAAAGGCCGGGTAAGTGGACACGTGGAGCACGCCAGACGCCTCCTCCAGATGCCGGGCGCGGCGGTGAGCTGTGCGCTCCTCGCCCGTCAATTAGGGCTTTGCTGGTCTGGGCAAAGCTCCAGGGTCGCATGTGTTCAGAGGAGTCCCATCCTCTCCCTTGAAATGTTTTATGTGTTTTCCAGAAGCGCCACAGGGAGGCAAGGAGGTCTCTCTCTTCCTCGTTTTCCAAATCAACATGCGTCTTAGGAGGGAGGTCGAGGCACGTGTCCTGCGTGTCACAGTTGGCATTTAAGGTGGCAGACCGTAGGCGCTGGGGGAGTGGCGGCAGATTACGTGGCCGTGCCTTGTCCCCCGTGGGTGTGGGCGGCGTGCTACCTTGCAGGGACTGTCACACGGGGGATCCCGCTGTTTCTGAGCTGGGGAGCGTCTCAGGGTTTGGGAGGACACATGGCGTGTGGGATCGACCACAGCCCCGTGGGCCTTTGGCAGATGAGCCGGGTCAGAAGCTGGGCCTCACACGTCTGCGTGGGTGCTGAGGACCGCTGGCCCGGGTCAGTGTGCCCCAGTGGAGGCGGGCTCCCCTCTGGGGCTCCTTCCTCCCCAATGAAGCGGTCCCGGCAAAACAGACCATCTGGCGTGCCGCACGTGCCGCCGCTGCGCGTTCTCAGGGCGGGCGTCCCGCAGTACCGGTGAGAAAGAGTCCAAACAGCCCGCCCAGGGTGTGCGGTGTGACCGGACCCGGGCACAGGCTCCCGCCCCAGTGATGCGGACGAAAGCCGGGCCGGCAGCCGGGGCCGACTCGAGGGCAGATTTCGCTAAGCGATTGGAATGTCTGCGACCCAGTGTTTCGTAAAAGTTGGCGGCAAAGCCCTAATTGTGATACGAGGTACATTGTCTTCCTCATCACTGGAGACAGTGCCCGGAGCGAGTCCTGTACAGTGAGGGCACACTCGTGCGGTAAACACCAGGCAGGTATGGAACAGGGGCACAGCGCGGGGCCACACCGTCACCGGGTGCAAGCCCCCACCCCGCCGCGCCCCCACACGGCCACCAGGCCCAGGCCCAGGGTGCAGGCACGCGCTAGGACTTGCCAGATGCTTGCGCGTGACCGTCCGTCAGTGTTGTATGGGATTCTGATAGGAGTTTCCGAGGACAAGGGTTTGGGGAGGACGGTTAGCTTGGGGAGCACCGGAGTGCATGGTAGGCAGGGTCCTTGCCTAGAGTCCTCTGAGCGCCTGTCCCGAAGCCCCAGATGGAGGATGCCCATGCACCCCCCTCAGGGTCCCCAACCACACTCTCTTTGGAGGACAGCACAGAGAACTTTCTAGTAATGGAAAGGTGAAGTTTTAGACCCAGGGCACCTAGATTCACACCCGCCCTTGCCAACTGCTCTGCTGTTGGAAGTCACGCCCTGTGTCCGGTGGCCCATCTGAGTGAGGGTGCAGCCATGGAATACACAGGAACTCTTGGAACTGTCATCGGAAGACTGGGTCCCTAGGTGTGCCAACCACTGTGTCCCCGGGCCGCTCGTCCCCCCCCAGTCCCTCACGCTGCACTGGGCTGGGTGACCACAGCGATTGTACGTGGACGTGCTCCCCCCATAAGCAGAGAGGATGAAACAGAGGTTGCCAGATGTTTCCCCTTCACAGAAGAATGAAGTCAGGGACGTGTATCAGGACTCAAACCTAAGACTTCAGAGGGATTGCTGAACTCGAACAGCCGTAAAGATGTCTGGCTTGGCGTTCCAGCATCCCGGGGCAGCCCCAGCCACCGTTTGGTCACATCTGGTCTCCATCAGGCCTGGAGTGTTACATAAATACATGCATGGTTTGTAGGGTGAGGAGGCCATGCTGACACGGCCCAGGCTGTGTTCTGTTGAGCTCTGCAGATGGGTCTAGGGGCTGCCTCGCAGCCCAGGCACTACTGTCCCAAGGGACAGAGCGCTCTCCCCTCACCCACGCAGCCAGGGAGGGAGGCCACACTGGCGGGCCCATCCATTCCAGTGGCCCTCACTGGCGAGCACACCTGGAAGTTCAGTCTTCAAATAGAAGCTTCTGGTCACAGACAGCTTGTGGAGTTCAGCTGGTTAGAGAAGAACAAAACACTCGTGATCCTGTGGGCTCCACCCACCCACCCTCTCATCCACCCACCCTCTCATCCACCCACTCATCCACTTCCTCATCTATCCACCCACCCGCCCACCCACCCACCCATCCATACACCCATCCATCCATCCATCCACCTACCCACCCACCCATCCATACACCCATCCACCCATCCACCCACCAATCCATCCATCTACCCACCTACCCACCCACCCATCCATCAACCTATCCATCCATCCACCCACCCACCCATCCATACACCCATCCATCCATCCATCCATCCATCCATCCATCCATCCATCCACCTACCCACCCTCCCACCCATCCACCCACCCACCCTCCCACCCATCCATCCATCCCTGTTACATCTACTTATGTAATGAGTACGAACTCTCGGCATGTGACGAGTGCTGTTCCAGGCACAGGGAACCCAGCAGCAAACAAGTCAGATGCAGCGCTGACCCGCGTGCCATATTCCAGCCTGAGAGACTGACCTCAAGTAATTGCAGGATTATTCATCGGCCAGAGTGATAAATGCTCAGAAGGAGAATTACAGAGTGTGCCGAGAGCACAGAATGGGAGACGCCTGTAACTGGGAGGCCACAAAAGCCTTCCATGAGCACAGGGATGTCCAGCAAAACGGCCTCAGGGCCCAGGCTGCAGACCCTGGCCTGACTCTGGCCATTTGGTTTCTGTGAGGCTGAGTCCTGCTCGCTTGACTGCTAACTCCTTTCCTGACAGATGCCTCCAAAACAGGGCTCTCCCTTTCCTGGGCAAAACTGGTAAAATGTTCCTAGAGTCAGTTCCCTCAAACAGCTTAAGGATTGAGTCCCGTAGGAGTCAAGGGAAGGAAGGAGGAAAACTCTTCCTGCACGTCGCCGTCCCGGACAGAAGTCCCTTGTCCTGACACGGACCACAGAGCCCTGACCACAGCGCTGTGTGTGCCACGAGTGGCCCTGGCCCGTGGTGGGTGGTGTTTCCTCCCGGGGTCTCCTCTCTGAACCTGACCCAGACCAGCCACAGAGAAGAACCCTCCCTGCTCCTCGCTGCAGGGGGAGGCGGAGGCCTCTCCCTCCGAGAACGCCCGAGCTCGTGGCCCCGCGGCCTGGGTCCGGCGGCGGCCGCATTCCCGCCCGGCTCAGCCCTCTCAGACCATGGCTGGCGGCTACACTGGCCTTGTTTCCGCTGTCTGTGGCTTTGCCTGGATCTTCAAGAAAGGGACCAAAACCCTCTGGCCTGTGCTACGGTGCAATTTCTCCAGAGGGACAGGGCTTTTCAGCTGCTCCCAAACCAGCTGCCTGTTAGCCGTGGCCGCCCGTCCCTTTGTGCACAGGGCAGCAATTACACAGTCAGAGGGCATCCACCAACTCTCTGTTCTCTGGGACACGCGTTTTGTGAGGGGGAAGGGAGGTCCTGTGCCTTCTGGAAGCAGCTCTTAAAATAAACACCCAGACTCCTCCCTCGGCCGTCTGCGCGGGAACAGGAAGGAGGCCGCTGTGTCTAACGAGACGTGCGGTCAGCGGTGCACACAGCATCACAAGGTGGCGAGACAGGGGAGGTGGTGCCCAGGTGGGCCCGCTCAGGCCACACTCCCCGAAGGCAGGACTGGGACGGGCTGTGCCCCCAACCGCCTTTTTAAGCTCAATCAGAAATGGTTTCCACACAAGCCTCATGATGAGAAGACACCTGAGCGCAAAGCTCTTCGCAGACAAAGGGCCGCCGTGCTCGCCGGAGCCGGGCGGCAAGACCCCGCACGAGTGAGGGCAAAGAGTTTCCCTGAGACTCGGAGCCAGAAGGCACCTTGACACCCAGCCCTTAATTAATTGGAGGCCACGAGGTCGGCAGGATCATCTAGGGGGTGGCCCCCAACCTCCTCACGCCCAGCCCCCCCGAGACGGGCCGAGTCCGCGGCTCAGGCCCTGGCGTCTCGGAGGCCCCAGAACAAGGCGCCTTCCAAGTCTAAGAGCTGGAAGGGCCTTTGCTCTTCCCTTCGCGGCGGGATGCGGAACACACAGAGGCAGCGGTCATCCGGGCGTCCGCCAGGGCCCCACCCGTGGGCCGGGGCTGGTGTGTTTGCCCTGCTGTGTGGGGGTGACCGGTGTGGGAGCCTGGTTCCCCTGAGACCGCGGGGATTGCCACTTCTCTGGGGCCTTGGCAGCCGAGTGACGGGAAATACAGTGAGGTGGGCAGGCCGGCTCAGCGAGGGGCGCGTGGGTGCCCAGAGCCCCCTCCCGGCTCGCCTCCCCCCAGCCCAAGTGAGCCTCCTGCTTCCAACCCAAGGGGTCCAGTGTGTTCTCGCGTCCCTCCCCTCCTGCCTCGTTTCAGGCCCCCGATTTCTGGGGTGGTTTGTTGAGCACAGGCAATCACATCGTGGCAGCGACGTTTGAACCGCCGTCAGCAGCCCAGGGCAGGGCACCGTGACTTTCACGATTTCGTGGAGCTCAGTGTTTCTTCCTTCGGGCCGTCTGAGCTCTACTTGGCGCCCAGCGCTGTGTGCGTTCCTGTGCTGCACACGCCCTGACTTCGCCTCTGTGAACCGGTTACGGGTGAGCGTAGTTACCATAGATCAGCAGTGTTTAGATCAGGGGAGTCGGACAACAACACTGGTGTCGACTCACATCCACGGGTCCTGGGAGAAAGGACAGGTCAGCACCCCCAAATCTGGGGTTCTTAATCCCAGGACGATGGACAGTCTTTAAACAGATAGATCTGTGTTTATGAAACACGAGTACGCTGCCCATGTTTTCCTGGTTTCATTGTGGACCGTCACGGAGCACCCCAGCTCCTGTCCGGAGTGACTGGCGTAGAGCGGGCGTGTCGATGGGTCTCAAGTTCAGGGCCAACACCAGTTGCCGGCTGGAGCACTGTGTTAAGAAGGATTCTGAAGCGGGGTCTCAGCTCAGTCATTATTAATTAGCAATGTTCGATTGGGGCTTATAGTGAGTTTGAAATATGTTCGCAAATCCTCTGCATTTTTCCCGGGGCGAAAGGTGGAGTCCCCGAGAATGTGGGCGGCCTTCGTGTCTTCCTTCTGAGCGACAGAACGTGGCTTCCGAACCCTCAGCTGGTAACCCGGCCTGTGAGGGCGGAGCTCACAGCGAGCCTGTGTTGCAGATTCTGCAATAAAGTCATGGTGCCCTGCCCTGGGCTGTTTACTGGCGGTTAAAACGTCGCTGCCATGAACTTGTCTGGAGGACTCCAGGGGACAAACACAGCCGCCCGAGGGCACCCTTCATGATGGGGGGAGGGGAGCATCCTCGGGGCATCACCGCGTCCTTCACTGACGCACGGGAGCAGCCGTCCACACAGCCTGGCAGCTCCACACACACGGTCCTTCCAAGCACTTACACATCTGCCACCAGGAGAGGCAGGGCCACCTCCATCCTGTGGTACTTTGTCACTGTGTCCCCAACGCCCGCGCAGCGTGGCCGCCAGCTCCCAGCAGACACCCACGGAGGACTGAATCCACAGCCGGGTCTCCTCCGGAGGGAGAGGCCATGGTCAGAACAACCCATGTGCCCTGTGCATCCTCACGCCTCGTGCGGTGCCGCCGGGCTCCGAGTGAGCAGGACGGGAGAGACAGGGACGGGGAGGAGAGAGGGGCCGGAGGAGGGAGGAGGGACGGGGACTTTGGTAACCGAACAGCCTCACTTCCTCGGTGCCCCACCGAGAGGCAGTCACGGGGTCTGCCCAGGCCCAGGAAAACAGGGTACTTCAGAGGGGAGTAGAAGCAGCTCTTTTGTTAAACCAGGACACAGCACACTTAACAAAGTGCCCATCTCAACCCCTTTTAAGCGCGCCCAGCAGTATAAGCGCGTCCACACTGTCGTGCAGACGTCCCCACCGTGTGTCTCCAGGGCTCCCTCCGCCCTCCTCGGCTGAAACCTGGTCCCTTAGATGCTGGCTCCCCGCTCCTCCGGCCTCGACCTCACCGGGGCTGGAGCGGCGGGAGCAGGCCGGGGGTGGGGTGGGGGGACGCGCCCGGAGACGCCACTGGGCCGCTGGGCAGACACGCGAGCGAGCTGCTCCGCCGAGCTGGCTTTCCCGCTGCAGCGGGCAGCCACGCGGAGCGACAGTGTCCGCGGCTCCTCTCTCCCCGCACCTGACGCCCCACGGCGGGGCCCGCGCTCAGCGTTTCCGCCTCCGCAGACGCGACAACTCAGCCGCTCCCTTCCAGTTGCAGACTTCGGTCCTTCTCCTTTTCCGCGCCGTCCCAGTCGGCCACAGGCTCTCGAAGTGTGTTTCGCTCTTACTTCCTTACCCTTGAGCCGAGGCCCTTCTGTCCTTAGAACCATTTTCAGGTGATTTCTCTGAACAGCCGTGCAGCGTCGGCCCCTCCACGGGCGTTGCCCGGGCCGCGCGCGTGCCACCAAGGGCCTCACCGCCACGAGGCCTGCCGTGGCCACTCGCCTTCGCCCTGCCCTCCGAGGGCAGAGCCTCCGGGAGAGCGAGGTGGACAAGGGAAGGTCCCACGGTGCCCGAGTCACTCACAGACCCCAGGATCGGTCATCCCCCCTTCGGAGCCCCACGCTGGGGAACGCACATCCCTGCTTCCGTGTCGAAAAATCATTCCCTGTGCCCACATTCACGTGAAACAGGGCTCCGCAGGCGGGAGCCTTGGGACCTTTTATCACCCTAAACACCGTGGGCCGGACCTTCTGCGAGCTGGACTGTGCTCAGCTTTCCTTAAGAGTCTATCGTTCTTCGTAGTCAGAGTCCCCGTGACCCGGCATCCTGTTCTGCGTTTATTTTCTAAAGAGAGGCCTCAGCGCATCTGGGAATTCACGCAGAGCCGCCGCGCCGAGCCGGGGGAGAGGGGTCGATCCCCGGCCGCGGGACTTTTGCTGCACAGGGACGCCGGAGGGAGGGAGGCGAAGGCTTCCCAGGTGAGGGACGGGGCCCGGGGCGCTTCATCCTGGGACCCGAGCCCCCGTCCCGCCGCCGCCGTGGACAGTGCCAGGTGAAGAAGCACCCACCCTGCGGGGCTGGGCCCGAACGCCAGCTCCTGGGACTCTGCAGGGAGACTGCGCGGCCAGGAAGGCCTGCGGGTCCCGCGGCGGTCACGGCCTCCGAGCTACGGCCCAGCTCTCCGATGTTGATTGCGGCCAGCCTGGGGGAAGCGGGCTTTCCGTGGACTCGTCTGGGGCCCGAGAGTAGGGCTGAGGCCCTCCAGTTCCCAGCACCCGTGTGTCCGGGCTTGGACGGCTGGTAAAAGGTCGACGTTCGGAAGGCCCTCCGGATCCTGAAACATAAACACTGCATAATAAGAATGCTAGAAGAAGAAAAAAAGATGGTTTCCATCGTCTTCCCAGCTGTCCGACTTAATGGGCGGCTTCTCTGAGAACCGGGGAGATTAGCCTGAAGAGGAGACGCAGATGGCCAAGCGTGACCCCCAGGGGACCCAGCCCCCGGCCTGTCACACAGCTGTTTCCTGATCCCCTCCTCCTTCAGGAAACACTCGGTGAGCCGGCGGCTTGGAGGCAGCGCTGGACTGTCCCAAACCCTTTGATGCGTGGGGCGGGCGAGCGGGCCACGCATTTCAGTGAACTCGAAAACCAGGCAGGGAGCCTCTGTGACCCCGGGGGCTGGGGCTCGACTAGCAGACTCGGCTGCGAGCGGGCCGGGGGCCACGTGGGGAGACCCCAGCACGGCCTCCAGCCCATCCCCCACCCCCCGCCAGATCCCGTCTGTCGGGAAGAGTGGGTGGTTTACCGGGACGGTGTGAATGGAAACATTTGCACTCCCGGGTTCCATAATTACAGGCCAGGGCTTCCCTGCGAACCCTGTTGGGAAGTTCCCACGCAGGGACTGAAAACCGGGCGTGAGGAGGGGTCTCGAGAGTGCCTGGGAACAAGCGCCGTGTGGGCTGGGACGGAAGCGTGTGCACAGAGGCCACCACGGGCAGTGCGTGCCGGGGGGGTGCCCTGGCTCGGGGACGGCCACGCCGGCGGGCGCTGCGGGTCCACACGGGAGAGTATGCCCACCGGGCGGGGGCCGAGCTCTGCAGATCGGATCCGAGTGTTGTCCCGAAGCAGCTCACCTCAAGGCCGAGCCGGGTAGAGGCGGGGGGCTGGGCCGAGGACCAGAGGGTGCCTGTTGGCGTCGGTCACGAGCTGGGGGCGATGCTCCCCTAGGGAAGGTGTCTGGAGGGTTACAGGCGAGCACGCAGGGCGCCCCACGGGCGAGCGCCACGCAGAGTGGACACCCAGCCAATGAGGACCCGTCCTCGGTTCCTGTCCCCTGCGTGTGACGCAGGTATCAGATGTAACGGCATGGACGCGCAGGGAGTGGTGCACCAGTACCTGCTCTCCGTGGCCCTTGCTGGTATACCAGTAGTCTGAGAGCATTTTCTTTATCCCGAATCTGCAATGAAAGCTCAGCACGCCATCCTCAATCCAGAGAACCCAGCACCGCAGCCAGCCCAGAGGAACAGAGTCAAGGCCGGGGGACCTCCTGCAGCCTAGAGCCCCAGCGCAGGCACCACCTCCCAGCTGCTCATGCCTGCTCTCACCTGCACCCCCAGCGCACCATCCCAGCCCAGGATCCGCAGGGAAGGCCCTGAAGGCAGCCCCGCCTACTCGCCCCTTGTGCTCGCGAATGGGCCTGGAAACTGGAAAGGTGCTCGGTTCTCCCCTAAAGAAATGTGGCGGTTGTTTTAGTAGAAGGTGCAGGAGAACATCGCCCCAGACTTTCTCACCCACAAACGCGGTCTGCGGACTTCACTCGCCATCACCCCTGCCCGCCTACGTGCGATGCCACCGGAGGGCCCGGGCTTCTCCATAAGGCCCCAACTCCAACCCCGTACCTGCCCGACTGGCCAATGGGAGATGGGGAAGTAGGACCCCCGCAGGGGCAGCCCTGAGGTTTGTAGAAATGATAAACCAGATTCCTATAGGCAACCGGCGGCTTACACAGACCTGACACCGATTCAAACATTAATTCTGCCAGAGTAACTCCAGTGAAAGACAGATGGGAAAAGTAGGTGCGACTAAGACACAGGCTTCCAGTTACGGAACAAATAAGTCACGGGGCTGAAAGGCGCAGCGTAGAGACCAGACTCAGTGGTCCTGTGAGAGCATCGTATGGCGACAGACGGTAGCCACACCGTGGTGAGCACAGCGTCGCATCTAGACTTGTGGAATCACTATGTTGTACACCTGACATTTGTGTAACATGGCGTGTCGACTATACTTCAGTAAGAAATCTTATTAATACATTTCACCTAACCCAATGTATCCGAAGTATCATTTCAATGAGTAATACTATAAAATTACTCGTCAGAGGTTGTATCCTATCACCCTAAGTCTCAGAAACCCAGTGTATGGATAACTTACAGTGGCAGTCCCCACACTGAATGTTCAGTGTTTCAGGGGAAAACGTGGGTCTGCCAAAACAATAAAGGCATATTTAATGGAAAGAACAAAAACAAAAACTAGGTGCTACTGCCACCTATGCCAAGCTTCATGTCTTTGACTAGTTACGAAACACAAAAATTAGCCTCCTTCAACAGTTTATAGTCATTTCTAGAACAGGCACAATCCCGCTTCAGGGAAACTCAGGAGATGTATGATATTTTGGAAGACTTAATTTTGAAATAATTCTGTTTTCCCGGGAAGTTGCGAAAACAGTAGAGAGATGCCTCACGTGCCTTTCCCCCGGTTCCCCGCAGAGGTGACACCTCAAGACAGTAGAGTTTGGTATCAAAGCCACAAAGCTGATATTGGCGTGGCATGCATGCGGGGCACCATGTCGTTTTATCACCTGTGTAGACGGATCCCGGCAACCACGTGGCGCTCAAGGTACCGGCTGTCTGTCGCCACAGAAGTCTCCCTGTCACTCCCGCCCCTGTCCCCGCTGCCCACCATCCTAATGTCTGACCCCGCTGGTCTGCTCTTCATCCCCACAGTTTTGTCATTTTGAAATGTTCCATAAATGGAGCAACCTTGGGCTCAGCACGTGCCCTGAGACCTCTCCACACTGAGTATCGACGCTTCACTTCTCTTTGCGGCTGAACTTGTATCCTGTGATATCTGTGGACCACCACTGTTCGAACATTACCCCTCGAGGTGGTTTCGAGTTCAGGGCTGGCACATATCAAGCCTCTACGAACATTCACATGGAGGTTCCCGCGCGTAGGTGTTTATTTCCCTGGGATCCATGCCCAGGAGCGGGATCGCCGGGGTGTATGGTAGGCATATGTTTATGTTTTTAAGAAACCGCCGGACAGATTTCCAGGGTGAGACCTAGTTTCTCCCCAACCTCAGCAGTACTTGGCATTGTAACGATTTTAGCTGTTGTAATATGTGATAGAGAGATAGATAATCGATAATATAATCTGATAGCTAATACAGTATGTATTCAGTATATTGTACACGGAAGCTCATGTGCCCGTTGGCTGTCTGTGGCCTCCTCGGTGAGATGCCTGTTCATGTGTTTTGCCCGTTTTCCAGTTGGGTTGGTTCTGTTTTTATTCTTGAGTTTTAAGAGCTGTGTAAAAATGTCCTGTGTGCGAGTCCTGTGTCATTCATCCCTGGTCACGGTTTGTCTTTTCATCCTCTGTACCTCGGTGTTCTGGGACCAGGTCTTCAGTGTGGCTGAGGTCTAGCGAACTGATCTCGCTCCGTGATGGATCTGCGTTTTGACGCCGTGTCTGCCTGCCGCCCTCCGCCCCAGAGATTTTCTCCTGTGTTTTCTCCCAGAAGTTTTACAGCTCCATGTTTTACACTTCAAGCGATTTCCCACTTGTAGTTAATTCTGCATGAGGCGTGAGGTCTACCTCGAGCTTCCTCTGCCGTGTGCATGTCCAATTGCTCCCACGCTCTTTGTTGAAAGCCTGGGCTATAGGACTAAAAATTGTTTTAGTTTGTTATTTTATATATGATTATATGGGTGAAATTATGTCTCTTTGAGGTCGGTTTTGACAGCGGCAGTTCTGTCGGAAAGGCTTTGGACCCAGAATGCATACACAGGGTCTCATGTCTGGGCCTCCTCAAGGGCAGGGGCCTTTCCCCGGGGCCTCAGTTTGGTGGGTGGATCGATTTTGGTGGTGGGAAACACATTAGCAGGGCAGCTACCTGCCCCTCACTGGCTGGTGACAAAACGAAAGCTCTCCCGTGCTCAACACTTCTCCAGCTAACACAGGGCCCAGAACCCCGGCATGTGGAGTGGGGGCACGATGGGCTCTCGCGGGGCCACGTGGCTGCCGTTGAGAGCACTGGGCCTTGTCCCCAGAGCGTAAAAATCTGTTTTAGCAAACACACAGAACGGATGGATCCGTGGCTGGTAGTTAAATGTATGAACCTTTGTCCGTGCGAATCTTCTCCCAGCACACGGCTTCAGTTTATAAGGCAGCAACTGTCCACTGTGTTCCTTAGAAGGAGATTTGACTTAAATTCAGTTTTTTCTTTCACCACCAAAACAAGACTGATTTTCTGCCCCCGTTCTGTGGACTGACATCTGGGTGTGCATTCGGCGTTTGGGCTTCGTCCTGAGAGAAAACAAGGAGAGCATGGACTTCTGTCCTGTCGGGCTCTCCGGGCCCTTCCCTGTGGGGGGACGCACTGTGTACTCGTCGGCCACGCCAGGGGGATGTGCTGATGTCATTATTGCGTCCAGTTATTTTGTGTTCATCTTCCTGCCCTTCAGAAGGTGACTCTTCCCTTGGGAACTGGGGGGGTGAGCACCGAGGCGGAGCTCTGGTAGCAGCAGGAGGACACTCCCCGTGGTTGGGGTCCACCCCGTACCTGGCCTCCCCACGTCCCGCTCCATAGTGGGACACTCAGGCAGGGAAGATACGCAGCACCGGGGGCCCAGGCAGGGGCACAAGATGCCCAGAGAGGGTCCCGGCCGGACCAGGAGGACACTGATGCTGGCTGCTTTTCAGCGAATCGCACAGAACGTGGTCCAAGCATACCTGCAGCGTCCATGACTCCACCCATCACAGGAGCCCTGGGGCAATGTTGGGTGAGTAGTGTCCAACCTCACCTCTTTCTATCCACCACTGCAGTGCCCACCACAGCCGTCGAATAACCCAGGTGTTTGTTATTTGTCTGGACTGCATGGAACACAAAACCTTGCCGACAGCCTTTTCCATCTTATCCTCCACCAGCTTAACACTGGTAGACCGTGAGAAGTCAGAGGACCCTCAGTGGGTGATTCTGGACTTTTAAATACCAAAACAAGTGGTACAAATGAATGCAGTAAGACTCCTGAGCTAATGACATGGTCTTGGCGTGAGCTGGGCAGGAGAGCCTTCGCAGGTCATGGGCCTCTAACCGGGGCCTGGGAGGGAGCGTGTGTATTAAGTACTGAGTCCCGCTTTCCTGTGGCACACTCACCGGGCCCCAGAAGCCCCTTCCCGGAGCACTGGACTGATCAGACGCGTGAGCCAGCACTCAAGAGTTAAACAGCAGAGAGCCTGGTTATATACAATGAGACCATATTTAGGCCGAAATCTGAGTTGATACATCCCAGGCTCTGTTCCCTGGGAAAATAAGGAGAAAAAGGTGACTCTCATCCGGTGATGTTAGAGAAAGTCCCCTCGGAGAGAGACGCTCACGTGGGGAGGGGCTGGGAGCTGGGCAAGGAAGTCGTTACCATGACATTTCAAGCTCGCAGCGCCAAATCCAGAGCAGATGGAAAGTGTTAGGTTGCATTTCTGAGCTAGATTATAAATCAGCTCGAGGTAGCCTTGGCATTTCCTGAAAACCATGGTAGCCTCACTGGGGGACACTCAACATTCCACTGTACGGAGCTGCCGCAGACCGGCTGTTCAGGGCAAGTATCACTAAAAAGCAAGACTGGCAGAGTGAATTTAAAAAATGCACCAACTGTGTGCTGTTTATGAGAAACTCACTCTCCCTAAGTTCAACAGCATAGGTGGGTTGAAAATAAAAGGATGGGAAAAGATATCCCATGAAACTGTCAATGAACAAAAGGCACTAGAGGCTATATTAATATCTAATAATGTAGACTGCAGACCAAAGAAAATAACTAAAGACAAACGACAGTACATAAAGATAAAAAGACCGACCCACCCAGGAAGACATTACAATTCTAAATGTGAACACACACGCACACACAAAACAAAGCCTTAAAATACATAAAGCACCAACTGGTAGAGCTGAAGAAGGAATCGATAAATCCACAATATGGTTGGGAACTTCAGCACCCACCTCTCATGACCTGGAGTAAAATCAGCACAGATATAATCAGAACAATACAGTCTACCGCCAGCATCTAAATGGCACACGTCAATGCTCAACCCCAGAGCCCCAGAACACACTTTTTTTCCAAGTGCCCACGAACATTCATGAAGACGGACCATATCCTGGACCAAAAGCAGTTATCAAAGAATTTAAAAGATTTGAAGTCATACAGAGAATATAATTCTTTTTCATTTTTTAAAATTTTATTTAATTATTTTTGGAGAGAGAGAGAGAGCACGAGCAAATGAAGGACAGAAAGAGAGGAGAGAGAGAATCCTAAGCTGTTCCTTCCCAGCAGCTGCTTCGCAGCAAACCCCAGGCCCTGGGGTGTTTTCGCTCTGCTTCTCCTCTGGAGTTTGGGGCCGGAGCCCATGAGTCGCACACGCGGGAGGGCAGGTCCCGCAGCAGAGAACGCTGAGCCCAGGAGTCACAGCTGGAGCCCACAAGAGGGATGGGGGGTGGCCAAAAAGACCGGCCGGCGAGTTCACCGGCTGGACCGTCATTTCCAGTTCTCAAAATTTCCTTTAGGACCTGCAGCCTGGCTGCGCTCGGGGGAGGAGCACCGGCCCTGGCGCTGCAGGTAGGACCCAGAGACGACCAGACCCAGGGAGCCTGACCCTGGCGGCTCCCATCCCACCCCAGGGAGACACGGCGGGGCGTGGGGGTCAGTGGAGGGGTGTGTGTGTGCAGGCCGGCGTCCAGAAGCACAGACGGTGGTGGTCTTTCAGACCGAGCTCGGCCGGCGGCGGCCTCCACACAGCCTGGGTTCCGGATGCTGATGTGACACCGAGCTCGCCTTCGTGACGAGACCACGTGGGGGCTCTGTGCAGGCTACCGCTCCCCCTGCGAAGTTGGGGGGACCTGGACGTGGTTGGTGGAAACAACCACAGGGAGCATTCTCGGAAACGTGCCCAGTCGGGGACGTCACGGATTCACCAGTCAACGCACTCTTGGTGAGTGTCTTCACGCCCAGGGTCCTGCCGCGACCAGGAGGGAAGCCGGGTCCTCCCTGCCCTTGGGGACTCCCACCCAGACGAGCTGGATTTTCACCCAGAAAAGGCGGGAAACAGATGCTCGGAAATCGAGCGAGGAAACAATGCAGATGTGCAGCTGGTGGTGTGTCCTTCCTCCTTCCCTCCCGATCTCTGCTAAGAAACAAAGCAAAGGAAAAACCTCCAGCAGCTGAAATCAAGACAGCAAGCCTGGGGTCGAAGGGCCCCCAGGGGGCCGGCCTGAGGTCCCCCGGTGGGCATGGCCATGGGCAGGGAGCTCACGCCTGGCCGGGCTCCGAGCAGGGACTCCGAGGGCACCTGACCCTGTCCCCCTGCCCTCTCTGCCCACCTGGCGTGGCCGAGCTCGGGGCAGTGAGGGGTGCTCTTCAGTGACTGGGGGGTGAGGGCTGGCGACGGTCAGAGTGGTCTTGGTGACTGGTCGGCGACCTTATCTTGAGGACGTGGATTTGGTGTCAGATGGGTTTACGTGCCGTCTTCCTCCCATGGTTAGAGAGCGTTTTGGGGAAGAGCCACTGGTGGCGGGTGACGGGTGACGGGCTCTGTCCTGATGGTGAGTAAGCCCTTTGGGAACGTGAACACAACTGTGGTTTCCTCGTGGGGACCACGGGGCTATGCTGGACGGTCTCCCAGAAACAGGGCACGCGTCGGCTTCCTCCTTGTTCCTGCGCCCGTGACTCCTTTCTGACGTGCCTAGTGGGGTATTTTAAAAATATCGACCGGCCTGTAGAACCTTTACTTAGAGCCCATTTCTGATTTTGCTGTTTAAAGAAAGGCTGAGTCGCGAGGGGAGGGATGCTAGATTTCTTCTCACTTCCTCCTGCGCGGGGCAAGGCCTGGCTGACCACGTGGGGCTCCCATGTCGGGCACGGAGTGAGCACCGCTGTCCCGAGCGGCAGCCGCAGAGCACAGCCAGTCTCCATGGCAGAAGCAGGATCCCTCAGCCGGCCGTGCTCTTTCTCAGAAATCCTCCACTGGGGACACCAAGCTTGGGGGAGCGGGGTGGACCGTGTTTCACTTCATTTATTTATTTATTTTGGGAAGAGAATATGCTTCGGAAATATTGCCCCTCATCAGATCATTTCCGGAACCTTCTCTAGCAAGCTCGCCTTTTCTTGCTGGCAGCTCTGCTGTGCAGAGTGTGGCCCCAGAACACACAGGTTGTTGTCCTGGGGCACCAGAGTCGGCACCAGAGGGCAGGGGAGAAGCTGACTCCATATGTGTGCAGGGCAGGACGGGCGTGCCCTGCAGGGTGCGGGAGCGCACACCAACGCCGGGGTCCAGGCTCCGGAGGTCGGTGGCTCCATGCGCTCAGCGTCCACCCAGAGTCACTGGGCTCTCTTGAATGAACTCCTTGTGTCACAGGTGCCCGGGGACCAAATGTTGAACTTGAGGAATGTTTCTGCCCCAGAAAGAAGGAGGCTGGGGTTGGAGCGGCAGGAAGACCGTGCACGGGCCCTCCAGCTCCCCCGCATGGCTCCCTCCGTCCCGGCCTTGCGTTGGAGCGCCTGCTCAGCTGGCGCCCGAAGCGAGCCCTCCCTTCGAGTCCTTGAGTTCGAAGCCAGCGCGATGTGCTGGGCTCACGGATCCTGACCTTGGGCATGGCTCTTTTGACCAGAGTCCTCTGCTCCCACCGCAGCGAGGAGATCAGTGCAACGGTCGTCCATGACTTGGCGCCGGGAAGTCAGAGCTGTGATCTCATGCGATCAGTCGCTGGCCCTCTGCGCCTCCGCGTTCGCACAGCGGACTGACCGCTCCTGGCCTCACGGGCCCAGACCTGCTGTGGGCGCAGGGAGGCTCCAGGGCAGGGCCACCTCCTATGACTGCTGGGCGCTGCCCACGGCCAGTCTCCCGGGAGACAAGCAGGCCCAGTGGCCGAGGGCACAGTGCCCTGGAGGGAGAAAATGCCCGTCCTTGGGCTGGGGGCTGAGCCCCCCACCTGTCCCCCCCACCCCCGTGTCTGTATTTCTGCTTCAGGTCACAAGGGTTTGGGGGGAGTCTGGGGCAGATGCTCTCTGACCTTGCTCTTCTGAGCATAATGGGGAGATCATAAGTGAGGACTCAAGGGTGTGACTGCACGGAAGTTTCCAGACACGGCACTCGGGGCTGATGTCCTGCACCAGGATCGCCTCTCAGGACTTGCTCCGTGACCCGCATGCTGTCTCCAGGAAGCGGATTCTTCTCTGAGACCGAGAAGGTGTGCAGATGGTGTCCGCACACCTCCTAGCAGGAACTAGGTGCCCCAGCTCTGCAGGCCCACTTGCTGCTGCCCCTGGCAGTGCCCGCGCGGAAGCCCATGCCTCCTCCCAGCCCGCGGGCCTTGCGCTGCAGGTGAAGCAAGCCCTGGGGGTGGTCGTCCGTCTGCCGGGCAGTCATCCCTGCACGGGGTAGTCATCCGTCTGCTGGGTGGTCATCTCTGCACCCAACGGTCATCCCTGTGCTGGTGGTCATCCCTGTGCTGGGAGGTCATCTCTGCACCCAACGGTCATTCCTGTGCTGGGCGGTGCTCCCTGTGCCGGGCTGTCATCCCTGTGCTGGGCGGTGCTCCCTGTGCTGGGCGGTGCTCCCTGTGCCGGGCTGTCATCCCTGTGCCGGGCGGTGCTCCCTGTGCTGGGCGGTGCTCCCTGCACCCGGCGGTCATCCCTGTGCCGGGCGGTGCTCCCTGCACCCAGCGGTCATCCCTGTGCCGGGCGGTCATCCCTGCACCTGGCAGTCATCCCTGTGCCGGGCGGTGCTCCCTGTGCCGGGCGGTGCTCCCTGTGCCGGGCTGTCATCCCTGTGCCGGGCGGTGCTCCCTGTGCTGGGCGGTGCTCCCTGCACCCGGCGGTCATCCCTGTGCCGGGCGGTGCTCCCTGCACCCAGCGGTCATCCCTGTGCCGGGCGGTCATCCCTGCACCTGGCAGTCATCCCTGTGCTGGTGGTCATCCCTGTGCCGGGCGGTGCTCCCTGCACCCGGCAGTCATCCCTGTGCCGGGCGGTGCTCCCTGTGCCGGGCGGTCATCGCTCCTCTGGACAGTCACCCCTCCGCCATGCGTGCGGGCGCCCCGCCGGGCTTCCCTGCCTGCTCCAGCTCACGGCTCCACAGGCACCTCCCCCGCCCGCCCAGGCCTGGGTGACGCAGCACCAACCACATCTTCTCCTTCCCGTGCTCTGACGCCGGGGCAGCTGCGGCCGTCCTCGCCCTGGAGGCGCTGCCCCATCCGGAGCTGGCGGGCAACCGAGCATCAAGTCTCCCAGGAGCACACTTTTCAAATACAAACCCGCACCAGCACCCACGACTGCCACCTCCTCTTTCAGCCCTCACGGTCCGGGCCACTACCCCCCTGACCTTATCGCCCCGGGGCCAGGCACCAGCCGTCTGGGACAGCCCAGAGTCATTCAAACTCGCGATCCAAGCCTGCTCCCGCTACCTGCTGCGTTCCTTCCCGTGGAGACCACAGTGAGTTCTGGCCACGCCTCTGCTCACTCCCTCTGCAGCCTGACCGGCCCTGGTGCTCCTCCGGGTGGCCCTGCGTGGCCGGCGCGTGCCCTCCTCCCCAACGGCGGCCGTCTCCTGAGCTGCGGCCTCCCCGCGTCTCCAGTTTTCTGTTAATACTCTACCCGAACTTCGGTGCAGCGACCACGGTCCTCACGCAGATTCCGAGTCCCAGCCCTGCTTCCTAGGAGGCTCGCAGGCCTGCGTCTTGTGTCTTAAAGCTCCAAACGGCAGAACGTCTCAAGCGAGTGGGAAGATCTTGTTTGTTCTTTCCGTGTTTCTCTGACCCAGGAGATACACATCGGCTCGGAGTCTGGGTACGGACTTGTTTATTATTCTTGGAAGAATAAGGACAGAGGAGGCAAATCTTGCATCAGCGACTTGTCCCCTGAGAGCCGTTAGGATGGCTGTAGGCCCGTGAGCAGGCCAGCTCGTGGAGGGGACAGCTGACCCCGGTGCATTGTGGACGCGCCCCTTCAGGAAGGGGAGCGAGGCAGGCAGCCGTGCCGGGATCGGAACCGGCTGGTGCGGGCGCTCCTGCCCTCGGGGACACAACCCGCTGGCCGCCACGCAGTCCCAGACCAACTGCACTCAGTCCCCCTGGCGGGGCTTCTGCTTGACTTGCCCCATTTCAGAAAGGCAGGATTTGAAAGGATAAAGTTCAAACGTGAGCCAGCCAGGCCTGTCGGCCTCTTTCCACACATCGCCTGAGCCTGCGGCAATCATAAACTGTATGAACTGCCAGGGACGGAGCCCAGATGAGGTCCCTCCGGCCCCCCCAATCACATTTATTTTCCTTCGTTAGCACAGCCACTGCCTTTTGCATTTTTATTACCGTTTCCAAACACCACCAACATTCAAACACAGCAAACTTCCGGAAGACATCTGAGAGGATGTTGACTTGGGAGCAACACCAAAAAGCAGCAAGTAAAATGCCGAGATGCCGGCTCTGAGGTGGTCGCCCGCGGCCGCGTCACGGACTCGGAGAGACAGTGCGGATTTTATGGATCTTGATAAATCGTCTGTGTCACTTCAATTAACTGGGGCATGTTGGCGAAACGCAAGCACGGCGCGGGGGTTTTTCCACTCCTGGCTCCCCTGTGTGCGGTGAGGACAGCCGCGGCCAGCCGGCCAGGAACAGTGGGTGCCCCGTGCCCGTCTACACCCCCACTCTGTGAAACGCAAATGGAAAACCACAGTAACTTACCATGGCCCACCCTTTCTACCCATCAGAAAAAGGAATCAGGGGGCGCCTGGGCAGCTCAGTCGGTTGACTTCGGCTCAGGTCATGATCTCGCGGTCGGTGAGTTCGAGCCCCGCGTCGGGCGCTGTGCTAACGGCTCAGAGCCTGGAGCCTGCTTCAGATTCTGTGTCTCCCTCTCTCTCTGCCCCTCCCCCGCTCATGCTCTGTCTCTCTCTCTCAAAAATAAAATAAAAACATTTAAAAAGTTAAAAAAAAAAAAAGAAACGAGAAAGGAATCGACTTGAGAGAGGCATCTGAGGGCAGCCGCTGGCTGCCTGCTGACACGGTCTGCACACGCCTCTCCCGGGCACGCGGCCGCCCGGCGAGGACGAGCGGAGGAAGGCGGGCTCTTGCAGTGCTCCCGCGTCCTCTGCGGGCGCGCTCCTCAGCCTCCCCTCCACGTGTCCCGGGCGCGTCCGCTGGAGAAATGGCTGGAGGCCCGCCCGGCGCCCGCAGTTCCTTTCTCCCTTAACAGGACTCTGATTTTATTCTGGGTGTCAGCTTCCAGCTCCAAAATGACACTTTCCCTCCTGCATTTCAGCCAGGGGCGGTGGAGCAGCCCGGGGCCGGACACGAGAGGTACACGGACACGGTGGGCAGGCCTTCCAGGAAGGTCCTTTAAAGAAATGGGCTTCTTGTTTTATCCCTTCTCTTTTCTTCACTTCCCCCCGTTTTGAGTGTGGAATGCAGATACGATGACTGGAGGTGCAGCAGTCATTTGGGGTGATACAAAATGTGAGGGCGGAGGCCATGAGCAAGGATGGGGGACCCTGAGGGCGGAGGCCATGGTTAAGGATGGGGGACCCTGAGGGCGGAGGCCATGAGCAAGGATGGGGGACCCTGAGGGTGGGTTCCAAAGATGACGATGATGACGTCACCAATAGACACTGAGATATCAGGGAATCACTGCGGCATATGGACTGCTCTACTAAGAATTTCACCTTATTTGGGTGACATAAGTCCCTACAAAATAGCCTGAAGCCACAGTTTGGTAATAACACAGTCCCTCCCTGGCACCTCCCCATCACCCCCGCACACACACACACACACACAAAGATGTTGGATTCTGGCTCCGGGGTGGAACCCTCCGCATCAGACTTGTGTTCAATCAGTTTTCTCTTCCCTTCGTTGGGAAAGGTGACCCTTTTCCCTGCATGGCGACCTCTCTTAAAGAATGCGTTTTGGGTAGAAAAGTGGCTCCTAAACGAGACCAGCTCTGTGCCCGTCACCGCCTTCCCCTCGATCCGTGTCCCCATACGTGTTCCCCCTGCGGTGTCTCTCTGACAACGACACGCACATCTTTGAAGACTCAACACAGACATGCTGTGTGATGAAAAGCTCCCTGACCTGCCCGGGCAGCACCTGGGGCTCCTTTTCTGTGCTTTCCAAGTGCGTCCAGGATACTGGGGTAATTGGCTGCTCTCTGTTTCCCTCATGGGAGCTGGGAACAATCCGGAATGCGTCCAGTCATCCTGCCTCCACCCAATTCCTGGCTGTCTGACAAAAGTTTGTTGAATGAATAAGCGAGTGACTGTAGAATGCACTTCACGTTTAGCTGGATAGATCTGTTGGGACGTTATCGGCTATTTGGTTAGACACCCTGAGGAAGCCCGAAACATGCCCGGGCCCCGGGCCCCTTCTCCTTGGGGAAGTCCAGAGAAATGGCAACGTCGTGCCGAGCTGAGTGCATGAGTCGCCCAGAGTGAGACCAGCAGAAAATCTGTGGCCGACCCTCAGAGTTATTGAGAAACAACACTCAGTCCTGGAATGGCTTGTTACACAGAGCGGTTAGTCGACACAAGATTCTTTCTCCCCGATTCCCTCTTCCTCCACTCACGAGGTGACCAGAGCCCTTCCCTCCGCCCCCCCCACAGGAGCACACGGAGGCATAGACCCAGGTGAGGGGGAGCGCCGGCCTGGGGACTGTACCCACAGAGTGACAGCCAGGTGCGAGCTCAGCCCTTCCTCTGGAAGTGAGTAGAGTGACCAGCTTCTCTGGGCCTCAGTGTCCTCTGTCCACGAGCAGCCTGAGGTGGCGCCGTGAGTTTCCAAAGTGCTCTTTGAAGACACATAGGGTTTCCAGCCAGGTGCCATAGCGGCAAGGCCAAGAGCACCCTGGACCCTGGGCTGTGAGACCCTCCCCACACACTGGAGAGGCTCCTCCCTATGAGCTGCATATATTGTTCGGTATAAAATTGTATTTGAGAAAAGCATTCAGCTGTTTTGAACACGTGAAAATCCCTGAACTAGGTTATTTTTAAGGGCCGTTGGGAACCTCGTCTTGAGGAAGCAGCTCCAGCAGGAGACTGCTCTCATTTGGTGTCTTGCCACGAATATCCAGAAAAACTTAGCGTCTGAACACCCTGTGGTTTCACATGTCGCTGGAGATCTTGCAGGCGTGTGATGGGGACTCAGCACGCAGACGCAGCTGGCCTGGAGGGCTGCAGGCACCGCCACTCACAGGACGTCACTCTGAGACCCCCAGTCAGGTGCTCTCAGTGCCGGATGAGCAGTGCCCGGGCCCCTGAGTGCACTTGGGAGTCGAAGTCTTCCCTAAGCTTTCCCAGCCCCCTGTAGAGTGAGCACATCTGTTGGCCACCTGTATACCAGGGGCTGCATGGGATGAAGACCAAAGAAATCAATAAGATATTAATAAAAGAAATTAAGAAAACACAAATAAATGGAAAGATATTCCACGATCGTGGGTTGGAAGGATTAATATTGTTAAAATGTCCAAACCACCACAAGTGATCAGTAGATTTGATGCAATCCGTATGAAAGTCCCAATAGCATTCTTGACAGACACAGAACAAACAATCCTGAAATGTTTATGGAACCGTAAAAATCCCCCAAATAGCCAAAGCAATCTTGGGAAAGAGGAACAAGGCTGGAGGCATCGTATTTCTCGAGTTCCAACTATATTGTAAAGCTACGGTGGCCAAAACAGTATGGTGTTAGCACAAAAACAGACACATAGATCAGTAAAATAGAATAGAAATCCCAGAAATAAACCCACACACAGTCAACCAGTCTATGACAAGAGCATGAAAAACGCACGAGGTGAAGGGTAGTCTCTTCAAGAAGCATTGCTGGGAAAACCAGACAGCCGTGCGGGGAGGAGTGAAGTCGGACCATTAGCTTACACCATACACAAAAAGTAACTCAAAATGGATTAAAGACTTAAATGGAGACTTGAAACCAAAAATCTTCCAGAAGAAGACATGGGAGGAAATCTCCTTGACATTGGTCTTAGCAATGATTCTTTTTTTTTTAGATTTGACACCAAAAAGCACAGGCAACAGAAAGAGGTGGAGCAGGCGAGACTCCGTCAAAGCAAAGGCCTCTGCACAGCACAGGAAGCCATCGAAACACGAGAGGGTGACGCGGGAAGGTAGTTACAAACCATGTATCTGCTCCCGGGTTGATATAAAAACATGTAAGGATCTCTACAACTCAGCAGCAAACCCCCACATAATCCCTTAAAAAATGAGCAGAGCATCTAAATGGACGTTTCTCCAAAGAAGACATACAGATGGCGGGCGAGCACGTTAACAGGTGCTCAACATCAGTCATCCTCAGGAAACGCAAATCAAAGTCACGATGAGATGTTACATCACACCTGTTACGAAGACTATTATTATTATTTTTAATACAAAACATTTGTCTTAATAATCATCCTAAGAACTTGATGTGAATGTTCCACCTCAGCAGAAACCACCATCCCCCCTCTCAACCCAGTATTGGGTTTGAATTACAGAAGATGCCCGAAATAGACAATGTTTCCCAGTTCTTCATGCTGACCTAGATAATTTTTTTAATATGGGGGTGGGGGACTGGGGTGGGGTGGGGACAATGGGTGCTGGGCACCGAGGAGGGCACTTGTTGGGATGAGCGCTGGGTGTGGTATGTAAGCGATGAACCACGGGCATCTACTCCCGAAGCTGAGAGCACACTGCGTACACTGGATGTTAGCTAACTTGACGATAAGGATGAGTGTTATTAAAAAAACAAAAGATAAGTGTTGGCGGGCCGTGGAGGAGTGGGGAACCCTCGTGCGCCATCGGTGGGAATGCAAACTGGTGCAGCCACCGTGGAAAACACGATGGAGGGTCCTCGAAACATTAAAAGTAAAACTACCACATGATCCAGCAATCCCGTATCTGAGTTTTTATCCAAGGAAATTTAAATGAGGATCTTGAAGAGATTATCTCAAATCCCATGTTCATTGCAATATTATTCCCAATAGCCAGATAGGAAAATGACTGGAATATCTGTCCACGGGTGGATGGATAGAGAGGTGGTATGCATGCACGCGCGCGCACACACACACACACACACACTACGATATTACTCAGCTATAAAAAAGAAGGAATTTCTTTCAACTGGGACCATATGGATGAACCTGGAGTTCATATACTAAGAGAAATAAGGCAGACACATAAAGACAAATGTGGAATCTAAAATAGTCAAACTCGCAGAAGCAGAGATTAGAAGGGTGGTCGCCAAGGTCTGGAGGGAGCGGGAATGTAGGGGCGGCGGTCAGACAGTGCGGAGTTTCAGTTATGCACGACGAAGGAGTTCTGGAGCCCTACCAGGCAGCGTGGTGCCGCGGCCAACAGCGCTGCGATGTGTGCTCACACTTTCCTGGGCGATTAGATCTTATGTTAAATGTTACGCGCCCCCCCCCCCCCACGCACACATAATAATAATGAAAGGTGCAGTAGGAGCCTTGGGAGGTGGTGGGTTAATCATGGCCCCAGTGATGGTCCGGGTTCAAGGCAGACACTTCTCCCCCGGCTCGTGGAGGCCTGTCCATTACATACGCTCAGCTTCTAACGTGTCAGTCATACCTCAGTAAGGTGGCTCTAAAAGAAAAAGAAATTAGCTATTAACATGCCTTTAGTTTGGAATGACAGCTTCTTTTAATGCCCCGTTACACTCATTTTCCTCGGTCTCCTTGTCCAGAAAGGAGTTATTTCAGTGGAAAGCATTAGACAGATGCATCAGGGAGATTTATAATTTTCTTTATCAAGCAAAACAATGGGAGTGTGGAAACCTCTAGAAATATGATCGGAGAGCCCAACGCTGAGCCAAGTGCGTCCCCGGGACACTGATCTCGGTCAGAGCAGCCATGTTTTCTAGGTGCCTAAGCTGTTCTATCTTTCTATCTATCACATATCATCTATTTATGTATATATTTAATATTTATTTATTTTTGAGAGAGCATGAATGAGTGGGGGAGGGGCAGAGGGAGAGGGAGAATCCCGACGTGGGGCTTGATCTCACAAACTGTGAGATCACGACTTGAGCCGGAATCAGGAGTCAGACGCTTACCCGACTGAGCCCCCCAGGCGCCCCTCTCTTTATCTCTGTTTAATCGAAGCGTAGCCTACACACAGTGTTACATCAGCGTCGGGCGCACAGGATCGTGACTCCACGGTTTCCACGTTCTAGGGTGCTCACCACAAGTGTAGCTACCACCTCCACCATGTTCTGAGTTCCTCAAAAAATTAAAAATAGGAATACCCTATGATCCAGTAATTCTACTACTGGATATTTACTCAAAGAAAATGAAAACACGAATTTGAAAAGAAATATGCTCGCCCCTACTCACTGGAGCTTTAGCTGCAGTAGCCAAGGAATGGAAGTGACCCAAGAGTCCCCGGTAGACGAACATGACAGGAAGTGGCTCTGTTTAAACAGTCTCTGCTCTGGAGCGTTATCTGGTGACCTAATGACCATATTCTTATAAAAGAGGGTCAGCCTTTAGCGTAGACGAAAACTAGAGAAAACGGACTACAGGGCGAAGGACTTTGCAGCGGCGGCCCAGAGCCTCCCTCCTGCAAGATCGAGGAAGTCCGAAGGCACCCCCATCGTTCGTCCCTGCAAATGTGGTTTTAATTCAGAGCAACGAGTTCTGCAGACTCACGTCTTGGGCCGGCCCTAATAATAGACCGCCCCCGCCTGCGCCCCCGCGAGCCGGTCTCGGGAATGCGGCTTCGTGATGCAATCGGCCGGTCAGCCGGGGCCGCCACCAGCTGCCGCCCGTTACCGCCGGGCTGTGTCTTATTTACGACCCGCCCCCTCCCTCTCCAAACCCATCAGCACACACTCAGGGAGGGAAATTAGAGGCTCTGGCCAAGGCCCGAGCTTGGGAAATGCACTTTCCCTCCTTCCGGGCAGGGCAGACGAGTCCAAGCGCCCGGCACGCACCAGCCCCCGCACGGCTCCGTCCGGCTCCCACCACGCCCCCTCCCCGGCTCCCAGGACAAATTCTGGCCTGGCTCGTACCTTCCAACCATCCCCAGTTGGGCCTGGGGGCCCGTGGAAGTCACAGACTGTCAGCATCTACTTCCTACCGCCCCTGCCCCCTTCTCGCTGCCATCCGAGTCCCTTCTGCACCCTCAGACTCGTGCTGACCCCTCCCCACCTATCCTCAGGGCCCGGCGTCCCTCCGCGCGTCTGGACAGGAGCTGGTCCCTGGGTCCCTCTGGACTTCCCGGTGTGACATTCCCGTAGGAACTGGCTCCATTCTCTACCTTGCTCTCCCCTGAGCAGACTCGCGGACCGTGTCGTAGGCTGCCTAGTGCAGACGGGGGCTGCTCTTCCCTCCCCCACTCCTGAGTGTGGGGATGGCAGGGTGGCCTCTGGGGGCAGTGAGGGCCACGGGGGCCCGGACCCCCAGATCCCAGCTGCTGCAGGGGGGTGTGAGGGGCAAGACGCCAGTCACCAGGATTGGGGCCCCCACGCCTGTCTGGACCCCAGGAGTGGGGGATGGGAGCAGCATAGGGGAGGGGGGCCACAGGGGTCGTCACAGCGCCGTGGGGTCAGCTCTAGGGGCTCTTCCCTGCCGCGCACGAGGGTGAGTCCCCAAGAACACGCTCTCTGGAAATAGGGGCGGTGGGTGGGACGCAAACCTTGCAAACACATATGTAACTAAAATCATGCAATTACAAAACACCGGAACAACAGAACACACACCCCGCTTTGTCAGGAGCCCGGAAGGTGGGCGGGCAGGGCTTCGAGCCGAATCGGGCCCCCAGCGCACCCTGCCTGCCTCCTAAGAGGCTGATAAATGCCAGCGCAGGGTGGCCCCTGACCTGGGTCTCTGTCCGGGGGGGGGGCGGCAGGAGCAGAGAGGCCCGGACATGCGCCAGTTAGCTGAGGTTGCAGGCTGTGGGTGCTTCTGCTGGCTTTTCAGAAAAATGTACGCTTGTAAACGGAGGACGGGGGAGCTCGAGGCTAAGAAGGAAATAACAGATTCTCACACTTCGAGGCGTGCCAGGGGCGCAGCCCTGTGTGAGGGGCAGAGGGGCCCAGGCGGTCCTGGGGAACCCCTGCCTCGGACCCCTTCTAGCATGAGACGCCCCGAGCTGGAAACTGTCTCTGAGCAAGGGACTTCTGTCGGGAGCAGGCCCGGGGCTGGGAAGGACAAGCCCAGGTGTGGGGGCACAACCGGAAACACACCCTCGTTCACCTGCCCCACAAACCCTTGGGCCCCTCGTGGCTGCGGGCTCCACAGGGCGCTGGGGACAGGGGACGAGGCAGCCCCAGTAGCGACTGCATCGCACAGAGGAGGGCGGACAGGGGGAGTTCAAAGCAGCCACTGGGGCTGCGACCTTGACACCCAGGACCTGAGGTCCTGGGAACAGGGAGGAGGTCTTGAGGTGACTCCGGGCGGGGTGGGGGTGTCCAGGGCCAGGGAGACCAGCCTCTGCGGAGGATGGAGGGACTGGGACACCACAGCCGCGGGGTCATCGGGCAGACCGGAGGCCACCCCGAGGTCCTCCGTTTGGCAGGCGGCTGCCTGAGGGCCCGAGGGAGGGGCGGTGCCGGGACCCCGATGTCATGGTCGGCGATCCCGGACGGTGGCAGGGAGTCTGAGCTGCACCGATTCTGGCTCTGGCAGACGGCTGCACTGGCCTCGAGGTGCTGCGAGGACACGCGCTCTCCCCGGCACTCCACCCTGGGGCCATCCCAAGTGACCAGAGTCCCAGGAAACGGATGCTCAGCAGGGAGGGCGAAGGAGGAAAAGGCGGGAGGAGGGGTGAGGCCAGGTGCCCTGGGAAGAGGGTCCTGGTGAAGGGGGAGCAGGGGTGCGGGTGTAGACGGTGATGAACAGGGCTTCTGGGAAGTGCCCTGTGGCAGCGGGGAGAGCCAGGGCCGTGCCACATGGGATCGAGGTCCCCAAATGCCTGTACTCTGGGTGGAGGACCGAGGGAGGCCACAACATGGATGGTTTCAGAGAAACAGGAAGGAGGCAGGAGAGGAGGGGACTCAGCCCATGGAGGGCCAGTGCGCCTTCTCCAGAGGCTGACCACACTTGACAAGCAGCATGCTGAGTTTCAGGCTGAGACGGAGGCCAGCTGGGTGTTCATGTCCAGTTGTACAGGTTGCGAAGTGCACGAGGATGCCTGTCTTGGTGACGGGCACCGTTCTTCCAGCAGATGGTGGGGTTTACATCATTCTATGGCGAGAGGGCCTCCCCTAATCTGCCAGGGACCCCCCGGTGGGGCAGGAAACCAGGGCGTCTGCTGAGCAGGAGGGGAACGGGCCGGGTGGGGGTCTGAAGGAAGACATAACAGTCCGGAAGCACCAGGAAAGAGACGGAGAAAAGAAAGGCCTGCGGCAAGCAGTCGGCGTCTCCCCCTTTCTCTTGCCCAGCTAACACCGGGGCCTGCCTGCGCCGTGTCTTCCCGGGCTGTTACCCAACGCCTCCCCCCAGGGACAGTCACACACGAGGAAGCTCGGGAACAGACCTCTGCCGTCAGAAAACCTGACATGCCCGCCTAATTTTTGTGAAAACATCACGAAGTCTGTAATTCCCTTGGCATTTCAAAATGCTCGGCGAAACGTTCCTTTTAGGCCTCCCGTCAGAGTTGTTTTGAGTCCCGATGGAAAGGCAGATCCTGGCAGGTTCTACGTAAGCCAGGTGCACCAGCGTTCACCACAGCCTGCAGGGCCCGGCGGGACGGCAGGACGCGGCTGGGACCGGAGGGCATGGCGCAGCCTCGTCTCTGCTCGGGAGCTCACGGCATCTGTTTCTGAGAATTCTGGGCTCACTCAGGCCAAGGAAGTAGCCCCCGCGGGCACCCGAAACCCGCAGCCCCCCAGGGAATTGTGACCCAGCAGGCCCGTGGGCACCGGCTCAAATCCATCTTCCTGGGACGTGCGTGGTCGTGAGTACTCGATGCCGCTTCTCTTTCTCACGAGTAGAGGGGCGGAGATAACACGTCCCTCCAGGGGCTGATGCCCCTTGAAGTGACACCATGCTTTTCAAGCCCGGAGTCCTGGGCCTCCGTCAGGCCACGCGCGCACAGGGTGGGGGCACACGCGCGATCCGGAGCGTGGAGTCCGCACCCCAGGCTTATTTGCTTACGCTCCCCCAGTTCTGCTCAGTGTCGGGTAACGAGGTGCCACAACGCACAGTCGGCGTGACAGCCTCGGGGCCCCTGGACTGGCCTGCACCCCAGGCATGCCCACGATTCCCTCAGAGCGGGGACCTCCCCCTGTGCCTGCGGCCAGGGGCTCTGCCGTCACCCGTGTGCCAGAACATGCCGGTGAGCTCACCGAGGCAGCTGCTGCCAGGCAGCCGGCTCGTCCTCCCCACCCCCCGTTATCGGGGGGCAGGACACGGGGTCCTGGGCCACCTGCATGCCTACGGTCCGTTCCCGTGGCTCAGGAAACAGGAAACATCAGGCATTTATTCCCCTCGTGGAAATGGAGCGCGGAGACCCGGGGTGGTGACAGCACTGCGTGTCCGATACCCTACTCCCCCGTCCGCGAGAGCTGGCCCCCCCGGGCTCGTCCGCGGGCCGGCGCCTCGAGTGCAGACATACAGTCTTTGTTCTCATCCCCAGGCCGTCCTCAAACCTCACCTCCGCTTCTGCTCCCTCCAGCTCGTCTCCCCGGCCTCTGACGACCGGGACTGCGCCACTGCCCCGGGCTGCCTTCTTTCCGTCACACCCCCGCAGGGACCGGGCCTCGGCTTTCTCTCCTCGGTAGATCACGAGTCCTCCCTCCCAGCCTCTCCCCCGGACGGTCTCCCCAGCAGCCTGGGGCGCCTCTGTCATGTGCTCATTCATTCCCTGGGCGGTACCCTGTGCGTGGCCACGGGCCACGGAGTCAGACCTTGGCCGAACCCAATTCTGCCACTTGGCCGTTATGAGGCAATATGTTCTCAACCCCCGTTGTCGAGCCTGTGCTACGTGGAGCTCCTTACAGTGTTGGCCAGTCTCGTCGTCCTCGTGGGGTCACGGCAGGAAGAGCCTCCGCGGGATTATGGGCCCTGCGGTCCTCACGGCTGCGCTCACTCCCGGGACTTTGGGCCAGAGCCAGTGCGCGTCTCCGCCTGCTGCCGTGGGTGACTTCTGTCCTGGCTCTTCCCGTGTGAGTGCGGTGGCTGCCCCTGCTTCTCGACGTCGTCACGGGAGCAAGTGTGGGAGGGGCATGCGCGTGCACCCCGTAGCGTCCCACGCACCCGGAACCGGACCTGATGCCGGGGGACAGGTGCTAACGAATACTTCCCCGTGCGGATAATAACGCAGACCCCAACTCGGGCCCTGGCGAAGCTCACCCTGCGGTCACAGGAGGAGAGGTCTCCCACGTGCCAACCTTCCTGCCATCACTGCCTTCTGTCCACGGTCTCAGAACCCAGGACAGAGCCCGCCAGCACACGTCTGTGCCCCAGGGGAGGGCGCCGGCCCCAGAGCCGCCCCCTGAACGCAGCGATCCTGAGCTGATGTCCACACAGGGAAAATCAGAACATTTATTGAGTGCTTGCTGTATGTTAGGATATGGAGGTTGCTTTTCTGTGATTCATTCTTTACTCACAAAAACCAAAGGGCTTGGTTCTCTCACATGTCCTACTGTGCAGACGAAAGTGGGGCCTCCGGCAGGCAAGTCGCCCACAGGCACGACAATTAAATAAATCACAGAAAACTCGGTTTCCGTTGCTTAACACACAGCAGCACCAAATATATGTTTCGGTCTTGTTTACTTGGAGGCCGTTTGCCTTACCCACTGGTCCATGAGGCCACTGAGGGGACAAAGTCACAGGGTGCCCCCAGGCCGCCCCCCGTAGATGGGAGGCTGCACCCCTGCAGACCCTCCGGGGGGCTCTCGCCCACAGTCAGGCCCAAGAACGGCCTGAAGGAGGCTGTCCCTGCTGCATCAGAGACAACAGAGAGTATCCGAGGGCCCTTTCTCCTTTCCAAGAGCAGCGCAGGCTGCAATTTCTTTTCCTTTTTTTTTTTAATTTAACAAGAGGAAAAAATACCCCTAAATTCCTAGGGGAAATCCGAAGACAGTTATTCCCACCGTATTTCAAGGAAGTCTTGAACCCTTCACTGACGGACATCGGATTCTCAGAAGGCAACTGACCTTCTGCAAAAGCCATTAGAACGTGTCATCAGAACGAAATCCATCGCCCCTTCCAGGGCAGGACACTAACCCAGCCCCCGGAGCGCTCGCTGGGCCCCGGAGGAGCCCAGACCGCTGGTGAGCGCGGCGTGGGGCAGAGACGTCCCCGCTCGGCCCAGGAGGGTCCCGAGTTGGGGACACTGCCCGTTTCCACCCAGCAGGCCGAGGCGAAGCTCGAGAGGACTGTTTCGTTTCCCGAAGGGGCTGCCTGCTTCCGGTGGAGGGAGGGGGCCGAGGCCAGGACGTGTGGCCAGGCCCTGCTTCTGGGATCTCCAGTCCGGTAGGACCTGCTCCCTAGTAATGGCACGGGCATGGGCTCGCATTCGCAGACGACTCTGGGTGACCGACTCTGCGACGTGTGAAACGAGGCCGGAGGGAGAAGGAACTTGCCCCAGCCCACCCGACCCACAGGGGGGCCAGAACCGGAGCCCAGGGCCCCCTCGTAGCCACATCCCGTCTGTGGCCACGCGGGGGCCGTGCCCGCTGATCTGTCCCCCACCTGCACAGCGTCTCGGGGCGCCCGGAGCTGCTCACCCAGGCCCCAGGTGCTCGCGGGCTCGGATGAAACCGTGCGGCTCACCGGCTGCTGGGGCCAGGGCAGAGGGCGAGCGGTCCACGCGTCATACGTCTAAGTGTGCCCACGGCCCAGACGCTTGTGCACAAGTGTGTGGGCCTGCCAGCCGCTGCTTCTGATCTTGGGGCCACCCCTCAGGGGCAGGGGAGCACACCGCGGGGTGGTCAGCCTTCAGGAAGAGGCCCAGTGGAAGCGGGCTCAGGTGTTTGCACGGGGAACTTGGGGCTTAGGGCACCTCAAGCATGATCTAGAAGGAGCACAGGCCCCAGGAGGTGCGTCCGCTTGGCCCTGGGAATGCGTCTGTCAGAAGGGACCCGCAGGCAGGCCCGGCGCGAGCCCTCCCGCCACCAGCCCTGGCCATGGGCCCCTCCTGCCGGCCCGAGGGCCACGCTAACACCTGCCCGCTCGTATCTTCTGCTGCGTGACACCAGCCTCTCCAAGCCACGTGCCGCCCCGGGAGTAACACCTGCCTCCTGTCCCCAGGAACACGTTTGTCGCGGACAAACCTGCCCAGGACCCCGTCCCCGCGGTCACCTGCCGAACCCCGACCTCAGCTCTGGCTCAGCTCTTACCGCACCGTCCCAGTTGTTTCGTGGTCTGCCTTCCAGACCCCACGCAGATTCTGTCCGAACACGGCGCCCAGTACAGACTTGGTGTTGAGTCGGTACGCTGCCTCGGCTTCCTCTCCGTCCCGGAGAATGAGAGGTCGGCTTCTGCCCAGGGTCACAGACGCCGGAGACGGAGGCTGGAGCAGTGTGTGCTCAGACTGCCTTCTCCCCAGCAGACCTCAGGCCGGGGCCCCGGCTCAGCCCCGTGCTCCGCTCCGCGCAGCAAATAGACAGCAGGCACTTCCTAGGTGTCGGACCCCCGCTGGACATCGGCCATGCAAAGGAGTCACCCGTACTCGCGCACGCTGGTGTCTGGAGCTTACGCTTAGTGGCAGCTCCCTGCACCCGAGCCCGCGCGAGCACAGTGTCATAACTCTATGCACTGTCCAGTGGGGTACAGCAGCTCCGTGTGGCTGCTTTGTTCCGGGAGACCAGGGAGCAGAGGGCGCCCCAGACAGCGAGCAGGAGGCGGCCGTGAGCAGCGTAGAGGGGGCAGAAGGAGGCAGTGGTGGCGTGAGCTCAGCTGTCTCCGAACACATCACCTACGGGGTCGAAGCTTGACGAGAACAGGGGCAGCAGAGAAGCGACGAGTGTCAGGAGGGGGCAGGGGCCAGCTTCTGCTGGGGAGGAATGAGGGGCTGTACCCGTTCCACATCTGAGCGCTGAGTGGGGGGCCACGGCCAGCGAGTCATGGGAATCCAGCTGCCCTGCGGAGAACAAAGCGTGGGCCCCAGGAGGTCATCACGAGGTGACCCACAGCCGAGGGAGCTGGCAGCGGTCGGTGGGAATGAGGCGCTGAGACGGACGGAGCTGGGGCAGGTTTCAGGAGTCCGTCAGCAGGACTCCGAGCGGGACCGTAAGGCAGGGGGGAGGGGGGAGGGGTAACCATCCTGTGTGGTGGTGCCGTGGCTGAGATGAGCCGGTGCAGGGTGAGGTCCAGGCCCTGGAAGGTCGGGAAGAGAGAAGGGCAGGACGTGTGGCCGGAGGTGGAGGCAGAACAGCAGCTGGTGAAAGCTCACTTGTGAGTCTGTCGTATGGAGCCCGCGGCTCATTTTCCGACCGACGTGATAAGCGTGGGCAGAGCCCCAGGCAAACCCATAAACGCGCTGACCACAGAACGAATGGGCCACTGCCCAGGGGCCCGCACCTCCAGGGAAGACCCCGATGTCCACGTGCGATGCCAGGGTCACAGCAGTAAAGAAAACCAGAGCCTGGCAGAAGCTACAGCAGTGAAGGCAGATTTTATTCAGGAATTATTGCAACAGGGGAAAAGAAACCTCAGTATGAAACTCGGCTCCATTCCAAGTACAGCAGGGATGAGGGGGATTTACAGCCAAGGAGCCGGTGGGGGTCAGGAGATGGAAAACTACTAAGAGGAAGCCTCACAGGGTGGTGGGGGATGGTTTCTGGCTGAGCCAGCCTGACGGGAGCTCTGAGGGCAGGGCAGGTGATCGGGCGTCTCCCGAAGGACGGAGAAGGATGAGGGGATCTCATTAGACACTGGAGGTGACCAGTTATTGAGGGCGAGGGCTTCTGGCTAAAGGAATTTTGCTAAAATCGAGCAGCGCAAAGGCAGACGCAGAAGTCCAAAGCCAGGCATATCTGGGAAGAGAGTTCGGAGGAAGCTGACTAAAGTTTGGCCAAAGAGGGTCTTTACCAGTAACTCACTTCCACCCCGAGCCCCTTCCCCCTGAGGCCTGGGCACAGAGAGCCAGGCGAGCCTGGCAAAGTGAAAACGCACTGAACAGCCACACGCAAGGGTGTGAAAGCATAAATCATACTGGAAAAGGCAAAAACGTAGACAAATCCAGAATGCTGTAACACTATAATGCTGGTATGTAAATTACTTTTGACCCTGACATAAAAGTTAAAATAGAAACATTTATTAATGGCTACACAAAAGAAAAAGAAGCAGACTCTGACAACAAAAACACAAAGAGTGTGTGGCAGAGAGTAAAGTGTAGTGTTTTATATGCAATGTAAGTTAAGATGTTATTAAGGTAAAATAGAGGGGCGCCTGGGGGGCTCAATCGGTTAAGTGTCTGACTCGATTTTGGCTCAAGTCACGATCTCATGGTTTGTGGGTTCGAGCCCCACCTTGGGCTCTGTGCTGACAGCACAGAGCCTACTGGGATTCTTTTCCTCTCCCTCTTTCTCTGCCCCTCACTCATGCTCTCTCTAAATCTCTCTCTCAAAAATAAATAAACATTAAAAAATAAAATAGATGGTTTATAACAATAAGATATTTCATGTAAGCCCAGAGATAGCCACAAAGAAAAAAACCTATAACAGGCACACAAAAGATAAAGAGAAATGAAACAAAGCAAATCGCTACCAAAGAAATCATCAACTATCCAAGGAAGACAGTGAGAGAGGGACCAAACAAATTGCAAAATAGAAAAGAACAAACAAAATGCAATAGTGAGTCCTTACCTATTGATAATTATTGCAGATGTAAATGGGTTAAACTCACTAATCAAAAGGCATTGAGTAGCCAAAGAAATTCAAAATAAAATAAAACAAAACAAAATAAAAAAACCTAGAATCCAACCATATGTGACTACGAGAGACTCACTTTACCTTTAAGGACACTCACAGGTTAAAAGTAAAGGGATGATATTCCAAGAAAATGGTAAAGAAAAAAAAAAAAAAAAAAGCAGGGTAGCCATGCTACTAATAAACTTTAAGTCTAAAACTGTCATCAGATACAAACAAGGTCACCATATAATAATAAAAGTGTCAGTCAACCGGAAGAGACAACATTTATAAATATACACACTCAACATCAAAGCACTTAATGTTGCAAAGCAAATATTTATGTATCTAAAGACAGAAAGGGACAGCAATATAATAATAGCAGGGGACTTAATAGCCCACTGAACATAATGGATAGACCATTCAGGCAGAAAACCAACAAGGAATCAGAATCCGAGCACTGTGGACCAAATGGGCCTGACAGACGTGTTCAGAACATCCCGTCCAACAGCAGAAGAGCATTCTTCTCAGGCACACACAGAATGCTCTCCAGGATGGATCCCTGGTTAGGACACAAAAGAAGCCTTCATAAATTTGAGGAGCTTGAAATCACGTCAAGTACCTTTTCTGACCACGACGTGATTTCATCTTCGACTCTCTGTTTGAGCGTGTTGTTCACTTTTCACATATTTGTGAATTTTCCCATTTTCCTACTCTTACTGATTTCTACTTTTGTTCCATTGTAATCAAAAAAGATACCTGTTGTGATTTCAGTCTTCAAAACATTTCCCCTACCTTTGTCAGTGTGACAAATAAAAATTGTATATACTTGTTTCATGTGTCTGTTGGCCATCTGATGTCCTCTTTGGAGAAGTGTCTATTCATATCTTCTGCCCATTTCTTCACTGGGTTGTTTGTTTTTCGGGTGTGGAGTTTGGTAAGTTCTTTATAGATTTTAGATATTAGTCCTTTATCAGATATGTCATTTGCGATGATCTTTTCCCATTCCGTTGGTTGCCTATTCGTTTTGTTGGTTGTTTCTTTTGCTGTGCAGAAGCTTTTTATCTTGATGAGGTCCCAGCAGTTCATCTTTGCTTTTAATTCCCTTGCCTTTGGAGACGTGTCGAGTAAGAAATTGGTGCGTCTTAGGTCAAAGAGGCTTTTTCCTGCTTTCTCCTCTAGGATTTTGACGGTTTCCTGTCTCACATTCAGATCTTTTATCCATTTAGAATTTATTTTTGTGAGTGGTGTAAGAAAGTGGTCTAGTTTCATTCTTTTGCATGTTGCTGTCCAATTCTCCCAGCACCATTTGTTAAAGAGGCTGTCTTTTTTCCATTGGATACATTTTCCCGCTTTGTCAAAGATTAGTTGGCCATATACTTGCGGGTCCATTTCTGAGTTTTCTATTCTATTCCATTGGTCTATGTGTCTGTTTTTGTGCCAATACCATACAGTCTTGATGACTACCGCTTTGTAGTAGAGGTTAAAGTCTGGGATTGTGATGCCTCCCGCCTTGGTTTTATTCTTCAGTATTATTTTGGCTATTCGAGGTTTTTTGTGGTTCCATACAAATTTTAGGATTGTTTGCTCTAGCTTTGAGAAGAATGCTGGTGCGATTTTGATTGGGATTTCATTGAATGTGTAGATTGCTTTGGGTAGTATTGCCATGAAACAATGCTCAATGTCACTCATCATCAGGGAAATACAAATCAAAACCACACTGCGATACCACCTCACACCAGTCAGAGTGGCTAAAATGAACAAATCAGGAAACTATAGATGCTGGCGAGGATGTGGAGAAGTAGGCACCCTCCTACACTGTTGGTGGGAATGCAAACTGGTGCAGCCACTCTGAAAAACGGTGTGGAGATTCCTCAAAAAAATGAAAATAGAGCTACCCTATGACCCAGCAATAGCACTGCTAGGAATCTACCCAAGAGACACAGGAATGCTGGTGCATAGGAGCACGTGTACCCCAATGTTCATAGCAGCACTTTCGACAATAGCCAAATCATGGAAAGAGACCAAGTGCCCATCAACTGACGAGTGGATAAAGAAGATGTGGTATATATATATACAGTGGACTACTACGTGGCAATGAGAAAAAATGAAATCTGGCCATGTGTAGCAACATGGATGGAACTGGAGGGTATTATGTTAAGTGAAATAAGTCAGTCAGAAAAAGACAGATACCATATGTTTCCACGAATAGGTGGACTTTGTGAGACTAAGCAAAAACCAGGGGGAGGGGAAGAGGGGAAAGAAAAAAAAGACACAGAGAGGGAGGGAGATAAAACATAAGAGACTCTCAAAGACTAAGAACAAACTGAGGGTGAGGGAGATGAGGGAGGGGGGAGAGGGGGTGATGGGCATTAAAAAGGGCACATGTTGGGATGAACACTGGGTGTTATATGTAAAGCAATTTGAAAATAAACTATTATAAATTAAAAAAAAAAAAAGGGTACTTGTTGTGATGAGCACCAGGTGTTGTATGGAAGTGATGAATCACTAATTTCTACACCAGAAACTAATATTACACTGTTAACTAACTGGAATTTAAATAAAAACTTTAAAAAAAAGTGTATATACTCAAGGCGTACGACGTGGTGTTTTGATATACATATACACTGTCACCACGATCATAATAAAGCGAATTAACATATGTGTCCCCGCACAGTTGTCTTTTTCTACCTCCATCTTGCATAGCTGAAACTGTGTAACCTTTGACCTCCCCCAGCCCCTGGCAACCACCAGTTCCCTCTCTGTTTCAGGTTTGACTATTTTGGTTTCACACATAAGTGTGCGTCTTTCTGTGTCTTGCTAGCTCACCCAGCATAATGTCCTCCGAATCCATTCATGTTTTGCCATGGGCAGAATTTCCTCCTCTGTTAAGGTTAATAATTCCACTGTGTGTATACACAGCCTCGCACACACACGTTCTTCACCTGTTCACCCCCCGGTGGACGTCGAGGTCATTTCCATACCTCGGCTAGCGTGAATAATGCCACAGTGGACGTGGCAGTGAGAAGATGTCTTGTCTCAGGTAATCCTGATTTCCATTCCTTTGATTATGTACCCAGAAGTAGGACAACCAAGCCTATAGTCCTTTTCTTAATTTTTTGAGGAAACTCCATACTGTTTTCCAGTGACCGTACCAATTTACATCCCCACCAATAGTGTGCAAAAGTTCCCTTTTTTCCTACATCTTCACCAATACTTGTTATTTTTTTGTCTTTCTGATATAGCATTTCTGCCAGGTGTGAGGTGCTGTCTCACGTGGTTCTGATTTACATTTTCCTGGTATTAGTGATGTTGAGAGTCATTTTATATACCCGTTGGCCATTTGTAGTCTCCTTGAAGAAACTAATAGTCTATTGCTCTTTTTTCATTTGGGTTATTTGGCTTTTTTGGTCTTTGGTTGAAGGAGTTCCTCATGTACTTTGGTTATTAACCCCTTATCAGATATGTGGTTTGCAAATCTCTTCTGCCATTCCATAGGTTACTTTTTCAATCTGCCGATTGTTTCCTTCGTTGTGCAAAAGTTTTTGCTTTCATGTCCTCTCACTTATCTTTTGTTGTTGTTGTTGTTCCCTGTGCTTTTGGTGTCAGATCCAAAAAATTACTGCCCAAGGAGTTTTTTCTCTATGTTTAATTTTCTCTAGTTTTATGGTTTCAGGTCTTATGTTTAAATATCTAATCAATCCTGAGTCTGTTTTTGTGTGTACTATGAGATAAGAGTCCAACTTCATTCTCCTGCATGTGGACACCAAGTAACACCATTTATTGAAGAGATATTCTTTTCCTATTTTGTGTTCTTAGCACACTTGTTGAATATAAAATATCAAGAAAACTAAGATGGTTTTTGAAAAGGCAAACAAAATCTACACACATATAGCTTGACTAAGAAAAAAAGAGAAAATACTCAAATAAATAAAATCAGAAATGGAAGAGGAGATATTACGGTATCCACTATTGTAAGTGGGGTATTAAAGCTCCTTGCTATTATTGTACTGCTCTCTATTTCTCACTTCCGTTCTATTAATATTCTTTACGATTTAGGCACTTTGGTGTTGGGTGCATATATATTTACAATGTTATATTTTCCTGATGAAGTGAACCATTTGTCATTATATAATGACTTTGTCTTTTGTCAGAATTTTTAACTTAAAGACTATTTTGTCTGCTATTAGCATATATGAGCATACCGTCCTGTTTCCTTTTGGTTGCCATTTGCATATATCTCTTTTCACGTATTTAGTTTCAGCCTTCTGTGTCCTTAAACTAAAGTGAGCCTATTATAGATAACATACGATTGGGTCTTTTTATTTTATTCATAAAAATATGATTCGATTCGGGTCTTTCGATTAGAGAATTTAGCGCATATATATTTATAGTAGTTATCAATAGGTAAGGACTTGCCATTTCGTTAATGTTTTCTGTTTGTTTTGTACCTCTTTTGTTCCCTTTTTCTCTTACTGTCTTATCTTGGCATTTTACATACATTCTTTCACATCCTCCATCCTCAGCCTGTTGGCGTTTCGTCAGTCTTGTCACCTGGTCACCGCGAGAGGACTGCCACAGTTTGACGATCACAGCGTCATACAAATATGTACAAAGGCTGGAAAAAAGGAAAAAGATCTCTTCTCACATTCTTTTCTTCTTTCATCAGGGAGGACAGAATCTTCCAGAAATCTTCCAATAGATCTGTCTTTGGAGTCCATTAGCCAGAACGGGGTCACAAGGCTATGGTTAGCTGTAAGGAAAGCTGGTACAGTGACTATCTGATATTTTCAGCTTGAATCGCGGGGACTGGCCAAAAAAAGAATAGTAACTAACAGAGTCCGACAGACCAACACGCACTATTTGGCACCCGTTATGACAGATTTGGGGCAGGGAATTCTAGAATGTCAGGAATTCCCCTTAAGACTTTCCCAAGTTTCCTCATTAGTGTAATAAGTGAAAACTAAGACACCGGTTTCCAAACAATACCTTGAATGTAAAAGCCCCAGGCAGAGCATAACCACAAACATGACCAGGAATCTAATATTAGCGAGGGAAAGAAAACAATACCCTCCCCAGTTTGCCTGAAGTAGAAAATTTTAAAACTCAAAATATGACAAATTCTCCAGAGTTTATGGAATCAAAGGCACAAAATGTAAAACATTTCATCGTGGATTTATGAATTAGACAACATGAAGTTCGAACACCATGTTAACATATGCAGTTGGTTCAAAAGTCCTATAATCACTTTGAACTCAAATCAGTATTTCCAACTTAGTGCCTCTAAGCAGCTGGTATCTTCACCACTTACATCTGTGAGCCCATTCGTTCCCGTCAATACTCACTCACTGCTCTGTCGAACAAATTTAAAGTCTTGGTAACTGATTAATTGTGCGTTTAACATCCATTCTCAGAAACACCTCCACGATCACAAATTCGGTCTGCAGGGTTGACTTTGATTGCGAATGAGGTTTAGATTCCGAAGTCAAGCCTAGTATGGGGAGCCCTAGATAGAGAAAATAGATACGAAAAAAATAAATAAATAAAAGGATCCAAATCAGGAGGAAAAAAACAAAATTAATCTGTTTGAGATAATATAATGCCATGTAGAAAATCCTTCAGACTCCATAAAAAATCTGTTGGAACTAATAACTGAGGGGCGACTGAGTGGCTCAGTCAGTTACGCATCCAACTTCAGCTCAGGTCATGATCTCACAGTTCGTGAGTACAACCCTCGTGTCAGGCTCTGCGCTGACAGCACAGACCCTACTTGGGATTCTCTTTCTCTCCCTCTTTCTCTGCCCCTCCCCTGTCCTCTCTCTCTCTCTCAAAATAAAAAAAATTAAAAAAAAACATTTTAAAGTAAAAAAAATAACTAATAACTGAATTCAGTAAAGTCACAAGATTCAAAATCGACATACAAAAGTCAGTTGCATTTCTGTAAACTAACAGCAAACTATCAGAAAAGGAAGTTAAGAAATTCTCACTTATGAGCATCAAAAGGAATAAAATACCTAGGAATGAACTAAGGGAGTGAAGGACTTGTACACTGAAAAATGCATCATTAATGAATAAAATTAAAGAAGACCTAAATAAATGAAAAGACGTCCATGTTTATGGATTGGAAAAATCAATATGATTAAAATGTTTATACTACCCCCAAATGACCTTCAGATTCAATGCGATCCCTATCAAAATCACAATGGTATTTTCACAGAAACAGAAAAAAATTCTAAAATTCATGTTGAACCAAAAAGAGCCCCCCACCCCGACTTTCCCAGGTCACTGCTAACCACTGTTCTACTTTCTGTGCCCATGAATTTGCCTGTTCTAGCTCTCCCACATCGACGGAATCAGTGATCGTCCTGTCGGCCTTGTTCATTTAGTCTTCAAGATTCATCCGTGTTGTAGCATGCGTTCTAATTTCCTTCCTTTTTCAGGGTGAATAATACTGTATTGTGTGTACACGCACACGCACACACACACACACACACACACACACACACACACACCATATTTTGTTTATCCATTCACCTGCTGAAGGACATTTGAATTGTGTTTCTACCTCTCATATGTTGTGAATAATGTATCTATAAACACTAGCAGACAAATATTGGTTCAAACCTCTGCCTTCTTTTCTTTCTTTCTTTCTTTTTTTTTTTTTTTTTGAGGGGAGGAGGGGCAGAGGGAAAGAGAGAATCTTAAGCAGTCTCCATGGACCAGCACGGAACCTGACGTGGGGCTCCATCTCCCCAGCTGTGAGATCATGACCTGAGCCAAAATCACGAGTCGGATGCTTAACTGACTGTGCCACCCAGGCGCCCCGAGCCTCTGCTTTCAATTCTCTTGCGTATATATCCAGGAGTGGAATTGCTGGGTCGTGTGGTAGTTATATTTTTAATTTTTTGAGGATTCTCCATGTTGTTTTTTATAGTGGCTGCAACGTACCATTTTCCATTCCCCCCAAGAGTGTACAAGGGTTCCCTTTTCCCCACGTCCTCGTCAACACTTGTTATCTTTTTCCATGATGACTGTCCTAACAGGTGCGAGGTAACATCTCATCATGGTCTTAATCTGCATTACCCTAACGATTGGTGATGGTGAAAACGTTTTCATTTGCTGACCGCGTGTATGTCTTCTTTGAAGAAATGTCTCTTCGAGTCTTTGCCTATTTTAAACTCAGGTTGTTTTTTTCTATTTAGTTGTAGGAGATATAGAGATAGATAGATAGATAGATAGATAGATAGATAGATAGATAGATAGATAGATAGATGATAGATAGATAAATGTAGGGATAGATACAGCATTATCGAGAATACTGCATACGCAATAGAAATCACTGGAAGTGTCCAATTCAGTAGATTGTGTACGTTTACAGAGCTGTGTAACCATCACCATCGTCAATTTTGAACCTGTGCATTAACGCTCCCCCAAACCTCATATACCTATCAGTTTTTCCCAGCCCCCCAGTCCTAGGCTTTCCGACTCTGTGGTGTGTCCATTCCAGGTATCTTATGTAAGTGGAATCACACACCATGAGGCCTTTTGTGGCTGGCTTCTTTCACTAAGTATAATGTCTTCAGGGTCCATCCGTGCCGTAGCGTGTATCCATAGTCCCTTACTATCCTGAGCTGGGGCTGCGCCTGCACACAGCCCGGGCGGGCAGGAGGGAAGGCTACCTCCGAGACTGTCGGGAGCTACGTGATATCTAAGAGCAAATGAATGGAAACCCAGTAAAAGCATGCCATTTAGTTATAGAGACAACAACCCAAAGACACAGCTAAAACAGTTAGAAGATGGTTGCTGTGCAGAATCTTGGTGGATTTCTTTCATCAGGAATTTTTTGTTTTGTAGGCTTTTTGTGTGAGTTAATATTCTAATGATATAGGATTTTATTTTAAAGAATCTTTTTGGATAAGTTTTTTTTTAATGTTTATTTTTGAGAGAGAACAAGAGATACAGAGTGTCAGGGGAGGGACAGAGGGAGAGGGAGACACAGAATCCAAAGCAGGCTCCAGGTTCTGAGCTGTCAGTGCAGAGCCCAAGCTTGTCAGCACAGAGCCCGATGCGGGACTCGAACTCATGAATTGGGAGATCATGACCTGAGCTGAAGCCGGACGCTCAACCGACTGAGCCACTCGGGCGCCCCTACGAAATCGTTTTAAATTCACTTTAAAATGCTTGTGATTTAGCCTGGCCCTTCACTTTCTGTTACTTTGTTTTGAAAGCGAATGCAATGCCCAGCGTAGCCACGACAGCATCCCAGAGCCGTACGGAAGTGCAGGAAAGACCTGTGTGTGTGTACCGCGTCCACTACGACTTTGGTCTAATCTCCAAATGCAACGATTTCATCTCCAAGTTGTTCCCCGACTGTTCCCATTGTGTCATTGTCCCTCCGTACTAATTGCAAACTTAGCTTTTCTCCTTCCTTTTGTGGCCCCGTAGCCCAAGCCAGCCGTCCCTGCGTGTTGCTGTCTGTGTCCCCTGAGCTTCCGCACGGCCCGGGGGCAGCGACCTGACGCTCCTCCCTGCAGATCAGGAGCCCTCAACGCTTCTCCAGGGCATGGCCTTTTCCTGACACAAGTAGGAGGGAAATGAGGCAAATCAGAACCAGAAGGAAAGCATTCCATGGGAAAACTGGGGAGTGTCGAACATCGAGAAGGTTTCTAAATCCTAAATAGTCCCTACAATTCCTGTTCCTTCACTCATCCTTCGTTGGTCGTGGTCACGTGGTTGGAGAGCCAGCTCTGTGAGTTGTGTTTTGGTGGCATCGGGGCTGCTGATGTGAGAAAGGGACAGACGGCGATGTCACAGGCTCTTTCCCTGTTCCCTCTTCACTGGCCTGTGGAGAAGCTCGCCCGCGGCCGCTCGAGGCCGCCCCTCCGCTGCTCACACCCACCACCACCACCCGTACCTTGGAGGGAGGGCATTTGCTCTGGGACTTCGATCTTCTGAATTCCCAGTGTGGTTTGCCTCCTACTCAAAACTTACAAAGTCGGGGCGCCCTGGCTGGCTCAGATGGTTAAGCGTCCGACTCTTGATGTTGGCTCAGGTCATGATCTCGCGGTCTGTGAGTTCGAATCCCGCATCGGACTCTGTGCTGACAGCTCAGAGCCTGGAGCCTGCTTCAGACTCTGCGTCTCCCTCGCTCTCTGCCCCTCCCCACTCGTGCTCATGCTCTCTGTCTCAAAAATAAATAAACTTAAAAAAAAAACCGTACAGAGTTCACAGTAGAAAGAAATGAAGACGCTCCCTCTAGCAATACATTTCTTATCAATTGTCCATTTCAGATGAAAGAGACCAAAATTACTGAAAGACCCAACTTCCCCAGAAGCAGCAAGCCATGGGTAGTCGGCGTTGGAAACGAAAACATCACGGTGAGTCTCGAGCCCAATCACCGATGTTACCAAGCCAGCACCAGAGCTTAAAACCCGTTTTGATTTTTTAATTCTTTATTTACTAAAATGTGCCTAACCTCGATATTTAAGTTACTGTTCCTACCTCTTTTTGAACAAAGACCAAGTTTCTCACTGTGTTTGGCGCTCCTGGGGTCCTTTTGTGGCTGCTTTTGAAAACACACAGCCAAGTGGATTCCCCAGCCCGGGCAGTCTCCGGGACTCCGAACCGTACATGCAAGAAACAAGAGGACTGACCTCAAAGTGCACCTCGGCCCTGAAATCTTGGGAAGAACGGCCTACAAACAACAGCGCTTGGGTCTATCAGATTTATAACTTGAGCAAAACCACAACCATGTAGTGCACGGTCTCCACCAGCCGGTGTCGACGAGGACCACGCCCGCACGGCCCGAGGAGGCGCAGCGAGCAGCCACCCAGGGCACCCCGCCCTGCTCGAGGGCAGAGTCTGTGGCAAAATCAGGCCACATGCCTCGCAGGAAGAGTTTCCAGCCGAGTTTTGCTCATCGCCGTCCTCCGAGCCTGTCGTCCCCAGGGAGAGAAGGCCGACCCGTGATGCGCCGGGCTAAACCGCGGCCCCCGGCCCGCCACTCACTCTCCAGGAGTTTCTGGTTCTTCAGCGGTGATTTCCAGGTCGCTGCGTAGCAAGGACAAAAATCACATTTTTCTCTTTTCCATTCGAAAGGGTTTTTCTTGTCACAGAGTGTGTCAGGAGGATGGAACGCTTGACGTAATCCCAGATTCCTTGCCTCTCACTTACTCATGAAACAAAGCAATTAGCCGCACGTGCCTGCTCGGAGCTGGGAAGGCCACGGCCAGCAGCCCGAGGTCCCAGCCTCACTCTGTTTCCCGTCACGACCCGTTCTGCTCACTCGCTCACTCACGTCCCTTGATCGGCATGTAAGGACACCAGTGAGCCAAGGCAACTGCTAAAGAAATATTCCTTGTGAATTATATTTTAAAAAAGAGAGACCGTGGGGGCGCCCTGGGTAGCTCACTCGGTTAAGCAACTGACTTCAGTTCAGGTCGTGATCTCACAGTTTGTGAGTTCAAGCCCTGCGTCAGGCTCTGTGCTGACAGCTCAGAGCCTGGAGCCTGCTTCAGATTCTGTGTCTCCCTCTCTCTCTGCCCCTCCCCTGCTCGCACTCTGTCTCTTTCTGTCTCTCAAAAATAATAAATAAACATTAAAAAAAATTTTAAAGAGAGACTTTCAAGCATTATGAGCACAAGACCGTCAATCCGTTGTTTGTCCAAAACCCTAAGATCCTTTTTGGAGGCCGGCTGTTCCCTAGCAGCTTAGAAGATAAATTTATGTTTCTTCTTGTGTTGGAAAGCCACAGGAGGCAGAACGAACCTCCCAGAATTTCCCATCCGTTTGGGTTGCCTTACAAGTAATTTATAATCTCAACCCTTGGGAAACCACACCGCGGCTCCTTACAGAAAGTTCAAGGACAGAGATCCGTGTCTTCAGTTCACGGCGAAGGCTTAGCCAGTGTAGAGTCTGTCGCTGGGAATCTTCAGAAAGACAGAATCCCCCTCCGAGGGCCTCACCAAGATGTGCGCTCTCAGGAGGACGAAACGGGGGGCCTGCTCGGCGGGACAGAAGCCAACTTTACCTAGACCCACAGCTAAGTCCCTTCCCCTTTTCTGCTGTAGAGCAGTTGGCGCGAGCTGTCACGGCCTGAAACAGTAAAGCTCTTTTAAGGACAGAAAGTGTGTTTCGGTTAACGTGGCCTTCCCGACACCTACCACGTAGCCAGTGCTTGAAGAATTAAAGCAAGACTAGAAGTTCTCCTCTTTGACGGGGTGAGAAGGAAAGTGACTGTGCGTATCACCTCCTGCTGTCCCCACCGTCCGCGGGACGGTCTCCAGCAAAGAACCGCAAGGAGCGAACGTGCCTCCTTCAGGAAAAGGAGCAAGAACAGGGCTCCCAGGAGAACTGGCCGGGCCGTCGGCGCAGAACGGGGTGCAGAGGCTGAAGGCGGGTCCAGGAGGTGCCCTCGGGTTCCTGAGCGGCTGGAGGAGGCCGGGCCTCCCGAGGGCGGCGGGAAGGGACAAAGAGACGGGGCCTGGAGTGGGGAGGGGTCGGGAGAAGATCCCGGGTGCCCTGCCATCATCTGCGCGTTCTCCGCCCTCTCCAGGGGAGCCCAGGGTGAGGACGCACGGAGACTCCGGGGCTCCAGAGGGGGGTCGGTGCTGCTGCATGGGGGGAGGGGTGGGCGGGTGCTCAGGGATGGCATCCCGAGATCAGGAGCTGGGTGGCCGGCTTTGTGTGCCTACAGCGTTTCCATCTCTGGTGCTTCCTAGTTGCCGCCCCGGACGTGTGGCCGTGTCACAGCCGAGGCTCACCTGCCCCCAGCAAACGGTCAGTGTTCACAAGACAGTCTGGAGTCCGAGGGTAAAATCTCGTTCCCTGGTTACTTCCATGAGCCCGGGGGCCAGCGGCTCAATGCTTGAGGACACAGCCCGTCGCCTGCCATACACTGACACGACCCCTCCGGGAGGACTCACCCTCAGGAAGCCCAGCAGCCCACTGTCACCCTGCCGCGATGGTTAGGGCCACCCGAGACAGCCAAGGCTCATGGGGACACGAGTTCACTTCGCAGAAAGTGCGACAGGATCCGTTTTCAACGCCAGCCCGCCGCTGGGACAGATACAGCGATCCCGCGGTGTCAGTCGGTCAACAGTGCCTTTTCTTTATCCGGCGTCCGAACAAAATCAAGTCGCAGCACATCCGATGGCCCCTACTGCACACTCCTCCAGACCACGGGCCCACATTTCACGGCCCACCTCCCGCGCAGCGGTAGCCAAGGGTTTGGTCTCTGACTATGCGAACAGCCCTCTTGGTCCCCTGCGCATCTGGGGCCCAGCGGCCCCTCAGCCCACGTCGCTGATGTGCTGGCCCCAGGGCTTGTGCCACAGAAGGCTCCGGCTTTGCTGCCGAGCACCGGCCCGTGGCTAATCCCTGATCTCACGGGGATCCTGCCCGCCGCAGAGCCGGCTTCCATCCCCGGGCGTCAGACCACACACCGCTGCCGGATGCCCCCGCCTCACAAAGGCATTCCTGCGTCTGTGGTCCCTGAGCCAGCAGCTTATGAAATGCAGCGTCTTCCTCTTCCCAGAAGTCAGTTAGTGTCCCCTGCCTGAGCAGGCAGCCCTGCCGGGCTCCTCGAGCACAGGAGGAGTTGGCCATCACGCCCCCAGTGAATTCAGGTTGTAAGCACACCAGGAATTATTTTCAGAGCACACAACACCTTTCTTTAAATTTTTTTAGTGTTTATTTATTTTTGAGGGAGAGAGAGACAGATCGTGAGCAGGGGAGGGGCAGAGAGAGGGAGACACAGAATCCAAAGCAGGCTCCAGGCTCTGAGCCGTCAGCACAGAGCCCAATGCAGGACTCGAATCCAAGAGCTATGAGATCATGACCTGAGCTGAAGCTGGACACCCAACTGACTGAGCCATCCAGAGCCCCTCTATTTAAAAAAAAAATTTTTTTATAATACCTTTCTTTAAAGAAGTGCAGACAGGTTGCTTTCAATTGCTTTCCAAAACACTACCAAAAATTTTCTTATCTAAGGAAAGTATTAAAGTGACTTAATAACTCCAGAAATCGAAGTATTCAGAAGAGTCCTGCAGTGCACAGTAAGGCCAGGATTGTATCTCCGTAGGGCAGGTTCCTGAGAGGTGCAGTCGCGAGGTCAAGGCCACGCATATTTAAAATTTTGAAAATTGGGGCGCCTGGGTGGCTCAGGCAGGTAAGCATACGACTCTTCATTTTGGCTCAGGACATGATCTCATGGTTTGTGAGATTAAGCCCCGCACTGGGCTCTGCAAGGACAGTGAGGAGCCTGCTGAGGATTCTCTCTCTCCCACTCTCTCTGCCTCTCCTTCACTCACACCCTCTCTCTCTCTCGAAAATAAATACAAAAAAAAATATGAAATGCCAGATTTTATATCCCGAGTCTTCACCTGCCTTTGGACCTATTTCTGGGCTCTCAGACTGCGATGTCTCGGGGAGTAGAGGGCAAGCCGACTACTTCTTATTCCCATGGTAGGCTCGTCCCGGGACCTCCCTCCCCCCTCCCCCATTTTGCCCGTCCCCCCACTCCCTTTCTCTCTGGCAACCGTCAGTGTGTTCTCTGTATTTATAGGACTGACTCTGCTTTTTGTTTATTCATCTTTAAAGTTTATTTCTGAGAGAGAGAGAGAGGGAGACAGAGGTTCCAAAGCAGGCTCCAAGTTGACAGCACAGAGCCCGATTCGGGGCTCAGACTCACAAACTGTGACATCACGACCCGAGCCGAAGTGGGGCACCTACCCGACTGAGCCCCCCAGAGCCCCTATTCATTTTTTCATGTCCCATTTACGAGTGGAGCTGTGTGGCATTTGTCTTTCCCAGTCTGACTTATTTCACGCGGCGTAATACACCAGGTCCGTTCGTGTTGCGCAAGCGGCCCAATGGCGTCTTCTTCAGAGCCGTGTAATATTCCACTGTGTGTGCACCCCGCGGTTTCCTCACCCACAAGTCTCGGTGGACACCGTGACCGCTTCCGAGTCTTGGCTGTTGTAAGTGACACTGCAGTAAACACAGGGCTACAGATATCTCCTCCAGTTGGTGTTTTCACTTTCTCTGGGGAAACGCCCAGGAGTGGACTTGGCGGATCGTAGGGTAGTTCTATTTATAATTTCCCAGGAGCCTCCAGGCTGTTCTCCAGAGCGGCTGCCCCCGTGTGCACTCCCACCAGCACTGCACGAGGGTCCCCGCTTTTCTACATCCTCGACACCATCCGTTTTGTCCTGAGTTGTTAATTTAGCCACGCTGACAGGTGTGCGGGGGTATCTCAGTGTGGCTTTGATTTGCCGCCTGGGGGGCTCCGCTGCCCCCACAGATGGTGGTGACCGGGCCGAGCTGCAGAGCAGACCCCTCATCAACACGGAGCCTGCTGAACCCGACGCCGGGCTGCAGGCTCCAGCGCAATGTGCCCCTGTGTCCTCCGCCTGCGGCCCTCAGGGCAGGGCGCCTCCTCCCCCGAGGGGGCCGGAGACGCTTCTGCCAGAAGCAGTACACCCTCAGTGACTCACCTCTGTGGGGGCTAGGGCACCGTCCACACCGTGTGGGCTAGTGCGAAGTCTATACCCACAAGGGCTACCAAGCCATCTTCATCTGCTCCAGCCAGCGCACCGTCCACACCCGCTCAAGCTACTGTGCCGTCCTCACGAGCCAGCGCACCGTCCACACCCGCGAGGCCGGCTGCGGACCCCTGGTTCCGCCGTCACCAGGAGAAGGGACGCCAGCTCACACATCCCCTCTGGCTGCTCATTCAGCCTGGCTAGGCCGCCAGTTTTCTTACCTGCAAGCCAGAAATCGGAAAACCCGGACAGGATTAAAGGACACAGCAAGCTCGAGCCTGCCGTGTCTCGAGGGGGTGGTGTGGACAGACCCAGAAGCCTGCTGTGCGCGAGGGACGTGCACGCGGTGGGGGTGCAGTCGGGTGTCCCGCCCCCCACCCCGGACCACCGTGGACAAGGACGCTGAGGCACCCCCACGGGAGACTCGGGGCCGCGCCCAGAGGTGTGCACCCTCCCTGCGTCCGGGACACTCTGTCCTGTCCCTGTTGAGATGTTCCTCACACACGTCCTCAACAGCAGTGATTCTCAGGCCTTTTGCTCCTTTGAAAATTCAGATGCATCATGAACCTTCCTCCCGAAAGAAAAAAAAAAGCCCGTTAGTCACGGGTGGACAGACTCGGCATCGATCAGTGCAGCCCCAGCAGGTGTTCCAGCAGCCTTCTAAAGCTTCGATCTTTGATCTAGAAGTCCTACAGAAATGCATTAGACCTACGACAGCCAAAGTCATTTCTCAAAATAAGAACTAACTTGGAGACCTAACATCATCTGATGGCCAGATTATAATGAGTTCACAGTGATGGAGGCAGGGCACTTTTGTTCGCAAACACCGACAAAATAAATCAGTGGAGGGGAAAGGAGTTCAGGGATCCAGCCGCCCTGCGTGGACAGCTGATCTCGACCAAATTTCAGAAGCAAGTTAATAGAGAAATAATAGCCTTTTCACTAAACGGTACTGCAACGATCAGATATTCACACTTTAAAAGATGGCACTTGGGATGCCTGGGGGGGCTCAGTCGGTTGAGCATCCAACATCCAACCTTGGCTCAGGTCATGATCTTGCAGTTCGTGGGTTTAAGGCCTGCTGAGCTGTCAGCACAGAGCCTGGAGCCTGCTTCGGATTCTGTGGCTCCTTCTCTCTCTCTGCCCCTCCCCTGCTCACGCTCTGTCTCTCTCGCAAAAATAAAATAAAAAAATAAAAAACTTAAAAAAAAAAACATGACACTTTTATTCCACCGAGTGAAAACGTGGCGGGGCTGTGGGGTGAAAGGGGTCTGTGGCCACCGCACCGACTTGAACCCTTGAATCCTTGCTAGAAATTCGCAGCGCCATCAGGTTGCCGGGACGGCCCCGGACCTCGTCCGCCACCGACAGTCGCCAGGTGCCCAGCGGGGCTCAGAAGGAGGTGCCAGCACCGACCAGTTTCCCCGGGAAACTGCCCAGAAAACACATCTCACGCCTCCCAGGCCCGTCTGCCTCTGGATTCGGAAGGAAGCCATTCAGCACACGTAAGCTTCTAAACTTCTCGATAGATCCCCCCACCGATACAACCTAGCTCCCTGCTCCTGCACTGGGGCCCTCTGGGGCGGGGGAGGGAGGTCGGCAGGGGCCAGGCCACGAGGAACACAGCTCAGGGCGTGCCACCTGAGCCGGTGCCCGGCCGGGGCCCCTAAGCACCCACGCCAGGCCCCAGACTCCAATTAAATCCCGAGGAATTAGGGTTCAAGGTGGCAGGTCCCGTCTGCCTTTGTTCCAAGCCGGGAAGCTGCAGCATGGTTCAGAACGAGGGAGATCTCTGAGTTTCTGGAAGCAAATAGAAACTCTGCCCCACAAACAGCCGAAACCAGATTCTCGGGAGGAGGCGGCAGGACGAGCGGAGGCGGGGAGAACGGAGAGTATGTTTTATTGGACGGAGTGGACGAACGGGAGACGGAGGTGGTGAATCCTTCCATTAGGAATAATGGCTCGGGTTTATAGGGCGCCTTCCTTCTGAAGATCTGAAGCCATTCCCATCCCTGCCGTTTCGTTCACAGCAACTTGGGCAACGAGACACTGTTGTGAAGTAAACATCAAATGCAGGAATGCTGCCGAGAGGGGGAAGGGGCCTCGAGAGAAGCCCGCGGGCCCTGCGGCGCCCCAGAGGGAGGGGGCTGCCGGGCCGGGGGTGGGAGCGGGCGGCCGGCGCTCCCGGGACCTGCCGGCTGCCTCCTTCCTGGTTTCCGCCAGGCGAGGCCCCGGCGGGTGCAGGGGCCTTCCCGTTCCCAGCTCTTTGTCCCCCTGTTCTTCTAACGGTAGACTTCACGCTAGAGCGGTTTGGGTTCACGCTGAACCCGGGAAGAGATTTCGCACAAGCCTCCTGGCCGCCCCCCCTCCCCGTGCGTGGCTGCCCCCACTGTCAACACCCCCACCAGAGGGGGGCGTTTGTGACGAGTGACGAGCCCACAGGGACAGTCGTCATCACCCACAGTCCGCAGTTTACACGGGTTCACCCCGGGACGAGCCTTCCGCGGGTTTGGGCAGATGCATAATGACGTGTGTCACCATTACTGTCACGGCGCTGTTCCGCTGCCCGGAGTCCCTGCGTTCTCTTCACTCCTCGTCCCTCGCCCCCGGGGACCCTGACTGTCCACTGTCCCTCCAGCTCTACCTTTCCCGAACGTCACGTAGCTGGAACCGCAGTCTTTCCAGCTGGACTTCCTTCCACGTGACCGTCCTTACAGTTCCTCCATGTCTTTTCGTGGCCCAATAGCTCGTTTCTTTTTTTTTTAATGTTTATTTTTGAGAGAGAGACAGACAGACAGTGGGAGCAGGGAAGGGGCAGAGAGAGAGGGAAACACAGAATCCGAAGCAGGTTCCAGGCTCTGAGCTGTCAGCACCGAGCCTGACGTGGGGCTCCAACCCACAAACTGTGAGATCATGACCTGAGCTGAAGTCGGACGCCCAACTGACTGAGCCACCCGGGCGTTCCTACTTGTTTCTTTTCAACCCTGAATAATATTCCATTGTCGGATGGACCACAGTTTACTTGTCCGTTCACCCACGAAGTCCGTCTTGGCGAACTGTGTGAGTTTGGGCGATGACGAGCAGAGCTGGAGTGAGCGCCGAGTGCAGGCGGTGTGGACGCCGGCGCCCACCTCCGCTGGGAAGCAGCACGGGCCGCGATCACTGGGTCCCGCGGAAAGAGCAGGTTAGCTTCTATTGCCATCGCCATCTCTAGAGTCCTAGTCCTTTTTTCAAAGTTTCGTATTGAAGTAGAGCATCGCACCACAGCGCCACGTTAGTCTCCCACGTGTGACACTCGATTTCGACGAGTCCATGCGTCTGAGAGCAGTTCAGTTGCTAAGAGACCACCTAGCACTGTTTTCCACGTCGCATTCCCCCCAGCCACGAGGGGAGTTCCTACGGCTTCGGTCGTTCTGTGTCAGGCAGGAGTGGCCAGCCCGCAGCAGAAACCAAACAACATGGGCAGTACCTGCAAGGGGACCCGTGCACCTCAGCCCCGGGACACATGCACAGGGCTGCGGGAGGAAGTGCGTGGCGTCCTAAGTGGCGGCGGCGCCCGGCGTGCCCTCCGGGGCGTGGGCACAGGGGATCGGTCCCGTGGTTGCACTTACTTACTCAAGCATCGAGGAGACAGACCCCTGACGTGTGCCAGGCGCCCCTGCTCGTGTGTCGGGGACCCCCCAGCCCGCGCCCCTCCTCCAGCCTAGACGCAGACGCGATGCTGGCCGCCTGGGAACTAGAAGCGTCACCTGCCAGGCAGGGAGCAGGTGGGGGCGCGGCGCCGCTCGCTTAACCTCACGGAGGGCTGGAATGCCCCCGACGCTTTCTCGGAATTACGTGACCCGACAGCCTGTGCAGCGAGTGGCCTCCTTGACCTCCAGATTACAAAGCCTGATGTAAAAAAGGAATTTAGGGATAATCCAGGGAGTTTGAATATCCACCAGGTGCTCGTTGATGGTAACGTCATGTCTGCAATATCACAGACCGATGTCCTGTGGTTTAGAGGTGCACAGGGAAGGATCTAGCACTGCAAACATATGGAGTCCATTATCTGCTCCGATGAAGGCCAACGAAAACAAACCAACGAGTGGGGACGTGGGGGTGGGAGAGAGGCAGTGGCTCGCAAGCTTCAGGGTCCCCCAGAGGATGTTTAACGCCCTTCGGTGGGACCCCAGCGCTGCCGGTCCCGCGGGGCTGGGTGAGACCTGGAATGTTCCCTTCTGACGAGTCCGGGGTGCTGCTGACGCTGCCGGTTCGCACTCTCAGAACCTTGGTGTAAAGGAAACAGCGAGATTGCAAAACGAGGGAGGTCACGCGCTGGGCGCGGGGTCGCGGGGAGGTCACCCCCCCGCCCCCCGGCCGGGGCCAGGGATCCTTACACCGCTGTCTCCACATTTGCGTGCTTAACGTAGAGGCGCCTGCACGTCTTTTAAGCCGTACTTTCTCTGCACGTTTTTAGAGCTGGGGACAGGTCGACGACCCAGAAATGGAATTCTCGCCAAGACCTTCCTCCACCCAAAGCTTCCGTGAGGAATCGCGTCAGGTCCAGGAGACACGCGGCCAACACGCCCGCAGAGTGCCCGTCTCTTCTCCCCGTTTGGCCGAGGTTCGGCGACAGTGACTCAGCCACACGCCTCGGGAGGGAGGACAACAGGTGCGTGGTCCCGGCAACTCGCCACGACAGGGAAAACCCCACGTTTCAGGGGCTTAGTTTACGAATAGCTCTTGTCCCGCTCCGTGGTGCTGCCCCCTGCCTCCCTCCCCAAGGAGTAAAAACGCTCCGTGGTTTAAACCAGAGAGACATTTGCTCCTGTTTCCTCTGGGGCCTCCTGAGCTGCTCAGGGGCCAGCGCCCTGCTACACCGGCCTCACGGCCTGGCCCAGCGTGGCAGAGAAGGTGAGTGGGACCGGTCGAATCCGGAAGGCTCCTGAGGCTCCGGCCCCACGCCGCTGTCTCCCCTGGGGTCCACTCCACCGCAGGGACAGCAGAGACGGGGCTGCGACACAGTCAGAACGGGGACAGATGAGCACAAAGCCTCGTCATCAAAGAGCCACAACTCCTCCCTTAACACTCAGGACCCCCCCCCCCAGAGCCCAGGACCCGGCCTTTCAAACCCGGCCTGGCCATCCAACCCAGTCTCTTATAAGATTGCCCCCCGGCCTACTCAGAAACACAGGCAGGAACTACCGTGTAGCCCAGGAGCTGGGTGGGACTTAAATCCCCCTCTCTCGAGCACAAATAAATGAGAAACCCGTGCCTACCCCATTCCGTGGCAAAGTTCCTGGGTGCCGGGGGCAGAGACGGGCCTCTGGGCCGGCAGGAAACCCACGTGTGAGCGTGCGTCTCGGCTCTTCCCAGAATGGGTCAGGTCGGCAATTTTAGGATAATCTGCTTCCTGTGATTTTCTTACCTAACAGTGACTTACACGCTAGCGCCTAAAACCCCTGCCAAGACCTGCAGCCGTCAGGCCGACCAGACGGACGCGATCCCCAGTGCAGGGGGCAAGGCTGCAGGTGGGCGGGCCCCCCCGGGTCGTGGGGAGAGGCTGCCGGTTCCCCGAGCCCGCGGGGTAGAGCCTCTACTTCGCTCTGCAAGGAGAATTTGTCGCCAGGCCTTCGAGGTCTCCGTTTCTTCAAAACAGAATGATAAAAATCAGCACGCGTGCCGGTAGAAAAACTGCAAAATGTGGCTCAGAAAAATTACAGTATTTGCACCGTAAGCTCTGCTGTGTCTGTGCCGCACTGCGTGCATCGCCAGAATGTTCTGTCTCGCAAACGTGTCGCTGATTTTCAAGCCAGAACCCGAAACGAAGCCCCAGCCATCACCTGTGTGCACACCTTAAAGGAAGATTTAAAATAACTGAGGTTGAGGAGAAGAGCCTTGGAAAGTCAAACCTCGACCCCACTGGGCAATTAGGGAAGACGCGTTTTAGACGGAACCTCCGGGTGTTCGGGCAAAGCAGAGCTCAGCGCGACGAAACCCCGTTGCCCCTGCCGGTGGCCCTGGAGGCTCAATAAAACCTCGGGCGTCCGGAGGACGGCTGGCCGGAGGGCTGAGCCTGCTCGTGGCCCTGCCCCGCGGGGACCGGCACTCTGGCGTCCCCTCCCCGGAGAAGCCCGGCTGAGCCCCAGCTCTATGTCCGCTCCTGTTCTGGCCTCCTCTGTGCAGAGGCGGGAGACAAGTTCAAAGGCCTCGAGGGAACGAGTGGCCAAGGCAGTTTCAAGCCTGAGCCTGCCTGCGCCGAGGCCCACACGCAGCCTGAGAGTGGGGAGGTGGGGGGCAGCACAGAGCCCTCGTTCCCCGGGTGGCGGCGCGGCGTGTGGAGGCCGGCTTCCAGACCAGCTCACGGCTGTTCTGCACGGTGTGGTGGAGACAACCTCACAGTCACAGGCTGATGACCGTTCATGGCAGTCAACCCAGGAGACTAGCCACACGTACAACTACGTCTTCAACAGGACGGGGCCCGAGTTCCTAACTGCGCTTGGAAACGAGGTAGAGGCTGGGACCGAAGCAGGAAAGCGAGCCGGCCTGGTTACTGGCTCGGCCCGCCGCCTCCCTGCCGGCGCCTGGCCCCTGCTCCGTGTCCACGTCCACTCCGCCCGGGTGCAGAGTTGGACAGAGATGACCGTGGGTGCCCTGGCGACTGCTGGCCCCTGTGACCGGGGTCCAGACCAAACCCCAAGAAGGCCTGGCAGCTGGAGCCGTGCATTCCGGGCGGCTGAGCCACCCCGTGAGAAGTACGCTCTCTCCTGGGGACGCCCGGCGAGAGGCCTGGGATTCACCCAGCGCCCCCTGCACACGCACTGGATGGGGGCCCGGCCCGTTCCGTCTCCGCCTCCGGCCACCGGAATGGCAGCCCGACAGATCCGGGGCCCCACAGAGTCTCCTGGCTTTCCCACTGTCTGTGGGTCTCTGTGCTTCTGTGGGCGAGCGGCACCGTTGCTGGTGGGGTCCTCCGCACGAGAGCCCCCCACCCCATGCCTTCCCAGGACAGAGCCGGGATCAGATACGCTGACACACCCGGAAGGGATGGCTTCCCCTGGGGCCCAGAACCTCGGCCTCGCAGGGAAAAGGTTAATCACCGAGGTTAGTCAGGAACGAGGTCAGCAAACAGCCATCACTTAAACCCCTTTTTCATTTTATTTTTTAATTAATTACTTTTTAAAGTGTATTTATGTCGAGAAAGAGAGCACAAGTAAGAGAGGGGGAGAGAGAGACAGAGAGAGAGAATCCCAAGTAGGCTCCACACTGTCAGCACAGAGCCCAACGCGGGGCTTGAACTCACGAACTGTGAGATCATGACCTGAGCCGAAGTCGGACACTTAGCCGACTGAGCCACCCAGGTGTCCCTTAAATATCTTTTTAAAAATTATTTTTATTTATTTTTTTAGTTGAAGTATAGTCGGCCCACAATGTTACGTAAGCGTCGGGTGTACAGCACAGCGGCTGGCTTCTCCACCTGCGCTCACCACAAGTGTGGCCACCCTCCATCACCATCGTGACGCGCTCACAGTCCCGGCAACTCCGTTCCCCATGCTGTGCCTTTCATCCCTGTGACTTATTCATTCCACCACTGGAAGCCTGGACCTCCCACCCCCTCACCCACCCCCTTCCCCTCTGGCCACCACCAGTTTGTTCTTTGTATTTATGGGTCTGTTTCTGCTTTTTGTTTATTCGTTCATTTCTTTCTTAGATTCCACGTATGAGTGAAATCATACAGGATTTGTCTTTCTCAGACTTATTTCACCGTGTTACTCTCTAGCTCCTTCCATGTCGCAAACGACAAATCTCATCCTTTCTTATGGCCGAATATATATCACACATATCATATATAATATATACGTACATACCGCATCTTCTGTATCCGGGCATCTATTAGTGGACACTTGGGTTCCTTCCGTATCTTCGCTGTTGTAAATAATGCTGCTTTAAACATGGAGGGGTGTGTATCTGTTCAAATTAGCATTTTCATTTTCTTTGGGTAAATACCCAGGAGCGGAATGACTGGGTCATAGGATAGTTCTAGTTCTAACCTTCTGAGGAGGCTGCACGCCGTTCTCCGGAATGGCTGCACCAGTGTGCGTTCCCAGCAACGGTGCATGAGCGTTCTTCTAAAATACCTTTAACAGGAAGAAAGCTGTCTGTGCTGTTTCTTTTTAAGAAGAAAAAGTTTTCTTTTTAAAGTTGAGGGAAACCATATTGGTCCCCAATCCCGGCTGCTTGTTAGAATCACCTGGAAAGATTCCCAGAGCATTTAAAAAAGAACTTTTAAAAACACAGATGGGAGACGGGAGGTTCTGAGGAGCATCTGTGGCTGAGAGCCCTTGCCCTTGGCGGCTGGCGGAGATGCCCCCATCCGCCTGTTCCGTGATTCTTCGCTGTGACTTCTGTTTTCCCAACTCGGAGTGAGCCCCTGGCGACAGCAAATCACCAGACAGCAAATCGAGGTGCAAAAGGAAAATTATAAAAAATCTCATTATCACTTACTCTGTATTTATAACTCGTTAAGTTTTCATTGAAAAAACTTGTTTTGCTCTGTACCAATGCAAGGATTGGTCTTCAAATAATTCAGTCTCAATTGTTGTTAAAACGATTCCTTAATAATGAAACAGAGTTACTAGCTAGAGGGTCGAACAACCGAGAAGAAAGTAATTTGCATTTGTAATTTATATCAAGTATGATTTTAAATTCTCTTTCACAGTAAACACAGCTCGTTTTTACTGAGCTGCGGCAGAAACTCAGGCCGGCCTCCTCGCGGGGTGGGAAGCACTTCCTCAGCTTCTAACCACGAGCCCCATCCCGCCCCGGCACCTCGCTCACCCCGGAGGCGGCCTCCACACACTGTGGCGACACGGTGACACACCGGGGGGTCAGGAACACCCTGGTAGTTCCCTCTTCTAACTTGCGCATGCTCTGACGTGGAAGCCAGAAGACAGAGCGGGACTGTGAAGTCTGTGACGAGGGAGGGGCTCCTGCGCCCCGTGGGAGCCTCGGGGGAGCACACGCACCTGGGGAGGGAGCACGCCGTCCACGGCACCGCGTGCGCAGGAAGCCCAGAGCCCAGGAAATGCCCACAGGGCGAGCACCTTGGGGTCGTCAGCATCGCGACGCTAATACAGCCTGCCCAGCGCCCCAGATGTCCCCAAGTGACCCCTCCCAGGCGCCACCCCCCAAGTACCCGCCATGCCGACTTCTACCCCACAGCCTGGCTTCCGTGTGCCGTGTGTGCGCGCCTCTGGGTCCGCATGCTCTTGCTCGGCACCACGTCAGGGATGTTTTGCACCCTCGTGCGGGCATTCCTCCCTGGGCTGGCAGGTTCCTCAGGCGGGCACGGTCCCCGGGCGCCCGGCTGGCCTGCGTCCAGCTTCATTGGGCGTTGACCAACAGTTTTCCAAAGTAGCTGTGTCTATCTTCCTTCTTCCAGGCATGTGTGAGTGTCTACCAAGACACACACTGGTCCCTTGTTGCTCATTATTGCTTATTGATTTGCAGGAGTTCTTTACATATTGTGGATATGAGCCCTGTGTCACATATTTGTGTAAATAGCAAATAGCCTTTTTATAACCTTCATGTTGTCTTTTGATGGAAGAGCTTGCACTTGTGGTCCGTTTTCAGTTACCCCTGCCTTTCCCTGTCTTTCCTCGCCCCACTCCCCACCCCCCAGCTAACCCCAGAGGCCTATCAACTCTATCAGCCTTTTCGAAGAAGCAGCTGGTGGCTCTGTGGGTTTCCTGTGTCACAGGTTTGCTTCTATTTCACTGGCTCTCATCACGATTTCTTTCTGCCAACTTTCTTCCACTTAAAGTTGTTATTCTCTTCTAACTTTCTGAGAGCACACATGAGAAATCAACTTCATTCTTTCTGGATAAACACTTTTAAAGCTAGAGCATTAGCAATCCACGGACCATATGGGACCGTGTGCAAGCCGCTCCTTCCTCCCGCCCTCAGCCTCCACTCCGCCCCAGGCCTGCCTTCCGGGGGCCTCAGCGGCCAAGAGCATGAGTTCCTTTCTCAGGATTTCCTCCCAGTGCTGCCCGTGGACCCCCACACCATCACATCCCTGCTCAGGGGAAACCGAAGCTCCTCATGAACCAGAGGGCTCATCCCGAAAAAAGCCAGGGCTGAGAGGCCGGGCCTGGGACCCCGAGTTGCTCCAAGGGTCATCAGCTCGCTAGCTGGCAGTGGCCACCGCATCTCTGTCGCTGGAGACGTGCCCCCGTCTGCCCTTATCTGATAGAACTTCAGCACAACATGTGTTGATAATAAAAGACACTGAGTAGATACCCCCCCAACTGAAAGCAGGGTCTCCAAGAGATATTTGTGCAGTCCTGCGCACAGCAGCCTTCTTCACTGCAGCCAAGAGGTGGAGGTGCCGCGGGGGTCCGCCGATGGCTACATAGGTAAATAAATGTGCAGACGCACAGCGGAGTATCAGCCGTAAACGGAAGGAGGTCCTGACACCTGCCGTAGCCAGGGTGACCCTGGAGGATGTTATGTTAACCGAGAGGAGCCAGACGTCAGAGGACAAATGTCGTGTGACTCCTCTTACGTGAGGCCCCCCGAGGGGTCACACTCATGGAGACAAAAGGAGGCTGGTGGTGCCGGGGGCTGGAGGCGGGGAACAGGGGTGGTTTAGTGCAGATGGAGCTTCCATTTGGGGAGATCAGAAAGTTCTCTGGATGGACCGTAGCGATGGTTGCACGGCGGCGTGAACCACGCTTCATGGCCGTGAACTGTGCCCTTAAACCCATTCAGAGCACAAGCGTCATGTCGTCTGTGTTCTACCACAAAAGTTTTTTTTTCTAATGTAATTTGTTGTCAAATTGGCTAACATACAGTGTGCTCTTGGTTCTCGGGGTCGATTCCTGTGATTCATCACTTCCGTACAACACCCAGTGCTCATCCTAAAAAGCGGCCTCAGTGCTCATCACCCATGTTCTCCTCTCCCCCACCCTCTCCCCATCCACCCTCAGTTTGTTCTCTGTATTGAAGAGTCTCTGTGGTTTGTCTCCTTCCTTCTCTGTTTATAACTATTTTTCCCCTTCCCTTAAGAACTTAAGTTTCTCAAGTTCCACATATGAGTGAGAACATATGGCATCTGTCTTTCTCTGACTGACATATTTCACTCAGCCTAATACCCTCCAGTTCCATCCACGTTGCTGCAAATGGCAGGATTTCATTCTTTCTCATTGCCAAGGGGTATTCCGTTGTATATTTAAACCACATCTTCTTTATCCATTCGTCAGTTGATGGACATTTGGGCTCTTCCCATAATTTGGCTACTGTTGAAAGCACTGCTGTAAACATTGGGGTACATGTGCCCCTTCAAATCAGCACACCTGTGTCCTTTGGATAAATTCCTAGTAGTGTTATTGCTGGTCCTAGGGTAGTTCTATTTTTAAATTTTTGAGGAGCCTCCACACTGTTTTCCAAGGTGGCTGCACCAGTTTGCACTCCCACAAACAGTGCAAGAGGGTGCCTGTTTCTCCACGTCCTCACCAGCCTCTGTTGTTCCTGAGTTGTTCATTTTAGCCACTCTGACTGGTGTGAGGTGGTATCTCACTGTGGTTTTGATTTGTATTTCCCTGATGATGAGCAATGTTGAGCATTGTTTCATGTGTCTGATGGCCATCTGGATGTCTTCTTTGGAAAAGCATCTATTCATGTTTTCTGCCTATTTCTTCACTGGATTATTTGCTTTTTGGGTGTGAAGTTTGGTAAATTCTTCATAGATTTTGGATACTAACCCTTTATCCGGTATATCATTTGCAAACATCTTCTCCCATTCTGTCAGTTGCCTTTTAGTTTTGCTGATTGTTTCCTTCGCTGTGCAGAAGCTTTTTATCTTGATTAGGTCCCAATATTTCATTTTTGCTTTTCATTCTCTTGCCTCTGGAGACAAGTCAAGTAAGAATTTGCTGTGGTCGAGGTCAAAGAGATTGTTGCTTTCTCCTCTAGGATTTTGATGATTTCTTGTCTCACATTCAGGTCCTTCATCCATTTTGAGTTTATTTTTGTGAGTGGTGTAAGGAAGTGGTCTAGTTTCATTCTTCTGCATGTTGCTGTCCAGTTGTCCCGGCACCATTTGTTAAAGAGGCTGTCTTTTTTCCATCAGATACTCCTTCCTGCTTTGTCAAAGATTAGTTGGCCATACATTTGTGGGTCCAATTCTGGATTCTCTATTCTGTTTCTTGATTTATATGTCTGTTTTTGTGCCAATACCCTATTGTCTTGAGCTTTGTAGTAGAGGTTAAAGTCTGGGATTGTGATGCCTCCCGCCTTGGTTTTATTCTTCAGTATTACTTTGGCTATTCTGGGTCTTTTGTGGTTCCATACAAATTTTAGGATTGTTTTCTCTAGCTTTGAGAAGAATGCCGGTGCAATTTTGATTTGGATCGCATTGAATGTGTAGATTGGTTTGGGTAGTATTTACATTTTAACAATATTTATTCTTTCAATCCATGAGCATGGAATGTTTTTCCATTTCTTTGTGTCTTCTTCAATTTCCTTCGTAAGTTTTCTGTAGTTTTCAGCATACAGATCTTTTACATCTTTGGTTAGGTTTATTCCTAGGTATTTTATGATTCTTGGTGCAGTTGTGAATGGGATCGATTTCTTGATTTCACTTTCTGTCGCTTCATTATTGGAGTCTAGAAATGCAGCGATTTCTGTGCATCGATTTTGTACCCTGCGACTTCGCTGAATTCATAGATCAGTTCTAGCGGGCTTTTCACGGAGTCTTTCAAGTTTTCCCTGTAGAATATCATGTCGTCTGCGAAAAGTGAAAGTTTGACTTCTTCTTTGCCAATTTGGGTGAACATCCTGATGAACAGGGATGCAAAAATTCTCAACAAGATCCTAGCAAATCGAATCCAATAGCATGTTAAAAGAATTACTCACCATGATCAAGTGGGATTCATTCTTGGGCTGCAGGGCTGGTTCAATATTCACAAATCAATCAACGTGATCCATCACATTAATAAAAGAAAGGATAAGAACCATATGATCCCGTCGATAGATGCAGAAAAAGCATTTGACAAGATATAACATCCTTTCTTAATAAAATCCCTCAATAAAGTAGAGATAGAAGGAACATACCTCAACATCCTAAGGACTAAATACAAAAGACCAACGGCTAGTATCATCCTCAATGGGGAAAAACTAAGAGCCTTCCCCCTGAGATCAGGAACACGACAGGGGTGTCCACTCTCACCACTGCCATTTAACATAGTGTTGGAAGTTCTAGCCTCAGCAATCAGACAACAAAATGAAATAAAATACCACAAAAGTTTTTAAATATTTTTAAAGATGCTGGAAGGGCCGGCGGGGATTTCCTGCTTTCAGCCTTGTGTGGATGCTCGTTGCTGTAGGAGCAAAGGGCCTGGGGCCGCTGGCAGCAGGGATGGACGCTGATGGTGGGGTTGCTGGGCGGGAATGGGACTGAGAGCTGGCTTTGGGCTGGTTCTGCCCGAGCCCTCCCAGACACTGCCGATGCTGCTGCTGGCGGCAGTGGCACCAAATGGCCTCAACATCCCTGGCCACGTGAAGAAGGTTGAAGCTCAGGGGGGTCACGGAGTCCACCTACAGCCAGGATCCACAATTTGAAAAACATGGAGGGGGGCAGGCCGTGTCTGGAGGCCGTTGGTGTTTCAGAAACGGGCTCGGAATTAGCTTTGTTTCTACACTTTCTCCCCACCGGCCCCATCTCTGTTCTCTGGCCACCGAGGAGCCTGAATGGTCCTGGCACTCAGAGCCAGCAGGTGTCCTGGAACCGGTCTGGATCTCCGGGGAATTCGCCAGCTGTCCCAGGTTTGAGATGTGTCACGTTCTGCCCACAGCAAATCTGTGGCAGCTGGGTCGCCTGTGCCGCCGGCCAGGGAAGCTGGGCGTGAAGGGGTGGGGTCCACCGAGTCCCAGGTGGAGGGGAGGGAGGCCCCGGCTGGGTGTGACCCCTGTCAGCCTGCAAGCCGCTGGACATGCAACTCCAAGCAGATGGCACTCGGGCAGAGGGAAATCACATTTTGGGACAGCCCGGCCAGCAGGCACCGCACGGGAGGGGATAAGGCTGACCCTCACACCCTCAGCCACTGGCAGCCCAGCCCTGCTCCGCCCACCCTGTCACCCGCTCTGGGGGGACGTCCTGTAAGGAGGCCCACGCCGTCTCTGAGTTAAACCTCTTCTCTCTGGAGATTTCCAAACGTCTGCCTTCGAGCAGACCAAAGCCCAAGGTGGGAAACTGGCTGATGGCGTCTACAGGGGAGGGACCCACGGGGTGATTCCGAAGGTGTGTCGGGGAGTCAGGCCCCGGGATGCCAGAGCCGGGCGTCCGACCGCCTCGGTGGACGAGAAACGTGTTTTCTTGGTGTCTCAAATCAAGCATGTTTTTGAAAAGTGTCTTTTCCCTTAATCTCTCTCTTTCACACACACACATACACTCACCATATACACACCAGACACACACACTACACATGCATGCACCACACATGTGTATGCACACACACATACACATACATGGAAGATTTAGAATTTCCATGACTAGCAAAAGGGAAATTCCAGTGGAAATGTACGAATTCCCAGAAATTCTGAGCAGATATGCCCTGGCATCCCCACACCGACTGAATATGTACTCGACTGCCATGTTTCTTTGTATGAATCAGATGATGGTGGTGATGGTGATGCTGGTGGTGGTGATGGTGGTGGTGATGGTGATAGTGGTGATAGTGGTGATGGTGATGGTGGTGATGGTGATGATGGTGGTGGTGATGGTGGTGATGATGATGGTGGTGGTGATGATGATGGTGATGGTGATGCTGGTGATGGTGGTGATGGTGGTGATGATGGTGGTGGTGATGGTGATGGTGATGATGGTGGTGGTGATGGTGGTGATGATGATGGTGGTGGTGATGATGATGGTGATGGTGGTGCTGGTGATGGTGGTGATGGTGGTGATGATGGTGGTGGTGATGGTGATGGTGATGATGATGGTGGTGGTGATGGTGATGATGATGGTGGTGATGGTTGGTGATGGTGATGGTGGTGATGATGGTGATGGTGATGATGATGATGGTGATGCTGGTGATGGTGGTGGTGATGGTGATCATGATGATGATGTGTAAGAAGCAAATGGCGTTTTGTCGAAGACAAAATAGCTTCAAGACCCCAGAGATTCCATGAAATTCAGCTGCTTCATGGAAGAGTTCTCCTCCTGTTGGCTTCACAGTTAATGGTTGTTTCAGACACTGAGTCCCCGTGTGCTCTAAGGATGGTGTGTGTGAGGCAGCGGGCAGAGCCCTCTTCAGCCAGATGTGGACGGAGCCCCTAGGTCCACACACCTGCTTTGAATAACAAAGCTCGAGCCACTGAATTCCCCAAAGTGACCCTGGACTGGCGGCCTTGCGTCACCCAGGCCCGCCCGGATGTGCCGATGGGAACTGACGTTGTAACGGCCTCCCTGGGAAATTTGAGGGACCACACATGCACTTTGGATTTAGTGGCCAAGGGGAGAGCCTGGGAGGGGCTCTGTTTACAGCTGTGCAGAAGTGACCAGCACACCAGCAGCAGGAGGAGGGTGTGGGATGCAGGAAGGCAGAGCCCCGGGTTCCAAAACCGCACGGCCCTCCCTTGACCCCAGGTCCCGTCCACCCCCAGTCCCAGCCTAAGAGTTTGCCAGGTGTTGGAACGAGGCGCCCAGGCTGGGTGGAGAGGCTTCAAGGACACACATTCCTGGTCCCCCGCTGCCCTGGAGACGGGAGGTCGCAGGTCAAGGTGCGGGCGGGGCTGGCTCCTTCTGAGGCGGGAGGGAGGCTCTGTCTGGGCCTCTCCCGGCTTGCAGCTGGCTGTCGTCATGCTCACGCCGCACCCTCCCTGCGTGTCTGTGTCACATCTCCCTTTCCTGTAAGGACACCAGTCACACCGGATTAGGACTCGCTCTGAAGACCTCTTTTTAACTTAGTTGCTTTTGCGAAGACCCTGACTCCAACTCACTCTCAAGGAGGTTAGAGGTGGGGGACAGACACAATTCAGCCCAAAACACCCAGACAGGAGGGTCGGGGCAGCCCAGAGACACCGCACGGCACAGGCACTGGACACCTCTGGAGCGGACCTGTCCGGTGCCCCCGGAAGCTCCTTGGGACCCTGACCGGACCCCTGCTTTCTCTACGGCTGCGACAGAACAAATGAGCCAGGAGCCTCGCCCGGGCGTGAGGCCGGAAATGACCTCTCGTGTGGCAAACTGCAGGCCGTGAGACTCGATCTCCGAGGTTGCCCTGCGGTGCGGCAGGCTGGAAAGGTCACAGGCAAGAGCCCTGGAGGTTCATAGCACTCGAGAGAGTAAAGGTCCAGTTTTCATCTTGAGAGACTTCGGGGCTCCCCGACGGGGCCCCCTTTGTTTGTCCTTCCTTCCGACTCACATGCACCTGACCGCCTTTGGCCCAGGAACAGTTGGAAACAAACTAAAACCTCGATCCTCTGACGACTGTCTCCCTCGAGCCCAATCTACTACACATGGTAAAACAGCTGTTCTCAGCCTTGCGCCTGAGATCGCCACGGAGCCGAGACCCCGATTGGATCTGGCTCCCCGGAGGACTGAAAACTAACATTTTATTCCAAGGAAACGAATACATTTCTTGTAAGTATCCAGGCTGCCTCAAGTCCCAAAAATCCCCGGAAGGAAGATGGATAACAAGAGACAGTTCTCATCTTTCGCTCTGCTACAAGGGAGGACCTCCCGTCTCCCGAACATTCTGCGGCCTGACTGCTCCCTCTCTGATTCTTCTTTCTTCCCTGCTGCTTTGTTTCATGCTGTGGATGGGCCCTAATTCCGGACTCTTTTCCATCCTTGCCCTTTCCATCCTCTGATTTCCACGTATTCTGACAACTCGCTGGTTATTAGAATTCAGAGCAGGAAGGGGTTTTGGGTTTTCTCTTTCTTTCTGCCGTCGGTGGGTCCGCTTCGCTGTCCGCACACACGGATGCCGAGGCGGGGCGACGAGGGTTCAGACGTGCGGGCCGGAGCCGGGGCCGGGGGCGCTCCCTGGGGGCGGCGTGGGGCCACGGTGCCCTGGCTGCAGGTGGCGTGCGCTCATCAGCGTCACCACGCCTCGTGGCGCTCGGGTGGGAGGGGACGCTCCGTCCGCGAGATCCCGGAGCGGCCCTGCTCCGCGTCCCCCCGGCAAGTCCCAGGCTTCCCCAGGGCCTTCCGTCGCCCAGGACGCCAGCGCCTGCTGTGGCTGGTGCGCACGTGAGCCGGAGAAGGTGGCCGCACCCCGCCCTGGAGGGAGCAGCCTCTGCCGGGTCTGCCTCCTGTCGCGCGGGGCGCGGGGACAAGAGTCTCAGACGGGCACGTCCTCCCGGCACCGACGTGGTGTGCGCAGCAGAGGCCGGGCCGTCGGTGGCCCCCCAAAATGGTGGTCACGTGAGCTCATTCTCAGAAAGCGACGGCAGGTGGGCCGGCAGTAAAACTCCCAAAACCGCCGATTCCAAGCGGGGCTGGATCAGGTGTGTGTTTTGGGAGGAAAACAGCATGTAGAGGGTGGTCCCGGGGTGTGTGGGGGACGGGGATGTGCAGAGGGGCGTGTGCAGAGGGGCGTGCAGGGAACGTGCGCGGTGGGGCGTATGAAGAGGGGCGTGCAGGGAACGTGTGCGGTGGGGCGTGTGCAGAGGGGCGTGCAGGGAACGCGTGCGGTGGGGCGTGTGCAGAGGGCGTGCAGGGAACGTGTGCGGTGGGGCGTGTGCAGAGGGGTGTGTGCAGAGGGGTGTGTGCAGAGGGGTGTGTGCAGAGGGGCGTGTGCGGTGGGGCGGGTGCAGAGGGGCGTGCAGGGGACGTGTGCAGAGGGGCGTGTGCAGAGGGGCTTGCAGAGAACTGTGCGGTGGGGCGTGTGCAGAGGGGCGGGCGTGCAGGTAACGCGTGCAGAGGGGCGTGTGCAGAGGGGCGAGCAGGGGACGTGTGCAGAGGGGCGTGCAGGGGACACGCGCATGCAGACGGGCGTGCGTGTGCGGAGGTGGAGGGGGCTGCGGGATGGGCTGGAGGGACGAGCCGAGTGCGCGGTAGGAGTCGGGGCACACGACGAGGGCGCCCTCCGGTCCTCCCGAAGCCAGCGCAGTCGTTTCGGGTCCCCGTAAGCGTGGCAACGCTGACCTAGAACTCGCCCTAGTTAGTTAGGGGAGGCTGGCGCAGGCAGGGGGTCGTACCGCGGCGACAGCGGGAACGCGTCATTCCCCCCGCCACCGTGCCACCCGCGCGGCCCGGGTCTCTGCTCCGGAAGGCCTCCGGCTCTCTGGAAGAGAGGGGCCGTCGGGGGTGGGCCTGCTCCGAAGGGCGAGCCAAGCGAGCGGGGAAGGGCGGCGGCCCCGTAGGACGCGACCGCGGAAAGCTCGGTGAAAACCACGTGGCCCCGTCGGGGGGAACAAGGTCCGTGGGGCAGAGCGCGGGGGGAGCGGGCAGTTCCGCCATGGCTCGGCGACCTGCGCCCCTGCGGTGTGTCCCGGGCTGCCCCCTGCCGGAGCCTGGGGCGGCCCTGCGGCCTGCTTCTCGCCAGGAGCGCCCGGCACAAGTGGTGGGCCGGCCCTGACCCGAAGAGGCGAGAGCTGGCGCCCAGGTTGCGCGCACAGGCCAGGCCCCCTGCCTGTCCTGGCCGAAGAGCTGCCGAGGGCGGGGTCCACGCGGCAGGGACTCGCGGAGCGCCCCAGCCGGGAGGAGCCGCATTCCGCCGACAACCCCGAGAACCCGGCAGGGGACCCCAGGCTTCGGAGGAACCGGCGGCCTGATGGGGACCGCACTCACAGCCCCCTGAGACCCCGCGCTCGGGGCCCAGTCCGCCGGCCGGGGCTCCTGCCTCGCGATGCCTGAGATCGGAAAAGGGGTGAGTGGTTTTTTTTTCCTTGTTTGTTTGTTTTAAAATAGCTTTCTGTAATATACTTCACATACATACGACTCATCCATTATAAGTCAATGCCTTTTACTATATTCACAGGGTTATGCAGTCACCAACACTAGCTGATTCTAGAACATTCTGATCCCTCCTAAAAGAACCCCCATAGCCAATAGCCATCACTCCACAATCTCCCCCATTCCTGCCCAGTCCTAAGTAACCATTAATCCAGTTTCTATCTCTGCATATTTGTGTGTCCTGGACATTGTATATAAATGGAATCAAAGGACAGGAAGCCTCCAGTGACTCGACATGTGCCCGTCCCTGTGTGGTTTCACTCTCATCGTTAAGGCTGAATAGCATTACGCCGCGTGGATAGACCGTCTTTTATTTACCCGTTCACAGGCCGGTGGGAATCTGGGTTGTTTCTCCTCTTTGGCTGTTGTGGATTACACTGCTGTCAACGTTTGTGTGCACGTGTGTGCAGGGAGATCTGTGTCCATCCTCTTGGGTACAGACATGGGGGTGGACTTTCTGGGTCAGGTGGTCCTTCCATGTTTAGCCATTTGAGGAACTGCCTACTGTTCCCAAAGGGGCTGCACGATTACACTTCCTACAGCGGAGTAAGAGGGTTCCAGTGTCTCTACTTGCTGTCTGACACGCCCACATCTGTTACATTGTTGCTTTGATTATAGCCCTTCTGGTGGAGTGAGCAGTGTTTTCGCTTGCATTTCCCCAGGGAGTAATGATGTCTTTTCACCTACAGAGTAGCCATTTGTGTGTCCCCTTTGGAGAAACACCTGTTTACATCCTTTGCCCATTTTTTAAATTGTGTCGTGCTTTTAATATTGAGTCGTCAGAGTTCTTTGTATGTTCTAGACCCAAGTCCTCTGTCAGATGTGATTTTTCAGATACCTTCTCCCAATCTGTGGGTATCTTTGATACCTCTTTGATGTATGTTTGGTGGCATAATTTTTAAAAATTTTAACGGTGTCTAATTTATCTATATTTTTGCTTTGTCACCTGTGCCTTTGGTGTGCCTATCTAAGAACCCATTGCCTAGGCAAACGGCATGAGAATTTAGTCTAAGTTATATAGACTTGGCTCTTACCTTTGGGTTGTTGATTCATTTCGAGTTCATTTTTCTATGGTGTGAGGTATGGGACCCACTTTACTCTTTAGCATGTAGATATCCGCTTGTCTCAACACTGTTTGTTGAAGACTATTCTCTCCCCTCCTCGAATTGTCTTGGCACCCTTGTCAAAAAGCTGTTGCCCATAAATGTAAATATTTATTTCTTAGCTCTTGATTCTAGTCCACTCATCTCTGCGTCTATCATACACCTTGCTCACTGTAGCTTTGTTTTTAAGTTTTGAAATTGGGCTGAATGGGTCCTCTCCTTTCAAGATTGTTTTGACTATTCTGTGTCTCCTGCATTTCTCTATGAATTATAGAATCAGCTTGTCTATCTCTGCTAAAAAAACGCCAGCCGCGATTTTGATAAGGATCGCGTTGAATTTGTGGATGATTTGGGGGAAGCGTGCACTCTTACCGATATTAGCTCCTGTAAACCGTGACATGGAATAGCTTTCCTTTTATTTAGATTTACTTTAATGACTTTCAACAAAGTTTTATAGTTTTTAGTCTGAACACTTTGCACTTACTTCGTTCTTAGGTATCTTATTCTTTTTGATACTGCTGAAAATTGAATTGTTTCCTTTCATTTCTTTTTCAAAATGTCCATTGCCAGCATATAGAAATACAATTTCCCTTGTATATTGATCTTACCTTCTGAGATCTTGCTGAGCGCTCCTTTATTAATTCCAATGGTAGGTTTTATGGTAGATTCTTTAAGATCTTGCATATGCAATGTCATGCCACCTGCGAATATTACTGTTACCTCTTCTCCAGTCTGGATGTATTCTTTCATCTTCTTTTTCTTTTATTTTCTTATTTTTTAGTGTCTTGGTTAGGACTTCCGGTGCAAGGTTGAATACAAGTAGCAAGAAAAAAAAAAAAAACACACTTGTTCCTGATTTTAGAAGGAGAGCCTTTAGTTTTTCAGCATTAAGATTGCGTTGGCTGCAGGTTTTTCATAAAAGCCCTTTCTCAGATTTAGAACGTTCTCTTGCCGAGTGGTTTTGTTACGAAAGAGTGTTGGATTTTTCTCAAGTGATATTTATACAGCTATCGATATGTTCATTTATTTTTTGGCCTTCATTCGATTATATATTGCAGCACACTAATTTTGGATGATTAAACCAACTTTGCATTAGTGAGACGAATCCTATGTGGTCGTGGTGTATAACACTCTTCACATGTCGCTGGATTCCGTTTGTATTTGTGGAGCCCTCCTACGTCTATATTTATATGGGATCGTGGTCTGTAGTTTCCCGTGGCGTCTGTCTGGTTTGCGTATCAGGAGAATACTACCTCTCAGAGAGTTTGGAAGTGTTCCCTCATCTTCCATTAGTTGGATCAATTTGTGCAGGATTAATATTAATTCTTCATTGAACATTTGTAGAATTTACCAGCGAACCTGTCTGGCATAGGTTTTCGTTGTGGGTGGTTTTTAAAATTATTAATCAGATCTCTTTACCTGTCTTAGGTCTGTGTAGATACTCTATTTCTCTTTGAGCCCATCCTTGGGTATATGCAGCCAAAATAGAGCTTCCGTCACAGGGAGTGTCGGGGGAGGGGGCGAGTGGGAGGGGTCACGGCTCAAACGCCACAGATTCCCTGCCCTTGCTGCGAGTTAGTGGGTTTTCTTACCTGAATGTTTCACCACTTTCTGGAAGCCGTGGGACGACTTTCAGAGACTTCAAATGATCCTTTGCCTGATGGTTACAATTTCACCTGTCGGAAGTGTGGTTTTGTCGGAGAGACGGTCCACGGGGCTCCTTAGTGGTCGTCCGGGACACACTCTCCGTCGTCGTAAACGTGTTGGTTGTCCTTTAGACACTTTAGAAAACTAATTCACGTGTGATTTGTGTTCTGATTGCCAGTCTGTTGAGAAAAGTAGAGGAAAAAATGCTTCTCCGAAAGACTCCTCCTATCTGAGCCACTACAGGGGCGGGGTGGCCACGGGTGTGCACCCTGCGGCCCTGCCCCCGGGGATGGGGATGGAGCATGGCCCCGGGGAGCTGCGGGGCTCTCTCCGCTCCTGCCCACAGTACGGGGGTCGCTGGGGGACGCTGCGGCCCAAGTTCTGACCTGACCGCATCTGCTCAGAGGACTCATCCTCGCCTCACCCCTGCGAAGTAACTGGTAACCCGAGACATTCAATGCAGACGTGACGTTCAGAGAGACTGGATAATAGTTCAATTTAATAAAACGTTCTTAGCAAATAATCATCCTGGTTGAGACCATTGGTAAATGACCCATGAGTACGACCGGGTTCACTAAATTCCTGGGTCCTGTTTGAGAAAAAGGCTTACGTGTGTAGAAGTCACATTGACTTCTTCCCGTAATCCAACCGTATTTCTAAGAGCTCTCACGTGCCGATGGGCAAGTTCATGAACCGGAGGCCTCAGCCGTACGGGGGATCCGTTAACTTACTCGGGAGAGGTGGTGTGACCCTGGGGCCTCCAGGCGAAGCCGGCTTCACAGAGCACGGAGCTAACGGAGCCAGAGGCAGACGAGACACAGAAGCGTGCGTTTGCTGCTGCCCTTCTGGGGACGGTCACGGGCAGAGCGGTGCCCCCATGCGGGGCTGCACGGGCTCTGCGGGCGAGGTTCACCGCGGGAGCGGGGACACCTGTGACTATCAGAGCCGCCGGGCAGGAGGGCGCGCCCCCCGGAAGTGATCGCGGTGTGGCGGGAAACAGCCGTCCGAACAGCCGTCTGTGATACTTTATGTCAGTTTTGATGGCGGGAAGAAAAACACAAGTTATTCTAACAAGCAGGACAGAGACTTGATGCCTCACGATCCTGGTCGTGGGAGCGCTCTGTAGGCTTCCTTCACACGGATGCTGGAAACACGCAGACACATGGGGTGCCGTCCTGCGTGCTGCACGCGGAGATATCGTGAGAAACACACGTGCATGCAAATACATACACACGCACCACCTGGCGCCCTCGCTCTCGCCCTCTCTCTCTCTCCACACACACACACACACACACACACACACACATTTTTAAAGGGCTCACTCTGGGCCCCACCACGCACGCTGCTAAGTGACCGAGAAACAGCACCTTGCTTCCTGTCTGCAGCAGCTCTGTGAGAGGGGGATGTACCGGCTTGGACAGCGTCCTCCCAAGTTCATGTCCACCTGGCCCCTGTGGATGGGACCCAATTTGGAAACAGGGTCTTTACGGATGTCATAAGTCCAGATGAGGTCGTGCTGGATCAGGACGGTCCTAAATCCCATAACCGGTGTCCTTCAGAGAGAAGGCAGTTTGGACGCAGACGCATGCGTGCGGTGAGGGGGAAGGCCTTGCAAAGACAGGCGGGTATCAGAGCCATGCGGCCGTAAGTCGGAGAACACCAAGGGTCATCAGCAACCACCAGAAGCCAGCAGAGGCGCCTGACTGGTGTCAGGGGGAGCGTGGTCCTCACAACACCTTGAACCGAGGATTCTGGCCTCCAGAACGGAACAGAATAAACCTCTGCGGTTTTAGGCCGCCCGGTTTGTGATGCTCGCTGCGGACGCCCTCAGAAATGGACACAAGACGTATTTACCCCCATTCAATACATCGAGACAACGATCAGAACTGCGGGTTTAGCGGGAGCCCCCACATTTGCAGTTGGCCAAATGCATGGGTGACTTGGGCACCCCATTGGCCGCTGGTGCCAGAAGTGGGGGGAGGCGGGTCTGTGCTCACTCTGGGTCGATAGCGTCAGAATGGAATCGAATCGAACTGTTGGATGCCTAGCTGGTGTCAGGAAATTGGAGGTTATCCCTTCCAAAGTGCAAATTAAGACCAGAATGCAATACTAACATACTCGTATTTGATTGGCCATAAAAACAAACAAACAAAAAAAACCAGGAACCTGGGAACGCCAGCAGTGGGAAGGCTGAGGACGGACAGGGTTTCCGACCGGGTCCCGGGGGTGCGAACCCCAGGACCTCCTTGGGAGCGAGCCGATTGTCATCTCTCCAAGCTGGGTGACCACGTACGGCTGACTCAGTGACTCTGTTCCTAAGTGTGTGTCTGCGGGAAACTCCTACATGCCCCCCAGCTCTGCGCAAAAGTGTCCGCGCCAGCTAAGCCTCCGAGACCGTGAAAATGTCCCCCTGGGGTCTATTCAAGACAGACTCGTGCCGCCGTCCGAACGACCGGCGTAAGTGGCGTGAGAGCCAGGGCGCCGGTAACTACGTCGCCGCAAAACGCGGTCCCAGGAGAGGCCGCAGGCGGCGTCTCTTCCACGGCTCACAAGTAGACGAAGTGAAACAGTACACGGTCGTGGCGTCCAGTGCGTCGGCACCAAGCAGGGACCGAAGGACACACACCGCTTGGTAGTGAACGCAGCTCTTGAAGACGTCCGCGGAAACGGGCGTCGTCTTCGGTCACACGCTCCGGTCCGTCCTCAGCCCTTTCCCGGGGAGCGGGCGTGACTGCCGTGAGCAAACCGCGGTCTCCGGCAACGCCCCGCCCCGACGGTTTCTCACCACCGAGAAGCCGTGTCATTTCGGTGTTTATTTACTTGCTGGTGCGTGTGGGAGGGTTTTCCCAGTAAACCCTGAGAATAGCCTTCCGTCTGGTGCAGAAACGTGACGTCGTGTGGAGTAATGAAGTGAAAACGTTCTGCTTGTACAAGACGATGACGGTTCTTACAGGGTGATTTAACAGGGGATTTTTTTTCTCTCTTTCTTCTGGCAGCAAACCCAGCTAAGTAGTTTTGTTGTTCCTCCAAGGGCCTACCCTTTCGGTGTGGGGCTCTATACACGGGAGGGGCGAGGGGTGGACAGAGAAGCAAGAAACGGGCTTGTGAAACACCCGGGCGAGGGGCAGGGACTTTCTATGCTCAGCGCGAGCGCGAAGTCTGACCAGACTCCGGTGTCCGTGAGCCCGGCTCTCACTGTCGAGTAGGAGGGACACTATGCAGTTAGTCCCTCTCTTTCTGGACAAGTTATTGAGCCCCGAGTGCAAAGGGCAGGACTGTCTTTCTGCGGTGGTTGTGAGGAGGATCCCGGGGTCACTCAGATAAAAGCGAGCCTGCCGCCCCCCGTCCGCATTCGCACGCCTGTCATCCGAGGTCCACTCACCCCGTGGAGCCCTCTCGAGAAGGCGGGCGACCTCTCTGCCACCAGCGTCCCCGCAGTCCCCGGACCGCAGGAGAGCCAGGGGCCAAGGTCAGCCCTGCATGCGCGGGCAGGTTCCCAAGTCGCACAGCCACAAACCGAGGGCACACTGTAACCCCAAGTCGCCAATCCCCTTAGCTGGTACGAGGGTCAGACCGCGTGTTCCTAACCGGGCCCACGGATGGAGGGTCGAGGAACCTTCTCCTGTTCTTCACGGCCGCTGCGCACCCCGTGGAGGCGTGCCCAGGGCAGGAACAGGCCCGTCTCTGGCTTCTTCCTTCCGTATTTGAGGGAGAACCAAAGTGCAAGGAGGAGAATGGGGGCGGGGCGGGGGCATGTCGGGAGAGGCCGGGAGGAAGGGGCGTGCAGGGGGAGCGCAGGGGGAGCCCTGGGCCGGCTCTGGGCAGTGAGGGCAGGAGGTCAGAGGGCGGGTGGGCTGGGGCGGGCTGGGCGTTCATCCATCTCTTGATGGGATGAGACGTTCTGGAGCGAGGAGGAGGCGGTGGGGAGGACGGGAAGAGGGGTGGTCCTCGGGACACAGTCTCCAGGCTGGAGGAAGGAAAGGGGACAGGACTCAGGGAGGGGGGGGACAAGCGTCCTTGAACGGGGGCCGGTAAGTAGGGGGAGGCGGGTGCGAGTGCCTCACCCCGACTTCCTCTGCGCAGAGGGCGGTCGTCGCCCAGGGGCGCTCCCGTGGGGCACCCGGCGTGGCCAGGGGCCGTCCTGGGAATGGCACGGGGGGACCAGCTTGGGGACGGGACGCACAGCCCATTGGCCCTGCCGGCCTGGCTGCGGGCAGGAGCCGCGTTTGCCTGGATCTGAGGGGGAAGCCTTAGTGAGAGGGGAAGCTGGGGGTTCCGGGGACTCGTGGCAGAGCAGCGAGGCCGCCGGACAAGAGGACGAGGCTCTGCCCTGAGTGAGGAGCGGCTTCGAGCAGTGACACGGTGGCCCCAGGGCCGGGGTCCCGCGTGGGCAGGGCGGAGGTCAGGAGGGCGCTGGCCACTCGCAGACCCTGGCGCGGTCCCAGACGCCAGCAGGGCTGCCCTGGCTGGTGGGAGAACTGCGTAAACGTGGAATTGATTCAAAGTCGGAAGATCTGCAAAAACCAAGATGAAAGCCATCAGTCTCTTTTTCTGATCGTTTATTTCCAGGAACCTATGCCTTCAAAAAGTATCATCAAGAGTAAGATTTAAAAGGAATCCTACGGCACATCCTATCTTCAAGGTTCTCGGTGCCGTCACGCAGGCCCTGGATCAACCCTTACCTGAACCCCGCTCCCACTGTTTCAGGCCTGGGATGGGGGGGCGGCTCTGTCATTTGCAGCTTCAAGCACCCCGGGGGATGCGGGAGGTATTTGCACAGGGGTGGCTTGTGTCTTTCCAACTCTGCCCTCCCCGACACCGACTCGGCAGGAGTAATTCTGCTGACAGAAATCAGCGGTGGATGTCTCCTCCCCCAAACTTTTGCACATAAACCAGCGACCCCTTGAACTAAGGAACTACCAACGGTTCAGTCCTGCAGCTGGTATGCGAGGGTCACACGGAAGAGCAAGACAGGGAGGTGAATCTTAAGACAGCTTCACAAAATGTCAGTGTGTCGGAGGCCGGGAACACGAACGCTAAAACAACAATCACGAGAGTGGATTTTGTTTCTGTTACGGAGACGGAGCCACAGGTCACCTCAGCATCTGGAAGATCGGCCGTGCAGGGGACAAACGGACGCTCACTGCGGGGGTGTGGGGGGCGGATCCGGGACCCTAAGCCCGTTCTCCACAGCCCGGAAGCACGGAGATGCTGGGCCAGACCTCAAGAAAGACCAAGACGCGAGTCTGGCTTGCTGACCCGAGATGGGTTTCTGGAATTCGGACCTGTGGCTCATCAGCACCCCGGGAGCTTCGGGTTGTGGGTTCCTTTTCTCTCGACTGCCGAAAATCAAGTACGAAACAAAAGGATTTGTGAGAAACACCATAAGTTCGAATCCCCAAAATTATATTTTTTCAAGATTTTTTTTAAAGTTTATTCATTTATTTTGAGAGAAACAGACACAGCGTGAGTGAGGGAGGGACAGAGAGAAAGGGAGAGAGCAGGCTCCACGCTGTCCGCACGGAGCCCGATGCGGGGCTGGAACCCACAACACCATGAGATCAGGACCTGAGCTGAAGCCAAGAGTCGGACGCTTGACTGAGCCACCCAGGCGCCCCCAAATTACATTTTAATCTCCCTGTCCTAAGCGCGTGACGGGATAAACCTGAAGCCATTGGTGTGAAGCCATGTCTGCTGTCATACAGATAGGGGACAGTAGAGACACAGTGCAGCTAGCTCTGAACACCCCGAGGGGCTCGAGCGGGGACACTGGGAGCGGCAAGCGGCTCCTAGATACCGATTCCCAGTCCACGCGGCCGCAGGCCCCCGGAGACATGGCTGATCCCAGCAGGGCGGCAGAAAACACGAGATGAGCCCGGAACATTCTGTCATGCCGGACACTGAGGAAGTTCTTAGAAAAGAACGAAAAGGCAACGAGGTGGGGCGCTCTGACCGAGCACGGAGCTGACCTGGAAAATCCCAGAGGCCAAAGCCCGAGTGAGTGGAGCAAGAAAATAAATACGGAGATTAGATCGGGACCCAGAGAAGAAACCAAATATCCGTGAGTGCGTGCCGGTCCAAATAAACGACTGAAAAATAAATAAATGGGAAAATGGCACAAATCCTCCTTCGAGAATGCAGATAATAAATCCGTGAGGACCGAGGGGAAGAGGAAATCCCCTCGAGCCCCTGCTGCTGTTGGCAACTGCACGGCCGGCACTCGGCTAGCGGGCGCTGGCGAAGCCTCAAAGTTCCCACCACAAAATATTTACCAATTCCCGCGGGCGTGTAACGTGTGTCCACGATTCTTTGATCGCCCCCGGGAGGTGGGGGCCGCTCGTCCTTCCCTCGAGTGCGAGCGGGCTTCTAACTTACGGAAGAGAAAACAGACCCCTGGCAGGGACCACACCCTCAGCAGGAGATGCTGGGCCGCCCGGTGGCACGCACCCCCGATGCGCTCTCCCCCAAATCCTGGCCCGTGAGAAGGCATCGGACACACACACACACCGAGGGCCATTCTGCAGAGGGTCCGGCCTTCGGAGTCACGGAAACCAGGCCAGACTGAGGAGCCCCCAGACGCCAGGGGAGCGGGCCGGACAGCACGGGCCTCGGGGCGTCCCGGACGGGGCTCTGGGGCCGCGGGGAGGCCATCGGTGGAAAGACGGGTGACGTCCGAATATTCCAGACTTCAGTGAACAATGTGCCGCCAGGGCAGTTTCTTCATTCTGACAAATGTCCTGTGGTCACGACAGATTGCACCACTGGGGACGCGGGGCGAAGATGAGAGTTCTCAGCACTATTTTTATGGCTCTTCTGTAAATAGAAGAAACGAAACTTCCTTCTAGAGGGCAGGCCGTCAGAGCTGGAGGAGGAGCGCCTACTGAGGAATCACTGGGCGTGTGAGGCGTCCCCAGCATGCTGGTCCCCCTCCCCCGCCACCGTCCCCAGCCTGGGGCCCTCCCCGTGCTGAGGAAGCACGCTGGGGACCCAGCCCCGCCCAGAGCGGTGGCCACTGGGGCATTTTTCTCTTAAGAAGGGTTGTACCTGGGGCGCCTGAGTGGCTCGGTCAGTAAAGCATCCGACTCTTGATCTCGGCTCAGGTCATGATCTCACGGTTTGTGGGTTCGAGCCCTGCGCTGGGCTGTGAACTGAGCGTGGAGCCTGCTTGGGATTCTCTCTCTTTCTCTCTCTCTGTCTCTCAAAATAAATAAACTTAAAAAAAAAGAAGAAGAAGGGTTGTAACCGTCACTGGCGAGCCGTAGGAAGTGGAGGAATGGTGATGGTGGGATTTCCGGCCGCGGACGCCAGCCGGGGAGGCGCCCTGTCACCAGAATGGAAGGCAGCATACCGGGCCATCTGACTCAGCAAATCCCACTTCCTCTCGGAAGCGTATCCTTGGGGGAGAGTCTTGTGTCTGCACACACTTAGCTGTGAAGACATCCACTGCTGTGTGGCTTGTAGCAGTCAAGCAATGGAAATACAGCAAACGTCTGAGTTAAGTAAATCGTGGTACATCTGCGAAAATACGGGTATGTTATGCACCCGTTCAGGGAGACGTGGAAGTGTAGGGGGTCACGCTCGGCTTTTAAAAGGCAGGAAATCCGGGGGCGCCTGGGGGGCTCACTCGGTTGAGCATCCAACTCTTGATTTCGGCTCAGGTCACCATCTCATGGTTCGCGGGTTCGAGCCCCGCGTCGGGCTCTGCGCTGAGCGTGGAGCCTGCTTGGGCTGCTCTCTCTCTCCCTCTCTCTCTCTGCCCCTCCCCCACTCTCTCTTCCTCTCAAAATAAAAAAAACAAACATTCGAAAGGAAGGAAATCCTGACCGTTGCTCCAGCACGGCCGAGCCCGGAGGGCAGGGTGCCCAGTGAAGGAAGTGGAGAATGGATGCCATCGCGCCAGGGGTAATGACGGCTCCTCGCTGGTCAGGCTGGGATTCTTTTCTTCTTTACTAAGGATAGAAATCGCACTTGGTTACTCATGAAATGAGCTTCAAATCGAGCCACTGGTCAGCAGAGGTGAGTGAAGGGGGCAGAAGAGGCAGGAAGTCGATGGTTTCTCTGCACCCTGAAGTCGTGCTGGGTGGGCGGCCCCCCAGCCCCAGGCCCACGCAGACAGGCCCAGGGCTGAGTCCAGAGAGGGCAAGAGTGGCCAAGAGACGTAGTGTGTGTGCACGTGTGTGTGAGCCCGTGTGTGGGGATGGCCACGCCCCTTCCGATGCGAGTCCTCCCTTCCCTAGAGAGAGTGGACTTTCTCTGTCTTCCGACACGGCAGTTACCCCTTTCCTCTGTGACGGGAGACAGGTGCTGGCCACTCTCTTCCGACACTGATGCAGGCAAGTCCTGGTTCCTTCCGAAGAATTATCGAGAAGGCTTTCGTGCTCCTAAAGCGACTGCTTCCGGGTCCGCCTGTTCTCGGCCTACAGTGTTGTCTCGTACGTGGGGGGCCTGGGAGCAGCAGGGGCTGGTTTTATGTTTTCCAGAACATTTCCGGAGCACCGACACCCAAAAGCATTCAAAGGGGAGAAAGGATTACACAAAAATTAGTAGCATCCTCATCAGTGAAGTTCGTCTGAGAAGCAGCCTTGAGTTTCTAGGGAGGAAACGAAGTTAAAAGAGAAGGCACGGCGTGCGTGGGCGCCCCATCGACGTTCCGTGTGCTGATCCGGGGACCGGCAGAGAGCAGGGCTTCCGCGCGGCCGGGAGGCCCCCCTGCGGGACACAAGCCTGCTTCGGCTCCCGAGAGCCGGTTGGGACTGTCCGGCCTCTGGAATCCGGCCCGCAGGCGCAGCGTGGTTTATTTAGACCACATCCACACCCTCCCGCCCGAGAGACAAAATCCGAAGGCAGAGTAGACGGTCCCCACAATAGAAACGTTTACTCGGTGCTCCCAGTAGCGCCCGCTGCGCAGACCGAATCCGGGACCGTCCACACTGGCCCCGCCGGCACACGGCCACATGGCTGGAAGGCGAGGCATTTCCCTCCTTTACCCAGAGACCGGGGTCCCCGAACTCTGCAGGGATAGCAGACAAACAGGAGCCTCAGTCAGGCTATTTGCAACACAAAGCCATTCGAAATGCGTTTTTAAAAAACGTACATACCAGGCACCCGGGTGGGGGGGGCTCTGTCAATTAAGCATCCGACTTCAGCTCAGGTCACCATCTCGTGGTTCATGAGTTCGAGTCCTGCATCAGGGCTCTGGGCCGACAGCTCGGAGCCTGGAGCCTGCTTCGGATTTTCTAGCTCTCTCTCTCTGCCCCTCCCCTGCTTGTGCTCTGTCTCTCTCTCTCTCTCAAAAATAAACAAAACGTTAAAAAAATTAAAAACGTATATATGAATTCCCCGAGAGAAATTGAGGTCAGACTTTCACATTTCAGACACGCCAACCTTCCAGCTCTCGTGTGTGTGAGCGATCTCGGGCTTGAAGGCTTACTGTTGGAAGGGTCATCTCGTAGCGTCCGCCTGAGAAGTTGCACACCTTATCAGTACTCTTAAAACTGAGGCCGTCTGCCTGAAGAGCTCACGCTTCTTTTAGGTTCCCCCCAGCTGTCTTTGCAATACTTCAAAGAGAGAGTTCAGACCGATCTTCCAGACACGCAGACTTGAGTGTGAAGTTGCCCAAATTATCACCTGCCCGACAGGCCAGTAAACGCTGGGAGGCCGTCTCGCTGTCCGGCTCGCCCGTTCCGAAGAGGCGCTTCCGGCCACCAGCCTCGCGCTCATCTGGAACTTGAGACCCTTCCCAGCCTCCTCTGCGTCACCTGGGGGGCCCATGTCCGCCCAGCGGAGGCCGTGTCCACGGGGTGTTGTCCACGCCCCACCAGCCGCCCTCACTTTGAGTACCAATCCTCTCTCCAGACGGGGAGCTCACCCGCCAGGTCAGGGGTCCCCGGAGACAGTGAAAGCTGAGGGCCCCCCATCGCCTCTGACTTTGCTCAAGACCCGGCCCGTGCTCCGAGAGGCTCCTGTTCCCCACGGAGTCGTCAGGGCCCCACGCGCTCCCGACGCCCGGGGCTGGGCCGGCTCCCGCCCGGCCTCTCCACCTCCTGCACGACCACCCCCACGGGGCCCACAGAACTTGTTTCGGCTCTTCCGTGACCTGTGAGTTTCCCACTAACCTGTTTGTGAGACGTTCTTGTACAGACACAACCCAGAGGCAAACAGGACAACGACTTTTAAAAATGCCGCTTACGTGTGCCCAGCGCCGTCAACGGTTTAAATTGGCCAAACCTTTGTGCATGTAAAGCACAGGGAGACGTATGCCCCTCGCTCGTTTGCCTGCGAGACGGCCCCCGTGAGCCAGGCCGGCAGGAGCCTAGGGGAACTCAGGGGCGTGCGTCGCTTTCACCGCCAACGTTTCTAAGAACGAGCACAAACGATCGTGGCCGAAAGGACCACGGCAGAGCGGAACTCACGGTCCACAAACGGTGAGGCACTGAATTCATCTCTGGAGCTAGTCGTACGCGGCGCAGAAGCACTTCTGGCGAGGCGAGACCCAGAGGAGAAGGACCAGGAGGCATGGTCAGGGACGGCCAAGTGCGGCCAGCCAGCCATAGTCACGAGGAATTCATGCCTCGTAAGCTGAGCCTACTTCCTCCCTGCCTTCAGCCGGTGAGGAGGCTCAGAGCAGAAACTGGCAGAATTCTGTGGGTTCTGAATCCCTTGGCCCGGCCGGGGTTTCCGGTGGTGTCCTCTGGGCTTCATGTAAACCCGGAACAGCGTCTGACCGCTTTGGTGAACCAGCGATGCGTATTTAGGAGATGGTGCAAATCCAAACCTCAGTACGACGATCCTTCCACCTCAGGGGCCCGCGTGTGCATGCGTGGGCACGAGCATGTCCCCAAGCAGATGCACGTGCCGCTGGCCCCGCTTAGCAGTGGGGGCCCCTTGGCTCCTCTCCCAGCGGCTCCGCCAAGCGCGTCGCTCCCCGGGCAGCGGCCCTGGCGTGGTGGTTAATCCTGTGCACCGACTCGGCCAGGGCAAAAGTGCCAGTGGGGGCATTTTTATTTGTCTGCATGCTATTTAAATCCGTAGACACCGAGTAGAAGCAGGTTGTCCTCCGTGATGTGGGTGGGGCTTGTCTAATCAGTTGAAGGCCTTAAGAGGAAAAACGACTGACCTCCCCTGAGAAGGAGAGAACTCTGTCTCCAGAGAGCCTTCAGACCCAAGATGCAACAGCCACGCTTCCCGAGGTTTCCGGCCCACCCGCCCACCCCGCGGAGTTTGGACTTGCCGGCCTCCACAAGTGCGTTAGCCCAGTTCCTTGTTTTTAAGTGTTTTATCTAGTTTTAATTTTTTTTAATGTTTATTTATTTTTGAGAGAGAGAGAGCAGGGGAGGGGCAGGGAGAGAGAGGGAGACACAGAATCTGAAGCAGGCTCCAGGCTCTGAGCTGTCAGCACAGAGCCCAATATGGGGCTCAAACTCACAGATCGAGAAATCATGACCTGAGCCGAAGTCAGACACTTAACTGACTGAGCCACCCAGGTGCCTCAGTGTTTTATTTATTTTTGAGAGAGAAAGAGAGAGAGGTACAGAGAGATAGGGAGGCACAGAATCCGAAGCAGGCTCCAGGCTCTGAGCCATCAGCACAGAGCCCAATGTGGGGCTCGAACTCAGAAACCGTGAGATCATGACCTGAGCCAGAGTTGGACGCCTAACCGACTGAGCCACCCAGGTGCCCTGTGTCAGTCAATTTCTTAAAATAACTCCCTCATCTATCCGTCTGTCTATCTATCTGTCATCTCTCTACCTTGACTCTGTTTCTCTGGAGACCCCGATTCTCAAGATAGTGAGCTCATGGCCCCTTTCTCTTGGGAGGAAGCCAACCAGGGTCACCATCAGCGCCCCTGCCCCTGAGACACCGTCCGGGCTCCCCAGGGTTCCCAGCCAGAGAAGGAGGGAGGGATCAGAACCGCCAGGCTGCTAGGAGGAGGCAGGCACAGCCCGGTCCCAGACAAAGCAGACAACAGGAGTTTCTGGCCGGGGAAAAGCCTGTGTGGAGGCCGACGGCTGGGGAGGCGGGAAGTCTCTGGTTCCCCTGGCAAAGCGGAGGCAGAACGAAGGCAGAGGGGCCGCCGGCCGTGCGTTAGGAGCGCGGGTGGAGTCTCACCTCGGCTGAGCCTGGGGCCTTGTTTCTCCCCCGCGGCGGTCTCGGGCATCTGAGCTCCTGAGGACTTTCTGAAGGCACAGCGCCGTCCTGGGTCTCCGGACCCGCATCCGTCCCCGGGGCCTTGAGCCCCGCCCTGCCCGCCGCCACCCTGCCTGCCGCAGGGACCTGGACCCACCGCCCGGCCTAGTGTTTGTGTCTCAGTTTGGGTCCTTCCTTAAGCAGGTGCCCAGGCCGCTGGTGGCCTCATCGATTGGGAGGTGATTGTGGGAAGCTCTCGGCCAGGGGCAGGGGAGGGTACCGAGGAAGGGCGGGCCCCTGTGCTCAGTGCTGCCCGGACCCCCTCCTGGGTATCGTCCCCGTGGCCAGACCCCTTCTCCGTGCAGGGCGCTCCCCGGGCGCTGACTGCCCAGCCTTTCTCCAGAGCTGTCTGCAGAAAGGGCAGGTGGCCTCTGGGGCCGGCGAGGGGCATGGGCAGGGCGCCCAGGGGGTCCGCCCCAGCTGACCTCCCCCAGCCAGCGCGGGCACCGTAACCGTCACTGTGTTCCTAAAAACTCCGGAGAAGCAGCAATGGCCCCATTCGGCTTTGCGTTCCCAGAGCCAAGCCCCTGGGAACCCCCAGAAACACTGGTCACCTGAGGGAGGAACCGAATGCCGGGGAGAGGAGGGGTTTGGGGGTGATCCCTGCCAGGGAGGACTCAGACCTCGTGGCTTCGGACCAGAGCAGCCGCAGCTCTGGGGACGGGGTTCGGCTGCACGCACGAGCAGGGGAGACTGCGAGACCCTGAGCCGTCGGCCCGCCCCCCTCTGCCCTTCTCCCCCAGGACGTCGTGAAATGTCTCCAGTCAGCCGGGAGCCCAGAGAACTCTGCGGCGAGCACCGCGGCTCGGAGCATCGGTCGGACCGTGGCCTTGCACCTGCTCCACCACGTTCCCAACCCCCACCTCTCCGGCGCCACCGCACCCGCCACCGCGCAGCTCCGAGGCCACCGAAGCCAGCTCCAGCTTCCTGCTGGATTCGGTCCGGGAAGACGGGGCAACGGAATGAAGAAAGCAAGCCTTTTATGAGAAAACTTCCCTGCGGGACACGGATCGGGGGCTCCCTACAGTCTCCAGAGTCGGCCGTGGCCGCTCTGTTCTCGTTCCCACCCTCGAACTCCCGGGGGGCTGGTCGCACCGGCGAGCACATCGGGGGCAGCTTAGCTAGAGAAGAACGCGTCTCAGGACTCGGGGAAAAGGCTGGCCCGGCGGTGGCTGATGGGACGAGGGCATCCCTCCACGCGCCGGGCCTTCGGCACAGCCTGCCGCCTGCGGTTCGGGACGTGGAGTCCAGAAAGTCGCCCGGCAATCTTACCCGTGCGGACTTCGGCTGCTGAAGATTTATTTGCTCATTATTCTGGCCACCCGCCCCTCACTTCTGCGGGTTTCGTTAAGCTGTATTATTGGACCGAACGAGACGGATGTGATTATGTCCCGGTGATGATTTCTGAGCATTTATTTGCTTAGAGAAGCTTATGCATTTTTAGCAACTGTTTACCTTAATCCAAGGTTTGAGGGAAAAGAAATGTGTGAGACACAGCAGAGCAAACATGACAAAGGAAGGAAAACAGGGAAGGACAAAGAGCCCGCAGATTAACAGGACGTTCGAAACTGATAAAAATCGAGACAGGACAGTGAAAACCCAGAAAGATGTAGGTCACGCGCAAAACGAAACAAAAGGGTAACTGAGCAAGAAAAGGTGGCAGGTGTGAAGGGCAGAACAGAGGAAATACATGTCGTGCCGTGAGCACCGGGCGGGGTGAGATCGGGGGCCCGGCTGCTGCGGCGGCCGCGGGCCCGCAGGGCGTGGGCTGAGGGGGCCGAGGGGGAGAAGCAGGAATCCAGAACCGCGGCCCGGAAGTTCTGCCTGCTCGAGGCAGCAGGAACTTGTCTACTAGCCTCCCAGGAAGCCCACCTATTACAAGACTCGGGGACCACACGTTGGGGAGCGACCTCGGGTGCGCCCAGACCCGCCAGGCGTCTCATCCGCGCCCCGGACAGCGAGCCCCTCTCCAGCTCCTGCCCCTGGCCGCCTTGCAGGCAGCCTCCCTCCCTTTCCTGGGTGCTTCTCAAACGTCGTAACCACTTCTGCGGAGGAAGCCCAGCGTGCCGCCGGGAAGTCGGACGGTGCGGGGCAGCGCTCTCCGACTCCCCTTCTCCTCCGTGCCGGACACACGCGCTGGGCAGCCTCGGCCTCGGGGGACCCCAGGCGGGGTCAGGGTGCTGCCCCGCGTGCATTCCTCCAGCACCTTCCTGCCGGACTCGGGGTAAAAACCCGAGCTGTTGCCCGGCTGGTGGCGACCGGCCCCTCAGACCCGGCCGCGTCCTCAGCCCCCGAGCCTGCGAGTACGTGCGCTGCTGCGGTGAAGGTTCCGGAAGGAAGCCCCTCAGCTGATTCAGGAGAAAGAAGAGCAGGTCGGCTTTCCAGGTGGGCCCGACCCAATCCCGAGTGCCCCCCAGAGGGAGGGGGGCACCAGACGGATGGCAGCGTGGGGAAGGTCCGGCCTGGTGGCCCCCGAGTGTGGAGACGGAGGCAGGGCCACCAGCCAGGAAATGCAGGCGGGCACCTGGACCTCGGTGTCGGGCTTTGGATCCGCAGCACTGTGCGGTTTGAAGCCACCAAGCCTGAGGGCTCCTGTCACAGCGCTGTAGGAGCCCCGTGCGATGGCTTACGGGGTCTGTCCCTGCAGCCTTGGCTTGCTTCCCTCCCGTCCTGTCTCCGCTTGCTCTGGGCACGCGGCTCTCTCGCTCTTCCCGGCTTCCCCCAGAGGAGGGCACGAAGCGGACAGCCTCGTCCCGGGGCTCCGGGGCGGGGGTCCATGGGGGCCGAGGTCGGCGGGGCGAGCGTGCCAAACGCTCCCGGCCACACCGCCTGCACGGCCTCCCTCGGGCCCGCGGGCTCCACGCCTCCTGTGACTTACACCAAGTCTTCGCAGGGACTCGACACGGTTTCCCGGCCCGAGTCCGGCCGCCGGGACGCCGGGGAGCAAAGCCTATGGCTCGGGCGTCGGCCCCCACCCCCACTCGCCGCACCGAGCGCCCCGGGGTCCTCTTGCTCCTCGGGGGTTCACACCTCCCGAAGGCCTCCTGACACACCAGCCTTTCCTGTCATGGCGCGTCTGCGTCTGCTGAGGGTCGTCCGTGAAAAGCGCCAGGATGAGAAGTGTCTGCTGTCACTCGCTCTCCCGGCGGTGCCGTCCTTATCCGTCCCTCCAAAGTGCCGGAAAGCTTGAAAGAGCAGCCGTGTTCAGGGCGCCCGGGGGGCTAGTCGGTTCAGCGTCCGACTTCGGCTCAGGTCAGGATCTCGTGGTTCATGAGTTCGAGCCCCGCGTCGGGCTCTGTGCTGACAGCTCAGAGCCTGGGGCCTGCTTTGGATTCTGTGTCTCCCTCTCTCTCTGCCCCTCCCCTGCTCATGCTCTGTCTCTCCCAAAAGTAAATAAAAACATCAGAAAACAATTTTCGAAGAGCAGATCTACGGAGTATCAGAAAGCAGTCTTGACCTTCGCTTTGCGATAGTTCTTCACATGAATGAGACGCCGCCAGTAACCATTCTTCCTGCGTCGGAAGCCACGGCCGGGAAAGCAGTCCATTTTCAGCGGGCGGTTAGGAAGAGGGGCTTTCCCCAGACCACCAAGCCAGGGGGCTGCCCGCGTGCCTCCTGCCGGCCTGCCTCGGGAGTCCTGGACGGTCTTCGGGCCACCAAATGGAGACTTGTAATCACCCCGAGGCGGGGGTTGGAGGGAGCACAGCTCGCCCCCACTGACCACATCCTGCCCTGGCCCAGGGCGTTCTGGGAGCTTTGCTGTTGGGCCCCTGGCCACCGGTCCAGCCTGGAGGGGGGCCTCCTTCCCTCTGCCCCAAGGTGGGGTGCTGATCGGGGCCAGGGGATCCCTGTGTCTCCCTAGGAGCCACCCAGGGTCCTGTCACCAGAACCTCACAGCCGTGTACCCACCCGTCCCCTTCACTTGACCTATGGCTCCTTAAAATGCAGGGACCCATAACGCACCTCAGGGCCACCGTTTTTACCTAATCAGGACAGCTGAGCCCTGGCTTGTCACATTCCTGCTAAGCAGAGGATGATGGCCCGGCCTGGGAGCAAGCGGTGAGTCTGGAGTTCCGGAGAGTTCCTCCCCTCCGACAGGAAGTCAGGGTCCGGGGCAGAGCTGGTGGGTTGGTGGCTGTGTTGTGGGAGCGAGTATGTGTCCCCTCTGGTTTCTTCTGTCTCCTAAGTGGAAGAACGAAGGAGGGAGCGATGGGAAGGGGTGAGGGCACCTGCGGGTGGAGGGGAGCTGGGGAAAGGTTGTCTCTGAGCAAGAGGGGACCAGGGACGCAGGGGCCTCTCGGGGCCACACGGAGGCTGGAGCTATCAGCAAGAACTCCGGAATTCTCCTGGCTGCCTCCGCCGGCTGGCTGAACTACTCCCAGGACCGCGCAGACAGGGCGGAGCTTGGGAGGGCTGGAGCCAGGACGGCCCGACTGTGGGAACGGACTCCCTCCTCCCTGGGGAGAGGCTGGGACACGCAGGAGATGGACGCAGCAGCCCCGAGGGACATCCTGATGCAGGGCTGGCGGGAGCCGGCGACGGGAGTGGGAGAGCGAGGCGGCGGTCCGAAGACAGGGACGCGGAGCCCTGGAGGGCGGAAGCCTCCAGATCCAAAGGCCTTGGGAGACCGAGGCCAGGCAGGGACGACAACCCGTCGCTCCGCCGGGAGATCGGGACCCAGGCTCGGTGACCAGACCCAGCAGGCGCGGCAGCCCCAGCCCCGCTGCCCAGGACGGCCGCCTGCTTGTGTCTGGGCCCAGGGGGTGCACGGCCCTGTGGGTCCTGCTGCTGCACAGGGGGCTGGGTACCACGGCCACTCGGGGCCCCCCACCGTGTGTGCGCCCAGCGGCCTGCTGTCCGGGCCCCGCGGAGCCCATTTCTGCCGAGCTCCCCGTGCCGAGTGCTGTCTGAGCTCTGGGGAGACGCCCTCCAGGACGGGACCTTCCGTGGGGCTCACCTCTGCCTGCCCGCCTCACGGGGCTCTGGGTGCCGACGGATAACGCACGTGTTTATGGAGAGCAGCCGGCCAGAATCGCGAGTCACCATCTCTGTGACCTTCCCGGTGAGTGAACACAGCTTCGTCCGTGCCTGCCGGGCCACCTGCCGACCCGGAGGCTCAGAGGCGAAAGTTCTAGAAGCCCGTAGTGGCCAGCCCAGACCCGCGCCCCCGACCTAGGCCTCTCCCGGCCCTCCGCTTCCCTCCTCCTTCGAGGCTGCAGCAGGGAGCACCTCCCAAGAGCAGAAAGCGAGGCCACCACGTGAGCTCACAGGCCCCCTGGGTCGGGACACCCACCTTCTTCAAAGCCTGCAAAGGCCCGGATGCTTCCGGGACAGCCGGAGAGACTCGGCGTGACCTCCGCAGGTCTGACCCTTCCCCTAATTTGCTGGCCCGGACCTCGAGCCCCCTCTGCCCGCACGCCCACAGACCTCAAGCCGTTTCTAACTGCGCGGGATGCCCGGAGTGCACACGCCGTCTGGGCTTGGAGCCCGCCACCCCGCGCTCCACTGCTGGGGCCTGCGTGTTGTACCCATCCCATAGCACGGACGGCAGGCCCCTCCTTCCAGAAGCCTTTCACCCCCACCCCCAGGCTGGGCCGGAGCTCCCATCAACCTCAGCCCGCTGCGCCCTGCGTGAGAGCGCCCGAGAGGATGTCACCCTCGCCGTACTCGGTTATTGGCTCTTCGAGGACAGATGTTTGGTCCCGCTCTGGCCTGCCACCACCATGGTAGCTGATGGAGTGAATAAAACAGAAACGAATGACAGTGAGAGAGAGGGGGAGCGTTTCGTGTCCAAGCCCCGTTTTCTGGATCTTTCCAAGGCCCTGGAATTTACGCTGTACGTGACACACTGCCGGGACAAGCGGGCCTGGTGACGTCCCCAGCTGTTTATCAAGGTGAGCTCAGAGGCAGAGCGCGAGCCGGTGAGCCCGCTTGTCAGCTCGCACGATGCCGGGGGCGGCTCCTGCCCCGCAGACCCGGGCGAGCGAGCCGTAAGTGCCACATGGGTGCTGGGAAACTCCAGGCTGACCCGGACGACTCTTCGCCCCATCGGAATCCAAATCAAGTAAACTTCAGCGGGGGAAGACAATCAGGGAGTTTTCGTCTCAAACTGCCTTCCAACACAGCTAGCAGGAAATGGGGCAGAAGTCCGAGTGGCAGAGTGGTAACTGGCATGAAAGATTTAAAAATCATCACCAGACCCTCCAGCCATCGGAAATAGCGGCTGGGGGGCGCCCGGGGGCTCAGGCGGTTGAGCGTCCGACTTCGGCTCAGGTCATGATCTCACCGTTCCCGAGTTCAAGCCCCGCGTCGGGCTCTGTGCTGACAGCTTGGAGCCTGGAGCCTGCTTCGGATTCTGTGTCTTCCTCTCTCTGTGCCCCTCCCCTGCTCACGCTCTGACTGTCTGTCTCTCTCAAAAATAAATAAACATTAAAAAAAAATTTTGAAGATCTCATAGTCCTTGCAAAATAAAGTGTTATATTAAAAAAAATTAAATAACTGCTAAGCAAGGAGCTCAGAGGGACACCAAGGTCCCCAAACTCAGCCTGCAGAGAAGCGTTGTCTGGACCTGCGGACTCCGCTCCACATGTGTGCACACACATGCACACGCATGCACGTACGCATGCACACGCGCGCATACACTCACAGAGTCAGCACAGTCACACACAGACACGCATGCAGACACGTGCTCACACAGACACAAGCACACGCACACACACCCTTGGACACACATGCACTCATGCAAATACGCAGGCACACGGAGACACACATACTCACACGCATGGACACACACACAAGCAGACACACACACTTGTGCACATAGGTAGACATGTATACACATACGCAGACACACACACAGACACACACCCGTGCAGACACGTGCTCACACAGACACGAGCGCACACACACACTTACACACACGCGCGCCAGGCCTTTCTCAGCATCGCGCTGAGCTTCCTGACGGCAGAGTTCCTGGGCCCGCGCTCCTGTCCCCGCGCTCCTGTCCCCTCCAGGGCTGGGGATCCGTCCAGAGAGGCCGGCTCTGCCTCCCCCCTCCCCCCGCCCCGAGCTCGAGGCCCGAGAGCGATCGCCTCCGCCCTCCTACCGACCCCGTAGGCTTTCGCACACTGGAATTTGGCGAACGGAAGCCACTTGACCCTGCTGGCTGGGAATTCCGTGCAGCTTCATTTGCCTCCTCGGCCTCCGACCGCAGGTGCGCGAGCGGCGGCCCCGCTGCGGGGTGTCCGGCTTCCCCGCAGCCTGCCGGGGGACTCCAGCGCGCCGGCTCCCGGCGTGGGCGTCGAAAGTTCTCTCCGCGTCCCGAACACGGACTGCCTTTAGGATGCTTTTTAATCACATGAATTTAAAACATAAAATGTCGCTGCAGGTAAAAGATCGGACACGGTGGGACTCCTACCCCTTCTCACGAAAGCGGTGTCGGCCACTGCACACTCTCACTGCAGGCGGGCACCGTGAGCGTGGATCGGTCTCCGCGATGCGGAGCAGAGAGCCCGCCGCTCGCATTGGGGCGGGTTCGAACGAGACGGAATCCCACCGGAACGTGTCGCTCAAATGCCACGGAGACCCAAGGCCTCCTGGAAATGACACTCAGGGTCTGGAGGCGGCTGTGGGATCCACGGGTGGGCGTGTGGGAGGGGGGGCGACTAGGGGACCGTTTATTCCTTACGTGGCCAGGAGGGAGCACAGAGCGAGTTCGGCACATCAAGAAAATCCTCCTGTAGGAAGGGCCCTTCCTCTGGAGGCCAGAGTGTGTGCAGGATTGAAGGAGATACGGAGGGAGGCAAACATACCGGAGGAGCAGCGTGTACAAAGGCCCTGTGGCAGCGGGCAGCCGCCTGGCAAGGAAGACGTTTCCACAGGCAGAGAGGAGAGAGCTGAGAGAACCCAGGGCGTGGCAGGAGGGAGGCGGCTGAGCCCCGGCACGCAGGGCACCGGCTGTGGAGAGTGCGGGTTCCACCCTGGGAGCCGGGGAGCTGGCAGGGGTGAGGGGTGAGGAGAGTGGTCATCCCATTTTCCTTTCAGAAGACCCTTCAGGCTGCAGTGTGAAGACGGAGAAGGGGAGCTACGAATGAACAGTATGGAAATTTAAAAACAAATTTTTTTAAAGGCCACAGATCCAGCCCTGAGGAAAGCCCGGGGTTGGCTTCTAGCAAAGCCAGATTTCCCTGCAAAGAAGAGAGACGGGGCATCAGAGAGGGGGCTAAGTTCACGGTCAAGGAAAGAAGCACTGCCAAAAGGCGGGGTCAGCACTGACAGTCGGCCGAGGGGCCACCGTGACCCAAAGCGGTGTTGGATTCAGCAGTGTGGGGGGCCCTGGTGCCCCAGCAAGAGGTGTTCTGGCCGGAGCATGGGCTCGAGCGTCCTCTCCTCCGGGAAGGGGAGGCGAGCCGGTAGCTGTGGGCAGGAGGAGGTTGTCAGAGGAAGGGGGGCGCTGTGCCGTTGTTGTCATTGTTCAAAATGGGAGCAATTTCCCCTCGCGTGAATGCCATCGGGCGTTCCAGCTGGACCTGCCGCACTGAGGGCACTCGCTCCGGGAGAGGACGCCTGGATGGAGAACCGCAGCCACCTCCGTGAGGCGGGCTAGGCCGCGGAGACGGCGCTGCCCGCAGGGTCCCAGGAGCCGCAGGACGAGGGCTGGGCCGAGACCCGAGGATCCTCGCTAACCGCCTGCCTGCGTACCTGCGCCCCAGAGACAGCGGATCAGACACGGCTGGAAAGTGACAGCGTTGGGGACCAGTGTGCACAGCCAAACAGGGAGCCGATGGAAGGCTCCTCTCGGGGCTGGACCCTTGTCAGCTTCCGGGTGGCACGAAGCAGGGGAAGCAGGCGGGGCCGGCTCTCTGAGCCTCCTGCACAGCCTCCATCCGGAGGCTTTCCTTCTCGGCCTCCTGGGACTCGCCTCCCTGGGCCGGATTTCTCGGGCTCGGAGCCTGTGCTGTTCTCTGTCTTCACTCACGCCCTCATTTTGCTGACGGTCTTTTCTCAGGTAGCTTCTCAAGACGGTTTGAACTCTCGCTGTGTCTGAAAACACCTCAGTGACTCCCTCCGACGTGGTGGTCAGCTTGGCCGGGTGTAGAATTCCAGGCTCCATTCCAGAAACCGTTTTCTGGAGTGGCCGTACCAGTTTACGTTCCCGCCAGGGTGACGCGGTTTCTCCGCACCTTCGCCAGCTTTTGTTCTCCAAGGTCATCTTACGAACGTTTTTGGTCCAGGCACATGTTTTTGCTTATGGACATGCAGTTGCTGCTGCCTTGTTTGTTGAAAAGACAATCGTACCTTCATCGAATTGCTTTTGCAAATATCTGTCAAATATCAAGTAAGCGTATCCGTGCGGGGCTATTTCTCAGTTCTCTGTTCTGTTGACCGACATGTCTCTTCTGCCAACACCATGGTCTCCATTAATGTAATTATGTAATTATTACATATTACATTATTATAATTGAAAATATATAATCTGGTACAGTGACTCCTCCCATTTTATTCTTTGTTTTCAGAATTGTGTTAGCAATCCTAGCCTCTTTGCTTTCCCATATAAACAAAATAATTTTGAATATTTAGAATAACGTAGAATAATTTTGTTTATTTCTGCAAAAAAAAAATTACTGGGGTTCTGATGGGAATCATGTTAAACCTGTGTATCACTTTTGGAGAATTGACTCCTTTCTTATGTTCAGTCTTCTAATCCATGAACATGGTATATCTCTCCATTTATTGGGATCTTTGTTTTCTCTCTTCAACACTTTGTAGTCTTCAGCACGTGAGGTCTGTGCCTATTTTGTCACATTTGTACTTAAGAATTTCACTTTTTTAGTGATTCTCAGTTGTACTGTATTTTTAATTTCAGATTCCATCTGTTCATTGATAGAATAGAGAAAAAAATTGATTTTTGTACGTTGATCTTGTATCCTATAGCCTAGTTTATTAGCTCTAGGAATTTTTATTTGTGTATTTTCATAGATGCCTTAGGATTTTTAGGAAGACCACCACCATCATGCCATCTCCAAATAAAGGCACTTTTATTTCTTCCTTTCTGATCTATATACCTTGTATTTCCTGTATTTTCCTTATCTAGGACTTTCAGGACAATGCTGAATACAAGTGGCGAAAGAGGGCATTTCGTCTTGTTCCTGATCTTAGGGGAAAACATTCAGTCTTGCATCCAGTATGGCAGCCATAGAATTTCTATAGATGCTCTTTGTCAAGTTGAGGATTTACTCTACTTCTAGTTTTTTGAGAATTTTATCATAAATAGATGTTAATTTTGTCAAATGTGTTTTCTCCATGAATTGATATGATCATATGGGTTTTTTTCTTTAGGCTATTCATATTATGGATTGTATTGCTTGATTTTAGAATGTTAAACAAACATTCTAGTCCTGTAATAAACTCAACTTGGTCATGGTAATTGTAACTTCCACGTAGTGCTGAATTCGACTTGCTAACATTTTATTAGGAATGTATGTGTCTATATTTATAAGGAATATAGGTCTGTGGTCTTTTTTTTCTGTACTGTCTTTGTCCAGTTTGGGGATAGGATAATTCTTGCTTTAAAAATGATTTGGAAAATGCTTTTATTTTCTGAAAGAGAGTCTTAGAATTAGTATTAACCCTTTTTATATGGCTTGGTAGAATTTTTCATTGAAGCCATTTGAGATTTCTTTTTTGAGAACTCAGAAATTACGAATTCCACTTCTCAACTTGCGTATTTATCATTGGAAGAATTGTGGAGATTTCTGCTTTTCAAGGGATTGGTCCATTATATCTAAGTTGCCAAACGTATGTGTGTTGACTTCACAGTTTCGCCTTATTATCGTTGTAATGTCCTCGGGGTGTGACAGCCTCCGCTTCACCCCCAAGAGTCACTTCCATCCGATCCCTTCTTTTCTTTGTCCACCTTGCACAAATTTGTCAATTTATTGATCTTTCGAAGAACTGCCTTTTGTGTCATTGATTATTTTTCTGTTTTAATTTAATTAATTTCAACTCTGGTTTTCTTTTATGCTTCCTTCGGCTCGTTCGGGGTGTCCTCTGCTCGTCTTTTTCTTGTTTGATGAAATGAGAGCTTAGATGGTTGATCTGAGATTTTTCCTCTTTTCTAAACCCAGCTTTTTAAAACATGTTTCGATCAAGGAGAAAGGTGTGTGCAGGGCTTCGATTAAACTCATAAGGAAGGAAAGCCTCCCCCACCTGTGCGTGTTGTAGAAAGTTGCAACCTTCTATGATCCATTCAAATACTCAGATAGTTAACACTGTACCCACTGAATGTGGTACAATGTACCGTTTTCCAGATGGGGACTCTGACACGCAGAAATTCAAGTTTCTTTATTAGGAATTAAGAACGGTGGTAGAAACAAGTCTCCCACTCCCCTGCCCACCCTCACGCTCCAGCCTGCCCTTGCCGTCCTCACGGGCTGGAGTAGGGGCCGTCCTATCCAGGGATCTGGGTAGGTTCTATCCAGTCTCCCCAAACCAGCCGCTCACAGTCCAGAAAGGAGAGCGGATGTGGGGGCTGGCCAGAGTGAGGCTCTGCGCATGATGTCCGTCCTCCTCGCCTTCCTGCCCTGCTGCTCCAGCCGAGAGCCGTGGAGGGAGCCGCCCCTGGGCCCCTACGCAGGCACCCCGCAGGCACCCCAGGTACCGGTCCTTCATGCACTAAGTTCAGGCCAATGTGCTTCTAAAGGGTTGCAACCTCCAAAGGGCCATATCAGATGAAGAAAGTCCAGATGGGTGGGGCATTCTGCCACGTACTAGCTGTGTGACTTGGGCGAATGCATGGCCATCTCTGTGCCTTGGTTTCCTCATCTGAAGAACGGGATGGTCCCGGCCTTGGGGTCTTGGTCTCCTAGTATAGTTAAGGGGTAATTCTGGCCGAGGCTCTGGGGCAGGAGTGAGCCCCAGGTCAGCGCGGATCGGCGTTCTCACGGTCTCATCAGCCTCCTTCAGCCCTTTCTGCTCAAAACCCACAGGCCTTTGATGTTGGAGGAGTGAGGAAATCAGCAATTACGGTTGCCTTTCATGGTCGCCTGTCTCCCCACCCCCAGCCCCAAGCAAATCTCGCTCAGCCAAGAAACAGCAAAGTACTCGAGCGCCGCGGCAGACGCTGGTTCACAAAGCCAGGGGCGCGGGAGGGATACCCAGAACCGGTCCAAGCAGAGCGCAGACAGGCCCGCACACGGCCGCGCCGTCGGCCGCCCGCTCTGGGAGCCATCGGGTGAACACGCCCGGGCATTTTTGCTGGATTGCGCTGCAGACGGTGTGTGCGCGGTCTTCCTGAGCAGAGGCCGCCGCTCCCTGCCCACTTCCCAGGAGGCGCGTCTGCGGACACGGGGCACTTTTTGTAGGAACAGGATGCCAAGCGGCCAAGGGCTGCCGAAGACCCGGCGTCCGGCCTGTGGGCTTCAGGTGCACACGCCACTGCCAGGCCTTGGACGACTCTCAAAACGCGGGGCAGGATCCGGAGCGCCCCCCCTCCTCGGCCCGTCCTTTCTCCCCCTGCTCTCAGAACACACAGGCGTCCAGGAAAGCACACGCGTGTGCAGCACACACGCCCGTCAGACCCTCGCCTCCCCAGGCTGGGTTCACACTTCCTGTCCCCTCCCACCCAGTCGTCCGCCCCGCCGACCACCAGTTCCGAGGCTCCCACACCCACTTCAGGTCTGGTCGCTTGCTAGAACCACCCACAGAACCCAGAGAAACACTGTCCGTACACTCCTGGCTTACGGTAAGGGGTACGACTCAGAAACAGCCAACCGGAAGAGACGCACAGGCAGGGGGAGGGGAGGGGCCCAGAGCGCCACGACTCCCTCCCAGCGCGCGCGTGTGTTCACCAGCCCTGGATGGGGGGCCGGGGGGACCCGCAAGTGCCAGCCCTCTGATCACAGGGCTGGTGCCTCTGTCAGCCGGCCCCGTCCTGAGGCCGTCACGTCTTCCAGACACCAGTCACCTCGTTAAGATACAAGAGAAATAAATTAAGGACTTTAGGAGCTCTGTGCCAAGAAAGGAACGAAGACCAAACATTTATTTTGTATTTTACCAGAAGGTCCATGCGTTCATCTTCCATGGGGAGTCGAATATATTACGTCCTTCACGGTACAGTCCCTCTGCGCGCACACACCTGTACACGCACACACACACAGATGCACACGTGCACACACACATGAACACGTGCGCACACACATGAACACACAGGCACACACAGATGCGCACAGATACACACATGCCTATGCACACACCGAGTCACACACTTGCACAAACACGGACACGCTAGTTAGGTGCCCTCACAAAATAAACACGAACGGAACAATCCCGGGGTCTCCGCTGGCTCCTGGCCGCTGGCGCAGCGCCGGCGGAGACAGGGAGGCTGAGGCCGGGAGGCGGGGGCGGCGAGGTGCCGGCCGCGGAGGCCGCGCTGAAGCCATGAGAGTCGGCCTCGCTCGGTGTCTGCTGCCGAGTGAATACTTACTTGCAAGAGGTCAGCGAGTCCGAGGCTTCTCTTGGGTCCAGTCAGGGTGACCGACAAAAGACCCACTTCCGTCTTGAGAATCCGTGTCCAGGCGGACGCTTGAACGCCGCTTCTCCCCGCGCCGTGTGAATGGCCCCGGAGGCGGCGCTGTGGGGAGAACCGCCAGACGGGGGCGCTCCCGCCTCCGGGGCTCCTTTCCTCCTCCCCCGCCCCCCCCCCCTCCCGGCGCTCATCCCTAGGAGCTCACACCGCCCCGTCCTGGGTGCAGGTCTGCGGCGTGGCATCTGAACACCAAGGAAGGCGGCATGTAGGTCTACCCCAGAGAAGAGCCAACGCAGGCGTGGGGCCCCCTGATTCTGACCCGGGGACCCCAACAGCATCCGGGATCCGGGAGGCAGAGGCTGGGAGGGGGGAGGGAGGCAGAGAGGAGGCGCGCCTGCAGGCCGCTCAGCTCCGCAGTCCACCTGCGGCCCCTGGGCCCTCCCAGGAAGGTCCCCCCCACGGCTCCGGGTCCTTCAAGCTCCCTGCACCCGCCGGCCAGGCCGTAGGCGCCAAGGCGCTGGGAAAGTGAATGTTGCCTTTTGTAAACTTATAAACAAGTACCTGTTACATTTATACTATCTTACTCGATACATTTGTACAAGCCATAGTCAAGTTTGGGGCCAGGTGGTTTTTCAAAAGCAGTCACATACCGTTCTTTGCTTTTATCCCCATAAGCCCAGATTGGATTTCATGGCCTGAGAAAAGAGCTGGAGAAATTCTTTAATTATTTAGTACCTGACATGTTGTTTTTCTCCAACTTTTCATTCTGGAAAAATCTCAAACACCCAGAGAAGGGGAACACGTTGGACCACTCCCCGCCACGCCCACGCCCCAGCTCCGGTGGCCAGTTCTCTCCTCTTGACTTTCTGCGTGCTGTTTTTTGCTGAGTCATTTGAAAACAAGTTTCAGACATCGAGATAGGTCACCCTCAACCGCTCATCCCCTGGAAATAAGGCCATTCTTCCAGATAAGCGTTGTGCAATCGTCACGCCCAATCAGTGCCGCCAGCGGGTCTGTGGGCTTCAGCGCTCTGTCCGTACTGGAATGTCACCCCAATGCTCCCGTGCTGCTTGGGTGACCCAGAGGTCGCTCGGGCTCGTGCTTGTTGTTAGAAGTGTTGCTTCTTTTTAGCTGTTTCTAGACTAGAGCCAGTGCCGCCCTTTTCCTGAGCTGACCTGTTGGAGAGATGTGTAGGCCTGGCTCTCTGCACCTGTGTGGTCCTTTCTCCCGGCGAGGTTGGCCACACGCTCTATCCCTCCGCCTTCCCGTAAACTGGACGTGCGGGCTACAGGCTTGGCCTTTGATTCAAGCGAAGTGTTTTCAGCAAGAACACAGCGCGTGCTGGACTTTGCATCCCCTAACGTCAGGCTGGCCCGGCACCTGGTGACGCCGAGTTTGAGTCCCTGTGACGGGGTGGACAGCCGGGTGTCTCCGACGAAAGTGGAGGGTGTTTCTTCTTTCCCAGGTGGCGCCGTGTGAGTGACACACCTTGTCCCGCTCGGTTATTTCACTGAGGGCTGCAGGATGGAGACTTCCTCATTCTTCCATTCCTTCAGTACCGATGAGCGTTCATTATTCTGTAAAGAGCTTTCCCTCGTGAGTCAGGGAGACAGACACCCTTAGGGAGGGCTGGCTTTCTGGAGAGAAGGAAGGGACGAATATGTCTCTAGGTGCCTGTGGGGGGTGTGGCACAGAGCCCCCCCCCCCCACTCCACGGTCCAGTGTCTGAGCCTTAAGGCCCAGGGAGGGAGGAGGAGGGGGTGGAGCACTGCTTCAACCACAGGGCTGTGTGTGGGGAGGACTCTCTGGGGGAGAGGAGCGTGTTCCAAGAGGCTTTTCAGGAATGCCTCCGTGTCGGAACCCTGTATCTCCCTGGGGGCGCCTGGAGTCAAAAGCCCCACTGTTTTTCAGGGCTTCTGAGGCTGTTTTTGGAGGTGTCACCAGGCCTCAAGTCTGTCCCGTTAGGTCTGGATTTCAGAGCCCCTCAGTGAGTGGAGCCGCGGGCAGCAAGCTGACCCAGGAGCAGTGGCGATGACCGTCAGCTGTGGGGAGTGTTACCCGGAGTAAAGCAACTAGTGGAACAGGATTCCCGGTGAGCCAGCTGCCGGGTGGGCGCAGCCGCAGAGGCCAGCGCGCCGCGTGTGCCCTCGGCCTTGGCACCAGGCCAAGCAGCAGCGTTCTCTCCCCCTCTGCTGGCTGGATGCTGAGGGAGGCACGCTGGACCCCACTCGCAATTTGGGACAGAGGTCGCTTCCCCGAGCTTGCGCACGACACGCTGGGTCGGTCTGGAAGGCCTCCGTGCAGAGGGGGCTGGGGGCAGTCAGGCCGACTGATGGAGCAGCCCCGAGGACCCGCAGCTCTGCAGCGCCCCCGGCCGTGGTGGTCCAGGCAAAGCGCAGAACCTGCCGGTGCCGATCTGGCTCAACACGCCCCAAACAAGCACTGGCTCCCAGCTCTGGAGAATGTCGCACACGGCTTCCTCCAGATCTGGGGCAAGGACCCCAAGGGCCCTTCCCCCTCCCCCCCTCCGTCCTGGTTTCCCCCCCCTCCCACCCCCCCACCGCCCGGCCTCTATCTTGTCAGGCCCGGGATGCGCACCCTCACTTTGGGTATCAGGCCTCTGCTTCCTTCTTGGTCTCCTTTCCCTTCTCCTCCCCCTCTCTCCCCCAACCTCCAGAAGTTTCCAGGGTTGGTTGCTGTGTCGGTTCACCTGGCCTTTACTTTCCCTCTCCAGTGGAAAGTTCTGCCGTCTAGCACCTCCCTGGGTGTTCTACGCACCCACTTCCCACGGACTATTTTGTCCAGCCACAGAAAAGGGTCGCATCTGTGTGCGGGCAGCGGTCACTGAGACCGGCCCGCAGGCCCGGGAGCCCAACGGCCCTGTGCACGCGAGGCTGGGAGCCGACGACCAAGGCCTGAGCCACGAGGTAATTTCAGATGGAAATTATTACGGTCACCGGGACGGTAACAGTGACAGCCATCGTCCTCCTCCTCCTCCCCATCGGCCCAAACCCTCGCGGTCGGCGCTGCAGGTGCCCGGCCCAAGTCCGTCCACGGGCCCAGTTCGGGGCTGGTCCGGCTGGGTCCCGAGACCCCGGGGTCGGCAGCTTGGAGCTCGCCCGCCGGGCGCGGGGTCTGGAGGCCGGCCTGGGGCCGGGGCTGGGGACGAGCTGGGCCCGAGGGCACTGAGGAGAGACACCCGAAGGCCCGGGAAGAGGAGCAGCAGCGGTGAGGGAGGCGAGCACAGGGGTGGGGGTGGGGGAGTGGGCGGAGGCGCCAGGAGGTGGGAACGTGGGGGGGCCGGGGCTCGGGGAGGCGGCGCCCGGGAAGACGGGGGCAGGGGGCCGGGAGACGAGGAGCGGACGTGGGGAGGGGAGAACGCGGGGAAGGGGCGGGGGGAGCGGGAAGGTGAGAAGGGCGGCGGGGGTGGCGGGAGATGAGTCCGGGACTCGAGGCGCAGGGGAAGAGCGGGTTCGGGGAGGCGGGGAGGTGAGGACGCGGGGCGCGGAGGGGGCGGGGAGGGGTCGACGGGCTGCGAGACCCAGGGGCGCGGAGGGGGCGGGGAGGGGGCGGTGGGCGGCAGGCGCGCGGAGGCCGCGGCGAGGGGCGGGGTGCAGGGGCGGAGGGGGCGGGGAGGGGGCGGGCGCAGGGGTGGACCGCGGGCCCCGCCCCGAGGGCCGCTGGAAAAGTTTGCGCCCCGGCGTGCGCGCGCAGAGGCTGAGCCGGCCGGTCCCGGGGACGCTCGACGGGGACGCGGCGGCAGCAGGACGCGTTCGGGCGGGACCCCCGGCCGGGGAGCCCCCCGCCGCCCCGGCCCAGGCCGCCCGCGAGCGGAGGAGGCGTCGCCGGGATGCGGGCGGCCCCAGCGCCCTTCCCAGACGGAGGTGAGTCGGCGGCGGACCGGGGGCGCGGGGGCCGGGGGCGCGGGGGCCGGGCCCACTTTCTCCCCGAATTCCAGCCTCTCCCGGGCGGGACGGGAGCACCACGCTGTGCCCCAGGCGTCCGTTCCGGGGCCGAGCCCCCGCGCGGGGCGAGGGGACGGCGCCTTATTAACCGCGCCGGACCGGCGAGACTGCGCTCTCCCTGACGACCCGCAGGAGAGAGACGCGGCCCTTCCCGGAGAGGCGCCCTCTGTCCTTTCCCTCCCAGGAGGAGCACCCGGGGGCTCCGCGGGTGGACCTTCTCCTGCGAAAACCATTCCTTTAAATCATATTCGCCGCAAAATTCCACTCTTTCCTTTTGTTTCTCAAAGTGGGCAGCGGGGACCGCCCGAGTCGGGGTGGAGGACACGGCCCTAGCGCAGCCGCGGGTCCCCGGGGCAGCGGCGCCGGCCCCGAGCAGACAGAGGCAGGGGAAGGGGCAGGACGCGCCCTTCTTTGGCCTGGCGCAGGGGACTTGTGCCCTTCCCCTCCTGCCGCTCCCCGCGCCTGCCCTCCCCTCTCCTGGCCGGCTGCTCCGGGGACGCGCTTTCCTTCGCATCCTGGGATGTAAGGGAGGAACTTCTCGCCGGCGCTGAAAGGGAGAACACCTGGGGTCGGGAGGACCCGGGGAGCGGAGCGGCATGACCATGGGCTCTTCCGGAAGGTCATTTCCAAAGGAAGAGGTCCACCCCGACCGAGTCCAGAAGTCGGCATCTTTCTAAAGTCCGGAGGCCGAGGTTGCAGGCGTCGCTGTACCCACACACTGTGCCGCGGCTCATCCGCGTTCTCGTCTTCCTCGGGGCGGACTTGCAGGTGTGCTTAAGGCAAACATCGGCTGGAAAGAACCGGGGCCGGATCAGGTTCTGCAGGGCCGCGGCTGTTTCCCCCGCGGCTGGCGGCAGTGTCCGGACCTGTCCGGGTTCTCACGGACGCGAGGCGGAGCGCGGTGCTGCCTGAATACTTCGGTGGCCAGAGGAGGGTCACGCGAGGCGTTCCGCTCAGCAAACCTCACACCCGGCCTGCCCCTGCCGGGCTCTGTCCCCGACACCGGAGACCGAGAGTCAGCCCTTCGGAGCCTCCCGCCAAGTTCTGGAAGGGCCGGTCGGCTCTCAGCCAGGCTCCTCGTGGAAAACGCTTTCTCGCCTACGTTCCTGAACCTGGTGGAGGGCGTGGCGCTCCTCGTTCGCTGCCACGTGTAGGTGGTAGAAACTCCCGCGTCCTGAAGAAGGAGCCTCACGTGTGGGCCCGGGGTGTTCTGGAGACGCAGGCGCCGCTTTCGCTCCGGGAACTAGGACCCGGATCTGGTCGCCGGGCTCGTTCCCATCCTCCCGACGACGCCTCCAGGCCGGCAGCGTGTGCGTGTGTTTGCATGGTCGCGAGGCGAGAACCCGAGCGTGCCGTAATCCTGAAACCGGGGGAGTTGCCCTTCTGCGAACCCCCTTTTCTCCTGCCAGGACTAGGTGCCGGGACGCAGCCGGCTCGGCCGAGGGGCGCCCCCAGGCCGTCTGTGATGGGCCGGGCGCCCTGCCGCGGGTCACCGGGCCTTCCTGTTTCCTCTCCTGTGGCTCCGTCCTCCTCCCCTCATCAGTTTGGAGGCCCTTCTTATGACTCCTTTGCTCCTTGGCCCGCTTTCTGCGGAAGTGAGTAATTGCGCCTGGAGATGGGGAGCCCCTGGTGGCCTCTCCCCCGCCGCGGAGACCCGCGTTGTTGTCAGTCGTTGTTGTGACGGCAGTGGGCACGCACTCGCCTTTCGTTCTCTTTGCGTTTCCTTCTGACTTCGAGGAATCGCCGCCGCGTGTGTGGGAGTCCGGGAGGCAGGCCACCGGGTGAGTCCCCGACAAGACTGCTCGGCGCACAGTGTGGCATCCAGGGGCGGCCCTGGTGTCTGCTCTGTGCCGCGAGCCGGAGCTGGGCCTGAGTCAGGCTGCCAGGCTTCTCGGCTTGAGACACGGCTCCGCCGCCCTGGTGTCCGTCTGTGTGCATCCCAGCATTTGGCTGCTGGCGACCGTCTTGTCACCGTGCAGGTGCGGAACATGAGGATGGGCGGACGCTCCGGAAGAGCTGCGCCCTCACTCGGGAATCACGGCCCCGGGACAGCCCGCCCGGCCGCTGCTTCCGAGCTGCGCCCCTGAAACGGAGACCACCGCACCCCAGCCTCGGTTTCCTTCTGTGCCGTGGGGACAGACATGCTGTGTCCCAGTGTTCTGGGCAAGGATGGGAGGGACCCCACAGTGAGGACTTTTTGGGCCCAGATGGCTCTTATTTGCATATGCCCTCAGCTGCCCAGTGAGCTCAATTCCATACAGTGTCATTCATGGGGGCCCCCCCCCGCATTCCCCCCCCACCCCCGCGCAGGCAATCTCGGCGGGAGTCCAGCCCTGTGCCCTCAGAGAAGGAGCAGAGAAGGGGGGAGTCTGTAAAGAAAGCAGAGGGTGAGGCCTCTTGTATCAAAACCTTGACGGACGAGCCCGGGGCCCCAGGGGAGCCAGTGCAGAGGCAGACTCTGGGGCCTGTGCCCGGGGCTTCCGGCTTCCGGGGGGGGTTCCATGAGGGTCACCCACCAGGGGCTCCGAGACTGGGCCCGAGCAGGCACGCCAGGCGGTGTGTGAAGCCTCTCGCCTCGTCACCACCTCTGAAAAGTCCAGCGGGTCGCCTCGGAACTCTGGGGCCAGGGGAAATACTCATTAGCAAAGGAATTTCCTGGAGCTGAAATGGTCGGCCCCTCATCTCCTTCCTAAATTCTCCTAAACAACAACAACACCACACTGCTTTCCAAGAACTTCTCCCAGCATCGGCAGCCGCGCGGCCTTCGGGCTCCGTTTGGAGGACGAACGCGTCGATTCCCCTGGGAAGACGTGCCTTTGAGACCGTCGCCCTGCCTGGGACCGGGAGGACTTTCTCCCTGTCTCCGTGTGCCTTCCTTGTCGGCCAGTACGGAGAGGGAGAGCGCCAGACCCCAGACTTCGTGGAAATATTTTCCTTTATTTTTTTTCTTTTCCTTCTTTTTATAGTTTGTTTAGTTTTCAGATTGCCATGTGTAGAGACAGGGAATCACGAGCGTAGAGGGCGCGTCTGGAATCCGTCGGCCGGCCCCTGTCCGCGGACGCGCCTCCCTGGAACGCAGGGGTGAGGAGCCCCACAGCTGTGACACGGTCTAACCTGGGTGACCCCGGGCGGACCACCTTCTAGAAGGCGTCTTAGTTCTTCTCGGCGAAGGGAAAAAGCATTGGTGTTGAAATGCCTTGAGGTAGACTTGACCTTTGTGAGGCTGCCGAGAAAACTGCAGACAGTGTGGTGATCCGTCCCCTGGGCGCCGGGCGAGGGCAGTGTTTCTGTTCACCGTGAGACGCACAGAAGTTGGGGGTGGGCCGGGAGAGCGTTCTTCCCGAAAACTCGGGTCCTGTCGCGCGCCCCTGAGTCTCGGAGGCGGAACTCCTCTGTGACGCTCTCGGCCGCAAATGACTGTGCTCCGATGCATCCAAAATCAGTCTGGCCTTTAGCCCAGCATGTAACTCTTGGGACAGAGTCCGCGTCCGAATGTGGAAAATCCAAAGAAAATAAGCTTTGAGTTCCAAAGAGAGCCAGATGTCTTCCAGTTACGCCAAAGGCGGAGAGTAGTGTTTAACAAAGGACGTTCTAGAAAGTGTGCTTTTTGAATGATGAACATTTCATCAAGGGAAGAGATCCGTCCACCCCCAAAGCGCGTGCTTGCGGCGGCTCCCGGCGCACCCCGCGGGTTCCCGCTGCGGTCCGTCTCCTGCTGGTCCTGGCTTGGCCGTCGCCTCGTTTCCCTGCTCCGCTCAGTCGCTTCAGAGCCCCGCCTGCTCGGGGAAGGGCGGCCTGCAGCTCTCTGCCTCTGAGAGGTCCTGTCCCAGCAGCTTTAGAGGGACGCCCGTCCCTTCCGTCCACGCTGTCCGGTGCAAGCCCGGGGGCGGGGAGCGTGCAGACAGGACCATGCGTGGCGTGGACTTCTCGTGGGGGAAGCGGGCCGGAGACCAGCTGCGGCTGTACCGAGGCGTCAGAACCTTCCCGATGTGGATGCTCGGAGCCCTTTCTCGCCTCCGTGGGTGTGAATTCACCAGCAGTTCACACTGTTTATCCTGTTAGGTAACACTCACACGTTTCTACACTCAGGCTGTTGGGATGCTAACTCACTCACCCGTGGTCGCGGGTCATGTGGACCCTGTGTGTGCCACGGTCGGTTCCTGGGACAGACACCCAGGTGGGGGAGCAGGTGTGAGGCAAACTGGACTCAGTGCAGCGGACAGAGCGGGCAGCAGGCCGGCGTGGGGCGCGTGGAGGCCCCGGGGCGGCCGTGCGCCCGCCAGCGGCGGCGGGGAGATGGCCGTTCTCAGGGCGCCGCTCCCTCTGACTCTCGGCGGGGCGGCACCTGTGTTTCTCGTCCCTGCCTCTGTGCTGTGTCTTTCCCATGAACAAGGACACGCGTGGTGCAGGGTTGGCTGGCACCGGCCCCGTGGGGCTCGGGGTGCTCTGGGTGGGAAGCGAGCCGGGGCTCGGGGGCCGGTGAGCCAAGTGAGGTCGTGCCGTCTCCATCCACACGAGCAGTAGTAAAGGGCCTTCATCGGCCCCCGTTAGCCGACAGGCGCCGTGACAGACGCGGTGCACGTGGTGGCCGTGTGAGCGTGACCCAGGGCACCCCCGGCGGAGGGCCCGGAGGTTGTCGGTGGCTGGCCTCGTTTCTGCTCTTCAGGGGACAGTGTGCAGTTTGTGGTAAGAAGTGCAGGTAGGCTCAGAGGGGCTGGGCTGGTCCCAGAAAGTGTCGCAGGGCAGGAGGGGCGGAGTCGGGGTGTGGGGGACAGGACGGAGTCCGACGAAGGCCGGGTGCAGGGGGAGGCTGGCAGGGAGGCCGCCCGTCCAGCTGACCCTCACGCCTCCGGATGCACCTGCACACGCATCACAGGCGCCTCCCAGAGGCCGGGCCCGGGCTTCCGGAAGCAGCAGGGCGTCCAAGCCGAGGCCCCCCCTCTTTCCGTCTCAGAGAACCCGAGCCCTCCGCTGACGGAGGGGAGGGCTGGCGGCCTCCCGGGCCCTGAGCACCGAAGAGGGACGGGGGAGCCGTGACGAGGAGGGCGCCCTGGCCGGGGACCCGCGGTTCCCTCTCCTCCTCGAGGGCAGCCGCCGGCACGGCATGCCTTCCGGGACGAGACCCTCTCGGGCCGTGTTCATGCTTGGCAGTGAGCTCAGCGGGCGGGCGAGGCCTCCGCTCCCTCCGCACCCCACAGCGCAGACCCCGCGTGCTTGGGCAGCCGTCCGCTTGTCTCTGAACCCGACTCGGGGCTCTGACGTGAATGGTACCAAAGTCAAAGACGTCGTGGACGGACGGTCCGCGGGCCGTCTCAAGCTAACCTCGTTGGCTCTTAAATAGGTACTTGGAGAAATAATTATGATTTGAAATCTGTGGGCACACCGAAAACCGTGTCTAGCTGCGACGGTGATGGCACCGGAGAGGCCGAGTGTGGCCCTGGGTGAGGTGGGGAGGTGTCAGGTTGGGGGAGGATTAAAATCCGGGGCCCTGGAAGGCCTGGCGCTTGGTCTCTCTCCTTCACGGGGTCTCCAGTGCCCCCGGGGGGCCGTTCCTTCCGGCTCATGTGAACGCCTTCCTTCAGTTTGGGGGTTCAGACAGTTTTATCTAAATTCTGAGTTTTCAACCAGGTTCAAAGCCCAAGCGCTCGTCCCTGCCTTCCCTTCCGTCTCCTTTGGTGGAAGTTTGGGTCTCAGTCCCGTCTGCACCCCCCCCCCATGCCCGCTGCCCCAGGGAAGCCCTCGGGTGGCCTCCTGGCCCTGTCTCAGGCCTCGCCTCTGTCCCTGGCCCTGGTATCCCAGTCACCATCCCGGCAGCGGGCGTGCCCACCACAGAGGGTGGTGGCTCCAGGCTCACCGGGGACGAGGCCTCAGGCGCCGGGTGGGCGTCCTCCTGGGCCCCACCCCGTTTCTCTCTCTGTGATTGGGAGTCACGGTTTAGCAGCCCCGTGCGCGGATAAGGATGCGCGGTCAGCATCCCACGTGCCCGGGATGGACGTTTATTTGGGTCTGTGTCGTCATCACGTGAGCGAGCGACGGGGCGCCCAGGGCCGCCTCGGTCTCCAGGGCGCCCTGCGCCGTTGCTCTGCGTCCCGATTTTCGGTGCCTTTCTCCAGCTCTGATGCTGCCGCTGCTCCCCGCCTTAATCGCTGGGCACCCCTGTTCTATCTCCGCAGGCGGCTGCTCTCCACGCCCCGGCCGGGGTCCCGCCCGGGCCACCGCGGAAGCCTGAGCCGGCGCGGTTTCTCTGGAAATGGACGTGCCCGGGGCGCCCTCTGGTGGCTCCCGGAGCTGAGCCCTCGGCGAGTGCCAGCCATGGCGGCCACGGGCCTCCCGCCGCGCCCCGGGCCCTCCCCCGGGAGCGAGACGCTGCACCAGCACTACAACTACGTGGGCAAGCTGGAGGGCAGGCTGAAGGCGGCGGCCGAGGGCAGCTCGCTGCCCACGGCGCTCTTCCTGGTGGTCTGCAGCCTCATCGTGCTGGAGAACCTCGTGGTCCTGCTCGCCATCTGGAAGAACCACAAGTTCCACACCCGCATGTACTTCTTCATCGGCAACCTGGCCCTCTGCGACCTGCTGGCCGGCGTCGCCTACAAGGTCAACATCCTCATGTCCGGCAGGAGGACGCTGAGCCTGTCCCCGACGGTCTGGTTCCTGCGGGAGGGCAGCATGTTCGTGGCCCTCGGGGCGTCCACCTGCAGCCTGCTGGCCATCGCCATCGAGCGCCACCTGACGATGGTGAAGATGCGGCCCTACGACGCCAACAAGAAGCACCGCGTCTTCCTCCTGATCGGGGCGTGCTGGCTCGTGGCGCTGGCGCTGGGCGCCTTGCCCATCCTGGGCTGGAACTGCCTGCGTGACCTGCCCGACTGCTCCACCATCCTGCCCCTCTACTCCAAGAAGTACCTCGCCTTCTGCGTCAGCGTCTTCACGGCCATCCTGGCGGCCATCGTCATCCTGTACGCCCGCATCTACTGCCTGGTCCGGGCCAGCGGCCGCAGGGTGGCCGGCCCCCACACCTCGGAGCGCTCCATGGCCCTGCTGCGCACCGTGGTCATCGTGGTGACCGCGTTCATCGCCTGCTGGGCCCCACTCTTCGTCCTCTTCCTCGTGGACGTGGCCTGCGGGGCCAGGGAGTGCGCCGTGCTGTTCGAGGCCCAGTGGTTTGTCGTGCTGGCCGTGCTCAACTCCGCCATGAACCCCGTCATCTACACGCTGGCCAGCAAGGAGATGCGGCGGGCCTTCTTCCGGCTGGCCTGCACCTGCCTGGCCCGGGGCCGCGGCGCCCGCCCCGCGCCCGCCCGGCCCGCCCTCGCGCCCAGCAGGAGCAGGTCCAGCGGCAGCAACGACAGCAGCCCCGCGCCCAAGAGCAAGGAGGCCCCTCCCCAGACGGCCGCCTCCCCCTGCGGAACCGAGGGAAACGAACCGCCGCAGAACGGGATTCTCTGCAAGTGAGAGCGAGCGCCTCCCTCCAGCGACGGGGGAGGGGAGGCCCCGGCCCTGCGGCCGCACGCTCGCCCCCGGGGGGTCCAGCGCAGGACTGTCGGGAAATCGCGTGAGGAGGGGGACCCTAGGCCTCGCCGGCGTGTTTCACGGCGGGCCGTGTGCTCTGTCCATTTCCGTTCCAGAGTCTTCCAAACGCCCCGCACTGCTGACGGAATCTGCTGCCTTCCCCTGACCCCCGCCGGCTGCGCCCCGCAGGGCCCGACGGGAAAGGTCTCAGAACGTCCAGGTGATTTTCGGGAACTTCACACTACGCTGTGCGCGGAGGGGATGCCGCGTGCTCGTCATTCTGTGTTCCGGAGCACTCGTGTCTCAGACACCTGCCGTTGGTAGTGGCACCGGCTTACACCGGTGCGCGGCAGTGTGTGACACAGTTAAATGACAGGTGTCCAAGTGTGTCCTGATGGAACCACGAGCGGGAAGGACGTGGCTGGAAACGTCGGTGGACATGCCAGCCCCGGCTCCTCGGACCACGTGAAGTCTTGCGCTAAGCAGGCTGGTTCCACGAGGGTCTCACCTGTGTGCGTCTGAAGGATCCTGGGAGCCGTGTCCCTGTGTCTCTTCGGTCCTGTGTCCCCACACATCCAAACCCACGTTAATCAAATTCCCTGCTTGTCTGGGGTTCCTACATTCACAGAAGAGCCAGGGTCTCCCAGGAGCCCGTCCCCAGACCAACCAAGAGAGGGACCCATGAGGGAGAAGCAGAGGACCGATGCCCTGGCCCGCAGCCGGAAGCGGTGGTCTGTTTGATGCAGCGGAACGTTAGTGCTGAGTTAGGAGAGGTTTACAGGGCCGGGTCGAGTCTCGTTCTCTCCGTCAGAAAAGCTCGGCGGCGCCCCCCGCGTTGTCTCGGTGGAGTAGCCGGGGCGCCCAGCGGTCTCCCCCCTCCCCGAGGCTGAGCCCGACAGTGACTGTCGGGAGCGCGTGCGGGTGCGCTCTCTGGGGCACCGTAAGGGTGCGGCGGCCTTCCTTCGCAGCCGGGGCTGACCCTGTGGCCCTGATCCTGAGGAAGGGGTCACTTAGGAGGTGTGTCCGTCCCCGTCCGCGGGAAAATTCGTGCGCATTTGCAGAGCTCTCGTAACCACGGAGTCGAGGCTTCTGGGTCAAAACAAAACCGAGCAACCTTCCAGAGGACCCTCCCTCGGCTAGCCCACGCCGGAGCCCCGGGGTTTCTCAGGCTCGCTGGGGATTTCGGCCGAGGAGAGACTCGGTCTCGCCCCGTGAACGGTCGCGAAGGGACACAGGCTCCTGTGTGTTAGCATGTTCCCCGCACTGAGGAACGTTCCGGTGGGTCCTGGGTGGTCTCCACGTGCTGACCACAGACCCCTGGTTTGTGTTACCGGTGAGGGAAACCGTGCCGGCCGGGAGAGGTCCTCAGCGGCATTTGGGGGGGGGGGCTTCTCTACATCCCTGAAAAGGGGCCTCTCTCTGAGTTCAGGTCGCATTTCTAGAGAAGTCAGGAGGGAGGTACTGAGTTGAGAAAACGGTGTTTCTGAGAGCCAGGGTGTTGGGCTTCGGTGCTCGCCAGGCGACGACGGGACTTCAGGACCTGGCGCCCTGGCTCTGAGGGGCGCAGGGGCTGCATTTCTGGCGCGAATATTAGTGACACTCGCTCTACGGTCCCGTCGACCGCAGCAGTCTGGATGAAAACTACGCCAGGGAAGGAACAGTGTTTGCTAGGTGTGTGCAGAACGTGCTCAACCGTAAGACCAGCGGGCGCGGCCCCCGGCAGCTCGCGGGGCGCGTTTAGGAGTTGAGTGGCAGAGCCACAGAGAACTTGGCTAGAGATCTCTCTTGGTTAGTAACCTTCACCGTGTCCCGTGTGTTTGTTAAAAAAAAAAAAAACCAAAGCCTGTCATTGGGGCGCCTGGGTGGCTCAGTTGGTTAAACGTCCGACTTTGGCTCAGGTCATGATCTCGAGGTTCGTGGGTTCGAGCCCCGCGTGGGGCTCTGTGCTGACAGCTCGGAGCCTGGAGCCTGCTTTGGATTCTGTGTCTCCCTCTCTCTGCCCCTCTCTCTCTCAAAATAAAGAAACTTAAAAAAATAAACCTGTGGCCGGGGGTCAGTGTGAGGGCGCGTGTGCACGGGGGGGCATGGTGCGGTGTGCAGGGTGGCAGCTGGCCTCCCACCTGGGGCCAACGTCCCTTCAGGACGGAAACGGCTCTTAGAGCCCCCGCCGTGCCCCGCCCAGCTCCCCACCCGAGTGGCCGCTGGCCCGGGAAGCTGCCTTGGGTCAGGGTTTGGAGGCAGGACTGTTTGGAGGAGGCGCAACCCCTAACCCTCCGATAGGGAGAGAGTCACGGGTCCTGGCAGGGCCCGGCCGACAAGAGACGGTGTCCGGCTCTGCTCCGTTTGCAACAGGAGAGAGTAGGTCAGAACCGGTCCCCCAAGAGGCGTCGTCCTTGACGAAGGGCCCCGTCCAGCGTGTGTGTGCGCGTGCGCACGTGTGTGTCGGCTCCCTGCTGGGCCCGCAGTCGGCCCGCCTAGGGATGTTCAGGCCGATGTTGGCGGGGAGCTCTCAGCACAAGCGAGGACCGCGGTGGCTCCCCAAGGCGGCCAGAGACCCCGCCGGGCCCCGTTGGCACTCCGCACCCATGGGGGGGCGGGGCTTTGCAGGTGCCGGTGTTGTTAGAGGCACGTGCTCCCTCCGGACAGGCTCCCACCCCCCCTCCCTCGTGAGGCAACGCGAGAGCCCCTCGCCCACGGGAGAGGCTGGTCGCGCCACCCTCTGTGGCTCACTCTTAGGCGACGGTCGCTCCAACACTGAGCTTCTCGGAAGGCGCTGCTCTCTCGCCCCGTGACCCGTGCCGCCAAAGAGGCTGTCCTGGAAGTGGACCCAGGCGCGTTTATGGAAAACCCCTCACTGAATCAGCAAGTCCGTGCTTTTAAATCGTGCCCACGAGGACGGAGCCTCAACGCCCAAACGTTTTAGCGTCTAAGTCGAAAGATCAAAGAGTGTGCTGCGCAGAAACGTGCACACCGCTCTCCCGAAAATGAAGGCACGTTTTCCCACGACCGGCGAGCAGCAGGACAGCGTCGCCAAGTCGGGGGTGACACCCTGCACCCTGGGCGGCGGTGCGGCCACTCGGTGATGCCACACAACCCCCCCACCCGGCCGCCACAGCTGCGGCCTCGCGGCAAGAAGGCGCGTCACTGCCTGATGGAGGTTAGGAAGCTTGGGGCCGGTTTGGGAGTCCCAGTCCTCAGAATCCAAAGGCGACTCTGTCCCAGCACCGAAGCAGAAAGTGGCACGTTGGCGACGCACCCAGAGACCGTTACGGCAACTCCGCCTCGTTCCACAAAAGTGAATGGAAAACAAAACACACAATTCTCAAGTGATATTTATCAATATATATAATTTGCCATCCAAATGCTTTTTAAAAAGTAATAAATATCTTATGACACATGAAATTTACACGGAGTTTCCTCCTCATCCTGGGATTTTAACATCAAGTGTTTGACTCCTGTTTAATTCTCAATGCAAAGAAACATCCACATACTTAAAGTGTTTACGATATTTATTCTGGACCAAGTTTTATTCAAAAGGCAATTGAACAGAGAACAGTCCACTCACAGCCGACACACGGTCATCACAGAGAAAGGCAATCCGACGTTCCCACGCAGAGATGCCCGCACGTTTCCGCTTCGTCGGCCCTGCCGGGGTTGGCCGGGGACACAGTCTGGCTGTGGTAGGAGCGCCCCGGTTGCGTGTGGGCTGGTGGCGTGCGACGCGCTGACCACGCCTGCACTCCGTGTGCGGGGTCTTCTACCTACGGCGTCTCCGGGTGAAGCAACAACACAGAAACGTGACCTTGTCAGAGTTCCGGTGTCTGCCCCTTCGGTGTGGATGGTTCTCCCAGCGCAGGGAGGAGCCCTTTATTCAGTGCACCTGGGGGGCAGGGGGCGTGAGGGGCGCCTCCTGCCCTCGGTCACTTCCACCCCCAGCCCTCCTGTCTGTTCCTGCTCCCCTTGTACTTGGGCACCCCCCCCCTCCCGGCACGCGTCTGCAGGCGCCGGTGCCTGTCAGCCCCCAAACCCTTCCCGTCTGCTTAAGTGTCCGCCGGTCCCTGCGGCTGAGAGCGCCAAAGCCCCCGTGCCGAGGTGCCCGTCACGCCGCCCGCCTGCGCGGGCCCACACAGGTGCGCCTCCGTGGTGAGCCGTGTCGGCACGCGTGTGCGCACGCAGCTGGCGTTCCAAGTCCTCGTAGAAAATCGCAGTGTTCCTGGCGGCTGCAGAATGTGCCGGTTTTAAAACTGTACAGTTGTTGCTTGCAAACTTATAAATATGTATAAGCCCCATTAGAAAGAGATTGTGGCTGGCACACGGCACTGTAGCCTCCGGCCGTGACCGCACGGAGTTCTAAATGCTGTCAGTCCTCATGGACTCTGGGGTCTGGGACGCGAAGTGGTATGAAGATGCTCAGACTGGAGGGGGAGAGCCCTCGGGAGGGGTGAGGGGCTGGCAGCTCACACCTCGGGGTGCTCCGCACACCCTGTTTACCAGGAATGCACATTCCCGGGCGTGCAGACCTCCCGGGTTGGGGCCCCGGGGCTCCCCGCTGCCCCTCGTCTCCAGACCTGCTTAGCCCCCAGGACCGTGTCCCTGCCTGGGCTTCCCGGCCGCGAGTGCGCTCAGGTGTGCACACGGCCCGCTCTCCCACCTTGCCCTGTGACCGCTACGTGCAACTGCGCAGGTGCCGACGTGTGTCCGCCCTGCCTCCTGCCGCCCCTCCGCCTTCCACACCGGGGCGCCGTCACGCCCTCCTCCTCGACCTCTTCCCCCCCCCCACCCCTGGCGCATCGCCCGGAGACACGATTGATCGGACCCTCCCAGGGTCTGCTTCTCAAGGGCCCCAACAGAAACGCTTCCTCGTCCAGGGGAGGGGCATAAATGCAAACCCAGAGGGGAAGAGCCATTTGCCACTTTCCCGCGGGGGCTGAGCGTTATCCGCACCCTGGTAAGGACCCTAGTAAGTTCAGCCGCCGACTGCCCCACGCTGGGGCAAGTCACCGGGCCCTCGTTCCTGGTGAAGGGGGGGTCTGTCTGCGGCTACAGGATCCTGGCCCCGTAGCCCAGCCTTGCTCGGGACCCTCTGGGCAGCCCGGGCGCAACCTGGCCCCCAACACCGTCCTGCGGAGTGGATTTTCCACTTCGTCGGTCCCGGGACCGATTTTTAGTTTCACGACAGAGCCTGGTATTCTGAGACACGGGACCCGGATTTGTCCGGGACATGCAGTGACCCAAGTGCAGTATTTCCGCAGTCCCCTCCCCCTTCCTCACCGCCACAGTAAGGCTGGGGGGAGCTGTGCACGCGGAGAGGCTGCGGGGGGGATGCGCACGCGGTGGGGCGCCTGCGAGGGGCGTGCGGGGCGCGCACGTGGAGGGGGTGCGTGCGGAGGGTGGCGCTCTCGGGCGGCGCAAGCATTTGCTACTCCGCCAGCCAGAGACCCCGTCACACGTGTGCACGGAGCATCCCAGGGGACAACCGTCCTTCCTGCTTACTATACTCACCACCCCCCTCCTCACCTTGGGGACAGCGGCACGCAGGCCGGCGCTCAGAGAAGCCCCAGCAGCAAGTGTGAGGCCAAGCGGCTCTGCCGGCCTTCCCCAGGGAGGCCTGTGATCTCGTGGGAATCACCTCCACCAGGTGGCCGATTCCGGGAAATAAGGACCAGGGCCTCTGGTTTAAGGTGTCACTTATGGGAAGGACTCCCCCCCCCCCTCCACCGGGCATTTGACCCCACCCGAAAGGAAGGCTCCAGCTCAGGGGCCCAGGACAGGCAGGGCCAGCAGACAAGCGGCCACAGCATCCGAGCTCGGGGCCCTTTCAGCGGCCGCTAACCGCCGCCCGGCCCCTCCGCCGCCTCTCCCACTGCTGCTGCTCCTCCCGGGTCAGGCCTCTTCCTCGTCACCGGGCTTGTCACTTTCTGTCTTCGCTGGAAATTATCCACGCCTTCCTCCCCGCGAGACCCTCAGGACACCATATGTCCTGCACCTGGGCCTCTGTCCATCCATCCACCCCCACACCCGAGACAGCAGTAAACAGGATCCTTGTTTAAATGAGACGCGGGGCGCAGCAGAGCGGACGGCGGGTCCTCGGGCTGTCGAGCACAGGAAGCCCGAGGCTGGTGGCCTCGGCACCGGGCTGGGGTTGGGACACGTTCGCGTGTGTGGGGGCCGCCAGAGCACAGCCCCACGGGGACCCTGCAGGCGCTCGGGGACAAGTGAGGATGTCATTGGAAAGTACCGCTAATTCGCACACGGGGGTGGGGTGGGGTCCTCCGGGGCCGCCTCGCACACCACGCACAGCCGTGGGCAGGGGCCCAGGAGGGGGGCGCAGGCCCCGTGCCACCACGCACCCCGGGGGTGGCGGGCACAGCGCACAGAGAACGTACCCCGGGGGTGAGAGGCCCTGCACCACTCAGCCCTGCCCCGGCAGGGGCGCAGGCCGGGAACTGGGCGACGGGGGACCCGGGCTGGCCAGGGGGTGGCCCGTCTTCCCCCGGGAATCCTGAGCTCCAGGCGCGGCAGAGCCCGGTGACGCCAAGGGAGCAGGACGGCTCGGCTGCCCGCCTACCGCGTGGCTTTGAGCAAGATGGGGCACCCGCCGAGCCTCAGTTTCCCCACCTGTGCATGAGGCTCCCCGTAAAGGCCATCACATGGCCTTGAAGGGGAGCTGAGGTGACCCCGTGGAGCCCCAACATGCTTCACACAGGGAGAGACCAGGACGAGACTCGCGGGCACCCGCTAGGTGTCCAGGCTGCGCCGGCGCCTACAAAGGAGCACCGTTCCCCACCGGCGCTGTTCCTTTGTAAGCAACCACGGAATCTGAGCTTAAAAATATATATTTTGCGTTGATATTGAAACAAAAATTTGATCTCCCGCCGATAGTTCTAATTTTTTAAATCGATTCTCATGCAAAAAAAAAAAAATGATACATATATATTGCTTCTTGCCATTGAGACAGACACCGACGTCACAGCAGAGAGCTCCCGCACTGCTGGTTACATCCCTCCTACACCCCCAAGGGGGGAAGGAGAGCAGGTCGCACGCTCGGGGCTTCGGGGTCCCCAGCAGCCCTTCCTACTCTGTCCTGAAGCCTCAGCATTTGGGAGGCGCCCTGAACATGACACGGGGGGGGGCACTAAAAAGTCAGTTCATCCATCTTTACGTGTGTGGGCGCTCCCACACTGGGGTGGGGCCTCTGGTATGTCTGCAGGGCTGAGGCCTCCGGGGTATGGGGTGTGCGGGGCGGATCCCACCCCTGTCCCGTCTGTGTTGTCACAGGGCAAGAGCCTGAACCACTGCTTCCCCGTCCCCGTTCAGCCCCCCTGCTTCTGAGTGACCTGGGGAGAAGGTCACTGTGACCGAAACCAGAACCGTTCCCGGAAGAGGCAGATGATCCTACATTAGTTCTAATCCATGGCAGAACATTCTAGAAGCCTGAAGCCACTGTCACCTTGGATTCACTGGATGCTCAAAAGACAAAAACTCCTAAGGCAGCTACACCCACACCTGTGGGGCTGCGCGACCCGCCCTCACGCACGAGCCTCACCCCGCCTTCCACCCCGGACACTCACACCCCCCCCCGAAAACAGAATGGGGGTCATTCAGCATTAGAACTTTACAGAATCATTCATCAGGAGTTTTAAACTCTACCCTTAACTCCTCACTCTTGAAGCATCGAATTTATTACTGTCCCACTCTAAGCACGCAGAAAGTCCTTCTGTCGCTCTGAGCCAGGCGTGCCTCACGCTGCGGGTCGCATGGGATGGGGGCCTGTGCCGTGGCACCAAGTAGAAGGCGCCGCCGACGGATGGATCCTTCTCTCTTTCAAAAGACAGCATCTGTTAACTCACATGCTAATGTCAACCTGGTCGTTTTTAAAAAGTTACAGACGTGGTCAACCTCCCCACACCGAATGACCCAGGGAGGGATCCTGGTACTTCAGCTCAAAGGAAGGAGCCGAGACCGAGAGCTTCACGGGGCCTGGGCCCTTTCCACGGAGCACCTGGGAAGGCTGCGGGAGAGACAGCGAGCCACCCTCCCCACCAACCACTCGAGAAGCAGAAAACCTCAGATCGATCCCACAAGCCCCTGCGTCACCGCCCTCAGGCAAACTCGGAGCCAGGAGCCACGGCCGTGCACGCGTCTCCCGGACCGAGCACAGGTGTTAGCTCTGCCTTCCACACGGCGCGGACAGGTGCATTGTTCTGTCGGGTTACGGGCAGGGACGATTTTCTAGCGGCTACCTCAGCAGCCTATGACCGGTCGGCTGGCACGACACAGACGCCCAGACTTGGCCCCAGCCAGCCCTCCGCCCACGCTCGTTTTGTGTAATGACACAGACGAAAGCGACGGAAGAGGGTGCCAGTCAGGATGTTGCCACTGAGGCTCATTTTGTGCCACACCCGGCGGTAAAAACAGATCTCTGAGAACCGTGGACAACCGCGGGCGAGGGACAACTGCGCTCAGGCACCACCCGAAACGGCGGGGTTGACACTTGGTTCGGCAACGCCAGGCGTCAGGCGCGGGAGCAGGGAGCACACGGGTGCAATGCAGGCGGCCGGGGAGGCGTCAGCGCGGAGGGAGGGGGCGCCCACATCCCCGAGTGGCGGCCCCCCGGGACCAGCGCTGGGCCGTTTGGGGCCGCAGCCCGCCTCCGCACGTATCGCCAACCCTCCCGCTCGCTTCGAGTCCCCGCGTTGTGCTTATCAGGTAAAACTGCAGGTCACGCCTTCCGAGGGAAATTCCTCGGGAGAACGGGTTAGCGGAATTACATTTTTTGCCCGGACATCTAGAGTCAAACTTTTGTTCCATTAAAAACATACAGCACAGAACGTTAGTCGTACAGCTTTCTTAGTCTTAAAAAATATAAATATAGAGGGCTAATTTGTACAGGATGTATACGTATGTACACCTTTCCTATGCACACGAGGACATCAGGACGAGTTTGTGAAGCCTGCACTTTCCGGACGCCTTCCTCCTGGGGCATCTGGACAAGGCTCGGAGCCCGCGGGCGGCTGCCCGAGTGTCCGCAGCCCCCGTACCCGCTTCCCGGGAAGAGCCAGGTCTCCGGACCCCGGCGCAGGATCCGGACGGGGCGGCCGGCCGCTCACAGGGGCTTCTCCACCGGCTGCTGCAGGCAGAGCTCGCTTCCGGCGGACACGATGGGCAGGCCGCTCTCCAGGTGGTGGCTGATGAGGTGGCTGATGCTGCCGAAGACCCTGTCCTTGGTCCGGATCTGGGAGGGACGCAGAGAGCAGGACGCGTGACCCTCGGGCAGAGACAAGGGAACGCACGTGCTTGCAGCCAGCCCCAGACCGTGGGAACCGGAGCGGCGGCTCCGCCCCCCACCCCGCCGACCCCGCACACTCTCAGAGGTGCATCTGCAAGGTCCCCGGTGATTGTCACTGGCCCGTCCTGCAGCCCGTCGCCTGCCCTCTGCCTTCCGCGACCGCCCAGCCTCGTCTCTCCTGCTCGCCCCCCGCCCTCGGAAGATCTGTCTGGCCGTCCTGCCCTCCCAGCCGGAGGGGGTCCGCGAAGCCCTCCGGTCTCCCGCACCGGGGGGCGAGCCCGTCTGGGACGCAGGGGCAGCGTGGCACACTCCTGGTCGCTTGGCGCGAGGAGGGTCACCCCTTCCCACTGCTCACCGGGCATGCGCCCTGGTCCCTCAGCTGCTGCGCTCCCAGTGTGGACCACACTTGAAGAAGGCGGAGGACGCCTGGCCAGGAGCAGCCTCCCGTCCGCTGTGGACACAGCCCCCGTGGCCTCTCCCCTGAGGGGGTGGGAGACGGGGCAGGGAGCTGGCCCTCCGGGCCCTTGGATGGCTCTCATGAGGGCTCTCGGACGCCCCGGGCGTCTGACCTCTTTCTCCCCCAGGAGTCCATGGGGCAGCTGGGCCAGGAGGTGGGGGCCGTACCTTCTGCTTTAGGTATGGTGGGCTCAGGTTGCCTAGGGAACGTTTAAATTAGGGGTCCGGTAGTTAGAAACACGTTTAGAGACATCGCGCGTTAACAAGTACACTTGACTGCCGACAGAACGGTTACGTCCGAAGCTCACACTGGCTGGGGCAAAGCCATCAGACGAGCTATTTCCTGATTAAAGCCTGGCTCCCTTGGAACAGGCTGCACACTCAGACCTGCTGCTCTTTGTCTAACGCCTCAGCTTGGGCCGGGTCCCCTGGTGGACCCTCTGCTCCCAGAGGCTCAAGCCCAAGTACGACCTAACCACGTGCACTGTAGAGCCACCCAGCCGCTGGCCTGGCCTCTCCCAGATTTGAAATTCAGGTGAGGTTCAGGTCCTTCCTAGACCCCACGGACACGGGGCCAAGTTCACATCGTGCTCCAGGCCAGGCTGCGGCGCCGAGAGTCAGGCCTGGGACCATGAACGCCCGTTGCTTACGTCCTTCCGATCAACACCTTGCCCGCATGGGCACCCATTTTCCCCGGCAGCAGGAGGAGACTTTAGAGACTCACGAATAACCTAACCTCCCACCTGAAGAGGCTAAAAATCCTGAGGCCAGCAGGAGAAAGGACATCCTAAAGGTGAAAGCAGAGATAAAGTAGAGAATGGAAAAATAACAGAGAAAACCAATGAAACCAAAAGCGGGTTCTTTGAAAAGGCCAACAGATGTGACAAAGTTGGAGGACTCACACTTCTGGGTTACGAAGCTACAGTAATGAAAATAGCGTGGTGCTGACAGAAAGACAGGCATCGAAGGCAGTGGCAAAGGACAGAGGGCCTAGAAATGAGCCCTGGCCCATATGGTCAAGTGGTTTTTGACGACAGCGCCTGGCCATTCAACAGGAAAGGGACGCGTTTCCAACAAACGGTGCTGGGGACACCGGGAGTCCACATACGAAAGAACGGAGTGCCCGTAGCTCTTGCCGTTTGCAAAAGTTAACTCAAAAAGGATCAAAGACCTCAAGGCAAGACCTAAAATTCTTAGAAGAAAACACAGGGCAAAAGCTACAAGACGCTGAATCTGCAGTGGTTTCTTGGATACGGTACCGAACGCACAGGAAACGACAGAAAACCCAGAGAAATCGGACATCATGAGAAGTGGAGAGTTTTGTGCATGAAAGACACCATCGACTGACAGAGTAAAAAGGCAGGCAACCCACGGGATGGGGGGATAAATTTGGAATTTGTGCATCTACGGAGCGGTGAATATCCAGAACATATAGAGTACCGCTAAAACTCAGTAGTAAAAAACAAACAACCCGATTCAAAACTGGGCGAAGAACCCGAACTGGCATTTCTTCACAGGAGACGCGTAAGTGACCGCGCGGGCAAACGGCACGGCCGGGAAGTACGTGAAAGATGCTCCGCCCCCCTCGTCGTCGGGGAGCTGCGGATCGAAACCACGAGATGCCGCCTCGCCCTCGGGACACTGGCCGCCATCCCCCAGCCAGAAAATAGCAAGCGTCGGCCAGGAGGAGGAGAGGCGGGAGCCCGTGCGCACCGTCGGCGGGGACGTGAGATGGCGCGGCCGCCGAGGGCTGCAGGGTGGCGCCCCGAACACGCTGTGCTAATGAATCATCGCGGGACTCAGCGATTCCCCTTCTAGGCATCGCCCGAAAACCTGAGGTATCTGTACGTCGTTTTAACAGCAGCGCTCCCCACCGTAGTTAAGACGTGGATGCAACGAGTCCATCAGCAGATGAGTGGACGAGCGAAACGCGGCCCGTCCACACAACGGAGTGTCGTGCGGCCTGGCAAGGAAGGAGACCCCGGCGCGCGCTCCAGCGTAAGAGCCCCAAGGACATTCGTGCTGCGTGACACGGGCCAGTCACGGAACGACAGATACGGTGTGACTCCACTTCCGTGAGGTCCTTAGAGGAGTTGAATTCATAGAGACAGAAAGTGGAATGGTGGACACCAGGGGCTGGGGGCGGAGGGGACAGGAAGGGGGTGTGCAGGAGCGGTGGCAGTGGCGCAGCAAGGCGAAGCCGCGATTCCGGTGGCTGCACAGGACCCCGCCCCCTGCGCACGACACTGACACTCGGGTACCAGGGGCGACAGAGCACGGGGGCTGGGCCCTCGCAAATCATCCCGCAGAAGACCGCTGTCCTCTGCTTTCAAACAGCATCATCCCCTCTAAAATAGCTGACTGGGCAAAGGGACATTAGAACGATACTGTAAATTTTGCAGCAAGAACCAGGAACATGGGCGTTCCTGACGCTTCTGGCTCTATTTTGTGCATTCAGAAAACACTAAGGTGCTGTTGACAGAGACGGAGGGGGAGACGGGGAGGTCGCATGGACGCGACCAGCGCTGCTGGAGAGAGAGAGTCTTGACGCATTTACGGGCACAGAGACAACCTGGAAAAATGAACACACTTGTTGAAAATTGAAAACCGGGCTAAACTTTAGTCTTCAAGGGAGCGTCAGGAAATGACACCTGTTGGGACGCCTGGGGGGCTCAGTCGGTGAAGCATCTGACTTCAGCTCAGGTCATGATCTCGAGGTCTGTGAGTCTGAGCCCCGCGTCGGGCTCTGTGCCGACAGCTCAGAGCCTGGAGCCTGCTTCCAGTTCTGTGTGTGCGTCTCTCTCTCTCTGCCCCTCCCCTGCTCATGCTCTGTCTCTCTCTCAAAATAAATAAACCAAAAAACAGATGACACCCGTAGACCCGAAACCGCCGAGAGCAGTCTGAGCGCCGGGGGAGGGCCCGGAGAGGAGGCCCGACCCCGGAATCGGGCGGGGGGAGGGGCTGGGGCTGTGACTTCTCATCAAGGCCTGTAGGTCATATCTTGCTCGGTCACCCTTTCCAGGTGCTATGTTGATAAGAAGTGAGAAGACAGGACGGCCTTACCTGCCAGCTGCCCCGCCGGCACACCCCTAGTCTGTTCTGCGCTCCGGCCGGTAAGGCAGTGCCGTCCGCGTGTCACTTCCCCCGCGAGGCCACTGACCAGCCCCGCCGTCTCCATCCCTCTCTTCTCCATGGAGCCCCCAGGTTGACAGGACAGGCCTGGGAGATGGGGGTGGGCCCGGGATCTGAGTCACCCAACCAAGGACCCGAGGGGCGGGCGCGGGTGAGCGGGGACCGAGCTCCCTTGGCTCAAGCCAGTGGGCCTTCCCATTTCATCTTTCGGTTCAGCACAGCCCGGTCTGCCTGAGACAAAGGACATTTTAAAATAACAGCAAGGCCTTTTTGAGTGGAGGGATGGAGGGGGATAATTTTCTTAATTACCCTCAGGATAAAATAAAATCCTAATAACTGCGGGGTGTTGGCCGGTTGCCGTTGTTTCATGGTTTCCTGAATGCAAAGCCCCTGCAGCCTTCGAACGTGCCACGTGCCCAAGACCATGGTCAGGAAGCCCAGGGCCCCCCAGCCACAGCGCGGGTGCAGTGCAGGTGCAGGCCGGGTGCAGGTGGGGTGCGGGGCGGGCACGGGTGCGGGTGCGGGTACAGCAAGCGGCTCATTATAAAGCACGCACGGCCCCCGGCCCACCCGCTGGCCCTACCGGCCAAGGGGACAAACCCAGGACAGGTGCCTCGGGGAATCATCTCAGACTGGAGAGGGCTCACTAAGGCATCGAGGGGACGCCGGAAAGGAAAGCCGGCGTTCCCGACCCCGCCCCCGGGACTGCTCCCGCAGAGCCCGTTGGTGGCGGCGGCCCGGCTGCCGGCCCACACCTGCCTGGGGGCGGGGGCAGAGGCAGGAGCCCCGTCTCTCCGCGCCTCGTCACCCGCGTTTCCAGAGACCCCAGGAGCCCTCGTCCTGCGCGCCCAGCCTGCGGTGGGGAGGCCCGCAGGTTCGTACACTCTGCAGTAATTCAGCCTCAGAGCCGTCTGCATCCTTGTTTCTCTGCTCTGCCAAGCTTCCCCCTGATCCCCCCCTGATTACCATGAAAATCAGATGAATAAATATTGAAGAGAATGTGTTCCTCATCTATTTTGGTGTCCTTACAGCGAGGAAGTGACGTTACATCTGTAATTCAGTCTTTCTCAGCTGAAGCTCTCCTCCGTTGGATCGATTACGTTAGCACATCGGATCCAGCAAGTAGCCTCCCCAAAGAACGCTTATCAGTAGGTGCGACCAGCTGATTTTCTCGGAGGCGCTACAGAGATCTCCCGAGAAGTTAGAGTCTCGTAGACGGCGCGGCCTGGGGTCGTGGCTGGCAAGGACACCGGCGTCAACCACAGTCCTTCGGCTTCCTTCCCTCCCACCTTCCAAACTGTCTTTTAAAAAAATTTTTTTAAGTAGGCTCCACACCCAAGGTGGGGCTTGAACTCACAACCCTGAGACGAAGAGTCAGGTGCTCCACCAACTGAACCATCCAGGTGCCCCTACACGTTGTCTCGATACCGGCGTAGGAATGCATAGAGAGGGAGGGGCAGAGAGAGAGAGAATCCCAAGCGGGCTTCACACTCCATGCAGAGCCCAACGCGGGGCTCGATCCCATGGACCGTGAGATCGTGACCGGAACCGAAATCAAGAGTCAGACGCTTAACCCACGGAGCGCCCCAGGCGCCCCGGGACGAGTCATTTCTCAATCATCAATCAATCCTTTGTCTGTAGGGACTGAGTACGTAACACCTTAACCGTCTCTGCTCTGTGAGATGGCACCGTTCAGCGAAACCGTCAACTTCTCTCTAATGACACCGAAACGTCGCACCCAAACTCCTTCTATTCTCACACAATCGCTCGGGTATTTTCTTTCCTATTTTCTCTTAGAAAACCACAGATGCATTAGTAGCAGCCCTTGCCAACGGACACCACTCTGGACTGACCCTGTGTAGAAAAGCTTCCCTGTGGCACGGCCTCTGCGGTAGAGGGGACCCCAAGCTCCCACGGGGCCTCCTGGGGCCTCCGCTCCCGTGAAAGCCCGAGGCCCATCGGCACCTTCACGGGCTGGTCGAGCGCCTACCACGTGCCTGCCGCTGTCCTAGGTACTGGGCGTCAGTCATGACTCAACCGTCAACGTGTGTGGTGGCCTGACTGCCAGTCCAGTTACACTGCTGCCGAGGCTTCCGGGCCCGAGAGCCCCCAGTCCCCTCCCGGCAGCGACCACTCTTGAGAATACGTGGCCAAAATAACACACCACTTGCGCCAGGAACTGAAACCGGACGCTCCAGGGAGCAGCCGAACAAAGGAAACACAAGAACTTTCTGGAGAGAATTTTTAAATTCTGACAAAGGGCATCTTAAAACTAAATAGGTAGAGACTCGTGCTGTGTTCGTGGACACGACGATATAATGCTGAAAACTGTCAGTGCTCCCTGAAACGAATCCATAAACTCAACCCCCGTCCTGCCCAAATCCCAGCCTGCGTTTTCGGTGCCTGGACTCCAGAACCAGAGCAAAGAGGGACAGAGGTCTGAGAACAGCTGAAGAACAGAACACTAGTAGGAGCTTCAAGAGAAGGGCCCACCGCCATAGGGTGAGACCGTCTCAAAGCCAGAAAGACCCCGCGGTGTGGTACTCGTATCAGGACTAAACAGTCCGCTCACCAGGACGGGGCAGACTCTCGAGAAACACGGGACGCAGAGCGCCGAGAACGTGACACAAGGCGCGTCCGCAGGACAGAACCTGGCTCACTGCCTGGAGGTTTAAGGAACGCTGGGTCCCTGCCTTATGTCGCCGTCAAAGTAACTCTAGTCAGAATTAGAACCTGCTTGTGAAAAATAAGGCCCCGAAGGAAACTCGGAAGACGTAGAGGAACACGGTGTGTCTGTGACTGCAGCTCAGCAAATCTTTTATTGTTGCCGTTTAGATTTTTTTAATGTTTATTTATTTTGAGAGACAGAGTGCGAGCAAGGAGGGGCAGAGAGAGCGGGAGAGAGAGAATCCTAAGCAGGTTCTATGCTGTCGGTGCAGAGTCCGATGCGGGGCTCGAACTCACAAACCAAGAGATCATGACCTGAGCCACAATCAAGAGTCAGATGCTTAACCAACTGAGCCCCCCAAGTGCTCCAGGAGGAAATCTTTTAAAATTCAAGACCATAGGGACGCCCGGGTGGCTTAGTCAGTTCGTGGGTTTGAGCTCTGCGTCGGGTTCCGTGCTAACTGCGGAAACTGCTTGGGATTCTCTCTCTCTCTAAAATCAAAATAAAACAAAACTCAAAACCATAAGCCATAAAGGGGAAACTTCTATTTGATGAAGGATATCACAGACAAAATGATCGGATTCCAGGGAAGAAATGGGAGGGTTCGTGTGGAAATTCTGTGGCTGAGCAGCTCAGGAAGCGAGCCAGGTGAGAGAGGGAGGCGGGCACATAACATTTACTGGAGGGACGTGGACATTCGGTCAGAGGGTGCAACATCGAGACACAACCTCCCGGACTCCCAGACTCGCCCCGCGTGGGGGACAACGTCGAGGAGGAAGGTGAGGGAACCCTGACCAGGGCCGCCAGGCCCCCTGGTAGTCCAGCCGTTCTGGAAGCAGACGCACAGCCCTTGTAAAGCCAGGCGTGGGCATGTCCTGCGACCAAACCCTGGTCCCGGGACGCGCCCCAGAAAGACCGTCATGGGCTACCTTATCGCCTTCGGCCCCGCACGAGAGAGTTCCACAAGCGACGTGTGGCCTCGGATGGGGGCCGCCCACCCAAGCGACGATCCCGTGTAGAGAAAGCACCGCAGACAGATCTCAAAAACACACACAGAGCCTGGCGCGGGCCGTGAGGGGCAGGGCCGCGCTAGAAACTTCCTACGGTGCACGCACACGCCCAATGGGCCTCCGGGGAAGAGCCGCGCAGCCGAAGGTGGGCTGGAAGGATTCCCCTCACGTTCCCAGGGAGGGGCTGCCCGGGGGGCGAGGGGAGGGGGGCATGGAGACGGCTTCGGGAGGGGCGAGGTGCGGACGCCCTGGAGCAGCAGACCCTGTGACAGAACGACCCTCCCCTCCCCCAACCGAAGACGGAGGCTTCGTCCCCACCCGCCAATCAGCTCCTGTTCGGATAACTGCCTGCTTCTTCGTTGTCACCGTTGTCACCGGCTAAAAGGCTTTACACACAATCTTGGAACTTACCTAACGGTTCGGTGAGTGTAATTATACTTATTAAACCTGGCAGTTCTGGGACTGTGCCGAGATCAAGTCGAATCTATTTACTGACTGACCGGAAGGCGAGAAATTCAGACCCACAGAGTTGGTCAGACACGGTCGTGCCGCCAGGAATGGCCACACGCACCGTCCCCGGAGTGGGGAGGCGGGAGGCGGGGTCCCAGGGGGTCTATTACTGCTTCATCACGTCTTCTCTAGGGTCTTTTAGAGACACTCGGGGCAAATATTAGAAGCCCAGGAGCCCTGCACTTCCTTATATACCAGGAGTGGATGGGACCGGAAGGCCTGCTCTGTTCTTGTGCTTGTTTGTCGTGAAGGCCGTCAGAGTCGAAGCTCTTGCCCCGCGGCCTCGCGAGGCTTCCAAGTGCGAGCCGGGCGCAGGCCCGTGTGCACCTGGAGGGAGCGCGCGGTCACCCAGCCCAGCGGCCGGGGCGAGACTGCCCTGAGGAGGCAGGGGTGGCCCGCCCGTGCTCACCGTGCCCTCCGGGTCCACGAGCAGCAGGTGCTTGGCCTGGCCGTTGTGCATGCCCGTGAGGACGAAGGAGCCCGGGTTGGTGGCGCTCTTCCTGACCAGGAAGTCCCCGTCGTTCTTGAGCAGCCCCTCGGCCTCCTTCCGGCTCATCTCCCCTTGGTACCAAGGCTCCCCTTCCAGCTCCTGCAGCATCGTGGCGTCCGGGGCCCTGGGCGTGACGGGGCTGATGCACTCCACGGAGGCTGCCTTGCTCAGCACGGGCCCCACGGACTGGGTCCTCAGCGCGTCTTCGAAAGGTTCTGTCAACAGCAAGTGTCAGCAACGAGTCAACCCCCAGAAGGGCAAACGGTGACGCGCACATGGCCGTCGGTGGAAACGCCAAGGCGACTCCACCAGAAACGGACCCACAGAAAGGCGACTGGCTGGGAATATCAAGCAGCGTCTGGAGGCACAGGCCACCCCGGCATGACTCTGGCGAGTCCGAGTTCCCAAGACGGCGGCTGGGCGTGCGCCCCGCGCCAAGGACTCGAGCTCGGCCTCTGTCTAGCCAGTCAGAGCGACTTCACTTTTGCGCGCTACGAGAGGCCGTGAAAATTACGCACCGCCTCCTTTTTCTGGGACATTGGCTAGCCTTTCTTTTAACAAACCTGTTTTCTTCTGAACGGAAACCCGCCAACGCTCATGGAAATAACAGAGAAAACGATAGTCGGCAAAGTTAGCTTTAGTGAAAACCTACGCCCAGCCCGTCGGATGTCTGTTTCAAAATCTCAGCATCAGGTAAATTTTTAAAAGAGAAAAAAGTGACGTTTATGGGGTGACTTCTGGGTGACGTGGCCCGGGTTAGGAGCCCCACGTCCCCTTGGCCTTCACTCGTTTCTCTGGTGAAAAAGGCTCCCGTGTGGGCGTCTGTGATCAGCGTGGCTGCGTGCCCGGCAGGACGCACCTCCCGCCCGGGGTCAGCGAACCCTAACAGAACAGGCAACAGCAGCACAAGAAGTCACCAGGAGCATCTAATTAAACCTCGAAATGAGGTAGTACTATGAAAGCGCAGAAGGCCCACAGCGCCACGCAAGGGTCAGGCGTGAGGAGGAGTAGTGGGACCGCGCGGCCAAGCCGGCACAATGCACGCGCCACCAGAACAGGAACAGTTCTCTCCCAGGCACGACGACGTCCCCAGACTCCGACATTGTTCCTGGGACGTAGTTCATGCCCTACACATAGCCAACCAGTGCTGCAGAAAAGACTGATGGTCAGTAGAGGGTGGGCAGAAGCGAGGGGAATAAATGAAACCCACATCGGGGCATCTTAATATTTGTTCAATCGTTTATAGATCTGAGCATAAAAACAGGTTAAAACTATTGCCTAAAATTAGATTTTCTGTTTTTATCCTTTTATTCGCTGATTACCTGGAGTAGTTGAAAAGTAGGATTATACCATTTCTGCACCATCACCACCGCCGCCAACACTATCAAGACCATCACCAGTGTCACCACCATCATGACCCTCGTCATCACCGTAATCCACGATTATCACCATCACCACCATCGCCACCATCATTAATCATCACCACCACCACCATCACCACCATCACCATCACCACCATAACTATAACCACCATCGCCACCATCATTAATCATCATCACCACCACCATCACCACCATCACCATCACCATCACCACCATAACTATAACCACCATCGCCACCATCATTAATCATCACCACCACCATCACCACCATCACCATCACCATCACCACCATAACTATAACCACCATCGCCACCATCATTAATCATCACCACCACCACCATCACCACCATCACCATCATGACCACCATTGATCACTATCACCATCACCTCGCCAACCATCACCACCGCCACCAACACTATCAAGACCATCACCATTGTCACCACCATCATGACCCTCGTCATCACTGTAATCACCACCATCATCACTATAACCACCATCACCACCATCATCAATCATCATCACCACTATCACCACCACCACGACCACCATCACCACCATCACCACCACCTCGCCAACCACCATCACCGTCACCACCATCACCGTCACCACCCTCATCAGCATCACGATGAGTGCCATTGACTTTCACCATCGTTACCACTGGCGCCATCATTATTTCATGCCCGTGGTTTAAGATAAACACAGACTGCTAGCTTAATTCTTTTTCATACTTTTCCATAGAAACTGGCCTCCCCAGGGCCCTTCCTGCGTCTTCTCTCTCCTCCTCTGGTTTTGGAAGCAGGTGTAGAATTGATGGCTGACAGAAGGGAGGCTCTGGATCTCATTTTTCGCACCCCAAACCCTACCCTTACCTAACTCCCCTTGGGCTCTGGGGCCAGGAGCCACTGGTAAAGTGCCTAGATAAAACTGAAAATTGTCTCACCATAAACCTAAGTACTAAACCGCAGCCGGGAGACACCATGACAGCGGGAGCAGAGGCTCAGAAAACTACGGCTTTGCTCCTGGGCAAGTCGCTTCGTGCCTCTGAGGCTATTGCCACAGCTTTTAAGAGAAGGAATTTGACTAGCCGGTGCCTCTAAGCCCTGAGATTCCACACTTCTTCGGTCTGTGGTGACTTCTGGACGTAGCACTGGGAACCCACCGTCCGGGAAACCAAAGTGGCTGAGGAGAAACAGACTCTGGGAGACAGGACGCCGCCTGATCGCGGGAGCACTGCACTGTGTCCTCATTCACACGCAGCACCACCAACAGCACGGGTCAAACCAGCGAGGCTGCCTTGACCAAGTGGGCAAGTTACTGACCCTCTAGGAGTCTCCATTTTCTCCCCTGTACAATCGTGATAATAATGGTGATGGTAGCTACACTAACGGTAGGTGCCTGCGGGACTGTGGCAAAACTCAAGCGAGACAGCAAGAGTGCCCAGCACATGGCCGACACGTGTTAAATTCTCAAGGAATTCGCTCCCCTGCGAAAAATCTCAGGGACTGACGAAGCCATATGGGGCCGGAAAGCTCTCTGTGAACTCGGGAGGCTCTTTCCAAACGCCTTAGCCACGACTGCCACTTTCATGACTCGGTTCACAGATGACTTAACTGTCCCAGTCTGCACGACAAACAGAAGGTCCACGGCGCTCGCCACTACACTGCTAAGTAGCTTCCTGTCACACCCCTCGTCCTGGTTTGTTTTTCCCCAGGGCACGTGTTGCTACCTGTTAACGCACAGGGGTTAGTCAGGCTCTAGGAGGGTAGGGCCTTTGTCTACTTTGTCTTCCTGTTGGACCCCAGGCAGTAGAACGGGAGAGACACACACTAGGTGCTGAGTGGACAGGAATACGGGAGAGCATGTGTGCACGTGTGCACGCGAGAGGGGGTGTTGTCATTTCTCGCTTGTACGCTGGCCATTTTCAACAGACCGCGGGCTCCGGGAAGGCAGGCCCGTGCCATTCCACACTGGCATCCTTAGCGACTGACTGACACGGTACTCGGCACATTGTGGCCGACTGACATTTAAGTAAAGAAACAGAGAAGGACATCTCCGTTTTTATCATTTCTCTCGAGACGTGTGCCGATCTTCGAGAGGAAAGGTAGTTTCAAAAAGAGGGGGAAATCGCGTTGCCTCTGGACTTCAGAGAGGGCTGTCATCCCAAAGTGGAGGGCGGCCAAGTTCAAAGCCTTGAAGAGCCCCCACCGTGACCCAGAAAAGTGAGGCGGAGCCGTGGCCGTGTGGCGGCTCCTGCCGTGCCTTATGCCGTGCCGACTGGCCAGCACGCACGGTCCTCCCCGAGCCAGGGCAGCGATCTACGTCACGGTTAAAACCCTGCGGTCACGGCCAAGGTTTCAGACGGCGGAAAGCAACCGCAGAACACAGGAAAACCACAGGCGAAGCAAACCCACTCATGTCGAAGAGGTCCTTCCGCGGGCTGCTCTCCGCGCTGCTGCCCGCGGCCGGCGGCGGGACGTGCTGGGCGTTCACGTAGGTGGGGGCCTCTCCGGGGCCCGCGGGAGCTCTCCCCTCTGGCAGGCTGTAGACGTCCAAGGACCCTGCAACGGGAAATGGAGCGCTCGTTTCCGTTATGACGGGAAGGCCATTCTCGCTTCCGTCCGCAAGCCACCCCACGCTTCGCGGAGACGTTCCCACGAGCTGTGCCGCGGTAGACAATTCTCCTTGCAGGTCCCCATCGGCTAAACCCCCCTCTTCTGACCCCGTCGCCACTGTTCTGTTTGACCAGGACCACATCCCCGTCCTCACGTCACAGTAGGCCCTGCCAGCCCCCGAAGATGGACACGGTGACGGCACGGGCCTGCGTGAGGCCCTGGCCCCGACCTGTGGGGCGCGGAGCAGGCGTACCCTGGCAGAAGCCGCCTGCGTCCCCTCGTCCCCTTTACAAAGGCCCCAGAGCAGGTAGCAGCAGCCGAACCACAAGCCTCATCACATTGCCTTGTTCCTCCTTTAAGTGTCAGCGGACGCTGCATGAGGCCACTCCGTTCTAGCTGCGCAGTGCCCGGCGCCTTCCTGCCCCAGGCTCCACGCAGAGGCCCAGGGTGGGCGTGTGATGGACCCCCTGCCCACAGGCAGCACCCCCGTGGGGCTTCTCGGCTGCGCCAAGAGTGTGCCGAGGCTGGTCCGGGACCCCAGGGGTGACAGTGGTGCCTGACCACACCCACTCGGGTCGCTACGGGAGCCCCGTCTCTAACACGCTGACACTCGCAGGCTCTCGAGACCGCCCTCTGGCGGCGCCCCCTCTGGAGAGAAGTTACCTCCCGCACCCCAGGGGCGGCTCCGCCCAGCTGGCGGGAGGGCCTTTGACGCTTTCCCAGAGCCCCGGTCGGGCTGGGGCAGCTCCGGCAAAGTCATCGACTGTCTCTACCCCTGTTCCTGGACGTGGCGTCACGTTCCACAGGCTGCTCCCGAGTCACGTGTGCTGGTGCCGCGCACGCGTGTGTGTTTGTGTGTGTGCGCAAATCAGTCTGTAAGAAGGATTTTACGAACTAATTTTTAAAAGGAGAAGAGCAAAAGCCCAGTGAGTAACTGTCCTGACGACGGCTCTTTCCCGCTGAGCCGCTGGCAGACGCGGAGCCGGGGACACGGGGACACAGACGCCGTGGGGTCACCGAGTGTTAATTTTCAGTAAGGGACAACGGCTGCCAGCAAATTTGTAACAGGAGATTCTTATTCGGTGGAAAAAGATATTTATTGCTTTCAGCTAAGAACTTGAAATTCGTTGAGACGTGGGACCTTCGGGTGCATTTCTGTCCCGGAGAGTCCCTTACGTTGTCTGTTCCTGGTCTGGCTGGGCTGGGGGGGGGGCGGGAACACACGAGGGGAGACCTCAGTTTTAAGTGAACCTGCCCTTTTCGAGAAAAGCCGGTATCTGCTGTAAACAGTGTGGCTCCGTCGCCCCTCAGCCGTCGTTAATGTGGCTAAGTACACGTGGGTTACAGAAGTGCGTTTTAAATGTCTGTGGACCAAAGACAAAAACAGAGACAAGGTGGCCCGGCAAGGCTCTGACTGGTGTGTCCAGCTAGGTGTTTCCTGCTGTGAGCCGGAGCGCCGGCGGCCTCTGCCAGCCCTAAGCTGTACGGACGCCCCCCCCCGCTCGGGCCCTCCTTCAGCGCGGGCAGGCGACGCCTGAAATGGCCTTGCAAGGGGGACGTTCCAAAACGTACTGTCATTTACCCCCCGGCACGAACGGCACGAACGAAGGGGAGAGCCTCAACAGGAAGCCGGAAAGTGGTTACACACTGATTCACAGACGTGCTAATCAGAAATTCGATCTAATTCGCGTGTCGCTCCCTCTCCTTCAGACCCTGCAGGGTTAGTGGCCAGGACCCCCGAGGTATGGAGTTAAGGAAATGTCTAGGAAAGGAAGAAGTTCCAAATTGAAAGAGCCTTTTAAACTCTTTAAGACACACACACGGACGCACTCAGGTGTACAGAGAGGCCTGTCTAGGGAACGAGACTCGGCAGCCGCAAGCTCCCGGTCACGACCGAATCGTGGGGAGCCGGGACGTGTAAGTCGGCGTGACACGAAGGGGAGCGCCCAGGGCCTGTGCCGGACCCGTTTCCCCGGGCCGTCCCGCGTGTGTGGGCGCGGTCCCTCCCGAAGCTGAGCCTGGACGGGGCGGGCAGGGCCCGGGCGAGGAAGGGAAAGCTGGGTGCCTGTTGGGAGCCGTGGGGCACGGCCCCGACGGAGCGCGTAGGGACAGCACAAAACACACTTCGGAGCGCCCCGGCCAGCCGCCGCTCGAATCGGTGCAGGCCCGAGGAGAGGTCAGCTCCTCAGCCCCCTGGCAGGCAGGCGTCCCGCCGTCAGGATGTCCCCAGGGGCATGTGACCAGGACGTGCTGGGACAAAGGGGAGGCACCAGCTGACGTGCGGGCCCTGACAGCCCTCCTTCCGTGTCCGGGATGGGGTGGGCGCCTCGCCCATGGCAGACGCCTGCGGTGACGTGGGCTGCCAGCCCACAGATGAAGTCCCCACCAGGGAACGCATGCTGCCTCGTTCCGCTCCCCCCCCGCCGGCCTCGCGCGCCTCTCACCTTGCCGCACAGGTGCTGGCTGCCAGTCTTCGCGAAACGTCTCCCCCAAGTGCCTCCCCTGGTAGTATGTTTGCTCTTTTCCTGCAAACTGCAGACACGTGTCAGTGCACAAGGAAGAGCGTCTCTTCCCCGTCCCCACCCCCAGAGCCACGGCCCAGGAGAAGGCACCCCGATGGCGGGCCCACCGCGTCCCCAACCACACCCACTTTTTCCTTCACGCCTCTCGGTTGGCATTAGGATTTGGGAAATGCGTTTGCACGGGTGCGAGGCAGGGGCCGCGTCTCGTCAACGCGACACATGCCCCGCCTTCTTTTCATTTTCTGCCGCCGGCCCTCCCCGAGTGTGGCGGGAAATGGAGCTCTCCGACACCCACTCGGCCACGTGCCTGGAGGCGCCCTCAGCTGAACCTCGGGAAGGTCAGACCCCAGCTCCCCCAACCCTTCCCGCCCCGTCCGTCTCCCCGCCTCGGAGCTGCAGACGCTTGATTTCAGTGTCGTTCTGCCACTTTCACTGGTGTCATTATTATCTGCATTAGGTGGGTGACCTCACAAAATTCTGTCACAAAGTAGAGATACGGTAACTCTAAAATGCAGTCGTCTTGCTGGAACGGTGTTGAGTTGGAGGAAAAGTCGGGGAAATGAAGAAAAGAGAAGGCTCGTAAATGCTCGTGGTTTTAAGGGCCCACACCACGCTCTTTTCGGGGACAGCAGGCACCCCGGGCCTTTTTTTTTTTTTAATTTATTATTGAGAGACAGAGAGAGGCAGAGCATGAGCAGAGGAGGGGCAGAGAGAGGGAGACACAGAATCTGAAAGATGCTCCAGGCTCCGAGCTGTCAGCACAGAGCCCAACATGGGGCTCGAACTCACAAACTGTGAGATCATGACCTGAGCCGAAGTCGGACGCCTAACCGACTGAGCCACCCGGGCGCCCCTCCCCCGGGCCTTTTAAGAGTCCTGAGCTCTTCCGTCTCCTTGTTAAGCTCCCAGCATAATGGGATTCGCCCCGGAATGGAGAAGAGAGCCCCAGGCTCGCACCTCCAGAATCATAACCTGAGACACACGATTAATCACTTAGGATGTTAAAGCGAAAGCCTCCCGTACGTGTGTAATCCAAGGGGAGGGAGCAGGGCAGTTATTCTGCCAGAGACCAGACAGAGTGCCAGCCTGCGGACACAGTGGAAGGACATGGAAGGAACTGCTCGAGGGGCCAGACCCGGGCAGAGGCGCGTGACTCACCTGGGCCGCGTCGGGCGCGTGGGGTCTGGCTTGCAGCCGCACGTCCACGAAGCCCCCCGGAGGAGGCGTCTTGCTCGGGGTGCTGTTGTAGTATGGGTGGTCTGGGCCGTCTCCCTCCTCCTCAGTCCAAGGCTCGTCTAGACTCTGCATTCTGTCAGAAGAGGGTTTTCCGGGCCTTTAGCCGGAAGTTGAGTTTGCCGTCAAAACCAACACATCTAATGTTAGGACCTGCTACCCCAGAAAAGAGAGTTTAGTCACTGCCTCCTCACTATCTAGATCTCAGCTACGAAAAGCAGATGAATGGTCTGGCCAGATACATCTGCCTTAGTCGCTGTCCTACCTTCTGGAAAATTCCACTCCTCTCTGAAACAGGGAAGGACTCCTTTTTCAAAAGTACACTTAATTTGGAAAGAAAGAATTTATATCTAAAGATGACTGGATGGCCAGGCACAGACATTCATTTCAATAAGTCAAAGCAAAACCCACTAAAAAATGGAATGGCGGTTTCGTGGCATCAGGGAAATGACAGAGGAAGAACCCCGAACACTTTGTCTTCCAAAAACAAACGAGAAAACGAGCAAAACATTTTTTTCCCCAAAATCAACTTTTCAGAACCCTGGAAATGGAGCAGAAGCTTGCAGCAGCCTAGGGAGTATTTTTTGTAAGGCAAACAGCTGTCAGAACAGTGGCTTGTGGCATTCTAACTTGCCCTCTTCCCGTCCCCATGGTAGCCTTGTCAACAAGCCGCCCACGGTCGCAGGGAACAGCGAAAACCGCGGCCTGACAGCCAGAGGAGGGAGCAAAACGGCACAGAGTTTCTTTCAAAGTCCCTTCCAGAGAATGATCGTCACGTGACCTGTCTGGTCATTCCCTAAAAGAGCCCATTCCAAGGCTGTCTTCATTTGACCTAATTCAGAGCTTGCCTCGGGTGGGGGTGGGGGGGAAGCCCCTCCCCCAGTGGCATTTGTCAAAAACAATTAGAGGCTATTGTTCAACATCGCGGTTCCCCAAGGAAGTGGGTAACATTTAGCCTTCTCACCAACCAGTGGAAAACAAACAGCAGGCCAACCAAACAGCTTAAAAGGAAAAAGCTGGGCCGCGGGATGCCCACAGGACTTTGATCAGCTTCACCGTATTTCTGGAAACCCAGGCAGCCCCAGGTTCGTGCAGCACTGTGTGTGTGTCCTGGGTCGTGCGCCCGCTAGGAAAAATGCAAAACGGTCTCCGTTCTCACCTCTGGTTGACCTTGCAGCCTGCAGAAGCAGGAAGGAGAGGGAAGGCAGAGCTGCCCGCGGTGGAGGCAGAGCCCCAGCACCCACGGTCCTCAGCAAATGCAGGGAGACTTCCGGCTCCAAGCATTTAACATGGGAGACTCTCGAAGACTAAGAACAAACTGAGGGGGGGGTGTGGGAGGGGGGAGAGCGGGTGATGGGCACGGAGGAGGGCAGTCGTTGGGAGTATCACGGGGTGTTGTATGGAAACCAAATGGACAATAAATTATTCAAAAAAAAAAAAAAAAGGAAATCTCTCCCTAGTCGTTAGCCGATTAATAAGGGAACCGCGCAGAGTCGTCACCCCATATGTGACAAAGACTATAGAGTTTTACAGCGTTAGTTTAGAAAAGTCATTAACACAAACAACCGCACCAAATCCTGGAGAGGGGAGCTTCTCAGGATTTTGCCACACTTACATTATTTAAAATTTCCGGTTCCAGTGAAAAATTGGGAGATATGCAAAGAAACAAAAAAAGCATGGCTCATATGCAAGATGAAAGGCAATCCGTACAAGCTTTGTCTCAGGAAACTCAGATTTGGGACCGATGATGCAAAGACTTTAAATTAGCTACTTTAAATCTGGGAATAGAGGAAATCGTGAACAAAAAATAAACATAAGACTGTCGTCTCATCAGATAGGGAATATCAAAGTAGAGACAGGAGTAATTTTTAAGACAAGCCAAAAGCAGAGCTAGAGTTTCAAATGCTAATAACCGGCGGCTCAGTGGGTTGAGTGTCCTGCTTTGGCTCAGGTCATGATCTCACATTCATGAGTTCGAGCCCCACGTTGGTCTTGCTTCTGTCAGTGCAGAGCCCCTTAAGATCTTCCCTTCCCGTCTCTCTGTCACTCCCTCGCTCCTACTCACTCCCTCGCTCCCACTCACTCCCTCTCTCTCTCAGAAATAAATAAAAGCATTTATTTCAAAAAAGGAAAGGAAATAACTGAGGCCAGAAGACAGTGGGATGGCATATTCCAACTGCTGAAAGAAACACTGCCTACCAAGAATTCCATACCCAGTAAAACCATCTTTCAGAAATGAAGCAAATATTAATAAGACATTCCCAGATAAAAACCAAAGAAAAGTCCTCACAGCACATCTTCCCTACGAGTAAGATACCAAAGGAGGTACTTCGTGCTGAAAGGAAGCACTAAACACAAATACGTATCAACATGAAGAAACAGACAACTAGGGCAAAGGTGGCTACACAGGTAAACATAAAAGATGATAAACAAGAAACTATGAGTAACTGTCCACCAACAAATTAGATGACCTAGACAAAATGGAAAAAGTCCTACCAAGACTTAAACTGCCAAAACTTACTCAAGAATACAAATCTTTTTTTTTTTTAATCTTTATTTATTTTTGAGAGAGTGAGGGAGAGAGCGTGAGCATAGGAGAGGCAGAGAGAGAGGGAGACACAGGATCCGAAGCAGGCTCCAGGGTCTGAGCTGTCAAGCACAGAGCCTGACGCGGGGCTCGAACTCATGGACGGTGAGATCATGACCTGAGCCGAAGTCGGAAGCTTAACCGACCGAGCCCCCCAGGCGCCCCAAGAATACAAAATCTAAACAGACCTGTAACAAACCTGTAAAGAGACTGAATTAGTAGCAATAATTTTAAAAAGACACATTCCAAGGAACGCTCAGAACTATATGGCCTCCTGGTGAATAAGATGAAACATCTAAAGGAAAATTAACAGGAACTTGTCACAAAGTCTTTCAAAAATTACAGAAGGGAGGAATATTTCCAAACACAGTCTGTGAGGCCTGTATTACCCTGATACCAAAACCAGACAAAAATATCACAAGAAAAGAAAGCTGCAGACCAATAACTCTTTAGAAAACTGGATGAAAAAATCCTCAACAAAATCCTTCCAAACCAAATCCAACATATGAAAAGAACGAGACGCCATGACTAATGTCATAAGGCATCACAGTCCCAGTAACTTGCTTATTTTGCTTCTGTGGTCCCTGCGCGGCGACACCTCCCCCCCCACAATGAGAACCTCGGAATGTTCTAGTTCCGAATTCTGTAAACCCACATCCTGAAACCTGTCCGCCTTTCATGAATAATTGAGAGAAAAGCTCATGCAGTTCCCTATTAGGGTTATTGGAAATTACTAACCACCCCATCTCGCTTCTCTAACTTCTCCCGGTTGCTAAATAGATAATTTCGGTTGCAAAACGCTCCCCCACCCCCTTCTACCAAAATGTGGCCCAGACAAGACCAAGATGTAAAAAGCCGAGAACTCACTGCCCCACGGTATCTTAGTATCTCACTATGATTGATCATCTTAAACCTTCTCAGGACAAAGAACTTTAAATTGATAGGTTCCTGCCAAAACTAATGTCTGTGAGTCACAGTATAATTGGCTACCGTGAAATGCTGTAAACTGTAATTGGTTAACTAAATGACGACGTACTCTGACTTGCTAAAATCCACGGAAGCCCACTGCTGCCTTGGCGCGGGGCCATTCTCTGCATTTTCTCCTTAAGATCAGGAGATCGGGTTTGGCCGAGAATAAAATCTTGCCTCGCTTCTGTTCAGGCATCTGGTGGTCTTTTTCGACAGCAGCACGTTTCACTAAGTGGGCTTGATCCCAGAGATGAAAGGTTGGTTCAACATGTAAAAATCTACTGATGTAATATACCACATTGACAGAATAAAACAAATACCAAATACTTATCTCAACAGACACATAAAAAGCATCAGACAAAACCCAACATCTTTGCAGGACAAAGACACTCAACACACTTGGACTAGAAGGGCACTTTCACAATAAAGGACCTTTCATCGATGAAAAGCTAACCGCCTGGTTAATGGGGACAGACGAGGTGCTTTCTCCCTAAGATCAGGGACAGGAATGTCCCCTCTTTTACTGCTAGTCATGCTTGTACCGGAGACTGTAACCAGCTAAGTTACATACGAAGAAACAGCAAGCATTAGGAAGGAAGAAGTGAAACCGTCTACTGCAGATGACACGATCCTGTATATAGAAAATCCTACGGAACACACACACACATACACACACGCACATGACTGGAGCTGACAGATGAGCTCGGCAAGTCTGTCGGACACAAGATCGATATGCAAAAATCAATTGCATTTTTAAACATTAACAATGAAAAAACAAGAATCAAATGAACCATTTCATTTACCATAGCAGCAAAAAGAATAAATATTTATTCTCATGGTAATGAAAATTACTATAACAAGTGCGAGACTCGGGTAATGAAATTACCAAACATTTTTGAAAGACATGAAAGAAAATCTAAATAAACGGAATGTATCTTGTGTCCATGGATTGGAAGATGTCATATTATCAAGATGACAGTAGTCCTCAGACTGGCCCGAGATTCAAGACACTCCCTATCAAAATCTCAATTGTTGCTTTGCAAAACTAAGCGAGCTATGTTACAATCCATTTGGAACCACAAGGGGCCCAGAAGAGACAAAAGACATGAAAAAGGCCAAAGTTGGAGGATTCATACTTCCCAGCTGCAAACTGACTACAAAGCTACAGTCTTCGAGACTAGGGGCTCCTGGTCTGAGGAGAGAATAGAGATCAATGGACCAGAACTGAGACTCCAGAAATCAACCCAAACATTTCCAGTGAATTGAATATTCTTCCGTCCAAAGGAAACTCGGCGGTAGAACTGATGGTTTTTTACAATGCGTATTTGTATTAACTATTTCACGGAACACGTAAAGCAACAATGACCGTCTACCTGGCGGCTCAGTCGGTTAAACATCCAACTTCAGCCCAGGTCGTGATCTCACGGTTTGGGAGTTTGGGCCCCGCGTCGAGCTCTGCACTGACAGTGCGGAGCCTACTTGGGATTCTCGCTCTCCCTCTCTCTCTCTCTCTGCTGCTCCCTCATTCCCTCTCTCTCTCAAAATAAATAAATAAAATTTTTAAAAATTTTAAAAGAAAAGCAAGAATGACTGTCGAGGCATGCTGTGCCCATTTTGCAGAGAATGCTGCTGGGAGTCACCCTGGCTAAGGGGCGTGCGTGTCCAGGGCCACAAGAGGCCGCGGGTCCCCAGGCCACCCAGCTCAGGGCTTCAAGGAGAGGCCTCCGAGTCAGGACCACTGTGACCCTGGCAGCATGCACAGAGGACTCATCAAACCTGCAAGAATCGGACCCAAGGAGGTGACACATGGAAATCTCACCTGGTCGCAGAGGAAACGGCAGGAAAAATACAACAGTGTGTTTTTGTGCCCTTGGCTACTGTCTCTGTAGTTTGTAGAAAATGTTTTCCCCAACATTCGGAACCTCACCCATTCCTGGGCCTCCTTCCGACTGTGGGGCTCCTGAGCCTGGAGTCCCGTGACCAACCACGCCTGTCCAGACCACACCTCACGGAGGCCGTTTTGTGGTTTCTCCTTTCGAGAGATTCTCGGAGGAAATCCCGCAGAACTCGGGAAGGCCCGCGCTCAGGGTGTCACGGCGCTACTCACCGGTCGTGGAAGGCAGGGACCTTGGAAGGACACTGCAAATACTGCTTAAACCGGAGCTCGAAGGCCTGTCCGATGGAGCCGATGACGTCCTGGGCCAGCCCGTCGCAGCACTCCAGAATGTGACACGCTGGGGGAGCAAGCGGCACAGGCCATTGGAGACGCCGGGCCGCGAGGCTCCCGCTCAGGCCCCGACGGCCGCGGGCTGGGGCCTCCGTCCACCGGAGCGCGCTCCCCTCGGCGCCTGCGGGACCGCTGTCTCCGCCAACCCGGGACTGGCAGGGGCCCCTCGGACACCTGGGGTCTGACCCAACTAGACAACGTCCTAGGAACAATGACCACTGCCTCTTCTTCACAGCGAACCGACAATCCTCACCCTCGGGAGGAACGCTGGGCGGTGGCGGCCTCTCACCAGGGAGGGCAGACCCCCTGACCTCAAGCATGGTCTGTCATCTGGGGAATCCGCGTGCTCCGTGTTCTCAGATTTGTAAATCAGACACGGGGAGGCCTCCGTGGCCCAGCGCCCCTGTCACCAATGAGGAGTGCGAGATGCGTCTCCGGCCCCAGAGGCGGGCGAACTATACCCTAAGGAGGTAATTCCACGGCCGTCGGACCGGCAGGAACTTAACCGCGGCTGGCAGGAGGGCAGGCTGGCAGATGGGGGCCCTGACCCCGGATCACCACAGACCCTATGAGAAGGGGCCCACGTGAAGACAAAGACACGCTCGGGGAAGAAGGCGGCGTGAAGAAGGCACCGGAGCCACGCGGCCGTAGGCTGGGACGCCTGGACGGCGGGAGCTGGGAGAGGCAGACAGGGACCCTGCATCCACTGTGGGCTTGCCCTCAGGTCCGCGTCCTGCCCTCAGGTCTCCAGCCTTCAGAACAGAGACGACAGCCTCTGTCATCCTCAGCTGCCGGTACGTGGGGTTCCGTACGGGAGCCCGAGCAGGCCGATCGAACCGCCTCCCGCTGGAGGGACGGGCTGGCGTGGAACCGGTAGTCATGTGAAAGTCGCTGCAAGGTCAAGTCGAGGGGGACTCCATGTGTTAGCAAGGGGTCTCGGGGACAGTCCTCTGCTCATCAAGACCACCCGTGCCCCCTCCCTGTCTACCCTCAAAACTCTGCGAACACCCCACTCAGGAGCGACAACGTGGCGGTTATAATCCAGGACATTGCTCCTCATCTGTGGGGTCCCCCTCGCTCCCCAGACACCCACGCGGCTGGGCGAGAATAAGGACTAACACCATACGATGCCGCCCTCTCTGACCTCGAAGAAGGAAGGCAGCCCCGCCACACCACCGAGTACAACTCGGAGCAGGAGGCGGTGGGGGGAATCACCCCTCCACGCTTAGGCGGGAACGCAAATCCTCACAGCCAGACTGGCTGCCGATGTGCAGAGTTCCCTGAACTATCGACCGTCTGACGTCTCTGCAAGTGCCTCCGGGTCGGGGGGCGCCCCGTCGTGGGGGGAACAGTGAGGGCGTCCGTACGGGGAACTCAGGAGGTCAATGCTCCTGGGGGCAGGGGGGGGGGGGGGAGTCTTGCTCCGTGGCGCCACCTCGCGGGCGGTTAACCTGTTCTCTCGGTCTCGGAAACTTGCCCAAGACACATTATTGGGGGGAGGGCAGGACAGCATGCTAAGGTCTCGCGAGCACTGACATTTTCAAAGAAGAGAATATACGTGTACGTATGTGGGTAAAAAGGTCTGGAAGGCAAACCGGAGAATCGTAACAGTCGGCACTTGGGGCGGAGGGCGGGCGGAGAGGGGAGGCAGTGGGTAGTGGCGGAAGTGTTGCTTCGTATTGCTGTCGACACCCCGCCCCGGCGGTCTCTGTCAGCGAGTTCTAAGTTGGGGTTGCGGGCGCATCCGTACCCGAGGGTGGCATGCCCGCCCAGGCCGTCGGTGCCCACAGTGGGGCTTCGGTTTCGTGCGTGATAAAAGGAACAGGGTGGTGGGTGTGGAGGTCCAGGAATAGAGGGCCCATGAGGGTAGAAAGTTCGTGAGTGCCCCACATCCCCCCATCTCCAGCCTGCGTCTGAGGCCCCGGCAGCTCCGTGGGGTGTGAGTGGACGGCACGTGAGCATGGACCGCGGGCCGCGCGGGCTTCTCGGGGTGGCACGGCTGGCGGTGGGGCTGGGGTTTGGGGGGGGCGGAGGAGACAGTCGCAGAGCGTTCCAGGTGTAGCCGAGGCCACTTTCTGGGCACGACCGGGAGCCGCAAGGTGCGGGTGAGACAGGTGCTCCGAGCCGCAGCCCCCTGTGTGCAGGGGTGTGTGCGAGGCCCGCAGCCGTCCAGCGTCTCCCGCCCCGGCCGAGCAGGCGGCTGCGCTCGACTGCCTACAAACCTCAGTGACCGTCCCCGGCGCGGCGGGACGCATGCCCGAGCCGGCGAGGGGGCAGGACGAGGAGGAGCACCCGGCGTCCTGTGTGAAGCCTGACCGCGCACGCGCGAGATGCAGGAGTCGAGCTGCTTACCTCTGCGGTTCACAGGGTCCTTAGCGACGTAGGCAACGTAGTCTGTCGTGTCCTGTCCAAGAAAAACGAGGCACCCACGTCACTAATGGCGAGCGAGACAGCACAACGACACATGCAGCCAGCTCGGCAACCTAACTCCTGAGTGACAGCCCAGGAACGTGGTGCTTCTCAAACTACCTCGGAATCACCGGACCTTGTGACACGGGGGTTCTGACCCGGCGGGTCCAGGGCAGGGCCCAAGGCTCCGGCGCTGACACCACCTGTCGCGCCCTCGCTCTGGGCTGCGGGGGTATGACGGGCACCCCGTTCTCTGCACACAGTGCTGCCCGAGTCCCGGCTCCCGGATAACCTGGCCGAGCTGGACGCGAGCCTCAGGGAGTTTGAAGCTCTCCAGAGAGTTCTACCGTGAGTTCAGGCGACAGCCGCCGCCCTCACCTCCGCCTGAACCGGCGGTCGCCAACCCGGGCTGGCGTCAGAGCCCCGCACCGGGCTTGTGGAGACACGGCTCGCTGGGTCCTGCCTTGGGGTTCTGGATTCCGTGGGTCAGCGGTGAGGCCCCCCAGATGTGCATTTCTGACCAGTTTCTAGCAGGTGCCGGTGCCGCGGGTCCAGCGGCCACGAAGAAACCAGAAGCGGACATTCGAGGGCTGGATGCAAACACCTTCCTGGCTGGGTGACGTGTGATGGTTCTTCTCTGCTCAGAAATAAGCAGGAATTTTTATCTTTTAAGACGTCGCACACGTGCGAGCTCCGGGTGAAACCCGCGGCTGCGCGGTGGCCTCCTCACCTAACCCGTGTGCGGAGCGGGCTCTGTCCTCGGACACGTGCCGGGCCGCCGCTAAACGGGCAGAGAACCAACCGTTCTCTGCCTTCTGGAAAGCAGAACAGACACTCCCCGCAAAGCTGACGGTTAACCTTTCGATATTCGTGAAGTCTCAGGGGGGCGCCCAGGAAAGGCTCGCCCCGTCGCAGATGTCTCCCTAGTGTCACTGCTCCAAAGGGCTCCAGCGTCACAGATGAGCCCCCAGTGTTTTTAGCATCCAGAAGACTCTGCGTGGTGGCCGCCTTCATTACTACTCTCCGTGGGCAGGGGACGACCTCTTCCCTCTCTGCGGTGCTCCAGGAAGACCCTCCGATGTGAGAGGGAAGGACAGTAAGCCTCGGGGCATGCAATGACTACTGAGTGCCCCCCGCAGGCGGCAACCGCGTACTGGTTTCCCAGAACGCACAGCGACCCAGTGGTCTGCGGAGGGGCGGAGGGCCTCCTGCGGCTTTTGACATGACCGGCTGCCACCCAGGGCCCCTCCAGCATGAGGCCCGTCTACGCTGTTCCCTCCTCCTCCCAGGCCCATGGTCTGATAGCATATTCACTGAGCTAGGAAGGGGCTGGAAAACAGACCATCAACCCAGCTTCTAGTCATTTCCATCAAGGAAGATCTGAAGCTCTCAACCAGGTAAGGACTCCAGCTTGTAGTCATGGACGCCTTCCATAGAGTCAGGAGGTGACAGCGTTGGGAGGGTCCTAGGACAGCACCGCGTCTCTCCCTCTGAGCCCCGTGGAACTCTGGGGCTGGGCAGGAATATTCTCCGGTGTCTGAGCTGTGACCAGAATTTCTTTTTAACTTCGTGTTTTAGTTTCCCTGAGAATCCAGGAATATCCGGGACCGTCTGGATGACCTCTGTGTCATCGCTTCTGCAGGCAATGTCAGTGACAAGGCTGTCACGTGGGTTTCCAACATTACAGATGCCAGGTTTTTAGAGAATTCGAGAAAAAGAACACTCAGACTGGATGCTTTCACCCCAACTCAAGCAATTAATGTCACACTTGTACACCCCGGTGCGTCACTGAAGTGCTTATTACTTCAAAATAATAAATTAGTGGAAGGACTGAGTCACCCAGGCGCCTGAAGCAGTAGAGAGATTCCGCACCACGGTGGCCGGTTCCAGAGTCACACTGGAAGCAGAGACCCGGGTGGTGTCGGCGAAACCATCCATCCCGGTAAATTCTTGTCACTTTGAATGTTTTTGGTTTTACTGTGTTTATCAGGATTAAACTTTCAAATTCGATGGGGGCTTACAGCTCGACAGGACGTATAAACCGGAGTGTATACTTGATTTATTTTCGTGCGTATTCAGGTAACAAAATTAATCTGAGTCGACAGTAGTGGCATATGCAAAGAAATTCTTTTTAAATTCTTACTCCAGTCTGAGAAACGTTGCTCTGGGGAAGGAAGGCCAGGACAGAGACGTGACGTGTGTCCCGTCCCCCAGATGGTTAAGGGCCAAGGCAGGACACGACTCTTCTGAAGTCAGTACTGGTCATTTCCTGGCACCCGGGGGGTGGGGGGCGCGCTGGTGCTCAGAACGTTGTTCTAGACGTCACCCAGTCACACGCTGAACACCGTGTTCCAGAGGTGGGGCCGACGGCCACCTGTCCGCCACCCGTTCCGCCCCGTTCCCACCCCGAGACTTTCTGAGCCTGGCCAGCGTCCCGGGCCTCCTCTGGTGGCCTGTGATCACAGCGGATTGTGATTCCAGAGCACGTTTTGGGGGTTCTGGATTAACAGTGATTTTCAGCCCGTCTCGACACTTCAAAATACCATTTTCTCCCGGGGTCCGCTGAAGCACGGGGCAGTGAGCAGTTACACGCTTGGCCCAGAACAAGGAGTCCATCCTGGGGTTGCTAGTTTCATTTACGCATCTTCCAGTTAAAAAGGTTACAAGCCCGTTAGGGGCGGGAACCCAGGCACGACGCAGACACACGTTTGGGTGACCAGAAAGGTGACCAGGCTTCCTGTCCCCTAGTGTCGTGACAGACACTTGGTGCATCAGAGACGAACCAGAAGAAAATACAAAAAGGTTATGAATGCTTTAAGGGTCAGTGAGTGCTTCCTTTTTCTTCTTAACGCCGAGGGGAGCTTTCCTTCTCTGTAGGTCCTCCCGTCTCATCAAATTGAGGTTTGAGACGAGTTCTCGGAAGAGTCTGTTGCTGCGGGTACATACCGTTCCTTCCTTTTATTTTGCAAGCCGGTTACCTCCCAAATTTCAGAAACTACGGCCGCGAGGATCGCGCGGGGTGGCGGTCAGACGCACAGTGGGCGCACTTGTCCCTCGAGGTAGCATCTCTAGAGACGCACCTGGGATGCGTTTGAGCGCGGCCGACTCCCGCCTCCTAAATGGATGTCTCAATGAGGTCTTTCGCTTTACGATAAGACGTAAGAGATTAAGGGATGGAAAGAAAGGAAAGGAGGGGAGGAGAAGGAAGAGAGGAAACCACAGCGGGGCGGTCGAGGACGAGAGGGGAGAGAGCGTGAGTCCGTGGATGCCCCGAGGCGTGGTTCGGTGGTGCCCCGCTGTCCCCTGTCAATCAGGTGGGGTGTGAGGGCAAGGAACCACGGGCAGGTGGCCGAATCCCTCTCCTGCCAGTGCCCTTGCCGCCCGAGGGTCTGGCTGGGCTTGACACCTTCCCAGGGGGCTGCAGGAGCTGGGGCAGAGGCGGGGGGGCGTGGGCCGTCTGCAGCCGAGACACGGGGCGCAGTGACTCTACCGGCCTTTAGAAATGTCCAGACGGGAGCCAGCAGGGGAAAGCAGCCCGCCCCTCCATTTGGCTGCTCCCGAGCCGCAAGCAGGATCCCCAGGGAGAGGGAGCAGGAAAGACGCGTGAGGTCCTCACAGGCCCGGGAAACAGTCCCTTCCCGGCCAGGCCAGGACGGGATCTCCGCGCCGGCTCCGCCAGCCGCGCCAGACCCGGAAACGTCTACACAGCAAAACAGCAACAACGAACACACCGCTTCCCAGCCTCACTGTTTTATTATAAAAGACTGTGTAACCACAAAAACACATCATGTCAGGATATAGAACCATTTTTCTTTTTGAGTCTATTTAGCTCCAAGAAAACCCTCACTCTGTCGTCCTAATTTTTAAATATTTCCCCAGACTGGTGAAAACGGGGCCGGGGCCCATGGGACATGGCCCGAGAGCAGTCTCGGGGGCCGGTGCGTTCTCCCTCTCCACCGCCGGGAGGACTGACCGGCTCTGCTTCCCTGGAGATGACTTCCTGCCTGCGAGCTGTTTCCACGGGCTGGTGGCAACTGTGAGCAGCAGTTAGCGCGCGTGGGTCTGGCTGTGCTGGGGGGGGGGACGGGGGGGGACGGGGAGGAGGGGGAGGAGGAGGATTGAAGGGGACAAGGAGGGGAAGAGTGGAGGAGGGAGAGGGACAAGGGAGGAAGGGGAGGGGAGGAGGAGCAAAGGGATTGTGGGTCCCGCCCCTCACGACTCTGAAACCGAGCAGTGACGCCATCTCCCAGCGCGACTGACCAAACGTGGGGAGCGACTTCCCTTGTGACCTTCTTAATAAAAGAAGCAACGCAAAAATAGAACGTTCCCATTCTGCTCCCCGCCCCCCACCCGTCTCTCTTTCTCTCTCCCTGCACTCCTTCCCTGCTGGCAAAGCAAACCAGTAAGATGTGGGGAGAAAAATTCCAATTTCAAACCTCTATGAATAAACCAGACTAAGCAAACTCACGGGCTTCCAGTAGACTTAAACCACGAAACCGAAGGGCCCTGGTGGAGCCCGAGACAAAAAGGAACGAAGCAGGACCCGCAGTCATTAGGCGGGGACCCCGACGGCTGACCCTGGAGCGAGGTCCCGTGACCTCTTCGGGAAGCCAGTACTTGAAGGCTTGTTGACCGCTGGGGGCGAATGGAGTGAGAACGGACGGTAGCTGAGAAGGGCTTACGGAATCCGAAGCGGGAATGGCCGTGGTCACAGTCACCTTTCCCGATCGTGTCCTAGGAGGCGCCCCTGGAAGGAGGGCCCCTTCCCGAAAACTCCCGGCCAGAGCAAGGCAGAGCAGCTCGGGGCACTTACCGGGTCTCCCCCGGAGGCGAACGAGATGGACTGCATGTGGTGGTTCGCGATGATCTGCGGGCCCAGAGCGAGACAGGAGACACGCATTAGTGCCCGCCCCACGTCCCGCAAGGCCCACGTCCGCTGGCGGGCGACGCCACGGGGTGTCCCGAGAAAGCGCAAAACCGGTACCCGGCAAAAACAAAGGGACGCAAGTCGCGACACTAGCCGGCCGTTGGTGAGCTTTCCCGACACGTCAGCCGCTCGGCGAGCTCGCTTTGGTCTGACGACCCTCGAGGGACGCACCGCGGCCACCCTGTTTCCCAGACGGGGAGCCCGAGGCTGAAGGACCACAGCGGCCACACAGCGCTCTCCGAGAAGCAAAGGGTCTCACCCCTGCACAGAAACATGTCACTGGTGCAGCTTCTGTTTCCAGAGACCCATGGCGTCTTCAGTGCCCACCCGCAGCTAGCGGCAGGCAGCATGTCACCCATCGGGTCCCGGGTGCGTGGAAACGATCACAAAACCAAAACGGGGCGTCAAAACGGGGGCCATCCCAGGCACTCTCCTGATTGGTTCGACCGACGCGAAGGCCAGTGAGGACATTTAAAGTCCGTTTTAAACCCGGAAATTTCCAGCAGCTTCACGAACAGCAGCAGAGTTCAGTAGACAGCACATTAGAAGCTGCCCTAGATGTGGAGGTTCCCATGCTATTTTTATCATTTCAAAGACACCGTAATGACATTGAAGAGAATTCCGGGGGTGGAAACAGTGGTCCCGTCCCCCCCCCCAACCCCCGCACCATCGCCAGGTGTATTTCCACACAGACCCTCAGGCCCACCGTGCGAGGGGCTTCCCGCGTTCCTGCGACACTCAGAGCAAGACTGTGTCTGAACACCAGGACAAAATCGGACTTTTAAAATGCCAAAGAGGCACGTGCAAAACCACTCAGGACCTAGAAAGACCCGAGCGTATAAATGGGTGGAAACGAGGCGGCCAGCCCTGGAGCCTGTACCCAGGCGGCCGGATCCAGCTACCGGCTGCCGCTTGCAGCCTTCTGGAAGCTTCCTGCCTCCAGCCCTGCGGCAGGGGCCTAACAGGAGGGCAGCAAAGCACCGGCAATCCCCACCCGAAAATAAACTTCTAAAAGGCGTTGATTTCTGCCTAGGTTTTGCTTACAGAGCAGCCCTCATACGGGGGTTTGGAAACGGAAGCGCATATCATAATCGGGTGCAGGGGCAGAAATCCTATTTGGCCGCGACGCCTGACTGTCACTGCGCTCTGTATCTCGGACCCCTGGGAGAGGTGGAAATTAAATGCAGACCAAACAGGTTGCGCCTGGAGAACCGCCAGCAGCGTTTTCCTGCAGGGGAGGCTGGCGGAGCGCTCGGCAGAGGAGAGTGGCCGGGACTCCCTCGGTCGCGCTGCACGGGGACCGCGGTGTCCGGCGAGGACGGCTCCTAATTTACCACAGCCAGGCCGCCACGGGACAGCCGGGGGGTGTGAGCTGGGGCCCGTGCCCGCCGTCCCGTCCTGGAGGGTGCCGCCCGGTCCTGAGCCCAGCCCCTCGGCCGTCCTGTCCTCCGCCAACGGTGAGGGCGGACGGGGCCAGCGAGCCCCCGCCCCCGCCCGGCCGCATCCCTTCCACTCTTCCTGAGTTTGTTTCTCTTCTCTCACGGGGGGTGAGGTGTAGTCAGCGGGGATGAGGACGTGCATCCCACAGAACTGGGGACCACGGTCTGAGGGCCCCTAGAAACAGAACAGCTACCGCCAGAGTGTAAGCATGGATACAGGCCCAGGTTCAGGGCCGAGGGGACCCACCTGGCAGCCCGGGGCCCCGGGGGCTCGGCCCGCACCCACACACCTGTTTGGAGTCGGGCGTCCGCAGGTTCAGGCTGGCCGTGGACACGGTCAGCGAGATGCTCAGGCCCGAGAACTGCAGGTTCCTCTTGCCCAGGATGCTGGCCAGCGCTTTGCTGGGAGGCTGCGGAACCAAGCGGCCGGGGGTCAGCGTTCGAGTCCCGGGAGCCCACGTCGTCGCCGCCCCTCCGCTGTTCCCGTTTGCCGCACCCCCGCACCCCTGCCCTCCCGCCCTCACTGGCCGCGTGGAGGAGGCTGCACCACGAAGGAGCCCTCGGGCGGGAGCCGCCACGAGCCCACAGATTCTGGGGCCGCAACAGGCGGCCACAACCACGTCATACGCACGCACAGGTGAGGAGCCCCGAGGGGCATCCAGCCCCCCAGGAGCTAAACTGGTCAGGGCCAGAGGGGGGGTCCTGCTCATGGGGCCCACGAGCGTCCCCTGGAGTCTTGAGATGCTCGCCGCTGAAGGGCCTTGGGCCGAACCTCCTCCAGGCGGGACTCACCCGGCAGTGCTCACAGGTAAAAGTCCGCGGCACAGGGCGCAAGGGACTGCGCCTTCCCACCAGCCGTCCTTCCCCTGGGAGTGCCGACACCCACCCGCTGGGAGGATGGGGGGAGCGGGGGTCGAGCCGGCCACCTGCCTGCGAACCTCAGCCCCAGGACGGATCGGGGACATCAGGGCACGGTCAGTCCTGACAGTGGCTATGTGCCGGACTTCTAACCAGAGAGTTTTCCTGAGCCTTCTCTTAATCCGCTTTCTCCCCGGCCGGTCTGCCTGTCTCCAGAGTCAAGGCCGGGGTGGAATGAAGGTGCAGTCCCTGGAGCCGGGTGACGTGGGCCCGAGCCCGCCCCACCCCTCCCCACACTGCAGCTTCTCATCTCTGTGCCTCAGCTTTTATCACCTGCGAAATGGGGACCTCCCGTGGCACTCCGGAGCCGGCCGTACCGGCTAATAAGAGACAGTTATTAAACTTTTAGGAATTTTATGAGCCAGCGGTTAAAAACAGCAGCCATGAAAAGTTATTTTACGTAAACTTAAATAAAGTACACTAAAAAACAACCAGACAGCAAATACTCAAAGCTCATCGCTCTCCAGCTGCTCTCGCTCCACGGACGGTCACCCGCACCGCCGCTCAGACCCTCTGGGGCCACGGCAGCTGTGAGCCGGGTGGAACCGCCGTGCCCCCGCGCGGCCTCGGGGATGTCGCCTCAGAGCCTGCACTGGGCCAGGCGGAAGCCCGCAGGCACCGAAACCAGCAAATGCGACAAACTCGCCGCCTCGGACTCTGAGCACCGAGGGCCGCTGGTTACATTCAGCAGCGCGGCACCGGGGCCTCCACTGCAAACCGTCCTAGGGACGCGAATTAATGCCCTCGAAGGCTGCGAAGAGCGCCAGCCCTGCCTTACGGTCTGTCCTCTCCCTGCCCGCAGGTTTTGGCCGACGGGGGCACGATCGGGCGCTGACTTGCACCAGCGGTGACAGCCAACTCCCCTGCCACCCGCGGGGCCGAGGGACCCAGAGCGCTCGTCTGAACAGCGCGACAGCCAGGCGGTGATGGGGGACACTGGCGGGCGGGGTGTGACTGCAGGTGCTGCAAGGGGAGGCAACACAGACGACAGTACCTTTCTCTTCCTGAAGGCTCCCTTGGCGCCAGGGACGGCTTCGCAGACACGGCTGATGGCTTCCCTTAAGGGACAGGAGGAGAGATCCGTTTGTCACGTCATTCAGGACCCTGCAACCGAGAGACCACGCCCGCACGTCCCCAGGGGAGACACCTGCCCGTGCAGTTCCTCCAGCTGAACCCCCAGCTGGCAGTGCCCCAGCGCCTCCTGCTGGTGCGGCCGTGTCCTAACGGTGTGACGGGCGTTGACGCCCCGGTCCGTCTTATGCTGGGTTGGGACTCCGTGAAGCGGGCCAGGACCCGGACACGTGGCCTCCCGGACATTCCCTTCAAGGCCACGGTCCTGACCAAGCACCGCTACGGGTCACCGTCCCTCCAAAGGGAGTCGGCATGTAATCAGAAGAAATTTGGTCTTCTGAGTATTATTTTCAGTTTCTGCAGTTAGTAAATATCGTAAAACCAAGACGGTTCTGAAGAAGGAGAGGCGCTCCGGCGATACACAAATGAGCAAGAAATCAGGTCTGTGCAGGGCAGTCCCCTGGAGCACCCGGCTACCGAGCAACACCGCGTCCCGGGCGCCGCGCCGAGGAAAGGCGGCAAGGAGGGTCCTAGAGCCGGGGGCCCGGCTGCTGAGGGTCCCCCTGGGCAGGACACCTTGGGAGGTGGGGAGGGCGCGAAAGGGACCAGATGGAGGCCGCCGTGGTCCAGGGTGGGGAGGGGGTGCCGGTAGCAGGTGCTTGAGAGCAAACGGCTCAACTATGGGAGCCGGCCCCAGAGGGAACGACGGAGACATGCCAGAGGCGCTTCCAAAGTCAGGAGCCCAGAAAGGAGTTGGGTACACATGTCAGCCCCCTCGTGGGGAAGGACAAAGCTGTAAGAGAACCCGGAAGAAATCAGCGGGGATTTGGACACACCAAACGACAAACAAGATAATGGGTCCTCAGAAACCTTCTACACGAAATACTTAGGAAAACTATTTTCTATCATCTGGAAAAATAATCTCTACCACGAGACGATGCTTTTAAGAGACATCTGTCCTTGTCAAATTACCAGTCAGGTAAGGCTCACATTTGCCATTGAACTCACTGCAGAGAGCGAGGAAAGACTATTCTAGAAGCTCAGACGCCGTGAAGACTGTAGACTGAATCACCATGACTCAGACAAGGTTCCTTTAAAAGGCATGAGTGTTTTCAACGTTCACCGTGAGTCATTTGTTTTATAGTAATGTTCCAACCGCGCTTCTATCAAAACCATCACCCCAGCTCCCACGGAGGAAGATCACGCCGTCTCTTTATGGCAATAGATACACCCCAGCATCTATTAAATCAGAAGGACAAACAGCTCGGCGCATCTCTGCCCTGTGCGCCTTATGACACATCCGGCCGAGCAGCGGCGAGACCCGCGACGGTCCCGACAGGCCGGGCAGACGTCCCGCGGCAGGAGGCTTTCTGCGAGCCTCTCCTAAAACACCCGTAAGAAACATCGGCTTTCCTTCCCGATCCACCGCCACAGGCAAGGAGAGAAAGAGGTCAGCCTCGGGGGACAGGCTCTCGAGCGGATCGCTGTCACGCAGGGCACCTGCATAACACCCGTGTCTGAGCCAGCGGGCCACGCAGGGTGGGCCCCAGGCCTCCCTGGCTGCCCGTGTGCCACTTCTGCGGGGGAGGCGGCCACAGCCCAGGCACGTCAAGAGTGGGCTGCGCAGAGGCGGTGCCAACGAGACACACGTTCCCTCAAGCAAGTCCTCCCAGAGAAACTCTGCCCACGACCCAGGGCACATTCAGAGACTCACTCTTCTGTCCTTAAGACTCGCAAATGTCAGACATTCCAGAAGTTTCTCTGGGCTCCAGCACCCAAAAAAGTCCTAAGGCTCGCCCGGGTGAGCTTCACAATCCCCGACACGACGGTAAGTCTAGCTGCTCCTCAGAAAACATGTCCTCCGTCCACCGATTTGCTTCTAATGCTCCTGTGATTACCGCGTGCGTGTGACTTCTCGCCGCCCCCAGGCTGACGCCGTCCGTTTCCTTCGTAGGAAAATAACAGGACGTAGTCACTGCCACACGGAGAGGCCTGACGCCGATACAAGGAACGGGGACTCCACCGTCTGACGGACACGGATAGCCAGAACTCCGCCGTCCGACTACAAAGGTAACCATTCCCATCACCCCTCCTCACCGTCTACACGGCACGTTTGGGTGAGCGGTACCGTCTCGACTTTTCATTTAGCAAAAATGACTTCGCTTTCTGTAATTCCTCTGAGTCCCGGTGTCGGCCTCGGGCGGTGACGCGCCCCTGTTGTTCATAATAGAGATTGCTCCTGGACCACCTGTTCAGCGCGACCCCACTGCGATGAGTCACACTGCGGCCGGAGAGCTCAGCTAACGGGACTCTCTGCCCGCCTCCCCCGCCCCGTCACCTGGGAGTAACCGAGCCTCACTCCGTCCTGGTCCCACCATCGCCCCCCCCCCATTCGTGATGACAGTTCTCATCATGACAGCCAGCTCCTCGCACACGTCACACCTGTCACGATGGAGGGCAGGATTTGAGGACCGGGTCCTCTGGAATCGCGAAGCCCCACTTTCGTCCCCGCTCGGCCGTCTCGCCCTGCCCGCTCCACCTCCCCGAACGCGCACGTATTTCACAGACTAAAACGATACACAGCAGGCGTCCCAAGTGGTGATTTCTGCCGTCAGGGCTTATGTTCTAGCAGGGGGAGGGGCAATACACAAACGCATGGAACGACAAAGTGCCATCATTTCACGAAGATCCAAAAAGGAGAGACACACGTGGTGCAGGGCAGCCGAAGATGCCACCCCACAGGGCCACGCCGGCGGGCGGAGTGCTCGGCGCTGAAGGCAACGGAGACGCAGCAGGCACAAGAAGAGCTCGCTGCCCTCCCCGCGTCTGCCTAAAAGCAGGAGATAAATCCGTAGAGACAGCCCGTGTCCCGCTCTACGGGGAGGGACGGGGTGAGCCCGGCAGCCCCGAGATGCCCCAGAGGAGTGTGGGCTGCAGCTAGTCTCCCCCTCATCGATTCCCCCCACCCTCCCTCACCCTTGCAACGTGTTGACACCCCTAGAAACCCAAAACTATCTTCCTGGGTTGTGTCACTTTCCTATGGATTTCCTGTTCTTTGGGAAGACGTGAGGGAAGCCCAAGTTCTAACCACTTCTTTGAGTTACTCATCGCTGAGTCTCCCTGCCTGCCCGCGTACCGCATACATCCACCACCTGCTCTTCTCCTGTTCGGCTGTCTTTTGTCGGCCTTACCTGCAGAGCCCTCGCCAGAGAACACAGGAGGGCAGAGTGAAAGAGTGTCTTCCTCCCCTGCAGTGACAAATACGTTAATACATACCCAAGGGGGAGAGAATCACCAATGAGTGGTGTTCACCGTCTGGGTAGTTATCCAGGAAAAAAAAAAAAATCACACCGGGTTTCTATCTTGTGCCTTATATGCAAATAAATCCTAAATGGATTGCAAACTCAATTTCATGGTAATGAAACCATAAAATTCCAAAAAAAAAAAAAAAAAAAGGAAAAAGTTGGGAGGAATTTTTTTACGTTATCTTTGAGCGGAAGAATGATGCAAAATCTACCACAGAAAATATCGACACACTCCGGGGCGTCAAAATAAAATTTTATGCAGAAGAAACAAACTAATGTTTCATAGTCAACATGTTAATTCTCTTAATATAATTTCATAAGGAAAATATCCAAAACCCAACGCAAAATGTTAAAAGCCACAAACCGAATTCACAGCAGAGAACATGCAAATGGCTCTTGGAAACATGACCAAATTCTTGGCTGGGCTTTACTCAAAATAAGATTACAAATTAAAGCCCAGGCTACCGTGCCCCTTCACAGTCAGAGGCGCGAGCTTGAGACACGGTAAGAAAACCCTGCACACAGGGGAGACGCAGTTCGGCGCGGCCTCCGGGGGCAGACCAGCCGTGTCCTAGGAGAATGGGACGCACGCAGACCCCTTGGGCCAGCAGACGACTTCCTGGGTTGCCCAGTCTAACACCCCGGAGGGGGGCCACGGGCCACGTGCGGGTCACCGCTGACTGCAGCCAGGATTTTAATAGGAGGCAAAGCACCCGATGGCTCTCCTAAGGGCCAGCTCGACAAATAGTGGCATCTCCTCCAAGGAGACTTACGCCCCGGCAAGGCACAGACACACACTGCTTTGCCAGGAAGGGCCCGTGGATCCCGGCGCCCACAGAGATTCACGGGGGCTGGCAGGCCGCTGGCGTGAATTCTGCCCTGCCGCCTGAGCTCTGCATGAGGCGCTATCTCGCGGTCTCTGGGGTCCTGGTGAGATCGTGCGTGAACCCACAGAGCACCCGGGGCCTGGCCCGGGGCAGACGCACGACGACCGCCCATGCTGCGTCCCCAAGATTCTAATCGAAGCCACGGGGACGCATCTTCCTTCAGAACCGAGAGAGCAGCCTGAGCTGACGGAGATGCAGGGGGGGATCCTCAAGCTGATTACTCGGCTCACCCCGAGCGACCCGGCCTGAGTGCACGCGTCCGCCCGTATGTGGATTTTCTTATACACACACAGTCCAGTCCTGTAAACGTATTTCCTCTTCCTTCTGATCGTCCTGATGGCATTTTCTTTTCTCCGGCTTCGTCTGCAGTAACAATACAGTACCTGACACGCATGACGGAAAATGCGTGTTAATCGACTCTTTACGTTTCCGGCGAGGCTTCCGGTCCACAGACCACGAGCAGGGAAGTCTTCGAGAAGTCAAAAGCGGCGCGTGGACTTCTGAGCGTGTGTGCGTCAGCGCCCCGAACCCCGGGTGCCGTTCAAGGGTGAACCGTAGACACGTAATTATATACACGTGCGCGGATATCCACAGATACGCACGGCGCGTCGGAGGCAGAGGGGAGAGACCTGAAAAGTCCCGGTGGCTGATTCCGGCTCCAGGCGCGACGCGCACTCGCCCTGACCGTAATCGGCTTCATTCACAGACGTACGGTCCCCAGAGACATATGGTCCCCAGAAAACGACAGGAAATAAATAGATCCGTGTGTAAGCCTCGGCCACCGAGAGGCCCGCTCTCAGACGTGTGTGAACAGTGGTACCCTTAGTCTCATCTGCCGAGACGGCGTGGAGGGCGGCCGGAGGTCGAGGGTCCTCCGTCGCCGTGGGTCCCCTCTGCGCGCCCACACCCCTCCATGCACGCACACATGCGTGCACGCATCGGTGACCCCAGACGCTCTTGCCTGAGCGGCACTAATCCTCGGGAAGTCAATACCGCAACCAGAAACGAAAGGGAGGCTCCCGCTTTGCAGTCAAGGAGACCTCGACACACGTTAGCAGGAAGGAGTTGTCGGCACAGCCGACGCCAGAGGCCATGTCCCCAAAGGAAGGAAACCGTGCTCCCGAGTCCTGAGGGAAAAGACCACCTCACCTGAGCACCACCTCCGGCACCGGCCCCTCGCGTCAGGAGGAACACACGCAGGTTCCCTGAGACGAAGCAGAACCGACAGGCTACCAATGGCACACTCGCTCGTGCCTCCCAGCAACGTAGTGGGCCTTCCCAGCCAGCTCCCCTCCTGACCCTGGGGGGCCTTCCCAGCCAGCTCCCCCTCCTGACCCTGGGGGACCGTCCCAGCCAGCTCCCCTCCTGACCCTGGGGGGCCTTCCCAGCCAGCTCCCCTCCTGACCCTGGGGGACCGTCCCAGCCAGCTCCCCTCCTGACCCTGGGGGACCGTCCCAGCCAGCTCCCCTCCTGACCCTGGGGGGCCTTCCCAGCCAGCTCCCCCTCTGACCTCAGGGGGTCCCATCCCAGCCAGCTCCCCTCCTGACCTTGGGGGGCCGTCCCGGCCAGCTCCCCCTCTGACCTCGGGGTCCCGTCCCAGCCAACTCCCCGCTCAGGGCAGCTGGGAGTCAGGAGACACTGAGGAGCCCAGGGGTCGGAGCCTGGGGGACCCAGGCCGCACCCCACGCTCTTGCCTCTTTCGGGGACGCTCCTGGTCACCGGGTTCCCGACAGGGACAACTCCAGACTATTAGACAAGCTAACTCTGGAAGATGGGAGACGCGAGATACAGGAAGCCAAAGAAGAAAGCCCTAGAAATAAGCACTCCACGGACACAATTGTTTTTTGGTTTTTTGGGTTTTTTTCCCTGAAAATGTGTTTAATACCAGACAAGGAGCTCCAGTGCCATCAGTCAAAAGGACGATGAAGGGCTGAAAACAGGGTCTCGCGCAGGTGTTTGCACACCCGGGTTCACGGCAGCACAGCAGCCGAACAGCGGAAGGCGCCCAGCGCCCCCCGACCAGGTGCACGGATGGACAAGGGCGGCGCGTCCATCCAGGGAACGCCACTCAGCCCTGAAGAGGAAGGGAAGTCTGGCGCCCGCACCGGCACGTCTGAACCTCGAGGTTCGTGCACTAAGCCCATCACGGAAAGACAAACACACCTGGCCCCTGAGCAACGCAGGCGTGAGGGGCGCTGACCCCACACGGTCGAGATCCACGTACAACTTCTGACTCCCCAGAATCTTAACCAGTAACCGCCCAGCGTCAACTGGAAGGCTTCCCGGTCACGCCGACAGCGGGTTAACACACGCGTGGGATGCTGCGTGGACTCCACGCTGTATCCGCGCTACGAAGCGAGCCGCAGGGAAGGAAGCATCGTTAAAACCATAGCGGAGAACGTGCGTTTACAGCGCCTGGACCGTATTTATCGAAAACAATCCACGTCCAGCACACCCGCGCGGCTCAAACCGACGGGCTCAAGAGTCAGCTGTGCCGTTCGATCCCGCTTCACGCCATGCCTCGAGTCACCAAATCACAGGCACGGAACGGGGCTGGTGGGCGCCGAGGGCTGGGGAGGGAGGCTCAGGGAGTTGGTTTTTACGAGGACAGGGTTTCAGTGTGGGGGAGGCGGGTGGTGGGGACAGCTGCACAACAGAGACTGTAGTTAATGCCGCTAAACTGCACACTTAAAAATGATGAAAGTGGGGGCGCCTGGGTGGCTCAGTCTGTTGAGCGTCTGACTCCAGCTCAGGTCATGATCTCACGGTCCGTGAGTTCCAGCCCCGCGTCCAGCTCTGTGCTGACAGCTCGGAGCCTGGAGCCTGCTTCGGATTCTGTGTCTCCCTCTCTCTCTGACCCTCCTCCACTCATACTCTGTCTCTCTCTGTCTCAAAAATAAATAAACATTAAAAAGATTTTTTTTTAAATGATGAAAGTGGTAAAATTAAAATTTTTTTAAAAATATTTATATTTGAGGGAGAGACAGAGCACAAGTAGGGGAGGGTTAAAGAGAGAGGGAGACACAGAATCTGAATCAGGCTCCAGGCTCTGAGCTGTCAGCACAGAGCCCGACGCAGGGCTCACACCCACGAACCACAAGATCGTGACCTGAGCCGAAGTTTGACGCTTAACCGACTGAGCCCCCCAGGTGTCCCAAAGTGGTAAAAATTTTAAAAGCAGGAATTAAGTACAAGCCAGAAACCAGCCATTGCAGTCCAGGCCGGACACTGCATGCTGTGCTCAGGGCCTCGGGGCCCCGGCCGCAGCCCCTAACCACGGTCCGACCACTGGGCCCACGCAACCCGATGAGATTCATACGAATTTTAACGTCTTCCTCCATTCCGGGCGTGATTAAATCTTCAGTATTTCCTGTCAAATGCATCACCGTTTTCCGATGCACTTTCGGGCCTGTAACGACACAGTCCCTTGGCTGAGGCTATAAATAACTGAGCTGAGGCCCTTTCAGACATTCGCGGTAACCCGCGTCTGTGGGACGTCCCTCAGCACCTCCTGGGCGCCGCTGCTATTAAAAGCAGCGTCTGTGGGCGTCTGGCCACATGTCGGAAAGCGCTGCCTCAGATGTAAACAAACCTCGGCTAAGAAATAATAAATAACATATAAATATACGTCGACATACGTCGCAGAGGGTCAGGTCCTACCCCACTCGCCGCACTAACGTCGAGTACAGAGGACGCTCGTACTCAGATGAAAACAGGAATGTCACCAAACAGACACAAGGTGCCCACTAGTAAGCGGGCGTAAGGGGACTCCTGATGCCCCGAGAACCGAGGCCGCGTTACTTGCTTGTGTCCTGGCCTCGGGGAGCCGGGGGGAGACCGGGACGCTGGCCCCGGCCCCCCGCCCCTGAGCGAGAGCTGTGCGGGACTCGATACCCCGGGTGTGAAGGGCCGTGCTCATCCCCAGCACTGGACGCGGCGATGCGGAGATCACGCGTGCGCCCAACATAAAACTAAATTACGACGTGAGCCTGATTACTTACTATACCTTCGAGGACACATGGAGGACACAAAACTTTGCGCGCAGGGTGCTGGCAGATTTGTGGAAGAAAACTTCCCTGAGTTTTTCTTGTACTTTTATTTTCTGAAATTTCTCTAGCGGACGGGCACGTGGCACGTTCACAGTGAAATAGAATTGAGGTTGGGACGTGCAGGTTAGCGGAGTGTGGCAGGCGGTTCTAACCCGGGGACACTGGGCAAAGTCTGAAGGCTCTCGGTCGTCGGGAGTGTTGGGGCGCGTCTAGTGGGTGGAGGTCGGTCAGCGGCGGGGGAGTGGGGGGGCTGCGGGGTGTCCTAAAACGCAGAGAAGAGCCCCCACGACAAAGCATGACCTGGCCCCAAATGTCAGCGATGCCGAGGCCGGGGAAGCCCTGGTCCGCAGCCTGCTTCTCATCTCCCATCCGGGCCCCTGGCCCGCCGCGCCTCGCCCTCACACCACCCGCGCCAACAGGAACGGCCCGGGGACGCCCCAGTCACCCAGGAGAAGGGCGTCCCTGGAAGGGAGGCTCCGTGTTAAAATCGCTGATGGGAACGGGCTGTAGGGACCCCCCCCCTTTGCCATCACCCGCTGTCCTGCAGTCCTGGGGCTCTGGACAGCACGCAGGTGGGACAACGGGTCTAGCAGTTACCTGCGCAAGGCTGGTGCCGCCAGAGCCAGGGCCTGAGGAGGGAGGAGCCTTGGCTGAAGCAGAGGAGAGCGCCAGGAGGGAGGCGCCGGGGGCCGCGGGGAGCAGGGCGGCCCCCCAGGGCAGGCGCCCCTGCCCGTGGGACAGGCAGACGGACAGGCAGAGTCAGAAGCTCCACCGCAGCACGCATCGCAGGGACGCTGGGTCCTGGGGAGGTATCCCAGAGCGAGGACACCTGCCCACCCCTCCGGGTGCCAGCCAGTAGCTCGGGGAACAGGGTTCACTGCCTTAACAGGACACCGGCTACAAACCACCCCCTCTGAAGGAGGCAGGGTCAGCCCGACTGCTGGGCAACACGGCTCTTAGCCGATACATTAGTGCGTTTAAATAAATTATTGCCACTTACAGAATGGCTACTTGAATTTGCTCTCCAGCACTTAAAGTCTACACTTCAAAAGGAGTTATAAATTGCTAATCTCGAAATTATCCAAGTCTTCATTGTTCCAGGTCATAACAGTAAATAAAGACTTGAAGAGAAAGGACGCCAGGCCGCCGTGTCAGCCTCGAAGCAAGCGGCGTTTTCTGAAATAAATGACTTCGAAGCGCTGGGCACACACAATCGTACTAATTTTCACAGAAAAGGCCCTGGGGGCAGAAAGGAAAGAGAAATATCAGCTTTTCCACACAGTTTCTCTCACTAATCGTGTCCCCTGGGCCGCCGCTATCACCTATTTGCTTTTTCTGAAAATGACATTTCAGCCACTTCCCCGGACTCCTGAAAGTTTAAGGTTTTGACAAATATTATTTGACCACCTACTATGTGCTGGCCTCCGAGCTTCCAGAGGGCCCTCCTGGGATGTCCCGTGGCCTTAAAGGGTTCTGAGGCCTCCTCACCCAGAACTCATCAAGGCAACTCAAACCCTGCGGTTAGAAGGCAACGCCCCATTCGGAGACTTTAGACTTTGTTCTTTCCCAGTAATGACCAACGATATGAATAGATTTTGATGATGAGAAAAATGCTTATGATTCTAAGGGAGGCTCTGTGAATATAGTGTTTCATATACAGTCTGAGCATTATTATATCAAGACTGCATGTAAAAAATACAGCTTACCTAAGTCATCAAAACGGACATCGCTATGGAGACAAAGGGACATAAGGCACTGAGAAGGACACGATGCCAGAAACACATAAGCTAAGGAAAAGGCAAGTTCAACTTGAGGCAAATTCTACAAAACAGCTGATGTGTACTTCTAATAAATGCCAAGAAAGACAAAGAAAGGCTGGGCAGTGGATCTAGCGGAAGGAAGCCCAGAGCCGTGACGACCACGTGCAATGCGTGATCCTGGCTGGACCATTACCCTGATACCCAAGCCAGACGAGGACACCACAAGAAAATGACAGGCCAGTATCCCTGGTGAACGGATGCAAAAATCCTCAACGAGACATCAGCACACAAACTCAACAGTACGTTAAAAGGATCGTTCACCATCATCCAATGGGATTTAGTCCAGGGAGGTAAGGATGGCCTTTGCCAAATCAAACAGGATACACCGCGATTTACAAAACGAAGGATGAAAACCGTACGATCACCTCAGTAGGTTCAGAAGAAGCATCTGACGGAATTCAGCATCCATTCGTGATAAAAACTCTCAGCAAACCTGGGTACACTGGAGTATATTTCAGCTTCCCAAAGGACATCTAGGACGAGCCCTATATTACACTCGATGGGGAAAACCCGCGAGCGAGCAAGACAAGGATGTCCGCTCTTGCCACTTTTATTCAACACAGCGTTACCTTTCCAGAATTATTTTGGCTATTCTATATACATTGAAGAATTAGCTTATTGATTTCTACAAAAAGCTCTATGGTACTTTGATTAGAATCGCGTTAAATCGATAGATTAATTTTTAAGGAGTTTACATTTTAACGGACAAGGCGGTTTTTTAACCTGCAAATGCAGTCTGTAACACCATTTATTTAGATCTTTCTCTCATCAACGTTTAGTAGTTTATTGCGTATGAATCTCATACATGTTTTGTTTTTAAATTAACACTAATTCCTGTTTCTGTGGTATCGTATGTGGTCCTTTCAAATTTTCATTTTCCAGTTAATTTCTGCAACCTTGCTAAACTCGCTTATTAGTTCTCAAGGCTTTTATGTAGATTCTTCAGGAATTTTCTAGGGAGATGACTGTGTCATATGTGAACTGAGATCGTTTCATTTTTTCCTGTCCGATTTGTATGACTTTTACGTTTTTCTTGTCTAAGATTTCTAGTACGGAGTTAAGTAAGAGCCGCTAACTATGATGTTGCCTGTAGGGTTTTGTGGATATCCCGTTATCAGACTAAGGGGTATTCTTCTATGCTCAGTATGTTGAGAGTTTTTATCATCAATGTATGTTGAATCCTGTCAAAATCTTTTCTTCACATACTGAGATTTTCATATATTTTTTTCTTCTTTAGTCTGCCAATATGGGAAATTACATTGTTTAAAATTTTAACGTTGAGCCAACTTTACAATCTCTGGATAACCCTTCCAGTATATGTTGTATTATTTTTTGATAAATTGCTGGACCTAACTTGCTACCACGTTGTTAGGGTTCTGTGTCTAAGTTCAAAAGGCTGTTGTTTGTTTTTTAATTTTAACGTCTTTGTCTAGTTTTGGTATCCTGATAATGTTGGTCTCATAAAATGATTAGGAAGTATTCCTTTCTGTTTTCTGGAAAAGATCGTGAAGAATAATCTTATTTCTTCCTAAGTATTTGGTAGAACCTACCAGTAGAATCATGTGGCTTTAGAGTTTTCTCCATGGGAAGTTTTGCTTGCTCTTACTATGGATTTAATTTCTTTAACAGATATAGGCCAATTCAGATTATCTATTTTTTTCTTCAAGCTACTTCAAGGAATTTGTCCATTTCATCTAAATTATTCAATTTATTGGCATAAAGTTGTTCGTAATATTTCCTTTTATCCTTTCAGTGTCTGTAGTATCTGTTGTAATGTCCCTTCATTCATTCCTGCTGTTGGTAATCTGAATTTTCTCCCTTCCCATGACTGATCTAACAGTTTACCGATTTGGGTGTTTTTTAAAAAAAACTATCTTTCAGTTTCAAATATTTTCTCTATTCTTTTTCTGATTCCAATTTTATTGACTTCCGGTGCTCTTGAAATGGCCTAAAGAACAATAAAACTTAGAGAAAACAAGTGATTCTGAGCCAAGAAATGGTTCACCATATTCAGACTCTGAACTGGAAAAAGTTACAGGGATATGTTTTTCACATTGCTTATATTTTCCTTTTAACAGATGTACAGGTGTTATAATGGCATCACTCTGTGCCTGCAAAAATCCAGAATAGCTTTAGATAGAAAGATGATAGATATAGGTAAATAGATAGACGACAGATACCTAGATGGATAGATAGATTCTACGTGACATTAAAGCATTGTGTTATATTTTAACAGGCAGTGTTTTCTTTTAGTGATTATAAAAATAGTTGGTTTTTTTGATACGAAATGGTATTTGATAGTAGATGAAACATGGTCTGTGTCTTCAGAAGTGCAATACAATGTCCAATGAGGTAAGAGCCTCCAGAGCAGTCCAAACAATGTGGTCTTACAGCTCAGGGCACACGTGGACACTTCTGTGGCTGGATGTCTGGCCTTGAGGCATGGAGAGTGGGCCAGGAGGATGAGGCGGTACGCGGGTCAGCGTGGCTGAGCCCAGGAAGGATGAGAAGGTGTCATGAGGCATAGATTTGGAAAGGCGTGCTGGGGCAGGTCATGTAGAACGCCACCCGCTAAACTAAGAATTCTTCATTGTATTCTGCAAGGAATGGCTACACGATGAAGCTTAAAGGGGAGTAATATGTCCCCGGCACAGTAACCCACGAGCAGGTGCCCAGGGAACTGAAGGAGAGAGAAGGAAGGAAAGTATTCAGGAGGCTGCCCAGCGAGAACTGAAGCCCCTGGTGGCTGAACAAGGGAAAAGACGAGGCAGGACAGTCCCGGTTTCGACTCTGGGAGAAGGCGTGGGTTGTGGTTACAAGCATCCAGGAGACGCGGCTGGCCCGACGGCGGTGTTGGAGGTGAGGCAGGTGGGAGGTGAGAGCAGGAGGCAGAGATACGATGCTCAGGATCTGGGGGCTGACTGGGCAGCTGTGTCCAGGGAGACACAGGTCCACTCGGCCGCTGCCAGGACAGCACCGGACCCAGAAGGAGATTCAGAGGTGCGGACACAGATCCGCGGCTTATGCGCCCGGAAGTGTTAGATAAAGCAACGCGATGGCCAACGTGGACAAAACATCACGAACACGAAAAGGTGGACATCCACGGACACGTCGCGAGCTCCTCCGCGCACTAGACAGCAGGTTAAGTGCTTTTCGGATCTTCCCTCAATCATCTCTCGACCTGTGAAGGAGGTACCATAACGATTCCCCTTTTTAAGATGGAGAAATGGAGAATTTAAGTCACCTGCACAATCACACAGCTGGAAAGTGGTTCGGCACACGCAGAAGCCCAGATCACCTGACCCCAGACCCCAGTAACGCGGCACGGAGATCCTTACGGAATGATATGTTTGGGGGGCAAGCGAACTCAGAGAAACAGGCAGAAAAGGAGCCATCAGAGAGGTGCGTCCTGACACCACTGTGCTTCTGGCAGGAGGACTATAAATACACGCCACGCCAGATGGTCCTTACGGAGACTATGGAACGAAAGCCACGCAGTCCTCTCATGGATTCTATTTAAACCACTGTAAGCCACCAAGTCAACTATGCTCTCCATTTTTAAAATCTCTGGATGAGTGGGATCACTTGAAAAAAAAAATAAGTGGACTCGTTTTCAAAGCTGCGGTTCCCTAGATGGGAGTCGCAAACGGTTCAGAAGTTACAGATAGAACTCCGGAGCACCGCGCCTCCCAGGGCGGGACCCGGGCCGGGCGCAGCAGCGTCTCCTGAAGACTCACTGCAAATGCAGATTCTCGGCTCCCGCTCCAGACCCGCCGAATCGGAAACTCCGGGGGCGGGTCCCAGCCGTCTGCTGTCACAAGCTGGCCACACGGCTCGGAAGTGTCAAAGTCTGAGCAGCACTGCTCTAGAAAATAAGACGGTCCGCTCACGCGCATCAGATCTCGGGAGCCCCCGCCCCGGGCCAGGGCGCTGGTCAGATCTCGGGAGCCCCCGCCCCGGGCCAGGGCGCTGGTCAGATCTCGGGGGCCCCCGCCCCGGGCCAGGGCGCTGGTCAGATCTCGGGAGCCCCCGCCCCGGGCCAGGGCGCTGGTCAGATCTCGGGGGCCCCCGCCCCGGGCCAGGGCGCAGGTCAGATCTCGGGGGCCCCCCGCCCCGGGCCAGGGCGCTGGTCAGATCTCGGGGGCCCCCGCCCCGGGCCAGGGCGCTGGTCAGATCTCGGGGGCCCCCGCCCCGGGCCAGGGCGCTGGTCAGATCTCGGGGGCCCCCGCCCCGGGCCAGGGCGCTGGTCAGATCTCGGGGGCCCCCGCCCCGGGCCAGGGCGCTGGTCAGATCTCGGGGGCCCCCGCCCCGGGCCAGGGCGCTGGTCAGATCTCGGGGGCCCCCGCCCCGGGCCAGGGCGCTGGTCAGATCTCGGGGGCCCCCGCCCCGGGCCAGGGCGCTGGTCAGATCTCGGGGGCCCCCGCCCCGGGTCAGGGCGCTGGTCAGATCTCGGGAGCCCCCGCCCCGGGCCAGGGCGCTGATCAGATCTCGGGAGCCCAGCCCCAGGTCAGGGCGCTGGTGGAGCACGGATCAGCCCCGGGGCCCTCTGCGCCCAGCCTGCTGGGTTCTGAAAAGAATCCAGCTCTAGGGGAGCCCAGGTCAAGGGGGGGGGAGGGGGACGGTCCTCTCCTCCTGGTGCAAAACGGTAGACAGAACACAAAAATCTTCTGTTGCCTTCATCCAGAGATCTCAGCAGGGTCACCTCGGGAGGTAACTGGGTCATGCCCCGACCCACGCAGGGCAGAACCCACGGGAGGGCATCGTGGCAATTAACAAAGTGTCTGCATCCTCAGCAGGCAGAGCGAGACACGTCCTTACTGAGCTGACAGTTCCACCAGGAGACAGCTCAGACAGACAAATCCTGAGGCTCTGCACGGGAGGCTGTGCAGAGTCCTCGATCTGCTTTGCTAAAACTCGTGGACACCGTGCCCAACCCCGTCTGCATCTCAGTGACGGCCGGGCTTGCCCCGGCCACCTGCCCTTCCTTGCCCCCCATCCTGCGAGAGCCTGGCTCACCTGTGCAGCCCAGCGGCTGCCCACGACCATCCACACCTGCCCAGGGGACCCCGGCGCTCCCACCCAGGAGACTGTCTCTGGGATGACCTCCCCAGCCCGGCGCCCACGGACAGACCCCCTGTCCACCCTCAGCGGCAGAGACAGCTAGGTCACATGTCCCTGGTTCAGAAAGCTGTAACGACGAGGGCGTCCTGCCGTGGTGCTAACCAGGCTCTGAAAGGAGAGGGGAGGACGGAAGTGAAGGGCGTCCGGATTCTCTGGGGGGGAGAAGATGGGAACCAGACTGCTTTACTCGGGTGTTCGAGGCCAGAGGAGGAAGAAGCGTGTCCCCCCTGACCGCTTGGAGAGAAAGGTGGCGTGGCCGGCCGTCCACCCCAGCGCCCGCGCCTTCCCCTTCACCGGCCCACCCGCCTCCCTCGTCCTTCCTCACCTCCCCCATCCCTGCACCCCGTCCCGCCTCACCCCACCCCACCGTGCCCCATTCCGCTCCCGCTCACGTCAAGCTGGCTGACTCGGCGAGGGTCTCGTCCTTCCTATAAACCATCCTAGTGATGTTTTTTGTTAAGAGCGCTTTCATTGCCTTTCCTCCTACTATTTGAAGACATTTAACGGGCGGTTGCGGAAGCACAAGAGACCAGTCCCCGGTTGAGCGAAGGAAGCAGGACGAGGGACAGAGTTCACCCCGCCCCCAAACGGACCCTGGTCCTCACGGACCGCAAGGGCCTCACGCAGACCCTGTGCTCCAGGTCCTCCGTCTATGGCTGCTCAGGCCACCGCGCCGCTGTGGTCAGGCAGGGCGTCTGCAGTGAGTCCCCTCCTCCAGCGGGGCCTCCGGGGTTTGCCTGGCTCGTGCTTCCCTCCCTCGCCCCTGACGGGGCTGCAGCACCGAGAGCGGGTCTGACACCACCGCTCTGGCTCGGGTCCCAGCCTGCGAGGCCTCGGTCCGCGTGACCTTCCCGATCCTGGCGGCTCCTGTCCGGGAAGCTCACGGCCGGGCCCGGAGCTCCTCAGAAAAGCCCCGCACGTGGCCGTCCCTCCCTGAGAGCCGTCTGCCGGATGGCGCGGAACGGCCGACATCGGGCCGTGCCCACCTTTTGCATCTACGAAAACGTCGCGGTCGCGAGGTTTGCCTCGCAGCCTAGTTGTGTCTGCGTCTCTGCTCATTTTCTCTCTCCCCACAGGGAAGGCGAGCTCCTATTCCGTGCTTTCGGATCAACATCTAGACCGCGGCCAGACCTGCTACGCGGTAGACACGTGTTTGGTGAGCCAAGGAACTGCGCGCTGAGCCTGCGTTCTGCGTCACGAGCCACGTGTGAGGCACACGTCTTCACGCCGCGGAGAGGGTGGACATTCAAAGACAGGACCTTCCCAACTACTTCCTCTGGGTCTGCAAACTGAGAAAACCATAGAACCAAGTCCAGCCGGCGCGGTGGGGTGTGCGGAGCCCACACCGTGGTTTGCAGAACACGCCGGAGCCCACCGTCTCCCGGCGGCCGGGAGTCCACGCCTCACCCGCCCTTCCTCCCCCGTGTCCATCTCTGGCCACGGCAGCTGCACCGAGCCCGGCACGGCCTCTGTAAACACCGATTCCTTGTCGGCAAATGCGTCCCGTCCCCACACCACACGGCACACGCTTGTCGTGACGGCCATGCGGCACCGCAGTGTTGGGGGCGTGATGGGAGGGGCTCTGGGGGTCGCCGGTGCAGGTGGAGGGGCCCCTCGCCGGCAGGACGTCCGACCAGGGCGCATGGGGTCTCAGGAAGGCTGCCGCCAGAGGAGACGCACCGAACTGGGGTGGAACACACACGGATGACGGACGATGTGTGGTGGAATTTTTACCTTGACTTTGTCTTCTTTCAGGGCTGGCAGAGAACCCCGGGAGCCAGCAGCGACCGGAGAAGGGAGAGAGTGTGTAGCCTTCCAGGCCGACTCAGAGAAGGAGGACGGACAGAGTCTCCAGGCCATGCCGAGGCCAGAGATGCGCCCTCCAGGCACAGGACAGGAGAGAGACCGTTCTGGAAGCCAGGCCACATCCTCCATGATCACAGCGCCACGTCCCCGGGCCTCGGTCCCCAGGCTGTCATATCGTCAGTGCGTGCTCGCTAGTTTGTTCAAATTCCAGGCCCTGCAGCCACCAACTAGCGGCCCGGCATCAGACCCGGCCCACGTGACCACACCTTCTGAACACGGTCCACACGCAAAAGTCAGCCAGAAACACAGCAACACCGCAGCATTCTCACCGACCGGCCGACGCCTGCTTCGGCATTCAGTGCCCTCTGCCCCTGCTGACCACGTGAGCAGGTCGCGGCCACGCAGCAGTGCACTCCTACTCCACGACAGACGGCACCAGCCGGGAACGTCCCCCGAGACGCCACCGACATGCTGGAACAGAGCAAAAGGGAAACACCTTCCCCAAAGCACAGCTTCTTATTTTGATTTTCACAGTCAAGGGACTCGATGCCTGTTTCTAGAGAATTTTCCAAGCTCGTGGATTCGGACGCAGAACCCTGGGCGTGTGCGCCAGATGGAACCCTGGGCGGCAGGTCACGTCCACGCGGTGGCGCTGGTGGACCTCTGGGCCTAACGGACTCCCCGGGGCCCATGGAAACGGCAGCAGCTTTTAAAACGAGGAAAACAAACAGGGCGCCTGGGTGGCTCAGTCGGTTAAGCATCTGATTCAGGCTCAGGTCATGATCTCACAGGTTCATGAGTTCGAGCCCCGTGTCGGGCTCTGTGCTGACAGCTCAGAGCCTGGAGCCTGCTTCTGATTCTGTGTCTCCTCTCTCTCTGCCCCTCTCCCACTCATGCTCTGTCTCTCAAAACTAAATTAACATTCAAAAAAAATTTTTTAATAAGTACAATGAGGAAAAGAAACAAACAAAACCCCATGAAGCTAGATTCCACTGTTGATGCACTCGCTGCAGTTGGGAGAGTGGGTTATGTTAGGACCCGGACACGTGCTGAACCTGAGCTCCCCGGAAGCGCAGCAGAGTCCCACGTGGCTGGGCCTGCGCGTCTGCACGACCTCGATCTGGGGGGTCCAAGCGGTGCAGGAGGTCAGCCGGGGTCAGCCAGACCCAACAACACACGTCGTTTGCGTTTGTGGCTGGAGAAGGGCCACGTCGCCGAGTGCTCTGGGCTTACGTGTGTCTATATTTATAGCCTTCCGTGTCCTAAAAATGCCTTAAGATGACTCCCAATAATAGATCAAATTTAACACGATAAATAAGATAAAAATGAGCAGATGAGGAAATCAGAGGAAGGAGAAAAGGAGGAAGGACAGGACTGGCCCAGGGACCTAAAGCCACAGCGGGAGCGTCCCATCGGCGAGCAGGGCAGGCCCGACGGGCAGAGAGCACCGTCTCCCCCGCGCCTCCCGTCTGACGGGCTCGTCCCTCTGCAACACAGTTCAGCACCCGCCCCCGCACCGTGACAGGCGGGAGCGGTCTCGGGAGAGGACGTTTCAGGGAGACGCACGCTGTGGTCCACTCGGGCGGTCATCGGACGGTCGGGCTCGGGCCAGGCAGGCCACTCGCTGGGACACTGGGGGCCCACCGCCTTTGGCCACCATAACCTCGTTCGGCAGCCCAGCGGCAGATGAAAGCAGAGGTCTCTGACTGACGCCCAGCCGGGGAGCTGAGTCCTCCCTGCCTGGGACCCCCCCCCACCCGTCGATGGAGACCCTCGATGACGCCCCTCAGCGGCTGTGCGCTACGCTTTGCAGGCCCCGCCCGCTGGGCACCCAATCTCCCACGACGGCCACGGAGGTGGGCATCACGCTTGTATCCTTTAAACGGGTGTGCAAGCTGAGGCCAAGCTTACACAAGTAGAAAATGGCAGAGCAGGGCTCCACGTACAGGCCGTCCCTCCACGCGGTGGGCGGTCCCCCAAGGCTCTGCCCGATGTGTTAGGGGTACAAGGTCGTTAACAGCCACCGCCGCAGCTGAGAGTCGATGGCGGCTTCTGGGGCAGCTGTAAAACCTGTCTACTAGCAAGAGATCGGGAACCCACGGGTGGCTCTACGGAAGGCATGACCATCCATCGCAACTCAGACATAGAAGAGCACAAAACTGCATGGACCCCAGCAAAAAGACACGTGGTTTGGCGGCCAGAGCCTCCGAAGACACTTATACCCAAAACGTGAAACAGTGGAACAGAGGCACAGTGAGCGGCTGGTGACTTGCTTCTGAGAATTCTGGGGCGCCTGGGGGGCTCGGTCGGTTAAGCATCCGACTCTTGAAATCATCTCCGATCACGATCTCGCGGTTCGTGGCGTCGAGCCCCACAGCAGAGGGCTGCACCGACAGCTCGGAGCCTGCTTGGGATTCTCTCTCTCTCCCTCTCTCCTCCCCTCCCCGCTCACACTCAAATGAATAAGCTTAATATAGATAGATAGATAGATAGATAGATAGATAGATAGATAGGTAGATAGATAGATACATAGACAGATAATTTTTTCACGATGGCTGGGGAGCCTTTGGAAGCAACGTCCTAGAGCCTATTTAATAAAACCTCATCACAACCTCACATTTCCCAGCAACCTTCCCCGAGTGCCTTTAGTGTAAAGAGGAAACCACGGCGGGCAAGAGCGGTCACAGGCTGGGCAAGCACTCAGAGACCCCAGGGCCTCAGCAGCCCCACCTGCGTGCCCATCTCCAGGCCCCGCTGGGCACTCTTCACCCGGAGGCAAAGGCTTCTTTCTGACACCTGTTTGTCAAACAGTTACTTCGAGCAGTCTCCAGCTATGACCTAAAATCAGGACCGTGTCACGTGACATAAAAACAAGGCCCTGCAGGATCTGCATCCCCACCACGCGCGCCTTGAGCTGTTCCGGGAGGGAGAGAGACGTCCCTTCCTTCGAACCCAAATTTCTTCCGTGGGGAAGACATATGATTGCGGTATTTACCACAATCAGAGCGTGTTACCACAATTACAGCTCCTTGCTACAAATAACGGTTTTCTAAAACTCAAACGTTTAGACTTAGGCTTGCTAACCCAAAGACAGACGACGCAGAGACCCGACCGCCATAAATCCGAAGCATTTTCCGAGGTCGCTATTTAGATCAAGTAATTCTACAAATGCCAAAGCAAGCGAAGGTCACCCACGGAAACGGGCTATTTCATGACCCCCTCCTGGCTTTCAGTTTTCCTCTTCCCGGTGACTCCAAGCCAGCATTTTTTAAAGGTATAAGCTCTAAAAGGCTATGATTTCATTAAAAACAACGCTTAAATGCAGAACCAGCCGTCAGGAAGTTAGGAATCTAGTCGATGGTAGAGGGTACATTCACTTGCTCAAAATCACTGACTTCCCTTAAAGAACCGACTGCTCCCTAAATCACGACCGCTATGAACACTCTTGCCTCCAACCCACGCCTGTTATTCCCTGCGTATACAGTTGGAAATTCTCTCCTGACACATTTTTCTCTTTGGAAAGAAACGATACAGTTGAGTACATTTTAAAATATCAAGCTGGTATTAGAGTTTCGTGTGTAACGAAACCATCACGAGCACCGTGCAGCTTCTTATAAAGAGAACTCGGAAGAAGCAGGAGTGTCCCCGAGGGCGCCTATGTCAGGGACACGCATCTCAGACAGGGACGAACCCTCGGAAGCCCTGAACGCACTCCCTGTCACCGCCACCAGCGCTCAAGGGGCAGACCTTCCCTCTGGAAACTTCGAGGCTGCAAAGTCAGACATCGTTCCTTTGCGAAGTAAAATCACGCAAGTCCGTGTTCGAGAGGGCTTACCTGGTAATCTGCGTTCTTGTGCTGAAGTCAAGAGACCTCATCGAGCGGAGAACTTCAATGCACCCCAAGTACTGGAAGGGGAAAAAAACATAGATCATGAGCCCTGGGCACTGAGACGAAGGGACAGCTCTTAACTGCATCAAGAGCATTTGGGGAAGCCATATATATTTCTTAAACCTCACTTTACCTACATTGTGAGGCTTTGTTATCTTCCGTAAAAGCAATAACCCGCGCCCCCCCGAGGAAGTGTCCTCAGTGCCTGTGTCGGTAGAAGACTTGATTCTTCTCAGATCCATCAGTACCCTCATTTTACTGAGAGATACATTTTTAAAAATTTTTGTTGTGTCGTGACATGTACCGTAAGCTGCAGAAATCTTACGTGCAGAATTCAATTATCGCCTAAACACGTACCTGCGTGGAACCACCGCTCCGATCCCGGCATCCCAACGTCTTTCTAGCCCTTTACAAGGGTCTAGAGGCTTCTAAGTTTTAAAGGAGTAATGAAAATACTACAATACCAGCATTTCGACCAATAGTAAGCTTCACTCTTGAATAAATATATTTTGGGTTCCACGGACGACTGTACGCGACCCTCAGCGGCGCCGTCTTTTGGTTTACCAGAAAGCCCTCTCCTGCATTATGTAACGCAAACTTTTAGAAGTTCTAATTTACACATCTAAATTTGTAGCTAAATTTTTAATCAGCTTCACACAAGTAAGTGTATGTGCGTTATGTAAATGTACGGACATAACGAAGGCTGTGAGAAACACCTAACACGGTAGGGAGACAATATTTGTGTTCCGGAGCCCTTGGGAGTTTGAAGGACAGATGTTTTATACCAATGCCTTTAGAATTAGACTCGCAGGAAGAGACCTCCTGGTGGATCACAGAAAAGACCGCACTTGAATTATTCAGAAAACCTGAATTGGAGCCTGACTCTGTCATATCTTGTTATGTAACTTCAAGTGAAACTTTAAAATTCTCTGAGCCGGAGCCTCGGGTACCCATAAAATGTAGCTACGGCTCCAACATTGTGCGGTTCTGTGACGACACCACCGCCACACCTGGCAGTTGTTGGAACAGCACCACCTCCGCGGTCACGTGGACACCGTGAACGGCGTCGCTGAGACACACGAATCAGACAACCCCCAGCACCGCAGAGTCGTGCGATTCCAGCGACAACATCACAGACCTACGTGTGGACCGGGACTAACACCACGGGACGACGCGAACACCACATCCCCCGTCCCAGGGCTGCGTGAATACCGCAGTGCTGTCCCAAGTTATGTGAGAAGCAGGAACAACACTGCAGGGTTGTGGGAGCACCACCACCGCTATTACGGCTGTGTGGATGCCACTGTCACCACGGCAGGGTTATGTGAATACCACCGCCGCCGTCGCTCAAATGTGTGAAGACCATAACCCACTTCGCAGAGTTGTGGGATTGCCACGCCCATCACTGTCGCAGCACGGGACATCACGACGACGTCCTAGTGTCCCAGAGCTCTGTGAATACCACCAGCGGCAAAGTTATAAAGTGGAGTCGTCGACACGACCAAAGTGGCGGAATGGTGCCAATACCACCACCACTAGCTCTCAAAGACACACTTCCACACCACAGCTGCAGGCTCGTGGGAACACCCCACGGCCACCACTGCACACGTGTGGCTGCGACAAGAACCGCTGCAGATATCCAAATATTAAGCCCACCATCAGAGAGCTATTAAATACCACAACCACCACTGTAGTTACGTGAATATAACCCCCCCCACCAGCAGCACCACCCCCACCCCCACCCCCGAGAAATGGGAACCCAGTCAACACCGTCCCAGTTACGTGAATTCCGCCGGCGACCTGCGGTGATACTCAAGTACCACAATCAAGCCAGATCACAGCCATCACAGATTTATCTGAACGCCACATCCGGTCTCGCGGCCGTGTGTCACCGGGACTAAAGTTGCAGAGCTACGTGTGGACCAGATCCACCAACGTCACGGAGTTACATGGGTCCCACGATGATCATCACAGAGTTATACGGAGAACACGCCTGGCTTTGTGGCTATATACGTATCCCCACGCCACCACCGCGGCTCTGTAAATACACGTACCACCGACGCCACAGACACCCCCCAAGCACCACTGCAGTTATCTGAACACAACACCAGTAGCATCTCAGATTTATGGGAAGACAAAATTATTGACAAGGTCTGTGAATACGGTCACCAACATCACAGTTATATGACCACAGTCAACAGCCTCCCAGTCACGTGGATACCAGGACCACCATCACGGGGTTCTGCAGAGGCCATGCCAGCCCCGAAAGATTGCGTGAACACCGTGACCGCCATTTCTGACATACTTGTGAAGGCCGTGACGGGCCCTGCAGAGTTACAGGATCGGCACGTCCTACACCGTCTCAGAGCTTGGTGAAGGGCAGTACTGTGCAGCGTAGACTTCTCTGAATCCCACGACGACCAAGGCGGAGCTAGGAGAATACTACAGCCACGGCCATCGCAGAGACAAGCGAACACCACGACCGTCAGCACAGAGCCATGCAAACACCACCACCCTGGTAGGAGAATTACACCAACACCACTCCCACCGATGTTGTGCTTTCGTGGCTACCACCACTGCACTCGCTGCACAATTATGTCAACTCCGGGACAAACGTGCATCCCTCCACCAACAGCACAGTTGTGTGCAAACCGCAACGTCGTAGAATTATGTGAATACCACCAGCACCGTCACAGTTACACACGGACCACAACCAACAGCACGGGATTCTGTGAGCACCATGACCGCCACACGTACGGAACTACGACCACCACCTTGGCAGCTGTGTGTAGTGTAGGTACCGCCACCGCCACCGCCAGCCACGTCGCTACCCGCGCTGCTGTCGGAGTTGTGCGACCACAGCCACCACCACCACCGTCCCGAAGTCACGCGAAGGCCGTGGCCGACTCCAGGAAGTCACGCGACTACTGCCAGGTGAGTGCCACCACGAGAGTCACAGACCTGAACCACGCCCCTCGGGTCTGCAGCCCTCGGCCCTCTTACCACCAACGTTTAAGCAAACTTACTTCAGTCTCTCATAACGCCACACGGCGCGGTCTCTGCATCTTTGCCTAGCAGGCCCGGAAGTAGCTCATCTTCGTTCCAGCTGGCGTTTCCCTGATGTCCGCAAGGTGATGTGATTCATCTCAGCTGTGTGTCGGTCATCCTCGCCCCTTTTTCCGTCAGCTAACTGTTTTGATCTTGGGCCCGGTTCCCTAGTATATTCCTTCTCTTTCTCTTATAGATTAATGGGACAAAAATCTCTCGTCATTTCTCTTTTGATGGCGTCTATGTTTTACCTAACGCAAATCGTTACTGCAGTAACACTGGAGTAATTCCTGTAACCACAGGTCTTTCATTTTCTGGATGGCTCTGGAGGGTCCTGTCTTGCTCGAGAAGGTCACAGTATTCCCCTAAATTGGATTTCACAATATCGATTTATTATTTATCTATGCATTCACTTCTTGAAGTGTTTTCCGTGATGGTTTCCATTTGGCTTTTTAACCCACTTGGAATTTACTCGTCTGTTCGGGACATAACGTGAGTTAATGAAGACAGCCTCCAGATGGATTACGGTTTAGACCAGAGCCGCTGACTCAGTAGTTCCTCCGCGTCTTTCCGCAGTGAGGCGCAACTTCGCGGAATATTAAATACTTATTTTCTGTGTGGACCTCTGCCTGAGCTTGACTCTGTGATACTCATGTGTCGATCCCATGTTTTTTGTGTATATTTTTCCTGAAGAACTTGAAAACCGTATCGTGGAGTCCCCCCACTGCTCAAAAACTGGGTTCTACTTGAGATTTCATCTTACCTTGAGAAGAACTTTCAGTTGCCTTTAAGCTTTTTATCCATAATCATGAAGGCGTCTCTACTTTAGGTAGCATTTATTGCCTTTGGTAAGACTTGTGGTTTTTACGGCATTTACCCTGTACTGCTCTCCTCCAATGTATTCCAAGACACTTTTTGAAAATTTTGGTTACCAGTGAGGACGACACGTTGATTTTCCCATTGTACGTCTAATCTGGTATTTGCCGGCAGAGAGAAGGTCCGTCGACTCAGGGTATAAGCAGAAGACTCAATCACCGGGCTCCAGAGATGTACAAAGAATTATGAACACTGAACAACGGGACTCAGAAAACCTCCCCAAACCAGAGAGAACCTGCCAGCGGGGCCGAAAGACGGCCTCACAAAAGCAAGCGTAACGTCTTGGAGTCCGGATCCCAACCTCCCTGCATCTGCGTCGTACAAATTCCAGGAAAAGGAAAGACCAAAACAGGCGGGAAAGAAATATCCGAGACCGAAGAGAATGAAATGCTCAGTGTTGGAGGGAGACAGAAGCGTCTATATTTTCAAGGTTCCCAGAAGAAAAATGAAAAGAGACACTTGTGGACCCACGGAAGCTCCGTTTCAGGACACGAGGACCCAGACAGAGATACCCTGGGAATGCGGCCGGAGGGGGGGAGGGGGGAGACACCGGCTACTCACAGAGAGTCCTCCTGCCCACTCAGGACAGGAAGACAAACACCACCGTCGGAAGTCTGAAGAAGAGAGGCGCTGAGCCGAGAGGCTTACATCCCCCCAAACTGACATTCAAAGGCGAAGACAAAGCCAGGACTCAGAAAGCTAACCACCCACAGACGCTCCCCGAAAGAATTATTCCAGAAGAACAATGAATACAAAACACAGGAGGATGTGGGCTGGGAGAAAAAGAATAGGGAAAGAATCAACGAGAGTCACAGGCACATCGGATGCTTCATAATTATTGACGCCTAACTTAAAATACCTTTTTTACAGTGACGGGGGGTTCTCAGAAGACCCCGACTCGGCTGGGTGCGCCATACAGGAAACAGAGGCTGGGTCTTCTGGAGGCAGCACAGAACTGATTAACGGTAGCAGCAAAAACAATGTACGTTTACATATGTGCAAAAAACTGTAAGACCCCGGGGCGCCTGGGTGGCTCAGTCAGTTAAGCATCTGACTTCAGCTCAGGTCCTGAGTTCAAGCCCCGCGTCGGGTGAGCCCGCGTCCTGCTCTGGGCGAGCCCCGCTTCCCTCTCTGTTTCTCACTCCTCTCTCTTTCTCTCTCTGCCCCTCACTCACTTGCGCCTCTGTCTCAAAAAAAATTGTAAAACGCTGTAAAAAATAGGATGACTAACCCCCCCCCCCCGCAAACTGCTAGAGAGCAGAAGGAGGGAACAGGTAAAAAGACTCCAGCCAGCAGAAAGAAGAGGGAGATCAGGAAACACATAAATAAGAGACACAAAAAAATATAACTTGCAACATCGGCAACGGATCCAGACATCTCAGTAATCGTAATAATCACACATCGATCAGACCCGCCGATTAAAAGTCAAAGCTTTCCCACTGGTTAAAAGTAAGGCGTGTAAGTTACACGAGGTCGCGATGACAACACTGAAAAGAGACACAGCAAATTCCCTGGCAGGCAGAGCCCAGCAAAAGAAAGCAGCGACATAAGCGGGGATTAACTCACTTCGAACTGCAGGAAACGCAACGCGAAATGAGCTCAGAAACGCACAAGATCAAACTGAAGGAAGCCCTTGACGAAGGAGGAAAACACACAGGAAAGCCTGCGCGCCGCGGCGCGGCTCCTGGGCTTGCAGGAGTCCATGCTAAAAGCAAGCCGACTGTGCCCCGGAGTCATCCACTATTTGACCCGGACGCCAAATGAAGTCTCAACACGATTTTTTTCCCAGAGCGTGAAAAGCTGATTCCAAGGTTTAATCCTAAAGGAAGGCTTTGAAGAAGACAAAGTTCTGAGGAAGACGAACGTGACAGAGAACCAGCGAAGAAAGACTCTGCGAATGACCGTGCACGGAGTGTGCCGACGCGGGAGAGGCCGGGCCCGGGGGCCCCGAGGCGCTCCCGCAGGACCAGCCAAGAGGGCCCTGGGCTGCGCGAAGGCTGGAAATCAAACGCAAGCCGGCAGGAAGCGAGAGCTGAGTTTGTGAGTACGTATACAGACGGCGTCTACGGCGCAGCTGGGAGACTCGGAAAGGAAAAAAAGGGAGTTTCATCTTTATTCTGGGTCTGGGGGGTGTGTCTACTGGGCGGTGGCATGGTGCATGTCCCCTCAGGCATCCAGGAGCCGGTTAGAACAAAGACAAGGGCCCAGGGGTTACTCCTCGGAGCTAGGGGCCTTGGCGTCAGTCGAGGTGTCTAGCTCGGACGTCTGGGATATGCGTGTGACGGCTTCTAGTCAGTCTCACCTGGACCTTCCTCAGACGTCACCTGCTCTAGAGAAATCACTAACCTCGTCCCCTGCAAGGAGGACACACACCATCTCCACCACAAGGCATATGGAGAGCGGGGCGGGGGTACAGGTCCGACCAGAACACAAGTTGGAAAAGAAGCAAAAGAGAAACACCACCTTTTTCTCTCATTGGGTCCCTTCCGCTTCCCTGTCTCAATGGGGCCGAGAAGAAAGGGGCAGACGTATCTGTGGGAATCACTGATGAAAAGAGAAGGGGCCGATAAACAGGGGTACGCGATGGGCACACGAGAGCCCGCGGTGCCGGGTACGGTCGGGCAGGGCACGTGTTGTGTGCACACGGCACGGGAATGGCACGCCTTCCACACCGCGCTCACCTTCCCCCCTCCCCGAAAATAAACCCCGAAAGGATTACCGAGCTCACGCTGACGAGCAAACTTTGAAAAGCATTGTAAGAAAACCCAGAATACTATTTCTGTAACACGACCTGAAACTCAAAAGGCCATAAGGTAACCCACGAAAACTGATAAATTATTTGTAACAAAAGACAACTGACATAAACACCACGATTAAGAAAAACGCAATAAATTTAACAGACGGAAAAGTTACTACTTTTCCAGACTACTCAAAGGGTCTCTGTGCGGTATTAAGAAAGCCCATCAACTCAAGAGAAAAAATGGGCAAGGAAATGACCAGGAAATTCATGGAGGAAGACACGCAGCTGACCGCCGTGTCTGTAAAGACACGTGATCAGAGCCATTAAAATAAACGCCGAACAGAAAGGTCATCTTTCACCCCGCTGAGCAGTCACCCTGGGCGAGCGCCCTCCCTCGAGTCCCTCCAGCGCGTGTGATTCGGTGACACCCTTGTGCAAGACTCTTTGAAAGTATCTACGGAAGCGGAAAACGTGTTTCCCTTTGACCCAGCGTTATTTGAGCTTTATTCATGCGTCAGTGTGTGAAATTGCACGTACAAAACATTCACTGCCTCGCCGCCGGCCCAGAACGACACTGCGAGCCCCCTTCTCGAATGTTTACCAATAAACGCATGGCTAAGCACTAGGATTCTGAATGGGGCCGTTTTGTAACTGATTTAAGCTCAGGGTCTCCGAGAGACCCCTTACTTCCTCCACGCCGTCTCTTTCGGGCGAGGACACTGGTTAACTGCAGACGCCAGAGCCAGTGTTGGGAAAAGCCGCGTGCAAATTGCACATCGCGCTGCAAGGTAATTTCGAGCGGCAACACAGGACAGTCTGCGGATGTCGTCGGCAGCGGGGGTGGACACACGCGCCGGCGGGAGTGACGCTGGGGCAGACCTGTGGGCGGCCTCCCCCGAAGCAGGACCTGCGCGGTCCCCACGACCCGGCATCTCCGCTCAGAGAGACGAACCCATCGGCCCGCGACCGCAGCGCACAAACGTACTCACAGGAGCACTGTTCGAGAACCCCCCAAACTGGAAAGAAAACCGAGTGTCTACCAGCGGCGTGATGGTTACATAAAGAGCGTAGTCACTTCACCCGCCAACTGCCCACCCGCACCCCCTGCCACACGTCCCACGGCCCATGGGAAATACGCGATTTCCCCTGCCCGCAGCCCCTGTGCGGGTTTCTGATACGTAAGATATTTGAACCTTCTCCGTGTTTCCCTGAAATTATTCTGGAATTCAGCTGACTGTTCCCCGTAGCTGAATGAGTCCAAGTGACCGAGAGGGAGTGCCCAGCTGAGGAGCAGTGCGGGACGGGGGGGACGCGGGCCCCGGACAAGGAACAGAGGAGCAAAGCGACACTCTGGCTACAACGAGCACGTCGGCGAACATCTCCGAAAGAAGTAACATTCTTTTCAGGGACTCACGCGCAGACTAGAACACTCCAGCCATAAATTTCAACCTCTGCTCTCAGTTTACCTGGGGGCCAGTTGTTCCTCAGCGTCCTGGACGCGAGCGCAAGTGACCTCCGGCTGGGGCCACCGGTGCCTTGCCTACAAGGTCGGTAAGCGGACATTTTCCCGATTTGATCACAAGCTTAGACCCGCCCAAGGGTGCCTTCTCCTTCTGAGATAAATACGCATCCTGTGAGTTAACTACCCCGTCTCCAAATCTGAATGTTAACCGCACGTGCCCTTGGAAGCCCCCGTGATTCCACAGCTGGACGCTTGCTCAGGGCTTCGCTGCGCCAGCACTGGGCACGAAACCGAACAAGACGAACTGTCGGCTTCCAACTTCACCCCCCTGTCTCCCTTTCTTCGAAAACCACGAGACTACAGTCGCCGGTCCGGCCAACGACGGGCCCTGGAAAACGTGCACAAAGTCCCCATTTCGCTCACTGGTCGGGCCAGGCTGGGCCTGGGACCCGCGCGGCCCTCGGTTACAGGGCCACTTCCCGGCTGACCGCCTGCGTGAGCCTCAGCAACTCACTGGACGCTTTGAGTGCCTGCGTCTTCATCTGTAGGATGAGATTACCGTGAGAATCCAGGAGACCGCGTGGGTTTTGGGCAAGCAGCATTATGCCAACGCATCACCCACGCGAGCGATACGTACCCACTCTGAACGCTGCTTACGCCTCCTCGGCACCGTCCTGCGACAGGCGCTTCCAGCTGGCTTTTCACAAAACTCGTTCCGCCTGACGCAGCGGCTCGCGGTGTGGGAGAGCATCTTTCCTCTCCCTCTTTGCCGACCCTCAGGATGCCGTTATGGGTGATTTATTTCCATTTTGTTATTTTTCTGAATATGGTAATTTTTACAATGGACTTTACTCCTCAGAAATGACACGTTCCTGAAAATTCAATGCCCTGTCTCTTCCACCCAATCCAGGGACACAACGTACAATCGAAACAGGTCCTGCCCCACCCCCTGCCCTGCCGAGACCCTTCTCGCTGTGCCCCTGTCGTCCACAGCACCTTCCTCCCATCCCGTCCACACGACCACCGCTCCTCCGCAGACTTTAGACCCTCGTACCTCTGGCTCGTTTTATTGAGCGTGACTGCACTTTTTCGTGGCTTCGTTTTATGGAAACATAATCCACCTGCCGTAAGTATTCATCCTTTGAAGGGCTCAATTCCATCAGCTTCAGGATACTCGTGATATTGTACAAGCACCACCACTATTTAATTCCAGAACGTGGTCATCACCCCAAACAGGAACCCGGAGAGGGACCCACCCCCAGCCCCTGGCAACCCCTAATCCACTTTCCGTCTCAACGGAGCTGGCAATTCTGGGCACTCTCTACAACGGAACCACACAGGATTCGCCCTTTTGCGTCGGCTTCTTCACTCTGCACACCGTTTTCGAGGTCACCCGGGCTGTGGTAGGTGTCAGCATTTCACCTCTTCTTCTAGCTGAATATGAACCCACCGTACGGCCGGCCCACGTTCTGCTTCTCCGTTCCGCAGCCGTGGACACCTGAGCCATTTCACCTTGGGGTGTCACGAGGAGCGCGGCTGGACGTCCCAGGACGAGGCTGTGTGGGAACACCTGGGCTCAGTCCCATGAGTCACGTGGGAACTGTTTTCCAAAGCGGCTGCACCGTTTTCCATACCGGGGGTTCGACCGCTCGGCACCCTTGGGGACGCCCTCGTTGGTGCCCGTCTTTTCGTCTTCGCTGAGCTGGTGGGTGTGGGGCGGGACCCACGGAGGTTTCCACTTGCATCTCCCTGATGACGCTGAGCAGCTTCCCACGTGTTTACGGCCATCTGTACGTCCTCTTTCGAGAAATGTCTACCCAAATCCTTGGCTTATTTGTCAGTTGGGTTACCTTTACTTTTATTGCTGAGGTGAAACAGCTCTTTACATATTCTGGACGCCAATCCCTCCTCAGACCCTCAGCTTGCAAACACCTTCTCCCATTCTGTGGTTGCCTTGACTTCCTTGTACCTTCGAGGCACAGAAGTTTCTCATTTCGATAAAGTTCAATCTATTTTTCTTCTGTTGCCTGTGCTCGCGGGGCCCTATTTAGGAAGCCACGGCCTAATCAAAGTCACAAATATTAACCCTGGTGTGTTTTCGTGAGTTTTGTGCTGGTAGCTCTGACACTTAGGACTTGGATCCATTTTGAGTTCCTTTTCCTAGATCACGCGAGAAAGACTCCACCTTCGTTCTTCCGCAGGAGGACACCCCGTTGCCCCACCCCGTCTACGGAAAAGACACGTCGCCATTGGGGCTCTTGTCAAGAATCAACGGACCATAAGTGCATGGACTCACTCCTGGTCTCTCAACTCTGTTCCGTTGAGCTAAGTGTCTAGACTTTGGCCAGTAATATATTTATTTAAATCAGAAAATGTGAGTCCCCCAAACTTTGTTCTTCACCATCAAGTCGGTTTTGGCTATTTGGGGGCATTGATGCATTTTTAAATAATGGGATTAGTTATCTAGTTAAGTCTCTATTTGATTAGTTTGTTTAATTGGTTAGTTCCTGATTTCTTCACCAGAACAGAAATCCCAGGAGGGCAGAGATCACGTCTCTTTTTTCATTCCCAATCGTATTGTCAGCAGCTGTACAGAGCCTGACACATAGTATAAACTCGGTGCAATCTGTTGAATAAATGAATAAAAGACCGAATTCTCAAATGTGATAACGATAAATAAAAACAGATTAAATATTCAAAAACAGTAAAATGTTTAAGTAAGTTAAAATACCTTAATAGCATAGAATATTATGCAACCGTTAAAAAGCATGCCTTCCGATAATATTTAATGATTTGGAGAATCACTGAGCCCGATCTCAAATTTGCATAAATAAGGGATGGAAAAAAATCAGGGACATCTTAATAAAAGTCATCATGGAAGACTGTGATGACGCTTGATTTTAATTTCTTCTCTTGCTCTCCTCTATTTTCTGCTTTTTATGCAATTAGCATGTATTCCTTCCATAAAAGAAAGCCAAACGCTATTAACCAGAAGTATCCGAAAGCACCCAGTTGTGCCCAGACTTCTGGATTTGCAGTGATAGTTGATGATTTCCCTGCTAGGATGTTGTTCGTGGAGTCGGCCCCTAGTGACTTGATTCTACCAGGGAGGTGGCCCCCTGCGAGGGACTCTTCTCTAGAAACCAGGGTTGAAGATATGGGGGGTAAAGTCAGTATAAACATGTCTACCCCAGTCTCATTTGTGACATGGTGAAACACCCTTATAAGAACCCAAGGCGGGGGGCAGGGGTTATGAACCTCACCCCTTCCAAGTCCCCACGGGGACCAGCGGGGACCCGGGCTCCCGAACCCACGCAGGTGCTACTACCTACGCCATCAGGGTTCAAATGTCGTCAACCAAAACAGTGGATGTCCGCGAATGTACGTGTGCTGACCGATCCAAACCTTTAAGGCTGCACGCTTCACTGCGCGCTGACGGGCAAATGAAAAACTAAAAAAGATCACTGCTTTTAAGACAGCCCTTGAAACTATTTTGAATGCTCATCTTTTTCTGGCAAATAATGTGTGTCCATTGGGCAAAACTTTGGAAAATACCAATTGCATCAAACATTCAAACCATTTATAATCAATCCGCCGGCCCAACGTGGCGTGGTGCTAAACGCCCCGGGAAGTCCTCTAACAGCATGGCCCCTGTTCTCTGGCTTCTGGCAAGTTCTTGACCAATGCCAGCAGCTGCGGCCGCCCGCACAGACCCGCTGCCCCGACCGTGCCTGCTCCCCCCACTCGGCCGACTTCCTCCCGAAGCCTCCAACGCCGGCTGCGGGTTCCTACCGAGTCATTCACTCCCCTCTAAGACAGGCCCGAGCCACTGCTGCTACGGCCCCAAAGCAGGGGACAGGAAGGGCGCTCATCCCCTCCGCCTCTGCCGGCTCGCTGCACCTGCAAGCCTGCCTTGCGGGGCAGACTCCCCTGTGTCAGGAGGCGCGGTGACCCGGGCTGCCGTCAGGGCCCTGTCCTGTGATAGGACTCTTCCTTGCATAAAGGAACCCCCGACCCTCTCCCGGAGAAGACAGAGGCCGGCCCTGACCCCCGGAGCTTTGGGCAGCTGAGCCGCCCTCCGGGATGAGGGCCACGGGCGGTCGGAACAGGAAACACTCGCCTGCCACCTGCCACGCCCGGGGCCAGCCACCCTGCAAATGCTCACTCGCTCTGCCGCCCCGGGGCCCCCGCCAACGGCGCCGTGCTCACCCCCACTTTAGACAAGGGGCCTGAGGCTCACGTGCACCCTGAGGACGCTCGAGGTGAACAGCGGTCCTCGTGCCCAGAGCCCCCGGCACCTGCCGGAGTGGCCGAGCCAGCCGTGCCCGCACTGCAGGCACAGGGGCGTGCGGGCGGGTGCCGCAGGGCAGCCTGTGGGGACAAGAAGGCCCTGAAACAGGGGACCACCCCCTTTCGGCATTCCTGTTTCCTTGGTCCGTTTCTCTTCACTCCCCGACAGGGAGGACGTCGGCCATCCGGGTCCAGCAAACCCTACGTCCCGCTCCCTCCCCTCTTCGGCTTTCATCTCGCAGGGACGACTGTATTAACACAAGTGCCATCCGGGCTCCCGTCAAAGGCGCCAGGAAGCCTTTGTAAATGCTGGCTGCTGGCGTGTGTCATCCGTCTCACGCACGCCGAGGACGCTGAGTCACAGGGAGGCAGCGTGACCGGGGCTCGCTTCAAAGGGAGCCACTGTGCTCCGTTTCCTCTGCAAATCACAGCGCCGCCGTCGGCCGTGTCTGCTCTTCAAAGCCAGAGGGAGAGAGGGAAGGAATACTCCAGAAATACACGCCGGTGCTCCGGCCGAAGCCGCGTCACAGCTGATGCGCGAAGGAGGCGAGGCCGACCAGCCCTTCTGTTCGAGCCTGTCCCCATTTACCCGGCTATCCTCACTCTGACCTGAGTGAGCTGCGTGCTCTTAGAAAACGCAATCTCTCCCCTGGAGCGCTGGCTTAGTCTACCCGTCCCCCGCAAAATAAACAGACTATTGCACGGGATGGCCCCCGAGGGCGTGCTCAGCTCCCCGCGCGGGCTGGGGCCCAAGAGCCTCCTTTCCCGCAGACCCACCGGGCCGCGGCCACGGTCTCGGTCCCAGACCCCCTGCTGCACTGGACAGCCCCGTGTGGGCAGGCCTGGCTTGCATCCGCTCTGTGCCCCAGGCCCTTTGCCCGGAGCTGCCCGCTCTCTTTGCTCCTAGGAAGGAGCCGTCAGCCCTGGAAAGGCTGAAGCAGGGCCGGGCTGGCCTGGGAGGCGTCAAGGGATCTGTCCAGACGGCCCCGTCGGATTCCTGCCGGCGATGATTCGAGTCTTCTCTCTTTTTACCTTTGTCAGTCTTGCTGGGTTTATCCATCTCATCAATTTTTTTTTTCACAGAACCAGATTTTTGTTTCATTGATTTTGTTTTCCTATTGATTTTCTGGTTTTCATTTCATCGATTTCTGCCTTTACCTGTTATTTTCTTCCTGTTGCATCCTTCCCGTTTATTTTGTTCTTCTCTCTCGGTGTCTTGGGAGTGACACTTAGGTTATTGGTTGGAGACATTTTCTCTTGTCCAGCGTAAGCATTTGGCGCTATAAAGGCCCTCCAACCCCGCTGTCAGAACTCGAAGCACAAACTCTCATATGCCGAGCCTTCGTCTGTATTCCAGTCTGTGTATCGTTCAATCTCCTTTGAACGGTCTCCTTGGCCCTTGGTTATTCACAGGCCTGTCGCCTGACTCCCAAGTGTTGGGAGCTCTTCCTGTGGCTTTCCTTTACGAATCTCTAATCGGAATCCGTGCTGGATGTCGATTATTTTCAACGTGCTTGGATGTGTCCTATGGCTCTAGGTAGGGTCTGTCTTGTTGGCCCTTCCGCAGGCACTCGATAAAGACGTCTGTCCTGCTGGGGCTTCACGGAGCAGTCCGTCGCTCGGTTTTGCGTATGCTCGCTGACTGGCTGCGCGGGGCCCACGGACGGCTCCGGGCGGGCTGCGGGAGGCTCCGCTGCGGCCATGGGCGCGTGCGGGCATTTTGGTGCTTGTCTGTCCCGAGAATGGGCTCACGCCACACACGCATCGCTACGTCACGCTCTTCTGGCCCGACTGTTGCTCCTGAAAATCCTTTCCGGTCAAGCCTAACAGGACACGAATTCTCTGTTTTAAATGGCTGCATGTTGGGGCACCCGGTGGTTCAGTCGGTTAAGCATCTGACTTTGGCTCAGGTCATGATCTCACGGTTCATGGGTTCAAGTCCCATGTCAGATCTGTGCTGTCAGCTCGGAGCCTGGAACCTGCTACGGATTCTGGGTCTCCCTCTCTCTCTGCCCTGCCCTCCGTGAAGCCCTTTCTGCTGGCTCCGGGCCACTGGCCCCTCCCCAAGCCGCCGGCACCCAACGGAACATGAAACTTTGTCTTTTTTCATTTTTTTAGGTTTCTTTTCTTTTTTTAAATTTCTTTTAATGTTTATTTATTTTTGAGAGAGTGTGAGCAGGGGAGGGGCAGAGAGAGAGGGAGACACAGAATCCGAAGCAGGCTCCAGGCTCTGAGCTGTCAGCACAGAACCCGACGCGGGGCTTGAACTCACAGACCATGAGATCATGACCTGAGCCGAAGTCGGACACTTAACTGACTGAGCCCCCCGGTCGCCCCAACATCTTGTCTTTTTAAAATACAGGACTTTTTCCTGCTTAATAGGATGTACATTCCTTTTGGAAAATAGCCCCAAACCTCCTTGGGACGGACAACCTCCCACAAGGGAAGGCACGAACGGAGCCGCAGAAATACTCGCTGTGCCCGCTGCCCCCGCTCTTCTCCGAAGTCCGTGCTCCCCGGACGTGCTTCGGTTTAGCCCGCCGTGTGGACGCATCCTGCAGAAACCGGGCTAGACAACACTTCGCCTCCGTAACGACCTCTCACGCCCGCCGCTCATTAAAGCTGCTTCTCTTACCGGGTCCTGCCGGCAATCAGCGTTAAAGAGGATTCTCGGGTCTGCGAACAGCGCCTCCCATCCTCGGAGCGGCTCTTGCGGACGCGGGGCGGGCCCTGCCGCAGGCGCCAGTCCACAGACAGAATAATTACCACGGGATTTTCTAACAGAACAGAGTCTCCAATGTGTCTCTCTGGAGTCACATTCTTAACAGTCGCTTACGTGTAAATGAGCCCCGAGCCGCCCTCCTGACCTTCCGCTCGGACCATCCTGACCCTCCCGGCTTTTGCTCCGTCTAGTTCCGCAGCGCCCCACGGCCACCTGTCCGCCGTCTCCGCTGTCACCCGCCGATCACAGGCGCTGTCCCCGGGAGGTCCTGGGAAGAGCTGGTGGCTCACCGTCCCCGCAGCTGTGGCTGGTGGCCTCATCACACGCGGAACCCCCCGAAGGAGGGACTTCCTGGACAGCCGACCCCATGTGACTTCTCTGAGTTCTCAGGGGCCCCAGGGGCGGGCTCTCAGGCCCTCACGGAGAGATCCTCAGCCCCGAGTCCTGAGGGCTGTCACAGTGTCGTCAGAGTAAAGGCCAAGGCGGGGCGGAGAGAAGGGCCCAGGTGGGGAGGACGGAGCCAAGGCCAGAGGGGCTGCTGGTTTGGGGGTTTGGTGGTTTGGTTTCCTGCGGCCGAAGTACTGGGGCCTGGGGGGGCCGCGTCGGGAACGCGTGTGTCTCCTGACAGTCGCCGGCGGGCCTCGTCAGCAAAGATACGTGATTCACCACGTTTAACAGAAAAAAGGTGAAAATACATATTTGCCTCACTCGATGCTGAACAAGCCCTGGAAATAATACAACCATTTCAGATTTTTTTTTTTTTTTGAAAATTAAGGTTATAGGAGATACTTCTTAATGTGGGCTCCAGCAGGCCTGGTGGGGGGGCGCGGACTGGGCACATCCGGCCACCGTCCCGGCCCTGGGGGGGGGCGCGGACTGGGTGCGTCCCAGCCACCATCCGGCCCTGGTGGGGGGGGGCACGGACTGGGCACGTCCCAGCCACCGTCCTGGCCCTGGGGGCGTGGCGGGCACAGAAAGGTCTGGGGTGATTCTGCCTCAGCTAGAAGTCGGTGCTTTGGCACGCGCAGGACAGGAGCGACGCGAGCGGCTATCAGTGCAGGCGCACACACCCCACGGGTGCCCCCGTCCCTGTGCTTAAGGCCCCCCAGAAAGATACTCCTTATCCACCACGTACTGTAGAGCGTTTATGCTGAAATTCACATTTTTCTTTCGTTCTTCCCTCAGGAAACACGCAGGACCTGTCCTTTCCCTCCGTTTCACCCGAACCCGTCGGGCTTCTGGGTTGAATCATCGCCGGTCCTTGACGATTTCCATTTAAACCGCTGAGTCCTCCCCGCCGTGCTTCCTCTGAACCCGCCGGACCTCCGGGGCAGCCGCGCGTGGGGCCCCGAAGGCCGCGTCCATCGGGACACCGCGGCGCAGGCCGCTCCCCGAAGGTGCGGGGACGGGGCCACCGAGCCAGCAGCCGCCTCCCTGTGGCCGAGGCCCACCCGGCACCCACGCCCTCCGCCTCCCCGGACCCGAGGGACCCGAGCATCCGGCACGCCCCCCCCCACCCCGGGCCGCATCCCCGCGCAGAGCCGGCGCGTCCAGGAAGGCTGCGGGTGCCTGTCCGAGGCCTGCGCGCTCCCTCCGCGTCTCCGTCCCCAGGACTGTGAGCACAGGACCCGCGGGGAAGCCCGAGCGCGCTCCTCGTTGGATTCCGGTGCGCTCGGCTCATCTTTGCCAGAATCGTTTTCTCCGAGACGTGAATGAAAAACCACGAATGAGGTCATCAGGTATTTCTGGAAAAGTGGCATTCACTGTCACAGCCCCGTCCGAAGTCGTCACCAGTTGTCTGATGTAAGTGTGTGCGTGTGTGCTGTGTGTGTGTGCATGGGCGCGGTGTGTGTGCGTGTGTGCTCGCGTGTGTACGTACGGTGTGTATGTGTTGTGTGTGTGCGAATGGTGTGGGGGGGCAGTGTGTGGTGCACACACGTCACACATTTGTCTACTTGTGTCACGTAAAAAGAGAGATGATACACTTTGTAGATTAAACTAATAATTCTGTCTATTAATCTCAGAAGAATTTCCTAAACTGTTTTTCGGACCACTTGGGTAGTATTTACACAGAAGCCACATATTACGAGATTTTCAACCATTTTTTTGAAAACTCGACTTTCAAGTTTCTACTGCCCATCCGACAACAATTTGTCAATCTAGAATTAAAACCAAACCCAGTCAGTTGCGCCGTGCTAATGCGTCACGGCCACGCGGAAAGAGCTCTGTGTGTGGTGTCACAGGAAGAGAGTGCTGAAACGCAGAAGGTTTCAGGTATTTTTTTAAGTTTTTAAAAGTATTTATTCATTTTGGGGGAGCGCACAAGCAGGGGAGGGTCAGACAGAGGAGGACAGAGGCTCTGAAGCAGACGGGCTGACAGCAGCGAGCCCGACACGGGGCTCGAACCCACAAACCGCGAGATCACGACCTGAGCCGAAGTCGGACGCTCCACCGCCAGAGCCGCCCAGGAGCCCCAGATTTAAGGTATTTTTATAGACACTGAGGCAAGTGGAAAAAAATACCAGTTTGGAAGAAGATTCAGAGTGAGTGCAGTTTCTAAAGACCATCGATAAGGAGCAAGAGAATGTTTATAAATAAAACCAATCGTTTCTACCACCCTAAATATCAGAGTCACAAACAGGAGAAACGAAGTAATTTTTAAAAGAGCTCTTGCGGAAACGAGGCTTCCTTCCCGAAGAAACGCGGCCCCGCACGGGAGGAGGAGTCGGGGGCTCTCAGGCTGTGAGACTCTCCCGTAAGTGGCCTGCCCCTCGGACTGTCAGGAAGAGGGGACAGGACTCTGCGGCCGCCCGAGGGACCCGGCACGCAATCCCCGTGACGGAGAGTGGAGGCGAGCCCCCGAAAGCAGGACGGCTCCCCTGGGCTCCCGACCCTGGCTGCGGGCCCTGGCGGTGGTGCGGGATACGCTCGCTTCTCTCCCTGCTTTGAGTCTTCGCCGTGGCTCATTGCAAGGAGAGCCGTCTCTTGGGGACCCTGGGGCGTGCCGCGGCGCCACCCTGTGCGGCGCCCATCGGGCAGGGGCAGGGCCGACCTCCGGCCCCCGCTGGCCTTTAGCCGGCTCCTCCGCGGCGGCCAGCGGCTCTCCTTCGCAACAGAGCCCCTCATGCAGGCCGGCGGGCCGCTGGGGAAAACAGGGTGGAGGCGCCTCAAAAAACTAAAAACAGAACTAGCCTACGACGCAGCGACTGCACCACTAGGGACCGATCCAAGGGACACAGCTGTGCCGTTTCGAAGGGGCACGTGCACCCCAGTGTTTACAGCAGCGCTATCGACAAGAGCCCAAGTACGGAGAGAGCCCAGATGTCCATCAACTGATGAGCGGATAAAGAAGATGTGGTTTATTACACACACACACACACACGCACAGACACACACACAGACACACAGACACACACACACACACACACACACACAGGAATATTACTCGGCAGTGACAAAGAATGAAATCCTGCCATTCACAGTGACGTGGATGGAGCCAGAAGGTATTTTGCTAAGTGAAATAAGTCGGTCAGAGAAAGACGAATACCATACGATTTCACTCGGATGTGGAATTCGAGAAACAAAACAGATGAACATAAGGGAGGGGAAGGGAAAATAAGATAAAAAGAGAGAGGGAGAAGACCACAAGAGACTCTTTCATACAGAGAACAAACGGAGGGCTGCTGGGGGGGGTGAACGGGTGACGGGCACTGAGGAGGGCACTTTCTGGGAGGAGCACTGGGCGTTGTATGTAAGCGATGAATCACTGAGTTCTACGCACTGACCACCCCCCTCCGTTCACGCCTGTCTCTCCCCCCTAAGCTGCTCACTCCGTGGGCCCGTGCAGAGCGCTCGAACGGCGCCTCGGAACCTGCCGACGACCGGCAGCAGCCCCCACGCGCACTCACGGCTTTCGGGCGGTAGAATTTAAGGTGGGCGGTAGCGTAAGCGTTGTAAGCAGTACAATTTCTATCGGCCTTTCTCGTCCAAATTTAAAGTCATTTTAAAATGGAATTGTAACGAAAACATTCATTGTTCTTTGCTGCCGGGTGACCAGATGAGAAAGCCAAGGGTTGGGCACCCTGAGCTGGCGACGCAAGCACCCGCCAGGAGGCCTCCCGACCTAAACCCAGACCCGGGGAGCCGCGAGGGCAGGAGCCTCCCCTGCTCTGTGTGGCCGGCCGCCCCATCGGCAGCAGGCTCGGTGGTGGCGTGTGTGGGACTAACTCAACATGCCGAGCCCTGAATGCTCCATTACTCAGCAACCTTCTCCGTCTTTAAGTCCCATATCCTTCATTCATTAACGTCACAACCTGCTGCTCCCGTAGTCTGACGTTTCCGGGTGAGCCAAACCCACCGGGCTCATCCTTAAATAATAAACCTTGTATATAATATTCTCAAGTGTCATAGCAGGTGTCTCTCTAAGGGGGCAAAAACTATCATGATACAGCAAATGAACTTTCCAGAACTTAGGAAAACTTGGGGGAGGTTCCTTAATTTAGAAGTAAATTTAAATCAGGGTGCCTGGTGGCTCAGTCGGTTGGGTGTCCAACGTTGGCTCAGGTCATGATCTTGTGGTTTGTGGGTTCGAGCCCCGTGTCGGGCTCTGTGCGGACAGCTCAGAGCCTGGAGCCTGCTTCGGATTCTGTGTCTCCCTGTCTCTCTACCCCTTCTACGCTCATGCTCTCTCTGTCTCTGTCTCTCAATAATAAATAAGCATTAAAAAAAATTTTAAGAGGTAAATTTAAGTCAAAGAGAATAATTAGTTCCTCCCCAAACCCTCGGCCTTTAGATTTTCAAGCCATGTACAGTCACGTAATAGATTGCCTCTGCCTCTCTACCCGAGATCTTGAAAAGCCAAGCGACTGATGAAAACTATTCACAGATCAACAAACGATATCACGGTAAGATTTTTTTTTCCAGTTTTGTGACTTTTCAAGAAAATAATCCCATGATGTCCAACGCAGCGACACGGGCCGTGAGGAAGCGTGCGCCAACAGAGGGCCGCGTGACACCGTGAGTCAAACGCAGGCACGAGGAATCGTCCTCAGCGCCTGACCTCCTTGCTGTGTGGTTCCGACCTCCACCAGGGAAGCGTGAGGTCACGTTGACGTGACCACCGTTCACGGCCGAGGGCGAACCGGGCAATGACGCCGAGCGTGTGTGTCCCCAAGACACTGCGGCCACTTGCCGGAGGCGAAATAAAGCAACCCCCAAACGCAGAGGCTGGGGGACACCCAGCCTTCCGTCCGTCTGGGCTCGGCTGGGGATGTGCAGCCTCACGGCCACGGCTCCAGGGCGGCCCGGCAGCGTTAGGACGGGCTGTCTGCTTTCGCTCTCCAGAAAACAAGTGCAAAGCCCTCAGCAGAGGGGACCGATTTTTTTTAAAAGGAAAACTTTAAAGACCGAAGTTCGAGAATTCCCCCTCCATTTGAAAACTACCTTCCCTGTTCCACACAAAAGGTACAGAAGGCTTCGCCAAGGCCTGTCTACTTTAAACCTAGGCTCTTTTTTTTGTTTCGTTTTGTGTTTTTGGTTTTTTGCTTGTTTTTCAGCTGGCAATTCTATTAGCACACGGGAATAATGCTCTCCCGTGGAAGCCGGTCAGGGGTTTTTGCTGGTTTGTTTCTCTTTTCTTGTTGGTTTTGGCTCTGGTTACATAATTTAAAGAGGGACTACAGGAAGAAGAATCGTCTTTCATCATAAACGCAAGCGGACATGCATACGTGAGGCTGATGGGTCCCTCCTGTAGAACACATAAATCCATTTTCAGGTGGTGAGATGAAGACTCGGCTTGAGAGCAGCCTCGAGGGGATGAGGGGGCCCCATTAGACAGGTAACGAGGGTCCACCGTTACCTGCTTCCTTGAATATTTTGGTTCCCAAACGGCCGAGGTGCGCGTCTGCAGGATCGTGGAACTTCATCTGTAGCCAGTGCGTGCAGGCCAGACGCCCAGCGGGCCCCCGGGTGTGCTCAACCACACCGCGGAGAGAGTGTGCGTCTCGTTTCTTTTCAAACAAGCAGCCATGTGTCCCGGAGCGCCGGCCTGCTCAGCCCTCCCCCGTCTGGCGGAGGGGGCCCAGCTGCAGAGCGCAGCAGGCTCTGACCACCGACCCACAGGCCAGAGAGCCAGCAGCAGGCCAACGGATAGGTGCTGGGTGTCTGTTCTTTCAACATCATAAAATATTTGTATAAAGGAGGAATTTTATGGAACCACATTGAGCACAACCGTATAACTGTTGGTGCCGAAAGAAAAATCTGGAGCTGGTAGCTCCAAGGCCCACGCTCAGCCCCTTCTGGCCTATTTAAAGGGAAGACTACAGCCCCAGGGAAAAACAGTCCCAAATTCTCCTCGGCTGCTGTAAACCAGAGCCCTCAGGTACGGCAGGCGAGGCAGACGGCAGAGAAAACCTGGCTGGGGCGGAAAGTGCAGGCGGCTTACATAAAGCCAGCCAGCATTCGGCCTGCGCTGCCGGGAGCCGCCGGGAGCCAACGCACCCAGCCTGCCTCCCGGGGCAGACACGGCAGAAGTAGTGCCACCGGCCGCCTCTCCCGGGGCAGGGAGGCCGGCTCCCCCAGGCGTGCTCGCTGCACCGGCCAGATGCCCACGCACGTCCCGGGGACCGGGGCCCGTGCCCACGGGGGCACCGGCCGGCCGCATGGCGCAGCGAGTGGGCAGAGGATTGGACCCAAGGAGAGAGCAGGCCAGAGCGAGGTCACCCGCGGCGAAGCTGCTCCCCGCGGGGGCGCAGCCGGCGCGCCTGCAGCGCCCGGTCCCCGCGGCCCCGAGAGCCGGCCGAGGAGCGCGCGCGCGCCGGCCCCCGCGGCCACCCACCCCGCGGCAGGCGCCCGCACCCACCTTGACGACGTAGGTGACTCCGGCGCCCAGCACCTGGTCGCTGGCGTGCGGGGCGCGCGGCGGCGGCGGCTGCTCGCCGGGCCGGCCCTTCCTGGCGGCGCGCATGGCCGGGGCGCCGGGGCCGGGGGGCGCGCTGCCGTCCGGGGCGGCCAGGCTGGGCGCGCTGCAGCTGCCCGAGAGCCGCGCGCCCGCCCGCGCCCTGGCCGCCGAGCGGCCGCGGAGGCCCGAGCTGGAGAGTTTCAGGTGGGACACCTTGTGGAGCAGGTGGCCCAGGCTGCCCGGCCCATCGTCGGGCGCCCTGCGCAGCGCGTCTCCGGACACCAGGTAGGGGGCCGCCGCCGGGGCCGCGCGCGCCGCCGAGACCTTGCCGCCGCCGCTCACCGACAGGTTGTGCAGAAGGTCGTCGACCGATGTCACCGAGTCGTTCCTGAAGCGGTTGTACTTGGTGCGTGGAAGCATGCCCCTCCGTGGGCCGGCCGCATCCGCCCGGGCGCTGCAGGGGCGAGCGCGGCCCGGCGGGACGCGGCGGCCGGGACGGCGCGCGGGGGCGGGGGCGGGGGCGGGGGGCGGGGGGCGGGGGGAGCCGCGGCGCCGCCTCCCCGCTAGCGGCCCGCGCCGCCGCGTCCGCGCAGCCCCGGCCCCGCGCTCGGCTGCGGAGGGCGGCACGCTCGCGCCGCTCCGGGCATCGCTTCCGAAGGGGAGCGCCCCGCGGCTCGCGCTGCGCACGGCGAGAGCGTGACTCACTCCGGAGGAGACCCTTCTCAACAAAGGCCCGGGGAGCGCTGCAAATCACTTCCTGTAGCACAAAAAAAAAAAAAAAAAAGGAAAGGAAAGAAAGGAAAAAAAGAAGAAAAAAACCCCGCACATACACCCACTGAGAGCACGCTAGAGCCAATCAGTTCTCGAATTGCCTTTTCTGCCTTCCCAGATCTTTCCTTCCGACCTTTGCTTGTTGGCCTCCCCTCCCCCCCCCACCGACTCGGCATCTGTGCCAGAGGTCAGTGCAGCCCCTTCAGACGGCCGAGGGAACTTTCTGAAATCCGTTCTGCGCAGGGGCTTCCTCTCCCCCCCGTTCAGCCCTCCGTGGGAGTCCCTAAGGATCTGACAGCCATGCGTTAAAAATGTGACAAATGTGACGAAGCCTTTTTAAGAATAAGATCTTCAGCGGAGCCTCACGAATTCCAATTTGGAAAGCGGCAGAAATTGGTAAATAGCCAAAAAAGAAAAAAGAAAAAGAAGAAAAGAAAAGAATATTCACTCCCAGGTGAACACAAATACCGATTTCCTAGGTTTTTCTTTTTTTCTTTTCAAGTCCACAGAGCAGCCATGGCAAGTGCCTGTGTGGCAAGGCAGAGCCTCCGAGGCAAAAAAAAGAAAAAGAAACAGAGAGAAAGGCAAATCTGCACGGGGACTCTGCGCAGAGCAGGGCGCCTTCCTCGCTAATGGCGAGAGCCTTTCTCAGCCGGGCTTAGGTCGGAAACCTACTTCCAGAAAAGAAGAGGACTTCTCTGAGGAATGGCAGCCGGCTCCAGAAATCCATTCCAGAAAGGGGGCTGGGCTGGACGCTTTATTCCAACGGAATGCGCTCAAGGTCCGGAAAAATGTCTACCAAACGCTACAGAGACGTGTCAGTGTGGCTTCTGTTGCTGCTGGCAGCCCTGCAGTGAGGGAGGAAAACAATACAGCCGCTCTGGTCACCCAGCGAATCCGTTTCAGCAGCCAGGCTCAGCGGCGGCGGCCAGGCGTAGGCCTCCTTCCGCTCAGCGAGGAGAGCAGGGCGTTGGCGCCCCGCAGAAGGTCGGCCGGGCCTCGAGCCCGCTGAGCCCGGTCACCGTGGGCCCTGCCGGTCTCTGTCATGCACGGGGATAACCCACCTGGCACAGCGGAACCTCCCTGTCCAAATTTCCAGGCAACTCTGTGCAAGCAAGTGAAGTCCCCTGCCTTCTCTAGCGCCCTGCCTTCTCAAACCCACGACTAGGCATGTGGCGCCCGAGGCGCCCAGGCTGGCAGAGCTTTATGGAGCAGGTGTGGGCGGGACGGCTCCTGGCGGGCAGGTGAGGCCGGCCGCTGGGGTGCGGGAGCGCAGGGCGGCCGCCGCTCCCCTCCCTGCGCGCGGGCGCTCATTCCTGCCCTTCTCCTTGCTGGCTTAGCGACAGCGAGCGCACGCCCCATCGCCGGTGGCGGTGGTTAGCGGAGCCCCCCCAAATCTGAAGCCAAAGCGCCCTCTCATTCCCAAACCCCGCTCTTCGTTAGAAGCAGACAAAAACAGCAAAACGTGAATGAGAGGCTGTTTGTGTGAATGGAAGGGCGAGCAGCAGCGAGCCAGCGATTCTGTGAATGAAGCCGGGCCCTGCAGCCGGTGCCAGGCAGTCCCCTGGCTCCAGCGGCCTCAGCCAATGAGCAGCCGCCCCGATGACTCATTCAACAAAGGCTTGCTCAATAGTGGAAGATTCCATTTCAATCAAAGGCGGGATCTTTATGCCAACGGCAGTGTGGGAAAAAAAAAAAAAGGAAAAGAAAAAAGCCAGGCTGCTTACAAAAATGCAGGGAGGAGGGCACCGCTCACGGACCGAGGGAAAACTAGTGTTTCAAGAAATTCCAAGAACCGCCGTTCAGGTGCCAGTGCGAACAGGACTGCTCTCTCTCTCGGAGGTGAGCTGTGTCCCAACACTTTCATTCAGCACTTCATTGACAAGCAAGAGGCAGCCATGAATGTGCCATCCGGCTCGGCGCTCGTTATGAATGTACGGCGAACGCGCATTCAAACCCCAGGCATCTCGCCCTTGATTCTTTTTGTGAACGGATCATGGAACACGCGTGCACGTTCTGAGTCTCCCAGGAGGGGGGAAAAAAATCCAGAGCTATACAGTTAACCCTTTAGCCAACAGATTTTTTATTCTTTTTATCGTGATGAGCCACATGGAGGGAAACTGACCACTTCAAAATGTAAGAGTCTATACACTTCCTGCATAGAAGATGATCTGTAATCAAAGAGGGTGGTTAGCATTCCAAGCACGCACGGGTACACTAAAACCTCACTTGCTGGGAAGGTGATGGTGGGGGAGGGGCGGGGGGGGCACCAAAAGAGAAGCCCACGCCCCTGCCTCCCAGGCATTGCCCGGGGCCCTCACCCAGGCCTTCTGCAGTCTCTTTTAGGCGCCGTCAGGCTGTGACGATGTGGAGAGGGGACTGTAGATGCAATTTTTCACAGCCTGGCGATCCAGAAGGAAACCGAAAAAAAGGAAACCTCTAGAAAATCAGCCTTCGGACTCAAGACTGCCTGAGGTCACTGACAGTAGCCTTTCCAAGATCTTGTGGTTTCCAGAATGTTGTGGTTTCTCTTTTGAAATCTATTCGTTTAAAAATGTATCGGTTTTCTATTGCTGCAAATGCTCCAGCTGTGTTACCTGCCGGTGCTGTAGGTCAGAGGTCCGAGATGGGTCACGCGGGCATGACGTCACGGGTAGGCAGCTGTGGGCTCTTCTGGGGTTTCTAGGAGGAAATCCCTCTCCTTGCCTTTTCCTGCTTCTGAGGCCGCCCTCCCGTTCCTGAAGAAGCGCCATGGGCTGGGCCCGGGGGAAGGTGGCGTTGCTCCCGAGAAGGTTTTGTTCTGGCCAGAGAGGCAGAAACTCTAACATGACGTTATAACCCAGGATGCTATAAAATCGTGTAAGTATGTGTGAGATACAAGCACTGTCCAGAAGGGAGCATGCTGAGCTCGGCCCGAGGATGACAGGGGTGACCTCGGTGGGGGTGACTCCGAAGCAGAGGGATTTCTGGGATCTTCCAGGTAGACAGAGGTGAAGAGACGCCTCAGGAAGAGAGGGCCCGTGGGAGGCATCTGAAGGCCTGCACAACTCGGCGTTTCCAAAACCGCCTGTGGATGGTTGGGCCGGAGCAAGGTTAGGAGGCCAGGCCTCCAAGACGGCGGACCTGGAGGGTGTAGGAACGACCTGAGTCTCCCTCACGATGCGCATGCATGGAGACCGTGTAGGGCAGTCAGGTTTGTGTTTTATGTGGACACGTTGAGCAGTGATGTGGGGTGCTCTGGGGAGTTGAGAAGGGTGCCGATAACAAAACGAGTAGACGGCGACGGAGTCTGGAAGGAGGGCAGGAGCAGCGGGCTGGAAAGGAGGAGATGGGCTCAGGGCATGGCGAGAAGGTACAATGAGTGGATGAGGGCGAGGGAGCAGGTTGGCTCGGCTGGAGGCAGAGCTGAGGTAGAGTCTGGGGTACCAGATGCTCCATGGAGAGCAGGGAAAGCCATGGGATTGGGCTGAGGGGAAGTGGTCCTGCAGAACACACCACCACCCCCTCCCCCCATACCTCCCCTATTCTCAATCCTGTCCACTTCGCAGTCCCAGGAGCCAGGAGCTTGGCCCTCCAGCCGAGTGAGCACGTCTGTAGCTGAGCTCCCGAGGAGTGGGTGGTGGAGACCGCCTGCCCCCCTCACCCCAGCGGCAGAGAAGAACCCTGCTATACAGGAGTCTGGGCAGGGAGAGGGGTGCAGAGCAAAGGCTGCGCTTCTGGCTCGGACGGTTGAGGCTGAGTGAGTCTCATCCATCAGGACGCAGAGCTCAGGTGGTGGAAGGAAGGTGACGGCTGGGTTCTGGCTGCGTGGGGGTGGCGGCGCGTCCGTGGAGAACCACCCAATGCCAAGGAGTGGTCGGGGCTGGGGGCTGAAACTTGAAGGCCTTCAGCTTGCAGGTGACATTGAGCTCTTTGGTGACTGATGCGTGCTCAGGAAGGAAGAGGGACGAGGAGAGATCCCAAGGAAAGGCCACGCTTCCAGGATGGGAGCTGAGAAAAAATGACCAGGAGTTGGAGGCACGTGTGGAAGCACGGTTGGATGGACGCCCAGCGCCTTAGCTCAGTTGCTATGACAAAATGCTATAGACCAGGCGGCTCTAACAACAGACTTTATTCCTCACAGTTCTGGGGGCTGGAAGTCCAAGATTAAGGTACCAGCAGATTCGGTGTTGATGAGAGCGACTGCTGGTTCCTAGATGGCTGTCTTTCCTCGTGTTTGCACGGGTGGGAGGGGTGAGGGAGCTGCCTGGGGCTTCTTTGATAAGGGCACTAACCCCATTCCTGGGGCTCCACCCTCACGGTCCACTCACCTCCCAAAGGCCCTGGCCCAAACGTCATCACATTGGGAGTTTGGCTGCAACGTATGAGTTGAGGGGTGAGGGGACCAACATTGGTTTTAAGAGACAATCAGCGACGGCTAACAGGAGCACTAGCAGCAGGCATAGCTGCTGAGAGCATCCCACGTGTCCAGCGATGTGGGCCTGTGACTCCCTCCAGCTCCTGTGGCCTGTGAGATGGCGTTTACACCCCACTCTGCACAAAGAGAAACCGGGGGTGTTTATGGTTTACGAAGCGAGCCAGGGCCACACAGGACTAGGACGTGGCCGGTGTCCATGACTCCAAATCCACATTCATGACCACAACCTCACCCAACTCAGAGAGGTCAAGTCAGGTACGTACTGAAGAATCACGACACCTTAGCAGGGACAATGGAGGGGCTACTACTTAGGTCACAGGACGGTGCCCACCACAGAAGAGATGAGAAAATGGGTGGAACAAGTCATGCTGTCCAGAAGGCAGAGTGAAATCCAAGGGAAGGTGTGAGGCGATGGCCAGAGGCAAAGCACAGAGTGGAGAGCGGTGGCGGAAGAATGAAGGAGAATGTTTAGGGGGAGAACAGAATGGGAAATGGAGACACGGGGAAGGGGGAGGGCCAGGAAGATGGGTAGAATATTGCCCTAGCGCAGGCAGGGAAGGAGGGGCGGGCACTGGGGAGCTGATCGTTGGGGTTGAACAGGAAACAGGTGTTCCAAGGAAGAGACAGAAGAGGCCTGGGTAAACAGACCCTTGCAGAGACAGGGTGAAGGGAGTGCAGAAGATGGTGACGCACCAGGGGTTCCTTCCCTCTACCTGGCTGTCTCACTGACGGTTCTTGCCAGGAGCCATTCCCACCTTTGCAGATGAAGGAAGACAATGGGATCTCTGGAGCCAGTGGAAGTCCAGCTGGAATTCCGGAGGAGAGGCTGCCAGAGGGAGCTGGTAAAAAGGCAGAACCAGTGATGGAGGGAGCGGGGAGGAGATACCCAGTCCTGCTGCCCACTCTCCCATCTCCTGTTGGTGCCTTCCATTGGCCAAACCCAAGGGAAACCGGTGGTGCCTGGCAATGCCGATGGATGAGAATGAGCTGGGCAGGGCAAGAGGACTTGACCAGAGGTCAATCTCTCTGTAGCCATGTCAAGAAGCCAGAAGGTTTTTATGCCTGATTTGGATATTACACGATTTTCTCTACAACGTGAAAGTGAGGTTTGTACTTGAAAAGTGAGAAGATTCCGTCTCAGTAAGGAACTTGGGTAGAGGGGGAACGCAGAGGACGTGGCCAAGAATGAGGAAGAGGGTGATGCCTCTTCTGCTCGCTGCAGGCATCGTGTGCCCACCGTGACTCTGTGGTCCCTCGGGGAAGAGGGCTGGTTTTCTCCAACAGTGTACCTCTGCCTACGTATGAGCTGGGACACACACCCCAACGAAGTGAATGGAAGCAGCAGGTCCCCAGTGGTGCCCCTGAGGCACAGGTATGGAGAGGGAGCAGCCACACCAGAGAAGAGGGGTAGGAGGGAGGGGTCTCAGATTCTGAAAAGCCAGAGATTAGGGTCATCCTGTGAGGAGGCTGGGAATGGAGGGGAGTTAATTGCCGTTGACAGTGTGAGACGCTGGATAGCCGGACACTAGGGAAGCAGAGAATGAGTGCACGGGAAGTTAGGGTGGGAAAAAACACAAGCCACAGCTAGAGCTGGCAGACCTGGGGGAGGGTCCCCCAGGGGGCAGACATGCTCTCTGCAGGGGCCCCCAGGTGTCCCCCCCCCACCTCCTGGGTGTAGGAATGTCTGTGGTATGAGAATACTCTAACAGGTCACCCCACGGTGGAAGCCGCTGGGTTCCCAGTTCAGCACTACGGACAGTTCCCCCGAGCCTGGCTCAGACCAGGCTCGGATCCCAGAGCCAGACCTGCACCCTGGCCGGCTCCGTGGAAAACTCCCCGCCTATCGGTGCCTCCCCACAAGGGCTCTTTCTTCACGTCGTCCCTCCATCCAGGCTGTCAGCCGCACACACCCACGTGAGCGGTGGGGGGAGGGCCGCTCGCCCTGCATCCTCAATGGCCACCCTCCACAGCTGCTTGTCCAGCAGGCTCTAGGTTGAGCCCTTTATGTAGGCCTGTCCAATCCTTATGCCCCTATTCTGTAGGTCCTACAATGACCCCGCTTTACAGGTGGGGGACACTGAGGCTGGGACAGGTCGAGTGACTCTACAAGAGGACCTGGCGAGCAGGTGGCTGAGCAGGGATTCACACTACAGCCGTTCAGACTCCAGCATCCCACAGAAACAACCACACAATGAAGCAGGGGGAGCCTCACTCCAGGCCTGCCTGCTCCCCCTCCGTGCAAGGAGAACAGCAACACAACTACTGCCTCTTGGCACCGTTGCCATGGTGACCAGGCTGCAAACTGAAAGTGCCATGCAGGCCTAGCATGAGGGGTTTTTATTACTGCTGAGTAAGACTTGCAGGTCCCCTGTCTACCGTCCACACAGAAAGGGGAGAAAAAGCTGTCAAAGTGCCGGCCCCAGTGGGGGAGATGGAGACGGAAGGGCAAAGCTTCGGTGCACCCTGAAAACAGACGCGGCAGAAAGCAAACCAGCCCTCATTTCAGAGAGGGGTCTGGGGGGCGTGCTTCAGAGAAAGGAGGAGAGGGCTGCCTTGCACTCGAAGGGATGGCCAAGAGGCCACTGCGTGCCGGAGAGAGTCACTTGATTAAAATATGTAAGAGTCTTACTCCGTTTGTAGAATAAATTATATAGCTTTTCCTGAAGAATTAATTCATTCAGAAAATTTTAGTGGATTCTGTATGCCCATCAGTTCCTTGACCATATGCATGTCTATGAGCACTTTGGTGGTTTTCTAACAGGTGAATGTTGTCAACAGTGCTGTCACGAGAGCCTTTGGACACCAGCTCCTTTGGTTTCGCTGAATTATTTCTTAGTATAAATCACAAGGGAATGCAGACTTCCTAGCTTTTACTTGGCCTTGCTAAGTGGCTCTCTGGGGGTCCCCTGTGGGTTTCAGGACCGGCAGTGGTGGGGAAGAGCAAACCAGTCTCGCTGCAGCCTTACCAGCTCCAGATTTTGTGATGTTTGCAGTTTTCATAAGTTGCAAATGGTTCCTGATACTTGACGGTTGCAAGACGGTTCCCCAAGGATATGGGTCTAGGTTGGTGGAGAGCGTGCTGGACTTTTGCCTTCGTTCGGACTGGTAGTGAGATTTGCCTGGGGACGTGAGCCTGTGCAGACCCTCGCCCACACCTCTCCCTCCTCAGAGGCTCCGCTTGGAACCTCACACCCATCCTTCGGGACTCACCGTATTGTTTTGGCTGTTTTCAATTCGGATCTTTTTTTCTGCCAGACTCTGTGTGGGTTTCACTATACGAGTCAAATATTTACTATCTTAAACGTTTTCAAAAAATATTTTAGCATATATAAAATCATGCGTAATATTAGTCACCTTATGTTAGGTAACTATTTACATATTATCTGCTATGTTATGATTGTGATTTACCCATAATTACATATACTAATTACTTACATGACCTATACTGGTATAATGTTGATATATATTAATTATAAGTCTGTTCCTTTCATATGGATATGCGTTACGATTTATACATAATTATTTTTACTTATATAACCCATATTTTTATAATGTTTATATGTTAATTATATGCATTGTTGTGTTTTCACATGGATGCATTATGTCTTATGATTTGTGCATGATTAGGCACACTGAGACACGAGGTGTGTTGGTGTAGTGTTTATGCATATGAATTCTGCGTATTACTCCTCCTTCACGTGGAGACTCAACGCAGGGGCATCACCATGAAGACAGCTGGAATCCCCGCATGGCCTCCGTCGACTCAAGGCTGAAGCAAAGCCACTACCCGTCACACTGTGTCCAGGGGTCTCGGACTCCAGGATCCTCTGGCGGACTTGTCACCACGCAGAGGGCTGGCCCACCTGGAGTTTCTGCCCCAGTGAGTGCGGGGTGGCTCCCCGGGGAGTGCTGAGCACTGTGCTGCCTGCTGTCGGGACGGGCATAGACAAAGAGGTGAAGGGTCATCAGGTGAGAATGGGGGCCAGCACGGTTTACTTGCGGTACTTCTGCCTGGGCTCTAGGCAGAACGCTGGGGGTTCCGAGGAGGTTCCGTGGAGATGGGGAGACCCTGTATGCAGCAGGGCCCTGGGGAGGCTGCCATCCCCCCTGGGGCGTGGCTTCGGGCCACTCCTGGGGCAGCTGGATGACGCAGTCATGGAGCCCCTGCCCAGTGAGCTGCGGCTACGCCTCACTTTCCCTGGCCTCCAGCGGGAGACCGAGGCGTGCCTGCCTGTCAACGCTTGGGGGTGGCTCTCATTCATGTTCGGACTCGTTCAGTCCGTTGGAAGTCATCTTTAGGCAAGATGTGAAAAGCAGCTGCACACACCGGCTGCGTGGATCAGGGGGAAACGCCGTCTCACAGACAAGCCCCGTGCGGCCGAGGAGCCCGCGCTGCCGGAGGCATCTGTAGAGGATGCTGGGCCGGAGAAAGTGTCCTTAGCACACTCAGGATATTGCAGATGCCTTCAGGAGCGTGGGGAGGGCCAACTCGGTGCTGGGGGAGGAATTCGCCCCCTGGTTCAACAACTAAGCGAGAGAGAGCCGACCTCCCTGCCAGAGGAGGTGACGGCAAGGATGGCACGAGCGTCCAGGTTCCTGGAAGAGGTCGCGAGAATAGCCATAACCCAGGGTCGTCTCCTAACCTGCCCGGAGGCGGGGGCCCAGTGCAGGTAGTCTCCCCCCAGGAGTGGGCCTGGGTCTTAGAGCAGCGCTGTCCCCTCCCCCGCCTCGCCTCCCAGCCACGGCCGCCTTGACCACCCCCGTCCCCACCTGACCATCACTGAGGCCAGCGGGTGCAGGGGATCCCCTCTCCCAGCTGGAGATCCTTCACCCCCACGTGCTGGGCTGGACCCTGAGCTCCTTCATGGACCCCTTCTCCGAATCCAGAGATTAGATTGCCCAGAAAACACCAAGAAACAGGAGACTTCCCTTATCTTCCGAGTGTTTGGAGTCTCTCATATTAGCAGTGAAAGAAAGGTACGTAGGAGACTAATCTTTTACTGAATTCGAATCGCTGTACCACGTTCCTCAAAGCAGTTTTGGTAAATGTTATTTACATACTAACCTTACAAGTGAACTACTTACGTTTCATACTCTGCATAAACATTGCGTTACAATTTGAACACATACGAGGTTTATCGATAAGGACTTTTACGCGGCAACAACGATATTTTTCCCTAGCGTGGAATTGCCGACAGACACGACCCATAAGTCAAAGTGACCTTTTGCCCGAGCGTGTATCACTGAAAAAGAAGACAGAATTGAGCTCTTTGGAGACGGAGTTAAGTGGTAGGCTCAGAAAGAAATCTTTGTCACTTAATATTATGCTCGAATACGACAATGGCTAAATTTAAAAACAAATTCGATAAATTGCATAGAGACTGTCTCCTTTCCCTACAAGAATGCTGCAGTCTGAGTTTTCCGACCTGGAAAAAACCCAGATGGACAACTGGGGGGAACTGTGTAATGCTGTGTCTCATCGCTCTCCCCCTCACCTGCGGACGCTCCCCTGGAAAGCTAGGGGAGTCGCGGGGAACTTTTCCCTTATAACGAAGCCGGGGTCCCACAGTTAGTATCTTCACTGTTATTATGACCATGGGATAAGGGTCTGAGTCACAGCGTTCTCTAAGAAGCTCCAACAGCCTTACCTTGTGCAAGATCGTCCTGGAATCGGGGTCCTTACTGCCGCTGCGTAGAAGGCAGACAGGACCAGGGCTGAGGCTGAATCTAGTGCCTGCTGCCCGTCATAGGTCAGGGAGGGGAGGCGCGGGGGGTGGGGGGGATCGGCGGAGGGGAGCGAGGATCAGAGGTGACAGATCCACAGACCCCGCCTCCTGCCGCAGGAGGGGAGCGTTTTTTGGCAAGGACAGGACTCCGTTCCAGACTCAAGGGTGAGGGGGGCTGCTCCCAGAGCTCTGCATCTCCATGCCCGGCCGGGAGCTGGCAGGGAGCAAAGGAGGGGGTCCGCCACACAGGACCCATGAGGCAGGGGCGGGCAGCGGAAACAGCAAGCCTTGAGGAGAGACGTGGCAGGAGGAGGGCCTCCACCACCCGGGGCCCACGGCAGGGAAATGGAAAGGCGGCCTATGGGGGGAAACTTCTCACATGCAATGGGATCGAAACAAACAGGAAAAAGCAACTTGGAGGCAGGAGACTCTGCAGAGAGAGGAAATCATTTTTTGCTTTCTAAGCATCGACTTCGGCTCAGGTCACGAGCTCGCAGTTCGTGGGTTCAAGCCCCGCGTAGGGCTGTGCTGACAGCTCGAGCCTGGAGCCTGCTTCGGATTCTGTATGTGTGTCTCTCTCTCTGCCCCTTGCCCGTAAGCCTCTGATCCTCGTGGTCCTGCCGAGATGACCGGGCTGCAAAATAGGTCTCCAGTGACAGAAGCGAATGTACCCAGGATGGAATTTCCTGTGACAGTCGGTCTGCGTGGAGTGAGTCGGCCGAGGCGAATGGCTGGCTTCAGGGCGCTTGGAACCAAGGGGTTCTGCCAGGCACCGTCCTGGCTCCTCTTTGGGCCACTCCTGGGGCAGGCACTCCAATGTCATGGTCGGGACAGGGCGTTACCATTTGCTGAGTGGGGGGGCACGCAGCCCGCTCCTACAGAAATTTCCCCAGGCGCGGCCGCAGCTGGGCGGTTTCTTACGAAGTTACTGTAGCTCATGCGCCCGCCTGGCAGGCCTCCTCCTCGGAGTCTGCCCCAGGGAGAAATCAAGCTTCCGTCTGCAAATGTTCACGGCATCATTATTCGTAACGGTTGAACGGTGGCTATCTAGCAAAAGAAAGGATCTGCAATTTTAGCAAGAGAATTATTGCCAGGTTTTTGAAATGGGGCATAGTATACACGGAGTTTCCTCCGAGGGGTCATGCCCGTGACATTACATTTTGCCATGGAAGGTCCTAGGGCACTTCTCCACATCCAAGGGGAGTCAAGGGCAGTGATACGGAGTGCCATACGGAGCCCCCGAAGGTGGAACCGTATTCACAAAGCTATAAATCGGAGAGAAGTAATTCTCTCCACGATTAATGAAAACTGGTGCCCAACCTCTATCTGCTGTGACCTACTAAAAAGTTACTCTTAGGGATTTGCTTAAAAAGCTGGATCATTTTTGTGCACACAAGTCAGAATCACAAAGCGATTCTCACGGACTTCATGAAAGCAGCAGAGCGTCCTGTGTTTAGAGAAGGTGGCCGAGGGATGGATGGGAGGCGACAGGCTTTCGCAGAGCGGCGACTCTCAACCCCCCTCGCCCTCGCCAGGGAGCAGGGTCCCCGGCGGGCGTGACAGCCGGTCCCGTGAGTGACGCCACGCTGGTGACTGGTTCTCTGCTCCAGTTACCCCACCAGGGTCCTTCCCGCCCGCTCGACAGCCCTTATCAGCAAAAAAATTTTAGAAAGGAAAATAACAAGGATTGGTGAGAGTGTGGAGAAATTCGAGCCCCCATGTGTCCCTGGCGGGGACCGAAAATGGTGTGGCCGCCCCGGACATACTTTTGAGGGCAGTCCCTCAAAAAATTAAGTAGAATTTACTAGGATAATCTCACCATTCCACTTCTGGGTTTATACCCCAAAGAACCAGAAGCGGGGACCCCGAGAGGTATTTGCCGGTCCGTGTTCCCAGCAGCCACAAGGCAGAAGCCCTCACGTGGCGGCCTGGGGAAAAACCGAGGCGTGTGCACGCAGTGGGACATTATTCGGCCTCAGACAGGAGGGAAGTTCCGCCGCCTGCTACCACCTGGATGAACCCTGAGGGCACTGGGCTCGGCGACATCACCCAGACACAAAAGGATAAACATTCTAACATTCCAGCTGTATGAGGTCCCCAGCGTCGTCCAAGTCATAGAGACAGAGACCAGGGTGGCGGATGCCAGGGGCTGTGGGAGGGAGAGAGGCAGACCCAGGATCCGAAGCGGGCTCCAGGCTCCGAGCTGTCAGCACAGAGCCCGACGCGGGGCTGGAACCCACGAACCGCGAGATCCCTCACCCACACCCTGAGCCGAAGTTGGACGCTTCACTGACCAAGCCGCCCAGGCACCTCTACTGTGCACTTAAAAATGGTTCAAATGACAAATTCTGGGTTACGCATACCTTACCACAATAAAAAGATACATAATTTACCTCCTCCCTTTTCCCCGTTGCTGGTAGGACGGGGCCAGAATAGTCTGCCTGAAGCCCCACATTGCTCGGTAGTGGTGTTTACGCGACTGTCTTCTATAAACCGTCCACAGTAATGCAGCCAGCTCGCAAAGCTTCTTCACCGAAGAAGGAACCCAGCCACTTACTAATCTAGTGACAGCGTGTCACTGCCCGACCTGCAGGGCTCTCTCTCCTAGGCCTCGGTTTCTAGATCGGGGTCTCCATACTTTGTGTTCTGAGGTCTGTATTCAGATGACAGAGCCCATAGAAGCTCCCAGAAGCTGGTGAACCCTGGCACCCTCGACCTCCACTGTGCCTGGTGCTCGGGACCTGCAGCCAATTAGCCGTGCTCTGGTCAGTACGAGGAACAAAGACCCCACACTCAGGATCCCTCCCTGGGGGCAGGAGGGTTTAGACCACTCGTCTTTCCCGCACGGTGTGTGTGACGCTGTTATTAGTGGAGTTTTAAGCTCGTTAGAGGTCTTACTCATTACTGTCTTAATGAGCTCTAAGATAGTGCTAAGATGCCTCGGCTTAGAAAAATCTGAACGTTTTTACATCAAAATAGATGCAAGTTGCAACTCAATCAGCGAGCATGGAGATGAGTCAGGGCTGCTGGGTCTACGCCAACCCAGGAGCAGGGTCCCTGGAAATCGCCTTCCGAAGTTAACACGACAGCCAGCATCGATTTTAGAATAGTGTTTCCATAGTGAACACTTTAATTAATTTCTCCATGGAGTGCCGTCTCCCTCCGGTTAAGAACGAACCTCTCTGTGTGTCGGATAACCTGCATGGATTACGCTTTGTTTTTTTTCTTAGCCGAAGAACTTAGCATTTTTTTTTGCTTTGTAGTTGAATACGTGTCTCCTAAATGCTGTCCTGACCCCGGTCACCAAACTGAAAAACAACCCCAACGCCTAAAAATAAAGGCTTCAAGGAAAGATGCCAAGCTCGGTGGTGAGTGTCTCTCGGAGGCGAGATTTCTGGGGAGTCTTTATATTTGTCTCCCTGCTTTTCCATAATTTCTAACAGTTCTCGCAGGAACACATGTGTATTTTTCACCAGAACAAGAGGCTACTTTTAAAATAAAAGTCAGGGGGCGCCTGGGTGGCTCAGTCGGTTAAGCGTCCAACTTCGGCTCAGGTCATGATCTCGCAGTCTGTGAGTTCAAGCCCCGCGTCGGGCTCTGTGCTGACGGCTCAGAGCCTGGAGCCTGCTTCGGGTTCTGTGTCTCCCTCTCTCTCTCTGACCCTCCCCCACTCATGCTTTGTCTCTCCTGCTCTCAAAAATAAATAAAAACATTAAAAAAATTTTTAAATAAAAGTCAGGTCCCCAGTACGAAGATTCTTGAAGAACAATTGAGCAGTTGTGATTCAGAGAAGCACCTAATAGAAACAAAATCTCTCATAGCAGCCCTAGAAATTTCCCAAAAGATCATTCGCAAGGCTCAGTACTAGTTACAGTGCCGATACAATCTGACCCCCCCCATCCAAAGGAAAAAGATAATCCGTTATAAATAATCTCGGACAGAAGCATGAATGACACCCATTAGATTAACACGAGATCGTGTCGAGCCTGTGAGGGGCCTGTTATGAACCTGGTTGTGCCCACATCCTTTCTGACTCTCGCATATAGGAGTGGGATCACGGGATCTCCTCATGGGATTTCATGTCTGGACAAGTTTCTGAACGCATATGGAATTCTGTGTCCTGAAGCAAATAATCGGTCACCACTGCTTCCCACACATGGCTTTTAAAAGATACAGACAATAGTATTAAGATTTAAAATCGTAAGCTGAACTCTTTGGATGCGAGACTCATCCCAAAGGGGCTTCGAAAAGGAAAATGCAGGACCAGGTCGTGGTGCACTCGTTTCTTAAACACACGGAGAACTACTGCAATTATTTCAATGAGAAATGCCTGTAAACTCGCCCAGCGCCTGCTCGCTCCCTCTCGGCGAGTCACGATGTGTTTCCATGGCAACCCAGTTGCTAAGGGGGACCCGTGAGCATCGGAGAGTTATCTGCACTTTGAGAGGCTGTGAGCCCGAGCAGCGGGGCTGGCTGGAATATTGAGATTTAATTTAGGGCCATTTCCCTCCTGTCCCCACCATGAATTCAGCGGAGACCGTCAGAGGCTGTCCCCGTGGGCAGGCGCTTCCTGGGTCGCCTCTGAGCTTTCATGTCCTCCGGATCACGCTGGCCTTCCTGTTCACCAGCCTCCCATGACTTAAACCCCAGAATTCGATGAAAAAAAAACAGGGATAGTAATTACCAACATTACCAAATGGCACCTAAGACTGGTTTTGTTGAGTGTTTATAAATGCCAAATATAAACCAAACATAAGTCGTAGGAAATAAACATCATTTTGAATCAATAATCTGAAAGATTTTAAACATTAAATATTTAGAAAGCCCCAAATGAAGCAAATCAAAATATTTTTGAAGTTTCCTTTTCAATGTCTGCGAAATCATATTCTGGCAGATTGTAACATTTCATCAGAATCCTGATCAGAATCCAGAATCTTCCGTCAAGCCAATTTTGATTCAATGTTTCATTTGTGGGGGATAAGTTTCATTGTTGTAAGCGATCATCCCTTGAATGGTCCAAGTTTCTTGATGCCTTTTTCTTTCGCTCTTGAGCCCCGCATCCGGAGGGAGGACGCTTCCTGATGACACGATGGCACCAAGCAGCTGTCCTTGGCCGAACGGGGACTGAGAACCTGGTGCAGCAGGTGGCCCAGCCCCGGCTGGAGGATTCCAGAAGCCGGGTCATGCTGCCCGGTGCTCACCACCCAAAACGGCCGTGCTGAGTCTCAGCCTCTACCTCCCCGCCTCTTGCTCGATGATCTAATGTGGCTTCAGAAGCAACGCTCGACCCCCGGGCAAACCACCCCCCTTGGCTGGGCCGGTGAAGCCCCGGAGAGGCGACCACACTAGCCGGGGCAAGCCCGAGGGGCTGAGGAAGTGCCCGCAGGGGCGTGAGGGCTGGCTCTCCTGGGCACCCATAGGAACCCCCTCCCTCCCAGCCACTTCGGGACCTCTCGAAGTCAGGCTGAGTCAGCTCGGCCACAGGCATTCAATCCTCACGGTCGTGGAGGCCACCTTGGGGGGATCTGGCGAGCGCTCTCACGCTGGTCCGCACACGGTGGAGGGAGGAGAGCACGCCCCACGTCTCTTCTCCTGAGGGGCATGGATCCCCCGGCGGGCCCCAGCCTCGTGACCTCATGTTACCCCGATCGCCCCCCAAACACCCCTCCAGACCCCACCCCCCTGGGAGTGGGTTTGGGAGGACACAGCACTCAGCTCCCAGCGGGACCACACCTGCCCCCTCAGCACTTTGCCGCGTAAGGACGGTCTGGAGAAGAGAAGGCTTTGGCCCTCAGGGTGACCGACTGCCCCCCGTCTGCCTGAAAACCGAGGTGGCGGGGCCCTCTGCTCCTCCCAGGGAGGGACGGTGGTGGAAGGGCAGGAGGCGACTCCCCGCGGAAGGGACCCTGAGTGCTGCGCCCCCCGCAGGCTGTGGGACGGTCGCGTCCGTAAGGACAGTCGACGTTCTCTGACGAACTGGACCGCTTCGCGGGAACCGGCTGCCGTGGACTCTCATCGTATTTTCCACAGGAAACGGACCCTTTTCTCGTGTCTCCAGCAAAGGCTGCACGAAGCGGGGGAGGAGGGTTGCAGGTGTAACATGACGGGCTCGTGTCCTCTGCGCTCCATCTTCGGAGATGCCGAGGGGCAAACCGTCCTCTGTAACAGCAGGGAGAGCCGGGGCAGGCGCCCTGTGAGCCCACGGGGATGTACCGCCGCCGAGCACTCATCGTCCGCGCGTTTTTACTCCTCGCGCTGGAGACGGCCTCCGCCTTCCACCCGCCAGGCCTGCCTCCCCGCCTCCCTCACTTCCGATCCGCGCAGCCTGAGACTGTAAGTTGCCGGCCTGGACTTCTCTGCCCGTTGAGTCCACAGGCTCAAAAAGAAGACCCGGGGCGCCCGGGTGGCTCGGTAGGTTGGGCGTCCGACTTCGGCTCGGGTCATGATCTCACGGTTTACGGGTTCAAGCCCCGCGTTGGACTCTGCGCTGACAGCTGGGAGCCTGGAACCCGCTTCGGATTCTGTGTCTCCCTCTCTCTGCCCCTCCCCTGCCCTCAAAAATAAATAAACATTAAAGAATTTTTAGAAAAGGGAAGACCAACAGGCTGCCGCTAACAGAACGGAACACAGAGTTGAGTTTAGACGTGTTATTTCTGTCTTCCCAACAGGCCCACAGGTCTAGAGGCCCCTGCCCCCAGTGCTGGCTGGCCAGGCAGTCGTGTGCAGGTGACCGCCCGGGGCTGATTCCACGCCCATAATGAGGGCACAGTCCCACCTTGCCAGGGGGCTCTGTGGCTCAAGGGGGCACACGCACAAAGTGAGCGGACAGACTCCCAGCCTGCCCCCCCACCCCGATTCCGGGCTGGCAGCACAGGACGAGGGGCCCGGACGGCTTCCTGAGCTCCCAGTCTGACACTGGGCACCAGACGAGATGACAGATGCGCAGCAGCGGGCCCCCCACCCCGCTCCCCGGCCCGTCTCCCCAGGGGTTTCCCGCGTCAGCGCTGTGGCCTGGCCCGTCTCTGCGGGGCCTGGAACCAGACGCGCTCGTTCCTGTCACCGCGAACTCCACCCGCCTGGGGTTCATGGCCTCCTAGGCGTCGTCTGTCGTCAGGGAAACTGCGCGGATGCCTGCTGAAGCCAGCCCGCGGCTCGGCTGCGGCTCCCCTCACCCCTGCGGACGCTAGGATCCCCCTCCCCTCCTCCTCCCCAACCGTGGGCCACACATGCCGCCTGGCTGGAGGGTCCCGGAAGCTCTCACGGGGGACGAGTCCAGCTAATTGGGTTCCCTGCCTTCCTAACTGATGAGAGTCACTGAAATCTGACCTCCCAGCACAGAGGCTGTTACTGCAGGAGCCGAAGACCGCCGACGACAGAAGGAAAAGGTTAAACAGAGGACACTCCCAGTGTGCGTGCATACTTGGTGCCGCTTTTGCTTGAAGCCAGAAAAAACCTTCCCGCTCTGTGTCATCAGAGTGTCGCAAAACAGAGGAGCGGCAGCTTCCGGAATGAGAGCCCCGCGTCCATGGGGGCTGGGGGGGCGGAGGGGACGCCCGGGGGCTCCAGGCACCCCGCCAACCTGCCCTCTGGCCTCGAGCCTAAGGGTCAGCTCGGGAAGCCATTCAGAGAAATGCGCCCTTATTAAAAGTCGTTTTTCCCCGAGGGGGAGAAGGAAAACCCAGCTCACTAAGCGGAAACGCGTGGCGGACGCGTTCTGGAAATTAATCGTCCAGGTGTGAAAAATGTCGGTTGCCAACTTTTGGTTCCGGAGCGAGGTGACGCCGCTCGTCTCCTCTCCGCGCGGGCGGATTCTGGAAAACAGCCTGCGGGACGGCGAGAGGAATAAAGGGCGCAGCCGCGTGGGGCGGGCGCGGCCCCCTGGGCTCCGTGGGCGCCCTCGGGTCTCCCGGGGAGTCGGGGTGGGCGCTCCGGGCCGGGACAGACCCCAGGAAGGCCCACCAGGAAGGGAGACGCCCCCCCGGCCCGAGTGGGAGCCACGGAAGGACGACAGGCAGACTCGCGAATCGTCCGGTATTAACGACAACAGCGAGAGTCAGGGGAGCCCCCCGAACGGAAGGGAAACGGCCACGGAGGCGAGTAGGGACCTTCCTGCGGAAACGAAGGAAAGAGCAACAGAGTAGCTGAAACTAGAGGTGCCTCACCAGCCCTGTGATCGCAGTTTGTGCCGAGGCGAAGCGCCCTCTGAGGTGGCGGTCGGTGCAGGCGGAGGGGACAGTCGAGACGGTTATCCTCAGCGACCGAGGAGGGCGAGGAACCCCTGTCTTGCCCCCGCCAGCAGCCGCCGCCCCCAGGGCCGCCCGCGGGCCCTCCTTCTCTCATCCCGGGCACCCCTGCAGCCTCTTCCTTCCTATCCGTGGATGGGGGGTGTGATGGGGTGAGGAGCTCCGGGTCCACGGCCAGCTTCGGGCAAAGCAGACGGGGGGCCGCACAGGGGGCTCCATGTGACTCATGATTCGTGGGGGAGTGGGGAGGGCATCATTACCCTGGGCCAGAGCCCTTCCTAAAATACGACTCTCTCTCGGTGGCCAGGGCACGGCCCGCAGAGTCAGTCCCTGCCTCTCCTTCGGCCAGGTGCCCTTGTGCAGTGAACAACCTGCCCAACAGCCCATGCTGGCTCTGTCCTGAGGAAGATCCAGGCTCCCGCGCACCTCATCCCTTTACGTCCGGAGAAACCACAGCTAATGGTGGCATCTGAGGCGCACTGGGCCCCTGCTGCCCGCCTCCTAACCTTTCTTCTCCAGAAGCCAGGCTTTGCAAGGCCCCGTGGGCTGCTAACACCTGCCTGCAGCCGCCTCCATATCCTGGCTCCAAGTCCCTCAGTGACTGACGGCCTCGGCACCTGCTCCCTCGTCTGAAATTTCAGGGAAAAGAAGCCCTTTGCACACCAAGTCCCAGGATGGAATTTACCCTCTGCGCGGAGTCTGCAGCCGGGGTGCAATTCTTCGCTGTGCTTGGAAGATTCCTCAGCCCATGGGGGCGCCTGGGGGCTCAGTCGGTTAAGCCTCTGTCTCTTGATTTCAGCTCAGGTCGTGAGCTCACGGTTCGTGGGTTCGAGCCCTGCGTCGGACTCTGGGCTGATGGTATGGGGCCTGCTTGAGATGCTCTCTCTCCCTCTCTCTCTGCCCTTCCCGCACTTGCTCTCTCTCAAAAAGTAATAAATAAACATTAAAAAAAAGATGACTAGGCACTTGAAATGTATTAGTTTGTATCTGTCATGTGAATATTCTCCTAAATTAGTTGAATATTCAGGGCGCCTGGGGGGCTCAGTCAGTTAAGCGTCCGGCTTCAGCTCAGGTCATGATCTCACTGTTCATGAGTTCAAGCCCCGCATCGGGCTCTGTGCTGACAGCTCGGAGCCTGCTTCAGATTCTGTGTCTTCCTCGCTCTCTCTCTGCCCCTCCCCTGCTATGCTCTGTCTCTCAAAAAATAAACATTAAAAAAAATTTTTTTTAATTAGTTGAGTATTTGCTCTCCATGCTGCTAAAGGCCATAGGGTACACATACCCGTGTGTGCAGCATTGCCGGAACGAGGACATGACACAAAGAAGAAACAGGCACGCTTAGCAGCCTGTGGACCGGGCTCCCACATGCCACGGCTTCTGTCGTGCCCGGTGGCCTGGGGCTTATTTCCCCTGACCTGCCTTACACCTCACGGAAGCGTCTTCTTGGGGCGGAGGCTCTGCTCTCGGCAGGTGGCAGGACACCTGAGCCACGCCCCCTGCAGGGACGGCAATGCCTCGATGGCTCCCTAACGTAGCGGAATTTTCCAAAAGCACTAAAAGTAAAATGTAAACCAACCCCGGAAAGGCAAGCGTTGGATTTCAAGAATTTAGACTCGTTTTTTAATAAATAAGTTTGTAAAATCTATGCTTTGTCTCTGTTTGGAACGACATCTGCCCACAAAAGGTGGGTTGCAAAGAAAACGGGCAGTTTGGGGAAGGCCAGGCCGGGGGAGAGGCGGGAGTTACAGGAAGCTACGGTTTAACCTTGTTTCCATTTAATACTTGAAAGTATTCAAAATGCTTTCCTCTAAACTTTAGGAAATGATCTATTGTCTTATTTAAAAGGTTTTTGTGGCTGGCGTGCCCGGGTGACTTAGCTGGTTAAACATCCGACTCTCAATCTCAGCTCGGGTCGTGATCTCACGGTTTGTGAGTTCAAGCCCCGCATCTGACTCTTTGCTGACAGTGTGGAGCCTGTTAGGATTCTCTCTCTCTCCCTCTCTCTCTGCCCCTCCCTGCCCTCTCTCTCTCAAAATAAATAAATAAATATTTAAAAGAAAAGATTTTTGTGATACAAAGTATTTTTAAATCATCATCTCACCTTGTGAATGAGCGGGGGGCGGGCGGGGGCTCCGTCACAAGAAGGAAGAGGGAAGGATGAACATTTCATCCCGTGGAGACAAACCCGAAACCCGGATTCGGGGACCAAGCGGTGGAAGTCACGCGGCTGTCGTAGTCTACCTACGCAGGATGAATGTTACGTGGCTGATGTTTATTTTTAACGTATCACTTATATTTTCCCAAACCACACACTAACCTCGGGCTTAAAACGAGAATGTTTTTTCAAAGGACAAATCGTTCAGAAAGCAGCTTCCTGCAGTGAATCCCCACACCGCGCCGCGGCGCCTGCTTTTGAAATACATCGACGAAACCATTTGCCTTGTCTTCTTAAAGCCTTGTTGACCAGGGTCTCACCAACGTTCTCGTCGTGGGGGGGAACAACCCTGAGCCTGCGAAGCCTCGCACGGCGGGGGGGGGGGGACGTGGACGGTTCGGCCCGCTCAGAGCAGCGCCGCGCCCAAATGCGTGTCGATTTTTGGGCGCCGATGACCCCTTGGGAGAAGCAGCGGTGGGGGAGGAGCCCACTCCGGGGTCTCTGCTGCTCTTCCGAGCGTCAGTGCACACCGCCCGCCGGCTTCACGGAGACCTAACCGCCCGCGCCCCGGTCGTCCTCATCGTGCACCTTCGTCTTCTTGAAATGACCCCCCCGCCCTGCTCCTGTCACGGCGCCAAGCAGGCTGGGAAACGTGCCGGCGGCAGACCCCTTCTGCAGGGGCCCCCCCAGGACGGGACGGCACGCCCCACGCTGCTTTTCCACTCCGCGTGCCTGCTGACAGGTGGGGGTCCTTCATCCAGATACACGCGGCCGCACGGACGTCTGGAGAAGGGACCACCCCCAGGTGCTCGTCACACGCCTGGCCACACGGGCGCTGCGGTGGTGCTGAAGACGAGGGGGGCTGCTCCCCGGCCACCTTTGGGGGACCCCATCTCCGGTCCATCACCGTGCTTGGCTCCCCCCGCCCCCGCCAGCTGCCCACAATGGTGGGAGGGCAGGAGACTAAACTGCAAACTGCCTCCCTGGAGTCTTCCCTCCACGGCGACACGGGGTCCTCACGCTCGCTCGGCAGGGACGTCGTTGGGGACTCCAGGCGCTGTGACCCAGCCACGGGACCATTCACGGCGGCCGCACGCTGCACAACGCCACATTGAGGTCTGGCAGGTGGTCTTCCCGCTGCAGAGCCCCCAGGCCCTGCCCTGCCCGTGGCCTGACACGGGCCCGGTCTTCCCCGTCCTGTGCCCCAGCACCTTCATCAGCTAAATCCTTTTCCCAGGATAGGAGATACGGGGGCGAGGGGTGTGTTCTTGCCCCAAATCCCTCCCCGAATACCCCGGGAGGGCACGGCCAGAGGCCCCTGCAAGTGCAGGCCAAGTTCAAGTTCAGGGACAGCCTGAGCGTGCTCTGTGCTAAGTCTGAGAACATGGGACCATACCTCATCTGGAGGGACTGAAGAAGCCATGTGGGAGGTGAGATCTGAAAAGCCTGACTAGGGAGGAGGGTTCCTGGAAGAGGGAGCTGCATGTGCAAAGGCCCTGGGGCTGGGAGCGTGGGAAGAACTGAATGAGGCCACGTGGCTGGAGAGCAGAGAGGAGGGGGAGAGGGGGCCAGCAGGTCCCAGAGGCCAGCAGGGCAAGCCACACCAGGCCTCCTTGGACACGGATGGATCTGGGCCTTGGTCCTCCGTGGAAGTCTCTGAAGGCTTTTGAGCTGGGAGGGACGCGGTCTCCATGCTCTGTGTGGACACAGACAGAGAGACAGAGAGGATTCGAGGAGCCTGGCAGGAGGCGAGTGCCCCAGACCGGACAGTCTCCTGCTTCTGCAGGAGAGCGGTGCCTGATCCCCGGCTCACCCCACGGGAGGGCAGCCAGGCCCAAAGCCTCATCCAGGGCATCCCGACGGTGGGAAGACAGATAATGGCATCACCCCCGACGCTTGGGACCGAGACGCGAGAGGCACGTGTCTGGGAGGACCTGAGGGGCATGTCTCAGAACTAAACCTACGGAAGAGAGAACGGAAGAGAGAACGGGCGGTGAGTGGGCAGAGGCTCCTCTGTGAGTGACAGACCCCAGCCGCGCCTGCTCCCCGGGGCAGAAGCTGTTTTCTCGCTAGTGGAAACCCCCATCTTCCGGAAACCAGGAGAAACGCCCGCAGGCAGCAAGGCCGAGTTTGCCGCATCTGAAGGAAGTCTTCACGACGGCCCCGGGGCCGGGTGACCACCGGCAGCGGCAAGGCCTGCCAGGAAATGTGGTCTTTCCCCCAAGCCCCCCAGACTCCCCTCCCGTGAGGCCGGCCGGCCAGTGACGAGCCCCAACTTCACACGGCGCCCTGTGACCCGCGGCGTGTCGGGCACCCTGCAGAGACTGCATCGTTCAAATTCCCCGCTGGTTCCTTTCAACGTTTTCAACACGTTCCCAAGAGTTCGTGACCACCCACCGAGCGTTCTAGTTCTGGATTTCAGCTACCTCTGCCCAGCGTTCTCCAGGGTTAAAACTGTCACCGATCCAATGTCTAAAAAGTAGCGTAAACTAACCGTTGGCACTGAATTTTCCGATCTCCACCATACGTGTGTCATCTATCCATCAAGAGTGTTTAACACGGTAATTAACGAACCGCCTGCCCTGTTTAACACGGTAATTAACGAACCGCAGCCCTGCCAGCGGTCACGCACCACGTTCTCGACGGTGGGAGTTTTTGAAGTGTGTTTATTTTAGCCCGAACGCTGCTCCGAATTTCTACACCAGCAACACACTTCCCTCTCAGTAGCTCCATCTGCTAATTGAAATTTTGTTTGAAGAAACCATGGCAACACATGTTTTGCCATAACACAGTGTGGAGGAGTGAATTCCAGGTTCTTTGGGCAAGATCAAGCCTTGTGTAAAACACGAATGAAATCAAATTATGGGGGGAGGTATTTCCGAAGACCCCCCCCGCTCGGGCGTCTTGTGCCGAGTGGACCTTTACGACAGCACGTTTTTCAACTTGGGCCAGGTGGCTTGAGCTCGTCACCCGCTCTCATCTGTGGACTCGAATTAGCACCGGTCTTTGGGGGAAGCCCCTCCTATTCCGCCGTCCCCTCCCGGCCCCTCGCCCGAGGTTCCCTGGTCCGTCTTGCGGTGCTGCTCACCGTGCTCCCAGGAGGTTGAGCCACTGCGGGGGTGTGTGTGTGTGTGTCTGTGTCTGCGTGTGTCTGTGTATATGAGGCACATAAAGGTTCCGTACCTTCTCCCTCTGGTTCCCCCCCTCCAAGGCGGGTGTAATTACCCACCCTCCCCGAGACCCGCCTGCTGGCTGCCCCGACCCCCTGCTGCACCCCACGGCCATGAACACTGGGCACATGTCCCCTTCTCAGCCTGCCTGGGCATTCGGGGGGGGGGGGTCTCACAGACAAAGCCAACATGCCCTTTTTCAGAGGTATCCCTCAGAGTCCACGTGCAGGGAGCAGACGAAACTTACCCACGAGGGTGACTGCAGGGGGTTAAGGAAGAGATTATGTAACAATGTGGCCTGGAACCTGGGGGCTGCGGCAGAGCGGCCGTGCCCACCCCTGTCCGTAACCACAGAGAACCATGCATCCGGTGACAAGGGAGCCCTGCCCGTCCCTGTCCCTGTGCGCACCAGGAACCATGGGTGGGGTGACAGAGGAGTTGTGCCCACCCGTGTCCCCACGCCTCCCGGGGCGGGGGTTCTGTGGGGAGGGCCAACGTGGCCGGAGCGTGGTCACCAGCAGAGGGACACGGGCGGCCCGATTCCTTACCTGCTTCCCCCCCCCCTCGGATCTTCCCCCGGGGACCCATTGGAGGGCAGAGGGCAGGACCCCGTGGAGTCACCACACACGGTTGGGGACCCCACCAGGAGCCGACGGAAGGTCGAGGCACGGCCCTGCTCTAAGCCGGAGTCCGCCCTGTCATTACGAATTCAGGTCACCCCAAAGCACTACCCACACAGGCTCTCGATGAGCCCCCCCTGACTTCAGGTCTCTTCGAGTCGGGAGGCTGCCGTTTAACATTCTCGGTCCCGTGGCAGGCGGCGGGCGATCCGACCGCGAACGCCAGTTGTAACCGAAGGGGAATGTCTGGGTCTGATGGAGGGTCTGTCACGAGTCTGCGTTCATGGTCTTAAGGATATTTTTTTGTTTCGTGTGTGTTGGGGGTAAAAATGTGGTAATACTGAGGCTCTGCTCTGGACCCGCGAAATCGGCAACTCGGGCTGAGGCCCGGCCCCGGTGGGAGCGAGCCTGCGTCGTGTGTGCGCGCGTGTGCTCACACCTGCACGTGTGCCCGCACGGGTAAATCTTGAGGGGAAAACTACGAAACTTCTGGAAGTCTGGAAGCGTCCAGCGGCCCCGAGTGGCCGTCAGAGGGCGCCTGGAGCGGCGTGACGTCAGAGAGCAGGGCCGACCCGGCGCCAGAGCCTCCTCCCCGCAGCCCGACCCCACGCGGAATCCCGCGACCGCGTGCGGAGGACCCTCGGGGCCCCGCCCCACGGGGGGTGAAGACAATTTCAATTTCCTTTCATCGAGGTGTCCAAGGAGGACTGTGGCCCAGACCCCCAGGCGGATGGACCCCGGCTCCGCGCATGGGGGCCACGCGGGACGTAGCGGACCGGGCCCAGAGCCGGAATCCGCGCCTGGAACGCCTTAATGAGTTTTCTCAGGTGAGGTGATTTGCTTGATCCTGTCGAACTCGCTGCTTGTCAGTGGACTCAGATGGCTTCCGAAACGAGTATCTTGGGACGCCTGGGCGGCTTGGCTGGTTAAGCGTCCAGCTTCCTCTTAGGGCATGGTGTCTCAGTTTGTGGGTTCGAGACCTCCTCAGGGTCTGTGCTGACAGCTCAGAGGCCGGAGCCGGGATCGGAGTCTGCGTCTCTCTGCTCCTCCCCTGCCATGCTCTGTCCCTCAAAAATAAGTAAAACAGGGGCGCCTGGGGGGCTCAGTCGGTTAAGTGGCCGACTTTGGCTCAGGTCATGATCTCACGGTCTGTGAGTTCGAGCCCTGCGTTGGGCTCTGTGCTGACGGCTCAGAGCCTGGAGCCTGCTTCAGATTCTGTGTCTCCCTCTCTCTCTGCCCCTTCCTTGCTCGCGCTTTGTCTCTCTCTGTCTCAAAAATAAATAAACATTAAAAAAAAGAATGATTTAAAAAATAAGTAAAACATTAAAAAAATACATAAACAGTGATGTTTTTGGAGCGCCTGGGGGGCTCAGTCAGTAGAGCGTCTGACTCTTGATTTCAGTTCAGGTCATGATCCCAGCGTCGTGGGTTCCAGCCTAGGGTCAGGATCCTCGCTACTTGTGGAGCCTGCCTAACATTCTCTCTCTTTCTCTCTCTCTCTCTCTCTCTCTCTCTGGCTCACTGCCCCTCCCCCACTTGTGCACATGCACACGCGCTCTCTCTCAAAAGGTAAAAAACAAAAACAAAAAAACAAATATCCTTTTAAAACTCTGAAATCAAGATTCTTGCCTACCAGCGGCGGTCCAGCCTCGAGGGGGTCACTCGGGCCGGCCTGCGCGTTCCCAGCCCGCAGAGTGCTGGGGGTGTTGTTCCGAGGGCCTCCAGGAGGAAGCGTCTGCGGCGTGCCTGCCCTGCTGGGGCCAGACACCCTCTTGGACGGTGTCTTCTCACCTCTCCCAGGCGTCCCTGAGACGCAGCCCCGTTATCATCCGACTACTAAGGAAAGGGAGACAGCTCGTCGCCTTGTCCCACCTCGCGCCGGGGCTAGACCTGAGTCCAGAACATCCCAGGCCAAGCCGCGTGCTTCCCAGCCCCAAGGACGCCCACAGTCTGGCCCCTAGACGGTCCCCTCGCCTGGCAAGTGTGATCACGGGCCCGGACCTCGAGGTGGGAGAGTGCCCTGCGTGGCCCAGGGGGGGCCGGCCTGCTCGGGAGTCCTTAAAAGAGGGGGGGCACTTCCAACAGGGAAGGGGTGGAGGAGGGTGGGACCCGGGACGAGGAGCGCAGGTTGGCTCGTCCTCTAGATTAACTGGGACGCCGGGCGCCTTGGTGCCGACGGTGAGGGACGCCCCCAGCACGAGGCGAGTGGAGAACCCCCCAGTCCGACTCCCTTGCAGGGAGGAGGTGGTTTGGAAGCTCAGGAGGTGTGAACACGCAGGGATGGTTCTCAGGGCTGGCGACGGTCTGATTAAAATCAGAGTATTTGTGGGGCACCCGGGAGGCTCAGTAGGTTAGGCATCCGACTCTTTTTTTTTTTTTTCATTTTTTTAATGTCTATTTATTTTTGAGAAAGAGAGAGAGGGAGACACAGAATCTGAAACAGGCACCAGCCTCTGAGCTGTCAGCATAGAGCCCAACGCGGGGCTCGAACCCACGAACCATGAGATCATGACCTGAGCCAAAGTCGGCCGCTTAACCACCTGAGCAGGGTGCCCCTAAGCATCCAACTCTTGATGTCGGCTCAGGTCATGATCTCACAGTTCACGAGATCGAACCCCACGTAGGGCTCTGCTACAGCAGGACGTGGAGTCTGCTTGGGATGATCTCTCCCCCTCCCCTCCTCTCTCTCTCTCTCTCTCTCTCTCTCAAAATAAATAAAAATATTTAAAAAAATAAAAAACCAAACCAGTATTTGGGACATCTCATTATAAGCCATAAAAAGTAAAGGTAAGCAAACACAGAAAATACATCTTACTCATCCTTAGAATTTGGTTGATATCCGTCCATCCTCCGTCAACACCCCACACCCCACACATACGCAACACACTTACAAGTAAAATAAGCTTGGTGCCCCTAAGCATCCAACTCTTGATGTCGGCTCAGGTCATGATCTCACAGTTCACGAGATCGAACCCCACGTAGGGCTCTGCTACAGCAGGACGTGGAGTCTGCTTGGGATGATCTCTCCCCCTCCCCTCCTCTCTCTCTCTCTCTCTCTCTCTCTCTCTCAAAATAAATAAAAATATTTAAAAAAATAAAAAACCAAACCAGTATTTGGGACATCTCATTATAAGCCATAAAAAGTAAAGGTAAGCAAACACAGAAAATACATCTTACTCATCCTTAGAATTTGGTTGATATCCGTCCATCCTCCGTCAACACCCCACACCCCACACATACGCAACACACTTACAAGTAAAATAGCGATTTTGTCAAGCCTACTGTCTTATAATCTGAGTGTCTCCACTTACCAGCTCTTCAGAATGCTAAACAGGCTTTTGCAGCACCATATTTAATGGCCCGCTAGGATTTCAGTATATGAATGAGCCATAATTTGCCAAGCCCGTGAGCACACCCCGGCCCCCGGCCCCCGGCCCCAGCCTACCCCCGCTCGGAGCCGACGGCCAACGCCTGCCTAGTCCTTCATCCGGGAGCAGAATAAACGGTCAGCCTGTTTGTTATTTTTGAAGTAGACGTGACAACGATGAGCATTTTCGAAGGAAAAATGAAATACCCACCCCGTAACATTAGGAGATGACTCGCACGTTTATTTCAGGGACCAGGAAACCAGGTCTCAGAGGAATTCCATGACCCTTCTGAGGTCGTCTACGGCGGTGGAACCAAACCCCCGGCTGCCCAGGTCTGAGAGCACAGCCCGCGGTCCCGGCCCTCGTGAACGCACCGCAAAGTAAGAGCGAGTTTCCCTGGGGACGGCGGGGATCCCTCGGGCTTCCGTTGGGCCATCCTGGAGCTCCTTCGCGACTCTCTCAGACAAATGTGTGCCCATGGCCCTGGCCAAGACTCGGTGCCCCCCATCCAACCGCTTCTCTGCACAAGCGGCTCTCTCTCCCCAGGCGGGAATAACCGCCTGAGCCTCTCGCACGCCCACGGGTCGCCCAGAGTCCTACCGAAATGCCTTCTCTTTGACTTTCCTCCAGCCAAACCTGCTTTCCCTCAAAATTCATGGCTCCGGGGTCCCCCATCGGTCTGCTCAACCTTTGTCCCAAATTCTTGTATTCTGCCTTGCAAAAGCTGTTCTTCTCACTTAGAAATAGTGTTTATGTAACTTTTTTTTAACAATATATATATTTTGAGTGTTCATTTATTTTCGAGAGATAGAAACAGACAGAGCGTGAGCCGGGAAGAAGCAGAGAGAGAGGGAGACACAGAATCTGAAGCAGGTTTATTTCAGAGACTCGGAGCTGTCAGCACAGAGCCCGACATGGGGCTCGAACCCACAAACCATGACATCATGACCTGAGCCGAAGTCGGCCGCTTCACCGACTGAGCCAACGTAACTTTTGATGATTAAAATATAACCTGCGCTAATTTATCTGTTAAATGAATGCTCTTTTAAAAAAATTATCCTGAGAATACGAGTTTCACACAGAACGTGCATGCGTGGCCTAATGTTTAGTACGGACGGCTGTGTATATGGGGTCTTTCACACCCCATTCTCAGAAGTACCCTCTCTTCTTCCTGTGACCATCCGAACAAATGTCCCCCGAGGGCAGGGACATCACCGTGCTCACTGCTGTACCTCTGTGCCTAGACGGGACGTACTTCAGAAATACTGGTTAATTAATTATCTAGGCAGAGCGTCCCCCTTCATCGAGTGCTCAACCCTCTGGCTACTGAGTCGGTACTCAGTCCATTAAGGTGTCGTTATTCGGAACTGGGATAATACAGAACGATGGTCTGTGTCCGGCTGACTAGACCTGAGTATCGGCCCCAGGAGCCCTATTTCTGTGAGCTGGTCTTCCAAGACGACAAGACTCACAGGAAAAGGACAGTGTTTTCAACAACTGGTGTGGAAACTGACCAACGGCTTAAATGTGAGAACGCCCACGAGTCAGCAGCGGCAAATCTAACAACTCGATTGAAAAATGAGCAAAGGACTCGAATAGACATTTCTCCCAAGAAGATCAGCAAATGGCCAACGAGCACATGAAAAGATGCTCCGTGTCACTCATCATCAGGGAAATGCAAACCCAAACCACAGCGAGGTACCGCCTCACGCCCATTGGGAGGGCTACACACGCGTTGGGAGTGTCAGTTGGGGAAGATGAGAAAGTTCCGGAGATTGATGGTGGCGGTGGTCACAGACCCATACGTTTACAATGGTAAAAATTGTGAATTTTTTTTAATGTTTCTCCATTTTTTGAGAGAGACAGAGAGAGACAAAGCACAAGCAGGGGAGGGGCAGAGAAAGAGGGAGACACAGAGTCCCAAGCAGGCTCCAGGCTCTGACCTGTGAGCACAGAGCCCGACACAAGGCTCAAACTCATGAACCTCGAGATCATGACCTGAGCTGAAGTTGGATGCTTAACCGATATAGGCGCCCCTACATCATGTACATTTTAACACAACCACAAGAAGAAAAAGAATGGCAGGAAACCATAGAGAAACTCGAGTTCTCTGTTCCAGCTGCAACCTGACCTGTGGCCCCATGAGACATCCTTTTTTCCCAATAGTTTCCGTTGTTTGCAACCAACGTAATTCTGAGGCCCCCCACCCCCCGCCGGAGATCATGGAGAACGTGGTCCCGTTTCGCTGTCGAAACGAGGTAATACTGATGAACAATAAACGAATACATAGGCGAGAGGAAAGAAGGCTCGCCAGTCTTGTGAGCTTGGTGCCGGCCTCCCGTGTCCGCCCCGCTGCGGCTGAGACAGCGCCTCCGTGCCTTGGGAGACGGCGAATCCAGGGCGTGCGAGAACAGACAACAAGTTCCCCAAATTAATTGAGGACGGAAAAAATGTTTTCCCTGAAAACTAGCTACTGCGAAAGGGCGGTAAGCACGAGACAGAGCCAGGGAAAACAGCACATCTGCGAGTTGGCGCTACCTGGCCCCGCCTCGGTCACCATGGTAACTCCTCATATGCGGGTAAAAAGGAAACAAAAAGGCATTAACTTTTAATGCGGGTAGAGCTGGTTTAATCAGTCTCTGCCTGAACCCCAGACGTTTTTACAGAAAAAAAAAAAAAAGAAGAATAAGAGGGAAGGAAGGAAGGAGGAAGGAAGGAAGGAAGGAAGGACTGAATCACGGCATTTTAATGAGGACATTATGAATTACTACAAAAATTAGAAGCCGTGGGTAATTGGAACTGGTATGTTGCAGCCTCAAAACGAACCAGTCACGTGGACTCTGAAGTTGACAAAAATGAAATATTTTTGAGGAACTGACTCATCCAGGGCATTACTGAGGACGAGGACACTGTAAATGAGAATACGAATGGGAAGCTAGGCATTCAAGTTATGGTTCATGCTTTTTTTTTTTTAAATGTTTATTTAGGGGCGCCTGGGTGGCTCAGTCGGTTGGGCGTCCGACTTCGGCTCAGGTCATGATCTCGCGGTCTGTGAGTTCGAGCCCCGCATCAGGCTCTGTGCTGACAGCTCAGAGCCTGAAGCCTGTTTTGGATTCTGTGTCTGCCTCTCTCTCTGCCCTTCCCCTGCTCATGCTCTGTCTGTCTCTCAAAAATAAATAAATGTTAAAAAAAAATTAAATGTTTATTTATTTATTTTGAGAGAGAGACAGAGAGCGCAAGTGAGGGAGGGGCCAAGAGAGAACCCCAAGCAGGTTCCGGGCTGTCAGCGCAGAGCCCGACTCTGAAGTAATGGACTCTGAAGCCACTGAAGCAGAAGAGGCATAAAGAAACCACTATGGTCTCTATCTCTGAGAGCGAGTGCCGTGGGGCACTTCGGAAAGTCCCGCCTCCTAGAGTCAGTCTAGGTCCTAAATTGAGTGTTGGTTTTATTCTCGTCCTTTTAATTTTACGCGCGCATTAAATACTGTGTTTCACATCTAAGATTCATTTCACAATGAAATTTTATGTTAAGAAATGAATAGGCAGGGGCTCCCGGGGGCCTCAGTCGGTTGAGCATCTGACTCTTGGTTTCGGCCAGATCTCATGGTTTGTGAGTTCGAGCCCTGCATTGGGCTTGGCTTCTCTTGCTTAGGATTCTCTCTTTCTTCTTCTCTCTCTGCCCCTCCCGCATTCTCTATCCGTCCGTCTCTCAAAATAAATAAATAAACTTAAAAAAAAAAAAAAAGAATGGGTAGGGGCACCTGAGTGGCTCAGTTGGTTAAGCATTTGACTCTCGATTTCAGCTCAGGTTATGATCTCACAGTTTGTGGGACAGAGCCCCGAGTTGGGCCCCGCGACGAGCGTGGAGACTGCTTAAGATCCTCTCTCTCGGGAGGGAGACAAACCACAAGAGACTCTTAAATACAGAGAACAAACTGAGGGTGGATGGGGGAGGTGGGGGAGAGGGGAACGCGGGTGACGGGCATCGAGGAGGGCGCTTGTGGGGATGAGCGCTGGGTGTCGTATGGAAGCGATGAACCGCAGGAATCTACCCTGAAAGCACACTGTACACGCCGTAGCAGCCAATTTGGCAATAAATTATATTTAAAAAAATATTCTCTCCCTCTCTCTAAAAAAACAAAAACTAGGTAGAAGAAGTTCACATGAGGCCTGGGTCTGGGCCAGTCTCGAGCAGGGAGAGTACAGGCGGCCGTTGAGAGGAAAAAACAGCTCCGGAGACCCGGCCGCCCTCGGACTCGCCAGGAGGGCTTGTGGAAACACACGAGCCCTGGCGTTTCCCACCCAGCAGGTCCGAGGGGGCCTGGGAATCTGCATTTCTGCTGCCGCTGCTCTGGGGCCCCCCTCGGGGTGCCGCGTGCCGTCTGGGTCGCCCCGGCAGGTGGCTTCTGCTTGCAAAGGCGTGTGTTTTTGTAAACGCCAAAACTCACTCACTCCGTTTTCCTTTCCCTCCAGCGTCTCCCCTTCGATTTCATTTTTGTTCTTGCCTTTTTTTGAGTTTTACGTGACCCAGTTAACAGGCTCGGATCCCTGGGAAATCCCAGAATTATAGAATTTTCCTTTTCTCCCAGGGTACCAGGGATGTTGCGCTTAGACCGCAATAAGAAATACATGAGGGGCCCTGGACAGCTCAATCAGTTAGGCGGCCTGACTTCAGTTCACGTCATGATCTCACGGTCTATGAGTTCGAGCCCCGCGTCGGGCTCTGTGCTGACAGCTCAGAGCCGGGAACCGGCTTCAGATTCTGTGTCTCCCTCTCTCTCTCCCCTTCGCCCACTCGCTCTCTCTCTCTCTCTCTCTCTCTCTCTCAAAAATAAGTAAACATTAAAAATTTTAAATAAAAAGTATATGAAATCTACCAAAATTAAACAGACATTCTGTGAACCTCTTCTGTGGATTCAGTTCTGTGTTGAACCCGTAACACAAAGTCTGCAACAAGCCTGATTACGACAAGTTACATCAGTGTTTACTTCCCGGGTTTTCAGGGTCCCTCACTCCTACCAAAGAGTATTTCCTGGTAAGTATCTTTAATCCTGGATTCAGGAAAGGTGTTTTCTTGTTTCCTGCTTTCTTGCTAGCAGTTCTTTTTTTCTTTTTCTTTCTTTGCCAACTTGAGAGTTACTTATGAGAAATCCCACATTTCGGGATAACCCCTTCCCAGCCCCGCGGCTGGGCTCTGTCCCTGGAGCCCCGGCCCACCTCCTCCCGCCCTGCTCACGGCCCTGGAGCAGGAGAGACCCGAAGCAGCAAGAGTAGCCGCAAGCCGCCCCGTGGCTGTCGCCAGAATTGCAGCGGAGACGGGCTCCGGGACCCAGGCTTCAGCCCCGACACCGACACCGTGGTGTGGACTGCTGGGTCCAAGGGCTCCTGTTTCGGAGCCGACTTTCCTCACGTCGTCTGAGGACGTCACTTAAACATCTCTCTTTCAACAGCTGGAAATGCCTTTTTGTTTTTTTGTGGGTTTTTTTAGCGTATTTGTTTTTTTGAGAGAGAAAGCGAGAGAGCAAGGGAGGGCAGAGAGAGGGAGAGAGAGGCACTGTCAGCACAGCACAGAGCCCAACTCGGGGCTCAAACTCACAAACCGTGACATCATGACCTGAGCTGAAATCAAGAGTCAGACGCTCAACCGACTGAGCCCCCCAGGCGCCCCAGAAATGCCTTCTTATGAAGAGTAGGCTTGCTTTGCCCTCCCAGAGAAGGAACACCGATTTCTCTATTTCTTTACACGCATGCATTTTCCGTGGGTTACTGTGGGCATGCCAGAGGCCAGGTGGTGTGCCCTGAAATTCTCCGTGTCCCTTAGCGGTCCCAGGAAGCCATGTGAGGAGTGCAAACCGGTCATTGCTGCCCCATCAGGCCGCGCCCTCTCTCTCATCCCCACCGTGGGTCTCCACCGTATCTACAATATAACCCGGCCTCGTCACCAAGCCCCGCGTCCCTGGAGACCTAGGTCCTGCAGGTCCCGTGCTCTGCTCCTCGCGCCTCTCCCCGGGCTGTCCCCTTTCCGGGCAGCGGTAAACTCCACAGCTGATCCTCAGTGGGCCTTTTCTGGGGACCTGCTCTGACCCAACAGCCACCCAGCCACCTGTCCATCGGTCCCATCACCAGCCCGGTTTTCTGCTGACACCCACGTCTACCTGGAGTCTCCATCTTTGCCGTCTGACCGGCCCTGTTCTAGCACCTGCTGCTGCCGTGCTGGGGTACCCGTCGGCTTGGTTCCACGGTGGTCTGGAACGATTGTGAAAATAAATGATGCTCAAATATACATATATATATATATGTTAGCTTCCTCTGGATAACAGAAGTAAATTCGCAGATCCCAGACACTCGAGAGAGAAGGTAGTCGAATTCACAGAATTGACCTCTCTGCGCCCGTCCATCTGTACTCGGCCTCCCCCTCGAAATACACACGCAGCCCGGTGTTAGAAAACAGGATCACGTCGCATTTCACAGGTAGTGTTTTCTTGTTGTAAATGTCATTGCAGAGATAAAGTGTTACAAACACCGCCCGCATGACCCGTCGCTGGCGGGGCTCGGAACTCCCCCCCGGAAGTCATCTTGATCCCTAAAGTAAGTTCATCATGAGGCTTCTTCTTGCCTGACACCTGCCGGCGATAAGAACTCGAGATACTGAGTTTTTCCTGTTTTCTCTTCAAAAGAAAGATGCTCCAGCATTTCCGTCTCTCCTTGACGTTGGAGGAGAGACTCGTTACTGTCGGGGAAGGTCTGCAGGATGACGGCACCGGCCAGCCTACCGGCGTCAGCGGCCGAGCCGGGGAACGAGTTCGCTGGCCTCTGTTTCCCTTGATCGGAATGACTCGCTGCCTGAGAACATCGATCTTACCTCTCTTTGTAGTGAATTTCGACGCCAGGGCCTGCACTCCGGGAGCACCCACAGGGGGCCGCAGAGCCTGTGACACGGGCGGGCCCAAGAACCACGGCGTCCCAGGGGCGAGGCTCAGCGGGGGACCCTGGGTTTCCGGCGCCCTTGCAGAGGCCCACCTCACGTTAGCCTGTCCCTGAGCCTGGTTTTGTCCGGCAGACAGATGACGGGCCGGGCCACTTGGCAGGTGCGACCCGTCTCTCTTGCACGAGGCTCCCTGCCCGTCCCCAGCCAACTGCAAGTTGGAGGATGCCACTCTGAGACCCTTGCCAATACTTGCCACTTCATCGGTGTCCTGGTAGGGGGTTTCAGGAGCAAAGCTTCCCCGGACACTCGGAAGGAGTAAGCCGTGAAAGTGTAAGTGAGTTAGCGATAACTTTATATACGTAATGACAGCACCGAATAAGGCCACATATGGTGGAATGTTCTAGAGCGGTGGGTGTTAAAACTCAAACGTGCATGTAGATAAAAGCCCCACCCACCTGCAAATACATTTTAAAACGTACGCAATTGAAAATATAACAATTACAAATAGGAATTAAGGTGTTGCCATGATCGATGGCTTCTGCCTTTGTTTTCCTGCTCACCAGAGTCATTTCAGACTATCTCTGAGTGCTCCAGTGGCCTGAAAAGCACAGACAGCGTTAAGCTTGCAACAATGAACATTTCCTGGACAGAAATCGGTCCTGGGCTGAAATCAAAGACTGCCCACCTGCCCACACGCCCCGCGGACCACCCATCTCCCCCGGGCACTTCCTGGAAAGTGGGCGCCGCTCTGGGGAGACTGGCCATCGCCTGCACGTACACCCCGTCCCCCAGGCTGCTCGAGACAACCTCGCAGAGAGGCCCTGACAATACTCCGCCCTTCTGGAAGTTTCTGGAAGTGTAAATCCCAAGTCGCCGGCATGCTGGGAGAAACTCAGAGTAAAGGCATCTGGACATTGACAATAAATCACATGAAATTCTTGCAGTGAACCCTGTGAGAGTTTCTCCAGCCATCCCCAGAGCACGCTGACTCTTCTTGCGTGGCTTTCTGTGGGTCTTCCTGATCACGAGCACAGATGGGGACAGAAGTGACCACTTAAATGCCAAATGACTCTGCCCACGATCGGGCAAGCCAAAAACGGTTAGGAGTGACTCAGCACCCACCGCACACCAGGCAAGGAGTCGGCCCCGGGGAGACAACGATGAGTCAGACCCTTGCTTCACGTCGTACACGGTCTGTACGTTTAGTTTAGACTAACATACGAATGATTAACTTTAAGGCACTGAAAACAAAGTGGCAGTTACAGACGCTTGTTTGGTACAGGTGTCAAAGTCCACTTGAGCAAAAATGGCACTTGCTGCAGTGGTATTGGGTGACGCACGAAATTATTGGTGAGTCTGGGCAATCAGGTGTCACAAGGCACAGAAACCGCAACAACCCAAAGGTCTCCGTGACCAAATTCCTACAGTGTCACCTAAGGTTGCTGTCATTCCAACTACCTCCCGTGTCTGGGTGTCTCCACTCAAGATTCACCTTCTGGCAAGGAAAGATGTGTTTGTTCTAGCTTGTGTCATCGAGCCCTGCAGTTGGGGGACAAAGTCCCCTGGGTGACAGCCCAGGAACCGCGTGGAGTCAGGGTGGAAGCGTGCCTTCCAGTGCGCGCACAGAACCGTCTTTCCACCGCATGTCCCAGGGGCGAGTACCGCGAGCTCGCTCAGCTGCCGTGCGCTGGAATGCAGCCCGAGCCGACGCCTGGCGGGTGTGACCAGAGGGAGACCTGGGCCAGCGGGGCTGCACGCGAGGTTGGTTGTGGCACACGGGACACATGGCTGGGGCCTAATGAGCTGCACGGTTTGGGGCCCCGGAGAGCAGAAGGAGATTCTGGCGGTTGTTCATTGGTCCCCTGGAACTTGCATGTCCCTCCTCCAGCGAGGGGCTGTGGTTAGCCTCCGCCGAGCACGTATGTCCTTGGTCCTCGCCGAGCACGTATGTCCTTGGTCCTGTGTCTCTTCCGACCAGTGACTTAGTCCCACGTCCCTGGCACCTTCAGAACACAGACCGCGGATGGGACCCGTGTGAAGGACGCGTGCACACAGGGTGGAGGGTCCCCACCGCACTCTCGGCTGCCACCCTCGCCCCCTTCCTGTCACCCTGCGCCCCCCTCCCTGTCCGGTAGCAGTTATCAGGATTGTCCCAAAGACCCCAGAGGGCACGAACGTAGCAACGGCAGCCCCTCCTGTTCTCGTTAAACTAGAAACTGATGCACGCCCCACATCCCCGCCCTGCGAGGGCACCCAGCCGTCCCCAGCCGGGGTCACGGGGCGCCCGTCAGCCCAACACAGGCGCTTCCTGGTGCCCTCGGGGCCCTGCGGGCCCTGCTCTGTGCTGACTGCTGTCCTCATATGACACGTATACACCATGTGTACACACCACACACACACACGTAGCACATATACACACATACCACACACACCATGTACATCCACCCACACATATACACCCCCCAAGCGCGCACACACACACACACACACACACACACACACACACACCCCAGACAGGTTAAATATGAGTCCCAGTGACTCAGCTGGGGGCCAGGGACATAGGACATGGACCCGAGTGGTGAGGTGACAGGTACTGGACATGCTTCAAGCAGCGCTGGCTCTCCCAGCCTGGGCCAGGGCCCCAGCGCTTCCCGGAGCCCCCGGGCCACCCAGCCCGGGGCTCTGGTGGTCAGAGGGGTCTACCTGGATACAGCAAAGAGGGGGCCAGGCCACTCTATCCTGTGGCCTCCTCCTTTCTGATGAGATTTAAGGTCTCCTGAGGAGTCTGCCTTCAAGGACAAAAACAGAGGAGATACGGGAGAAATGTTTGCCCCCCCTGATGTTGGGGACAGGGCCTGCCCACCCAGAGCTCGCGGGTGCTTACGTGTTAAATCCCCTGGATCGACACCAGCTTTGACGGAGGAATTTCTTGTGGCACAGACAGCAACTTTTATTAAATTTTTTTTTCAACATTTATTATTTTTGAAAGACAGAGAGAGAGAGAGAGAGCACACAAGCAGAGGAGGGGCAGAGAGAGAGGGAGACACAGAATCCGAAGCAGGCTCCAGGCTCCAAGCTGTCAGCACAGAGCCCGATGTGGGGCTGGAACCCACGAACCGGGAGATCATGACCTGAGCCGCAGTTGGCCGTCTGACGGACTGAGCCACCCAGGCGCCCCAGCAACTTTTATTTTTGATAAAGCCATGCTTAAATTTATAAATCATACTGAGTTTTTTTTAACGTTTATTATTTTTGAGAGACATAGAGACAGAACGTGAGCAGGGGAAGGGCAGAGAGAGAGGGAGACACAGAATCCGAAGCAGGCTCCAGGCTCTGATGAGCCATCAGCACAGAGCCCGATGTGGGGCTCGAACTCACAGACCGTGAGATCGTGACCTGAGCCGAAGTCGGCCGCTTAACCGACTGAGCCACCCAGGCACCCCGAGTTTTTAAAATGTCTTGCTTCTAAATAATTTCAAATTTACAGGAAAGATTGCAATAATGATTCAGAGAAGTCTCGCTCATCCTTTAACCCGGACTGACCAGTATCTCACGTCCTGCACCATCCGCCTCATCATCTTCTCCCTGCCTCTTTCTCCCTCTGTCCACTCACAGGCACACGCAGAGGGACGTCCTCGTTCCGAGGACATATACTGTGTGTGTGTGCGCGCGCGTATCTGCACACGGAGCGCTTTTGATACATGGCGACTCGCAGCGCCTGTGAGAAACACGGACGCGCACCCCCAAGTGTGTCCTCGGCAGGAATGCGGACACGCCTACTCCGCCGCGGCGCGCTTAGCACGTTCAGAAAATTTCACGCTGACATTTCATCTCCTGCACCGTCCCCCAAGTGTCTCAAAAAATGTCTGTCGTGTCCTTTATAAACGTGGTGTTCCGGGTGCAGGATCGCACGCTGCATTCAGCTAGCTCCCGCGGCTCCTGCGGAGGGACCGACCCTCAGCCTTCTGTTGCTGTCACCGGACTGCCCCTCTTATCCGCTGTGTCCTCACTGTGAGACTGACTACGCATTTGTGGCTGCAGTGCTGTGGCTTCTCAGGGTCACGGCTGAAGGCACGAGGTTGTCGCCTGCCCTGCGGGAGCCGCGCTTGGTTAAGGCGTCGTCCAGTTTTCCTCTTTATGATTTCTCCTTTTGTAATCCGTGCACGTATCTGCGTGGGAAATTGACGTACCTCCTCCCAAACTATCAGAACGAGACGAGACAGTGTCTGCAAGGGATCTGGCATACCAAAAGTCCTTCCCTAAATTCTCAACAGCATCAGGACTGGGGACGTCCTGGCCCTCCAGGGTGACATGACGGAGGGCTGTCGCTCACGGCCCCAGGATTAAGTCGCGTGATTTTGAGGCTGTATGCTGATCCGGGATTTCCGTCCTGTTTGGCAGATTTCTTTCTTCAGGCAGGCCTCTCTCTCTTCCAGTGAAATTACTTTACTCCCTCGTCCCACCTAAAAATCGAAGCCCCTGTCCGCGGTGCGGCGCGTCTCCGTGGCGAGCTCCTAGTGAGGTGATGAAATGGAACCAGCTCCTCAGCCCTCCAGCGTCTGCCTTCTCCTAACATTTTACTTTTCACCGCCAGATAAACCTCTGAATGTTAGGTCTGGGGTGAAATCTGTCCCCTTCGGGGGAAGGACCGCGTGACCTGTGGCGGAGGCAGCCTGGCCTCTGCGCCCCGGCAGGGGGGCACTGCCCGCCTGGCCCTAAGGGTGCCCCACGGCTGTCAGGCTGCACTCCGGCACTCCGAGGTCCGGAGAGTTCCAAACAGACGTGTACGGATCACTTAAAGGGAAGGATGCCTCTCGGATCCCCGGGGTTAATCTTAGATCTAATCCCCGCATTTTTGTTACAAGGTCACAAACAAACACAGAATAAGGTTTAGCTCTTTTAAACAATTAACAACAAGAAAAATATTGATTAGATACAAACTAAACTAACTTCAGTTTAAATGCAAACTAAATGGACTTTAATTTAATGGGATGGGCACTGTCGCTTTGCTGAAACCAGTCATGACCGGCAACACATACATGGTCGAATCTTGAGTGCTGGCTCTTTGGAGGCTGGCATGACTTCCCAGCACTTTGGGCTTTTCGATACTTCCAATTGTGATAATTGTGATTTACAATAAAAAATAAATATATACTTGAGGGGCACTTGGGTGGCCCAGGCGGTTGGGCTTCGGCTCAGGTCATGATCTCACAGCTCATGAGTTCGAGCCCTGCGTCGGGCTCTGTGCTGACAGCTCGGAGTCTGGAGCCTGCTTCGGATTCTGTGTCTCCCGTTCTCTGCCCCTTCCCCACTCACACTCTGCCTCTTTCTCTCAAAAATAAACTTAAAAATTTTTTAGAAAATATATATATGCTTGGTCTAACCTAGTCCGAGCACAGGACTCCAAAAATTCTTGGAATTTCCCAAGTGCGAGAGTGCGGCGGGTGTCTCTTGTTATGTTAATGAGGCACTTTTCGGAATGCCCCTGGGCCCCACGGGCGGGGGCCGGTTGCCTGGAGGACCAACCAGGTGATTGGAGTGTCGGAACTTTCAGCCCCACCCCCTGACCTCTGGGTCAAAGATTTAATCCTTCTTGCCTGGGTAAGGAAGCCTCGGAAACCCGCAAGAACTGGGTGTGGAGGGCTTCCCGGGCGGTGAACGTTTGGAGGTTTGGAGGGAGCGGTGCGCCCGGAGAGGGCGGGGAGGCTGGGCGTCCTTCCCCACCGCTGGCCCTGACTCTCCGTCTGGCTGTTCCTGACTTCTGTCCTTCGATGGTAACCGGCGATCTGGTGAGTAACCCGTTCCCTGAGCTCTGTGAGCCGCTGTAGCAAATGACAGGAGCCCTAGGAGGGGCTGTGGGAACCCGGGATCTGTAGTCCTTCGGCCTGGAGCTCAGTGACCGCGTGGCTTGTGATTTTCAGCCTGAGTTGGAGGAGGAGCCCCGGCCCGTAGCCGGTTGGTCAGAAGCACAGGGGACAGCGTGGGTTTGTGACCAGCAGCAGGTGAAGGGGGGGAGGGCGGGCACTGGTCTCTTGGGACCTCACTCTGCGCTGTCTCCCGGTGTCCACTCCAGGTGTCATCGGTGGATGGCGTGGGACGGAGTTGAGCTGTAGGATGGACACCAGGGGGCGTCTGAGAGCGGCTTGGGGGTGCGGGGGCACCCCTCCCTGCACACTTACCCTGCTGGGACGGGTGACCAGGGACAAAGACAGATCTCTTCCCACCTACTTTCTCTGACAGCTGCAGACCTGCCCGTGGCCCCTGTTGCTTTCATTAGTCACAGTCTGTTTGGTTCTCATCGGCCATCACAGTTAGTAGGGACTAAAAACAAGCCGAGATCCTACAGGTGTCGCAGAGCTAATTCGTTCACGGACCCGCCCCAAATGGAGGCGGTCTGGCAGGGCGCCCGGGGAACGAGGGACGGGTGCTCTTTCCTAGCGCCTTCGGTTCACATCTCTGAATACCTTTCGTAAGAAAGATGCCATAGTCGGATAAGTGATTAACAAAAATCTTTTTCACCCATGAAAAATTCACAGAAAATGTTACAATGAGAATAGAGACAATTTGATCGGGTAGCCAGATCTTCAGCTTACGGGGGGCGGGGGGCGGGAACGTGTGGACCAGACGGGTGGAGAACTGACTTGGTGGAGAACTGACTTGCTCGCACTTCTCAGGGGGCGGGGCACTGTTGTCACTGCCCGTGTGAATCCCCGTCACCCGCCCTCCCAGCCCCCACTTCACCTCTACGTAACCGCGAGCACGTGTTCTAGATGGAACCTGGGGGGATGAATATAAATCACATTTGTAAAATACATAATGTCATTTTTCCATATATTTTCAGTATAGGGAAAAAAATTCCAGTTTTCATTTACATAAGTGATATTGAGTTATGCATTTAATTTTTTTAAAACTTTTTTGCTTAACTCTTTCTGGATCTAACCATGTTGGCATGTAGAGAGACAGGTAGGTACAGAGATCAGTAGAGGTATGAACCTTACGGATCTGGGCGAGCTGTGTCCTGGGAGGTAGAACCCGCGTGGGCTTGTGTAGGGAATACGCATTCTTAATTTCACTCGACACTGCCAGGCTGCTTCCAGAAGGGATGTATCAGCTTATCCTCCACCAAGAGACCAGGAGTGGTCCCGCGCCCTAGTGTCCTTACTAACACTTGGGTGTTATGATTTTTTTTGCCCATACAGTGGGTTTAAGGAAGTAGCTGTGGTTTTTGTAATTTGTATTTCTCTGATTACAGAGAAGTTTGGTCGTATCTTCATACACTCTTAGTCTTTCAGGTGGATTCCTTCTGTGAATCGCCCACTTATATCTTTGGCTGACTTTCTGTTGAATTTCTGTTTTTCTTTTTCTTTTTCTTGTTTTATTGATGTTCTTAGTAGAATCTTGATCTGAGTTCCATGTTGGAAGACAGGGCAAATCTCTCGTGCAAACGCCTGATGAAGTTGGCATAAATATATTTTGTCTCCCCTCTGATACTGCGGTCCAATCTCAGCGTCCCTGTTGAACCGAATTATTCACTCTTCTCGAAGTCCAAACCGGTAATTGTTTGCGGACGGTTACTGTTGCAGGAATGTTCTGCCTCTTGTGATCCCAAGGTCATAAAGACCTCCTCCAACACTTTTATCTTTAGCCTCATAGTTTACTTTCTCTCGAATTTTCTCCACACAGTGAAACACTTTTCTCAAACGTACTTTCCCTACTGCTGCATCAACCATCCACCCCCACGCTTCGTGGGTCTGTTTCTATGCTCCTTAATCTGCACCACCGTTTTGTTTTTCCCAGATTCTCCATCACTTCCAAAATTGATTTAGCTATTTGTGGATCTTTATTCCTCCATATAAATTTTGTTTGTTTATTTTTAGAGAGAGAAAGAGCGAGCAGGGGAGGAGCAGCGGGAGGGAGAATCTTAAGCAGGCTCCACGCTCAGCATGGAGCCCCATGTGGGGACTGATCCCCACGACCCCAGGATTATGACCTGAGCCGAAATCAAGAGTCGGACACACAACTGGCTGAGCCACCCAGGTGCCCCTCCTCCATATAAACTTTAGAAAAAGCTTTCCAGCTTCCCCAAAAGACTCTGGGATTTTTATTGGGATGCAATGAACGTACACATTTGCTGGGAGAGTGCTAACGTCTTGTGGTTTACGTTGGCAGTCACTGTAATTGTGATACTTTCTTCCATTGGCCTAGAGCTTCTGTTGTCTCCTTAACAATCGTGCGCATTCTCACTAGGTAGTCTTGGATACTTTGTAGCAGTGTTTGCAGCTTTTTCACCTCCCGGCACCCCTAGGAAATGATCCACAGGGGATGAACCGGGCTGGTACTGTTTACAATCTTAAAGGAGACGTGTCCAAGATTTCTCCATTAGATGGGTGTTTGTGTGGAGTTTTGGTGTGTGGCTTCTATCATGTAAGAAAGTTGTCTTCTGTGCTGATAACTTGCATTACAAATCAGATGATTTCTCTGCATGCATTCACAGGGCGTTTTCGTTCCTTTTGTCCATCGTGTGTGGATTACATGGACAGGTTGGCTCATTGCTGTTTTGGTTTTGAGACCAATTCTACTTCATGTGGTTTTTCACACGTGAGGGTCACGGGGCCAAATTCACACCCACATTCAAAATAGAACGGCTCTCCGTTATGCTTTTCTTGTTCTCTTATTACTCTCCTCGGATTCCGGGGTCAAGGTTATATTAGCTTTGTAAAAGTTTGATGATCTCCCCCCCTTTCTAGTGTCTGGACCAACTCGCCTCAAGATCTGTCTTGCCTAGGTTTTCAAGTTAGTATCTGGTTCAAAGTCGCGTTCATGGTTGAGACCAGCATCCTTCCAATGCAGCCGGGGCTGGAAACCTGGAAGCATTCCACGGATTTCACTGCACCTGTGACGCTGCACGTGATTTAGTTCTCTCCCATCAGATTTACTTCCGTGAGACGTGAATCGAGAACGAAGATAAAAGGGGAGACTGTCAGGTGACCGTTGCTGCATAGTAAACTACCTCCTCCCCCAAATTAGTGACTGAGAACAATGACTGATTATTTCTCATGATCCCGAGGGGCGGCTGGGCGGTTCGGCGGTTAGTTCCTGTCCTCATGTTTCTAGGTCTCACCCGGATGCTGCATTCGGCGCCTTGGGCACATGTTTGGCGGCTGGCGCCAGTGGACGGCTGGGCCTCTTAGTTCTCTCCTGACCTGTTCACGCGATGACCCGCACCCCGGGGCAGCATTCCCAGAGGGAGAAGGCAAAATCCGCCACCCCTCTTATGAACTAGCCGGAGAAGTCCCTTAATGTCCCTTCCACATTTTGCTCAACGCGAGTCACAAGGCCAGGCCAAGGGTGGGGGAGCGGACTCCACCTGCTGACCGGGGTCTAAAGTCACACTGTGACCCAAGGGCATGCATCCTGAGATGGGAGGTATTTGTGTCCATAAATTAAGCTTTCCGAGGACACGCACCTGATTTTGCTACTGCGGGGGGTGGTGAGAAGAACGGGATTGGAGCAGACCGTCCTGGTGATGGCGTCTTAATCTCTGCCACCGTCCTAAATTTTTCACCAGCTGCAAGGATGAGTACCTTAGTGTGGACTCCCTTCCCTCCCGTCCGTCTTCTGGTCACGCTGGCTGCTGAGTTGTTAATAAGCGTTGCTTTAAATCCTCAGTCAGGGCCGCCTGGGTGGCTCAGTCAGTTGAGCGGCCGACTTCGGCTCAGGTCATGATCTCACGGTCTGTGAGTTCGAGCCCCGCGTTGGGCTCTGTGCTGATGGCTCATCAGAGTCTGGAGCCTGCTTCGGATTCTGTGTCTCCCTCTCTCTGCCCTTCCCCTGCTCACGCTCTGTCTCTATGTCTCTCAAAAATAAGTAAACGTTAAAAAAAAATTTAAATCCTCAGTCAATAACAATACGTCGTGAGCTTTGTCCAGAATTTATTTCCAGTCCTTCATTCAACAATTTGCAAACAGCAAAGTTTTCTTCCGGAATCCAGTGCCGATTTTGAGACTGCCATTGTCCATTGTTCGTTCCTTTGTAGGAGCGACCTGGCCTCTCTCTGGAAGCTCCTGGAACTTATTTGTCTTTGGTGTTCCTGAATTGCACTATAGCTTCTCCGTGGTTACATTTTCTTCCCGACACCGTTCAGCCCTCTACAAGTCCTTCCAACCTGAAGTCTTTTATCTTCCCTTCAAACCGGGGGAGTCACATTATTTGTGTTTCCTGCTCTCCTCTGTTTATTTTTTCCGCCCCCTTGGGACTGCTCTCCTCAGGACGATTACCTCATACCCACCATCTCTCGCTCCCTTCCCGACGCTTCCCCAGGCTGACACTCAACCCTATCGTCTAGCCCACCGATTTGTTCTTTAGTATCCACGACGCTTTCAGTTGATGCGTTTTTTTGTTTTGTTTTGTTTTGTTTTTGGACTCATCCTCAGGCTGCAGTTATTAATACCTTTTCATCTGTTTCATGGTATATACCACTTACATTCATAATTCTAAAAAAGTCAATCATAGGTACAAAACAAAAAAGTTTAAAGTCTCTGATGAAATACGATGTCGGCTTAGGAGTAAGATTTAGCAAAGCGGAGGGAAATGGGGTGCCCCCGGAATGGTGGTGGGGTCCGCGGCAGTGCAGGACTGCAGGGAACACCACGCTGGGCGGCCGGGCTCATCCCCAAGGCCGCTGGTCTACTTTGTACCGTGGTATTGTAGTGCCTACAAGCTCCTGCCCCAGCCTTAATGATGACATTTCTTCTTGAAGCCTGATCTCTGTGAGACGTCATGACAGAAAAGCTCTCTAAAGGCCCGAAATCTGATGGAAGCCATGCTAGGTTTCTAAGTCGGCAAGGCTGCAGGTAAACTCTGCTTACACCCGACGCCTGGTTTATGGCTCCTCGGCCCGCACGGCCCATGAGTAGCCTAAAGGAAAACATCGTGTCCTTAAGAAATTGATCAATGCAGCGCGCCTGGGTGGCTCAGTCGGTTAGGTGTCCAACTCTTTTTTTTTTTTTTTTTTTTGAGAGAGAGACAGCACGTGAGCAGGGGAGGGGGAAAGAGGGAGACACAGAATCTGAAGCAGGCTCCAGGCTCTGCTGCTGTCAGCACAGAGCCCGACGTGGGGCTCAAACTCACGAACCGTGAGATCATAGCCTGAGCTGAAGTCAGACGCTTTAGCTGGCTGAGCCACCCAGGTGCCCCAGACGTCAAACTCTTGATTTAAACTCAGGTCATGATCCCAAGGGTGTGGGATTGAGCCCGGTTTCGGTCCATTTCTGGAGCCTACTTGGCTTTCTCTCCCTCTGCCCCTCCCCCACACACTCCCTCTCTAAAAAAAAAAAAACACAAAAAACACCCCAAACAATCAGTGCTCTTGCTCCCTACTTTCCAGGACATTAAACAAAACTCACGATTCCTGCCTACGTGTTTATGTACAGCCTTTTTGAACCTTTGCAAGAATATACTTTCGATATACTGACTTTGGGATCTTTATGCAAAAAAGCATATAGCCGTGTAAAAGGTATTCCTTCTCCAGGGCACTATGGTCCCTCTGAAGAGCGTATTTCGCAGACAGCTAGCCCGGTTTCCTCCTTTTATTAGAGTGCTTTCGGGTCGGTTTGGACCAACAGTGCAGAGAAGTGTCTTCGCTATCCGCGGCCCTTTTCTCGTCAAAGGAACTTATTCTTTGAATGTGTTTGAATTGCAGTTAGACCGACATTATGATCAGTTTGGAGGCAATCTGGACCTTAACCATATTATGGCTTCCCAAGCGTGAACACAGTGTATCTCTCCACCCACGCGAGTCTTTTTCTCTTAAAGGTTCACGATTTTGCTTCTCAGGGTTTTGTGCCCCGCCCCCACACCCCGCCCTTAGGCTTATCCCCAGCGTGTGACATTTGATGCTAACAGAATCATATTTCTTTTTGTGGTGTTTTCTAGGTATTTGTTCCTGGGATGTAGGAAGGCAAGTGACTTGTGCACCGATCCGACACCCGGATCCAGAGGGCACCGTACCAGCTGTCACTAAGAGAGGGGTCACCAGGGAGTGGTGGGTTTACTCGGTGTGTATTCTAAAAGCATGATGAAGCCACCAAATGTTTTTTTCCGAATGATGGAGAGGACCACCTTTCTCCTCGTCTGTGCTCCTTTTTCTAATACTTCTGATACCACGCTCCCCTTGCAGCCGTCCGAGGGGAGGCCGTCTTTTTTAAAAAGGCAGTTGGGTGCCGCGGACCCGCGTTTCCCTTAGGGTGTAACGTGAGTCTGTTTGTGCGAGAGCGGCAGTACCGTCCTGCGGCGTGCTGTCCGCGCTCGGTTTTTGCATCAACATGATTCTTGCCTGAGAGAACAGACTCTTCTGCTCCTGGTAAAAGTCTTCTGCAAAGTCGTTTGGGTCCAGTGTTTTCTTGAGAAGACTTTTCATTGCTGCTTCAGTTTACTGGATGTAGGAACCTTCAGTCTTTCTTTAGATTCCTGAGCCAGTACAAGAAGACGGTAAAGGGGACAGAACAGTCAAGGAGGAAAGACAGAGACCAAGTAGAAAATATATTAAAATGGCAATCTTTTTTTTTTAAAATTTTTTTTAATGTTTATTCATTTTTGGGAGACAGAGCAGAGCATTAGCAGGGGAGGCGCAGAGAGAGAGGGAGACACAGAATCCAAAGCAGGCTCCAGGCTCTGAGCTGTCAGCACAGAGCCTGACGCGGGGCTCAACCTCACGAACCGTGAGATCAGGACCTGAGCCGAAGTCGGACGCTTAACCAACTGAGCCCCCCAGGCGCCCCTAAAATGGCAATCTTAAAGCTGAGTCAGTGATCACATGAAGTGTAAAAGGCCTTAAATACTAATTAAAAGATGGGAACATACATAAAAATAGTTTAACTAGATGATGCCCACAAGGGCTTCGCTCCAGAGGGAAAGATGCAGGAGGGTCGAATGTGGAAGAACGGAAAAAGCAGGGGGATATGAGCCCTGTTGAAAGGAAAGCTGAAGAGGCAAGATTCGTCTCAGACGGAGCCGACTTCAGAGCAGAGCGAATTACCAAGACAAGGAGGGACGGCACAGAAGATGGGTCTCCTTGTCATGAAGACACAGCCGCCCTAGGTGCACCAAAGTAACAGCTGCAAAGTCCACGCAGCAAAACCTGGCAGAACCGCGAGAAGCCGTCTGCGGCCCGAGCCCTGGGGAGCTCCCACAGGCAGGAGAGTCCGTGGAGACCGGGAAGGGCCGGCACTGATAGGAGAGTCTGGAACAGCCTTCCAACAAAACACCCGAGGCCTCAACAAGATCCCGGAAGCGATCACTCACGTTACTGGGAGTCCCAGGAGGAGAGCGAAACGCGGGCTGGAGAATGTTGTCTAAAGTAAGGAGGTAGAGACGGACCCCGAGTTCTGACACCGACACGTGTGGATTAAGTACCCAGAAAAGTCTACGTGGATAACGCACCATGGTGGTTAATCAGTGGTTAAATCTGTGATACAGGATCGTCGAGAAAGGAACGAGCAGACACCTTATTTCTTCTAGTAAGCGTGCTTTATTTCATCTCTGTAATCATCAAGGATAAATGGGATAAAACGTACTAGGAAGAGCGCGAGGCGTTTGGTGGGAACTGAGAATTACGCGCAGAAGTACGCCACGGCCGCACAGCTACGGGTGCGGTCACACCGTCCGACGCTTTCTCATGCGTCGTTAGCAGAAAAATCAAGAGGACGGCGAGCGTTGTTCTACGTGCCGTTGGTTCTGAACTAGCTCGTGACCCCGCACCCGTGTTAGTGGGACAGAGGGAAACTCCTATTCTAAATAACATACTTAGAACTATTGACCATCGGAGTCTCTTCCACTGACATGACGAATAACTGCTTTTCACATAACATGGCCATGTACAAGTTTAGCTTGTTTAGGACGGGAAATTGTGGTCGAGGCAGGCTTTGCAGTTGCGCTGCTGTTCACGTGAGTGACGTGGAGACGCAGAGGGGACAAAGGAAAAGCGTGATGCAAACTGTACAGCGGCTCTGAGACGGCAGAGCGGTCGCACGGAGCACTCCCCGAGGAAGGCTCTCCTGGCTTGGTCTGAAGGACTGAACACGGACCATTGACCTCTTGGTCACGGAGCTAAGAGCCCACGAGCAGGTTACAGTAGTCTCTCTCCCTCTTCCTATCAAGCGCCGTACCTTCCTGACGGGGAGCCCCTGGTAAGCGGATGCCTCCCGCCCCACCCCGGCCTTCCTCCCAGTTACCTCCAGCACACCTCCTCCGGCCGGGCCTCGCCTGAGGACGTCGGCAGTCCCACACCCATCAAAATGCCCAGACTTGCCAGCACGGAGCCCAAGAGTCCCCTCCCAGTCTGGCCCAGTTCAGCTAGTTTTCCACTGCTGTTCTTACGAACTACAACAAACTTGGTGCCTTAGAACAGCACAGATGTCTCATCTGGCAGTTCCAGAGGTCACGAGTCTGAAATGGGCTTTACTGGGCTAAAATCAGGGTGTCTGCAGAGCCGTGTTCTTTCTGGGGCCTTTCGGGGAGAACCCCCCAATTCCTTTTCTGGGCTCAAGGGGCCCCCTGCGTTCACGCCACTCTGACTTCTGTGACAGCGCCTCCTCCCGCTCTCTGGCCTCCCTCTTCCGACCCTCGTGCTAGCCCTGGACCAACCACGATGACACAGGGCTCACTCCCCACCTCAGGGCCTTAACCTCATCACATCCGCCAAGTAGGGTAACACATCCACAGGCTCCGGGGACCAGGATACGGACATTTCTGGGGCTGTCTTTCTGTCCACGACCTTGGTCCTCCCAGATTTGGGTCCCGCAACGTTCCTTTCCGTGACCCCTGCAGTCTACACTCGAGCACAGACCGTGTTTCCAAATGCAGGTCCCTCTGTTGGAAAAGGTAAGCGACCGTGCACAGGAGCGGTTAAGAGGCCAAACTCGGGAGTCCCGCTGTGGGGGCTCCAATCAGCATTTGCCACGCACTCGCTGAATGCATTTGGACAGTCGTTGCCGTTGTTTCCACCTAGATCTAAATACCAGATTGTAAGGGAAAAGTGTAAATTACACCAGGAGGCAGCAGCTACCCAAACCCAGACTGCAGGCTGTTGCACAGGCACCAATGACCTGGTTTCTCAGAGCAGTATCTATTTTCAAGGATTGGGGGGGGGGGTCCAACCAAATTGCATGTTGGGGCGCAGGTCAGGATGTGGAGGTCAAAAGGCATCTGTGAGACAGTCAGGGAAATGTGTATCTAAGCCAGCACTCAGGAGGATCACGAGGAATTATAAGTGTAACAATGGCAGGGTGCTAAATATTTAAAAAAATTTTTGACACCTACCCTATAAATACGGCAATATACTCTACAGCACGCTTTCAAAGCGAAATGACATTATGCCCGGGAATCTCCTTAAAGACGTCCTGGCCAAGAAGGAAGAGAGGTGAGATGAAACAAGATGGCCAGAACGTCAACCGCCCCAGCTCAGTGACGGCTATAATCTGCCGGACGCGTTTATACTATTCTACTTTTCACGTAAAAGTTTCCTCACTCCTCCTCTCTAAAAATACATCGCCTGGAAAGATTTTCATCCCTAGGCTCTACCAGAAAGTCAGAGGTCCCCTGTCCACCTCGCGTGACGCTCACATCTTCACCATCACCGCACATAATGACCCCCAATTACTCAGGCCTCCAGGTGCTCGCCTGGTGCAGCGCGCAGGTGGGCGGCAGGGGCGCTGGGCAGGGGCGGGGCCCAGCAGGGGCGGACGATCTCCGCCTTGCCCCCGCCTTGCCCCCCGCCAATGCTCCTAGCTCCAGCTGCGACCCACACCGGTCCTGAAGCGCAGGGCACGTGCTGGGTGCAGGGCGCCCGGCGTTACCGCGAGGTCGCACTGTCACCTACGGACCATTGGGTTTACGGGTCCGCGTACTTCCATCGGCGACCTCAGTCTGAACGACGTGGGCTCCAGATCGCGCCGCCCAGGGCCTGTCCGCGCTCGCCCGCCGTGGGTGCCGTTATCTCCCTGTCCCGAGGCCAGACCCGCGGCGGTCGCAAAGCCGGCTCCCCACCCTCCCCACGCCCGGACTGTCTCAACCTCCCACGCTTTCTATGCCCGTCTCAGGCAGCCCAGACTGCGCCTGCGCGAAAGCGGATGCTCGGCGCGCACCCCCACCACGCTTCGCCAAGCCCCGCGATACCTCGCCCCTCTCTCGCAGATCCGCCCACCCCAACGGCTTGGCTGACCTGGAACGTTCTAAACCTCTGCGCACGCGCTCTGCGGCCTTTAACGTTCCGGCTCCGCCCTTCCCTGACCACGCCCCTTTCCGTCGGGGAGCTTTGCGTCCCCACGTCTTGCCAATCATCCACTTCTTCCCCGGTGCTACCTCGCAACAGGTTTCTGATTGGCTGAACTTGGGAGCCAACGCCGAGGATGGGGGAAGACGATAGGCTGAGAGCCCGTCCCACCTGCCGGCAGTTTGCGCGGTGCGTGATTGGCTGGCGCCTCCGTCCAATCAGCGCTGGGCTGTCGGATTCAAACCGGGAGCGTTCGGCCTGCGGTCGGTTGGTTGCAGTCGAGTCGTTGGCTTGGTCTGACGTGGTCGTGTGGTCGTGTGGTCGTGCTGCGCTCGCTTTTCGAGCCCCGTCGCTCCCGCCCGCCGGCAGGATGGCTCATAAGCAGATTTACTACTCGGACAAGTACTTCGACGAGCACTACGAGTACCGGTGAGGGGCCGGCCGGGCGCCCTCCGCCGCGGCTCTGGGCGGAACCGGAACCGGAGTCGGGGTCGCAGCGCGGCGGCCGGGGTTCGGGTCGGAGCCCGAGGTCGGGGGTTGGGCCGGGGTCGAAGCGCGGGGGTCCAGGCAGCTCTCTCCCGCCCGGGCCGGCGCGTGCGGCCCGCCGGCCTCTGGCCTTTGTTCGCGGAGGCGAGGAGGCCGAGCGGGCCGGGGGGCAAGTTGGCTGGCCGGGGCATCTGGGGGCGGCGGGTGGCGCCCACCCGTCCCCTAGTCAGGGCCATGTCCCGTGGCCTCGGTGTGCGGGCCGGATGGTCCTCGGTCCCCGAGCCGCCGTGAGACATGCTCGGGCTTCGTCGCCGGGCCCCGGCCGTGGGACGAGCGGCGAGGGCGCGGCGGCGAGGAGGCGGCACTTCCGGCCGTGGCCGTGCGGGGGGCCGGGACCCTCCGGGCGGGGCTCCGGGGCGGGGGGGGACGGGCTGGGGGGAGGGGAAGGGGCCCGGCGGCCGTTGGCTTCGCGTTCTTGTGTTTCCGCTCTCCTGAGTCTTGGAAATGTCTATTCTCCGGCGGGAACGGGGCATGCTTCTGGGCGGCTTTACGAATTTTAGTCCGCCCCCGGTAGAAGTGGGGCTTTCTTGTCACACTTAAGTTTGAAGCTTGTCCACTTGGTTTTGTAGGGTAAGCGCACACCACACGGTTCTCCCGTGGTACGTGGGCGTAACTGGCAGTTAGGTGCTGCGGGCGTCCGACGACGCGCAGTCTAGGGGAGCACCTGTGCGGAGGGGGACCTGGCGTCCTGCAGCTCTGGGGCCCCAAGTGGGGGAGGGTACTTTGCGGGGCTCGGGGCGGTACTTCCGTCCTCAGCGTCCGTGCACTGGCGCAGTCAGCGAGCACTGCGCAAGCTGGAACCCCAAGGTTGCAGCCCAGCTAGCTAAGTGGTTCGTGGGTGGGAGAGGGCAGCGGGACCTTGGGTCTGTTACGTCTTTCATTGTTGTGTTGTAAATAGAGGCGTAGTGTGCTACTTTACGTGTGCTCAGGCTCTCTGTACGTGGACTTGAAGACCAAGGGCCTGTGGGCAGTTAGCGGTGTGCCCTCCCCTTAGCGTCTTGTTCCTTAGAGCCTGGATTCTCTGGCCTTGGCCTCCCCACGCGCCCACGGTCGGGAAGTGAACGTTGTTGGTTGACTTCGGGCAGTGTTGACCTTACACGTAGTTAGAAAGTGTCCCCTGCCGGAAGCTTGAAGCTGCCCAGAACGTTCCCGTTGGAATCCAACCGGATAAAGCCTGTTCCCACGGTTAATGGAGAGGGTAGGGTTGTGACTCAGGCCCGGTTCACGCTGACGCATTGACGTAGTGCGGCGGAATGCTCTTGCGGAAATGTAACGGCCAGGACCGTAGAAGGTGCAAACAAGGGGAGCTTTAGAGGGGTCTCTTCGAGCCGCGTTTCAAGGTCGCACGAGACGCACGAGACGGTCTACTGGCCGTTTACACCGTCAGTAAGGTTCGGGGCCAAGGTTGGCCGTCAGTAATTACGTCAGGGGGACTCCGATGCTACACGTGGGGTTACATCCGCGCAGGGGGTCACTGTGGTCACTGGTTGGTAAAAATAGCGCGGTCGGAGTTAGCGGCCTCATGGCAGATCTAGCAACAAAGGTCTGTTTCTTCTCTGCCAGTAATACGGAATGGGTGTTAACTCACCAGTCAGACTGGCATTTGAGCTGACCACTGTCGTAGTGCCGATGGTGGGCTGTGGGTTCAGTTTTCTCCTGCGCCACAGCCTGACGACCGGGTCGCACCCCTCAGCCCCTAGCCAACGGACTGCTGGGCGGTAGGTCCTTCACACCGGTCCAGAAGTGTGGTTAGTGGCTACGGTGGCTGCCCCTTTACTGCTACTGGAAGTGGTGGAAAAATGGTTCTGGGGATCGGGACTCGTGGAGACTTTTACTGTAAGGAAGCAGGGCGCGGCTCTGTTCTCGAAGTTCTGCCAAGTTACAATCGTCCATGTTCCTGGTGGTTTGACACTGAAGATATCGCTACCTTCCTGAAAAAAACTTAGTATTACGTTTTGGATATAGGTCATTTGGATAGACGTCTGTAACTTCTGGAAAACTGAAGGTCGTTATGTAAGGGTGGTAGGTGCCTGTACCTGTGGGACTTGGGGTTGTGTTTTGATCTTATTTGAAAACACTACTTCTAGAGCGTAAAAGGACTTGCACTTACTGCAGTCCAGAACCTTGAGTAGTGGGAGGCCCAAATTAACTAACAAGTTAGGTTTTTCCTCTTCTGTAAATGGTCACATGGCTCTGGGATGACAGTTCTACAGACCCGAAGCACCTCCACTCACAGGCTTCTGTGGTCTCAGGTGGCTTCTGTGGCTCCCTGACCGTGTCAGTCTGCCTCCCAACCAACAGGAAAGAACAAAGAAGGGAGATGGGCGTGTTCTTTCCTCTTGAAGACAGTTTCCATCAGTTGCGTATTTTCTTCTGTCCAGTTGGTCAGGATTTAAGTTACCAGAGTAGCTGCAGGGGACGTTGGGATGTTTTGGAGATCCATGAACCTGACTTCAGTGTTGGGGCTTCTATTCCTGAAGAAGATGGGGACAAGTAGCAAGCAAAGCGGAGTCTCAAAAAAATGCCTTCTGTTTTCTGACCATATATTCTTTTCTGCCTATTTTGAACGTAGGCCATCAAAAACCAGAATTAAAGATATTCGATGGTTCTCAAGATTGATGCCAACAGTAATGTAATTAAGAGTTGTTTGAAAAGTCTTTGATTATTTTGAACTCAGATTTTAGGTATCCTGAAAGTATATTTATAAAGTGCTCATAATTGTAGGAAAGGTGTATTTTCTAATACTTGGCTGTATCTTAACAGGCATGTCATGTTACCCAGAGAACTTTCCAAACAAGTACCGAAAACCCACCTGATGTCTGAGGAGGAGTGGAGGAGACTCGGCGTCCAGCAGAGCCTCGGCTGGGTCCACTACATGATCCACGAGCCCGGTGAGTGCCGCCCTTCGGGAGGGCCGTGCTCTCGGAACACTGTGCGCTGAGGGGTGTTCCCTAAGTAACCCGGGAGCTCGAAGGGCTGACTGCTTTCCTCCCTAGAAAGAATTCCAGTTCTATCTAGTAAATAATAGCATGTGAGTGGAAGTAACACACCGCTCTGCCTGCAAAAAGAGGAGTAGGAAAAAAACAGGCAATTCGGTTTTATTTTAAAATGTGTGTGTTTTTTAAATTTTTTTTTTAACATTTATTTATTTTTGAGACACAGAGAGCGTGAGCAGAGAAGGGCAGAGAGAGAGGGAGACACAGAATCTGAAGCAGGCTCCAGGCTCTGAGCTGTCAGCACAGAGCCCGATGTGGGGCTTGAATTCACAGACCGTGAGATCATGACCTGAGCCGAAGTCGGCCGCTCAACCGACTGAGCCACCCAGGCGCCCCAAAATGTGTTTTCTTAATGCGCTATTAACAGTAACTTATTTTGCCAGGAGTATGTTTATAATTCTGGTGTTCCTCCTCCCCATCTTTGAAAACTAAAAACTTATTTTGACACTTCCAGTATCTAAGTTCTATGCATAGACCTTAATGCAATTTGAAACGATTTGTCTTTCCCTTTAGCCTTCTAGTAAGGGCTGATTATTTACCACAGTCCGACGAAGGAGCACGGCGAACTGTGCCGTGTGTTGTGCAGCAGGAGGGTTTGTGCCGGCGTGTGGCTTTCCACACGTGTTCCAGACAAGGAGATGGTGAACTACCTTGTAGGGCTAAATTCTACTTTTGTGTCACTAATAAATCTAACTCCAGCGGTGTAGAATGCCTTGAACACACTCGAAGGCGCGCTACAGAAGCTGGATGAGGTGGAACCAGAGCGCTCTTGTGTTCCGCTCTCGTTCAGGAGAATCAGCAGGAGCGCGTCAGAAACTGAATTAAAACTTGCTTGGGATTGGGGCATTTAATCGCATCCCAGTTCAAAAGCTCTTTCTCCAGCTAAGACCAGAGCAGCAACTGAGGAATATAGGACCCCAGGGCCCCCACCTACTGAAACCACCTTTGGGAACAGGCTGGTGGTTTTTGATTTTGGTATTAGTTGTCTTTTTCCCACGAAGAGGTAACTTTTCTTTCACCGGAACGGAGATTCTAAAGGTAGAAACCATTCTCCCCAAAGTGGCTTCTCTACTTAGCATCTGTTTCCTCAGGGCACGTAGAACTACAACGTACTGAGGGGAGTATTCTCATCGCCATCTCGTTTTTTCTTCTGTTCACAGTTGACAGTGACTTTTGAAGCAAAATGTTTTTCAGATACTTAAGTAACGGTTGTAGATTTATTTTGGTTTAATTGAGGATTTGAATTTTGGGTTGAGTGAATGAAAATTAACTGTATTGTATTAAAATTACATAAAACCTTTTGTTTCCACAGAACCACATATTCTTCTCTTTAGACGACCTCTTCCAAAAGAGCAACAGAAATGAAGTCTATCTGGGGATCGTCGATTAAGTCTTTTTCAAATTTAATGTATATGTGTATATAAGGTAGTATTCAGTGAATACTTGAAAAAATGTACAAATCGTTCATCCATACCTGTGCATAAGCTGTATTCTTCACAGCAACAGAGCTCAGTTAAATGCAACTGCAAGTAGGTTACTGTAAGGTGTTCAAGATAAAACTTCTTCTGGTCAGTTTTTCTCTTAATATAAGTGCCTGTTTGACTTTGCCTGTTATTTTTGTTAAATAAAGTTTGTATGTTGCATTTATTTCCTGGGGTTTGTTTATTTAAATTTTTTTTGTTTTAATGTTCAGTCATTTTCAGAGAGAGAGGGCGTGCTGGGGGAGGGCCAGAGAGAATCACAAACAGGCTCCTCACACTCTGTGCGGTGGGGGGGGGGGTGCTTGGTCTCATGAACCTTGAATCATGACCTGAGTAGAAACAGAGTCAGATGCTTAAATTGAGTCACTTAGGTGCCCCGAAGGGTTTTTCTTGAGGTTAATTTGTATCTATTGAGGTGGTTAGATGATTTCAGTTTTACAGTGTTGGTCGGGAGGAGATTAAATGGGCTTAAAACCGCTTGGTTTGATGAAGGTGCCATTTAGTTCACTTATAAAGAAACAGGGCTAAGTTTCGTAGAGACAGGAGATTTCACTGTCCTGCTGTTGGTTTAGCAGTCGTGTCTAAGAACTGCCACATCTGGTGGCCTTGAGGGAAGCCACTGAACCCTTGTTTGGCTCCATTTGCCAAGCAGGAGTAATGTTCCCTAGAAAATATCCCAGCAGTTTTCAAGTTGAAAGGCCCCGTGAAGCACCCTTACATGCCACGTGCATGCCGTGTCTGTCGTCTTTGGCTGCTGCGGCGTTCCAGGGCGGATGCAGACAGACCCTCCCTGCTGTGCTGGGGCACACCTGCAGACGACGGGCTGCCGGCCCGTCCTCTGCTCCTCTCTGTCCGGGAAATTCTGCCAGTGGTGCTGAGCAGCAGCCTAGAACTTTCTGCCCCTGCGGGCCCAGGGTCAACAAGCAAGCAAGCTGCAGGATTGCTATGTAAGCGTCGTTGCATTGTGGGTAACCCAAACTACCGGACAGGGGTCAGCGGCCTCCGCCTCGGCAGTGGTGGCCGCCGGCCCCTAGGCCCTTCGGGTGGGTGCACGCAGACCAGCCTGGTGAACCTAGACGCCCGCATCTCCCGCTCTAAATACCCGCTGGTCCGCCCGCACCAGCGTCCACGCAGGGGGACACTTGGCCTCGACTTGGCCCCTACTTAACCCCTACTGGCCAGGCCGCCCGCGCCCACCACCCACACATCAACTTCCCGGACTCCTTCCCTCGCGGTCACCGGCTGTCCGTTGGGAGGGAGGGGGCGGCCGTTAAATGGTACTCCGGGCCCGCTTCCGGAGTGCTGCAAGTCAGCGGTTGCCTCGGTCCTACAGACCCCGGGTACGCGGCCCCGTCCTCCGCCTCCGGTGCGCCCCCCCGCCCACGCATGCCCTGCGCGGCCCCCGCCCCCCGCACTTCCGGCCGGAAGCGGGGCGGGCCCGGGCGCGTTTCTGTGACGCACTTCCGGGCGTCCGCTCCGAAGGCGGAAAAGCTGGGAGGAGGAGCGCCGCGCGTCCGGGCGGCCAGCCGACGGGGCGGCAGCTGGCCTTCGGGGCCGGACCTCCCGGGGGCCGCGCGCCATGGCGTCGGAGGGGCCGCGGGAGCCCGCGGGCGAGGTGAGGACGGCACCCCGCGCTGGGGGAGCGGGCGTCGGGGCGGACTCCTAGGCGGGGAAGGACGCGGCCCCTGGAGGGAGGCCGTCCGGGGGCTCGGGGCGGGCGCTGCCTCGCCGCGCTCGTGGGAGGAGCGGCCGGCTTCCTAGCGGCGCGAACGTGTGCCGGAACGGCAGGCGCCGCCGGCCCGCAGCGGAGGCGGACGTGTGCTTTGTTAGCGCGTCCGCGGAAGTAAACCTGCGCTTCGAGGAACCGAAAGAGCGGAGTTTCCCGTCCAAATCCCAAGGGTTTGGGACACTAGGACGCACTTCTAGCAAAGCCTGCCTTTACTTTCCCAGCAAACAGCTCTTAGTGGTTCGCTGAGCGAAAAGCAACGGTTTTATGTAACTTTTGAGAAATTGAGTGGAGGTAAACTTGCGCGGTGCGTTTGTTTCCGTTAGCCGCTCGGCGGGCGGTTGTGGGTTCTCCCGGACTCCGGCGGAGAGAGCTCAAATCCCCGCACCGCCGGGGAGAGCAAAGGGGGCGCTGTCGGCTGTCCTCACTGTGTGTTCCAGATTGGATTTTATTTCCACTCTCACTGCCTGCCCTCCCCCGTCCCTCCCCGCTCCGCCACTTTTAATATTTGGTAGAACACTTTTTTTTTTTTTTAAACAAAGAAGCATCGGGGGGAGAAGTTGTTAGCAAACTGTTATTTTTGTGAGGTCGAAGAATTTGAACAACTGACGGCTCTGGGATTAGGGTTTCTGGGGCTGCTGGAACCGAGCCGCTTTCTTGGGTTTTACTTGTTCGCGTTTGCTTTGCCTCAGAAGGTCTGTAGTCAACCCCCCCTCCCCTTTTTTTCCCCTCAGGGCATCAAGCTGTCAGCAGATGTCAAACCTTTTTACCCCAAATTTGCTGGGCTCAATGTGGCATGGTCAGAGTCTTCAGAAGCTCGCGCGTTCCCTAGCTGTGCAGCCCCGTACTACCCGTGCGTTCAGGAGCTGCCGGGACCTGAGTACGTATCCTTCTCGATGTCTTGGGGTACCTGGGGGCCGAAGGGAGGTTAGGATTCGAAGTGTGCTGCACCTAGCCTGTTAGAGTTCTTGAAAGACGGGGGGGGGGGGGGGGGGGGCGAGCGGGTGGGGGGGGATGCTGCTCAGCCGAGAAGGGTCTGAGCCGGGGCCACAGCCTGTGTCCCGCACAGCAATGGAAATCTCAACTCTCCGTTCCTTCCTCCCCACACATGCCATTATTTTGTGCAAAGAAAGTATGGGGATTGCGTGGTGTTCGTTAGTGGGAAATGCAGTTTCTGGGTTCATTTGTGCATAGGGCTTGAAACTCAGGTCTGTCATGGGAGAGGGAATGGGGGGCAGACAAAGGCCCACAGAAGCCTGCTCTTTGGGTTTAGGGTTTAACATTTTAAAATCTTGCTTGGGGGAGAGTGGGGGCTCTCAGGCTTGGCGGCTGCTTTGTGTGGAGGGTTCTTACGAGGTTGTTGAGTTTTGCTTTACCCGTTTTTCCTTCTGAGTAGAAAGATTCTACACGCCTGGGTTATAAAATTCTCCTAAGTTTGAGTTGAAAGGAGGCTTATCTTGTTTTTTTAAGTTTTCCTTTTTCTTCTCAAGATTCTTTCTTCAGGTATTTGCAAAATGGTTTCCGTTATTAGCTGAATTTGGAAAAATATGTACTCACCATTTCATGGTGTCCTGGAGATTTAATTTGTGAGGTGCGCCTCCCTCTGTGAGAATCCTTGTCTTTACACTCCTTTAATGTGGGTCAAACTTTGTTTTCTTCATGCCTGCACAGTATGGTTGAAAATAGTCTATACTTCATGTAAATTCTAGAATGGTATTCCCAAAGAAAGTTGGCCTAGATAATAAAATCATCGAGTTGTCTGGTGTATTTAGGTTATTTTTTTGTGTGTGTGACAAAGTGGGAAGTTCTGTCTGTGCGTGCTGGGGTAGGGATACCCGGGTTTTCCACCGTAATTCCATCCTTTGTAAAAGGAAGGTTGGCGTGGGTCTCATTTGAACTGTCCCCTACCTCGGGTGGTTCACAGAGTAGAGGAGGAGATACATTTCACTCAGCGGCAGGGATTCGAGGCCGGGTGCTGGGTGGGATTCCAGTTGCCCAAAATAAAGGCAGCAAACACGCCTGCGGCTGAAGTAACGTTCCGGCAGGAGCGTGAATGGAGACGAGCCAGAAGCTTATAGGATGTGCCTTGCTCAGTTTAAAAGTTAGGTGTTTTTTTTTTTTAATTAAGTTTCTTATCTCTTATCCTTTTTTGGCTTTTTTTTTTTTTTTTTAAGTTCTTTATAAGCAAGGGAAAGATTGGCCGACAGTATTCCTTCCTGAGGGAAAAAAAAACAAGGACAGAGGCCTGGAAGCAGAGGGTGGGCTCAGGAAAGCCGGGGGCCTTCGAAGGGGACAGAGTGGGGCCCCGCGTGCATGAAAACTGTCACCTGGTGTGACCTCACGGAGGCCAGGGGGTCCTCGCGGGGCCGGGCCGGGTGCGTGGGGTCTCCTGTGCGGTGGGAACAGGGAGGAGCGTTCTCCGTGCGGAACTCGTGGCCGCGCCCCGTCCCCACCCCGCGAGGCTGGAACGGAGGGGTCGTGTTTTTATGCCCGCGGAACGGAGGCTGGGAACGTGTGTGGGAAGTGATTCGGGCCAGCGGCCGCTGCGCCCCGGACCTGTGCTCGGTCACCCTGCCCAGAGCTGCCGTGGGGCTGCGGGCACCGAGCATTTCAGCGTGCCGCGGTTTGCTGTCAGATGGGGGTGCCTTCCCCCTTTGTCTTTAAAGTAGGCTCCACGCCCGGTGTGGGGCTCGTGACCCTGAGATGAGATCGAGAGCTGGGTGCCGAGCCACCCAGATGCCCCGCGTGTGGGTGCTTTTAGGTTAGAGTCTCCCAGCTGTGAGAACCAGCGGTCCTGGACGGAGCGTGGCTCGGGTCTGTCTGGTGGCTGGAGGAGCGGCTGGAGCCTGACGCCCCCTGGCTTGGCTGCGGGGACCCAGGGGCAAGACTTGGCAGGACCATCAAGGTCGGAGGAGCAGGACGGGTGTTTGGGAGAAGCCCGCGTGGTGTGGGGAGGAGGTGGGGAGGTGCCGGTCGGGGTTTAAGTGGTGTCGTGATTCTCGCTCCGCTCGGAGGGCGAGGGGCTTGCAGGCGTGGAGGGGGCTGCGGACACCGAGGTAGAGACGAAACTACGGGGAGCCCTGCTGCAGGGAGGAGAGTCCTCCGTGGTCCGTGTGGGGGTTGGAGGGAGAGAGGCCGTGGCGGTTTCCGGCTGAACGCATGCTTGGTGGCGGGGTCTCTCCTGGGGTTGTGGATGGGAAGAAGGGCTGCCTGGGGACCAGCTGTGCAGCTTGGCGCTCCAGTGCCGCTTGGGGAAGAGTGAGCCCTTCGGCGGGACGGCCTGTAGGTGGGAGAGCGCGTTCCGGAGCTGGCGAGGGCGTGGGCCTGCAGGGGCACTGGAGGCCTCGGGGGTGGGGGGGGAGGACACGTGTGGGCTCCAAGACTGACTGGAGAGGAGGGAAAATGCAGAGGAGGGCCTGGCACGGACGAGCTTTCGGAAGGCGGGACGGGGTTGCCAGTTCAGGCCAGCGGAGCGGTTCAAGTGATGCGACGGAAGGGCCAGACCCGGAGGATGCCGTGGCAAGGAGGCGGCCAGGCTCGCAGGGAGGATGTCCTGGAGACTCCGGACTGTTGGTAGGGACGGGGCAGGGGGAAGCGGGCGGAGTCAGTGGGGATCAGGTGAGTACAGGGGCTCGGGGGGCAGAGCCGCTGCAGAAGCACCGCCAGTATGAAGGGAGGGGTGGGGTGAGATGGTGGGCGAGACGGAGGTGTGTTCCGTGGCTCGGGGTCACCCGGGCAGTTTGTGGCAACCGGAGTTTTACAGACGAGCTGTGTGAGGCCCCAGCAGGCGCCGTGGGTCTTCCCTGTGGCGTTACGTTGTGTGGTGTTCTCTGCACAGTCGTATTGGCCTTGGACAGAAAGGACAGATACCAGCTTTCCAGAGGAAGAAGGGCCAGCGATTGCCTGTCCGCAGTGGAAAGCTGGACTGTGAGTAGAGGCAGGACCCAGATGGAGGTCTCCGGACTCCTGGACGGACAGTGTCTGGGTGACCGCAGCCTTCAAAACCCCCGGGTCTTGCCTCCTTTTCCTTCTTCACCCAAGTTTCACTGCTCTGTGCGTTTATCCAGTTTTTGGACCTGGGCTGTCATCTTTTTTAGTATTTTTTGCTGTCAACCCATCTTCTTTCCCCACGTTCCCTTTTGAAGAGCAGATTCTTCACCTTCATCTGCCCCTATGAGATTTCCTAAGCTTCGAATAAAATACAACGGATTCCCGTCTAGCGTTAGCAGAGCAGGATGAGACTTTGAATCTCTTTCTTTGCAAAGAATAGCACCCGGCTAGGCGCACGGAAGCTGGCGCGCTGGGAGCAGTGGATGGTCTGACAGGGCCTGAGCTTCCTGCAGACCGTGGTGGCCTCATAGACGGTGATCGCGGGCCGTCCACAGTTAGGTACCGCGTGGCGTGAACGCGGTGGACGTTCCGGTCAGCGTGTAGCAGGGCTAGCCTCGTCACCTGGGTGGTGACTCCTTTCTCTTGCAGGGCAGGCCCCTCCTGGCAGGCCCGTCCTCGTGCCGAACCTGGCCGTGGCCGTGGAATGGCGAGGCGATGACGCAGGGTGTGTCCTCGTCAGCTTTGGTTTTCCTGCCTTTCAGTGGCCCTGCACACTGTGATTTCACTGATTTTCCGCCGGAAAAGTTGCAGCTCTGGGAAGTCACAGAAACATCCGGTGCTCGTCAGTGGTTTGAGAAGGGCATGTTTCGTATTTAGTGCGTCCATGTGGCATTTTGCCCTTGTACCGGCGTTCCCTGCGAGGTGCTTGAAACCCCTGGCCGGATACCACGTTTGCTAATAAAGTCGGTGTTAAGTCACGTTTCAGCTTAGCCTGGCAGCTCGAGCAGACGGGGCGTCTGCTGCCCGTGTTGTCGGCAGGGGTGTGGCTGCTGGGCCACCGTTCGTCCGCAGGTGCTGGGCAGGGCCGGGGTGTGGGTTGGGGCGGCGGGGCCCATAAGCGCCCCCGCTGCCAGGGAATGGTCTGGATGGCCCTGCCGACCGGCGTGGCTGCGGGAGGCTTTCCCCGTTTGACCGTTTGGGGGTGAGAGGCTGCGGCGCCCCTGGGCTTGCCTGCCTCACGTGTGACACAGTCCCGTCAGGGGTGCGTCAGTGCCGCGGCGAGGGTGCGGGGCAGGGTCTGCGTCTGTCTCTCTGGGGCGAGAAGGAATGCCGGGAGGTTTTATTGGGCTGCTGGGGAAGTTCGGTGCTGGAACGGACCACCTCAGCAATGGTGAGAAATGGGATTCCGGTCTGTTCTGGAAGCGCTCCTCGGTGGGTGGGGCGAAGCCTGTCGCTGAAACTTGCCCTTCCTGTTTAGGCAGAAACGCTATGCTGAAGACGTGGCCTTCGGAGCCACAGCGTTTGCCGCTCAGTGTCTGTCTCCTGAGCTCGCCGTCCACCCGCGCGGCTACTCTCCTTACCCCGTGGAGTCTGCGCAGCGCCTGTGCCCGCCGCCCGGCTCCCCGTATGCTTACGGCCCCCCGGGCTACCACCGAGCGTTCCAGACTGTGACGCCGCGGAGCGAGCAGGCGTGTGCTCTCCCTCAAGGCACAAAAGCTCTGTTTAAGGTCAGCAGGTGCCGCGGTTTGTCGGCTCCTTGAGCGTTTAAGAGCCGGGCGATTCTCACGTGATACTTAAGTATTGCTTATTTAACTTTTTTTGAAACGGTTGAGTCGTGAATGCTTAACAGATTTGCAATTTTCAGCCTTTTTTATGAGGGTAGGTTTCCCTTAATTCATGTTACTTTTTAATTTTTCCCGCAGAAAAAAACGTATGACGAACAAAAGTTTGATAGCAAGAAGGCCGACGGATCTCCGCCCTCTGATCTGAAATCAGGTAGAGGCTCACATCCTATGTCCAGTCACGCGATGCTAATTTGAAGTCAGGGGACAATGACAGACTCCCTGACGTTATATTGTCCTGCCCCTTCGTCCCAGAAATGCCACTGTCCTTTGTACACCCGTTCCTGCGGGCTTGCTCACCGAGAAGAGCGGAGGCCAGTGGGCTCCCGTGGGATCCTGGAGGCCTCTGCCCCCGGGGAGGGACCCGTGGTCGGAGGGGGCTCCTCGGTGTGCCCTTTCCTGTGCGAGAACCAGTTGAAAGTCACATGGCAAGTAGGTGACCCCACAGGCCTTGGGACACGTCCTTAAACAGACCGCGGCCATGTCCTTTGTACTGTGTTCGCTCCTGAAGTCGCTCCTCTGGTGTTCTGTTGGGGCGCTTTTTAACAGGTGGGGGAGTTTCCTGTTTCCATCCCGGCTTGAGCAGAAGCCGACCTGGGGTGGTGTAGTGACCCAGGGGACGCGTCTGCTCCGGCCTTGGAAACGGCTGTTCCGGGCTGTGGCCGAAAGTCAGCGATTCTCCATGGTGCCTTGTTTTCTTCTGCAAATCACACACTGGTGCGGTTTAATGGCTTATTTATATAGAGTTGAAGTCTTTTTTTCTTTTTTAGTTTATTTATTTTGAGCAAGAGACAGCATGGGTGGGGGGGGGGGCTGAGAGAGAATCCCAAGCAGGCTCCACGCTGCCAGCGCAGAGCCCAACAAGGAGCTCAAACTCCCCAAATCGAGATCGTGACCTGCGCCAAAACCAGGAGTCGAACGCTCGACCGACGAAGCCACCCGGGTGCCCCAAGACTTAAAGCATTTGCAGTGGTGTATTTTGTGGGAGCGGTCCAGTTCCTCACACGTGTAACTTACGTTACTTGGTGTATAAACTTTTCTCTCTGCGTTGACTTCATTCACACCAGTCGGCGCGAGGGAACGGGAAAGGGAGGCTGAGCAGGTAACCGTCGTGGCTCTGGCCTCGTGATTGAGTGCAGGGGCCTCGTGGCATCACGGCCCCCGTCAGGATTCAGCTGTCTTTGAGGGAGAAAGATGGGAAAGAGGTTCCAAGTTTAATTCTACTTTCTTCCAGAGTTCTTCTCAAGTACGGAAGATTCATCACTGAAAAGAAAATTGTTGGCATCCCTGTAAATTTCCAGAACTCTGTAGATCATCGTAATCAGGGCAGGTTGGGGAAACTCGTTCGTCAGCTTTAGAATGGCGCCCGGTGTTTGCAGTGCGCTTTGCTTCTTTCTGCCCGGTGGCCCGGCCAGAGCAGGTGGCGCCTGCGGTCCCTTCCATTTTCCGCCGTCGCCAGGTTGGCAACACTGGCAAAAGCAAGGGCGTTCGGACGGCCCCGCGTCACCGTGCCGAACTCGGCCGGCTTCCTGCCGTGCAGCCGAAGCGCGAGCACGGGTCAGTGCGCGGCCCTCCGCCTTTACCCCGCTTTTCCTTCCGCACACACAGATGGTTACCACAGACGAGCGGACGGGAAGTCCAGGATCGTCGAGAAGAGTGGATCTGCCTCCAAGCCGGAGTTGGAATTTTCCAGGATGGATTTTCCTGAGCTGCGGGGCCCAGAGAACAGGGAGAGCGCAGAGACGCAGAAGCAGCCCCAGTGGGGGCCCCTGCGCTCCGCCTCAGCCGACCTGTCTCTCCTCAGGGAGGTGGGGAAACCGGCCGCGGGGACGGCAGAGGTGAGTGTGGGGCCTCCTGTCCGTTTCCCTCCTCGTCCCCCCTCGCCCCTGTCCGGGGCCGGCACAGGGCGGCGGGTCTTGGCTTGCAGGCCGCCAGTGCACCCAGAGGTCCTTCCGCGTGGGCTGCGGCCCGAGTGCCGTCCTAGAAGAATCCCCCGATGAGCCGCTCTGTGTCTGCTGCCGCGCTCGGGCCTGGCGACGGTCCCACGGCCCCTCGCGGGCGTCTGCGGCGGCGGTGTGGCCTTCGGACAGCCCGCTTAGCAGCGCCGACACAAGTCCTTGTTTTCAGCCAGCAGCGCTATTTCAGACTGCAGTGGTAGCTTCCAACTTTTCCCAGCTTTTTACCCATGCCTCCGGCACCTCTCGCTGGTGAGACCGCAGACTCTGTAGAATGGTCGCTGGCAGTGTGTTTTCTTGGCCGCTTGGTGACTTTAAAATACGCCATGTTCCACTTTCGGTCTCACGGTTTCAGTCCCTCCAGGTTCCAGGAAATCAGGGATCAGGTCAGTAGTCCCTAAGGAGGCTCGTCACAGATTTCTACTGCCAGAGGGCGGGAAGGCACGGAGGAGGGGACACCGGGCAGGGGACAGCTCCCCCGTCCGCTTCCCCCGTGAATGGCGTGGGGATGCTGCTTCCGTGGGTGCCGAGGCGGGCAGAAGCTCCAGCATGGCCCACGTTGTCCCCGTCCCACCGTGGCGCTTTCCCGTGGCTCAGCCGTGACAGGGAGGGCCAGCCGGCCGCCCGATGTACAAGGGTCTCTGTTCGGTGTGGCCCCGGCCGGACGTGTGCAGTAGCTGAGTGTCCAGGGGCCACCCGTCGGCATCACCGGTGCTCCGTGCGTATCCTAGCCCGTGAGCACTCGCGGACGTGGGACGGGACTCCGGGGTGGGGGTGGGGGGAGGGAGGCCGCCGCGGGCGGGGACGGACACGTCCTGTGAAGGGCACCTGCTCCTTGTGAGCACTGCGGATCTGGACGTGAAGTGAGGCGCGCGCCGTCAGAACGTCTACAGACTCCTGGCCTCGCGGCTTGTTCACGCGCTTGAGTCACATGTGGCGTCTAGAAATTTCCCTTCTCGAAGAAGCTTTTCCCTTGGTAGTAATATTTTTAATCACAAGAAAGATATTAAACCGTAGGCCTTGAACAGCACAGGTTTGAGCTTCACTTACCTGTGCGTTTTTTGATAAAACCAGTGCAGCAGCGTAAACACATCTTCTCTGTTGTAGTTCCGGTGAAGTGTTTGGCTCTCCAGCTTGCTTTGTGGGGAGGGGAGGGGAGGGGAGGGGAGGGCACAGCTTAACGTGTGATGTGCGTGTGAATCCGCCTTTCATCTGAAGGAAGGCTTCCGGTCGGCAGGAGGCTGTTAGTAGTTAAGTTCGGGGGGAGTCCAGAGTCATGTGGGTTTTTGACTGGACTCCAGGGGGTCGGCACCCCAGTCCCCGTGTCGCGCAAGGGTCATCTGTAATCGGCTGAAGTCACACAAGAGGAACCGTGCGAAGCACTTAAATCTTCCCTTCCTGGCGCGCTGTGGGGATTGAGAGTCCCTCGGCCTGAGGTTATGCACACGGAGGGGTCTGTGTTTGAGTGTTTATTTCTTACTCTGTTTTTTTAAAATATTTGTTTATTTTTGAGAGAGAGTCGGGGAGGGGCAGGCTGCACTGTCAGCACAGAGCCCAGCTTGGGGCTCGAACTCACAAACACACGATGGCCTGAGCCAAAATCAAGCGTCAGATACTTAGCCGATGAGCCACCCAGGTGCCTGTGTTCAGGTTTTTAAACCTTGACATTTGTCCTGGTCATGAAGTAGTTTTTGAAAACCCGTGGCACCGAACCTTCATCGCTGTGTGTTACTTACACGAGCCTTCTTGAGTGGGTCAGCCGTTTCTGGTGTTTCTCTGCCCTTGGTGAGCATGTGAGTTACATTCATGAGAAGAATAGACTGTGTGTAAGGAATTTTATCTTTCGTTACTGGGCTCAGATTTAATGACATGGCAAAGTGGGAGAATTTTTGAAGGATAGGAGCTTTAGAATTTCTGTTAAATCCATTCAGACTTGAATGTACCAGTTACCTTTTGCCCTGAGTGCTGCCGGTCCCCTGGTGTCTTCGTGGGCTCACCTGCCGCCTCGTGTTCCGTGTATGGCCCTTTCTGGCTTTACAGAGGGGTGCGGGGCTTACAGGACGTCCGTTGGTCGTCCCCGGGCCTTCAGATGGGCTTTTGGCAACTCCGGTGCACGGTGTGCTGACCTGTGGTGCCCACCTTCGCAGGGGCCCCGTGGCCGCAGGTGGTGTGGGCACTGCTGGTGTGGGGGTCGTGTCACACTGATGCCTCACAAAGGGGGTGGGACGTGTGCTGTGATCCTCTTACTGGGCGCACGTAAAAGCAACGCACAGGCGTGTATCGCCTGGCAGAGGAGGGAGCTCTGTGGGCTCAGCAGAGCTCGGCCAGCGGCCTCTCCTGAAAGGAGTGAGGTTTGGCATTATGCACGTATTTACTTGATACTCATTTGGATTAAAAAAATTATTTTGAGTTTGTTCATTTATTTTGAGGGAGAGAGAGTGAGCATGCGGAAGAGGCAGAGAGGGAGAGAGAGAATCTCAAGCAGGCTCCACAGAGGCTGTGCAGAGCCAGACGCGGGGCTCGAACTCACAAACCGCAAGATCACAACCTGAGCCGAAAACAAGAATCGGACGCTTAACTGTCGGAGCCACCCAGGCGCCCCATTTATTTGGAATATTGGCATATATTTTGAAGATTTTAGAATGGCAAGGGATACTGTCTTTAAAAATGAGGTGGTTGCTTTCACTTTGCAATAGTAGGAAAATGCCGGTTTGCCTTTTAGGGTGAAGGAGCGGCGGGAAGCCCGAGCTCGGCCGAGTCCAGGGCCGCTGGCGCTGCGGCCGGGCCCTCCTCGTGCGCCAGAGGTAAGAGCCGCCGTGGTTCCGTGGGGTGCTGGTCCTCTGTCTGCCGGGGCCGCTCGCTCTGGAAGCCGTCCCGACCTCGATGGGGGCGGGGAGGCGGAGGCAAGCCCCGAGCCCCCGAGTCCGCACGCAGGGCTGTGAAGCAGGAGCGGAGGGTTCTAGAGAAACGCGTCTAGCTCATCTGATGAAGTGAGACCCGGTACGGACTCAGGAACCCCTGCTTCCTGACGTACAGCCTGCCCCAGTGGTTCTAAGGGTTCCTGGTGTCGGGATCCCTCCCGACCCTGGAGGAGGCCCCGGGAGCTTCCGTTTGTTTGTGCGACCGCTGTCCGGGGCTGCAGCGTTCACGGTGAAAAACAGCCGTCCCCTTACAAGTAGCCCCGGGAAACCCGCCACCCGTTAGCGCAGCACAGTTCTGTGGAAAGGCACTTTTCCACGGGGCCAACCCCGCGGCGAACGGGCAGCCCCGGGGTACACTTCTGCAGCTCTCCACCGACCCCCAGCTCCCTGCGGCCTGGCCTCCGGGTCGTGCCGTCTGGCCGTCTGCACCGCAGCCTCCCGGAAGCCCGGCCACGGCTTCCCACTTATGCGGCGACTGGAATGGTGTGTGGCTCTGTCCGGCGTCCTAGGGGGAAGCCCCGGCCCGCCCGGGGCCTGTTACGTTCGCACAGAGTGTCTCAAGGGCACCTGAGCAGTGGCATTGCCATACTTAGGCCCGAGGTCTAAAAGGAAAGAAATCCGCACTCCCCGCGGTGGCTCAAGTCCACGGTCTTTGATTTCTGGTGTTAAAGAGCCAGATCGAGGTCGGGGCCGGAATTTCCTCTTCACCGCGTTAGTTTTGTGCATTTACCGTGTGGCCCTAACCGTGGATTGTTATTTCTTAACCAAAACTATGTATGTTCACCCGAACCCCCAAGTTAAAACCCCGGTTTCTGGGAAGCGCACCAGGGAGTCCAGCGGGCGCGCTCCGGGAAGCAAGCTTCGCGAGCGCGGTCGTCTCTGGGAGGAGGTGTAGCTGGTCCGAGGATGGCTATGCCCTGAGCGGCGGCCTCCCCCCCCCCCCTCCCCCGATGGTGTTTGCAGTTTCTGAGTCTTTTCACTTTACCGTTGAGATCGTTCAACACTTCTGGTTATCTTTGAGCAGAGTTATCTTGGACACCAATGGGTTATGTTGTTCGGCAGACATTATCTACAGAACGGCCACCAGCCCCTAAAAACGTTACTTCCATGATAAACCTAAAGACGGTTGCTTCGTCAGCAGACCCCAAAAGCGCTAGTATGTCACCCTCTGAAGTTTTCTCTCCGGACCCTTCCTGCAGAGAGAAACACGTCCTCCCTGCTCAGAAGGTACGTGCCCCCCTCGGGTTCTGTCGGTCTTCTCTGCCGCTGACTGGCTGGGCTCTTCGTCCCTCCTCGGCTCCTAGCGGACTGTCCCGTTCGGTACCGTAGTCCCCGTCTGACTCGGCCTCGCTGGCACCTTGAGAGAAGGTGGGTCCCCAGTCCGGGAGCTTTTAGAGGGAGGGGCACTGTCCCTTCCAGACCCGCGGTCCCCGTGTCTGTGAGCCGTCGTGAAGTCTCTGGAGGAGAGAGAACGGAAGCAGCTTACGCTCTGGTGTGTCGAGTCCTGCCTTTTCGCCCCCTCGCCCTTCATCTGTTGAATGCCAACTGCGTGGACTTGCGAGGGCGGTGACAGAGCCAGCTGGGTTCCACACCGTGCGATCAGCTGTGTGCCACCGATTCCCCGTTACCTGCCGCTTCCTTGTTGGGAGAGCGTTTCAGAATCCCTTTTTCCCTTTCCTTTGAAGTAATTCAAAGCTGTCATTTTTGTTGGTCCCTTCATTTCTCGAAGAAGAGTCTCTTGTACGGGTCTAGATTCTGTTTTTGGTTTTCAGCGTGTATGGATACGTGATTTCAGATTGTGATTGGCCGTATTGTTCAGTGCAGTGATGTCCCGTCATTTTGAGCTCGCGGATACTTTATCCGATACTCCGAGCGTCACAGACCGTCCCCCGAAACGGGAGCCGTGCGCCGACGGTCAGTTTGACGGAGGGAAGGTGTGCTGGCGACAGGTTCGGCGAGGTCAGACCTGTGTGCCTGCCCTCGCGGCTTCGTGAGCCACGTGCAGGGCTCCGGCGGGGCGGGCGAGACCGGCCTCTGCACGTGGGGCGCCAGCTCGGGGCAGGCGGGCCCAGGCCACATGACAGGCCTCCAGCTGCTGCTTCCCCCGCTGCCCCCTCGCTGTCAGAACCGGTTTCGCTGTGCATGGTTAAGTCCTTAGAGTTGAGAGGTTTTGTTTTCCCAGAATCTTTTTTAAAATTGTTTTTTTAATTTTAGGTGTAAGAAAAATTTATTTTAGGAAAGTTCTACGGAAAAGATTAGAAAATTGGGATCGCCTGTGGTCTAATAACCCAGAGAGTGTGGTCTCGTGTGTACCGGGGGTGACAGGGTCACGATGGTTTTGCCCTCTGAAACCTTCTGCTGTGAATTCTTATTGTCAAAATAGCAAATGTAATACCGCAAAGACCTGCTTGGGCACAGAGTCACCTTCTTCCCCTTTTGGGGTCCCCCTCGGGGAAGCCTGCGTTAACGACCTGGTGCGTATCCTACCTCAGGCTCCCCAGAGCATCAGCAGATAGAGATTTTTTGTTTTGCTTTTTAAGTTTTTTCCTTTTAGACAAAAACGAGCTCATTCTGTACATACCACCCTTCAGAGTTGCCGTGTTCAGTTAACAGGATCCCGCAGACAGCTCCCGTGGGCCAGTAGGTAAATGTTCTTCGTGGTGCCGCTGGAGGCCGAGGCCCTACTGGGGATAAAGCAGGGCCCCAGACGCTCGGTCGGAGCCCCTGCTCTGCTGACGCCTCCCTCCTGACAGCCCCGCGCTGTGCAGACAGGTAGTGAATAGTGCCTTGTCGAGGACAGAGAGAGAGGGGCCCCGAGGAGATGGGATGGCTCTTGAGCCGGAGTGAGGGTACACTCCGAGCCTACAGCTGGGCGTGGGCGCAGGTGCTAAGGTCCTGAGGCCAAGGTGCGTTTGAGCCGATTGAAGAAAGGCCAGGCGGTTGAGGGAGAGTGGGAGCCGTGGGGTCACGTCAGCAGGCAAGGGATGGGCCTAGGCAGTTGTCTCATCAGAAGGGTCCACAGGGGGTTCCAATGTACAGTTTAGGGACCACTGGGCTGGGGTGCCAGGAGGGACACATGGGGTTTTGAAAAGACTTCGAGTCAGTATTAGAGACGCTAATCTTTTCTGGCTCAGAAGTAGGTTATGTCCACGTCTACCAGTCTCGAAATAGTTGGACGCGACAACTATTTCCGCAGACTTCCTTTCCTTGATGACTCTGCTGAGCGCTGGCTCTCTGGAAAATAGGAAGTGAGGAGCCAGACTCGGGACAGAGCCGCCACGTGGTCGTGCAGCCTGACGTCTCAAGTTTGCTCTGATTCATGACATAAACGCTGCTGAATGTCGTAGAAAACCCGTGATTTTTGCTGTTTTCTGTTCTAGTCCAAAGCGTCACGAGGTGGTGATCCTGAGCAAAACGAAGCCTCGAGAAAGCATAAGAGAAAGAAAGAAAAGTCTAAATCAAAATACGAAGTTCTGACAATTCAAGAGCCACCGAGGATTGAAGTACATTTGTATTTCTTACTTCGTACGATGTAACGCATGGGTCTGTCGTAATAGAAACACGGGTTCATCCTGGCTTCTGAAGGGAAAATCGCAGTATTTCCTTTAATGACCTTTGCCCCGTGCTGCAGAAAATAGCTCTCCCCCATCTCCTTCACCGTGGCGGCCCGGCGTGGCCCCCGAGTCGGCGTGGGTGCCCAGCGAGCGTTAGTGCGTGCAAGTAGTCTGGACACGGACTGCTTGCCTGGGAAGCCGATAGCGTGTGTACCGTAGGGCTCAGCTCTACCCTCAGCGTCTCGTTCACCGGTTTTTCCCTTGCTTTGGCATGCCGGCGTCTGTGGGGTCTGCTTTCCTATCCAGAAATGTTACTGTCATGCGCGTAATTTGGGAGAGAAAGTCAGAACGCCATAGCTGCATCAGGGGCCCTGGCCGAGGGAGTTCCGCGAACTTCCAGCGTCGCCCTGTAAACCGTTTCCCCGTGGCACTCCGAGAAACCCTGGGTCCTGCATGGAGTCGTGCTGGGTTCTGACTCAATTCGACTCAGCGGCCTGGCGCCTGCAGAAGCGTGTCTCAGCGCTGCTGTCTGGCGTCCAGCTTCGGGCCAAACCTGACACTTCTCTGCACACCTGGGGGCTCCCGGGGCTCCCGGAACATTCCCTTTCCTTTGGGACTTTGGGGTCGCATGTTCGAAGACCTACGACCCTGGTAGTGCGTTGGTTCGTGCCCCCGTTTCCCACGTAACTTCTCTAAGTCCCCCGAGGTGCTGGCGGGAGCGCGCAGGGTGCTTTTACGTGCTGTGAACGTTGTCGTTCGAGGCCCTTTGCCCTATTTTCTATTTTCTGTCTTGGGACAGCACATGTGATGGGGAGCTTCCGTCTTCTGAGTCTAGACTGACGGGTTCTGGAACGGAAACACTCGAAGCCTGTTCCTGGGCGGTTAGGGTCCCCATGTCCTCGGCACCCCGCTCGTTCCTCTCCGAGGCGGCAGGACTACACCCGTGTGCTTTAAATCGGCTTCTAAGAGTCAGTTTGGGGGCTGGGTTAGATGCCCTTGAGAGCTCGTGGGGGAGCTGTGACAGACAGAAGACCGTGAGCAAGGAAGGGCCTGCCCTAGGCACACTTGCTTCTCGTGGTCCTTGGCTCTCGGCTAAAGGGCGTGTGGTTTCCTTAGGATGCCGAGGAGTTCCCCAACCTGGCGGTGGCGTCTGAGCGAAGAGACCGAGTGGCCCCTCCGAAACTCCCGTCCAGACAGCAGCCGCAGGTAATTCTTCGATTGAACCCACCCCTGCTCCGGGCTTGACTTTCCTCGCTCGGCCAAACTCTTGAGAAAAGCTATCGTTCAGACTTCTTTACGTACTGAGACAGTGGTACGCTGTGGTTCGTTCCTCCGTTGGAGAATCGCGTCCAGTATGTTGAAATAAACTATTCTATGCGCAAACGTTTCATCATCTTTGTGATGAGACCGTTGGTCACCGACTGCGGCGGGCGCCTCAGAAAGGGCACAGACTGCTGAGGAAGCTTGGACTTGAAGGGAATAAGTCGACTCCGTGTATTTGGGAAGCGGGAGTCCCTTCATGAGGCGGCGGCGGCGTCTGACGGAACAAAAATAAGGGCGCCTTCAAGGTTCACACGAGGCGAAGAGCCGGGTCTCCTTGAGCCCCCGCCCCGCCGCGGATTCGGGGCTGAACTTGAGAGTCGCACCCAGATGGAGAGCCCCCTTGGCCCGTCTCTCCTCTCGTCCCCAGTGTCTTCACGGGCTCTTTGCCTTTTGAGGTGGGGGTCGTCGTTTTCACGTTAGCGAGAAGTGAGATTCTCAGCCCATGTGCAAATTAACGGGATTCCCGTGTTACAGTCGGGTCACCTTCGTCTCTGCCCACAGAGGTCCCCGAGTGACCGTGTGTGTGGCCCTGTGCGTTCGCCCCCGACCCGGGCCCTCGTCCCGGCAGGATGGCAGGAGCGGGGGTGCCCGAGCACCCGCGTGCACCAGTTCTGCAGACAGACGCTCCATCTGCTGGCGTGTCCCACTGTGCGTCTGATTTAACGCTAACCCGCTGCCTGCAGTTCGGATCCCCTCCCCACCATTTCACAGCCGCCACTCGGCCCACCCGGGCAGTCGGAGACCGGATGGATGGGCTGCCAGCGAGTCCGCCATACCAGTCGGTCCGCCTCACACACAAACTCCTGTTGCCCAGGACTTCCTCCGGTCTCAGAGTTTTATCCGTAGGTGTGCGCTCCTGGTCACAGTGGAGCCGCAGGGGGAGATGTTCCCGGGTTAATAGACAGCCCGGGCTCTGCGAGGAGGAGAAACGAACAGCCGTGGCAGTAGTACTGAGGGATAATGTGGGCTTGTCGGGGTTTTTCTGTAATTAATTTTTAAATGATTTTTATAGTCTCTATAAATCTGACTCTTATAAAATAAAAAACATAGTTTGCAAGAAGTAGTATTCTAAATAAACTTTTGAATCTTTAATTGTTTAGCATAATTATAAAAACAGTGGAAAGAAGAGCCAGGTTCCGGTGCAGCTGGACTTGGGGGGGATGCTGGCAGCCTTGGAAAAGAAGCAGCACGCCCAGAGTGCGGGAGCGTCCTCCAAGCCGGTGGTGTTCTCGGGTAAGGGTCTTTTCATCCCGGCCGCTCTGTGTCCGTTTTACCGTGTAATCAGAGGCATTTCTACAGGATCCACGCCGCGTGGTAGTGGGATACGGAGGAAGACACCAGCGGGACGATCGGGAGTCTAGAACTAAACCCCCACTATGGCTGGTGAAGTTTCGGCCAAATGTGTTCATTAAAAGAATAAGGGACGATTTTCAAGCTGGTGCTGGGGTAGCCGGGTCTCCACGCGTCACGGGAGCCCGGGCCGCCGCCTCACGTCCCACACATCCGTTTCCTCAAAGTGGGCCAGTGCCCTAGAGGTGGGAACTAAGCCCGTCAGGTAAATGCTGAGAAGAAAATGAAGGTCAGTTTCATGACCTGTAGTTAACGAACAAGACACCAGGAGCCCAGGCCACGTAAGTAAAGATAGACCAGGGTCTCCCGTGTGCCAGGGCACGTTTTCCAGAGAGTGAAAGGATCATTTACTTGCAGAACGTGAGAGAATATTTGCAGATCACGTGTGATAAGGGTTTGACGTCCAGAGATCTACGCATTCCTACATCTCAGCAGTAACCACCCTACTAAAAAACAGGCAGAGGGTCGGCTTTGCTCCCCAAGATACACGCGGCCAGTCACCCATGAAGAAGTGCTCCGCGTGTTAGCCGTGGGACAGGCGCGAGCCGGCAGCGCCGTGGGCCAGCTCCTCGTGCGTGCTGAGGCGGCCGCAGTCAGACTCGGGGAAGAGCGGGCGTCGGCGAGGATTTGGAGCAGCGGGAGGCCCCTGGGGAGTGAGCTGCCGAGAGCAGCTCGGGAGGCGGGCTGGCGGCTCCTCAGAATGCCGCACGGGGGGTCGGCGCGTGCCCAGCGAGCCCACTCCTCCGTGCCCCCGGAAGAGTTGAAAACAGAGATTCAGACACTCGCGAACCGGTGTTCACAGAGGCATTACTCACGGTCGTTAGAGGCGGAAACCCCCCAGGTGTGCGGCAGCACGCGTGGCTGCCGAGCTCAGTCCGTGTGTCCGGCGGCCGCTCCTCAGCCTTCACAGGGAAGGAGGCCCCGCCGCCTGCGCCGACGTGGGGAACGTTCAGACGTGAGGCTGACGCAGCGCCAGCCTCGGAAGGGCACGCATGCACACGGGACGTGAGAAATCCAGAGTAGACAGATTCGCAGAGTGGAGTAGAGGGCCCTGGGGTCGACGGCTACGGGGACTCAATGTTCGGCGGGGGCGTGAAAATCCTCGGGGAACAGGCGGTGGTGACGGCTGCCCAACACGCGGGTGAAGTCGAGGCCTCCAAGCCGTGCCTCTGGGAGTGGCTAAGATACTGGATCTTCACGGGTTACTTGAACGTGGTGACTTTAGAAGTGACGATTAAGGATTGCAACACTCCAATGCTCGGGAGCATGAAATTCCTACTCTCTGGCCTTTTAAAGAAAAGCTAGCTGATCCTGACCCGTCCCCCCATCTTTTTCTTTTTTCCTGCTGTGTTTCCAAGCTGCAGACCGCCGCCGTGGCCTCCGCCTGGGGGAGCATGCCCGCCATCAGCTAGAGCTCAGCCTCCGTTTGTGGGTCCTTTTCTGTTTGGAGGCGCGCACGCGCGCAGGGAGGCGCACATCTGCGCAGGCCCTTTGCGGAGTTTTGGCACACGCAGCTTCGTGGGGCCCAGACTCCTGTCCGCGCCCTCGGGAGCTCCCTCCGGCCCGGCCCAGCCGGTCCCTGCTGCCGCCCCCAGGCACCCCTGCGGATTCCAGGTCTGCCACGTGGCTGTCCTGTGCGAGAGCCTCACGTGGAGGGACTGGACAGCGCTCGCTGCTTCGCACAAGGCTTCCTTCGCTCACGGGGAGTGTTTGAGGGGGACTCACGTCGTGTTTGTGTGTCGGTAGTTCCTCTCTGTTTTTTTATTCAGGGTGACGTTCAGGCAACACGAAGCCACGCGTTTTAAGGTCCACAGTCGGGCCGCGTGGGGTTCATCCGCAGTGTTGTGTGGCCGTCGACGCTCTGCTTCCACGTTTCCATCGCGCCAGAGGGAGACCCCTCCCCGCCGAGCCCTGCGTTTCCTCGGCCCCTGGCAGCCCCTAGCGCGTAGTTTCTCTGTGGACTTGCCCGTTGTGACGTAAATGGAACGCTGTCATCGTGTGACGTTTTGCGTCCGTCTGCTTTCACGTAGCAACACGAGTTGGATGTTGGTCCGTGTTCCCGTCAGCATTCGAGTGGTTCTCGAGGCCGAGTCGTAGGCCAGCGGCCACGGTCCCTGCTCGTGCATCAGCAGACGATGACTTTGAGCTGCTGTGAACGGGACCTCTGAATGTCCGCGTACCAGAATTCGGGTGTCTGCTTTGAGTCTCTCGGGAGCGGAATCGCCGGGCTGCGTGGAGGGATGCACTTAGTCATAAATGTCCCAGACTGTTTTCCGTACTGCTTGTGTGCCGTTTCACATTCACTGGTGACGTGGGGAAGGTTCCGGTGGGTCCACACCCTCACCAACGATTGGTCACGTCGGTCTTCACTTCAGCCGTTCTTGGGGAGGTGGGGGTGCAGGTGGCGTGCTTTCGAAGCTGACAATTGGAAATGCTGGTTCTCCCGTGGCTCACTTTCCTACGGGCTGCCGAGTGGCACGTGGCGAGCCGTGTCTAAATGGCATTCCCGTGGCTACGGCCGGAGGAACGTCATGACACAGACCGTGGTGATGTTCACCAGAAGCCCAGCGTACAGCCCCAGAGTGTCTGAATGCAGTTAGCTCAGCCAAAGCACAGTGGTTGAGGCACCAGTGGGCAGTGCGTCCCCCACCCAGTGTCCCTCCCTCACTCTGCGTCCCCAGGACCACCTGCAGTGATACGCAGACTGAATGGCAGGTGCACTGAAATCCCCGGGGGGGGGGGGCGGGGTCAGGGAAGGGGTGTTTTTAACAAGCACACAGTAGGTAGGATTTTTTTGTTTGGTTTTGTTACTTACGTTTATTGTGGAAAATAATAGAAGGCATGCGCCCTGCCGCCCCGCCCCCGCGCCAGCTCCAGCCGTGTCAGCACTGGGCCGCCTCGTCGCATCGCCGGCCCTACTTTTGGTTTTCCTGTGGAATTTTAAAGCAACTGGGTAGGCTTTTTGTCGTTTCACGCAGGAGTGCCTCCGTTGGCGCCGATGGCTGATGGCGGCTGTGTGTTTAACTGTGCCGTCCTGCCGCCTCCCCTGGTGTTAACTCGCGTCTCTCGTTAGCATCGAACGTCCAGTCTGTTTTTAAACTTCCTGGACCGGCTCAGTGACGTCGGTAGTTGTGTTCTTACCAGGATCCGCACTTGGATCAGTCGCCAGTCTGAGTCCATACGCGCCAACGCTCGGGGACCACTGCCCCTTGGTATGTCTTTCCAGGCATTACTTGTCTCAGTGCGTCTGTTTGGGGAAGACTCTGATGGTGGGTTGTTTTCAGACCAACCTGGGCGCTCTGGTAGAAGATACATTTTTTTTTACCTTTACCTGTGGGCAAAGTCAGCTTTTCTCGGCAGTTAGCTTTGGGCTTGTTCTGTATTTTCCCATGGGCTTGGGGGTCGGGTGTGGCCACAAGAGGAGACAGGAGAGGCTCAGGAAAACACAGTTTATTGTACTCCCAGGTCCTAGCGAAAGGAGGCGTGGCCACCTCGGCGGCACCAGGGCAGACAACAGGCAGAGGCCAGGAGCAGGGGGAGGGCTTTCAGAGGCCGATGGTGAGGATGCCGAGCATCTTTTCATGTGTCTCTTGGCCATCTGGAAGTCCCGTTGGGAGTAATGTCTGTTCATGTCTTTCTTCTGTTTTTAATTGGATTATTTGGGGGTTTTTTTGGTGTTGAGTTGTGTAAGTTCTTTATGCATTTTGGGTACTAGCCCCTTATTGGATATGTCGTTTGCATATAATTTCTCCCATTCGGTAGTTTGTCTTTTAGTTTTGGTTGCGTCCTTCGTTGTGCAGAAGCTTTTTATTTTGATAAAGTCTCAATAGTTTATTTTTGTTTGTATTTCCCTTAGGAGACATGTCTAGAGAAATACCGCTGCAGCCGGTGCTGGAGAAATGACCTGCCTGTGCTCTCCTCTGGGGTTTTCATGGTTTCAGACATTTAGGTCAGACATTTAGGTCTTTCATCAATGTTGAACTTCTGTGCGGTGTAAGATATTAGTTGTTTCATTACTTTGCATATAGCTGTCCAGTTCTCCCGGCACCATTTGTTGAAAAGACTGTTTTTTTCCCCCATTATGTGTCCTCTGTTGAGGATTAGTGAGCCATATAATTGCAGGTTTATTTCTGGGTTCTCTGTTCTGTTCCATTGATCTCTGTGTCTGTTTCTGTGCTGGTTTGGTTAATGACTACAGTTTTGGGGCAGAACTTGAAGTCCGGGATTATGATATCCCCAGTTTTAGTCTTCTTTCTCAAGGTTGCTTTGGCTATTCGGGGTCTTCTGTGGTTCCATACAGATTTTAGGGTCATTTGTTCTAGTTTCTGTGAAAGATGCTGTTGGTATTTTGATAGGGATTGCATTAAATCTGTAGATTGCTTTGGATGGTGTGGATATTTTAACAGTATTTGTTCTCCTCATCCACGACCATGGACCATCTTTCCGTTTGTTTGTGTTCGGTTTCTTTTATCAACGTAGTATAGTTTTCAGAGTATCTTTCTTTCACTTCCTTGGTTAAGTTTATTCCTAGGTATTTTATTATTTTTGGTGCAGTTGTAAATGGGACTGTTTTCTTTCTTACTTTCTTTTTATTCTACTTCGTTTTTAGTCCTTACAAACGCAACAAATTTCTGTACATGGATTTTGTATCCTGTGACTACTGAATTCATTTATCAGTCCTAGTAGTTTTTAACGGAGTCTTTAGAGTTTTGTATGTATAGTATCATATCTGCAGATAATGAAATTTTGACTTCTTCCTTACCACTTTGGAAGTCTTTTATTTCTTTTTGTTGTCTGATTACTGTGTCCAGGACTTCCAGTACTGTGTTAAATGACAGTGGTGAGAGTGGACATCCTTGTCTTGCTCTGACCTTAGGGGGAAGCTCACAGGTTTTTCCCGCTGAGGATGGTGTTAACTGTGGGTTGTTCATATGCGGCCTTTGTTGTGTTGACTGTGTTTCCTGTAGACCTACTTTGCGGAGGGTTTTTATCATGAATGGTGGTTGTCCTTTGTCAAATGCTTTTTCTAGGTTCATTGAAATGATCCATATGGTTCTTGTCCTTTCTCTTGTTGATGTGATGCATCCCATTGATTTGCAAATATTGAGCCCCACTTGCATCCCAGGAATAAATCCCACTTGATTGTGGCGAAGGATTTTTTTTTAATGTATTGTTGAATTTAGTGTGCTAATATTTTCTTGAGGATTTTTGCATCTGTGTTCCTCAGAGATAGAGACCTGTAGTTTTCTTTTATTGTAGTGTCTTCATCTGGTTTTGGTATCACAGTAATACTGGCCTCTTGGAATGAATTTGGAAGGTTTCCTTCCTCTTTTAGTTTTTGGAATAGTTTGAGAAGAATAGGTATTAACTCTTTAAATGTTTGGTAGAATTCACCTGTGAGGCCGTCTGGTCCTGGACTTTAGTTTGTTGGGAGGTTTTTGATAACTGATGCAATTTCATTGCTGGTAATTGGTCTGTTCAAATTTGGTATTTTTTCCTGATTCAGTTTAGGGAGGTTATATGTTAGTAGGAATTTATCCATTTATTCCCTGTTGCCCAGTTTGTTGGCATATAATTTTTCATAATATTCCCACATAATCCTTTGTGTTTCTGTGGTTTTATTTCTCCTCTCTCATTTCTGATTTTGTTGATTTCAGTCCTTTTTTTTTTTTTTTTCTATGAGTCTGGCTAAAAGTTTATCAATTTTGAGCTTTTCAAAGAATCAGCTCTTGGTTTCATTGATCTGTTCTATTGCATTTTTTTTGTTAGTTTTCATATCATTTATTTTTCCTATAATCGTAATGATTTTTTTCTTTCTACTGGTTTAAGGGTTTGTTCTTTTTCTACTTCCTTTAGGTGTAAGGTTATGTTGTTTATTTGAAACTTTTCTTGTTTCTTGAAGTAAGTCTGTATTGCTGTAAACTTTCCTTTGGAACCGCATTTGCTGCATTGTATTTTCATTTTCATTTGTTTCCACGTACTCTTTGATTTCTAAGTTGACCCAGTCACTGCTTAACCTCCATTTATTAATCGAATTTCTCTTCATTTCTAGTTTCATAGTGCCGTGGTTGGAAAAGATGCAGAATATGATTTCTCTCATTTTGAATCTGTCGAGACTGGTTTTGTGACCTAATATGTGATTTCTGGAGATTGTTCCATGCTCTCTTTGAAGAACATGTACGCTGTGCTGTTTTACAGTGAAATGTTCTAAATGTATCTGTTGGATCCATCTGGTCAGTTGTGTCAGTCGAAGCCACTGTTTCCTTGTTGATTTTCTGCTTAGATGATCTGTCCGTTGCTGTAAGTGGAGTGTTGAAGTTCCCTACTGTTAACGTATTATTATTGATTACATCCTTTATGTTTGTCAATAGCTGCTTTGTGTTTGGATGCCTGCATGTTGGGTGTGTAAATATTTACAGTTGTCTTTTTCGATTGTCCCCTTTTTGATGATTGTCCCCTATGTGGTGTCCTTCTTTGTTTCTTGTTTTATTCTTTGTTTTAAAGTTTATTTTGTCTGATATAAATATTACTACCGGCTTTCTTTTCATTTCCATTTCCGTATACATGATAAATACTGTTCCATCCCTTCTCTTTCAGTCTGCATGTGGCTTTAGGTCTGAAACTGAGTCTCTTGTAGACAGCGTTTAAATGTTTTTTTAAAATTCATTTTGTCATCTTGTGTCTTGATTGGAGCGTTTTGTCTATTTACATTGGAAGTAATTACAGATATGTGTTTATTGTCGTTTTGTTACTTGTTTTATGGTTGTTTTTGTAGATCTTCTCTGTTCCTTTCTTTATATTTTTGCATATGTGTCACCAGTGTTTGATTTGTGGTTGTCGTTCGGTTTCTGTGTCTCTGTAGAAGTATAGAGAGCAGTGCGTATTGAGTTGTTGGTCGCTTAAGTTTGAGTCCATTCTACAAGCACTAAATTTTTACTCTCCTACTAGGTTTTAGGAATATGGTGTCATGCTTTCCATCCTTCTGTTTTGTGACTCCCTTGACTTGTTTTTATAGATATGCTTTATTTTACTGCTTTTGTGTTCCCTGCCTTTCTTACTCCTGCTTAGGGTCTTTCCTTTCCACTTAAAGAGTCCCCTTGAAAATTTCTTTAGGGCTGGTTTAGTGGCGATGAATTCCTTTAACTTTAGTTGGGGAACTCTGTAGCGCTCATTCTCTTCTGAATGACCGCCTTGCCGGATAGAGTATTGTCAGCTGCAGGTTTTTCCTTTCAGCACCTCGACTGGATCATGGCATCCCTTTCTGGCTTGCAAAGTTTCTGCTGAAAAATCAGCTGATGACCTTACGGGGTTTCCCTGGTATGTGACTGTTTTCTCCCTCACTGGTTTTAAAGTTCTCCCTTTACCAGTACTTTCTGCCATTTTAATTATGAAGTATTTTGTTGTGGACCTCCTAGGGTTTATTTTGTGGGGGGCTCTCTGTGCCTCCTGGATCTGGATTTTTGTTTCTTTCTCCAGATTTGGGAAGTTTTCAGCTATTACTTCTTTTTCAGCTATTATTTCTGTAAGTGAAATTTCCGCCCCCCTTTCTCGGTCTCCTTCTGCTGGGGCCCGTGCAGTACGAACGCCACGACACTTGATGCTGCTGCCGAGTTCCTTCCCTGAGGCTTTTTTCACTTTCTAATTCTTTTTCTCTCTTCTTTTCAACTTGATGGCTTTCACTATCCTGTTCTCCAGGTCACTGATCTGTGCTTCTGCTTCCTCTAGTCTGTGGTTTATTCTCTCTTGTGTACTTTTTATTTCAGTCCTTAAGTCCTTCATCTCTGATTGGTTCCTTATTTATATTTTCTGTCTCTTCGTCGAGGGTCTCACTTAGGTCCTCCACTCTTCTCTCAAGTCCTCTGAGGATTTTTATGACCATTACTTTAAATTCTCTGTCAGGAATATCATCCATCCCCATCTCGTTTAGCTCTCGTGCTGTGATTTTGCCCTGTTCTTTCTTCGGGACATACTCCTCTGTCTCTTCATTTTGTCTAATTCTTTGTTTCTCTGTGTTAGGACATCAACTATGTCTCCGGCTCTTGGCAGTCGTGACCTTACAAGGAAGAGGTTCTGCGGTGCCCGGTGCTGCGGTGTCCCCTGTTCCCTAGGGCCTGGCGTTTCAGGGCGTCTCCTCTGTGTGCTGCATTCGCCCTGCCCTTGTGGCAGAGGCACTTCGTCTGCGGTGGCTCTCCGTGCCTGGTGTGGGCAGCGTTCGGTCCCCGTGTTGTTAGCTGGCCAGTCAGGCAGCTGTGGGCTGGAGTCAGATCGGACGCTTGCCAGCGATGCGGAATCACCAACCGAACCGCAGGGAGCTTTCCCTGCGTTGTCTCCTGAGCAGCTCGCGTTGGTGGGTGGGTCCTGCGGTCAAACCAGATGTCCAACCCCAACCGCTGCCCACTGCTGGGGCCGCAGTCGGACTGGCGTGCGTGGCGATCGTCCCCTATTCTGGGGCAGGAGTCACTGTGGAGTAGTGCTGGTCTCAGAGTTGCTCGCTCACTGCTGGGCTTGTGGCACTGGTTTGGACGGGCTTGGGCCGAGGGCACACTGGAGGGGGGGACCTTCGCAGGAGAGCTCGGGGGCGGGGCCCCTGATGCCACAAGGTCCCTGCTGGTCCACCGTCACTGGGGATGTGCGGTGCACGAGGAAAACTCGCAGAGGCTGGCCTGGATGGAGGGGGCAGGTCTGCAGAAGAGCATGGGAGGGAGGGGGCCCGCAGCCGCTCCAGGAATCGGCCAAGGCAGGGGTGGGGGGGCAGGCCACAGTGCTACCAAGCAAGGGGAGAGGGTTCGCCCTGCTGGTTCCCACAGGTTTCTGGGCATCTCGGCTGGGGGACAGGGGAGGGAAATGGCACCTGCCGGCTCTTTTGTTCAGAGAGAAGCCTTCCATGGATCCTTGCCCCTCCAGCGCATGCTCTGAGAGCAGGAAACAGATCTTCCTCCGAATACCCCGGGCCTCTTCTCAGCCTGCTGCTCCCGTGCTGTGTCAGCAAGGCTGCGGCGCTGTCTCTTTAGCGGGGGGTGGGGGGGTCCCCGTTTCCCGTAGCGCTCCAGTTTTCCCGGCGCAGAGCCATCGAGCCTTAAAGCTTCCGGTGCTAAGCCCCGCCGGACTGAGGAGGAACTCACAGTGTTGGGGCCATCTGGTTCTCAAAGCCAGATACGGCGATTCATCTTCTGAGTGTGGGTGCTGGGCGTTTGGTGTGGGGTCTCCTCTCTGCACCGGCGCGTTTCTCCCTCCTGTGGACAACGGTCCTGCGGGTCCGTTTGGCATCAGACCGTGTCTCCACCCTCCGTGCCATCTTTGATGTGGCCTCTTCTCTGCATTTAGCTGTGGAGAGTCTGTTCCGCCTCTCCTCAGGCCCTTCTCTGGGTTATTTACACTCACGTGGGTGTTGTCTAGGAGTAACGTGGGACGAGGTGAGCCTCGGCCCGTCGTCCTCTGCTGTCTTCCCCGGAAGTAAGAGTGGGCATGCGTCTTGAAAGGCTCTAGGATTTTCACAATGGGCAGTGAGCCTTGGCTTCAGCTTCAAGTCACCAGCCTCCTTAGCCCCGGCCAGGCAGTCAGCCTGTCCTGGGCAGCTCCGAAGCCAGCCGCTAACTTCTCCTCTCCAGGGAGGCCTGACGAGCATGTCCCCTCCGAGGGAGGTCACGGCCGGCTGGGTGCCGTGGTGGGTGGCCTGACGAGCGTGTCCCCTCCGAGGGAGGTCACGGGCCGGCCGGGTGGCGTGGCGGGAGGCCTGACGAGCGTGTCCCCTCCGTGTGGCAGTTGGGGCGGTGCCGGTTCTCTCCAGAGACCCCGCGTCAGGGAAGAAGGGCCACTTCAGCCAGGTGAAGACCCCGCACAACCCCTTGGACTCCAGCGCCCCGCTGATGAAGAAGGGGAAGCAGAGGGAGGTCCCCAAGGCCAGGAAGCCGACCTCGCTGAAGAAGGTACGGGGTGTCGGTTCGAGCTGGGCGCAGGAGACTGGGTGGGGCCCTCCTGTGGGCGCGTCGGCCTCCAGCTCTCAGCGTTCTGGGTGGGGGTGTGGACTCCCCTTGCACATGCTCTGTGAGGTGGCGTGCGTGGTTCTCTGAAGAGCTTTCCTCCCGAGTGACGAGGAGTGGACGAAGCAGGGCCCCTCCGCTACTGCAGGCGTGGGTACTCGAGTGACGTTCTCCTCATCCCACCTGGGGGGGTCTGCCTGCCACTCACAGTCAACGGGTAAGGGTCCTGCTGGGGCCGCGGCACCGAAGAAGGGTGGCCCGGGGCCAGCGTGCCCTGCCCTACACACCAGGGACGGGCGCCCTGCCAGCCCTTGGGGGACGGGACGGGTCCCTGCCCCGAGGGTGCAGGAAAGCACGGTGCCCACAAGCCGACAGCAAGCCGACAGCGGGTGGTTTACTCTGCAGAAGAGCTTATCTCTTAAAGGTACAAGTATGCAGGTGTTTCAATCGCTTATTTGGTTTTAAAGATTATTTTGAAAGAGCGGCAGGAGAGAAAGCAGCAGCGTCTCCTAGAAAACGCCGTGAGCCCGGCTCCTGCCAGTGACGCGGTGCAGGATGGCGAGAGCGGTGACGATGAGGCCCCGGAGCGGGACGAGCCCTCGGGTACGGGCCCTGCGGCAGGGGCGGCCGTGTGCGGGGCTGGTGGGAGCCCGGCCGTGAGGGCGGGATGCGGTTGTTGTCCGGCTCCTGTGGGCGGGCAGAGCTCTCGGGGGTCCGGGGACGGCGGGGCGAGGCCCCTGAGGGTGAGCCGTGAGGCATCGGATGGTTCTCGTGACCTGAAGTGGCTGTGACCGTGACCACCAGTGACCGCAGGGCAGCTCTCGCAGCAGCGTGGGTCCGGTGCCGTGCGGAGAACGTGTTGGGAAGCTTTTACTGAGCTGCGCGTTCAGAGCAGGACAGAGCGCGGCGGGCGGGGGGGGGGGGGTGGCTCGAGGACTTCTCACAACGTGATCACGGCGCCCGGCTCGGAAGCACGACAGGGCCCGGGGCCTCGCCCAGACTTCATTCCAGTGCGGTCCTGTACCTGTGCCCCCCAGCCAGCGGCGCGTCTGTGGCCTGTGGCGGTAGCTCCCCATAGCCACTGCGGCGTGGCCTTGGGGTGTGTCCACGGGCCGGGTGGCAGGTGGGCGTCTGGGGAGTTCTCACTCTGGGGTCATCAGAAGCAGGGTCCCTGGCAGTGTGTGTGTGTAGGACACGGGCACCCCTCCTGCTGGCACGCTCCTGGCAGGACTCTGGGCTCGGGGGTCCTCCGCCCTCCACCCTTAGACGCTTCTGCCAGACAGGCTTCCAGGGGCTTTACCGGGTCTGCCCGCCGGACGTCGTCTTTGTCCTGTGGCTGTCCTGGTGGGCAGACTTCTTTTCTGGTGATCTGTCCCTCCTGTGTGCTTGGAAGTCTCAGGGAGTGGCTTTGGGACCCTAAGCTTGAAGCTCATAATTGGAATGTTTGAGTTCAGACCTCCTTCAAGGATTATTTGCTGAAGAAATGATCCGAACTGTTCCGTGTGAAGACTCGAGAATTACATAAGACTGCTTTTAAAGCCTGGTGATAGAGACTTCAGGTTAAATTTCAGAATTAAATAAATTTGGCAGCTGAAGTGCACATTTCGTGATGGTGAAGATGGTAAATTTATGAGTGTTTTCCCACAGTGACTGTCAGTAGCTAAGCTGGGGCTGGGGGAGAGCTGAGCAGTGGCCAGGTTCCTGTTTCTCCCAAGCTGTCGGCACGCGACCCGTCACCGTCCTGCCCGCTGTGGCGCTCGGCGGTGGCGGTGGTGGTGGGATGCGACGTGGCTGCTCCGGAGACCCTGCCCCGCAGGTCTGTGCCATGGCCCCTTTCTCTGTGACGTTGCAGAGGGGACAGAGGAGCCAGCATCCCCCGCTCCTACAGGGCAGAGCAAGTCAGAAGAGCCGCCGAGAGCGGAGCCCCAGAAGGAGGCGGACCGCTGCCCGGTCCCCGACGGCGCTGGGCCCCCCCAGGATCCACAGCCGGAGGTTCCGGGAGTGAGTGGCCGTCTGGGGCGGGTGGCTCGCTCTGGCGTGGAGCGCCGGGCTCTCCCTCCCGGACACGCCCCGGCCGCGGGGCCCGGCCCGGCCCTCCTCGTCCTGTCCCACGTCAGGCCCGCTGAATCTGCTGGTGCGAAGCCAGAGGCGCCCCGCAGTCGAGGTTGGCGTGGGGGTGTCCGCGGGAGGGGAGGGCTCCCTCTCGCCTGATTGCCCGGGAGCTCAGCCTCCTCCCGGGGCACGGCCCACACTCTGGGTGTGGGTTTTGCGAGCAGCAGCCGCCGTGGAGCACGTGGCGGGCCGCTGGGGGACCCGGGCGCAGAGGCTCTGTCCCTTGTGGTCGGGGGTCGGGGAGGACGGGAGATCCGCTCGGCCGGGAGCCCCGCGCCTGTGTTGCCACAGCCGCCTCGGCTCGTTCCTTTCAGCTACTGCAGCCAGATGCTGAGTAAGGAGGTTGACGCCTGCGTCACGGACCTGCTCAAGGAGCTGGTGCGCTTCCAAGACCGAATGTACCAGAAGGATCCGGTCAAGGCCAAGACCAAGCGGCGGCTGGTGCTGGGGCTGAGGGAGGTGCTCAAGCACCTGAAGCTGCGGAAGCTCAAGTGCGTCATCATCTCTCCCAACTGCGAGAAGATCCAGGCCAAAGGTGAGGCGCCGCCCCCCCCCCCCCCGCCCCCCCCCGCTCCGCCCGCCGGGCCGCGCTTTGCTTGGAGGCCGAGGAGCTTCCTGCGGTTCGTCAGCATGTCCTCCTTGGGGAGGAGAGCCGGTGGCGTGCAGTCTTTTGCGGGGACCGCTTGGCAAGGCAGCCTGGGACTGCGGGGACGGCTGTGTCTGCTCCAGGGGCATCTCGTCTGCCGATCCTGAACTCGAATTTTAAGTGGCAGCTGTGCGGGCCTTCTGCTCGTTTTGGTTGTCTTGTTGTCCGAGCGCCGGGAGTCGCGCCCAGAGGGGCTCTCTGCTCTCGAGAACACGGCTGGCGGCTGGGAGCAGCGCCCCTCCCAGGGTCCCTCGTGGGGAGTTACGTAGGACGCACGCCTGGAGTGTCGTCCACCAGGGAAGCCCCTTCAGAGTCCGTCCGTACCCAGCGTTTTTATGGGTAGCAGGTTGTGGGCACCCTGTGCCCGGCCTGACTCCCAGAGGGAGGTGGTACTCAGCACGGACCCCCTCGTGCCTGCCCCCGAGCGCCCCTCACGGGCGGCATGGGGGGAGCCCTCCGAAACCCAAGTCGTGGCTCCAGCCACGGGTCCCCTGGGAAGCAGCCCTTTGAAGGGACAGTGGCCATGGTGCCACTGCTCACATAGCATTTGTGGTCAGCTCTGGATGTGGGGGACACGGGGCCGAGCGGGGCCCCGCAGTCGCTGGCGCTAAGTTGGGAACAGCTCGCCATGGTTGGGGCTAAGGAGCACGCACGGCGCCCCTCCTGCGCGCATGCCTCCTGCCGGCCCCTCGGCCGATGGTCCCTGGATGGTTCTGTCCCCAGAGCGTGCTTTCCTGGTTCTCCAGGAGCGTCTGGGCCAGGGGCTGGGCAGAACTGAGGGACGCAGGGCTGAAATGTCCGTCCCCGCACGGTTCGGCCGTGGACTGAGTCCCCAGGTCCCGGTGCAGCGGGATGTGCCTCCGAGAAGTTCCTCTCTTGAAAGGAAGTCGGGTAATTCTACATTACTAGGGTCCAGGTGCCAGGGGGGCACGGCGATGCTTCCTCCTCGGGCAGATACTCTGTGCTCCACGTGGGGGCCCATCTGTGCACAGAGGAGCTGGGGCAGGGCCCCCTGCAGGCCTGGTGCGGGGGTTCCTTCCTTTTGAGGGGCGAGCCCTCCCCATTCTTCCAGACCCCCAGAGGAGCCACCATGGCCACATTAGATGTGTCCTTGCTGGTGTCCCCGTGTGCGTGAGCGCCCACATGTGCGCCCGCGTGTGTGTGTGTGTGTGTGTGTGTGTGTGTGTGAGAGAGAGAGAGAGAGAGAGAGAGAGAGAGAGAGAGATCTGGTCCTGGCCCTGTCGGCACCTCGGGTTTTACCTTGACCGTCTGCCTGGGGAGCCAGCTGCGAAGCATGCGCACGCTCGCGCGGCTCAGATGGGACTTCGCGACGTTCCGGTGTTTCCGGACGTCTGCAGCCCTGCACAGAGACGCACTGTGCAAGCCGTGCCTTCTGCTGGTGGGGACATCGCGGGGACGGAAGCGCTGGTGCATCTGGGGGTCGCGCGGGTTGCGTGCCGGCGCCCAGAACCCTCTGAGGTGGCGAGGCGCCTTTGCCCCGTCCTGGGAACTGTTGCCCCACGTGAGTTTGGGAGGTTGATCTTTTTCATAGCGACGCGTGCCGTTTTATGAAGCAAGAAGGTCCCTGAGTAAGGGCTGTTTTTCTGGTTTGTTACTTGCCTGTGTTTAAAACGTTGTTTTGGCCACGCAGAGACTATGGGTGGTGTTACCGTGTTGGTGTTTTCTTATCGGCTCTGGGTTTTACGCCATTCCTCGACCTTAACGCTCCAGGGTTATTAAAGGTAACGTTTTTATTTTTGAGAGAGTGCGATCGGGCACTCACAGGGGCAGGGGGAGAGGGAGACACAGAATCCGAAGCAGGCTCCAGGAGGCTCTGAGCCGTCTGAGTCCGACGTGGGGCTTGAACCCACAAACTGTGAGATCGTGCCCTGAGCTGAACGCTTGACCAACCGAGCCCCCCAGGCGCCCCTTGAAGGGTTTTTTTGTATCTTTCTTCCTGGTTCTCATGTTTTCCTGTTTGTGTGTTTGGGTAGAATACGGTCTTTCTCGATGGATCTTTCCCGAGGCCGCCCCGGCGGTGCTGCTCCCGACAGAGCTCAGGACCCCGTCGCTGGGTTGCAGTGGGGCCCCCGTCACAGCGAGCTCTCCCACCCGGCGACGCTAGCGGACGGTAGTCTCCTTCCTCAAAAGGCTTATTCTCACTTGCGTGTTTTTGTTGTATTATTTTTCCTCAAAAAAGAAAAGAAAAGCCTAATTGTAGTGAGAGCGCTGCGGCAGGTTCAGGCGAGCGCGGCGGCGCTGTGTCGTCCCCGGGCCCACTCCGTCCCCGAGCTTAGACACCTTAGTGGTCTGCTGTGTTCCCGAGCACCTTAAAGCTGCACTGTGAGTCTCCGGAGCCTGGTCCTAGCCGCTGGGGTCTTTGGTGTCCGTCCACACCCGTCCCTGCGGGTGCTGCCGGCCTTTCTGGGGGCCCGTTAGGTGTGTGTGACTTGTGCACAGACACCCGTGTGCAGTTGTCTCCTAGTAAGTTTTGATTTGGGGCTGCTGGGCTCCCAGCATGGCGGGCGTGTCACCTGCACGCAGAGCCCGGTGGTGCCTTGTTCGGAGGTGGCGTGGTGGAGGGCGGTGAGCCCGTGGCCCGGCCCTGACGGTAGGACCGTCAGTGACCTCTCTGTACGCGGGGTGCAGCCTCTCCCCTGCACTCGGGAGCTGACACACACGGGGCAGGTGACCAGTGGCCTGGGACGCAGTGAGTGTCGAGTAAATATTCACTGAGTGTGGTTTGCTCGTTCACATGACCGAGTGGATTTCTCCTTCCTGTTTGGTCTTTGTCCCTGGTTTCTGGCTCACAGTTCCCCAAAGCCTTGGGGTTTCCCAGGACCTCGAGAAAGGTGTTTTGTTATGTTAACGAGGTGACTTTTGGACCCCGCCCAAGCTGGGGCTGGTTGCCAGGAGAGCCAGCCTAGAAATTGGAGGGCGGGAACCTGGGTCCCCAGCCCAGCCCTACCCTTGGCCACCAGCAGGGGGAGGGGATCTTGTGACTAGTCTGGAGCCGCCACACAGTGCCCTGGGACCGGGTGCGGGAGCTTCCTGGTTGGTGCACAGGCGACGCCTGTGTAGTGGCGCTCCTGGAGTGGGCAGGACCCCCTCTTGCGCCTCCTCCCAGGCTGGCGACTCGAAATCTTTGTTGTGTTCCTTAATAAACTGGGCTCTCCCTGAGGTGAGCTCTAGGAGCCTCTAGCAACTTGGAAGAACGGAGGGAGCGGGTGTGGGGGGGGGCCCTCAGCGTGCAGCCCCTCCCCTTGGTCCGGAGCCCGGGTGACGCAGGGATGTGTGCTGGCGTGGCGGTGGGGGGGTGGGGGGGTGCGTCTCCTGGGACCGAGCCCCGCCCTGTGCCGTAGGACACGGTCTCCAGGGATTCTTGCACACCCAGCGGTGTCTCAGAATTGCTTGCTGTCGTGGCCCCCGCCCACATGGGAACTGGGTCCGAGACTCTTCTAGAAGACAGACCTCACCGTCCCGTTAGGATAACGGCGCAGACATATTTTAGTGCGTCGAGGAAGCGCCGCTCTTGGAGAGTTCCTCTCTTCCTCGCGCCGAGAGCGTGTCCTGGCCTGACCGCCTCGTCCTGGTGACGTGTGTCACGGGCCCTGCTCCAGTAGAGAGTAGCTGGGCTGTGTTGCCGTCTGGAGAAGGAAGCCCCCCGCGACCAGTGTCACCGCCACGCTGCGGCGACGCGTTTCCTGACGGCGCTTGTCCCTGACCAGGCGGGCTGGACGACACGCTGCACGCCATCATCGGGTGCGCCTGCGAGCAGAACATCCCCTTCGTGTTCGCGCTCAACCGCAAAGCCCTGGGCCGCAGCCTGAACAAGGCCGTCCCCGTCAGCGTGGTGGGCATCTTCAGCTACGACGGGGCCCAGGTGAGCCGGGTGTCCCCAGCAGGGCAGCCCCAGCCTCACGGGGCCCGCGCGGCCATTCTTGACGGCTCCGTGCCGACCGCTGCCCCAGAGACGCCTTATGCCGGCAGCATCCCCGCCAGCTGCCCCCCTCCCCCCCGCTTCCCCAGGGAGGGCACCGTCCCTGGTGGGCGTCCCCTGCAGGGAGGGGCGTCACCTGTGCCCTTGCTTCTGTCCCAGGACCAGTTCCACAGGATGGTGGAGCTGACAATGGCCGCCCGGCAGGCGTACAAAACCATGCTGGAGAACGCGCGCCAGGAGCCGGCGGGGGAGCCTGGGCCCCCCGCCCCGGGCAGCCCGCCCCCGCAGGACGCCCCCGCTCCTGCTGCCGGGAGAGACGAGCCACACTACAGTGAGTGCCGGAGGCGGGGCGGGCGGGCGGGGCGTCCGGGATGGCGGCGCGGCCACCCCGAGGCAGGGCCACCGTTGCAGAAGGCCGGGTCGGGTGCCGCCCGGTGTCCCAGGAGCCGGGCTCCCACAGACCTCGGGTCAGATGGCAGCTGAGCACAGAGTGTGGCCGTGAGGACAGTGCTGTCCCAAGGCCAGTGTGCACCGAGGGACGGCAGGGGGAGACCGCGCCAGGCCTGTTTGGGGACGGAGCCCCGGGCAGCACGCTTCCCAGTGGAGACTGCCCTGCCCCCCCCTCACCCCCAGTCCCTGAGCCGTGCGCTCTCCTTCCCAGTGGAGGTCTGGAGAAGACACCTGGAGGCCTACAGCCGGTGCGCCCTGGAGCTGGAGGACTCGCTGGAGGCTTCGACCGCTCAGATGATGCGCCTGAACTTGTAGGAGGACTCCTTGGGGCGCGGGGGGTGTGGGGTGAGGAGAGGGGTGCGAAAGACTCTGGGGCCTTCGTCTCAGTTCCTCGTTGACCTGATGTCTTCTGTGTGGCCGTTTAATTGGGAGGCGAATCCGCGGCGTGCACCCGGGGAACGGGCAGTCGGTGTGCTGGCGGGACCCTGGTTTCCAGAAGTTCTGGAGTGGCAGCTCGGGGGGCTCTGAGCACACGGAGTCTGGAAAAGGCTGGACCGTGTGCCGCTCGGAGTTGTCTGCTGTGAAGGACCCCCCCTCCCCGCCCCCCAAGGCCGCAGAGCTGAGCCCTGTTAGTTTGTGGAAGGAGCCGCCCGGTGGGCAGGGCGGGCTTTCTGGGGACCTGGCTTTTTGGCCAGAAGATTCCGGGATACTTGGAGGGTTTGCTGAAATGAGCCTCAGAGAGAAATTGGTTCTTTAACCTGTGACCTTTGGACATAGATTATTTCTTTTTGTCTTTATTTTTCAAAGAAGCAGTGTCTGTCGAAGTTTCTGAGTTTGAGTTCTGATGATCCGCAAGTCTTTTCTCTCTCTTGTTAACGGACACGTCGGGATGGGGTTTCCGCCGGTGCCCTCCTGCCGTCCCGCGGGAGGGCAGGTTTATTTGGAATAAAGAGCGATGATTCGAGAACCCTGCGCCTCTGGCTCGCGCTGTTGTCGGAGTGGCGGGCGGGGTTGGCCGCTGGGGACTGCCGCCGCCCAGCCTGCTGCTCCGGTGTCACAGGGCACCCTGCGCCGGCGGGGCTGCGCCGTCTGGGGCTCAGCAGGTACTGCTCGGTGCAGTCGGTCACGTCGGATGCCGGACGTAAGAGGCGAGCGGCCTGTGGTGTAGACAGGGAGGTGGTGTGTGTGTCAGACGGCAGTCTGTCCTGTCTTCGGGACACTTGCCATGCCTAGTGTGTGTCTGCCCCTGTTTGCGTCCTGAGCTGTTTAAATGGAGGGGCAGAGATGGCTTAGCAAGCAGCTCTTGATTTTGGCTCAGGTCAGGATCTCGTGGTTGGCGGGATTGAGCCCAGTGTCGGGTTCTGTGCCGCCAGTGTGGAGCCTGCCTGGGATTCTCTCTCACAATAGACTCTAAGGAGATAATTAAGTGGGGGGACATGCGATGAGGCCACCCAGGCCCTTAGCCCTGTCCCTCAGGGCCGGGAGGAGGGGGGGGTGGGCAGGGCTTTCCTGCCGTCCCGTGTCTGCATGCCTCAAGTTTGCTGTCGTGGGTTTGAAAATCAGATTATGGGAGAAAGAAGGTTCCAGAATTAATCCATACGGAGAAAGTTAAGTTGAAGAATTGCAGTGGGGGATGCTGGCCCTCTGTTCAGAGCCCCGGGGGCAGAGCAGTGGAACACCATGTCCAGCGCCCTAGAGGGTGTGCTGCTGTGACCTAACGCTGGGATTGGCTGGTCACGAGGTCACCTTCCCAGCAGAGGCTACTGCCGCAAGCGACACGGCAGCGTGTGCGGTGTGGACGGTGCCGCAGGAAGCAGCCGGCACCTCCCGTGCACACACCTCACCCTGTTAGCTTTATTTTTCTCAGCAGCGCAGCAAACCAAATGCCTCCTACCCACGTTTCCCAACAGAGCCCTCCCCTGGGGGGGACAGTTAGTGCCCCGTTTTCTGCTGGGCACGAGAGCGCTCGGATGACGGTGGACGTGGGGTGAGCCTCACGCACAGCTAGCGGCGCCCTCACAGCCTCCGGGGCGCCTGGAGCCGCACCCGCCGGGGACCCACGCTACGCGCCCCGGCCTTGCACAGAAAACACCGTCACCGCGTGTGATGGCGTGAGTGGGGCGGGTCCTGCACGTGGCTGGCGGGACACGTGTGCGGCCTCCTGACGAGGGGTCTGGCCGCAGGCTGAGGTCGTGAGCGGAGGAGGCGTCGCGTGCTGGGGCTCGGGGAGCCGCAGCTCTGAACAGAGGCGTTGGTGTGCTGGCACCCGCGATCCGAACCTTAGGAGCCACCATTCTCCGTAAGCAGGAGGTGGCCCCGAGGCCAGGCCCAGCGGCCTTAGGCTTCGTGCGGGCGTGGCAGGAAGGTGGCGCGCGGGCTCTGGGGACGTCGCGACGGTGGTTCTGGAAGAGGAGCCGTCATGCACACCAGCGTCTACGCGCCCTTCTGTCCCACTAAACCCCTCGATCTTTACACAAGTCCTGGCCACTGTCACAGAAGTCACGGGGTGTGGCCACGTCTCAGCAGGCGTGGTGGCTTCTCTAGTGGCCGCGGGCTCGCTGGGAGTCGGCACTGTGTCCCGGGGCCTAAAGGGCGCCCTTGTCGCAGCTCTCCTGAAAGAACAACGCAGGACCGTGAGTTCCTGGCAGAACACCTGCCCGTCCCGCTCCGCCTGTGTCGTAGACACGGGAGGCCCTCCAGCGCCACGGCCCACGTGCGCTCCCTTCGGGCCTAGGAGGGCCTTGGAGGAGGGGGACCCATGCGGGCTGGGCTCAGTCAGAAACGCTCAGCTCGTGGGGCTGCGGAGCCTGGGGGCCCCGAAGGGCTGGGTTCGAGGCGCGGGGCCTCTCCTCCGGTAAATCTCTGGCCTCGGGGCTGTCCCAGGGACTGCACCCAGCGACTCGGGAACTAGGGACACCTATTCTGTCACCTCCCTGCCGGGACAGCAGTTCCCCCTCCAAGAGTGGGGCACAGCCAGCGGGCCATCCCTGCATCTGTCCCCCTACCGTGCTGACCCTCCCCGGGGACCTGGAGCCCAGGAAGCAGAACGGTTCCGTGGGCCCAGAACACATGCGTGGGGGTGCCCGCAGGACACCCCGAGGCGGCAGCCGCCCCGCCAGCCCCCGCCCGCCCTGGGACCGGCCACGCACCCACGCCTTCCTCCAGCTGCGCGTCATGCGGTCGTGCTCCCCGGCCACCGCCCTCCAGGCGGCCAGCTCTCTGGCCCACTGCTCCTGGTGGCTCGCCTCTGCAAGACAAGCGGGGCGCCGGGCGTCAGCCTCGCGGGCCTTCGAGGCACTCCGGGCGCGCCGTCCACCGAGGCCGTTCCGAGAGCTGCGTCTCGGGTTCCGTTGCAGGTGAGGCGCTCGCCCCTCCAGGGTCACACCGGTCCTGCCCGAGTCCTGCCCAGGCAGGAGGGGGCTGTCTCCCCATGTCTTGGGGTGACGCAGAGACCTTCCCCCGGGAGGCCGCCACCCCCTCTGCACAGCCGGCCACCGGAGCTTGATCTAGGGGTCGAGAGCGAGTTACTTGTGAGGCCGGCACAGGCCTGACAGCCGTGGTTCTTTGTGAACAGAAACAAACCGCGTCCCTGCTCTGCCCATGGCCCGTGTCACTCGTTTCAGAAATGGGTGCCAGGGGCCTGAGCCGGTGAGACACAAAGCAGAGCTTACTCTTTGAGCAGAACCAGGCTGGGCCGTGGGCTCCGGAGGCGCCTTCTAAGCCCTAAGGCTCCCTGTGGGGACTCGCGACGCCCATCCCAAGGGAACCCCTACGTCCCCGACACCCCTGCCCCTGCAGCAGACACGGCGGCCTGGGCAGGCAGGCACGTCCTGGGGCGTCCTAGCCCGCCTCGTGCGTGTGCAGACTGTCGTGTGACTCGGACAGACCGCCCCGGATCAGAGTCAGGTGGGTTGTCTAACCGTCACCGGCTCTGCCCTGAGGACCAGAGCCTGCCTGCCGGCGTGATGGGCGCGCATGCTCGGGCTTCAGACCGGCGTGGTTCTGTGTCCGCTCAGCTGTCTGAGGACAGTGCCGTCCCCTCTACTTCTACGCGACGATTCGGTTCACCTGACACAGGGCCCTTCTCGGAAAGGCAAGGTTCCGGGTGGGAGTGAACTTTTGCAATTGCCTGTTTCTGTCCCCAGTCGTGTACTGGAAGGACAGGGACCTTCCCAGCCTGCCTGGGATTGTAAACTCTTGCGAACGGACAGAGAATAGGATTTGAAAAGCGGAGGCGCCCGTGGAAACCGAGGGGACCTAAGAAGCGGGCTCCCAGGCCAGCGACGGGGGCCGAGGACACCCTCCCGGTGACGCCCCAACGCGGGGGCGGAGGACGGGCCATCTGCTCGTGCGCGCTCACCGGCGGTTTAGAAGTGGAGGTGCGGACCCCACCCCCGGGCCCGGCGCCTCCCCCGCTCGGCCCCAAGCCGAGTCCAACATCTCGCAAAACGGTTCCAGAAAGAGCACAGGAAATAAGGGAGCAAATAGGGTTCAGACCCCCCCCCCCACGCGAGAGCGGGCTTCCAGGCGGAGGGCCCGGCCTGCGTGGAACCACCCGACGTGACCGTGCGGCCACGGGTGAAGCACTCGGAGATGACGGGAGGCAGGCCTCCGCGTGGCAGGGGAGGGGACTCGAGGACAGCACAGCCGGGCATGAGGACAGAGACAGGAGACGCAGGCTCTCAGGACCGGCTTCCCAGACCCACCCCACGGACACGCCAGGGAGTGAGCGAGCGGGGTGGCGGGAGCGGAAGTGTCGCCAGCGCCAGGGAGGCCCCGGCCGCGGGAGCAGGGCGGGGGCGGCGCCACTCACCGTGTCTCACGACGGTCACCCGCACTTTGGAGGTCCCGTTGCCCGCGGAGGACAGGGCGGAGCAGCGGTACTCCGCGCTCTCCCGGATGGCGTCTCGCAGCCAGCTGAGCACGTGGGCCCTGCCGTCCGGCAGCGCGTGGGTCTGCGTGGGGACGCACGTCTCCAGTTCTCGGCCGTTCTTCTCCCAGACGAAGTGGACGTCTGCGGGCCCTGGGGACACAGAGACCCTCTCTACCCGGTGGCCCCTGGGCTTGCACCGAGGACCCCCAGAAACTGGGGTGGGGACGGGGCCACCCACGCCAGGGCCCTCCGTTGTCCCAGCTGGACCCACGGCGAGGGACAGGGCAGCTTTCACTCCGGTCCTCGTGTCCCTGGAGGCGGCGTGTGACCCGGGGGGCAGAGGTGCGCCCGCAGTGCCTGGGCTCCCTGCGCCTGCTCGGTGCCCCTCGCACACGCTGGGGCCGCCAGGGGGCGCCTCGCCCGTGCGTGCCTGGAGACCGGTCTGCACCCAGGGTCTGGGCCCTTCGCCTCTCACCACTCCCCCGGGGGCCACCCCTGCCTCCCCGGGACCTAGGTTGGGGGTGGGGCTGCCTCTAGGGAACAGGGGCTGAAGACCTCTCCGTCCCCACTGCCCTCTCCCCCGTGTCCCAGGCGTGCACGCAACCGGGTGGTGGGCCGTGAGCCGACCTGTACCAGAGCCAGCCCCTCCTGACCACAGTCCGCCCGAGAGCTCAGTTCTAAAACCAGGATTCCGGGGCACCTGGGGGCTCAGCCAGTTAAGCATCAACTCGATTTCGGGTCAGGTCGTGATCCCCTGGTTCGTGGGATCGAGCCCCATGTCGGGCTCTGCACTGACAGCACGGAGCCTGCTTGGGATTCTCTCTGCTCCCCTGCTCATGCTCTCTTTACCTCTTTCTCTGTTTTTGTGTCACAAATAAACTTAAAAAAATTAAAAAGCAGTATCGTATGTAGTCGCTCACCACCCCGGGAACGACAGAACCGCGGCGTGGGGAGGGTGGCCGGCGGAGGAAGGACCGGGTCTGTGTGCGGCTGGCGTGCACGGAGCAGGGAGGAACCATGCGGCCGCGGGCTAACGCCCAGCACACAGCAGCAGCACCGGCCCCGTGCGGGCGCGCGTGTGCAGGGGCATGTGTTCCAGAGGTGGGGCGAGGTGGTCACCGAGGTCCCTGACTTTGTGCAAATCCCCGTGGGACGCAAAGGGCACCTTCCACCTCTGGCTCCGTCACCGGTGGTCCACCACGTTCAGGGATGCACGAGAGGAGGGAAAGTCAGACTCTCGGATCAGACGACCAGGAAAGAATCGTGAGCGGTGGTCAGAACACAGAGGGACCGCTGGGGTGGTTTGTAGGAAGAGCCTAGGGCACGTGCAAGGGGCCGCGTACGGGATGCGACGGCCACCTGTGCCGTCGTTCGTTAGATTCACGACACAGGGACGTGCCGTCAGAGGAGGACGCGTTTGCGTGTGTGTACGTGTGCGAGCACACGCCCACGTTCCCAGGGGACCCCTCGAGGCCTACGTGGCCGTCGTGCTGGCGGTGCTGCCTTCACACGGTGAGAACTGGAGGTGCTAAGTCTCGTGCCCCCCGCAGCTTCCAGACGCGCCTTAGGCTCCAAAACAGGTTCGGAAGGCATGCAGGTGTTTCCCCTCGCCGCGCACTGGCCGCCCCGGCCTCGTGGACAAGCCCCTGGGGACCGTTTCCTGGGCAGGAGGGCTGGGTCTTTCTCCCGTCCGCACCCTCTGGTTTTCCCGGTGTCCCGCCCTGTACCACAGATGCTCCGTGTGTATCACACGCACGTGCACACACGAGTCTCTGCACTCACAGGTGCGTGTGCAAACCCGCGACACACCCCCCCCTGCCCGTCAGTTGGCGCACAGAGCCGCCGCCGCTCTGGGTGCACCGCACAGCACCACGTTCCCAGATGGCCCCGCGGTGGGATCAAGTTTAAAACGGGATTCTCGTGAGGCACCGTGACCGACAACGAGAGGTCTTCTGTGACCAGACGCTGAAGTCGGTTCCAGAAAGGCCCGGGCTCCCCTTCATCCCCAGTGTCCAATGGTGACCTGCACTGAGACCACCCAGGACTGGGGCCACCAGCTAGGGTCACAGGAGCTTCTGGAAGGTTCTCCTTTATCCTTAGGACAAAGAACCGGGGTGGCTTGAGCCGGGGCCAAATCATCGCCCCAAGCCACACGGCCGGGACCCTTCAGGAGCAAAATCTTGGACGAGCCGCGGCGCCTGGAGCGCGGGCCGTTCGGGAACCACCGTGTGCCCCTCCGTCCTGAAACCCTCAGACGCGGCAGATACGCGCCCAGCGCGCGTGAGGCCCAGTGACGCGTTAGAAACGGCGACGGGTACTTACGTTGCACTTACTCTGAGAGCTCTCCGGCTCCTGATGCAGACGAGGGCATGGAGGGAAAGCGACAGTTAAAGCCAGGCGGCCGCGCCAGCAGACGCCACCCTGGAAGGGCCGCAGGCCGGCCCCTCCGCCCCGGAGTCTGCAGCCCCGAAGGAAGAGGGACGCGGGGCCGCCAGCTCCCCCCAGCCCCCAGCCCCGCCCCGCGCCGGCGGAGGGGGTGCCCGTGCAGAGCCGGTCCCGCCCTGTGACCGACCCAGAGCTCCTCGGGGCAGCGGCCGCCCTGATTCAGGGAGGGCCCCGAGTTGGAGGGTGGTGTGGCCGGTAAAGCCCGTCCTTGGGCCACACGCCTGGTAGGGGCACCCGGGGCCAGCCGTCTCCAGTGTTCGTGCCGGGAGCCTCCTGCCGGCTGCTGCGCACCGGAGGGGACGCTCCACGGGCGCGGCGCTGCAGGCCAAGGCCGCACGCGCAGAGAAGTGAGACCCAGACGTGGGGGGTGGGGGGGTGCTGCCTGGGCCTCCAGCGCCCCATCCTATCAGCCCCGCCTGCCTTCTCAGAGTGCCCCACGCTTCAGGGTCACAAGGCTAATCGCGCCCTGGGGTCGGCTGAAGAGTGACCCCCAGAATATCCAGGTCCTGACCCCCGGAACTGCATGTGGCAAAAGGCACTTGACAAACCTGGGGGGTGGGGAGGGGGTCAGCAGCCCAGGCGCCCAGCTTCACGAGGGCCGGCTGCGGGCGGCTGCCCTGCACGTGAGGATGGCTCTGTACGGGCACGCACGTCCTCACGACAGAAGACACACCGTCCAGCAAAGCCACGCCCTCTGACACACTGAGGTGTTGGAGACCCCGGCGAGGTGACAGTCTGCCTTGCCCACCCACAGACGGGGTCCCGACCCTTCGGAGAGATGACCAGCTCACGTCAGCTACCCCCAGGGCCCGGCCACGGTCTTTATTGGGAACCCCCCGTGCCCCAAAACGCCAGCACCCACGGCCATTTGGGGAGACCAGGGACTTGGGCGGGGGCCCCTGTGCTGCCCGCTGCCCCCAGGGCCTGCAAGGGCACGCGTTTCTACCACCGCGGTTACAAAGCCATCAAAACCCCGAACAGCTAAAGTTCAGAGGGTCCGTCCTTAGCTTTAAAAGGGACACGGGTCTGACTCAGACCGGAAGCCCTGACGCGTCGTGGATGCGGCGGGGCCCGCGGCGCAGGCAGACCCCACTTGTGTGAGAACCACGGGGCTCCATTCCGCGTGCCACGTAGTCCGTTTCCACGCGCCCAAGCGCCGCTACGCCAGCGCACGGGCGGTACGGGTGGTGTCTGCGCTTCTCCGAACCGACCCCGCCACGAGGAACACGCCTTCGAGACTTCCGGAAAGTGAAACGCGGCCACGAGCCTGCTTCAGGACCGTTTCCTCCGCTCCCCAGTGTCCTCCCGCCTCCCCACGCGCGCACATCCACTCCCCGCCCCAACCCAGGGAGGGGGCAGCTGGGAGGCCCGCTCCTCCCCACGCTCCTCCCCTCGCTCCTCCCCACGCTCCTCCCCTCGCTCCTCCCCGGCTCAGGCCCAGGCCTTAGGAACGGAGGCGTGGCCACAAGGCACCCAAGCAGCCCGCTCTGGCACGCGCACACGCACGCCCTCTGCTGGGAGAATCGGGAGCAGCCGGGAAGATGTGAGCAGAGTCCCCGCTCCGAGGCCGTGCCCGTCCCAGCAGCCCACCTGGCCTTGCCTGGGCTGCAGCCCCGGCCACTGTGACACACACAGCGACCCCCAGGCGGGAAGGAGACCACTTGGGGGCCACACGGACGGTACCCTTGAGAGGGAAGCGCCTTCAGCCAGAGCGGCAGAAACCAACACTTCGCAGAGCGGCCTGAAACTTGGTCCTGAGTTCCGGCACCTTCCCCGACTCGGAGGAAGAGGGGGAGAGAGGGCCGCGGAGCTGCCATTTTGGACACCACGTGCTTGGACAGCCTCTTGCACAAGCAGCCTGCTCCGGCCGGTGGACTGGGTTTAGGGGAAGAGCTGCCCGGATGTGGACGTGTCCGTGGGGACCCAACGCCAGTGAGCCTGGCTGCCGGGCCTGCGTGGGGGGCTGCGTGGGGCAGAGGGGACAGGGCTCCGTCGGCCTGGCGAATCACTTGGCAGCAGTGGTTTCCGATCTGGACGCCAAGTGCTCAGAACTGGGTGGGTCCTCCCTGCCGTCAGGGCCCCCGAGAGTGTCCTCCCAGCTTTGCTGCGAGAAGTGAGCCCCCAGAAGGCTGGGGTGGGGGCGGTGGCTGCGGGGTCTCCGGCACCCACCTGTCACCGCTGCCTAGCGGGGCTGCCCTCCCTCGGGGCACAGCCCTCACGCCCGCCTGCAGGAGGCCCCGTTGTGGCGTGTGTCTGCGGTGTGCACTGTGCACTGAGCCTGCCCTGGGCCAACACGGGGCACAGGCCCCTCTGGGGACCTTGACCCCTCACAGGGATGCACGGCCTGCCCTCTGGGTGGGACAGGACATGCTGAGGCCCCGGGAGTGGCCAGTGCTTCCCAGGCTGCCTCACAGCCTCAGGGGAGCCTCGTGGGAAGGGAGGTCCCGGGTGGGCCACCACTGCTGGAGCGAAAGCAAGGAGCTCGGGGGATGGGACAGGGGCTGCGGTCCCTCCGCTCAGTCCACCCTAAGCACTGCCCCCCACCCCGCGCTGCCCACCTCTCCCGCCGACCCCCGGGCTGTGAGCCACCAACTACGGGCCCCGTCCTCGGCCCCCAGGTCCCACCGCAGAGGCCTGGCAGGAGCCAGGGAGCCCGGAGGAACAAGCCTCTGGTGACTTCGGCTGCAGGGCAGGCAGGGCCGAGGGCTCGAAGTGACCTGCCTCTCCCGCCCCACGGCCAGCAGCGCCTCCTGCCCTGGCTGTGTGGGGACGGCGCCCCTCTGCTCCCCAGCTGGACGGGGGCCCGCTCTGGCCCGGACACCAGTCTTGGCCCCCGAGTCACAGGGACGGCGCCCGGGTGCACGCACGCCACCGAGCAGGCACCTCCCGGAGAAGCCACGTTACAAAGCGTTCAGCTCTGGGTTCCTCACCGGGTCCCAGACCCCCTGCTCGCCCGGCGACCGGGAGGTCCCCGAGCGGGCCTGTGGAGGACGGCTGCCCGTGTTCGGAGGGCCCGGGAGGCCCCGACCCGACAGCCGCAGGGGGGACCCAGCAGGGCCAGGCCCTGGCCTGGAGCCGGCGCCCTGGGGCCACCAGGACCTGCCTCGAAGGTCTGTCTCCGCAGTTCCCACCCCAGGCCACTCCACACAGCTGACCCGGCAGGCAGAGGCTCGTGGGGCCACCTCGTACCTGAACGGCTCACCGCTTAAGATCTCAAAAAGCAACGCGTTTTCTCTGCCTCATTAGCTCGATTCGTCCCCTCCGGCCACCCACACCCGCCTGTTTCCTCCCTGCAGCTACTACCAGCAGCACGACCACGGCACCGCCCACGTCACCATGCATGTCATGGGGACGCCCCTCCGGAGGCTCAGAGAGACACTTTCCAACCTCCGAATGCCACATAGGTGGACCCCCAAATCGTCAGCAGACGGTCAAGGAGCCCGATATACGGGCAACCTGCAAACTGAGGTCTCAGGCCAAGTCCGCCCCACCCGCGGGAGCCCTGGAGGCGCGCGTGCTGAGCTCCGCGCCCGCAGCGGTCACCACCGTGCTCTCTGCGGGAAGCCTCGGGAAGAGCTCGGGGCTCCCAGGCCAGTTCCGCGGGGCCCCCGCCCCTCACCCTCCCCCCCCCCCCGCCACTCGGCCCGCTCACCTGTGGCCTGGCAGAAGAGGTGGAAGGTCCCCAGGGCGTGCACGTGCTGGGCCTGGTCGCTCAGGAAGGGCGGCAGCAAGGCGACCCGCGGGCTGCTGTCGGGCCCCGAGGCCGAGGCCGGCCAGGGGCTTCGGGGAGAGGAAGATGAGCCGGGGCCCTGACAGGACAGGGAGGAGGACCCCGGAGGAGGGAAGGGCAGAGATGAGGCTGCGAGACAGAGGACAGAGAAGAGAGAGGCCGCTGAGGCAGACGTCACGAGGAGGCCGCTGCACGCCAGAGATGGGAAGCAGAGACGGGAAGAGAAAGGGGACCGAGGCCGTCCCTAGGCCCGCCCGCCGGTCACGCGCCGCCCCCAGACACAGCAAACCACGGGCCCGCGTTGAGGATATAATCTCCGCGTTTATTCAGTTACTTTTCCAATGTATACAATTCAAAGTAGAAAAATAAAAACAGAGTAAATCTTATCAAACACAAACGTGTACACCGGAATGCTCGAGTCCTGTCACGCTGCAGGCGACGGTGGCCGCGCAGGCGCACACAGACCGAGTCCGTCGCCCCCGGCCACGCGAGGACCGCTTTCCCTCACGGGCGCACGGGAAGCTCGAACCGTCTCGCCCACTCGCACCTTGAAAGACAGCGCCAGGCCACTCGGGGCGTGGAGGTCACAAGCCGCCAGGCCGCGTGGGGACACGGGCCGGTCCGGCCGCCGCCGACCTGCTCGCTGGACAGCTGGGCTCAGCTGGGCGGACGTCCAGGTGGGCAGTGGATGAGAGACAGAAGCCACGGTCACAGGGGACGTTGGGACGTTCGTTCGGATGGCTGAGGGTGCCCAGTGAATGTCCATCCGTCCGTCCGTCCACTGGGAGGCTTCGAGCAGTGACTGTAGGCATCGATCGCAAAACGCACGTCCCCTCCGCTCTGGGCCGGCCGTCCCCTCCGCTGCCTGGTGCACGGGACAGCGTTCCGCTGTCTTCTCTTCTTCGCAAGAGTTAAGAATAAGAGAGGAAAAAAAGTACAGAAAGAAAATCTCTCTGAAAAGGATGCTTCCCTCAAGGAATAAAATTAAAAAAAAAAAGTATGCTCAAGAGATGGTTTCGTCTCTGTGTCTAGAAAGGAGAGAACACATTTACCCCAAGTAAGTTTATCCCTGAGAATCTGAAGCAACGCAAGCTGTGTCTTATCCCTAACACAACAAGATCCGGAAGACGCACATCTTCACAACAACGGGACACCTGCTGCGGGAACTTAAAACAGAGACGACCTCACGTAAGAAAAGCAAAACCAGAAAAAACCATCCCGTGGAAGCGAAGGCTCGTGCCGACCTGGACGACGGGCGAGAGGGTCCCAATCTGATCAACCAAACCGTCGCTCCAATCTGGAATTCCAGGCTCTTCCAGGGGCTGCTCTGAGAAGGGGACGCTCCAGGCGCAAGGGTCGGCGGCCCAGTGGGGGCGGCCGGGGCACGACGCCGCTGTTTCCCGAAAGGACAAAAAGAAACCGAATCACAAGCTCGACGCGAGAGGAAAGACGCAGAGGACGGGCGGGCCGGCCCGGGCTCCCGGCGGCGGCTCAGTCCCCGTCCGCGTCCGAGTCGGCGAACTTCAGCTCACACTTGACGTCGAAGGGCCTGTCCCTGGCCGGGAGGTCGTCCAGCCTCTGCGAGTCCTCCCTGTCGGTGGGCACCCTGCTGGCCATGGTGTCCTGCTCCGTCTCGTAGCCGGTGTCCAGGGCCGGCCGGGGCTGCCCCCCGTTCTGCTGCGAGAAGCTGCCCGGCTCCACCAGCGTCTCCTTGGCGCTCTGCTCGAACTCGGAGAAGTCGGCCGCCGGCTGCTTCTTCCCCAGCAGCGCGGCCGCGCGGAACCTGAGGCAGGGCCCGGGCAGGTAGCCCTTGTAGCAGTTGTAGGCGGCCAGGCCGAGGCAGAGCAGGAAGAAGAGGAGGAAGAGAAGCATGAGCAGGCGGTTGTCGCTGGCCTGGAGGTACATCGTCTTCTCCGAGTGCACCTGGGGGACCGTGTCGACGACGATCTGGGGCTCGCAGGATGAGCCGGTGGGCGCGGGGCTGGGCGGGGGGGCCGCGGCTCCCGGCGCCGGCGGCCGCGGGGCCGGGGTCTGCGGCGGGGGGCTCCGGGCGGGCTCCGTCGCCGCTCCGAGGGTGCTCCTCCCGCCTTCCGTCCGGGCGCCCGGCGAGGCGGGGGCCTCGGTGGTCCTCGGGACGGTCTTCACCTCCAGCACGTGCTTGGCCAGCACCCGCAGGACCGTCCTGTTGCGGACCCGCTCCTCCGCCAGGCACTGGTACACCCCGCTGTCCCCCTCCGAGAGGTTGAAGACGAGCAGGTCCTTCCTGCCCACCAGGCTGTACTTGGGGCCGGCGGCCTCGAGCACGCCGTTCCGGAACTTCCACACCACCCGGGCCAGGTTGGACTTGTGGGAGCACTTGAGTTCCGCCGTGCCGCCGTGCTTGAAAAAATGCTGCCGGAAACTTCCTTTACTTTCATCTAGAACACCAAAATAAACGTGGACACCGTCAACACCGCAGCCCTACTCCTCGACTTCTCCTAAAACTAGGTCCACACGCACAAGAGGACACAAGAGTTCCACCCGCCGGAGCAACATGGAATCTTCCAGAACCAAGGAGATAAAGACATGCGTGACAGAAAAGAAAGATGAGCCCCGGACGGCCGCCCAGTGGGACAGGAAGTCGGAGACAACGGAGCGGCAGGGACCCCAGCCGGCGCCCCGGTTCCCGGGGGCCGGGCGGCAACACCGGAGTCCCACGCCGTGCGCTTCTGCGAGGGGCGCCCGGCTCTCGGCCTCTCTGAGCTCGAGCGGCCCACCCCGAAGTTGCCCCAGCTGGTGACAGCTGGCGGGTCAGAGAAGGGCGCGGCTGCCTGGGACGCTCAGGTTCTGCGTAACCCGCCCCGGTCAGCGAGGAGAGTGGACGTCCCAGGCCGGACGCGGAGTGCTCTCTGGCGACCAAACACGCTACGCGCCCTCGGACGGCCTTGTCTGCGGTAAAAAAGGTTGTGGGGGGGGGCGGGGGCGGCCTGCGTATCCTCACGGATACCTGACCTCCGTTCCGAGTGAGAAAGAAAACCCAGACGGACGCGACGCCATGACACGAAGCACCACGAGATGGTCAGGAGGACCGGCCGCGCCCGAGGGGGGCTCGGCGAGGACGGGCGACTCACCGGGGCAGGCGGACGCGTCTCCGCTCATCTCCTGGATCAAAGTCCTGCAAGACAAGCGGGCCCGGGTCAGGCAGGCGCCCCCTCCCCGCGGCGGGTGTGTGGCGCGGGCCCCGCCCCCGGTACCTGCTGGGGCCGTCGGTCCGGTGCAGGTGCAGGGCCACGCAGGCCGCAGCCGCCCGGCTCCAGGCGCAGTAGGGGTCGCGGGCGAGCACGCAGTCCTCACAGGTGCCGTGCTTCCCGCAGAAGGCCACGGGGGCCTGCACCACGCCCGAGCTGGAGCCCGCGTACACAAACCTTCCGCCCTGCGGGTGCGAAGCAGAGGGCACGGCCGCGTGAGGGGGCAGCTGGCGGGAGCCCCTCGGGCCCGCCTTCCCGCGTCTCCTGACCCAGGAGCTTCCGGAACCAGGGTCTGGTTGGGCGGGGCCCGAGACACAGTCCCCACGCCATCTGGGCACCCGGGCCTCGGTCACACCCCTGCTTATGAGCGCTTCTCCAACCCCCTCTCTGGGGCCGGGGGTCAGCTGCTCCGCGGGGAGGAGGCCTCGCCACAGGCTGGAGGCCGAGGGCACGGCTTGGAGCACCATCTCATGCCCAGCCGGCGGGAGCAGCTGCCCTCGGACGCCCGAGTCAGTGTCCCAACCCAGGAAAGGAGGCGCCACCGAGCGTGGGCGGAGGGCGAATTCCGGCTCGTGGAGTCGAGGCAGGGCCGGGCGCTGGCCCTTCTAGCTTTGGCGGGAGGACCACGCAGACGGGCACACGCAGAGCCGTGCTCCGGAGCGCCCCCCGGAGCTCCCTGCATTTGCGAGACCCCGGCACCTGGGGCGGCGGCCCTCCTGGTCCCCTCAGCTGGACAGGGACCCCCCACGGGACGCCGCCTGACGTGCAGCCATGGCTGCGGGGGACAGTTCTAGAACTCGCGTGTACGCTCGCCTGCGCCCGTGGCGGCGCACTCCGCCGTCTGCACCGACCTAACAGGGACGCTCCAAGTTCAACAGCACTTGGCGATGAGACCGGATGGAGGGCAGCCCTTCCCTCGGACGGCAGGCTGGGCATCAACGGCCAAGTCCGGCTGGTGCTCCGAGGCCCCGGGTGGCCCGGGACCCACCGTGCGTGAGTGCGGCCGAGAGGAAGGACGTCCCCTCGGCAACAGATTCTCACGTGACAGCAAGCGGCAGAGAGCGCCGTCAGCAGAGACCCGGGCCCGTGAGGCCACACGCCTGCCAGGCTGTCGGGACCGAGGACACCTGTATCCCAGATCACGGTCCAGGGGTCATGCGGCTCCCGGAGGTCAGAGGGACCCCGCAGAGAAGGGACTCTGCAAGGGACGCCCTGCCCGACACGGACGCTTGAGCCGTGTGTGTGACGTGGCCATGGCGAGGGCCGGCTCCACCTCCCTGCCCTACCCCCCGCCCCGGGGCTGGGCGCCTGTGACACACGGCTGCCAAGTAACGGAAGTGGAGGGAAGGGGACAGGAAAACGCCGAGAAGGGGTGGCCGTGACCACCAATGGGTGCACAAGTCAGCGGGCAGGACGGACTGCCGGGGGCGGCCTTGCAGGCGCTCCACAGACCAGTGTTAGCCGCTCAGGGTGTGACCACACGTCCACAGCCTCCGGCCCACGTGTGGTGGGTTCAGTGCTCTCCACAGGCACGTCCCCACAGCCCTGGGACCACCGGCCGCACGCGGCCCTGTCTCTGTCTCCGCATGCACGGCCACAGGCGGCCCTCGGCGGGTCTGGAGCTGCAGAAACGACCATCCCCTCTCCCCTGCACACAGGTGCCACCGCACCGTCGGCGACGTCCCCACGAGCACGCAGACACGCTGGCACCGTCCACGGCAGCTTTGGGTGGAACAGCCCACGCGCCTGCCCGTGGTGTGTGGGTGCCACAGGGGGATGTTCTGCCCCCGAAAGGAATGAAATCCTGTCACGTGCCACACGAATGACCCCTGATGAGGACACGACACTCACGGAGCTAAGCCACTCACAGCAGATGGGCTGTGATCCCACTCACGTGACAGTCCCGGGCTGTGGCTTCAGAGACAGAACGTGGACGGTGGACGGTGGACGCCGGTGGGGGGGGGGGTCAGTGCTTATCGGGGACAGGGTTTCAGGTTGGGACGGTGAGAAAGTTCTAGAGATGGGTGGCGGGGACGAAGGTACTCAACGATGCTGAACTGTGCACTTCGACACGGGTGACACGGTGTTCCGTCAGTGTGGATTTGTATTAAAAAAAGAACCACCACACAGCCCTGTGTTCGGCGGACAGCGGAGACGAGGGCCAGCGGGAGTCCGAGGCTGGGTGCCAGCCCCGCCTACGCGCCCGCGACAGCGGTGCCTACTGGCCGGCCTCTCCGACCAAGGCTAGCGCTACGGCCCGGAGGAGCTTACGGGCGGCGAGCGTGGGTGCATGCCTTCCATCCTGAACAGCCGCTTCCTGCCGCCGTGGGGGCGCCCGTGCCGCTCCAAGCCCACCCTGAGCCTGCCGCTGGCCCCCGGCCTGCACGACGCCTTCCCGCTAGGTCCCGCCAGCCGAGGCCGCCCCAGTGCAGGGTCCTGTGAGGACAGGCTAGTGGCTCCCCGCACGGCCAGCCCTCGGGCAGGTGAGCACGGGGCCGCCCCGGACCCTCCTCCTCCTCCTCCCCGGCCCTGCGGGACTGGCACCCCCGCGTCCAGAAGCCCGCGTCCCCGAGCGACACTGGGGAGCGGAGCCGTGGTCTCGCCGAGTGTCTGCACTGGGGGCCCAGCCTTCGTTCTGTGCACACGTGACAAGCCGGGGGCCCCAAGGGCACGTGCTCCAGCCTGGCCGAGCACCCAAGCAGCAGGGCCGAGGCGGGGAGAGCTTCCTTGTTCCCACGGCACCTCGGGGCAGCAGGGTCAGGGAGGGTGGCCTAAAGCGCCCCAGAAGCTCCGATGCCGTGTCTCGGCTGGCTTAGCCTGCCTAGGCTCTTTGTCCCCTTCCCTTCTAGAAGCAGAGAGACCGAGCCCTCACTGCAGGAACTTCTCGGGGAGGTGACCCTGGAAGTTTGAAACCCAGATCCAAGTTCTGAAGCTCATGCTGGAGGGAACGCACTGGTGGCATATGACACAGAAGTCGGCTTCTCTCTTTCTCTTTCTCCTGGAGAAAGGGGCCCCTTGCTGCCCGCTGCCCCCACCAGGAACCAGGCTAGGAGGCTGCTCGGACAGGCTGGGGACTGTCATGGGTTAGACGGGAGACTCTCAGCATCGGAGAAACGCCATGTAAGGCGGGGACAGCCGGCCTGGCGCCCAGAGCAAGGCTTCACAGGCGGGGAGCAGGGGACGGCCAGGCTTCCACTTTCTGGCCCTGACCCCGGCACTGCCAAGTCCCCAGAGCCCGTCGGCTCAGGGCTCATGCTGTGGGGACACCCACAAGGCCCTGAGGAGAGCCCTATAGGAAGTGAGGTGGTCAGCCACTATCAAAGACAGGGCTGCGCCACCCCGGGTCTGCTGTCCCCCAGGGGCAGAGCGGGAAACTCAGCAGCACTGGCCTGCCAGGCTCACGCAGCCACATGCCACGGGGCCACTGGCTGCTCCATCCCGGCTGTAAAGAGGGAGGCGCGGGTCCCCAAGGCCACGTGGGGAGATGCCAAGGGCCGGCCTCCAGAGCAAATCCGGGCCCCTGGCTGTCCTATGCTGCCCACCAACTAACAACACATTTTCTATTCTTAACACGGCTGAGAGAAATATCAGAAGAACATTCTGTGACATTTGAAAATCACATGACCTCCTGAGCTCTGCTTCCATAGAAAAGACTTTGCCGGGACACAGCCAGGCCCACTCGCGGACGGATGCCCCACGGCCGCCTGTGTGCTGGACAGGCAGGGACCCTGCTGCTCCGGGGCCTCCAAGCTCCCTCCCGGCATTTAAGGTAAAGCTGCCTCATCCCGACCCCGATGGGGGCGGAGGGGCCTCGTCAGAGCGGGGCGGGGAGCAGGTTTCACAGATAGAACCGCCGTCGCTCAGAGCGGGCCTTTCTGCGCCGACAGACGCACCTGCTGACGGGACGTCAACCCCAGCAGCTTGGGGCACGGGGGTGTTTTGGGGAGGCTCTGCCGACCTGAGGTGACTGTTCTCTCTCCCCGGTTTGCCTTCCCTCCGTCCCAAACCCCAGGGCTCACGGGACCTTCTGGAAGAGCCCGCAGGTCAGCTCATCAGGACCAGACGGATTGGCCTGCCAGGCCGGTGACCAGGGACCTGCGAGCCCACCCACCGCCCGCCTGGCCGGTGACCAGGGACCCTGAGGCCGCCCGCCTGGCCGGTGACCAGGGACCCCGAGGCCGCCCGCCCGCCCGACCTTCTCGGAGCTCAGCAGCAGCGTCTGGACCGGCTCGAAGTCCGGGAAGAGCTGGGTCTCCTCGATGATGTGGACGTCGCCCTCGAGGGTGATGGCTTTGTGCAGGGCACCCCGGTCTGCAAGGGCAGAGCGGCAGATCAAGGACGCTCCCGGACGGTCCTTCCCCTCGGCTCCTCCCCTCGACGGGACCCCGAGAAGCCACTGCCGTCTGCGCTCCGGAAGCGGGAAGAAAGGCCGCTCGCGGCGTGCAATGGCACCCTGGGCGGCACCGGTCCCTCTGCCGTTTCCTGGAGACCCAGTCCTCCCACCGCTGCTCCCTGTGGAAGTCGGGGCCACGACACGGTGCCACTGGATCACGGGGAGGCGGCTGGCGGCTCTGGCGGCGGGGTGAGGTGCGGCGAGGGCCCCGGGCAGGGGAGGGCTCGCCTCCTTCTGGAAACGCTGGTGCAACAATCCCAGGGCCCCCACAGCATTTGGGACCCGCCGGGAGCCAGCAGGGACGTGGCACTTCGCTGCCGCCGTTCTCGGCCGGCCCGCGTGGGCACCCCTCCCTGCGCACCGGCCCTGGAGCCCCACACGGGGGCCCGGGGCTTCCGGTCGCCAGCGCCCCCGTGGTCTGACGCCACCCGGGCGGGGGTGGCGGCTTCTCAGGAACCCTTCCAGAGACCCCTCCGGGCGCCCGGGGGAGACGCTGGCCGGCTCTGCCGCGTCCTTCCCGGGGGCCGGGACCCACCTGTGCTGACAAACATGACGTCATAGACGGTCCCGTCCAGCGCCCGGGTCCTGTCCACCACGATCTGGGTGTAGTTCACGTCGCTCTTGATGAGCCGGGGCCTGCCGTCTATCGGGGTCACCGAGCCGTCCATCAGAGGGTGGTCTTTGACGAACTGCAGAGTCTTGTCCGGCAGCCCCAGGGAGCTGGAGAAGTTGGCGGCCCGAGCTTCGCGGTCGAGGCACTGCGGGTGCAGGCGGCCCGTCAGCACGCGCGCACGCGGACAGCCCGCACGCCCCCCGCACTCGGGCCCCCGAGGGCCGCCGGACTCCGGACCGCACCGCGCGTGATTCACAAACAGAATCCGCGGTGACCTTTCCCCAGGAATCTGGAGACGCAGCCGGAAAGCCTGGGGGCAGGGGCAGCCGTGCGTGTCCCCAGGGTATGACCCTGCCTCCCGTCTCAACTCCTTCGTGTCTGTTTCTAAATGAGAAAACCTCGTCGAGCTTTTGCAATAGAAAAATAACTGCTCATCACTCGATAGCTCTTCCTGAGACGCCGCCAAAATCCCTGACGACGGTCCAGGCGCAGAAGCACGACGGGCGAGCGCGAGAGGGGTTCTCTCTCTGTCTAGCTCCTGCCGTGCGGAAACCGAGCTTCGAAACCACGAGTGACCACGAATTACTTCGTAACACGCGTGGAGGGACCGGGCGGCTGCCGGCAGACGCGCGCCCCCAGGGAGGAGACCCGGGCCACTCGCCGGGGCCACACGCACAGCCACGTGACGAGTGCACACCGCCAAACTGGCCTGGTGGCCGAACAGGTTTGCCCACGAGTCACTACAAACGTGACTCACGTTAACGGGCGGGGGGGGGACAGCCACCGGCGAGAGAGTCCCCGAGAAGCAGGTGAAACAGATCTATTTTCGTCGCGAGTTAATGCCACGAGCCCCGCTCCCCCCGTGCCAGCCCGAGCAGCGTCGGGACGGCCGCTGGCACACGCAGGGGAGGGGAACGCAGGGGAGCGTGCCCGCCGCCCCTCCCGGCCCCGCGGCCCCGCCCCCACTCACCGCCCCGGGCCGCGGCGAGGGCACCGCCCCGTTGTAGCGCACCCACTTGGTGTGGGACTGCTCCACCGTGGCACTCTGCATGTACTTCCCGCGGGAGAAGACCGCCTCGGCCGTGGACAGGTTGTAGGCGCACACGGCCGACAGCCCCACGTTGTTCCTGGGGAAGAGGGGACACGGTGACCGTCCCGGAGGGTGGGAGCGTGGACAGACGGCCCGCCCGCCTGCCCGCCGGCCGGGGCACCTACAGCTGCGGCGTGAAGACCCCGTAGAAGACAGGCTCCTTCAGGTCCGGGGACCTGAGGACGAAGACGGCCTGCAGCACGTTGAAGACGAGGTTGCTGTCCGGCCTGGAGCAGATGAGCCGGGCCTTCAGGAAGGACGTCCACTTCTTCTGCAGGGTCCGCAGGCCGCCCTGGTCGCCCTGAAACCCCGAAGACCGCGTGGCAGAGGGGAGGCAGGCTCCCCGGAAGCAGGCGGGCGTGCGCGACCTACGCGGCCCCGAGCGGCTCCGTCTCACTGGACGGAGGGCGGGGTTGAAAAAGGCCAAGGGTGGCCCTGTGGCCACGGCGCCACCGCGCGGCCGGCGGGGGTCTCGGATCAACACACAAACACCAGCTGCGGCTGGAGCGACTGGGAGGCCGCGCGCACGGCGTCACCGTGACGACCTTCCGCCAGCCTCCGCCACCTTCCCCGTGCTCCCCCCTCCCCACGAGCGAGCCGTGGAGCCGGGGCCACAGGCGAAGGGCTCCCGTCTGCCTCGGGCCGACACGTCAGGGGGCTCCCCCAAAGCCGTTCCCGTCCCAGAGGGGATGGGCACTTCCGAGCGCTTCAGCCAAGTCCCCCCCAGACGCGTTTTCGCGAGCTGCCCCCCAGGGACCATCCCACACACTTCTGACGCGACCCACTCTGCAGAGAGCCCGAAATGCGGAAATCCGCACGCGGAGACTCTGGAATCAGAGCGGCGAACACGCACCCCCCGGCCCCCCCGGAAGCAGGAAGGCCGAGATCTGAATTCAGCAGAATTTGGCCCACGCGGCAAACGAGCCGACTTTCTACGTAACTGGGACGTCTGAGGGAGGCGCATGCTGAGGCCGGGCCGCCGACGCCCGGGGCCCGCAGGGAGACCCCCAGAGCGCCCGGGGCGGGCCGAGCACACCCTCCGTGGCCCCGGAGAACGACGGGGTAGGTGAAGGGACACCTCGGCGGCGGCTTGAAGCCTGGATCACGAGGCCAGTCCGCTGGACGTGCCGAGCGCCTGGCCGGGACCGGAGGGCGGCCGGGGCGTGGGCTCACCTTGCACACCCTCGCCACCCGGGGGATCAGCAGCTTGAAGACGAACTCGTACTCCACGGACACCTCGGTGAAAAAGAAGTAGACCCTGTCGTCCCCGCCGTCCCCGCCGTCCGGGCTCTCTCGGATCACGTCGGCAAAGACGAAGCTCGGCTCTGCGGGCAAGAGCGCCGGTTACCCCCCGCCTGGTTCTCCGGCCTGGTTCTCCCCCCCACCTCCCCGCGGGGCCCGGGCACCTCCTGGCAGGGATGCGCGCCAGGGCATGCCCCACGCCCCGAACAAACCCCAGGGCCGGAGCGGGGACGGCGCCCACCCGTCGTCCTCGGAGACCACGGCTGTGAACCACGCCGTCCCAGCCAGCCCTGAGAACCCGGGCGGGGCCTCCCGACGGCAGGCAGCCCGGGGACCCGGGTCCCCATCCCCTGAGACCCGCCGGAACACGTGCGTTTGCTGGTGTCAACAGCACGTGCCTCAAGCAGACAGACCCCGACCGGCAGACCCGCCCCGCGGCGAGGGCAAGCCAGGGGTCCCGCGGCTCCCAGACCGCCCGCCTCCAGGAGCTCGCGCCCGCCCGCCGGCGCCAGCTAGAGCCCCGTGCGGGCACCGCGCACACGTGGTCCGGAGGGCAGCGAGCCGGTCACCTGACTGCAGGGACCGCCAGGCGCTCGTGTCACGCAGGATCTCCGTCCTCAGGGAGGGGAGGGCGCCCTTCCAGCAGGGCAGGGTCAGCGGGAAGGCCCCAGGCCGCGGGCCCTCGCCGGGACTCAGAGCCACACACAGACAGACTGACCGACAGACCGACCCAGGGGCAGGGCGCCTGCCGCTCACCGTTAAGCCAGGGTATGGCGTACTCCGTCCTCAGGGGGCTGTGGGACGAGTTCCGGGAGATGATGGGCTCGCTTCCCAGGAAGTTATAGGACGTCCCGGAATACAGCTCCCCGTCTGCGCGGCCCCGGCAGGAAGAGGAAGAGGGGGTGGTCAGCGGCCAGAGACGGGGCGGCCACGGAAGCTGCGTCCCGAGCCTTCCGGCCCATGCCGTCACGTGGATGAGTGCGCGCCCCACGTGAGAGCCGCTTCACGAGCGGCTGGGGCGTGAACACCCGGGATTCGCACCTGGGAAGCAACCAATTCCCGGGACGCGCACAGACGGCGGCACAAAACGACCCCTTCCCACGGACGCGCCTTCCAGCCGCGGGGGCGGCCGCTCAGCCTTCTGCACGCGGAGTGCAGGCGCGAGGACGGGTCTACGGCGAGGCCGCGTGTCTTGCGCGAGGCCGGGGAACGGGGAGGCGGGACTCACCGACCATGACGGACGTGTAGCTCTGTGCCGGGTCGAAGGGGCACCTGCCCTTGCCGTCCTCGTTTCTCCCCAGAAACTGGAAGGACGTTAAGTTCTGCGACGGAGCGAGAACAAGAGCATCACGCGAGGTCTGGCCCCGTCTCCCGGGCCGCTGCTCTGCCGTTTGCCGGTACGGACTCGCCATCTGGGGGGAGGAGCACGCGGGGGCGGCCACGCGAGCCCAGGTCTGGACCCCAGGGCCCCAGAGCCTGGCGGCACCTCAGAGCCGCCGCTCACTCCTCCGTACTCAGCTCCGGGGCCCCAGAGCGGCCAGGGCAGTCTGGAGGCGGGACGGACGCGGTGCTCGGAAGGCCGTGTGCGGGCTGTTACCGTCGACAACGGTGGCACCCAAGGCGGGGGGACCGGACCACCCCCTGGAGAGAAGCGGCCGAATCCCCGCCTCTTGCCACCCCATCCTGCACTAACAGAAAGCACGGGCGATGGTCTCAGTGTTGGGGACCCTCCGAGCCTGACCCGAGAGCCCAAAAGTAGCTGAGGAGAGAGCAGGCAGCCCCTCCACGTGAGGAACGGGAGAGCTCTGTGCACAGAGAAACGGCGCCTGAGGTCTGTGACAAGTGACCGGCTGGGGCTGTGCCCGCACAGGGCAGGAGAGGTGCTCCCACGCCGGAGCGTACGGGAAGCGGGGAGTCGGCGCAGGAAGCCCCGCACAGAGGCCCGGCCGGAAAGGACACGCCAGCCACCGGAACACGGATGTGCCTGCGTGGAATCGCGGGGTGGCCTCGCGCCTTCCGGCCCGCAGAGGCCAACGGACGGGCCGGGGGGGGGGGGGGGGGGAGGGTGGGCACGGGCCCATCACCCATCGGAGGGAGGGGTCGCCTTCTCCGGGCAGACTCCCCTCTCGGGTCTCAAAGCGCAAACTGGGGCGCGAACGGATGGCCTGTCTCGGGGAGGTCTGGGGCCACCTGGACGGGGGCGGGGGGGGGGTGGACCAGAGACAAGAGGTCATTGGAACGAGCGTAAATCTTCACAAGGGACGACAGGGTTGACGTTTAGCCATGTAGGCGCTCAGGGGCGCAGGTCACAGTGCCGCACGCCCCCACACGGCCCCTCCTGTGCAATCTAGCCCATGCACGTGCGCGACCCGCCGTCCTGCGGCGTGACCGTCCTCACTGGAAACACCGGACAGAATGACGGGCCTGGATTTAAATGAACCATCGACTCCGTTTCCTCAACAGTCCCAGTCTGTGTTTTCAGCTTCCGAGGGACTCGACACCAGCCGGCAAACCCCGGCACGTGTGGGTGTCACACGCGACCTGGCACCCTCTTGCCTTACACAAAACCAGGCGACGTCTGTCCTGAGCACCGCACCCCACACGGCCAGCAGCCGCGGGCTCAGACCGCTGGCCGGCCCCGCCGGGGGTGCGCCCGCCCCGGGGGTCCCAAGCGAGTCCCTCCCTGCCCGTCCTTGGGCTGTGGTTCATCTCTGACTCAAGGTTGGAGAATCTTCTTTAAATTCTAGTCATTTCAGGGTTCCGGCAAACAAGGCTCTTGGTCGAGGCGCACGCTCTATGGCCGGCCAGTCCCAAGTCGGGGACGGTCACTAGACCACGTGGCTCACTCCCGATCCTCACGAGCAGTTAAAATGCTGCTTCTCTCCTGGCAGTTGTTGGAAGAGCCGTCAGGTGCCTGAGTAAAAGCGGCTCCTTCCGGCAGGACGCTGCCGTCCGCCGTGCCCCGGAGGGGGTGCGCCCCAGGACCGAGGTCGGCGGCGCCGCGTCTGGAGCAGACACCGCTCGGCGGTGCCCCAGCAGCGGGCACGGACAGGCGGCTTCCACCACACGCGCCCGCTCCCCCCTCCAGCTCCGGAGCCTCAAGCTGAAGTCGAGGGCCCGGATGGCCGGTGCCTGGCGAGGGCCCCCTCCTCTCTGTCCTCATGTGCTGGAGAGGGGCTCGGCGGCTTTCCTGGGAAGGCCATCAGTCCTGCGAGATCAGGGCCTCCCTCTGTGACCGCACGTGACCGTGACGGCTCCTCGCCGGCCCCGTCTCAAGATACCACCGCACGGGGGGATTTGGGGGACACATTCGGCCCAGAACACAGGGGAGCCGAGAACACACAGTCCGGAAGCAGAGACCTCACTCTTTCCCCTTTGACCCGGATGCAGGCCACTGCAGGCCTCCCCCCAGAGCACAAAACGTGGCAAAGAGAAGGACACAGGAGGCCGGGCCATGGCACCCTGGTGCTCCTGTGTGTCACCAACACTCTTCCCAGCAGGTCCCCACCCCTGCCAGCTGCACTGGCCCTGGAGGTCCCGCCCTGGGGAGCAGCCCCATCCGCCCCCTGCTGTTCTGCGGAGTGGGGAGCCCCCCACGCTGCCTGGGCCCCACCCACTCCAAGTGCCGACCCGGGACGTGGTTGGGGGGGCAGCCTCACCAGGTGGTCACAGGCTGGCTGGAAGGCGTTGGTCCCGCACACGTACAGGGCACCGGCCCCGAGCGGCTGCAGCACGCGGATGTAGTTGAGACACTCCGTCTGCGGGAGAGACGCGCACACCTGAGCCACCGCCCGCCCCATGACGCCCGCCCCCCGCCATCCACCTGCAGACGGGGTCCAGCCAGCACACGCCTGACGCGGCTCCTCACGGCCGCGCCTCCCCGGCCATCCCTCACCTGCGAACTCGGCTACCCCGTGCTGGTGCTGGCTCGGCCCTGCCCGGGCGGCGGGCACAGGCTCTGAGACCCGGTGCCCCCGCATGGACCCGCGCGTGCCCGCTGGACCGCATGTTCTGCTGTCTGTAGTGGCCCCCGCCCCCCCCCCCGCCCCCGCCGCTGGCCGCCAGGGGCCACGAGGACTTCACCTCAGCCACTAATCCACACTCGGCGAAGCCACGCAGACCGCCAACCTTCCCCGCCAGCCGCCATCCAAGTCCACATTTATCCGCACTCAACACACAGCACGTGCCTCACGCGTGCGGCCGGAGCCACGGAGGTGAAGGTACGCGGGATGCCGCCTGCCTTCCTGGCCCCCGGGGGCCCCACCCTGCTCGCCCCAGTGCAGGGGACAGGCGGGGGGAGGAAGGCGCCGAGCCGGGCCCCACTCGAGAAAGGGCCCCGCGGGGACACCGCTGCAGCGAGGAGCACGCGTTCCAGGCTGCCGCGGGCTGGGACAGTGCGTGCTCCGGTCCGGAATCCTCTCCGCTCGGGAAGCGGTGTCTGTGCGTGTGTGCGTTTGCTGTGATTGTTTTCAACTGGCGGCAGTAATCCGTGCCCACAGGAGCCGGGCGGCCCCCACGGCCCAATTGAGCCCAGACCGCTCCCTGCAACCCCACGTATTACATCACGAAGCCTGCATTTTCCCGGGCGGCTTCGGGTCTCCTGACTCCCGTGCCAGCGTCCAGCGTTTTGCTAAAAAAAGTCAGCAAAAACTTTTTTTTCTTCCATTTTTGATTGTTCTGAAATTACCAACTGCTGAAAGCTACCTCAACTCAGCTGTCCTGCCCCAAGCGCCATGGAACGTAGGCTCTTAGGCTCGGAGACTCTGACGCGGGCCGGCACTGGCTCGGGGCGGGGGGACCAGAGCCCCCAGGGAGGCGACGCTCGGCCCGGCACCTCCTGGGAAGGAGCAGATTCTCCAGGGTGGTCGCTGCCCGAAGTCCCGGAGGTCCAGGGCACCCCTTCCCGCAGCTGGGGTGCAGCGGGGGCCTGAACCCTGCGGCGGCAGGCCCCGGAGGCAGTTTCTGTGCCGACTTTTAGGGCCATCTGAATACATCCCATGAGGCTAAGCTTTACGAGAGCGTTCCTCAAATGCCCACCCCGTTTGGCACCTGCTTGGAGTCACCGCCTCATCACCTGGGCACAGGGTAGGTGGCAGGACAGGGGGACCTCGTCACCGGGCGGCTGGGTTCCGAGTCCAGAAATTACCTGTCTCGATTTCCCCTTCTCGGCACACTTTGCTTTTTTGTCTTCTGAGACCTTCCAGTACGCCTGCGGGGGGAGAGGAGGCCCCATCTCAGCACGCCTCCGGCCAAGGGGAAGGGGACGCGGGCGTCCGAGCCCAGAGCTGACAAAGACCGCACAAGGGCGGCTGCGCAGAGGCTCGGCCGGCAGACCCGGGGGTCCTGAGCCACCTCGCCCCCCAGGGTCCTGTCGCTCGCGGTCGGAAAGCTAAAAGGGCTGCCGGTCGGATGTCCAATCCGCCATCGGAGGCTGGGCCGCGGGGATCTCCACACAGCGGCGTGGGCTCCTTCTGCCGCCCCAGAGCGAGCGGGAGGCAGGAAGAAAGGGACGGGGTTGCGTTTCTGTTGCCCTCGCTGGATGGCAGGACTGGGCTTCCCTCAGCCCCGTGCCCACAGCCGTGGCCGTGAGGTGCCCCGGCCCGCTCCCCCCGCCTCCCCTCTTCCCAGCAGCAGAGCTCCTGCTTCCTTCCCGCCAGCAGACGCGTCCGAGGGAGCCGGCGGGCCGGCAGGTGCCCCCGCCCCTCGCCCTCCGGAGGATGGCGCTCCCCCACACCTGCCTCAGTGTCCCCAAGCTGTCCCCCCGCCCCCCGTGTGACAGTCTCACGGCCGGTGCCCAGACGCCAGCCATGGGGTGCTCAGAGGTCAGGAGGCGGCTGGAGCCACCCGCTGGCGGGGCGTGAATCCCCACGCACGCGGTCCCTGCGCTCACTTGCCTCCCGCATGCGCGTCCGCAGGCGGGACGTCTTCGGAGAAGCGGAGGTCCCACCCAGAACGCAGGGCGCGGCCCCCCGGAAGGAGCGGGGCGCCCGCGCCTCACCTCGTGCCGCTTCTCGGAGATGTTGCGGGCGTTCAGGGCGAACACGGCCTCCCGGGCCCCCACGTACAGCGTGCTCTTGTCCTCGCTCAGCAGCAAGACCGAGTAGTTGGAGACGCCCGGCTCGTGGAACTTCTCCAGCCGCACCTCTGGGGAGGGAAGGGGGCACACGAGGCGTTTCTGGGCCTGGGCGCCTCCCGAGCCCCCGTCTCGCTTCCACTCGCGGTCACGTCGCTGCCCCGAGGCCGGAGCAGACCCACTAGGACCGTCACCGAGAGGACGGGACCCTCGAGGCCCCAGAGCCACCGCGGTCGACGTCCCTTTTGCTCCCTCAAACTCTACACTCCGTGTGGCCTCCCTGCAGCGTGGCCTCCAAGCAGGGGACCCCCCAGGAGCGTGACCTCCAAGCAGGGGACCCCCCAGGAGACCACGGGCCGTCCTCACGCCTCAGGCTGCGGAGCGCTGTGTCTCCCAAACCCTCGTCTACGTGTGTTTCATCAGAACGCAGATCACGCAGATAAAGAATAGAGCTTTGTAAGCTTTTCTTACTCGGAGAAATCATGATTTACCTCAAAATCTTTAAAAAAGAATTCTGTCTCAGTAAACCTGTCCCTCAACCCCAGCATCTCCCCTGCAGAACCACCAGAAACCAGTCGAAGAGGGAAGCGAGTGGGGTGTCTCCCTTCCCCGGTCGCTGCGTCGGTAACTCAGACCACGAGTCGCCGAACCGGTCAGCTGCTCGGGGCTGAGACACACGGGGCTTGTTTCCGAAGGAGCTTCCTCCCGTTTGTGCCTCTGGCATCGGTGTCTTTTTATTTTTTATTATGCAGGGTTTTTGAAAGTTTATTTATTTTGAGAGAGAGAGCTAGAGAGCCTGCAGGTACAGGACAAGAAGAGAGAGAGAGAGAGAGAGAGAGAGAGAGAGAGAGAGAGAGAGAATCCCAAGCAGGCTCCACACCATCAGCCCAGAGCCAGACGGGGGCTCGAACTCATGAACCGTGAGATCATGACCTGAGCCCGAATCAAGAGTCGGACACTTAACCGACTGGGCCCCCAGGGCGCTCCCGGGTGCGCCTTGAACCTGGGTCTCACTGGGGTTCACGGGCTCTGCTCTCCCGATCCCCCAGAGCTGCACACGGGTGCCTGAGGACAAGGCCCTGCCCGCGCCGAGCCCGAGGGGCCAGGGGTCCCAGGACGCAGCCCCCGGGAGGGGAGGTCCGTGGGACACGGACAGTCGGCAAACGGAAGCCAGTGGCCAGAAGCTCAGCGGCACACGTTAAACGTCCCGAAAACAGGCCGCTGGGTGCGGTTTGCGCCCAACCAGCGCGCGGCACCCGTCCCCGGGCGCGAGGGAGAGACGCGTCCTCTCCGGGGGACCCCTGGCCTAGAACCCCGACCAGTGGGCTGGGGACCAGCCCCCTCGTGCTCCCCTCCCCCGCGCAGCCAGACCCCCCCCCCCGCCCGGCGGCGCCCGCGCGTCCCCCCAGGAGCGGGGGGGGGGGGCTCTTACCTCTGTGCTCCCAGGTGACCCTGGGCACAGGAGCGAACGCCATGGCCACCCCGAGCGCCGTGGCCAGGGCGGCCAGCAGCCCCCCGCCAGGGACGCACATCCTTGGGCGGGCGCGGCAGAGGGGGCTCCGGCGGCAAGCTCGAGTGCGAGGGGCCGCGGTGGGCGTCACGGGGACGGGACGCTGCTCAGCGCCTAGGGGCTGCGACGCGCAGTGCGGCCCGGAGCTGCTGGGCGGGGCGAAGCCCGAGGCCCCGCATTTCCTGGGCGCCGGGCAAGGTCACCACCGCAAGTATCCCGCTGGTTCTTACTCGGCGAGCTGCTCCACCGCCTCCGCAGAAATTCTGGAAGTGAGCGAGAAGAAAGGTCACAGGTCAGGAGGCGTGTGCTAACACCACTCTCCGTTCCGTTCCTCGCTCGGGGCAGGGGCCACCTGGGGGCAGCTCCATGCCGACCACACGTCACCAAGTCCCCCAGTCACCTGGGGCGCGGCCGGAGCTCCAGGAGGGCAGAGCTTCCCGCCCCTGCGGGAGGTAGGACCGACGCGGGGACCCGGACCGGGCCACTGCCCGCCTGGCTGCCCGGCCAGCTGGGAATGCGACGGATGGTTCTGGAACCGGGAACACTGTCCCTCCAGGACCCCAGCTTCCAGCTCAGCAGAGGGGAGGTCAGCGGGGGGAGAGGTCAGCGAGGGCGAGACCGCAGCTGTTTGCACACACACGCCACACACCTGCGCGTGCTCTGTGACCTCGCCCTGCGGCACGGCTGGCCTCCCGCCCCCAAAGGTCCTGCCCCTCCTGCCTCACCTGGCAAGTCCCCGAGCCGTGGAAGCAGCGGTCACGGGCTCTAATGGGCCGCCGGCAAGCCCCTTGGGGGAGGACGGAGAGACTGCGGGCTGGGGGTCTGCGGGGCGGGGGGCCGGCCTCGGTGCAGACCGGCGTCTGTCCTCAGCCAGGGCTCCTGCCAGGGTCCCCGAGGGACCTGAGATGGACTCCTGGCTTCCCGGGAGGAGGGGAGACCAAAGCGGTGGAGGGGCAGGGGCGGGACCCTTGGCACTGGCTCAGGGGTGCAGTTAAGTCGCAGCAGGACCCCCGTCCTTCCCGGGCGTGCCGTCCCCAGGGAGGCCCCACGTAGGGTCTGCTGGCACCCCCCCCCCTGCGCCGGGTCCCCTGTTGCCCCCACCCCGACGAGCCAATCCACCTCCAGCTCCTCCAGTTCAACGGAGCCCCGGGCACCCCCGAGCCCGCCCCTCGTCACCCCCGCCATCGCCACCCCTCAGGGACATCCAAGGGGCAGCCCACAGCTCCGCGTCCCCCTCAAGTGTCCCCACCCACTCCCCGACACTTCAGGCCAAACCAAACCTCCCAAGAAGGTCTTGGGAGAAGTTTCCACTTTCTGTTCACCTAGGCAAGCCACTGCCTCCAGGAAGCCCTCCTGGGCTCCTTCTGCATCCTGCCCCTGAAATCCTTGTCTCAGCCTTTATTGAAGCCCGCACGGCTCGTCTCGGCGTCACTCGGGACTTAACCGGCTCTTCGCTTTAACTCCGTCCGCTCTCCGCACGCGTGCACGAGGTGCTAGGGCAGCGCCAGCCCACTGGGTAAAGACGGACTCGAGGCGGGGGGCTCCTGCTCTGAGCACCTGCCCCCCGGGGGGCTCTGCGAGAGGGCCTCAGCCGCCCGCTGCCTTCCCCGGGCGAGGACCGCTCTGCACCTCCTGCCCAGGGCCCGTCCGCCCGGCGTCGTCGGCCCCGGAGCTCGCTCCCTGCAGGGACGGGCACGCCCTGCGAGGGGCCCGGGGGCCCTGCTTTCAGGAGGTGGGGTCCTGCCGGCTCCGCCCCAGCGGCCAGGGAACGGACGAGCGCGGCCGCATGCCAACGCGACTGTTTACGGGAACGGACGCCGGCCTGCAGGCCAAGCCCTGCGCCGGGGACCCGAGGGGACGCCGGGCACAGACGCTCGGTGGCATGGGCGCGGCCAGCTTGAATGCAACACCAGACGCGCTGGGAAGCCCGCGCGGGGAGGGAGGGAGGCTGCTGCCCCGAGCGGCCGCGAGCGCCCAGGCCACGGAGCGGCTCCCTGCGTGGCGCCGGGGGTGGGGACCACGCCCTCCCGCCCTCAGGAGGGGCGCGAGGACGGGGGACGCGAACCGCCGTGTCCCCGACGTGACCCACTCGTTAAGCGATCTCAGTGTCCAGCGAGCCCTAAACGCCCCTGCAGAAATCCCACGAGGCCCCAGGGAGCAGGGTCTGTGCGGACGATGCTGGCGGCCCAGGAGCCCCGGGCGCCCCCCTGGCTCCCTCCCAGGCCACTCCCCTCACCGCGGCCATCTGAGCAGGGCCCACTCCCAGCTGGACCCCTGCACGGCTGCCCAGGCCTTGGCCCTGCTTCCGTCCTTGCCGCCTGCGACACACACCACCCACTTCCTGTCCCAGCCCCTGCGTCCCTTCCCTCTTACTGACAGAACCCTGACTGTACCCGGGATGGCAGGGCGGCCAGCTAGCCTCACCTTCCAGCTTCCTCGGTGGCAGTTCTAGTCAAAGACATGTGAACAGAAGCTATCAGGTAGGAATTCCAGGAAGGCTCCTGAAAAAGGCCAGCTCAGCTAGTGTTTGCATTTCTGCCTTTAGATTTTCCCTCCATTTGGTGCCTGGAACTCAAATGTGAAGGCTGGAGCTCCAGCAGCCACCTTGTGAACATGAAGATAAGGGTCTCATTCTAAGAACAGCCAAGTGGAAATCCACTGGGGACCCTCACAACATACCAGAGACCTCACACCTGCTTTTTTCTGCCCACCTCACTTGTTAGTAAGCAAGTAAACTCTGTAAGTTACTGGTTTGCAGATTTTTGTTACCAGTAGTTAGAATTCCAAACGCCCTTCTAGTATGTTTATGAAACAGCAGCAGTGGCCATATAAGGTTTTGAATGTAAAGCTGAGCAGTTCACTTCCCCACATGAAACGTCTCTCTCGGATTCAACCCAAGAGGGGGGCTATGGTTCACCTCCCTTACAGCCTCTCTCGTCTCACACTCCCTCCACCTTTCCGTCCAGGCCACACCTGGACACAGGAGTCGGCCCATCGGCAACCCGTCAGCACAATACAGAGCATTCCCGAACACGTCTCCTCCAGAGATCACGCGGGTAAACCCCACGGCACGGTCCCCGTGTGGCTGATCCGTCCCTGGCGGCGGCCCCGAAGCCTCTGCCCTGAGCTCCCACTCGGGAGAGGGTTTCTGGGAACGCTCTGGATCGGGGCGGTGGTAAGACTGGGGGCGGGAGGGCGGGTAACTGCTGGGGTCGGAGGAGCTTTGCCGCCCCGACTCGGGATGCTGACGTGGGGCGGCTGTGCGCGTGTGAGGACGGGGGGTGTGGGGACTCTGGGTACTTCCTGCGCGATGTCGTCGTGACCCAAAGTACTCGGAAGAGCAGCGTTTGTTAGAAACAAAACGCACCAGCGCAGGGGTGCTTCCCGATCACAGGGGGTGCAGGTGACGTTGTGGCGAGCGGGTCCACAGCCCGGGGGTGGCTGCTGGCTGCGGATTCGAGGCCGGGCACGTTTCACCGCCCCCCCCACCCCCCAACCCCGCAAATATCAACGTGGGGCCGAGTCTCTGTTGGCAGAAATGGTGACAAGGGCCCAACGACAACAGTGACTTCCCCCTCCGGCTCCCGAGAGAAGTCGCCGGTCCGGGACGTCCCAGGACGCGCACCGCAGCCGGGCTACGAACCCGCACGTGGCGGCCGGCGGATCCCCATGCGGCGCCCACACCCGGAGGTTAATCTCCATCTCGTCTCGAGCCGATAAAGCGGCATCGCGGCGTTTTGTCAGATTCAAGCGCCACCAAGCAGGGCACATACCGCGTGCGCGCGGACACGCCGTCGCCGAGTGCTGCTGCGGGAAGAGTCGCAGCCGAAACGCCAGGACGGAACCACCTGGACGCCGCGCCCTTGTGCTGGCTTTCCCGAGAAGCGGAGGCGTCTTGCTGGGAGCCGGTGTCGGGGCTGTGCGGGCCCCGTCCCCCGGGGGGAGGCGTCGCACGGAAGCAGGAGCCCGTGAGGGGGACGGAGTTCCACGACGTCGCTCCCGTCACCCACGTGTAGTTGTGCTCGTTCACGAGGGGCGCACGATCCCGCTCCCATGTCGGGAGAACAGGACGGAGAGCCTCACGCGGGCGGTTGGTGCCGGTCACACAGCAGCTGTCCGCCTGAGGCCCTGACACAGGTCAGGGGCCCATGGCAGAGAAGCCCGCAAACCAGCGACCAGCAGGGGCAGGGGCTGGTTCACGAACGTGTACACGTCCACGCGTGTGTGCAAACACATGTGCAGTGTGGACGTGTGCGTGGGTCTATGTGCATATAACGCACGTCTGTGCGTGCAGTGCACATGGGAGCCACACGTGTGTGCATGCATGTGCCCGTGCATCTGTGCACACCTGTACAGGTACGTGCACCTGCGTGTGTTCACGTGTGTGCACCTGCATGCATATACATGTGTGCATTCATGTGTGCGCACCTGCATATGTATACATGTGTGTGTGCGTGCATGTGCCCGTGCATCTGTGCACACCTGTACAGGTACGTGCACCTGCGTGCGTTCACGTGTGCGCATGCATGTGCACGTGCATCCGTGTATATCTGTGCATGTATATGCACTTGTGTGCATTCACATGTGCACACCTGCATATGTATACATGTGTGTGCATGCATGTGCAGTGCATCTGTGCACACCTGTACACGTACGTGCACCCGTGTGCGTTCACGTGTGCGCACTTGCACATGTATACATACGTGCACTCATGTGTGCATGTACCCATGTGTGCATATTTGTCCTCACGTGTACATACAGGTGCGCACACATAACGTGTGAGGTGCGTGTGCACTCTGCCGCACCATACGAATTCTGACCTGGGGTTCTCAGATGGGACCAGTGACTGCCAGCTGGGGACCCGAGCAGACACCACCGACCGCGGGGCCGTCTGGGGTTGGCGTTCCCTCCTGGGACCAACTGTCTACGGCCACAGGGGTGGGTCGCAAAGGGGACACTGCTCCTCCCGCACGGAAGGCGGGGCTACCATCGGCAGCAGGGCTGAAGCCAGGCTGAAAGTGCACCGGCCGGACTCCTGGGGGGTCTGCGGAGGGGCTTCCGGTGACAGCTGAGGACGGTGCCTCAGGAGCCTGTCCTGGGTCTGCCCACACAGGGCGGTGAAGTCCGTCTCCCTGAAGACCCTGCAGCCCGGACAGCACAGGACACACGCCTGCCCACACCTTCCCTTCCCAGCGGGATCAGCCTTCTCACCTGCCCCCAGGCCGACCTCCACCCTCTGACCCCTGGCCCTTCTCACCGGCCCCCTTACCTGCCCCCAGGCTGGCTTGTCCCCATCCCTGCCCCCATTCCCACCTCCAAGCTGACACCCCCCACCCCTGTCCCCAGGCTGACCTCCCGTTCCACAGCTGCCCCACCCCTCGCTGTGGTTTTCCCTGAATGACCCCCCAGCCCCACCCCTCCCCTCCTGCCCCCAGGCTGGCTGCCACCCCCACCTCTCCTTGCCCCACTCCTGGCTGTGGGGCTGATGTTACCACCCTGTCCCCTCCAGACTCAGGATGGGTTTCAGGAGCCCTCTGAGTCATGCTAATAGTTCGCCGTTTCCCCAGAACTTACAACGACCCCCTGCAGCAACCACCCAGGTGCACCGTAAGGCGTGTGCTGGACCCTGGGGCGGGCCCCAGCGGACCCACTGGCGGGACAGCTGGACAGCAGCCAGGACGCCCGCTTACCCTCCACCACCCTACAGACAACCACGGGGGCGCCCCGACACGCCTCCACCCCCATCCCCCCACCTGAACCTGGGCGTGCGTGTGCCACGCAGGTGCCGCCGGGAAGCAGACGGCAGCGGGGCCGCGGACTTCCACACCAGCCAGTCCACGGGTCGGACGGCCACTAGGTGCGGAGGCGGGCGGGGGGCCTGCAGAGGGTCGGCGGGTGCAGAGGCGGGCGGGAGGGGGGTGCCCCAGCAGAACGGCCGGCGGGGGAGGAGTCCCACCCCCTGTACGACATCACCAGGCCCCCGCACGCGGCGGGAGACAACGCAGTGCCCTCCTAGGAGGCGCGTGGCACCCGCATGCGTCCCTGGCCCCAGCTCGGCGCTGGGACAGTCAACAGCTCTCCTCCGCTGGTCTGACGTTTCCCAGTGACTCCTTCCAGGGCGGCCATCGGCCCGTCCGGGCTGGACGCTGGCTCCTAGGGGACAGCGGGGCCGCCCTCGGGAATGGCTGGTCTGCCCCGGCCGTCTCAACAGGACTGCTGGTGCCAGGGGGTCTCAGCCCCAAGCGTCACCCCCAGAGAGGCTTCCGGAGTGCCGGAGAACAGCACTGACGCGGGGGGTCATTCGCAGTGCCTTGCACACGCGTGGAGGCACGAGAGCACGGTCAGGTGAGACATCGGAGCAGCGTGTTCCTCCTTCCCCCACCTAACAAGAGCGCCCACCTCCGGATGAGCTCCAGCGGGCCTAACCCCCCCCCCCCACCCCGTACGGAGTGTCAATTACATTAAATAGCCACGGGCGCCTGGGGGCTCAGCCGGTTAAGCGGCCGATTTCGGCTCAGGTCATGATCTCGCGGTCTGTGAGTTCGAGCCCCGAGTCGGGCTCTGTGCTGACAGCTTGGAGCCTGGAGCCTGCTTTGGATTCTGTGTCTCTGCCTCTCTCTGCCCCTCCCTCCTCATGCTCTGTCTTTCAAAAATAAATAAACGTTAAAAAATTAAAAAAAAAAATACGCACAGACCTGCTCTGAGGCAGAGAGCGATTAAGAAGACGGCTGGCTGCCGGCAGGTGCTGGGAGGGTGGGGTGGGGGTTCCCAAGGGCGAGCCTCAGTTTCCCGCCTGCGGAGCGCACCCTACCTCCCAGGGACTCAGGCGGCCCTGGGGTGCAGTGAGGGCACAGGTCCAACCAGAGGGGGCCTGCCTCTGTCGGGGGTGGCTTCACACACACGCAGGGGACCCAGGCAGCCCCAGGAGATCGGGCCGTGCGCGACGTGCCCCGAAAACACGCAGAAGGCAGATGGGTGGCAGCAGGGGGATGGCCCGCACTGTGTCCAGGGAGGTGGCACTGGACACACGCCGCATGCACGGACACGACACAGATGTAAACACACATGGATACACACGGGTACACGGATACGGACACACAGGTACACACACACAAGGATATACACATAAGTACATGTACGCTCAGACACACGGACACTCAGGACACACACCCAGCGGTCCGCAGCGGTCACCCCCCGGGGAGCGAGGTGAGCGGCCAGGGAGCTCACTGTTCATGCTTGTTTTCTTAAACAGCGGGTTACACTCGTCCACTGCTCTGTGCAGGCAAAGCTCCCCCCTGCCCGTACTCAGGTCGCGCACACGCACCCCGTCTGGCACTCCCCACGGCGGTCCACACGCAAATCGCCCTCCCCCCCTCGTGTCCGTGGGCATCCTGGTCATCGTCTCTTTGCCCTGGTCACATCGGCGCAAAGAGGAGAGGTGGCTTGGGTTCCTGTACGCACCGCGTGCTTTTTACAGCCGCGAGGCAGCGACACGGGAGGAGGCTGGGAGCTCTCTGGGCTGCCCCGCCAGCGGCACGGCGCGGGTGTGGTTCGGCACACGAGAAGGCCCTCCCTCTCGGTTCCCCAAAGATCCCCAAATTGTTTTTTTAAAATAAGGGGATCGACGAACAAAACCACAGGTAAGTGATCTGCAGGGAAAAATACTTGAATCGCAGTTCCCGCTACGCGTCGCAGCCTGCGGGCGGCGCCGGCCTGACACTGTGCGGGGGCGCCTGCGGGGCTCGGTCGCTTAAGTGTCCAACCTCGGCTCAGCTCGTAATCTCGAGGTCCGTGGGTTGGAGCCCCGCGTCGGGCTCTGTGCTGACAGCTCAGAGCCTGGAGCTGCTTCGGATTCCGTGTCTCCCTCTCTCTCTGCCCCTCCCCTGTTCACACTCTGCCTCCCTCTCTCTGTCTCAAAAATGAATAAACACTAAAAACAATTAAAAATCCACGTACGTGTATGACCAGGCAGTAGACACACAAAGTGCTAAGTACTCCCCGAGGTTAAGCCGTGCTCGCTAAAACCGCCCCAGCAGCCGGCGAGGCAGGTCCTCGGGACGGTGCCGCGCGGCGGAACCGGGCCAGCCACCCAACGGGAGGCGTGGGCCCTCCTTCTGTGTCTCTCTCCCCGCAAACCGGAAACACACGGTTGAAACGCAGATTAATCACAAAACGGTCCCCACGAGGGAACCGTGGCGCGGAGAACCCTCCTTCCTCATCGGACCTCACCGACGGGCCGCCTGCACCCCCGGAAGAGAGGATGGAGCTTTTCAGGGCCACCAGGGGCTGGTGGCCCAGAGAGAGCCGGGACCCGCCTTCTGCCGGACCCACCTGAAGCTTGGGCACGGTGTTGGCTTGGCCAGGCGGGCACACAGGTGCCGAAACAAGCGGTTTTACCTGGGTCCTGGGCCTCCGGAATCGTCCCCCAGTCCGTTTGAGGTCGGAGCCTTCAGAAATCTTGGCTCTGAAAGTGAGAGGAGAGGGGACACTGAGACCCTGACACTCCCGTCCGCGTAAGCCCGGCGCCCCTCTGGAGGGGCACTGAAGAGAAACTCTTGCGAGTTTTTTGAACCTCCAGGCAGCTGACTCTGACCCAGGAGGGGTGTGGGATTCCTGCACTTGTGCAAACGGGAAGGGGGTAAGTGTGCAACTGCTCGCCCATAAAGGAAGTGCAAGCTGGCCAGCCCCCAACCACTGACCTGCAGAATAAGCCAATCAGGTACGACCCACAGTCACGGTTAACCATCAGCCGACAGAGCATCGGCTTTGAACTCCAGATCCGTATCTAGACCTCCCCCTTGCCGAAACCCGGCAGTCAGGGGGGGCCTCAGAGTGGGGCGCCTCAGTCCAGGAACACGACGGACCGTCAGCCGAAGAGAACGAGAACGGGCAGCACCAGCGGTCACGGTGCGGGATGCAGGAAGGTGCAGAGGAAACCCACACAGGACCCCCTCGGCCATCGCGAAAGATCCAGCACCCGCTTTAAATCTCAGAGTCAAATGCTAGCATTTGCTTGTGGCTGGAATATTTTTGTTTTCCTTGTGCTTGAAGAGCTGGTACAGTTCTTGCCGTTTCTCTGGAGACAGCTGTGAAGAGATGCGCTCCCTGGAAGCGGCCGACGCCCCGTCTCTCCCACACACCCCCTCCCCCAGCGGGACCAGTCGCGCCCGCGGCACGGAGACACGCCTGCACCTCGCTCCCGCTCGCCCACCTACGACACATGACGCCCAGGGTCACCCGGGGCGCGTCGCTGCTGACTGGTCCTGTGAACCCCGAGCGAGCGAGACCCCAGGGTGACTAGGGCTCCGAGGTCGTGCCGCGGCGGGCTCGCGAAGGCGGATTCGGGCCAGCTGCTGCGGACGGCCGGCTTGTAAGCAAAAATATCTTCACTTAAGAGCAAGCGGGGACGTGTCCACAGACCAGGCTGTCCCCGCCCGGCACGCCGAACCCGCGTCTGCTGTCAGAACGCCCAGTGGACGGCTGCTGGGCCACTGGCCTCACCTGTCGGCGCAGCGGCCACCTGGACACGCCCCGAAACACTCTCGGGGAAAAAGAAAGCGATTCACACAGAAGCAGGAAGTTTAGATAGACAACGTGAATGCCAAGAATTTTAAAACTGAAAAACGTCTCTCTGCTGGAAATGCAATCAGCCTTTGTCACTGCAGCGAACACCGGCCCGGAGGTCTCCTCCTGGGGGTGGACGAGGCGCGCGTGGCGCTCCCCACGGTTTCGTGGCGCGGAACCACCGCGGCAGGGCAGGCGCCCGCGTGTCCGTCCGTATCCTTCAGGTCCTCTCGCATGGACGTGACATGGACACGGCCCGCCCGCCCTCCCCCTTCGGGCCAGGTCTCCGCTCCCACCCTCCGCCCAAGAGCTTCTCCCCTGCGGTTGCTGCGTAAAAATAGATGCTTCCGGCCCAGTCAACGGCCCGGCCTGGGCCCCGGGTTTCTTCACCACGCCTGCTCTTTGCTTCTTGACAGAAGAACCCACAAGCTATAATTAGGCACCATCGTCCTGAAGGACGCGAGAGACGGTCCTCGGGCAAGCGCATGTCATACTGTCTCGACCAGGCATCTCCCTGACTACGCGTAACGCCTCAGAACGCACGTCCAAAGAATTCGACGGGCCTCTTGCAAGATAAAGGGACGAAACTAATCAGAAGACACACAACTGCTCCCCGCTGGCTCAGGAGAAACTTGGCCTTTTCTGCCCCCAACGCACCCCCTCAATGGTGCAGGGGAGCGTGGGAGCCCCAGCCCCCGGCCCTGGTGGCCGCCGTCCAGCAACTGCTCCGACCATGGCCCGGAGCGGAGGCAGAGCGGGGCGTTGTGTGCATCCCCCGTCCTGCAAACGGGCCTTCACTTTCCAAAAGTCCCTCGTCCTTCCTCTTTATGTGGGTTTGCACGTCAAAGCAAAAGGCCATCCCCCGCCTCTGAGAAGGGTGGCCGGGAGACAGGCTGGCCGTAAGGGCCGCGATGCGGGGCCGGGGACAGGTCCCCGCGGGCTGGGCGACCTCTCCGGGGGCCCCTGGGCAACACGGGCCAGACGTCCTGACCGGCAGCTTCCCCCGGGCCCCCCGGTGGACACGCCCCATGCGGGCGAGACGCCCAAGCAGGAGGCTAGTCAGTCAAACTCCGGAAACAGAGTACACGCGTGTGTACCGTGTGTGCATGAGCTACTTGGCCACCAATCGAGTCTCGTCGGAAGGACATAATCCTGTGCGGCTGGTAAAAAGCACAGCGTGGCTAAAGATGGTGCTGCTGGTGGGGACGTACGCCGGCGTGATTGCCGTGGCAAGGCTGCTTAAACTACGAACAGAGCCACCCTGCGATCCGGCAGTGCCGCTCCCGGTACTGAGCCCCAGAAACCAAAGAGCTAATCGGAGAAGACGCATGCCCCTTACGCTCCCTGCAGCATGACCGACAACGGCGAAGACAGAGCGGCAGCCCAGGCGGCCACCGACTGATGGACGGAGAAGGAAGACGGGGTATGTGTACGTGACGGGCTATTACCCAGCCGTCAAAAAGAATGTTCTCTCGCCACGGGAGACGAGCATGGAGCTTCTGTGATGCGAAGCGAAGCGAGTCAGAGAAAGACAAACACTGTATTTCACGTGTAAGTGGCATCTAGAAAACAAATGAACAAAAAAACCAGACTCTTAAATACAGAGGACACGCTGGGGGGCGCCAGAGGGAAGGTGGGGGGATGGGTGGAATGGGTGACGGGGATGAAGAGGTCCAGACGTCAGCGGTAATGTAAGTAGGTCCCTCCGGTGACGCCGGAACACTGCCGCGTGGGGAACCGAGGTGGCGCTCCTGGCGGGAGCACTTGTCGAGTCCCCACGCGATTACAATACGGTTCCCTTTCTGCGGTTCGCTAAGTGGGTGTCATCAAAACACACGTTTTCAAGGACAGCAGGCCGACCTTCCGTTCCTCCTGGCAGATCTGACGTTTGTTGGGCCTCCTGCTCCTACGGGACTCCGACAGTGGCAGGGAACCCGTGTCCGTGGGTGCAGGCGGGTCCCAGCTCAGGCCCGGGTGGGACAGGTGTTCCCTGGGGGCTGGCCAGAGGGCAGGGCCTTGAGCAAACTGGGCCTTGTCCCCCGGGGTGTCCTGTGTGGCGGTGTCCCGTGGGCATCCATGCTCCCTGGGCACCCTTGGACGGCTGTCCGTGTTCCGCAATTAAATAGGATAATTGTTCGATATTGAGATCTTGGCCCATTTCCCACTTAAAATTCATTTTTTTTTTAAGTTGGCTCCAAGCCCAACATGAGGCTCAAACTTACGACCCTGAGGTCAAGAGTTGCACGCTCTACTGACTGAGACGGCCAGGCGCCCTTGAAACTCATCGTCAAAGACGGGGTTTAAACACCAGCAAAGCCCGACCCAGAAGCTCTTCTGTCCGGAACGCGGAGCCTGACTGCAGAGGCCCAGGTGCGACGCAAGGGACGCCGCAAGACGGTCCTGAGGCAGTGTCCCTTCGTAGGGGGCAGCAGACAGGCTCACGGCACTCCCCCGTCGCCCTGACAGGGCTGCTTCCCTCCGCGGGCGGTGTCGCGCGCAGTCCCACTCGCTCCCTGCGAAGCTCTTCCCTCAGCTGAGCTCTTTCCGGAAAGGCTGACAGCTAAACAGAGCTGACGCCCAGCACACTTTCTACACTTCTTCCAGGCCGATCAGGGGCCTAACTCCGTTGGTGGTTACTCTCCCCAGTAGGGGAGGCAGCAGAGAGGGATCCGGGCTTCCAGCCAGCCTGCCCCCTCCAGCCCCAGGGATGCCACTTCCCGGCTGTGGGGACTAGAACAGGTGACTGACCCTCCGGGCCTCCAGCTACTCCCGCGGCCTCTCCACCACCCCAGCTACTCCCGCGGCCTCTCCACGACCCCCAGCTACTCCCGCGGCCTCTCCACCACCCCAGCTACTCCCGCGGCCTCTCCACCACCCCAGCTACTCCCGCGGCCTCTCTACCACCCCAGCTACTCCCGCGGCCTCTCCACCACCCCAGCTACTCCCGCGGCCTCTCCACCACCCCAGCTACTCCCGCGGCCTCTCCACCACCCCAGCTACTCCCGCGGCCTCTCCACGACCCCCAGCTACTCCCGCGGCCTCTCCACCACCCCAGCTACTCCCGCGGCCTCTCCACCACCCCAGCTACTCCCGCGGCCTCTCCACCACCCCAGCTCACGTCACCCACATCCGAGTCCCTGGAGCGCGCACCTGTCTGACCACAAACGCCGGACCTCTGCAGGAACCCTCGGTGTGGGCCAACAGACTCCGCAACAGAAGGCCACAGCCCTGCTGCACCGCCCACAGGGGGACCAGCCGTGTGTCCCCCCCCCCGCCCCCAGTTCTCAGAGCCCTGGGGGGACGGGTTTTAGGCTCCCCCGTCCAGGAGGAGAAACACCACAAAGGCAGTTGTGAGTCTCCGGCCTCCGGCAGAGCTGGGACTCCGTCCCTCCCTCATCCGGCAATCCTCCGCAGGCCTGGGCAGCAGGTCCCCAGGCTCAGGAACTGTGCATCGCCCCGGGGACGGGGTGGACCGCGGCTCAGCAAGCAAGGACGGAGGCCACCCTCTGTGGAAGCTTCTCCAGGTGCTCAGGGCAGAGACGAGGGGTCTCCCGACCCCAGAGTGGGTGCTCTGGAAACGGTGGCTCCTTCCCCTGGCCATTTGCCAAGAGTGTCGGTGTCACAGAATCTGCCTGGAACCGTCCATGCTCCGGGGCTGGCGCAGGACTGCACTCGGGGCCACCGGGGGCAGCGTCCGGTCCCCGAGGGGCTCAAGCCCCCACAGGGTGTCTGCGTGGGGAGTGCGCACGGGTTCGCCAGGGGACCAGATTGCCCCCGCCCCTTGTGCGGGCCTCGGCGCAGTGCGGGACCGCCACCACGCTCTCCTTGCGGCCCCAGCAGCGGGACGGGCCTCGGAGCCCAGACACACCCAGGTCCAGGGGGGTTTCTCTTTTACAACTAAAAAGCCACAAAATGCCTCTTTGCCTTCATCTTTACTGGCTCCTTAGAAGCACACAGCAGGGTCCCAGAGCCAGGCCAGCCCGACCGTCTGCCGAGGCCCAGCCGGGACGAGGCGCTGTCCGTGCACCAGGCCTCCCCCCGGGGCGGGCGGACTTGGCTCTCCCTCGGGAAAACCCGTCAGGGAACGCACAGCACCACACGCACACGCACCACACAGGCACCAGGGAGGCCCCTGGGGCCGCCCTCCAGGCAGGACACGAGGAACACCACCACGCCGCCACGTGGGGCCACCACGCCAACCTCCATGCGCTAGTTTGGGCACACGATTCATACACGAATGTTCTGCTCCGACCCACCATCTCCCGCACCCCTAGACAGGGTCCCCCAGAAACGCCAACTGACCCTAGAAGCAGCGGACTGAGCGCCTTGAGGAAAGCCCACGATCCGCCACTTCTGATCCACGTTCGACCCACACCCACCCGCACCCCCACGACGGCTGGCCACGCGGCCACTGTGGGCAGGCGGACGGGCACGTGGAACACGATGACGGCCGCCCCCCTCCCCGGCCACGAGGACACGAATCCTGTCGGGCGCCTGGGACGGGCCCGGCTTCTCCACGGCCGCTAGGACGCCCGCCGTCCCGCCCCCCGCGTGCGGTCTCCACCCGGAATCTCACTCACACTTCCGTCTTCCCAACAGCCGGCAGACGCACACCCCGGCATAAGCGTGACCCCGGAGTGGCCTTGGAGGGGAGCGCGAGGGGCCCCCGTGCTGAGCTGCTTCGGCCCTCCGGCCAACCCTCCCTGGCGGTTCCAGATGTTTCCGGGCCCAGCTGGGGTGTGAGTGACAGGAGAGGGCCACATCGAACAATTCCGGGTGGGCCTCCGGCGGTTTAGACAACCGTCCTGGAAACACCGAATGCCCGCGTCCCTCCAGACGGCAGGGAGGCGCCTGCGAGTGACCTCTGCTGAAGGTCAAGTGAAGCCCAGACCCCAGATTCCAGGACGCCACACTCGGCCTCCACACAGGAGAGGGGTCTGTGTGCGCCTCACACCCCAGGTCAGGCTCGCTGGGTCCCGGTCACCTGCCCTCGAGCCTGGCCCAACAGTCCTTCCCGCGGCGTGGACCCCCCACAGCAGGTAGATGCTCCCTTTCTGAGCTGTGTCACCTGCCCAGGCGCTTCGGAACGCATGAAACACAGAAACGTGGCGGCGGCTGTGTCACCTCGTGCATCAGCTTCCAGGGGGACGCCGCCGACTGAGGGGCGACCCGGCCCTCACGGTCTCCCGCCGACCCGCGCCTTGCCTCTGGGGCCAGGACCGGGGAGCAGGCAGCAGCCACGCAGGGCGGAGGCGGAGTGGTCTCCTCATGATCCACGGGAACCAAAATCAACTGAAAGGTCTGGAAGAGCCTCTAGAACATTCTCGCAGCAGGACACAGCCGCCCCTCTGCCCCGCTAGGGCTCTGCCGCGGCATCCCTGGAGGACTGTTTTGGCCCCGACCAGCCGGCTCCTGCTTGTGGTGGCCCCTCAGCAGGACCACGCACACTGGGCACCCTCGTCCAGTGATGGGCACATGGGGACACAACAGAGGGGACCCCAAACATGGGTCCCGAACAGCACCGGCTCAAGGAGAGGCCTCCGTTTCTCATCTATTTGGGCCACGGCGGTGAGACACGGGCTGGTGAGGGCAGAGGAAACGTGACCCGCCATGCTCTCCTGCTTCCTGCCAGGGACTCAGGAAGCGGGGGGTGTGTGCACGTCACCGGGCCTGTCGACTGGAGGGCCCTCGGCCTGAGGCCCCACTTCCTGCAGAACTGGTCTCGGGGCCCGGCCAGCTGGCCGTGCCGCCGCACGGGTCCCCCCTCCCCACCCGGGCACCCTCTCTGCGGGTGCGGTACGTACTTTCTGGCATCTATGCGGACTGGCCCGGGCTCTGGCCACGGGGACACGTGCGGCCGTGAGCGCCGCGGCTCCGGCCTAGGTGGGTCCCTGACGGCCACCGCCCAGGAAGAGCTCTGCTGGAGAGCCTCCGTCCAGCCCGCCGTCCTCACACCAGAGATGGGGTGGAGAGCGCCGGGGCGGCGCCTGCGGGACCAGCTTGGCCTGTGTGGGGCCCCTTGGGGGGAGGGCTGCGGCCCTGTGGACGTGGGGGCTGACCACGGACTAACGTGGCCACGTCCCCTTTGGGAATGGCCCGTCTCTGGCTGCAGCGTCCGCTGCCAGGCCTCACCTGGACGCTTCTGCCTTCCCGTGACCACACACACACGTACATGGACACGGTCAGGACGCGAAGTCGCCGCCGCTGCCGAGGAGTCCCTCTGGGCTCACGCTCAGTGCCTCCCAGTCACGTCTCTGCGGGGGACACCTGCACTGCTGCGTGCCGGACACGGCAAGGGACGTGGGCGAGGCCTACAACTGCTCACGGGAGGCCAAGTGCAGTCGGGGCCGCCCTGGGGCGGGGGGGGGGGTCGCCGGGCAGCAAAGAGGGAGGCAGACCCCGGCCGGCACCAGGCGCAGCTCCCAACACGGCACAAATGTGAGCAGGTGCACAAGACCCCCGAGCCTCACTTCCGACGGGGAAACTGAGACACCGACGGCCCCGCCACCCACCCAGCCCTCCACCTGTGCGGGGACCCCCACGGCACACGTGCCAGCCCTACCTCCAGGCAGGGGGTGCCGGGCACCCCTGGAGAGAGAACCAGATCGAGCCGGCTGGCCCCAGGGCTACCGGGAAAAGCAGACGGCTGTTCCTGTCTCTGGGCCTGGTCAGCAGCCGATGCGGCTTCCCCAGGGGCTGTCGTGGCCCCGCCCCACCCACCTCCGGGTCCCTCAAGGACCCTCTCCTCCCGGAAGCTCTGGGCCCGGAAGCTGATGAGCTGTGTGGGGGAGGGGCGGGGAGAGGACCGCAGAGCCTGTGGGTAGGGGCCCGACTTCCCCGTCTTCCTGGCACAAGCCTCCTCGGGTTGGGGAAAGAGCTGGTCGGGTCACCGAATGACACCGGGGGTGGGGGAGGGGGCCGACTGCTCGGGGGGCTCCTCCAGCACGCGGTGAGCCAGGGCCTCCATCCTCATGGCGGCCCCTGTTTCATCAGAAAACCACGCCCTGGACACTTCCGGAGGTCACACCAGCGGCCAGCAGTGGATTCGGAGCCTGAAACCTGGTGTCTGCCCCCGGACTGCCCCCAGCACCACCGTAGGACTCCCCGGGGCGGAGAGCGAACGCCCCTCCTATGCTTGAGACCCTGACCCGAGTTAGTACACACCCCTGGCCTGACTGGCCCTCTTAAATCCAGCTTCTCACCAACATCTTAAACGCACTTCAAACTAGGGGCGCAGCAGGGGTGTCTGAAAGGACGCTCTGAGGGCGCCTGGGGGGCTCAGTCGGTTGAGCGTCCGACTTTGGCTCAGGTCATGATCTCAAGGTCTGTGAGTTCGAGCCCCGCATTGGGCTGTGCTGACAGCTCAGCGCCTGGAGCCTGCTTCGGATTCTGTGTCTCCCTCCCTCTCTGCTCCTCCCCCGCCCGTGCTCTCTGTCTCTCAAAATTAAATAAACATTTAAAAAAATGAAATAAAATAAATAAAGGACAGTCAGCCCGGTCGGCAGCACCAGGCCCCCCTGGAAGTCTGGGAGGCGTGCTTTTCCAAACAAACGCGCTCTGCTAACTAGGTCAGGACCGCACGACCGAGTAACTGACCCAAACGGACGACTGCACAGGGAACGCAGGGCAACAAGCCCCGTGCTCAGAATGAGGTCCCCAGGTGTGTGTGCAACGTCGAGCTGTCTCGGGACGGGGACATACGCTCAAATGACGATCAAGCCTCAGTAAAACAAACGTGTGTGTCGGCTACTGCCCCTCCCTGACCGCTTGGTGGTCGGCTGGGCGGCTGGGGGGGTGGAGCACCGAGCAGGCGCCCCTGCAGCGGGTGGGCATGCCTGGCTGCCCAGGACAGGCTCCAGGCTCGGGATGGCCATCCCGGCCAAAGGCTCCGAGCTGACGGAAGGTTCTAGAAACATTTCAGTCACAGGGAGAACGCTCCTCACAAAATTCCAGAACCAGATGGGTTTTTCCCACCATCTCTCACCTTACAGAGAAACTCAAAGCGCATGCCCAAGCTTGCCCAGCCCCCCTCCCCTCCCCCCCCGTCCCCTCCCCCCGTCCCCGACCCAGTCCTGGGGCCACACTCTTCTACCCTGAAAAGTCGGAGGGAAGCCACGCCGGGCGGCCCCTCTCTCTCTCTCTCTCTCACACACACACACACACACACACACACACACACACCGCTTGGACCCTGTGTCAGTGGGTTGGGGCCCTTCAATCTTTTTAATGTTTATGTTTGAGAGAGAGAGACAGAAAGAGAGATGGACAGGGTGTGAGTGGGGGAGGGGCAGAGAGCAAGGGAGACCCAGAATCCGAAACAGGCTCCAGGCTCGGAGCTGTCAGCACAGAGCCCCACGCGGGGCTTGAACCTGTGACCCGTGAGATCATGACCTGAGCTGAGGTAGGACGCTTAACCTACTGAGCCACCCAGGTGCCCCAAGGGCCCCTCAGTCTTGAGTGGGAAACGAGTTTCTGTCCGTCTGGTGAGGTGCCTGCCGCCAGGCTGTACGCCTGTGTCCTCGGCCTCAGCGGTTCAGAAGGACGCCGGCCCGGGAATGCTGTCTCCGCGCGGCTCCAACAGCAAAGATTTACAACCTCAGCGTGCAGCCGTCAGGACCTGGCTCAGTCCGCACCACCACGGCACGCTACGCAGGCAACGCGAGCCATCGAGTCAACGCTACGGACGAGGAGGGCTGGACACCATCTATTGTTCAGTGCACGGAGGAGAGGGCACAACAGCCCTGAGCGTCCGCTTACTCACGTCGGAAGCAGCCGGAAGGCTCCCGCCCCAAGCACCGGGCGCTCACCCACGCAGACTCCGCGATCCCGCCGGGGCGGCGCTACCTGCTTTTCAGGTGAGCCCGCCGGGGCCAGGTGCACCCGATCTCCGGGCCGAGTGCCCGGCCGGGACCACCTGTCCCCGGCGGAGCATGGGTGCCAGCTGCCAGCGGCGCTTAGCTCTGGGCCAGGGCCCTCGGGGGCGTTTCAAAATCCCTTCCCGGCCCCTCCTCCAGCTCCGACTTCTCCCACGTTAGAACACGCACCTCAAGGTGCTTCTCTCACAGGACGGTCATGCTGTCCGCACACATCGGTGTCCCAGTCCCGCCCTCAGCCGCTCAGCCTACCCTGCAGTGAACGGGGAGGTGGCCCGAGCTCCCGGGGGCGCATTCCCGCCGCGCTCAGGGACGCTGCCGTCCCCGTGGCCCCCTCTGCCGGACGGGCCCCTCGTGGCTCCATCTCGTGGTCAACGCCTCCTCCTGCCCCACTGAGGGCTGGCCGCCCGTTTACCGCCAACGGGGACGCACCGGGGACCGGGGTGTGAGGGCCCGGCTGCCCGGGTTCCAGCGGCGTGACCGGGGCTGCCCGGTGCTCTCTGGCCCTCGGGTTCTGAGCCGTAAGACGGCGCCGGCCCCCCGCGCGCATGGGCCGTTCCTGAGACCCCTCGCCCGGCGCAGGGGAAGGAAGTGCTGCTGCTAGCGACGGTGGGACTCAAACCGAGCGTGGAACGGCGTCTGCGGAGCCTCTGAAGACAGGGTCCCGTCGCGGCAGAGCCGGGAAACGACCGCCTGCCGTGTTTCAGGCACCTTCGGGTTCCTACACCTCCCCCCACTCCCCCCAAGTTCAGGGAGGGAGAGCTCGCCCTCAGGGCCAAGGAAAGCCACCTCGTCTCTGCGCCTCTGTGTGCTCCTGTCTCGCCTCTGACCCTCAGGCCCTGTCCTAAGGGGGGTGGCACCGGGCAGACAGACCCGCTCGCCCAGGGCCCCTGAGAACAGGAGTTGCTGGTGTGGATGCTGACCCGGCAGGGACCGGACGTTCATGTTCCAGAGCAGAAAGGGGAAGAAGGCCGGGGGGGAGGGGGGACGGGTAGCAGGAGGGTGGTCGGGGGCACACAGAAGGCCAAGCGGAAGCCAAGGCCAGGGGACGGGTCCCCGGTGGGCGCAGCCTGCACAGGCCCCGGGGCCTGGACAGTGAGGCCCACGGGAGCGGAGCCCAGGTGGCCTGGGACACTGCACCCCCCGGAAGCCGCCTTCGTGATTTAACTCTAAAATGTCTAGTAACGGGCGTGACTCAGCGGGCTCTCCGTGACATGGCGGGCTCTCCGTGACATGGCGGTCTCTCGGGGAATATAAAGCAAACACCCTCCCTCTCAGGCGTGACTGCCACGGGACCTCTGAATCTGTAAGCGGTGGGACTGTGAGCCTTGGAAGGGAGAAAGTGTCACCAGCACCCACACAGCCAGCAGTCTGGCACAGAGCCATCCCCAGAAGCCACAAGCAGCTCCCGCCCTGCCTTGGTTTCTCCATCCCCCACCCCCACCCGTGTCTGCTGAGGCCCACGCCGGCCCGCCCACTCGAGGCAGGCTTGACCCCCCCAACACTTGCAGGCAGGGGAGGGAGCCCTGACTGACCGTCACGGGAGGCCCCGGGTGTACACTGCACACTGGCCTTTGCAAGCGAGACAGAATCGGGTCAGGCCGGCAGACTGCGGTCACCGCAGAGCAGGCGGCTTCTCCGCGATGCTCTGGGCAGCTGCTTCGCACACCCGGAGGAGAGCCAGGAGGGACCCTACGGGGGACCTGGGGGCCCAGATCCGAGGGGAGGCTGTTAACAGGGGGCACACTCACAGCCGTCTCAGTGAGAGCCCAAAACACGAAGACACACGCAGCGGGGGTCCCTCCCGCAAGCCTTCCTAACGACGGCCCCGCGGGCAAACGGAAAGCCAGCTGGCTGACCTCGAACCCTGTGACCGGTGAGCCCCAACGTGCAGACAGAAACACTCGCCCCAGACCACAGCAGGTGCGGCCCCCAGACGGTGGCTGTCAGCGCTTCCCCTCCGCAGCTCCTGCCCCCATCCGGGGCTCGGCGCCCCGAGTCGAGGCAGATTTAGAGCTTGGCCGGAAGCGGTGAACGCAGGGGCTCAGACAGGTGCCAGCACACCCGCGTTCCGGGCGGCAGGGTTCACAGCAGCCGCGAGGCGACGGCATCCGCGGGGAGCGAAACGGAGGCCCCAGAATGGGCCACTCCGCACGGAACCTTGAATTCCAGGGGCTTGAGGAACCGCCCTCGCCAGAAGGACACTCTGGTCCCCTCGTCCCCTGGAAGCGGGACTCACCCCCCACGGGAAGGGGCCCCCCTGCTCCAGGAGGCGGAAGGCATCCGCATGGCGGGAGTCCAGAAACGGGGCCAGGACGGCCGCAGAGCGAGACTGTGCTACCGGGCCCAAAGCCCTCTGTCGCGTCAACTCTTCAGAGCCGTCCTGTCTCCTTGTCCAGGAGGCGGGAAACTGCCCGCTTCTGTGGCTTCTCGGCGTCTCCGATCTTCGGGGCTCCCCGCCTACAAAGTTCCATTTGCTTTTCTCCTGTCCATACATTTTCCGTCGATTCGGTTATTAGGCCGTCCACAGGACCCGGAAAGAAGGCGTTCCCTCCCCCGCGGTCCCGAGGGTCCAGCCGGGGGTGGAGGGAGAAAGAAAACAGTATGTCCACACAGTGGGGCGTCATCTCCCCTCCCGCAGAGCAGGGGCATCCAGTCAGCCCGCCTCGGAGACGCCTCCCCTGCCCTCCAAGGTGACCCGGCGCAGCCGCCTGCGCCAGGCACCCAGGGCTCGGCCCTCGGCCTTTCCATGCCTGGTCTTGACGGGACACAGGAGTGTCAGGAAGGTCACACGGCTCCCCTGCACGCGGAGCTGGCAGGGTCTGCTCCCTTCTAGAACCTTCTGCCCTTCCACCAGGGCCAACTCCAGGTGTGGAGAACGCACACGGCACTGGCCTCGGGAGCCAGAGCCGACACCCGGCCCCGGCTGTTTGAGTCTCCAGACCGGCAGACCCTGGCCGGAGACACGGTGGACTTCTGGAAGTCAGCTCCGGCTGCCTGCTTGGTCAGTCACGGCCAGCCTCGTCCACTGGTTCCTGCCCCGTGGCTGCCCGCCCCCACCATCCCACCAATCCCAGGGACGCCCAGCGGAGGGCGGGTCAGGGGTCTCGGCCCCCACATGAGCGGGCCTCCAGGAAGCTTCAGGAAGTGAGGACATCGGGAGGGTGCTGGCCACTTTCCGGAATAAGACCCCTTCTTCCCACCAAGGTCCCCAGCCACACGCCCCAGACCGAGGGCCAGAGAGCCCTGAGGTGAAGTCGGCCACTATACGTGTGCGTGGTGGCCGTGTGGGGGTGTGTGTGGGGTGTGTGTATATGTAGGGTGCATCCGGTGTGTGGAGGGTTTGGGGATGTGTCCCGGGTGTGGGGGGGATATGTGTGGGTGTGTGTGGGGTGTGGGGAGGTTGTGTGGGTGTGTGTATATTCGGGGCATATCGGGTGTGCATAGGGAGTGTGTGTGGGGGATGTGGGGGGGTGTGTGGGGTGTGTGGGGGTGTGTGTGGGGTGTGGGGAGGTTGTCTGGGTGGGTGTGGGGTGTGTGTATATTTGGGGTGTATCGGGTGTGCATAGGGAGTGTGGGGTGTGTGTGTGGCGTGTGTGTGGTGTGCATGTGGTGTGTGTCACATGTGTGGTATGTGTGTCATGCGTGTGTCGTGCGTGCATGTGTCGTGTGCATGTTCTGGAACTGGGCAGAAGCAGGGGAGACCAGGGTCGGGGCCAGGGGGCAGCCGAGTCGTGGTTCTCCGCAGGTCTGGGAGAGGGCTCTGACGTGGGCTTCCCCTGAAGGCTCGCCTGGCGACATCAACAGTGACTGGCGGGAAGTGTCACGCCTCGTTTCCACGTGATGCCACCTCCCCCAATCACGAGGTCAGATCGTGCCCCCACACAGACCGGGGGAATCCCACGTCCTGCAGACGGCCCGCAGGAGGGGGTCGGGGGCCGGGTGCTGGAGAAATGCTCCCATCATCGGCTTTCAGAAAGTTCCAGAAGAAGCGGAAGCACCTGTAAGGAAGGAAGTCCGCCGGCCTTGCCCCACAGAGCTAGTGGGCAGCCGCCCGGACGGCAGCCCGCGCCCCACAAATGGGGAAGCTGAAAAACAGGCGCCCAGAGTCGTGAACCGTGGCCGAGGAAGGAGGTCACATCTGGGGTCCGACTGGGGCCGTTTGTGGAGCTGAAAGGTCAGGACGGGCTGAGGGGCGTAATAGCCAGCCGGCGTCACGGGTGAGACACATGGGGACCTGTGACAGGGCGCAGCCCGACCGGGGCACCCGGGCCGGCCGTGGGCTCTTGCATCTGGAACCCGCGACCCAGATCATGCGCACTGAGGGCTGCCGGCTGCCTCTGCCCGGATCGCTCCCTGTGTGGGCCCCGGGGACGGCTCTCCCAGGTCCCGCTCACACCTTCTCTGTGCGAGCCGCCCACCTGACCCCTGACCTCACAGACACCCTGAGCACAGTGCTGGCCGGGTCCCTGGGGCAGGAAGGGGTCTGGCTGGCTGGCCCAGCGACCGCCCGCCCTCCGGCCCCATCCCTCTCCGAGGAGCTGAGCCCCACACACGTCCCAAGACACGCGCCGCCCCCTCCCGGTGTACAGTCCTGCCTGTCCTCCGCCGGCTGCTCCCAAGCTGCTCCTGCCCTGCACGCCGGCCGCGTCCAGGTCTACGGGGAGCGGCTCGTCGCTCCGTCCCAGACCCGCAGCGGCGGTGGGGGGGGTGGGGTCCCGGGGGCACATCCATGGTCGCCCCCGCGGCCCCCGAGTCTGCACAAGCCTTCCGGGTGACCCTGACACCTGCCACCGTCTGGGCGCCACTGCCCGCGGGATTCATTTCCACGCTGCCTCTGCTGCACAGACACGTCTGCAGGGTCCCTGTAAGCGGCTGCAAAGCTTCTCTGAGCGCAAGGCCGCACCCCGACGGGCCTCGTTCGTTTCCTACGGCTGCTGGAAAGTCACCACCAACTCAGCGGCTTCGCACGGCATACATCTGTGGTCACGGCAGCTCCAGGCTCACAAGCCCGACGTGGGGCCCGCTGGGCCCGCACCGGGAACCGGCCGGCGCCTGCCGGAGGCTCCGGGAGAACACACTTCCTTGCCTTCTCAGCTAGCTTCTAGAGGCCCCCTGCCCTCCTGGCTCCTCAGGCCCTGCCCTCCGTCCTCAAAGCCAGGGAAGAGGGTCAGGGCGGCCACGCCCAGACAGGCCACGTTGCAGGATGTCTTGAGCTGAAGGCAAGTGAGGAAGCAGCAGGCGCCCTCCCCAGCTGCGAACAAGGACGACACGGATTTCCCTTGGGAGACGTGTCCCTGGCACCAAGACGGGTCTGCAGAGCCAGCCTTATGAGACCGCCCTCACTCACCGGCCTCCTAGCCGCCTGCCCACAACTGACCGCCCCTGGAAGCCCGACCCGCCTTTCCTTTCTCTCGGCACTTACCAGCGTCTTGCCCTCGGTTAAAGCGCTACACGAGGCCCAAGTCTAACTGCTCCCTCGGGTTTTTTCTTCTTTCCGGCAAAGCTCCTGTGCATGTGACAGTTTTATAATTTATGGGCCCTTTTTCTTGTCCATCTGTCATTTGTCGGTTTAATTCGCAGGCCCCCCCGACAGAACCTAAGAGCGAGGAAAAGCTTTTCCTCCCCTCTGCCAGCAGCACCCCCTCTCCTCTCTGCCCTCCTGACTCTCCCTCGGTAGGAACCCTGTGATTACACTGAGGGCCCGCCCAGAGAATCCAGGGTAGTCTCCCCATCTCGAGATCCTTAATCACACCCGAGAAATCCCTCGACTGCGTAAGGGAACAAACATACAGTTGACCCTTCAACGACACGGGCTTGACTTGCACGGGCCCACCTGCTCATACCCTGTTTTCAATAAATACAGTCTACTCCCTTAAACGTATTTTCTCTTCCTTACGATTTCCTCAATGATGTTTTCTTTTCTAGAGCTTCCTTTATTCTACGAATACAGCACAGAAGACATAAGACATGCAAAATATGTGTTAATTGGCTGTTTACGGTCTCAGTCAGGTTTCTGGTCAACACTCAGGCTATTAGTAGTTAAGCCTTTGCAGAGACAAAATTTATACACAGATTTCCAACCACGTGTGGGGGGGGGTCAGTGCCCCGAATCCCACATTGTCCAAGGGTGCACTGTATTTGTGGGTTCCCGGCTTTTGGATGTGGGCGCCCACGGGAGCCGCTGTTCTGCCTCCTGCTCTTTGCTAACGTGGCCCAGTATGGGCACACCCCCTGGGTTGTTTCTAGAAAAACATTAGTTTTTAAAGAAGTCTTCCAATTCCTTGATGCTGAGAAGTAATGAATAAATGATTTTTCATTCTGGGAAGTCCAAACATAACCTGTCTGCCTTCTGAGAGCTCTGAGCCCCCGGGGGCTCCCTGCAGGACAGTGGGGAGGGGGCACCCCCCCCCCCAGCGTGCCCATGGAGAGAGGCAGCCTTCAGGTAATGTTTGTTAGCTTTCAGAACTGCTGGTAGGACAGAGATGTAGAAAACTGTAAAGCGAAATGCAAAACAACCAGGAAGCCATCACATTCCGAGGCAGTCTGGGCCAGAGCGGTCATTCAAATGCAAATTTTACCCCAATTCTAGCAGGCTAACAGGCACCCCGTGGAGAGCCCCTCCAGCCTGAAGGCCAAGCTCAAAACCCGGCAGTTCCCAGCCCTGGCAGTTCCCAGCCCTGGGCTCTCCCCCCACAGCCTCTCTTTAGGAGCCCCCTAAACACCAGAGGCCTCTTCAAGCAGGCGCTGTGGGGTTCCTGGTGCTTCTGGCCCTCTCCCACCACCTCCCCCCTACCCAGGGACTGCCCCTGCCCCAGGTTTCCAGGCCAGACTGGGCAGGGCACCTGGCGTGCACCTGGCTGTGCCCACCACGATCCTGCCGCGCCCCTACACGGCAGCCACACCGCTCCCCTGTGCAGAGCTGCCAGCACCGGGAGCCTGGCCTACGGATCCCGTCCACACCCGGCCCTCCCCACGGCTGTCCCCGGACAGCCAGGCCTGGGTGTCCCCTGACCCCGGCCACTCCCTCTGTGCCCACGACCTTCACTGGCTTCCTCTGAGCGCACAAGATGCGTCCGCAGGGACCTAAATCAGTCCCCCAGGCAGGGACCCACGAGGATACCCAGGCCGGCAGAGCACCTGCCCAGAATCACGCCTGCTGGCCATCTGGACAGACGGACAGACTTCTCACAGACAGCCTCCTCTGGTCCGCAGGACCGATGACACACGCAGGTGCACCAGGACCCCGCCTCCCTGCGCACAGTGCCCTGGTCTGCACAGCGGGGAGGACCGCACGCGCCCCAGTTACTCGGGGGACCGGACGCCATCACACACGGCCAACACTCGGAACAAGATCGAACCCGGATTTTCACGCCGTCTCGTACCCGGGGCTTTGAGCGCGCTCTCGACATTTCTAGCAGAGCAGGAAACGCCATGCCATCTGTACAGAAGGGAAGAAGAAAACACACCGCGGCCGCCCGCCCCGCCGGCCTCACCTCTCCCCGGCCCGCCCTGCCCCGCCGGCCTCACCTCTCCCCGGGCTGCGCTCGCTGCACTGGCCACCGGAGGACGGCGCTCGGGACCCGCTTCCGGGGACCTCGGCCGCAGGGGCCTCCGTCCCAACGACACCGAGAGGCTCCGAGGGGCTCCGGGACGAGCCCGGGCGGGGCCGCGGGGAGCAGCCGGCACCACAAGGCGCCCTTCAGCAGCAGGACAAGGCCGTGCGGCGGGCCTCCCTCGGGCCGTGGAACACGCTTGCCCCATTCTCGTCCCCATCAATGGCGGGCTGTGCGCGATGTGGGCCCGATTGTTCTCGTGTGTGGGCTCATTCAGGGCCCGGGCCGGGAAGGAGGAAGGGGTGTGCTCCCCCAGGAGAACAGCCACTTAGAGCCCAGGGAGGACAGGCAGACGGCGCCCGAGGGTCACGCAGGCCAGGCCTCCGTTACTGAGGGCTTAGGGCCCAGGGTGAGCTGCCCCCTTGCAGGTGCCCCCGCCACCCTGCAGGCCTGGAGAGAGGCCCAGGGGGGTGGATCCCCACCACCCTGCTCTCAAACAAGCCTGAGGGCGTGGGCAGGGGGCAGGGAGGCCCCCATGGCCACCGCGGGCGAGCCCGCCCTCCACGAGAGGAGGGCGCGAGCCTGGGACAGAGGTGCTCGGGGACAGCCGACACTGACATACTCGTGCCCCCCACAGCGTGCGGGCACGCTGACCCCCGTCACAGCCGTCACCAGGATGGAGGTCAGGACGGCGCGTCCAGTGCTGAGGGAAGCAGAAACGTGACCTGGGTGGGCACAGGTGACTGTCACAACACGCTGAGTGCTCCAGCCTCGGTTAGGAGCAAGATAGGGACCAGCCACGTCCGTGTGGCAGACAGACGCTGTACTACAGGTGCGGGATGCAGCCTGGGAGGACAGACACTTGCTCGGTCCCCGACCCCGGGCCTAAGGTCCCTACGCCCAGCACACAAGGCTCAGGCCCTCCCAGCTGGGAAGCCGACAGCCCGGGGCGCCTAGAAATCCACGGGCGGCGGGAGCAGGAGACGCAGGAAGATGGTGACGTGAAGGAGGCAGCAGGTCACCTGGCTCCAGGCACCGGCTCCCGGGACCTCTCCCTCCTCCGCCACCCTCGGGGCCTTGGTGACCACACCCCGAGCACCAGGTGAAAAAGAAGAGAGGCAGGTGCTCACGCAGGCTCCGTGGGTTTGGGGCAACTTCCAGGGCCTCCCTGGCCTCGTGACGGCGCTCGGGAGAAGTCCGCGAAGGGGCGGTCCACGGGGGGTGTCCGGGAGCCGGGGGGCGCGAGCAGGTCGGGAGACCAGACGCAAGGAGACTCCTGACACCGCGGGCTGGCAGCGGCCCCAGGGACACCTGTACTATAAAGGCGCTTTATTCTGTCGTCGGTGACAGACCAAGAATGTGTCTGGCCCCAAAGCTATTTTGGGGTGACGAACTCCAGTATTGTGTTCTTTGACTGCAGCTGTACACGATTTACGTATCTGGGGACGTTCACGAGAGTCTGCGGTACGCGCCGCAACTTGAGGATGTTTTCAGGGACTTACGGTCCCGAGCTGGCTAACTCCAGAACGGGATGTTCTGAATTGGATCCCATTTCCACTGGAAAAGAGCTCTGGATTCCAGGCTCGCTCAGCAAGCACATCTCAGGATCGCCGCAGGCACCCGGACCCCAGGCCCTGGAGTCCCCCCGGGGCTCAGGAAGCAGCGAGGCCACTGTCTACTATTAACTTTTTAATGTTTATATCTTTTTTGAGAGAGAACACAAGCAGGGGAGGGACAGAGAGAGAGGGAGACAGAATCTGAGGCAGGCTCCAGGCTCCGAGCTGTCAGCACAGAGCCCGACATGGGGCTCAAACCTGCGAACCAAGAGATCATGACCTGAGCTGAAGTCAGATGCTTAACCGACTGAGCCCCCCAGTGCCCCCTAAGAAGTATCTACCTTTAAAAAGCCTATTTGCAGGTACTGTACTGACTTTCCTTTACAAAAAGGTAGCAAAGAACTACACAAACTGCATCCAAACGAAAACCAACCAACTTGTGTTCAAGTTCACTGTATCTCAGTATCAATTTTAAACATTAATTCAACCTGCTTGGTCCATCGACACGCCATATATGATTCTGCCATCGTTACCTGGCCTTGCTCGTGCCGCAAAGCGCACACACCAGCCGGGGTGTGGAGAAGTGCTGAGGGACCCAGAGCAGCCTGCCTCAGTGTCCCCAAGAACAGTTCAGACCATGGACCATCACCCCCTCTCTGGACCTGACCCTCGCGCGGCCCAGCTGGGACACAGGCTCCCCTCCCGGAGACCCCTCCCCTGCACAAAGCGCAAGCGGCGTCAGTGCCATTCTCGGCCGCGCAGACCTCCCTCCCCCTTCGTCCCTGCCCTCTGCTAGGGCGCCTTCCACACACCAGCCACGCGAGCCACGCTCCACCCCCTTCAGACACAACCCAGGCCCTTCCAACTCAAGTGCCCAAGCCCCCAGGAAATCCAAGGCCTCCGTGGAGAGGCCATCACGAGGGGTGTTCCAGGGCGTCTGCGTGGTGGGCGGGCCGTCGTCCGTCGGTCGGGCGAACGTGAGTTTCCCAGGCCCAGAACCCAGAGGCCCTGAGGTGCGGGAGCCCAGCACAGCAGGGGCACAGCCTGGGGCCGAGCCGGGCGGGTCTCTGGCTGGAGAAGGGGGTAAGGGGAGCCCAGAAGGGAGGAGATGGCACCAACCCCTCAGGCCTGGGGGCTCCTCGTCAGGGCCTTAGGGTCTCAAATGCCGGCCCCCTAGGCGCCCCGTGTTCACGGCGGCTCCCTGTCTTCAGTGACCACTGCTCACGGCCTTTCTCAGCTCAGACTCCAGTTTAGCGCTTCTGGCTCCTGGCTTTCCCTCCTGGGCCTGCACAAAACCCTCCAGAACCCTCCATCCTCCCTCCCGCCAGAGGGCCTGCTCCCCGTCCTCCCCTCCCGCCCAGAGGGCCTGCTCCTCGTCCTCCCCTGCCCCCCAGGGGGCCTGCTCCCCGTCCTCCCCTCCCCCCCAGAGGGCCTGCTCCTTATCCTCTCCTTCTGCCCAGAGGGCCTGCTCCCCGTCCTCCCCTCTTCTCCAGGCGGCCTGCTCTCCATCCTCCCCTCCTGCCCAGAGGGCCTGCTCCCAGTCCTCCCCTGCCCCCCAGAGGGCCTGCTCCCCGTCCTCCCCTCTTCCCCAGGCGGCCTGCTCTCCATCCTCCCCTCCTGCCCAGAGGGCCTGCTCTCCATCCTCCCCTCCTACCCAGAGGGCCTGCTCCCAGTCCTCCCCTGCCCCCCAGAGGGCCTGCTCCCCGTCCTCCCCTCTTCCCCAGGCGGCCTGCTCTCCATCCTCCCCTCCTGCCCAGAGGGCCTGCTCCCCGTCCTCCCCTCCCCCCAGAGGGCCTGCTCCCTGTCCTCCCCTCCCCCCCAGAGGGCCTGCTCCCCGTCCTCCCCTGCCCCCCAGAGGGCCTGCTCCCCGTCCTCCCCTCCCCCCAGAGGGCCTCCTCTCCGTCCTCCCCTCCCGCCCAGAGGGCCTGCTCCCCGTCCTCCCCTCCCCCCCAGAGGGCCTGCTCTGTCCTCCCCTCCTGCCCAGACGGCCTGCTCCCCGTCCTCCCCTCCCCCCCAGAGGGCCTGCTCTCTGTCCTCCCCTCCTGCCCAGAGGGCCTTCTCCCCGTCCTCCCCTGCCCCCCAGAGGGCCTGCTCCCCGTCCTCCCCTCCCCCCCAGAGGGCCTGCTCTCCGTCCTCCCCTCCCCCCCAGAGGGCCTGCTCCCCATCTTTCTCCCTGGGGAAGCTCCCAGTGCACATTTCGCTGACCTTGGAGCAGATTACCACAGTCTGCGCCTGTGGAAACTCCAGTCACACTGGTTTTGGAAAACAAGTGAGTTTGCCCCGCATGTGTGCCCCGGTCCCCGCCCACCCATGCCTGCCACCTGTGGAGCAGGCTGGGCCACGAGCAGCCACCACAAGAGGGCCCGTGTGGGGCAGAGCAGGACTGGACAGCCCCAGGCCTGTGGCACCCATAGCCACCCCACCCCACCCCTGCCCCTGCCAGGCGTGTCTTCGTGTGGACCCGCCAACTGTCAGGCCCATGTGGGTGCCGTGGGCCCTTTGTGGGTGCCGTGCACGATGCCCCGGGCACACCTGCACCTGTGGTGTGGGCGGGGCCGGGGTCATGGAGGGTAAGCGCTGGCCCTGACCTCACCGGGCTCCCGGCAGGGGTGGGGCCATCCCAGCTCAGGCAGCACAGCAGGAGCCCAGGCACATGGGGCATCTGGGGGACACAGAAGCCATCTGGCGATGCAAGGGACCATTGTTCAGAGGCTCCGAGTCAGTGCCTACGTATGAGTTTGTGAGAGCAGCCAAAGTCACACACGTGGTACCTGTGCACAATGTGGTATATCTGCACACACAGTGGGCACACGCACCCCCCCACGCACACTAACCCTCCCCCAGGCACATGTACCCCCCCACGCACACTAACCCTCCCCCAGGCACATGTGCCCCCCCCACGAACATTAACCCTCCCCCAGGCACATGCACCCCCCCCCGTGGTGCACGCACACTCCCCTCACACCCCGCCAGGCGCCAGGCACACGCACTCCCCGTCGTGCACACACACTCCCCCCACACCCCACCGTGCGCACATGCTCCCCAACACGCATCCGCATGTGCACTCCTCCTCCAAGCACCCACACTCTCCCACGTGCACACTCACCCCCAACATGCATATGCACCCCCACACCCCAACATGCATGCCCCACACCCCCACATTCACGCGCACCCCCATGTGCACACTCACCCCCACTGGCATGTGCACCTTCAGCATGCACACGCATACTCCGCCACCGTGCACACATACTACCCCACTGTGCACATGCACTCCCTGCCGTGCACACCCCCACCGTGCAGGCGCACGCCTCACCATGCACACACACACACCCTCGCCGTGCATGCGCACCCCCCTGCACGCGCACCCCCCACCGTGCAGGCGCACACCCCACTGTGCACGCACACCTGCCTCACCGTGCACACCCGCCTCACCGTGCATGCGCACTGCCTCACCCTGCACACACACACACCCCCCCCACCGTGCACGCGCACGCCTCACCACGCACAAAGAGCGAGCATCCGCGCCCAGAGGAAACCCATGCCACGGCACGTCCCCGACACAGTGGCGGAGCCAGCAGGATGTGCTTCTTGTCACTCCCCCAGGACAGCCCTGCTGTCGGTCTGATGCCTCGTTCCTCAGATAGCATTTCACTTGTTCCAGAAGCTTTTAAATCTGCGTGCACAGAGGGTGACAGCCTCTGTGTCCCTCCCGCCTCCACCACACCGTCCTCCTTGCTGCCGCTGGCCGCACTATCATACGTCCACCCAGACCGTCCCGTGCCCGGATCCCACGAGAAACGCGGCAACGCGCACACGCGGTCACATAACACCTCGTGTCATGAGCACGGCGAGGGGGGTTCCTTCGCCAGCACGGAAACACACGGTGCGGCCGCCAGCCGTGAGATGCCGGCGCGCGGGCCAGGGGAGGGGATGGAGAGTCCCCAGAGGGTCCCCGCTGACGTGAGCCCGTGACGCGGAGCACAGCGGACGCTCGACTCACGGGGCGAAGGGCGGATCGTGGAGTCGTTCGCGCCGGCGCACTGGAAGGACATCAAGCCGACTCGCCGTCCCTGGAAAACCTCCCTGCGCGCTACCCAGAGGCATTCTAGATGCGCCGGAGAGCTGGATCCGGGCGCGCGAGACGGTAGCACGCCAGCCAGGCAATCCGGGCACAGCCTGCGTGCTCTGCCTTCCAGACGCCCGAGCCGGGAGTCGTAAAGACTCACAGACACAGTCAACAGGAGAAGGACTCGATCCCGAGGGCAAAGGACACACTGACGTACGCAAGCAGCGGACGGCAGGACAGGAGCAGAGATTTTCCAGGCAGAGGGGACCACTAATTCCTACGGCAAACAGCGACGGGCCAGAGAGAAACGAGGACACGGATGGACGGATTTCTGCATCTCCGAGCGAAGACCCTACCTCACCAGGACGCGGGGAGACACGCATCGCGTAGCAAAGCGGCGTCCGTATCCCTTGCACGCCCCCAGCTGAGAACGCCGGCCGGGCTCGGGGCAGGCACACGTCCTCGTGGGGAGGAGACCAACCGTCAGATACGCTGGCAAACCGATCTGGCAAGACGTAGAAAACAAAGAGACACACGCCCCGAGCCGGCGGCACAGCTCCCTGAAATCCACGCACTGAATAACAGCCTGTGTGTGTGGCCGGGGTATTTAGGGGAGCGCTGTTTACACTGGCTGTGTGTTCTCTTCCTGTGGCCGCTCCGACACAGGACCACAAACCGGGTGGCTTCGAACAACAGAAATCTATTCTCTGACAGTTCTGGAGGCCACAGTCCGAAGCCGGTTTCACCGGGCTGAGACGATTAGGTCAGCAGGACCGCGTCCCCTCGGGACGCCCCGGGGCAGGACCCTTCCTTGCCCCTGCGGGCTTCTGCTGGCTGCTGGCATCCCTCGACCCGTGGCCGCTGGATTCGCCAGGTCCCCAGAGGAACGGCACGGACAGGATGTGTGCCCATGAGGAGATGTGTTATAATAAATCACATCACGTAGTCGTGTGGGCTGATCCCCCGAGCCGAGCAGTCGGCGGGCTGGAGGCCCAGGAGGATAGCTGGTGCAAGTCCCGGCCCCAGCCCGGTTCTGAATGCAGGACGGAACCACGACCCAGCCCGAAGCAGCCCAGCAGGGAGGGAGTTCTCCCTGACTCTGCCTCTCAGGTCCTCAACTGATTGGACGAGGCCCACCCCCACTGAGGAGGTCAGTCTGCCTTGCTGGGCCCTCTGATTTGGACTCTGGTCTCATCCAGAAACACGCTCACAGACACGCCTGGATGCCGCCAGACCCAGTATGCGGGCGCCGGCGGCCCGTCGAGCTGCCACCCGAAACCAGCCGTTGTGCCCAGACCGCTCTGGTCTCGGCTCCTGTCTTCATATTGCCTTCTCTCGTCCTTCAGCCTCCCCGCCCGCCCCTGCCACCTCTTCTCAGAAGGTCACTGTGGTGGCATTGCAGGCCCAACCGGTAACCGAGGATCACCTCCCCGGGCCGGCATCCCGAACCGAACAGGTCGGCATAGAGCCTGTTTCCAGACGAGGCAGCCCTCGGCTTCCAGGGACCCGAACATGACTTCTCCGTGAGCCACTCTTCAGCGTGCGGCGAGGGACCACAACACCGACCCCGGAGCCTGGGCGGGCGGCTCCAAGTGGGATCCGGTCCGAGTTCACGAGGGAGCCCGGGCCAGTCGGTAATCACCCCCTCCCTCCCCCAAGTACGGCCAAGACGACGAGACGCAAGTCTCTCCTCTGTACCGAACACGACCCGGTCTCTCTTGGTTTCCGGTGAGGCAGTGGGCAGAGTGCCTGCGAAAATGAGCACCCCACTTGACTCAGGGGTGGGGGCCGTCCACGCCCCCAGGGGGTGAGCTCTGCCTTCCCCAGGAGACCGGTATATGGCCGGTCTAGGGGTTTTGCACTGGAGGGAGGCGCCTCCTTCCTGAAGCCACTCCTGTCCCCATCTGCACTGGCTGCACAGAGTCCCAAGGCCGGGCCAGGGCTCCCCGTGGGTGGGCTCTGCCTCGCCCCCACTCCCAGCCCCGTCTCCAGATGCCTCAGTGGCCAGCACCCCGCAGAGCTCAGCGGGTGCCCTTTAGGACCTGCCCCTCCCACCCCCGCAGAGCCACCTGCCGAGACCCCTGGGCACCCTGCCTCTCCCCCCCTTTGTGCACCCGAGCCCCTGTCCCTCCAGTTGTGGTGGGGGGTCCCCGGGGGCCGGCCCGTCCCATGCCGCCAGCCTCAGCCGAAGGAGGCTCTTTCCCAGGCCGGCTATCCACCCCCTGGGAGGCTGGCCCTCTGCTCCGGCTGGTCCGCGGAGTGGGGGGAGCTGGCCCGTGCAAGACCCTCCATCTCTCCAACTGCTTGGCCAAACCTAAGGCATCCCCGACCCCCTCCCACCCCAGGCTCAATCTTTCAGCAAGGGGCAATGGGGCCATCGTCCCAGCCCGGCTGCTACACCCTGGCCTGTGCCCCAAGCTTCCCGGGGGGGGGCACCCTGAAGTTTCCAAACTCTCAGCTCCACGGCTCCCATCTCAGGGTCCCCGGCGCCAAGAAGGCCCCAGGCTCCCCACATCCCCTGAACACAGGAGGCGCACTCCTGCCTCAGGGCCTTTGCACCTGCCGTCCCCTCTGCCTGAGCGCTCCTCCCCAAACCCCGGGCATCGCGCCGTCTTCCCTTCCTCAGCTGCCCGTTTCAGTGCGGCCCTCCCTCCCAGTGCCCTCTCCGCTGAGTTCCCTCCTGTGCCCCCAGGACCGTCTCTCTGCCCGCAACCACCTGACTGACCCTACCTAGGCTCCAACCTCCCCGACACCGGGGTGCCCGGCACGGGGCTTCAGTGCAGACACAGGGTCTGCAGGGGTCTGTCCTCCTCCCGGGGCGGGGCTCGCAGACCCGGGCAGCTGTGCCGTCGGAGGCGGGGGCGCTGGGAGCGGGGCTGCCCAGGGGTCCGGGCTCCGCCCACACTGGTACAAGTGCCAACAGCACACGGCGGGGCAGCTGTGACACCCCCAGGCCGGGGCGCATGGATGGGGACGTGTCGGACGCACCAGCGAGTCATGTAATGAAAGGCTCGCTTCACCGACTGCGCCCGAGTGCATGACGGCATAGCCACGTGCCCGCTCTCGCAGAGGAAAACAGGCCTCTGTGGGATAGAAACAGCCCGGCCAGATGCGGGGACGCCTCTTCCCAGGACTCCGGGGAGCCCCCCGTCGGTGACTGCATGACAGGCGCCAGACAGGGTCAAACGGTGGTCCCTCCGTGACCGCCGCGCGGGCTCCGTTCACCGACGGCTGGGTGCAGGCTTCGGCTGCCGGGAGCGTCGGGCCACCGCCGCGCGGGGTTCTGCACCCACGGAACACGGGGACACGGGGGCTCGGAGAACAGGGAGTCTGCGGCCTTACGGGGCCCGAGCGCGTCTGCCAGGCAGAGCGCTGGGTCCCCCGCGCCGGAGAAATGCAATCTGAGTGCTGAACCCCCTGCTCCGAGGAGGGCCGGCCGTCTGTCTGTAAACAGCAGAAACAGGAAAACGGCGGCGCTAACGCTGCTCCGGAGGGTCTGTCGCAGCCTGAGTATCTGTGTCTGTCACGGCCGCCCCGCACCCACCCCCCCGGGCCAGGGGACACAGGAACCGAAAGAAACAGGGTCCACACTGCTGGATCCGTGCTGCCGAGAGGGATGCCTGGTGAGCCACACATTCGAGCCGCATGTGTGATTTCGGATGTTTCCAGAAGTTACGTTGAAGGAGCAAGAACAAACAGGTGAGGGTAGTTCCTACAACGTGTTTCATTCGGCCCAATGCGAAGCCGAAGACAATCACAAGTAAGTCACAGTCACAAACGGGGTACGGAACAGTCCCTCCCGAGCCCACGTCTTCTCGGCCTGCGGTGTATCCACACCCACAGCTCCGACCAGCCACGCGTGGGCCGCCCATGCCCGTGTGGGGTCGGCCACAGCTCGGGGGGGGCATGGGTCTGAAGCACGAGCGAGTGAGCCTCGGAGGGAGGCCGGCTGGCACTGGACACCCCCAGCACCCCGACCGTCGAGCCTGGACGCCAGCCTCCCGACGGCCCGGTCCCTGCTGTCCCTGGAGGACGCGCCGGCCGGCGGTCAGCGGCTCAGAGAGGCCCTCCCCGGTTCAGGCCGCGTGCCCCGGGCCCTGACCGTGGAGTCGGACGGGCCGCGGCGGTAACGGAAGAACACATCCGCCCTGCGGCCACGGGAAGAACCCACGAGCCACTCCGGACTGGAAAAGCTGATCCCTCGAAGGAGCTGATTTTCCTCCTCGACACACGTTCTAGAATGTATTTTTAAATCTTCCTAAGCGTTTCCTCGTAACTTGCCTTTTGCAAACAGACTACATACAGCGTGAAAGGTAACGCTGGTGGGGGTTTCCTGACACGGGAGGGGAGCTCCCTGGGCCCCCGGAGGCAGGGAGGGGCTGGCCGGGGTCCCGGGGACCACGGAACACTCTCTCCCTAAACACGGTACAGTCCACGTGACAGGCTTTCTGGGGGGGTGGGACGCGGTGGCTGACTTACATATCCCACAGATGGAAACCTTCTGGGGCTCCCGCTCAGGCACACACGTGTGCATGAGCCTCTACCCCAGGGCTCCCCACTTGCCAGGAAGCCTCTTCTAGAAGGAACACAGCCAACGACCATCCGGAACTTTCCAGGGGCCCGTGCCAGCTACGGATAAGGAGCGACACAGGCGTGGGTGTCCGCGGTGAAACTCCCATCCCAGTAGACTCTCAACAGCTACGCGGACAGCGTCCCTGAAGGACTAACTATGTCAGGGGACATAAAGACCAGAGGGCCACCAAATTGTGGTTGTGTGTCCTTCCGGACACGACCTCGGGCCGCTGTACCTCGTCCACTAGCCAAGGGGACGCAGGGACACCCACCAGTCTCCACGGGACGTGTCCACACACAGGAAAGCCGTCCAAACAAACCTGGAAAAGCCGCCCCACCCCCGTCCCCTCCTCCCCGGGGGCGTGGCCTGTGCACAGAAACCAGAGTGTCCTCAGCACTCTGACCGGGAGCCCGCTGGCCCTGGGGCTGGGGCGTGTTTCCACAGTAGCCGGTGGATTAACGGGTTGGATTTAAGGGAGGGCGGGGTGAGTTTCGGCCAGCTGCCCCTCCCAGCAGCTCTCCGGACAAGCACTAGAAATGGCTTGGCCGTGCTGTGTCGCAAATCCCGGAAACTGAGCTTCTGGCCAGTGTAGACGCCGGGACGTCTCACGAACTCCGCTCCGTGACTCCGACAGGGCGCCTTTCGACTCCCAGAAAGGGAGGGTCACAAGCCGTACGGTATGTGCGTCTCCCTGGGAAGCAGGCCCCCACGCTCTCCCCTTAGGTTGGTGCGAGCAGCCACACAGCATGGAGGTGCCCTTCCCTGGGGCACCCCTGCAGAATGTGAGCCCTGCTTTCTCTACAGAACAGGTTTTTACAAGATGACGGAACGTATTAAAATGGAAGGAACGGGGCGTATGGGTGGCTCAGTCGGTTGAGCCTCCGACACCTGCTTTCAGCTCAGGTCATGATCTCACAGTTCATGGGTTCGAGGCCCGAGCTGGGCTCTGCACTGACAGCACGGATCCTGCTTGGGATTCTCTCTCTCTCTCTCTCTGAAAATACATTTTTTTTAAAAAGTGGAGAAATGAACACACCCTAAGATCCCAGGCTTCGACCAACAGCTACGCTGATCAGAGCCGCAGGCCAACACCGCCCTCCGTGACGACTACAATGAGGAGTTAAGATGTCCCTGAAGGTCACACCAGCCGTCTGTCCTCCAAACAAGCCGGCCCTCCTCACAGACAGGCGCTGTCTCCCAGAACGTGAAATCTACTCTGTGGGGCTACCTGGGGGCTTTCCTCTTCCTGCCGCGAGTCAGCACCCCCGTCCGGTGCTGCTGGTGTGGCAGAGCTGGCACAGGCCCATCCCCATGTCCCCACTCAGCAGCAGGAGCAGGAAAGGCCAGGGTCATGGACGACACAGTCAAACCTGCCGGTCCCGCTAGGGCGAGAGGGCCCACGAGTCAGACTGATGGTGACTCAGGCCACTCACAGGCTCAGCCCTCACAAAGTGGAGGTTCAAATAAAATCGCACTTCATGTTTTAGTCTGCTGGGAGCCCGCAGCCTTCCGGGGACAGGCCGGGCCAAGTCCGGGCCACTGCCACGGGGGCCAAGACCGTCCTGCGGCGAGGTGCTTCCCCGCTCAGCTGACACGCACCGCTACGGTGCGCGCCTGGGGACTCAACGCGCTATGGGGTTTCTTTCTTTTTTTCAGATACATTTCACTTCTTGGCACTGAGCCCGCTTCACAGTGAACCTCTCGCACGCTCGACGCGACCCTGGTCACAGCCAGTGCACGCTAGCCTGGCGGGGCAGCCCCAGCCAGGTCTGTGACTCAGTTTTGCCCAGGAGACGAGACGGGGAAAGTCCAGGTGGGAACCTCACCACCCCCGCCCACCCGCCATGACCAGATTCTCAGCCCCCGCGCCCCGTGGACGGCACTGGAAACCACGGCTCGGCCAAGGGCAGGATGGTTATTAAAAGGTCATTTTTAAAAAATGACACGTTAGGAATGTTATTTGACTCATTATTCATGAGGAACCAACGAGGTGTTACTTCTCTTCAAAGGAAAAGTGGAGAACTGGGGGGGGGGTGACTGGGGTGACGAAAATGCCCTGGAACCAGACCCGGGGGGGGGTCACCCCACGTTGTGAACGTCCTGGGTGCCCCGAGGTTGGTCACTGCGACATGGCCGACGTGGCCGTGTGAGTTTCAGCTCCATCGAGCGGTGCGTGGAATAAACGGACACAGGCACAAAACGGCGTTTCCCGCAGGACGGAGTCAACCGTGAGGCCAGGGGACAGGATTCATTTGCATCCTGCCGAGGAGGGCGGTCCCCCGGCGATCGATCGATCTCCTGCATCGCACCACGCCGTGCAAACGCTCGCCCCAGAGGCTCCCCCTGCCCCCCAAGGCTGCTCATTCCAGAGTCTCAGGCAGGGAGTGGGGAGGGGCGGGGCTTTGAGACCCAGGAGGAAAGGGGTCTCCAGCCAGGCGGTGGTGCAGAGGGAGACAGGGAGGGGTGTGGGGTCCGCAAGGACTCCTGTGTTTCTGGAGGGAAATTGGGGCGGGGAGCGGGGAGCCGGGGACCAGCCCCCCCCCCCACACACCCCCGCCCTTCCCCCTGGAGCTCCTGGAACCTGACACGTAACATGCTAAGTGCCACGAACAAAAGGAAAGATTCCCCTTCCTCGCGCGGACAAACACGGGGACGGGCCAGTGCTCAGTTGGTACCTCTGCAGGCTTGCCAGGGCCTCTCTGAGAAACTTCACCGCGGAGGGCGGGCTTCCCCTTCTGTGAGGAAACCACCTGCCTTCACCCAGGTCCCCGCGGCCCCAGCCCCGCCAGCACCTGTGCACCTGGCTGACCCGAGGGACACGCCTACCCTACGGACCGCACGACATGGTGACTGTGCTTCGGCGGGGCATGCGTTGACCCCAGAGGCCGTCTAGGGGAGAGAGAGGTCACTTCTGTCCAGAACACGCACAGGGTCGGGTCGAGACGGCAAGGGCGGCTGTGTCCGGGCCCGAGCTGTCAGCGCTCAGGCGTCCTCAATCAGCCACGCTGCGCCCCTCACGGCGGCGGCGTGTGCTGACCCACACCCGGGAACTCGGCCCCTACGGCAGGTGCGTACCGATGGTCGGTGTGTTCCCACGCGTCCCGTCCCCGTGGGACGTCACACGCACGCCTTCCGGGGTGTGGCGGAAGATGCCCACAAACGTGAACCCCAGGTCAGTGACTGGAACCTTCTGCAGGGATGGGGCTCTGTCTCCACGCCCCGCCCTCTCCTTCCTACAGAACCACGAGGTTCTGAGGCCCAAGCTCCAGACGGCGCGGTCTGCAGCCGGCTCCCTTCCTCTCTAACGTGCAATCGAAAGACTAAAATGTGCCAGCCTGCTGGGAGGAAGCTGGACTATTAACCTACAGAGTTAACCCCAGGGAATCTCCTGACCTGGGCATTCCTCTCCTGGAGGGAGCGCCCCCAGTGCGCCTCGACTGCTTCCTTCCTGGCGGCCACACACCGGCGTGGACACGGGGTCCCTTCCTGGGAGAGTGTGCTCCCCATGCAGTCACGCCCTCTCGGTGCTCCTGCCTGTCTTTTGAGGCCTCAGCACGCAGTGACGTGCTCCCGCATGGGCGCCCCTCGAGGCAGCACGCCCCGTTCACGCCTGCAGTTCAGCCCAGGAGACGCCGGGCCGTGGGCACCGAAGGGATGCGCCCCTGACTCTCGGCGGAGGAGGAGCTGACCTTAACTTCCCTCCTTTCCGCGCTCCCTCTGGGAAACGTGCTACCTTTATAATTAGCCCGGAAATCACACCCGGAAGGGCGGAAGGGCGGTAAGTCTATCAGCGACCGCAGGGACAAGATCGCAGGGGGCGCCCCGCACGGCCCCCCCCCCGACACCCGCGGTGTCCCCCACCCCGCACGGCCCCCCCAGACACCCGCGGTGTCCCCCACCCCGCACGGCCCCCCCCGACACCCACGGTGTCCCCAACCCCGCACAGCCCCTCCCCCCGACACCCACGGTGTCCCCCACCCCGCACGGCCCGCCCCCGACACCCGCGGTGTCCCCCACCCCGCACGGCTCCCCTGATGCCCGCGGTGTCCCCCCCCCCGCACGGCTCCCCTGATGCCTGCGGTGTCCCCCACCCCGCACGGCCCCCCGACGCCCCCGCACGGCCCCCCCCCGACACCCGCGCCGCCCCCGCACCCCGCATGGCCCCCCTCCCGACGCCCGTGCCGCCCCGCACCCCGGTCATCAGACGACCTGAAATCTCGCAGAAACCGCACGCCCACACAGGACGGCGCTTCCCCGAGCCCGGCACTGACTTTCCGCAGTCGCAACAGCCATTCCCTGGGCTGCTCGGAAATCCCTCTCCGCTTCTGAAGCCCTGAGTGTCACGGATTGTTTAATTAAACGAAGCGAAAATTAGTCTTGCTCCGAGAATCGCTGAACGGCTCTGACCTTCTCCCTCACTAAGGAAGATGCTACAATGTCAGCACCTACGGCCGGAAGCCCGCGTCCCCCGGAACCCGCGGGCTGGAAACCCGAGTCCCCCCAAAGCCGCGGGCTGGAAGTCCACGTCCCCCCGAACTCGCGGGCCGGGAGTCCGCGTCCCCCAGAACTCACGGGTCAGATCCACCTCCCCCACAAGGTGATGGCGTCGGGAGGCTGGGCCTTTGGGAGGTGGCCGGGTCGTGAGCGTGGAGCCCCAGTGGAGGGACTAGTGCCCTTCTGGAAGAGACGCCCGGAGCCCCTGGCGTCCGCCCCCACGTGGAGACACGGCGTGAAGCCTGGGCCCTGGGACCCGGACGCAGACCCCGGCCCGCCCCGCCCGCACCCTGGCCTCCGGCCTCCGGCCTCCGGAGCCGGGAGACGCGCCTGTGTGGTTCCGAAGCCGCCGGGCCCACAGGGCTGCGTGACGGCGGCGCGAGCCCACCGAGACAAGCAGCCCAGCGCCACGGCCTCCGTCACCCCAGGAACGTCTACCTGAGGGCTCGCGAGGCGTCCCCCGCGGGAGGACGTGCCGGACACCCCGCGGTCCGCCCGCCTGTAGACGGCCCCCGCCGGCGTCTCCGCGCCAGCCCGGAGCGAACGCACGGCCCCACGTGGGCTTCGCCCGCTCTGAAAAGCAGCCCCGTGCGCGGGCCTTGACTGGAAACAGACGAAGCGGGAACCGATCGGCACCGCAGGCACGGCGCCCGGAAGGGTCCCCCGCAGCCCCGTGAACCAGGGGCCGAGCCCCCTCTGTCCTTGGGGGGACGTCTCCGCCGGGGAGACTCCGCGTGGGAAACTGCGCCCCGGGAGCGGCCTGACACACCGAAGACGCCGGGCCCCCGGGATGCGCGTATGAACTCACTGCGCTGGCGGCTTAGAAGCCTTCCCGTTCCTCCCGACGCAGGCCGTCCGCTAGGCCCGGGGACACCTGAGAGTCCAGGGGACCCGCTCGGGGAGACGGGCAATGCCTTCGGCTGGGATGACATCTCCTTCCGAAGGCTGCGTTTCAGACACAAGCTGGAACAGGCCCCCGTCCTCGGCGATCTGGAGAAAGAGGCGTGATCGCCACGCAGCCCGGAGACGCTCTGGCAGACAGGCGAGGAAACAGGCTCGGTGCACACGCGGCCGACGCCATGGCCGGCGCCCCAACCTCTTGGAACCGCCGACCGCCAGAACTCACCCGCCATGAAAGCGCTCACCTGCACGACCTGTAGGCGCCCACGCATCCGAATTCATAGTGAAAAACCTTCTGAGAAAGAGTTTCCGGCCCGGATGGGTTCACCGGTAGATTCCCCCAAACATTTAAGAAGGAACAGCAATTTCATACCATCTCCTCCAGAAAACAGGAGAGGAAAAAAAGGGTTCCCAACCTACATGAGGCTGGCATTAATTACTCTGATAACACGACCAGACAAAAACCCTGCAGAAGACTGCCGACCACTGTCCCTCACACACGGCTGCAAAAATCCTCCAGAAATTATTCATAAACGGAATCGGACGGTATATGTAAAGGCGCACCACGACCAGAGTTCACCCAGACGCAAGGCTCGTTCCGTGTGCACAAATCTGTAAACGCACCCCGCGTGCTGCGAGTCCACGGAAGAAAAGACTGTGAGCCTATCGACTGGGGTCGAAAAAGCCCCAGAAATAATTCGGTATTCACTCACGATCAAAGCAGCAAGGAGGCACAGAAAGGAGGGGCTCCCACACCCCGACGAAGGGCATCTGTGAAGAAACCCACGGCCAGCAAGGACCGAGGGGTGGGAGACTGGACGCTTTCCCCCAAGACAGGGGCACGGCCGGATGTCCCCTCCTCCTGCTCCTGTCTGACTCTGCAGTGGAGGGCCGGCCGGGGAAGGAGCAAGAAAAATATACACAATACACACAGATCAGCAAAGAAGTAGTAAAGAGATAGCAGGATTGCCTCTTTTTTTTCCCTCTTCTGTTTCTGGAAGAGATTGTATGAAATTGCTGTTCCTTCTTAAATGTTTGCCTGTAAACCCATCTGGGTCTGGAGATGTCTTTTTCAGGAGGTTCTGCACTATGAATTCAGATGTGTTGGTAGTCACGGTATCACGCGGGTGATCTGTTTCATCGCGCGTGAGTTCTGGCCGTCTGCGGTTCCCGAGAAATTGGGGCGCCGCTCCGCGGCGCCGGCCGTGTGTGCACCGAGCTGTCTGCACCGAGCTGTCTGCGGTACTTCCTTGTACCTTAGGTTGGAAAGCCTAAGGGATCCCTAAAAAAGAGCTCTCTGAACTAACAAGAAAGTTTAGCCAAGTCACAGGACACGAGGTCCCTAACGTAAAATGCGCCGTTTCCACGGACTCTATAATGACAGCAAACTGCTAAACTGAACTTCATCCCAATTAGAACGCTGTGTTCTGTAAAAGATCCTGTTACGAGAATTAAAAGACAAACTACAGACAGAAGTATTTCCAAATTACGTACCTGATAAAGCACTTGTATTCAGAACACGTGACTCAGAACTCGACAGGAAGAAAACAAATGATCCAATTAAAACATGAGCGAACTTATTAGACACTTGGTCCAAGTGGATGTACAAATGGCAAATAAGCACGTGGGAAGATGGCCAGCGTCATCGGCCACTGGGAGATGCCAACGAAAGCCAGGATGAGACACTCCGTCCACACGTCAGGACCGCCGAAAAGGCAGTAACTAGCGACACCAGGTGCAGGCGAGGATGTGGAGCAACTGAACGGTTGCTGGGTTTGCGCACTGAACAACTATGCCGTTGTGATGTAAGGTGCTGCAGCCGCTCCGGGAGACGTTCTGGGGCTTTCTGACAGGGTAACTACACATGCGTTCACCCTCTGACCTAGCAGTTCTACTCCCGGGATCCATCCCGAGGAAACGAAGCCGTCCCTTCACAGAACCCACAGACGGTCGAGCATGCGATGGAATGCTACGGTGAAACAGACGTGCTGCCCCTCACGCAGCCAAACCTGCTGTCCCTCGCACAGCACGATGCTGAGTGGAGGGGCCAGCGTGAAAGGCTGCCCACCGCACGGCTCCACTTACTAGCCGTTCCTGAAAGGTTAACTCGGGGACGAGGAAGATCGGGTGCAGTGGGCAGTTACGGGTGGACCCAAAGGGAGAGAACAGGACAGGCTTGGGGGGAGGAGGATGGGGCCGTTCTGTGTCCAACTGTGGTGGTGGTTACGCAGACCTGCACAAGCTCTAACACTCCTAATAGGACTGTACCCCTCGGGGCGCCTGGGCGGCTCAGCCGGTTAAGCGTCCGACTTCGGTTCAGGTCACGATCTCACAGTTCATTGGGTCGAGCCCCGCGTTGGGCTCTGTGCCAACAGCTCGGAGCCTGGAGCCTGCTTTGGATTCTGGGTCTCCCTCTCTGCCCCTCCCCGGCTTGCACTCTCTGTCTCTCAAAAATAAACAAACATTAAAAAAAATTTAAAAAAAGAGCTGTACCCCAAAAGTCGTTCTCACCGACTATTAATTTAAGATGCAAAGAAGACACAGCAGAAGGACTACGACGTACCTCGGAGTATCGCACGTTTGCTTCCAGGCCAGCACAAGAGAGCAAATATCTCAACAGAGTGAGTCAGACGCATCGTTTGGCTTCCCCGGCACACGTGAAAGTTATGTGTACACAACACCGGGGTCTGTTAAGTGTGCAATAGCATTACGTCTAAAAACAACCACCCACATTAGTTACAAATGCGTTCCTGCTGAAAACTGCTAACCATCATCCGGGCTTTCCGCGAGTCGGAGGCGGGGATCACAGATCACCGTAACATGGATGAGAATACGGGAAAGGTCTGAAACACCGTGGGACGCGGGGCCACAGACCTTCGGTTTGTAAAAAACGCGGCTACGAAGCACAAGAAAGCCACGTGTGATAAAAAGGTGTGCCCGTGTGCACGTCGGATAGCAGTGTGTTCCAAACCACTGTTGTCGCTAGCCTGACACAGAAAGACAAATACTTTGTGATTCCAGCTGTCTGAGGTCCCCGGGGGGATCGAACTCACAGAGACAGGGAGGTGGTGGGCGCCAGGGGCCGGGGAAGGGCTGGGGACTTATTGCGTAGTGCGGACAGAGCTTCAGGAAGATGAGGAGAAGCTTCTGTGGACGGATGGTGGTGGTGGTTTCACAACAATGTGAACCCACTTAATGCCACCAAGTTGTGCACTTAAAAATAGTCAGGGGGGGGCGCCTGGGTGACTCGGTCCGTGAAGTGTCCGACTTTGGCTCGGTCGTGACCCCGCGGCCCTTGAGTTTGAGCCTCACATCCGGCTCTGGGCTTTCAGCCCAGAGCCGCAGAAGCCCTGTCCCCTCCTCTCTCCTTCCCTCTCTCTCAACAAGTAAACTATGGAAAAAAATGGTTACAATCGCAGGTTTACCAAACTGTATTTGTTGAAAAAGGAAACAATGCAGCGAGCTGGAAAAGCAAGCGGTTGAAGCTGGAGCTGGAACACAGCCCTTCCCCCACACACATGGGCCACGCAGGCTCCTTTGCGCACGGGACACGGTCGGTCCGTTCACGCGGTCACCAGGACCAAAGCGGAGACTGACGGGCGCTCTGTCCACTCCTCTGGACTTTCCAAGAATCGCTCTTTGCTTCCCAAAGAACCGGATCACACTTTCAGCCATACCCGGGCTGACCGGAACCTTCCACAGAGCCTCACGCAGACACACGGCCACGGAGACCCCGGGCAAAGCAGCAGTGACAGATGGTGGGACCCTCTGCCTCCTGGCCTCCTCGGGGACCCCTCAGGGAGGGGGCAGAGGAAGAGGGCGGGGGGTGCCCCCACAGCAGCTGCACCCCCAGCGGCCACACCGTGGGCTTCACGTGACCTCACGGGCTGCCGAGAGACTCCACCCCAGACATGTGCGCATGCGGACTGTGGCGTGTGGCCACCTGGAGCCGAGAGCCGGCAGCAGATAAACACGGCATGACTCAGAGCCAGCTGTGTGCGGCCGGGCGTCCACGCAGTCACCCTCCCGGTAAAGCCTGCGTGGGTGCCCGAGTCAAGAACTCACTGTCCGTCCAATCCAAGTGAGAACACCACCGAGATTATGCTGGACACGCAAATATACGCCAGTCTGAGCGTCTCCAAGTTCTCGTCTCCAGGAACGCCCCCTGCGTCCGCGGAGGAGAGGGCCCAGGGAACAATCTCGGTGAGCCGTGTCCGGGCTCCCCTCCCCCGGGGGCGAGGCCGCTCTCCCCAGACCTCCCCGCAGAACCCCAGCCTCAGGGCACACGGGCCGGCTGCCCGTCATCAGCTCTTCCGGCCTTTCCCGCTCCCGGAACACCCTGGCAGAGGCCAGGGCAGGAGGCCGTCAGGCACTCGTCCGGACAGACGTGTGTCCCTCAGAGAAGAGCAAAACTCAGGAAGCGTCCTTACTCCATGCGCCACGTCCCTCCTGCTGACCGCTCCCGGTGAGACGCGGGGGCCGACGTCGGGTCCGTCCCAGGTGAGCCCCCAGGGTCCCGGCTGCGGAGGCCCCGGATGCCCCGCCAGACCACCCTGGAAAGTTCCAGAAGGCGCTTTCTGAGAGGAGTAGCTGGTACGCCAGACCCAGGGGGCGGGCCTGGTACCGGCACATTCTAACTGGCCCCCACGGGCGGCAAGGTCAGGCTCGGGGTGTCCACCGGCTGGGCTGCCCACCAGCCCTGCAGGTGGACGGGGGATGACGGACCCCAGAGCAGCCGCAAACACAGGTGCGGCTCAGGCCGCCTGGAACTCGGTGAGGGCAGAGGCTTCGAGGACCTGTCTGAGGCCGGGGCAGGTGTCACTCACACGGTGACCGCGAAGACCCAGGAGCGAGGAAGGGCCTGCAGACCCCGGGTGTCTGGAGACCTTCCCCTCTGAGCCCGCCGGGAGCTAAGACACACACGCTGAGCGCCGGGCCCAGGGGACCGAGGTCCACTCCTGCCGCCCGACCCCGAGGTCACGGCCCCTCCCCCATCGGCTCTCTCATCTGTTCGCCCCCAGCACCACGCCTGACGGAAGAGAGAGACCACCTCCCTTACCGCTTTGGGGACCCCGGGGCGCCGCTCTCTGCTCTCCCCCCTTCTCCACCAAGCGGGTTGGTTCCAAACCCACAGAAACGGCAGGCCGCGCCACCCCAGGACGCCACCCTGCTTTCCTTCTCTTGACCCTGCTCGCTTCTCGTCACGTTAGCAGGCTGGCCGAGAGGCCTGATGAGCGAGGGCCGGGAGGACAGGAGGACAGGAGGCCGCAGCCTCGGCGGCTCGAGGAGGGTGGGGACAGAGCGGCAAGACCTCCACCCGAACAGGGGTTTGCGGGAAAAGAGAACGCAGGGGGCACGGCACCGAGGCCTCCGGCTAACACAGCCCTCCCGTGTCCAGGTGGGGAAGGGAGGCGTTTTCTGGAGGGAGCCCGGGAGGCCCCGGGTCAGGGAGTGCGGGCTCAGCTTGCACAAGCTCCCAGCACCCGGGACAAGAGATGGCACCTTCCTCCACGCCAGGGCCGCCGGCCCCGGGCGTCTGGGGACGAGCCCCGGGTCCTGCCGGCTCAGGGAGCAGGTCACCCCTGGTCCTCATGCACCCCAGCAGGCTCCCTCACCTTACCTGTGGCCTGCCACGGGGTCGAGGCACCTGGGGATACTTGGCTAATTTTATGTGACAACTTGGCTGAAGCACAGTGCCCAGGTATTTGGTCGAGCAGTTCCAGAGGCTTCTGGGAGGGGATTTCGTGATCGACGTTAATACTGAAATCCGAAGGCTCTGAGTAAAGCAAGTCACCCTCGATAGTGGGAGTGGGCCTCGTCCAATCAGATGAAGGTCTTAGTAGAAAAAGGGCAGAGGCCCCCCCACCCCCAACAGGAGAAAGAGGGATTCTGCTCCCAGGTGTCCGGGGTCTCCACCTGCTGGCCGGCCCTGCAGATTTCAGACTTGCCGGCCTCCCGATCACGTGGGCCACTCCCGATGCCCCCCCCCGCCCCCACCACTTCCCCACACAGAGTCAGTTCCTTCTCTCTCTCTGAAGAGCCCTGGCTGACCGATACAATGGCACACACCCTTCCAGATGCCACCGGCCTGAGCCACCCCTCTTCCAAGCAGAACCTTGCCCCTGCGAGCACCCGGCGCCCCACGAACGGTTCCAGGGACAGCCTCGTGTGTGAGCGTTTGGGGACTCGCAGCCCAGCGTGAGGGCGCACGGCTGTCCCCCAGGAAGACATGCCGCATCACGTACGATGTCGAGATAAATTCTCTACCATCCCAGACAGGCCAGAGGCGTGGAGGCAGGTGTGGGGGGGCGGGGGGAGTTTCATCTTTCGGCTAAAATACAATCAAGACGCATGAAAACAAGTTCTAGAAGCCTCCTAATGGGCTGACACCCCTAAATCCATGAAAGCCTCGTCCGGGGCAATCCTCGAGACGGGCCACACCTGATTTGCGGGAGCGCTGCACGCGGCTGCATGCGCACACACGCACATGTACCCACATGCACGCACACACGATGCTCACACGTATGCACACACGCACACACGTGCCCATACAGGTGCCCGCACACTTGCACACAAGTGAACTTACAGGTGAACTGCCTTCAAACAGGCTTTGCTTTCGGGGCGCCTGGGTGGCTCAGTCGGTTCAGCGTCCGACTGCAGCTCAGGTCATGATCTCGTAGTTCGTGGGTTCGAGCCCCGCATCGGGCTCTGTGCTGATGGCTCAGAGCCTGGAGCCTGTTTCAGATTCTGTGTCTCCTCTCTCTCTGCCCCTCCCCTGCTCACGCTCTCTATCTCTCAAAAATAAACAAACATTGAAAAAGAAAAACAAAACACAGGCTTTGCTTTCCCGGAAGACTCTTCCCTATAAGAACACCCCCAAGGAACACCAAGGAAAGTGGTCACAGATGTGGCCGCCTGGGAAACACCCGGCAGTCCCCCCGGGGGAGGGACGCCAGGCGCGGGGCCCTCGCAGCGCCACGCACGGCTCCCCGGCCGGTCTCCGAGCACCACGTGTCTACACCACGGCCCCGCGCCCTCCAGGCTGCGACTGCGCCTTCAGGAAGCCGCCATCCGTGTGAACGCACATGCGCGCACACACGTGTGTGAGAGAGAGGGAGGCACAGACCAGAACGCAGGAGCACAGCCGTCGCCGGCACCCAGCCTGGGCGCGAGGAGCCGCGTTCCCGCTCCCCTTTCCAGAGAGAAAGAGGCCAGGGAAATAAAGGAAAAGTTAGTCAGCATATCTGACTTCCTGTTCACACCAAAGACCCAACAAGTATTTCTGTGGAAACGCTGCTTCACAGAAAAGGCCCCACCGGCAGAGATAACAACTCGCATAAAGAGACAGGAGGCCCCTTCCTGTTTCCCCTCGAGTCCATGGAGAGCCGTCTGACGGCGCAGCGGCCCCCCCGGGCTCCCCCCTGGAACAGCTTCCCCGGTTTCCACCTTCCTGCTGATAAGGCCTCGCAGAGATACATCCTGGAGAAAGTGAAGGGGGCCACCCGGCGGGCCCCGGCCCCACGCCCGTCGCCCTGGCCTGCTGGCGGGCTGCCCGAGGTGGCCAAGAGGGCCCAGCCGGGGCCGGTGGCCGTGGGCCTTTGCACAGATAATCAGGTCCAGGTCAGGGAGTTAGGAGATCACCCCGGGTCACAGGGTGGTCCCTGAATCTACTGACGAGTGTCCTGACAGGAGACACACAGGGACAGGCACGGGGGGGGGGGAGGCGCCCGTCTGAGGACGGACACACGGGCTGTGGGCCCACGCGAAGGGATGTCTGGACCCTCCGGACGCCGGAAGAAGCCGGAAGAAGCCGGAAGAAGCCGGAAGAAGCCGGAAGGACCCGCCCCGGGTCCTCGGATGCAGCGTGGCCCTGCCCACACCCTGGTTTTGGATCTCCGGCCTCAACCGGGGGGTAGTGTCCACTCCCGTCCTCCAAGCCGCCACGCTGGTGACGCCTGGCTGCGGCGGCGGCCCGGGACCACGCAGTGCGCACGCGTCTCCTGCGCCGCTGGGTCCCCAGAACCGCGGGGCGTGCGGGGCCAGCTCCCAGTGGCGGTCTCAGCCACGCTCCATGCCTCCCCCCTCCCCCCCCCCCCCCCCCCCGCCACCTTCTCCCGGGAGCTTGCGCCTCAGCCACGCCTCGGCACAGCCAGTGACCCAGACTCCGGAAGCTTCGCGAGCTCCCGGCTCCGTGGGCCACAGCAGGGACGTCTGTGCCGGCTCCGAAGCCTGGGGCCCCGGCCGGGAGAGCCGACGGCCGAGGGCTGCGGTCCCGAGCGGGCTGGGCCCCTCCAGGTCAGCCCCGGAGGGGAGGGCGCGGAGGCCAGGACGGCCCGCCGCAGTGCCCGAGTGGCCGTCGCAGCACGGCAGCCGCAGGGCCGTGGGCCCCTCAGGGGGGCATCTCAGGGCTCCAGGGGTCTGAGCGGGCACGAGGCTGCCGCCCCGCAGGGAGCACAGAGGCGGCCGCTCAGCCCCAGCAGCGACGGCGGACTTACGACCGGAGCTCCCGTCCCCAAGCGGCGCCGGCGGCTTCCTGTATGTGAGTCCCCACTCACACACACCAGCCACAGTCACGGCCACCCAGTGGACATGGAAACGGGGACACACACACACAACGGGACGGGGCCGAGGGCCGGGGCGACAAGCGGGGGTGTGCGCCAGGGAGGCCACACAGAGCTAAACCCAGCAGCCTGCACCTGTGCGGAGACCAGCGTGGCTCCGGGCGCCACACGGCGGACTCCGGGCGTGTTACCATAAAGCGTGCAAGCCGCCCCCCACGGAAGGAGGTGGAGAGGGAAGAGGGGCGGCCAGGTGGCTCCGCGGCTGCCCCTGCCCCTCTGTTGGTGTGACCTTCCCTTGCATCCCGAGTCAGGCCAGGAAGTGGGGACAGGCCCCCACGGAGCTGGGCAGGGGACGCACCGCAAAGCGGCGTGGCTGGAAGGCAGGGGGCAAGGGGCTCGAACGAGCTCTCCTGCCGGCGCTCACGGTGTGAGCCGCCGTCCACCAGCTGCTGCTGTTTCTTGCTGCCCCAGGACAGGACGGCCAGCCTGAGGTCACCCTCGGGTCACTCTGGGGGCCAAGACCACGACGCCACAGGCTGCAGCCACGTTCCCCTCCCGAGACCCACCCCGCACCCCCCCCCCAGCTCCAAGCACACAGGCATCAGCGCCGTCCAGGCGCAGGGACCCGAGGGCCGTTTTCCAGCGTCGCCCCAGCTCCCGTCTCCCTGGGACCCCCCGCCACGCTCGATCTCCAGCAAAGTCCCTTCCAGAGATGGCTCTGGACACACGGGCCACGCCGCCGCTCCTCATGCTGGCCTGGGGTCAGGGGAGCCCGACAGCTGCTGGGTTTGGAAAACAGTGTCCGGTCTGGTTTAGTGTCTGCAACGTCGTCGAAAGTGCTGGCAAAGGCCTGCAAACAGCTGCGGCCGGGACGCCTCTGCAGGAGCCTCCCGCTCGCCCGGGACGAGGGCCCTGGGGGTGCTGCGGCTCCCCTCTGGCCGAGAGGAGGGACGGTATTAGCTCTGGGGCACCCTTGTTTTTGAAACAAGGGGACAGGGCGGAGCCAGCTACCCCTTCCGTACGAGGAGGCGTGCTCACTGGACGCGGCGCTCTCTTCCGCTCCCGGCAAGCTCAGCCCCCCGCTCAGGTGGGATCACATGGTCCCTGGAGGTGACGAGGACCTGCCTCTCCCCGAAGGCCCCTCTCCGGGACCTCAGCACTCACAGTCTGTTTTGAAAACCACATTCCCGGGGCGCCTGGGTGGCTCAGACGGTTAAGTGTCCGACTTTGGCTCTGGTCATGATCTCATGGTCCATGAGTTCGAGCCCCGCATCCGGCTCTGTGCTGACAGCTTGGAACCTGGAGCCTGCTTTCAATTCTGTGTCTCCCTCTCTCTCTGCCCCTCCCCCACTTGTGCTCTGTCTCTGTCTCCCTCTCTCTCTCTCTCAAAAGTAAACAAACATTAAAAGAAAGAAAATCACATTCTCACCATCTCCTGGGGTTGCTGTGAAAGCCAAGCCCCGTCCCCATGTGGTCTGGTCCACAGAGCCAAGGGGGCCGTGGGCCCCACACGGGAGGCTGGAGGGAACCGGAAGCAGTCGCAGGATCCCACATTTGAAACCCAAGCCTCTCCCTCAGGTGCCAGGAGTCCAGTTCCGCCTGCTCAGCTCCGGGACACAGCCGTGACCCACTTTCCCAGCCCTGTGGCTTCTGAGTGTGCAGCTCCACGGTGGCCGGCGGCCCCTGCGCCCCGGGCCCCAACCCACGCCTGGCCACAGACACAGACCAACGAGGAAGGAACCTCCCGGGCACGACGATGAGAAATACAGAGACTACGCCACGCCAGCATGGTACATGGTAACTGTCCGTGCAGTCATGCATAGAGCCGGACTTCAAGGGGGGTGTCTTCAGTCTGGGGGGTGGGTAGAAATAGCTTTTAAATAAGTTGCAATGGAACAAACATCAGAGGTATTGTCTGCAGTTAAGGGTGAGTGCTGTCAGGGAAAACTCTGGTTTCACTGGTGTGTGCACACACGCATGCGCACCTATGTTGCATATGCGTATGCACACGTGTACCCTGTGCACGCATGTGCACGTGTTGTGTGTGCATATGTGTTGTGTGTGCACGTGTGTTTGTCCACATGTGTGTTTTGTGTGCACATATGCGTGTTGTGTATGCACTGTGTTGTGCGTGCACGTGTGTTGTATGTGTGCACGTGTTGTTCAGGCATGCGCACGTACGTTGTGTGTGTGCTATGTGTGCACGTGTGATGTGTGTGCCTGCGTACATGTGTGCGTGTCGTTTATGCATACGTGCATGGCGTCATGTGCACGTGTGGTGTGTGTGCAGACAAGTGCACGTGTGCGGTGGTCACAGTAGAAAACGCGGGTCTTACCCGCGAGTCACCGTCAGGGTCTGAACGCAGCCAGGCTTCCTGGTTGCCGTGAAGTTTTAACGTCCTAATAAAAAAATGTTTCTGGAAGCACGACAGACGCACCGCAGCCCGTCTGAGGCTTGTTTTTAAACATGACGCCGAGCTGCACAGGCCTCCCGTTTCCAAGTTTGCCAAGACGGGATCTTTCACGGTCACCGCACACTCCCGCTCGGGGGTGGGCCCTCGCCCACACGGGACGGGCCGAGGGGGCCTCTCGGCTTCCCACAGCACGTCTGCCACTGAAAAGGACACCAAATGGCAAAACAGCCACCTGCTCTTGAAGCCAGGCAGGTGGGACGAGCCTGAGAGAACCGTGCTGGGCTGACGTGTGTGTGTGTGTGTGTGTGTGTGTGTGTGTGTGTGTTTGCACGCTCGAGAGAAATCGGAGACGGGAGACACGCACTGAGGACAACGCCCGTCACGCGGCCACGGCTCCACGGAATGACCACAGTGAAAGGTCCCTTCCTGGCAAACGTGGAAACGGGAGGCACGCGGAACTCAGCGTCGTGTTGAAAACCAGGCTTGGGAGAGGGTGCGGTGCCTCTATGGTGTCTCCGAAAGCCCGGGCCGCTACGTCCCAGGTGAACTACGGCCCTCGCTGCGTCGACGGCCCTCAGGCGGGCGGGTCGTACCGTCGGACATGCCTGCTGCTCTCCCAGCCCACGGTCACGCTCTGCCCCGCGATCTCCGGACGCTCGCGGGTCTCGCTCTAACTCCTCACCTCTGACCATCCCGCGGTGGCTTTCAGCCGCCTGGATCTGATGGCTCCGACGCCTGCAACCTAACTGTGCGAGTCCGCCTCCGTGATGCTCTGGAAAAGTCTACGGGGACAGGAAACGGATCTGGGGGGCCGGGGGGGGGGGAGAAGGAGCTGACTCCGGAGGGCACGAGGAAGTCCGCGGAGGTAGGAAATTTTCCACATCCTGATTCGGTCGTGGTTACATGACCGTGCGTCAGAACTCACACGGCAGGACGGTACACAGGGTGGGTTGTGCTCTAGACGGGTGACACGTCAGGAAATCAGATGTAAAAACCCCCCGCCAGCACCTGGCAGCGCAGGCCTCGTCTCCGGCTCCTGCACACTCCGGGGTCCGGCACGTCCTGAACACACTCCTCACCGAAGGCCGCAACCTAGGCACAAGCCCACCCCCCCCCACCCCGCTGGTGCCCTCCAGACAGAACCCGTGTGCAGACAGAGGGCCCCGCGCCCTGCTCGCCTCTCTCGGCTCTGCCTTCTCTCGCTCTGGGACACCTGCTGGGCCACCGGGAAGTACAGATGAATCCCTCCTCCCCGCGCCCCGGAGGTTCTCAACTCCGGCTGCAGGTTAGAGTGACCCAGGCACCTTGTCGCAACCACTGGTCCGTGCCCTCCCTCCCCCCGGGGTTCAGAGATGACCGGGTGGGTGCGGGGCCGGGCACCTAAGGCTCCAGACTCAAACCGAACAGGGGTCCCAGAGTCCACAGACATTCAAGGTGTAATAAAGGAATATGACAGGCAACTTACTCCAACAAGTTTGGCAGGAAACGGACGGATTCCTTAAACACACCAGTCGCCAGAACTCCTCTACGGAAAATGTTACCAGCCGAAGGTCAAGAAACCAAATTCCTACCTGAAGAGAAAACCCTAGATGACTTCACTAGCAAATCCTGTCAAACACTGAAAGAAGACACAACACTGGCCCCGTGCAAGCTCTTTGTTGAAAAAATAAACAGGGGCGCCTGGGCGGCTCGGTTGGTCGAACGTCCGACTTTGGCTCAGGTCCTGATCTCGCGGTTCACGGGTTCAAGCCCTACGTCACGCTCTGCGCTGACAGCTCAGAGCCTGGAGCCTGCTTCGGATTCTGTGTCTCCCTCTCTGTCTGCCTCTCCTCCACTCTCTCTCCCTCTCTGTCTCAGAATAAATACACGTAAATAAATAAATGAAGACGGAATTCTTCCTAAATCATTGTGTGGGTCCAACATTACCCTGATACTGAAACCAGACAGGTAGTACCAAAAAAAGAACAGAGCCTCGATACCTCATGAATACAGTTAATAAAATCCTTAACAAAATCGAAGCCAATGAAACCCGGCAACATATAAGAAAGATAAAATATCACGACCATCTGGCGTTTGTAACAGGAAGGCACGGTTGTTTAACATGCAAAAATTAATCAACATAATTCACCATAATTATGAAGAAAAAAAAGAAAACCCACATCGTCATCTCCGCAGATACAGAAAAAGCATAGGACAAAACCCAACATCCATTGACGATAAAAACTCAGCAGATGAGAAACCTTCCTCACCCTCATAAAAGGCGTCTGCATAAAATCTCCACCCGACAACCTACTTCGTGAAAAAGGCACGAAGTTCTTGCCACAATTGGGAACTGGCCGCCACACCCACGTTCATCACTTCTGTGAAACACTGTACGGAAGACCGAGACGGCAGAAGAAGAAGAAGAAAACAAAAAACATTCTAATTGGAAAGAGAGAAGCAAAACGGTGCCTCTTGGCAACTCGGGATTCTCTCTGTGCCAAATCTTAAGGGGCTACATGGAAAGCTACTCAAATGAGGAAACTCAGAAAGGTCACGGGACAAACAAATATGATAAAAATATCATCTATTTCTACACACTCGCAATAAACTGGAGAATAAAACCTTAAGAAATCCATTCATCATAGCATTCAAATACACGCACTGCTTGTGAATAGCTCCGATACAACACGTGTAGAACCCGTACAGAGGCCACAGCAGGTCGCGAGTAAGAGACTCGAGGAAAGACAGCCGCAGACAGACGGGCGGCCGAGCCTGCTGGCGGGGGACGCGGTCCTGTTAAGACGCCAGTTTCCTCCAACTTGCCCTCAGGAGCTCGTGCGACCCCCGCGAACAATCCCAGCACGCGTTTTTACAGGAGTTGACGGCCTGATTTTAAATTCACACGGAAATGCGAAGGGTCTAGAATGAGACAAAACCATCCCGGAAGCCGAGCCCGGCCGGGAGACTCGCACTCTCCAACTCCGTGACTTTTTATAAGGCGACAATCATGAAGACACTATTCCTGATGAGGAATAGTCCGTCAGGGGCCAGAATCAAGTCCAGACACAAAACGACACCGATAAACTCGGCTACTTCCCAACATGCCAAGGGAGTGCAAGGAGGAGGGTCGTTTCTTCAAACGAGCAGGGCTGGGGTGGTTATCCAACCTGGAAAACAATGAACTTGGCACTTTCCAATTAAACACTAACTCACAATGGATGAGACCCAAACGTAAGAGATAAAACCACAATGTTTTCAGAAGAAAACCCAGGAGAAAATCTTCGTGACCATGCCTTTGGCAAAGATTTCGTAAACAAGACATAAGAAGCACAAATTACTAAAAACAATAGATAAAATTGGTTTTAATCAGAACTGAAAACATCTGCCCTTTGAAATAGGTCAGTAATTAAAAAAAAAAAAAAGGTGGGGCGCCTGGGGGGCTCAGCTGGCTGAGTGTCTGACTTTGGCTCAGGTCATGATCTCACGGTCCGTGAGTTCGAGCCCCGCGTCGGGCTCTGTGCTGACAGCTCAGCGCCTGGAGCCTGCTTCGGAGTCTGTGTCTCCCTCTCTGCCCCTCCCCTGTTTGTGCTCCTTCTCTCTTATAAATCAATAAACATTTAAAAAATTAAAAAAAAAAAAAAGACAAGCTATAGACAGGGAAAATATTTGCAACACAAATAAAGGATCTGAACCCCGAGGACATAGACAACTCTCCGGACATAAGAATACAACCCCATTTGAAAGTGAGCAGGCGATTTGAACGGGTCCCTAAAAGGATATTCACAGAGAGCTGGTACACACGGGAAAAGCTGCCCCACTAAATCTCGAGCGTACAGCACACAACACACCAGCAGAGCTAAAATTAAAGACGGTGACAGCAAGTGTTGGCAGGGCTGCGAAGCCGTCCCTTCGCACGTCAGCACGGGGACGTGAAATGACACGTCTGCCGGCTCCTCAGACGGTCCAACAGACGCCGCCGTGTGCTCCACGGCTGCACCCGTGCGGAGCCACCCGGGGGGAAGCAAGCACACGTCGGCCCCAAGATGGGCCCACGCACGCATGCTTTTCATAGCGGTTTTTACTGTAAAATACACACAGCGTTAACATTTACCATTTTATTTTTTTAATTATTCGTTTAATGTTTATTTTTGAGAAAGAGAGAGAGAGAGAGACAGAGTGTGAGCAGGGCAGGGGCAGAGAGAGAGGGAGACACAGAATCCGAAGCAGGCCCCAGGCTCTGAGCTGTCAGCACAGAGCCCGATGTGGGGCTTGAACTCACGAACCACGAGATGATGACCGAAGTCAGACACTTAAGTGACTGAGCCATCGAGGCATCCCTAAAGTTTATTATTTATTTTTCAGAAAGAGAGAGACAGAGTGTGAGCAGGGCAGGGGCAGAGAGAGAGGGAGACACAGACTCCGAAGCAGGCTCCAGGCCCTGAGCTGTCAGCACAGAGCCGGATGCGGGGCTCGAACTCAGAAACGGTGAGACCACGACTGGAGCCGAAGTCGGACGCCCTAACCGACTGAGCCCCCCAGGCGCCCTGACATTTACCATTTTAAAGTGTGCGATTCGGCGACACGGAGTACCTTCGCGGTGCCCTGCGAGCATCACCACTGTCTTCGCCCCAGAAGGAACCCCACACGCGTGACACAGTGTCTCCCGTCCCCCTCCCCCAGCCGCAGGCGACCGCTACCGTCCGGTCTCCGAGGGCCTGCCCACTCCAGGCATCGCGTGAACAGAATCACACAACACGCACCGTTCACATCTCCGTGCACGGTCAGCGCCTCGTCACCGTCTGCCGGGACCACCTTGGTTCAGACCTTCACCCGCTGACGGGCGCTCGGTGGCTCTGCTCCCGTGGCTGTGGGCTGCAGCGCCACCGTGAAAGCGCTTCGGCATTTCGCCGGGAGGCCTGCTCTCCATCCTTCCGGGCAGACGCCCGGGAGCAGAACTGCCGGGCTGGAGCGCCCTCCCGCATTTCACTCCTCGAGGAATCTCGACGCGGTCTTCCAAAGCAACCCCCCCATTTCGCGCTCCACTGGCGAGCCCCGAGCATTGTGACTTCACACGCTCCCCACCCCTCATTCTCTTCCATCCTCTCTGGACCAGCCCTCCCAGCGGGTGGGAAGTGGGGTCTCGCCGCGGTTCTGCTCTGCACTTCCCTAGCGACTAACGGCGAGCCTCTTCCCACGTGCCTCCCCGTCATTTCTGTGTCTCCTTTGGAGACGCGCGTGCTCCTGTTCGCTTCTCCTTCCGGGTTGGGCTGCAGCCCGCGACAGCCCCAGACGGGAAGCGATCCCAACATCCAGCAACAGGTGAACGAACCAACAGGCCCCAGGACACCCAACAGTCCCGCAGAACTCAGCACCAAACAGACGCGAAGGTCTTGCGCGCACAACAACCGGCACGGACCTCAAAGCCACCGCGCTGAGCGAAGGCGGCCACACACGGAATCTGTAACACGTGCCCCCGTTCTGAGACTCCGAAACGATCTCGTCGGTCACCAGCTAATCGCACATGGGTGACTGCCTGGGGGGACTGCAAAGGGAAGGAGGGAATTTGGGGGGCGCTCACAGGGCAAACTGTCTCAGTCGCCCCCACGCAGCCCTGCGGCTGGGCGCTCAAGTGAGTGGCTGCGTGGGCGTGGCACGTCTGACCGGCGGGGCTGAGGGCAGCGACTCAGGGCCTGTGTCACCGTCACGGTGGCAGCTGCCTGGCTGTGCCCACTTCTCAAAACACTCACCCTCGAGCTGAAAGTGAGCACCTGTTCCTGTATGGAAATCACACCTCGCTAACCTGGGGACGGAGACGCTGGTCCCTGGCGTCCCGTCCACCCCAGTGCTCGCCTGGGGGCAGGCCCAGCCTCGGCTCAGCGGCTCCTCCACCACCAGGCCAGTCGGAGCCCCCCCCCCGGGCCACCTGGGCAACACAGAGCTTCGGACTGGGGGTCTGGGGTGCACCTGACGTGCTCCGGGGACACCCCTCAGACACCTGTTCTCACCCAGCCCAGGGGACCTGGGATTGAGGCGCTGTCGCGGACTGGTGGCTGGGCCAGCCCGTGGGAAATGCGAGGTCACACTCAGAAGGCTGTTTGAAGTCCAGCTGCGGCCACACAGCCACCGGCCGACCTGCCCCTCTCCCTTCTCCTGCCCTGCACAGTTGGAAGGCAGCCCACCCTGCCCGAGAGCTCGGGGGGCGGCCTTCCGGGGACCCCCGTGCCCGCCCTCAAGCACCTACTCTGCTCACAGACGCGGCGGCGCCGCCCCCACGGCAGCCTCTGGCGCCCCGACCCCTCCTGCCCCCGCACCCGGGCCCAAACAGAGGCACAGGGCACACCCCAGGCCACACCGCGGGCTTGCAGGGGCCCAGCGCCCTGGCGGGGAGACCCCCGGGGCCCCGGCCGCCTCCCCGGCCTGGAGGACTTGGACCATCCCTCCCTCCAGCACAGAGACCTGAACGCCACCCTGGCCACTCCCTGGTGGTCCCCCATTACCAGGCCCGGCAGGACCTGCTGGCACACAGGGGCCCAACTCCCCTCCCGCCTGGTGAACCCTCCCACCCCCAGACCGCTGTCAGTCAGGTCCCCCGTGACCTCCAGGTTGCGACAGTCCTGAGTCCCTGCGCACCGGGCCCCTCCTGCCTCGCCCTCCACCCCGAGGTCCATCCATGAGCCTCCTGTCCACGTACCTCTGCCCCCTGTGCTGACTCTCCGCCCGCATCTGAGCCCCGGCCACTCGCCCAGCAGGCTTGTCACCTCCACCTACACAGCACGCGCTCACAGCACCACCGTGGGGCCCCCCCCAAGCCCCACAACTGCTCCCCTCCAGTCGCCTGAGCCTAGAATCTCGGGGTCACCCGGGCCCCGACCCTTCCATCGTCCCAAGCGCCTGTCAGCACCGGGCTCGCCACATGCAGTGTGACCCCGCCTACCACGCCCGCCCGCTGTGCTGCCCCGCCGTTCCGTGCCTCCTCTGCCCACCGGACTTCAGACCCCAAACACCCTCGGGGTGGCCCCCAGTATGTGACGTAATCCGATTCCTCCCCTCCCTCGTCGGCCTCCCAGCCCCCCCGCCTGACCCCGAGCTCCAAGCGGCGGGGCCTTCCCGTCTCGCTTTCCCGCTGCGACTGGTGCTCAGTAAACACCTGCCGGGGGACACCCCCGGAAGCGGACGGACGTGCGAGCAGACTGTCCGGTCCAAGTGGCAGAAGGGGTCAGACCTCGCCCAGAGCGATGGCCCCGCAGACACCACCCGCTCCGTCCCAGAAAACACTGGCAAACACCACCGATAAACGCCACTCCCAAACACGTGGTGGGGACACGGGAGGGGTGGGCGGCCCTGGCCTTGCGGAAGGCAGGCCCCGGGGGCCAACGGCCTTCCACACACAATCAAAACACACCGCGGGCATTGCCAAACGCCGCCCGACTGCCAGATCAAAGCGAACTCTGTTCCGGCTGTTACGGCCACTGGAAGCCCTCGTACTAGGAAAAGAGGGGAAAGAAAACAACTTCGGAATGGCAAACAATTTGTACACTTTTGATGCCTTTTCGTGAGCACAGATGGAAGCCATTTAACGTGCCCTCTGCTAAAGGAGCCGCCACTGAAAGTAGGCGGGACTCCCCACAGCGGCCGTGCGTCCGCCGGCCGTGGTTACCCGCCGGGAAAGGCTCTGGACTACCTCTGGATTTCTTCCTGGGCCGCGGAGGGAAGCGTGCTTCTCCACCTGAACCAGGACTGGGGCGGGTCTGAGCTGAGCTCCTCCTGCCTCAGGGCCCAGGGCCAGCACCCAGGACCTAGCACCCAGTACTCAGGTCTCAGGACTCTGTGCCTAGCATCCAGGACTCAGCACACAGCGCCCAGCACCCAGTACTCAGGTCTCAGGACTCTGCACCTAGCATCCGGGACTCAGCACACAGCACCCAGGACGCAGAACCCAGCACCCAGCGCCCAGGACCACACAGACGACCTCTGCCGAGGTCCGGCGTTGCTGGGTGGCCTGCTGGTGTTTAAGGTTCAGGGTTCGGGTCCCGTCTCCCCTACTGCCGAGGGCGAGGCATCGACGTCTGTCTTTTCAGGGCCCACGGAGCCCACACTCGGGCCTGATGACCACTGACTCACGAGGGCCTCATGTAAGCCGTCACCGCCTGCTCAGTTGTGCAGGAACATGGGTTTCGACGAATCACGGACCGTTTATTAAAAGTTTAGATTTAGAAAGTTAGAACATTTACAAGGAAATATTATATTTTTTAATGAAGACACATTTCTTAAAAATTAACTCCTACACAGCAAAAATAATTCATTTATAAGAAAAACTAGCGGTACAGAAGTATATAGAAGGGAAAAAAGTACAGGCCTCCCTTCCTCCTCCGGCCCTTCCCTCGTCCTCCTCCCCACAGGACACACGCACACGCACACACGACACACACGCCCACACACAGTGCACACGCCCACACACGCGCGCACACACGAGCACACACATGCACTTGCGCGTGCGTGTGCACACCCCCTCCCCCCACCCCCGGCCCCGGGGCCTGGAGCAGCACCCGCTGTCCGAAGCACGCACTCCACAATTATCTGTTCCACAAACGCCGTGTCCCCTTCCGCATCATTTTCGGCAGGCACGCACTCGAAAACCGGCTCCGTCCCCACATTCTACGCTAAGAAGCAGTGTTTGCACTTCACGTATGGGCACTCCCTGTGAAGTAAACCTCTGAGTCGGTTAGGCGGCCGACTTCGGCTCAGGTCGTGATCTCACGGTCTGTGAGTTCGAGCCCCGCGTCGGGCTCTGTGCTGACAGCTCAGAGCCTGCAGCCTGCTTCGGATTCTGTGTCTCCCTCTCTCTCTACCCCTCCCCGACTCATGCTCTGTCTCTATGTCTCTCAAAAAAAAAAAAAAAAAACGTTAATTGAAGTAAACCTCTGAGCTATTTCACGAAGAGAAGGACCCTGGGCCAGTTTCTGGGGGAGGGACATGCGGTTCTTCGATTACCATCAACTTTTTAGCCCAGAGAATTCTGAAAATAAACGGAAGTGGACAGAACAGCTAACCATAAGGTACCCGCCCCAGACCCAACCACTGTCCCCCCACAGACAAGGCGGCCCCTCCACGCCCCCTCCCCCAGCAGTGCTGATGGAAGCAGACCCCAAACGCTCTCTCTTTTCCTCCGCGCTGGTCTGACGGCGTTCTGTCCAGAGCCTGCAATCCCTTAGAAGTGACCGGGCGGAGGCTGCGGTCTGGGCAGCATCTGAGACTTTTCCACCAGGTCAGGGACCCCAGCCCGTTGGAGGCACGCCCAGGAGCCCAGGACGGCACGGGGCCGCTGCAATGCCCAGGGGCGGTGACAGGGTAGTGGGGGGGAGCCCGCCCGGTTATGGCACCACCAGCAAAACCGTCCATGCGCTCAGGGAGGGTCCGGCAAGCTGGCAAGTGAGCCCATCAAGGACCTGGGATGGGCCAATTTGCTCAGCCCCAAATCACCTTAATTGTCATGCCGACAAACGCCACCCCAGCTCCAGGCAGGGCCCTTTCGAATCAGCAGGTATTTCCTCCTAGTAAATCCTGGCTGCCCCGCGTCAGCCCCTGAAAGCGAGCGGCCTGGAAATGGCCGTGAGCTGTGCCCAGGCTCGGGTGCCAAGGAGCCTGCCCGACCGGCCCTGCTCTCGGGCGACGCCCCGAGATGTCCCCAGACAGCCACGGCCCGGCGGTGCGGGTGAACTGTGCCACCGCGCCTGCCAGGCCCAGGGCAGACCCGAGACAGGACCTCCCTCCGGGCCCCCATCGTTCGGCTGGGCCACTGTCCTTCCTACCTTCCATTCTCCCTTCTGCCAGTGACAGGTCGAGAGAGAGGTCACCTCCCCCCCGTCCCCGTGGGACGGCAAAGCCTGCCTTTCTCCCAGCACCGCCGGCCCTCGACCGTCAGCTGATAGCAAATTGATTTGCACGTTTGTTTCTGCGTGGCCAGCCTCCCCGCGTGGCCACCCTGCACGCCCGGCCAGAGAAGAGCCCGCCGATGCTGCTCCCTGAGGAGCCTGGGGGGGGCAGGGGCGCTCGGAGCCACCGCCTGCCACCTCACCTCTGGGGGAGTGCTTGCAACCAGGCAGGACGAGGAAAGGCACTGTAAATTCTGGAACAATCAGGAAGTGAGTTCACTGCCACGGCAGCAGGGGCCTGCCCAGGAGCTCTGCCCCGGACTCCCCACACAGGACGCAGCGTCTAGAGAAGGCTCTGTAGTCACCCCCGCAGCCCTGCCCATCCCTCCCCAATTACCAGACACGGGGCCGGAGGGAGGGGCCGGTCCACACCGGGCGCAGGAGAGGCGGGCTCTCTCCGGAAGCACAGAGGGCTCTCGATCTCTGCGATGCATTATTGATTTGGCGATGGGCTGGCACCGGAGAGGGCCATTAGCATGCACTCCCAAGACCGGCCTGGACATCCCCGCCTGGTGTGGGGAAGGCCGTCCAGATGAAACCTGCCTCAGTGGACCCTCACCTCGGGGACTGCAAGCGAATGATGTCACTAAGACCATCTCCCTGCCTACAGGAGCCACCGGGCAGCCGTGCGCTGTGCCCCACGCCCCAGCCCGAGCGGGCGAGCCGCCTGCTGGCACCCTGAGCGAGGCCGGCGGAGCAGCCTGGGGACCAGGGGAGGGGGTCTCTGCAAAGCCGATTTCCAACAGACGCGTGCTAGTTGGGAGGCGGGCACGGGAACAGTGTTCGACGGTGCTAGCTCAGAGGCCAACAGACGGCCAAGCCCGTCACGGGGAGCTAGGCGCCCCCCCCCCCAGCCCCCAGCGCACCGTCCTTCACCACCACGCACGGGAGGGACCTCGCAGCCCACCCCTCAGTGGCAGTGATAAGTTCTCATCCCCACGTTGGGTTCGTCTGCGGGTGCACCAGACGCTCCGGTCTAAGTCAAGGCCAGCGCCTGCCCACAGAAACAGCCCAGCGTGGCTCACCAGCCCCTCATTCCTGAGGCTTTAGCCCTGGGAGCACGTGGTGCCGGAGCGGCTCAGAGCGGGCCGGCTTTTTTCTTCTTTATTTCTGCAGACGATGTGCACAGACACCAACCGTTCGAGCGACAATCGGGGCATTATCTCCACCAGAACCCCAGCCCCGGCGCTGGCGGAGGCAGCCTGTTTCTGGGACACAGTCAACGTTCACAAATAACGGTGCCCGGGCAGCCAGCAGGCTGGCCCCAGGCCTGGGGCAGATAGGAGGTGACAGGCCACGATGTCACCTCACCCCCTGCAAAGGAAACTTCCGCTCGGTGGCGCCTGGTGGATCTGAATAGACTCAGAACGGGAGGGCCAGCTGCTCGGCCACAAGCCCCAGGGCCGGCCTGGCCTGCAGGGGCCTGGCCACCCACGGGCCTGGACGGGCTCAAGGTAAGGGGAGGTTTTTGAAAACAAAAGCAGGGCAGCTCCGGATGGCACGGGGCCGGAAAGCAGGGCCCAGCCCCTGACGACAGGCCTTGTTTTCAGTGCACTGCCCACCTACAGACTCACACGCGACCTCCACCCAACACACACGCACTAAATCCAGCAAACAAACAGAACGACCACCACCCAAGTCTCCTGTCCATGTGCGTGCTGGCAAAACCCCAGGGCATTCAGCCCCTTGCAGCTCACCAGGCGTCTGCAACAGGTGCAGCCCCGGCTAAGGCTGGGGAGTCTCCTCGGCTGTTCTAGAATCACACAGCCAAAAACCCTGAAGGAAGGCGAGGCCTGCAGCACTCACACCGCCAGGGCCCTGACCTGCCCCACCTGTCTGAGTGCGCGCCTCCGGCCGGCTCCCGGGGGCCGCGGCCTCCAGACCGAAATAGAAGCCGGCGGGCGGAGGCCGGGCCAGGCCCAGGTGGCCGGAGCCGGCGGGGGCCCAGCGGCCAGGGGCGCGGCGGGCCTGGTTTGCGCGCCGCCCCCGCTGCCCGCCCAGGTCGGCTGCGTCCCCAGGGCCACCTGCGCGGCGGGCCCGGAGGGTGCTGGGGAGGGGAGGGGTCCTGAAGGTCCGGAGAGGGGTCCGGGGGTCCCGGGCTGGGATCCTGGGAGGGTCCGGGAGGGGGGACTCAGGGAGGGTCCCGGGGTCCGGGGAGGAGTCATGGGGCTCCGGGGCGGGGACTCCGGGAGGGTCTGGCGGGGTCGGCGGGGTGGGGGCGGCTCCGGGGGTCCACCGGGGGCCCGCAGTCTCCGGGAGGACCCGTCGCCCCCGCGCACCTGCCGGGCCCGCGCGCTCCCGCCGCCCGCCGGCCCTTACCTGGCGTGGCGCGTCCCGGCGGAGCCCGGCCCGGCGAGCGCGGACGCAGGAATGGCGGCGGCGGCGGGGCGGGGGCTGCCGGCGGCTCGGGCCGGGCTCGGAGGGGCGGCGAGGCCGGCGTCTCGGGGATGCTGCGGCGCGCGAGGGCGCGGAGGCCGGCGCGGGAGGGAGGGCGCGGGGCCGCGCGCAGGCCCCTCCCCCGCTCCCCGCCCCCCCTTCCCGCCGCCGCCTCCTCCCCGCCCGACTCCTCCTCCCCCACGTCTCGTTCCCTCCCCTTTGCCCTCCCCTTTCTTCACCTTCCTCCACTCCTCCCAGCTCCCCTCTCCCCTCCCTCCTCCTCCGCCCGCGGGGCCCCGGGGGCCGCCCCCTGCCCAGGCCGGCCTCTGCTGGGCGCAGCACCGGTTCTGACCTAGTGCTAGGTTACCGTCCTCCTCACCACCTGCTAATGGACAGCTTGCCCCTTCTGGGAGCGTGGCCTGACCCCACCCATTCCTGGCCCCCTAGAGCCCCAAGGTTTCCTGCACCCTCGGGGCCCTCTTGTGGCTCTGCTGGGAACCGGGCATGCACAGATGCGTGGACAAACCTTGTGGGCCTCCAGGCCGGTCTGGCTGCTCCTTTGCTTCTTAGTAAATCTGACTCTGGGACAGAAGGTTCCCTGCATTTCCACGGGGTGAGATGGGCAGGCCCCTCCTCCCGTCCAGGCTTTTCCACAGCCTTCTGTGCCCCCGTGCCTCGTTTGCCAAGTGTCCACTGTCTTCTGCACCGATTGGCAGAGAGTTCCCCAGTATGGCCCCTGGTGACACGTTTGTACTAATGCAGGGGCCGCAGGGCCCCGGGCACCCTCAGAAGGCTGCTCCCTTCTGCCCTGGAGGGAGACGTGACCTTGGGAAGGTGGCTGGCCGGCCCTACGGGACTGCTGAGGATGCTTTCCAGAGAGAGGAACGCCATTCCCTGTGAAACGGCGGGGACTCCGCCACCTGTAGGAGTCGGGAGGGGGGCTGGCCACAGCTGCCCGGGCCGCGGCCCCCTCCGAGGGAACCAGAGACGGCTCTCCTGGGAACCACCTGCTGCAGAGAGCCCGAGTGACACTTTCCTAAATGATCACCCACAGCCCAAGAGCCTCAGTCCCCTTCAAGGGCCTCTTGCGTTTCCCTGCAGGGGCCCCAAGAGCCTGGCCTTAGGACCAGTGGCCCCACGAGGGCCGGCAAAGGCTAAGATGGTAGGACCAGTGCTGAGGGGCAGCGGGGGTGGGTGGGGCCTCACCCCTCCCTCTGTGGTGGTGGCCAGCCCGTCCCGCCTTCCCCAAGGAGAGGATAGGGTGGCCCTCTCCGAGGTTGGCCCGGCATTGCCAAGAAAATGGCCCCGAGTGCTCTGCGTTCAGTGCCGGTGACGGTACAGGGAGGTGGGGAGACGTCCTTTTCAAGCTCCTTCCGGCTGGAGGGGGCCTGAATCCACGTCCCCGTCCTCGGGATTCATAGCTCAGGCGGGAAGGGATCAGGGCAGGACTGTCTAAACAGCATCCCATGCGCTGAGCAGAGGCCCACTCTCAGGATCCCTAACTGCAAGCATCACGGCGGGGGGGGGCTGTTCCCCGTCTTCCTGACTCACTGGACACGTCTGGAACACGGTGCCCTTGCCTGGCGCCCAAGGACAGCCCCCAGCAGGCCGCGGGAGGGATAGGAGCCTTCAGCCCGACAAATGGATGCGTGAGTGCGGGAGGGTGGAATCCAAATATTTGGGAAACTGTCCGGGAAGAAGGATTGCCCCGTGGGGTTACGAAGGGCAGGAGGAGGACAAGGAGGACAGATGGATGGAAATTAGATTCGAGAGTAGATTTCCGCTCACTGCGAGGGCTTGCTGGCCGATCCGCCTGCCAGAGGGCCGGCCGCCCCCGGAGGAGCGTCTAGACAGGTCCTGGGGCCATGGGCGTCTGAGCCTGCATCGGGGTGACCGCCAGAGCCTGTCCCGGCCGCTAGGCCGGCCTGGGCCGCGCTGTCATTAGCGCCCTGACCGGGAGCAGGCGCGTCCAGGTCCGCACCGTATGCAGTGACCCTCTGCGGCCTGTGTCCTCATTTGTGGGAGGAGAAAGGGGAGGTCCGGTGTGAGCGCCGCTGGCTCCGCGCCACTCCCAGGAGGCCCCCGGTCCCGGCGGCCTCGCCTGGGGCACACGGGGTGACCCACTTTGTCTTTTGTTCTTGTCACCGCTTTATACTCTTTTTTTTATTTTTTTAATTTCACGGAGAGAGTGTGAGGGGTGGAGAGGGGCAGAGAGAGAGAATCCGGGCAGGCTCCTCGCTCGGTGTGGAGCTCAGCACGGGGCTCGATACCACGACCCGTGAGATCATGACCTGAGCCGGAATCCAGTCAGACACTTAACCCACTGAGCCCCCAGGCGCCCCCCCCCCATTATGGGACATGCTAAACCCGTGCATAAGGGTAGTTCAGGAGCCCTGTGCACAGGGTAGCAGTCCTGTGTCCCCTCCCACCCACCTCTGCCCCCCCACGCTAATCTGAAGCAGATCACTGACTGCTTCTCCACCGACTTGTCTTGGAGCTTCTCCAGAAATGCAGTGTTTGGATCCGTAGGTCACTCAGTGTGGGCACCTCTGCATTTCTCTGCCACCGTGTCCCTGTGGGGAGCACCATCTCTGTGGGGGGGAGTATTGTCTCTACTTGGGGAGTACCATATCCGTGGGGGGAGCATCATCTCCGTGGGGGGGGAGCATTGTCTCCGTGGGGGGAGCACCCAATGTCTCCGTGGGGGGAGCACCCACCGTGTCTGTGGGGGGGACACTTTCTCCATGGGGGAAGCACCATCTCTGCTTGGGGAGTACCATATTCATGGGGGGCACCATTTCCATGTGGGGAGCACCATCTCCATGGAGGGTAAGCACATCTCTGTGGGGGAGCACATCTCCGTGTGTGGGGAGCACGATGAGGGCACAGATGCTACGAAATCCACTATGCAGGGAAGCCCTGCGCGGCTGCTCCGGTGTCACGGGCTCTGCTCTGCGTCCGCCCTGGCCAGTGTGGACGTGAGGGGACCCGCCCTCTCCCACCCGTGCCCCTGGGTGCAGCGGGCATGGGTGCAGTCGTCCCGGAGCGGTTCGAGGTCAGCCGAGTGGGGAAGGTTTGAGCCAGCGAGGAGGTGTTTTCGAAGGGCCGGTGCGTCCTGTTCTACCTGCACCTGCAGGTGCATCCCCAGCCGGGGCCGGGAGCGAGGGCTTGGCACGTGGGCTGTCACACGCAGAGAAGTGGCAGCCCCTGCAGAGACGGGGGTGGGGGCAGAGGTGATGTCCGGGGAAGCGGCTTGGAGCGTGACTGCTAAGTGCTGGCTGCAGATGGCATGACGGCCGCCCCACCCCTGCCTGCGCGCCCCCCACACCTCCCGGGAGCCCCTAGAAGACAGAGGACCCTCCGGGGTCCCCAGCAGGCACCTGGCTGTCAGAGCGCCCTCTCCAGTGGGAGAGGGAGTGCCCTCCTGGGACCACACCGGATGCAAAGGCTTTTTTCTAGAAGGCCGCGTTCAGGCAGCAGCGTATACATGAAAGCCTCGCCCCCGCTGTTTTAGCTGTCAGGCCACTAAGTGCCAGCGTCCTCCGGTGAAGGAGCATAATCCAGCCTTCATGCGAGCACACGCTTCGCTCCGCGGTCATGCGCACACAGCGCAAGCCCTCTGGGCAGCGGGGCTGGCAGAACTGCCCGGCACTTCCCCAGCTGGATCTGGGAGGGCGGGAATGGGGACGGCAGGACAGGCCACTGGCGTGCCGCCCCGGCTGACCGGTCGCCTCGCCAGAGCCGCTGTCCTCGGCTGACCTGCGCCAGCAATGCCTTCCTGACCCCCCGAAGCCGCCTGCCGCGCCGGCAACAGAGCTGCGACACTTCCCTGTGCCCCTCCCTCCTGCCGAGGCCCGCCCGGCGTTAGTTACCGCCAAGACTCAGCCCCAGCATCGTGTCCCCCACCTGACCTGCGCGGCCGGCGGGGCGGCACGCCCTCCCACTCACGCCGCCTCGCACCTCTCGGCACAGCCTGCACAGGGGGCTCAGACGGCAGATTCCTGGTGTGTTCTTGGCGGTCTGGCCTTTGTTTCCAGCTTCTAGAACCTAGTGCCCTCTACGGACCTCTCTTCAGGACAATGGTCTTAAGCGTGTAAAATAAAACGCGGATTAGAAGGCAAACCTATTACGCCGAAATCCGGTTATCAGCATTCATTCCACGATGGTCTACTTGGTCCTTTGTTTACAGGTTGAGTCACACCCTCTTGCAGGATCGGAGTGATAGCCTGTAATTTCGCAGCGGGAGGGAGCCGCTCCGTGTTCTGAGATGTGACGCGAAGATACCGTAATGCCTGCCGGGGGCGGGCCACGCGTCCTGCTCACGTGGCGGGGCTCCTGTGCTGCGCTGGCGCTTGAAGGAAATGCCGCATTCTAGGCAGGGTCCGTAGCGGGTAAAACTGCAGCTCTGTTCCCCTGCATCCCACCTGCGTAGGCCTTCCGGTCTCCCCAGATTAAGAACTACTGTTTGAGCCCGGGTGGCCCAGTCCATTTCAGTTCAGGTCCTGAGTCTTGAGATCGAGCCCCGAGTCGGGCTCCGTGCTGAGCATGGACCCTCTTGGGATTCCCTCTCTCCCTCTGCCCCCTCCCCTGCTCACGCGCTTGCTTTCTCAAAATAAACAAATATTAAAAAAAGGAATCGCCATTTTAAAGGGTATCCCCAGGTTTTATATAGCCGCCTGGCAAGATGCTTATGTAAAATCGCTCCCAAATGTGTTTATTTTATTACCAGGAAGGAGGTGGGACTCTTGGTTGCAAGTGACAGAGTTCCGCTCACGACCTTGGATCGCTTACATCTGAAGGTGCTGCAGGTGCAGCTAGATCCGGGGGCCGAGATGCCCCTGCTGGGCTCCCCCCTCCCCTCTGTCTGACTGCCTCCAGTTCTGCTGGGGCGTTGGTTTCCCCCTCCCGCCACAATCCACAATAATGACCAAGACTCTCTCTCACCACTCTGAGAGTCTCACGGAAGGGCTACGGTTGAGTCTCAGGCCCAACCCATGAACTTATAACCCTGACCAGGATGGAAAGTCACAACCGGTCAGACCTGGGCCACCGGCCTGTGCCCGTGGCAGGGTGTGTCCATCGTCTCGAGGAACTTCGGGGCTGGGTGGGAGCGGCACCCTGGCGAAAGGATGGTGCTGAGCAGACAGAACTGGCACAAGTCCCGCTGTGTTAGAGCCAGGGGGTGACTGTGTAATCACTGCGCGTCCTTTGGGGGCGTGGTTTGCTGCTGTCATAAAGGGACCGGAAACACAGTGGCTTAAGGAAGGTGGACGTCTCTTTACTTCTAACGTAACATTGCCAGAGGGGGACGGGCAGACCGCGGGCAGCGAGGCCTCCCGCAGGGGCAGGAAGGGCAGGGTCCCAGATTAGGTGGGACAGGAAGTGGCACACATCAGCTTGTCACACACCCTTGGCCAGAACTTAGCCCCAGGGGCGCCTGCGGCTGCAAGGGAAGCTGGGGCGTGCGGTCGCTGGCTGAGCGAGCGCAGCTCCAAGGACGCTGCATTAAGGAAGGGGAAACAGACATGAGTGCCAAATTAGGAACTGCCCCCAACACGCTAGTGTAATTAACACCGCAAGAAACGTACGTTTAAACGACTCGCCCACGAGAATTCTAGAGTTGAGATGCCGCGTGCCGGCGAGGCTGCGGGGCGGCTGGTGGGGGCGGGAAGCGGCCCAGCTGCTCCGGAAACCGCTTCAGCAGCATTATTAGACGCAGGTGGCCTCATGCCCTCCCACCTGCCGGTCCCGCTGCCGGGCGCAGACCCCGCAAAATCAAGGGCACACGTTCACCCAAAGGCGTGAGCAGGGAATGCTCGTAGCGGCTTCATCGTAACCGCGGATTAAGAACCATCGGGAGGACAGCAGCAGAGAGGCAGAGGAATCCCAGTGCGTTCACACGGCCGACGCCACTCGGCGGCGGCGAAGGGAGGGTCCACGCTCATCGGAAGTAAGCAAACGCAGAAGCGCCAGCCCTCCTCCCCCCACTTCCCAGAACGTGCGATCGGGACGGCCGCTGCTCTCCCTCCAGCCCGCCTTCCCCCCGGACAAGCGGTCAGCGAGCCCCCGCTCTCCACGAGCTCGGGCCTCAGTTTCTCTCCCTCTGTCTGTGGTTTGCTTGAACAGCGAGACTCTCTGATTTGAACTCCCCCCTGCGCCTCACCCTGCAGTGAGCCACACGCTCTGCTCCGTGCCTGCTCGAGTCACGGCAAACCACACTCGGGGTGACCCACGCACGCGGGAAGACACGGCTCGATCCGACAGAAAGCGCTTCTCACCCTGGCTGCCAGCCCAGGCTCCGGGGGGACCCCGTTCCGTCTCCGTGTCTCCTGGGTCGTCAGCCTCGGACGGGAGCCGATGGCGTCTCTGAGCGAGACACAACTTCGCACACAGCCACTCACATCTCTGGTCCCCCCTACGTTTTAGAACATACGTATGCGCCACCAACCCTGGGCTCGACGGGTGCTTTCCCCCTGGCTCACGGCAGTTCCGCCAGCATCCTGCCCCCCCTCTGACCTGCCCCCTCTGACCTGCCACTGGGCCACTCTTCCATCCTGAAGGTTCCGGGGCGGAATCTATGGAAACAGAACGTGGAAAGCACATGTGGGATCCCTGTCCGCAGCCACCACGCCTGCAGGACGGGTGAGGCCAGAGCCATCTGGGGAAGGGGGGAAGGAGGTGGCCACCCTGGGCCACCGACCTGGGCTGCGAAGGGGCGTCCCCAGGCCGGGGCGGCGGGGCTCTGCTCCCCACCCCGCCCGTGCCTCCAGCGGCTGCCCCGAGCTTCGCTCCGCCGTCCCTTCGTCCACCTGGACCTTTTCACGCTCTTCCTCCAGAGCACACAGCTCTGTTCCCTGTCACTTTGAGGCCGCTCCTGGCCTGCGACCCTGTGTCATCTTTCCAGATGTGCTCCTCCTGTCGCGCTCCTGGCGAGGCCGCCCTGGACAGACTGCCCCCGTCCGGGTCGTATCCCCTACTGGGTGGAGCCCATGTCGCCGATCCCGGCTGGCTTCCTGGTTTGGACGGACGCCCCGCCCCCCACGCGCACTGCGGACTCCGCGGTGGGCTCTCGCAGGGGTGGCCGCCTGCTCTGACAGCGAGGTGACCGCCGACCGGTTCCTGCTGGAACCGGCCGGGGACCTCTGTCTGTCCCCCGTTCTGCAAGGTCCTGTCCTGGGACGCGTCGGGGGCAGGGGGGCTCCCGCCGTGCACCTCTCTTCGGTCAGACCTCCTGGACGGCCCCTTTCCTGACTCCCGCCCCCCGGCCCGTCTTTCCGCCGCCGCCGTTCCTCAGATGCCGGTCCCGGGAGAGGACGCTGGACTTTCAAGGACGCCTCTCCGTCCGTCGCCCAGCCTTCCGTGCTCTCCTTCCTCCTCCTCCAGCTCTCTGCCTCCTTGTCATTCTGCGATCCGAGTCCCAATTCCCAAGAGTCCCTTCTTGCTTTCGAAGGTGCCCTTTTCTCGCGTCTGGTTTTAATGTCGCAGACACTCTGTCTCTTTTCTCTGAGGGTTTTCATTTTCCTCTTTGGGGAGATTTCCAAATTCCACGTGATTTCCTTTGTCGGCTCCGAGTTCCTGCTCCAGCGGGCCGATGGGTTTGCTTCTCTCATTCAGCTGTAAGCAGCCCCTCGTGCCGACCTTGGGCTCACCCAGGGCATCAGGCGTGAGCCCTGACGTCCTGACTGGTGGCCGAGGACCCGCGGTGCCGTGCTCGGGCAGGGGCCTGCTGCTCCTCGGGCCTGACTCGGTGTCTTTCCTCTATGGCTGTGATTTGCCTGGGGACGGGGGCGGGGGGCGGGTCAGCTCGCAGGCTGGGCGGGAAGCCCTGTCCCCCAGAGCGGATTGTCACCTCCGTGCTCGTTCTCCGTGTCTGAGTGCACCTGGGCGGTCCCACTGCTTCGTACATTCGACTCAGCCCCCAGCCACGGGCCTCCCCCGTCTCCGAGCTCGGGGAGCTGTGATCCCCGACCTTTCCCCCGACCCTGCGGCCAAACCGCCGTGACTCTGGCCCTCTGTTCTGGCCTGCACGCCAGCGGCTCACGTCCGGCTGTTTCTGGCTCCCAAAACGTCGTCGATGCTTTCAACTGCCGTCAGCTGTTCTCTCGCGCCCCGACGGCTCGTTCCTTCCCCAACGTTTCTGCGGGAGAACCTCCAAACCCGCGGAGAAGCCGCGGGAGCTGGACAGCGATCTCGGGGATACCTGCCAGGAACTCCACGCCTGTGCCCGCCGCCACGCCTGCCTGGGGGCGCCTCCGTGCAGCCGCGTCTCCAGCCGTCAGTCCATCTCATCTTCAAAACTGCGTTTCTAACTGAGGACGGGCTGTTCCCCGGGACGTGACCGTTTCCAGTTCTGCCCGGGTCCCGCCACGGTCTCGGTACGTCTCGCGTGTCTGAGGAAGCTGGTTGGGACACCCGTCCTCTCCTGTCTCTCCAGGTCTCAGGGTCCTCCGGGCCCCACTGGCTCCTCTCCCGGGAGGCTGAGGGTCTTCCCTGGCATCCGGTGAGCCGTGGTTGTCTGTCGTCTATAAGCAGAAGACGAGGGTCACACGTGTAGGCGGCTGGCGTGGTCTCCTCCGCCCCCCAGCTCGTGGGTCTGCTTCCCGGTGGGGAAAGGTTCCTGGGGCGCCGTGGGGGCCGGGCTGGGGGCGTGCGAGCCTGGGGAGTGGCTGGACTTCACCAGATCGCGGGCCGGGGGGCGCGACGCAGTCCCCACAGCCAGGTCCCCCACACTGTGCAGCTAAGCGTGGGCCACACGGCTCCGGAGGCAGCGTGAGGCTCCGGAGGCAGCGTGAGGCTCGGAGAGTGTGAGGCTCGGAGGGGTGGAGGACACCGCTCGCTGCGGCTCACCGTCCTCCCTGGCCTCGCCTCCCCGGCCGGATCCTCCCTCAGCTTGTTCGTCCCCAGGCCCGGAGGGCAGGCTTAGGGCCAGCCCACCCCCGGCTGGCAGCTAGGCCGACGCCCCCTTCACACGCACCTGCCGGCCCTCGTGCTCTCACCGGAAGGGGCAAAATCACAGCGTCTGCCGCCCCCCCGGGTTCTGTCTGTGATGGACCCAGGCCGCCCCCTCGCCGCCCCCGCCAAGCACCCACCAATATGACCACCTAGAGAGTTGGAACTCATTTTATAGGGAGACCTCCATTTATTCTCTCGGCTCCCAAGTGTTCTTTCCTGGACACGGTATGGATGGCGTCACGCCTGCTGTGTGTTCGGTAAACGTACCCAACGCCACCCAACGAGCCAGCGTTCTTGCCTAGGTGACAGCGGGGCTTCGCTCCTATAGTGGCGGCCCTCGTCCCACATCACAGATACGAGTCTCGGCTCCAAGTTCCCGCAAGTCCAGACAAGCACTGCCTCTCCCGTGTGCCCGGGTCGCACGCCACCCCGGGCGCCTGGGAGCTCCCGCCCTCCTCGGTGCTCCCTCCAGACCCCGGAGCCGCAAGCGCCCAAACCTTGCGTTTTCCTGAGAGTCTGCGGGAGCTCGGGAGCACGCGTGCGCCACAGGACGACCACCTGCACGTGAGAGACTGACAGGTGGAAACGCCGCGTCCGCGGAGCACGAGCAGCGTCCACACGCCGGCCTGAACTCCGAGTCCAAATGCTTAAATGTTACCACTAGGTGTTGAAAACCTACAAAAAGCATTGAGAGAGGACACAGCCAGTCCCTGTGTGCGGGACGCGGGCTGCCGGCGCAGCCGAGGCCCCCCGGGAGCCCCTGCCTCCCTGCCTCCCTGCCCTCCCCCAGGTAACGCGGTCGGGGTCTGTCTCCTGGGCTGCCGCGTGACCCGAGCTGAGGGTCTGTGCGCCCCGGAGCGCCCGCATTCCTGGGCAGGTTTTGAACTTGATAGAAACAGTTCCCGCGCCCACCGCAGGGGTTCCCTGGGGACATCGGCGGGACTGGGGCGAGAAAGGCGGCAGGGCAGACGTCATTCCCGTCCCCCCGCGCGGGGTTCGAGCCTCCTCCGGGCCTCGGGGAGCCTCGCTGTTTGCAGATGGCTTCTCCTGGCTGCACGCGGCCCCTCTAATTACTGTTCATCACCTTCCATTTCTCCACGCCACGCCAAAGTCAGATGGTGATTCTTCCCCATCTGTTGTCACAATCTGTTCAAACTGTCACATTCCGAGAGCTCTCGGGGAACCGTAGAGCCCAGAAAGGGAGATGAATGGGCCCGGGCCAGACTTCCCAGGGACAGGGCTCTGGTCCGCAATGCTGTACTGGGATTCTCGGTATACACGGTCAAGTTCAGAGAACTCGCCGTTTTCTCTGATGCCCCTTGTGAGTGACAGAGAAGTGACTATCAAGACCCAGGCAGGACTGGATCCTGAACCTCGAAACACCCTCCCCTCTGGTAAATAATGTTTCATGAAGGGGCTTCTCATCCTCAGCCCCTCTTTCAATCACGAATACCTTTTAGCTGCTAGAGAAAAAAATTAAAGTGCACGGATGCCTTGGTTCGCGAGCATAATTTGTTCCGGAAACACGCCTGTCATCCAAGGCTCTCGTCTATCAAAGACAATTTCAAGAACCGTCGGCTCGGCTGTGAGCACGTGACGTGCAGAGTCCCGTACGACCCGCGTCCCAAGACTCCGCTCGTTGGTCAAGTTAAAATTTATCAGAAATGTCTGCTCGTCTCGCGGAACGCTCGCAGAACAAGTCACTCGTGGTCCAAGGTTCTTCTGTAATGGAAACTCGGCAGATTCATTCGCTCCACAACCCCAAAATATCCATGTGAAAGGATTACAATACTCTAATATAAATAAAGAAGATACAAAATATAAAGAAAAGTAAACAAATTAACCTGCACTTCCCTCTGAAAACCTTCGCGGCTGGTGTGGAGACAAGAGGGAGGAGGGTGATTGTGTACAGCGACCTTCTGAACTTCACTCTCACGAGCGGAGTCCCTGCCGTCTACCGGCTCAGGGGGACCTTTCTGGCACGGGGGGGAGGGGGGTGATGGATACGCTCGCACGGGTGTAGACCACAGCACGGTATTAATAAACTCTTGTCACGTACTGTATTTCATGTAACTGCAATAAGGCAGCAGAGGAAAGGGTCTTTGCCCGAGGGCAGGCTGACCCAGAAGGAAGCAAAGCATTCCCAAGCTCACTCTTGGGTGGAAAAGCAAAGGACCGTCCAAAGGTGCTTTGAGGTGACAAAAGATACAGTAGCGCCAGCTGCGGGCATCTGCCAACTTCCTGAAAGATCACCGGTTTCTGCCAAACACCACAGCCTGAGCCTGAGCATCTGAGCACCGGAGACGATCATACACAATCCCGCATAGAGAGAGGGAGGGAGGGAGAGGGAGGGAGGGAGGGAGAGGGAGGGGAGGGAGGGAGGGGGGAGGGAGAGAAGAATCATTGGCTGGGTTGTGATCACGTGACATTCAGCGTCACATACTACTCCTCTGGCAAGACATGGCTTGTGCGTCAAGGTAAAATGTATCAAAATGTATCGGAAATGTCCCCTCTCCTGCCGGACCGACAGGCACAGAAACACGTTACTCGCAGGCCCGGGTTACGCACTTGCTCACACCACACAACTGAGTCCGAAGGGGGAAAATGAAAACATTTCAGGAGCGATGGGGGACAGCCGAGCCGCTCCTGTGTGCGGAAGGCGCTCTCGTCTCTCGCCGTGGAAAGCGGTCTGCGGAGCCGCCTGTGGATGTGCTGAAGGTCGGGGTGCCCCTGGGCCAGGACGGCGGAGTCCCGCTGGGCAGGGCAGGCCGGGCAGAGCCCCGGTGACCGTTGTCACGGAAGTAGCTGCAGAGGTTGCTCAGGGAACGAATCCAGTTCAGACGGGAGCAGCCCTCCCTGTAAATGTGTTTTCCGGGGGACAAGTGGGGGGGCTTCCTCATGGCTCGGGGACCTGTCCCAGCGCCCGCAGCCGACCCCGCAGCCCTGCCCCGACTAGCTCTGCAGGTGACGAGGGTCCCCAGATGCCACCACCTGCAGCGTTGATCCCTGGGTAAAGGTCACTTTGTGGTGGCGTGCTGGTCCCGATTTGGGGCAGAAAGTAGACCCATCCCGTGGCCTGTAAAACGCACGCTTTCTGGGCGAACTTGCTCAGATGCTTTGCACGCTTAATTTCACTGGGTCCTTACCAACTCTCGCGCCCCTGTGACTGTGAGTGCAGCTGGCCCGAGTGGGAAGTGTGCCCCCTCTCTTCCTGTCCCAACCCTGTTTCTATACCCAAAGGTGGTGCTGTCCCTGAGACTAGCCAGTGGGTGGTGACCCTCGGGACCACGGGCCCTGCCACCCTTCGGAGGGTTTGCTGCTTTCCCGCCCCTCCGGACGCCCTGCACCGGGATGTTCCTCCTCCTCCCCCCTCCCCCCTCCCCTCTGCGCAGACGGAGGCCCGGCACACGACCACAGCCTGCGGGGGCTATTCCGCTAGGGCCGGGGGCAGCCCTCGGCCTCTCTGGGGGTCCCGGATTCGAGGTGCCGTGTTTAGGGCAGCCGGGAAGGCCTCCTCCACCATGCTGTCCTCGGGGCTCGGGCTTCGATGCTAACAGCACCAGCAACTCCAAGCGCATCTGTGCTGGGAGCTTACCCCACTCTGTGCGGAGGGAGGTGTCCGAGGGTCTGAGAAGGATCTGGGATGATGGGTGCTCCAGGGACACCAGGAGAGGGACAGGCTGGACCCCTCTCCCTTTGGCACCTGAGTCTCTCTCCCCTCCCACGAGCCCATGCGGCTGAGGAAAACCACCTGTGCCCCGCGGACGACTTCGCCTCTGCCGTGAGCTCATCCCAGGGCCTTCTCGGGACCAGGTCACCTACAAGGGTCCTTTCGGGAACAGAAGAGAGGCCAGAGTGAGGAAACGAAGGAGAAGACCCCGCGGAGAAAGACCACGGAAGACCGCCGTCGGCCGTGCGGCTGGGAGGACCCCCCGCGGGACCTGTCCCCAGGAGCCCTGGAATTGGGAAGCTCAGCCTCGGGGACCCCGCCTTGCTCGGGAATTCTGCCCCCGGGAGGTCCCTACTGAAACGCCTGCCTGTTAGCTGCGGCCTAGTCTCAGATGTTTCCAGCCGGTCTGTGGACACGTGCGTGTCTGTGCGTCCCAGCACCTGCGAGGCCAAGGTAGGCCAGCAGCCCATCCCCGGACCCGACGGGTGGGGGCCGTGCCCTGCCGCAGGGCCGCCCCGTGGAGCCGCGGTCCCCTGGGGCGTTTACAGGTGCCCGCTCGGCACTCCAGCCTGCGCATTTGCAGACACTCGGAAACGGTTCCCGCCCACCTGGTGGGCTGGGAGGTTTCCAGGTCCTCGCTCTGACGACTGAAGCTGCGCTACATGTTCTCACGCGAGTCTCTGGCGGCGGGGGCGGGGGGGGGGGGGGCACGTGGTTTCATTTGTCCCGGTTAACAGGCTGGGCGCGCCCTTCCCTCCGGGGGAAGCCGCCAGAGGGCCCGACCGCTCAGGCTCACGGCCGCACTCGGCTCCCGCCGCTGGGCCCCGGCCAGTGCGTGGGCCGTTGGCTGCCCCAGGTCCACCCGTGCTGGGGCTGACGCCCGAGGGGATGCCCCTGTCACTTCCCGAACGTGCGTGGTGACAGAAGATTTCCCGGTTCTGGTGGGGGAAACATACCAGCCGGGAGACCCTGCCGACGGGTGGAGCCGCGTCTCAGACCCAGATTGACTGGGAGTCCCGCGTGCGGGCTGATCCCCCTCCGGGGCGCGCCCGAGGTGCTCCGTCCCGCAGCTGGCTCTGCCTGCACCCCCCTCCCTTACTCGCTGGAGGGGCTCTGCGAGGCCTTCGGCGCTCGCTCAGCGGGATTCTGTTGGGGGGACCCTGGGCGCAGACTCCTTGGGTGTCTGTTGTTTCAAGCAGGAAGTGCGGGCTGCGGGACTCCAACGAGGGGCTGCCGTCGGCTGCGTTGCCCGTGTTTTCATGTTCTTCCTTTTCCAACCCGAACAGGATCGAGATTTGGCCTGACGTAGGGGCCAAATAACCCGGACCTGGGACCCTCCCCGCCCACCCCACACTCAGGGAAGACACCGACCTCTTCCTACTCGCTGGCTCCTCACTTCCTTACCTGCCGGAAGCACCCAACTCTGCGTTTGTGCAGCAGGCAGAGAGGCTCTGATTCAGAGAAGAGAGGGTTCCCACAACCCTTTGGTCTAAACTAGTCACAGCAATAATGTCCCTTTCCTTTGCCACCAGTTTCAAGGGTTGACTGTGACCCAGCAAGGCAAAAAAAAAAAAAAAAAAAAAATCAGCTGCGGACTCCAACTTTACTCCTTCCTTCCAGTGTGGGATGTTGGTGTCATGCCTGGAGCTCTGGCAGCTATTTTGTAACTAGGAGGCGGCCAGTATGAGGGTTAAAGGTTCTCGTGCTGCGAATGGAGACAGGCCAGGACGTGCCCAAGTGTGCAGTGTCGTTCAGCTCTGGCCTCGGCTCTGTTTCTTCTGTGACACCATTAAGTGTCATCACTGTTAGAGCTCCTCGGAGATGGGTTTTCTCATATTTGTGGCCCAAACTTCTTGTTCAGAGGTAGCTTTACAAAATCTCAGCCTGAGTGTGTGTTACTTCACACACACATATTCATTCCTGTCCAACCAGGCTGAACTGATGTGCTTTTCATCCCTCGTCCTGTAAACATCGTTTGTCGGCAGACAGGGCAGGTGCAGGGGAGCTGGAGGGTGTCACCTCCAGGTGGGCAAGGATGTGGGAATCTGCCTGCTAGTCCTGTGGATTGTGGAGGCCGAGTGCAGTTAGGATGCGTTAGGACACAACCAGGCAGCTGTGTCCTGGGGCGGGTGGGGCTTTGGTAGGATCACCTCTTCCTGGGGTCCCCCACAGCTCCCCAGACGGGTTCTATGGTCCATGGGACTCCTGAGGCTCCATGGAGGAGGCCATGAGATGTGACCGCTTCTCTGGGGACACCTGCGTGGGTCGTGTGTATGGGACAAGCTGGATCCCGAGGGGACCCAGCAGAGGGACCACACGGAGAGACAGACTGAGAGAGACGGGGCCTGGCCTGTGTGCAGCAGGTCATTCAGAGGCCACTTCCAGCCTCTACTGCCCCTGTCTTGGCCGTGGCGCCGAGGGGCCCTGGGCTGGGTCACCCCTGGTGACCGGGGACATTGTGTCGTGTCTCAGGGGGCTGCTGGGGCCGCTGCACAGAGAATCATCTCGGGCTGTTGAGGGTCCAGGTGCTGGTGGGGCAAAGAGAGCAGACCCGTCGCCCGGCCCTCCACCCTCAGCCTGCCCTCGAGGCATCTAGAAGCTTCCCTGGGGACAGCAGGACCGGCGAGAGAGCCAGAGGGATGGACGCCGCCAAGGACAGCCGAGCTCAAATCCCTGCACCGGGCTTTGCCGGGTCACCCACCACCGCATCCAAACCACCGGAACGCCCGGACGGAAGCCGCAGCGTGTGTTGTTTTCGCACGATTCCGTCTGCGGCGAGCGGGTCCCCGCGGATTTGCTCAGGGCCCCGGCAGGCTGGCTGGGATGTCAGGGGCTCCGCACGTGTCGGGAGGTCCCCAGACCCTCCCCCCAAGGGGTCTCTAATTCCAAGCTGCCCCACGCAGCTGGGGTCTCTGGCCGGGTCCCCGGGCCCCCTCCCATCTGGGGAGGCCAGCGTAGAGACCCGCGCGAGTGACGCGCCTGCTGAGGCGGAATCGTGGCACGCCTGGCCCACCGCAGGCGGGTCTGGGATGGACGGGATGGGGGGGTCCACTTCCTGTCACCGCCAGCTTGGCGGACACAGGCTCACAGGTGGCTTCAGTCCTCAGAGCACTGGAGACACATTCTCCTGGGCCTGAGGTTTGGACTTTGCACCCACACCCCCAAAATCTGCACACGGGATGGTTGTTTCATAGCCTTTTTAAAACTTAACACACTTGGGGCGCCTGGGTGGCTCAGAGGTTAAGCGTCCGACTTCGGCTCGGGTCATGGTATCACCGTTCGTGAGTTCGAGCCCTGTGTCAGGCCCTGTGCTGACAGCTCGGAGCCTGGAGCTGCTTCGGATTCTGTGTCTCCCTCTCTCTCTGCCCCTCCCCTGCTCACGCTCTGTCTCTGTCTCTCAAAAATAAAAAAAAACACGTTAAAAATTTTTTTTTAAACTTAAAATGTTTTAGTGAGAATTCCATACATTTACGGTATTCGCACGGTGACGTGAGGCACACGTACCAGCGATGTGATGGCGGGAGCCAAGTTCTAGACCCACTTTCTCCCCACTCGGTGACGGCCCGTGCATGGTCACGGCACCTGAGGTCACACACACGCCGTCCAGGGCGGTCAGCGGGTCACCGTGCCGGGCGCCAGGCCTCTGCCCAGGTCGCCGCCGCCACGGGCCTTCCCGGCCGGCGTGAGCGTTTGCGGGTGGCAGGACCCCGGACGTGTTGACGCGTCTCGGGAGAGCCGCCCGGAGCCCTGACACTGCGGACGCCGTGACTGTTAGCCACGACTCACGCCACAGCCCGCCAGTGTCCGTGGGCACGCGCTCTGGCCACACGCACAGCGGAGATTACCTGAGCACCGGGTCCGGCGGTCCCGGGCACGTGAGGGGACACAGCCTCTTCCATTTCTCTGCTTGTTTCCCGGACACCAGGAGAAGGGAGGACAGGAGTGGCAGGGACCCCGCTGAGGGCGGAGCGGAGCCCACCGCCACGGGGAAGAACCGTCTCGTCACCCATGCCGGCCGTTCCTCCAGGAAGGACATTCTGGGACAACAAGGCGGAAGTTCCCCTCGTGGGCTCTCCCCTGAGACACACCGCCGGCGACGCAGGACCCGAATCCAGAAGGTCCCGGGGGGAAATTCTCCCGTTCCCGTCCCAACCTGGGCGAGAGCTGCCCTGGCTCCGGCCGCCCAGTGCAGCCTCCCAGGCGCTCAGGGGCTCGGCCGCACCTGCGGCAGGCCTGGGCACCCCTTCTTCCTCCCTGGGAGGGGCGCCCCGGGGTCCCTCCCTGCAGGTGCACCGGGTCTCCCTGCGAGAGCTCGGCCTCGTCTCTTCCTTCCAACTGCAGCACCCTGTAACCGGGCAAGGGGGTCCTGGAGGAAGATGTGGGACAGAGGCCCCTGGTGTGGGCAGGGGGGCGCAGAGGCGGGCGGGCGGGCCCCCACCCTCCCCAGGCAGGGCCCGCCTCCTCACTCAGGCCTGTCGGCTGCTCAGGTCCCCTGTGAGTCAGACCCCCTCTGCATGGCCCCCGGCTTCCTCAGGACAGCTGGGGGAGGCGTCTGCCGGGGACGCTGTGACAGTCTTATGGGACACAACCGCACACGTGTACCGCCCCTGCCGTGTTCCCGCGGAGATCAGGAGCCGGGCCTCCGGGGGCCCCCTGGGGTCTGTCGGCCACAAGGCCGTAGCCTAGGCTCTACTTTTCAGAAGCCAGACAAGGGGAGCACGGCGGAGAGCGAGCGCGACCGCACAGACGCTGCGGAGCCCTGCGATCGCCGGGCGGGGGCCCCGACTGCACCCCCCCCCACTCGCGTCTCTCGCCAGTGGAAAGTGAGCGGGTCCGGCGAGTGTCGGCCTGTCCAGAGGGTTAAGCAGCCCATGTGACCCTCCCGTGCTCTCTGTCTCCACCTGCCGAGTGGCTTGGAGCACCAGCAGGGGAGGGGTCTCGGGTCGTAACCTCCTGCTTGGAGAAGACCTCCGGACACGCTGCGTCCTCCCTCGTGTCCTCCTTCGAGGGTCAGCTGTGTTTGTGACCGTTTAATGTGACGATCATCCCACAGCCACAGGAAACTCAACAATGTTTCCCTTTTGATATGAAAATGGGGGTCAGTGTGAACGTGCCCAAGAGAAATAACGGCGCCCCCAAATTAAAACGATTTCTAAGTGTTGTCACCCATCAGTTTCCCGAATTGCACATATTGTGAGAACCAGCTAAAAATCATTAAAATAAAAGTTTTCGAGGAAAACGTTAAACTGCTCCTCTTCCCACCTAACGCGGGGCCGGTGGCGTTTCCCCCTCTGGGGCTGCAATCTCGGGGCTGCCTCCGCATCCCCGGCGACGGGAGGGCATTTTGCCACGTGATACCAGGGCCCCGCCAGTCCCTCGGTGCCCTGCGGTCCAGTGTGCCCTCGGGCTGCCGCAGTGCAGGCCGTGCTGGCCGCTGGAGTGTCCCCATCACAGGCGGCCGCAGCGGGCCTCTGCCTGCACTTGCTTCCCGTCGGTCCCTGGGGTGACGTCCCGGCCCCACATTATGGGGTCAACGCCGCGAACGACCCCCGGGGCTCTGGACGACGGGCTCGCCGGCTGCCCTGCCAACCGCCGTCCGGCGTGGGGACCCGGTGCAGGGGGAGGGTCGAGCGCCCCAGCGGGAGAAGGAGCCCGAGGCGGTCAGACGGGCGCCCCCGGGACACTCGGACGCCGCGAAAGAGCAGCGGTGTGGACCCCCGCTCCGCGGAACCGTGTCCGTGAGCCCGGCGAGCTGCTTGCGCGGGCCCGGGTGTTTCGGGGCCTCCGACGGGCCTCCGACGCCTGCCTGCCGCGGAGCCGGGAGCAGAGCAGAGCGTGTGACCCGCAGCCAGGGCCGCCCAGGAGCCCAGGAACGGCGGTTCGGGTCTTGCAGGGCACTATTTTATGATCGCGTGACACCCGCGCTGACGCGTCACCACCGAGCTTCCCCTTGACGGAGAGATCCTGCCGCCGGAGCCTCGCCTCGGAGCCCGCCGGCCTGCTCCACGGGGACACCGAGCGTCCTGGCCCACGGGGATTTGCTGGTCCTCGTGGTCAGCAGCCCGGCAAGGGGTCGGAGGCCCCTCCTCCCGCCGCTCAGCCGGCGGGCCACGTCCACACAGCCCCGAGTCTACCGTTTCTCTCCAATCCACCCCTGGATCTATTTGTCCATTTCTGAGGTCAGGAAACCACCGCTTCTCCCCGGCCAGCCAGGGCGACGCTCCGCTGGTCCTCACGCCGCTCACGCTGGGGCCAGAGAGACAGGTGACACCTGACAGCTGCTGCTCTGAGCGCCCGACTGCCTGCGGTCGCTAGGAAGCCAGCATCACATGCACCCTTAAATTGTATTTAATTAAAATCGAAACCTCAGCTCCTTGGCCCCACTAGCCACACCTCAAGGGCTCGTAGCTTGATGCGGCTGGTGGCTACCGTGCTGGACATCATCGATGTGGACCTCTCCCCCACGCTGGACGGCACCGGCCTCTCCAGGCCACCCTCCGCCGGTGCTCCCCATACCCACAGCCGTCACTCCTTCTTAGCGCTCTGATCCTTAGTGCCCAGGATCCCTTCCCACCCCAGGGCCTTTGCACATGCTCTGCCCTAGCTGGCTAATTCCTCACCTCCCCTTAGAGCTTAGTTTGGGTGTCACTGCCTCTGAGGTTCCCCTGCCTTCCCGGCAGGCCAATCACACGGCTCTCTGCTTCTCCAAAGCACTCAACGCTGTTGTAACTTAGATCGTAAATCAGACCACTCACCACCTGGTGACTCACCCCCCCCCCCCCAGGAACGGGAGCTCCTAGACGACCCCCAGAACCAGTGCAGTGCCTGGCACATAGTAGGAGATGAATAAATATTCGTTAAATAAATGAACCAGTTAACAGGCTGACTCCAACGTGACTATTTGAGGGGGGTTAATGGCTGGCAAAGGGGACGTCACGAGGCTGCGGCCCAGCTCTAATGAAATGTGCTGTTATTCCCAGGGGCCGCAGTCAGAGGGGCCCGGTGACAGGAAGTGCATTCAGTGGGCCGTGCACCCTCGTGGGTCAGGGGCCCCGCACTGCGGTGCGTCCAGGGGAGAGAACGAGATGAGGGCATGGTTTCTGTGTGGACACTGCCTCACACACACAATGCTAAGTGTGTGCCGGCTTCTAGAGCCCAGATAAAACCGAACCCATAGGCTTCTGGAAGAGAAGACAGAACATCTTCACGACTCAGGTGCAGACAGAGACTTGTCAGGACACACCATGCAAAACCAGGAAGAAAATATGGGTGAATCGGCCTCCACCAGATGCGAAGCCACCGTTCACCGAGGGACATCAGTAGGGAAAGGACAGGCGAGTCCCGCGTGGGGAGAAAAGCGTGGAGAACACAGCAGCGGTGTTCTGTGGGGTCGCCGGAACGCTGGGGTCCCAGGCGTATGCTGGAGTGTCGCCACGGGCAGGTGCGTCTGGTCACACTTCTGTCAGCCGCTCGACGCACAGCCTCCTCTCGTGTGTTTCTGTTTCCGGCCCCTGATTTAGAGACGGCTGACTGGTGAGCGGTGAGCTCAGGGCCCACGGCGCGCAGGCCCAAAGGCAGATGTCTGAAACACGTGTTTCCCCATGAGACGCTCACAGCCCTCTGGGGCTCAGGGACACAGGACAGCAGTGCTGGCACAGTCCTTGGATTCCAGAGAATCATCAGCAGAAAGCACAAAATCTCACACGCGCGCACACACACATGGCACTAAGTAGACCACGAAAAGGGCGCTTTGGGTATGAACCGTGTGTCAAGCGAGCATTTTCCCTGCTCCGTGCATGTGCACAAGCGACTGTGAGGATACCCCGCGGTTGCCCGGGGTTCCGGAGTTCTTACAGTGAGCAGGGGAACTCTCGACGTGGGGCCCACAGCGAGCATCCCCGGGTCTGACGAAGGCCTGCCTTCAAAAATAGCTAAAGAACCTCTGCTTACAGGTCACTGTCAGTCGGGGGCTCCCAGACACGAGGGGGGAGCTCCCAGGCGCGAGGAGGGTTCTGAGGGGGAGCTCCCAGGCGCGAGGGGGGTTCTGAGGGGGGCTCCCAGGCGCGAGGGGGGCTCTGGGGGGGCTCCCAGGCGCGAGGGGGGTTCTGAGGGGGGCTCCCAGGCGCGAGGGGGGTTCTGAGGGGGGGCTCCCAGGCGCGAGGGGGGCTCTGGGGGGGCTCCAAGGCGCAAGGGGGGTTCTGAGGGGGGCTCCCAGGCTCGTGAGGGGTTCTGAGGGGGGCTCCCAGGCGCGAGGGGGGTTCTGAGGGGGGCTCCCAGGCGCGAGGGGGGTTCTGAGGGGGAGCTTCCAGGCGCGAGGCGGGGTTCTGAGGTGGGGGGGCTCCGAGGCCCGGGGCTCTCCGAGGTGGGGGCCTCCAAGAAGGAGTGAGGGCCCCGAGGGCAGCGGGCTCTGACGGGGGGGCCTCCGAGAGTTAGGGGGGTTCCAAGGCCCGGGGCTCTCCGAGACGGGGGGAGGCCTCCGAGGGTGGAGGGGAGCATGGAGACGGGGCGGGGGGGCTCTTCAAGGTGGGGGAACTTCAAGGCCGGGGGCTCCCCGAGGTGGGGGGTCTCTGAGACAGGGGGTAGACCGGGGGGGGGTGAGCTCTGAGGCCCGGGGCTCTCCGAGGCAGGGGCTTGGAGACGTGGGGGTCTGTTCGAGGCGGGGGATCTCTGAGGTGTGGGGCTCCGAGCTGGGGGAGCCGCGAGGCGGAGAGGCTCCGAGGGGTGAGGGCTCTGCGGCGGGGGGCTTCTCTGAGGTGGGGGGGGCTCTGAGACAGGGGGCCTCCAAGGCCAGGGGCTCGCTGAAGCGGGGGGGCTCCAAGGTGGTGGGGGGAGCAGCTCCGAAGTGGGGGGCCTCTCCGACGTGGGCGACGCGTCGGAGGCGGGGAGAGGCTCCGAAGTGGGGAGGGCCTCGAGGCAGAGAGACTCTCGGAGGTGGGGGGGGGGCCTCTCGGAGGCGGGGAGGGGCTCTGAGGCTGGGGTTTCTTCGAGGCAGGGGCTCCAAGACGTGGAAGGGAGCTCCGAGACGGGGAGCTCTCTGAGGTGGGGAGGGGGCTCCGAGGTGTGAGGCCTCCGATAGGTAGAGGGCGTCTCCGAGCCAACGGGGGGAGGCGGGGGGGGGGGGTTCCAAGGCCGGGGGCTCTCTAAGGCGGGGGTGCGGGCTCTGAGGCGGGGGAATTTCAAGGCCGGGGGCTCTCCGAGGTTGGGGGCTCCGAGGCGGGAGTGCTCTCTGAGGTGGGAGGCTCAGAGAACTGGGGTGCTCTCCGAGGTGGGTGGGGGGCTCCGAGGCCAGGGACTCTTCGATGTGGGGCTCTCCAAGTCAGGGGGGAAGGTTTGGAGACAGGGGGGGGCCTGAGACAGGGGTGTGTATCTCTGAGGCAGGGGGCTCTCCGGGGGGGGGGGGGTTGTCTCCAAGGCCGGGCTCTCTGAGGCGTGGGTGAGGGGCCTCCCAGACGGGTGGGGGTTCTCTGAGATGGGGGTAGGGGGCCGAGAGTTGTGGGGGCTCAGAGATAAGGGGGGAAGGGGTCTGAGGTGGGGGGTGCTACAAGGCGGGAGGCTCTCTGAGGTGGGAGGGGGCTGAGGCTCAGGGGGCTCCGAGATGGGGGGGCTCCGAGGTGGGGTCAGCTCCGAGGTGGGGGGAGACTCTGAGGCTGGGAACTCTTCGAGGCGGGGGGCCCCAAGGCCGGGGGGACCCCAAGGCCAGGGGCTCTCCAAGGCTGGGGGGTGGGCGCTCCGAGGTAGGAGGGGCTCAGAGGCATGGGAACTTCAAGGCCGGGGGCTCTCTGAGAGGGGGGGTGTCTCCGAGGCTGGGCTGTCTGAGGTGTGGGCGAGGGGCCTCCCAGACAGGTGGGGGGGCCTCTGAGACAGGGGTAGGGGGCCGAGAGGTGTGGGGGCTCAGAGATGAGGGGGGAAGGGCTCCGAGGCAGGGGGCTCCAAGGCCTGGGGCTCTCTGAGGCGGGGGGCTCTGAGACATGGGGGGGCTCTGAGGCGGGGGGGCGGCTCTGAAGTGGGGGGCTCCGAGACACAGTGGGGTTCCAAGACATGGAGGGGGCTCCAAGCCCAGGGGGTGGATGCTCTGAGGCCAGGGGCTCTCCAAGGCTGGGGGGTGGACACTCCGAGTGGGGGGCACTCCAAGGTGGGGGGCTCCAAGACAGGGAAGAGGCTGGAGGCGGGGGTGGCTTTCTGAAGCGGGGGCTCCGAGGCTGGGGGGGTTGGTCTGTGACCCCCAGGCAGGATGTCTGCTGTTTCATCCGCTGTCCGCTCTGCCTCCTAAGGTCCCTCGGTGTCCGCTGACTTGAGAGGCGGTCTGGTGTCCTGCCCTGGCTCAGGAAGTCAGACTGATTCTGGAACGTCTGAGGATGAAGTTGCTTCTCTGGTCCCTTCTGACCCCGAGTCCAGGATGTGGGCATCTGTCTGCAACTGGGTTTTGTCCGTAAATGTGTCAGCAGAGGGAACCGGCTTCCCAAGGCGCGCTGACCCCCTGACGCGGAGCCGGGCCGTTTGGGTGGACCCCGTGCACTCGCCTTCCTCTGAGCTCCCCCTGCAGGCTCTGGATGCAGCCGGAAGCCAGTGCCTTTCCTGGGAGACGCCCAGGGTCTCGGGACCTGGAGACAGACTCAGGGCCCTGTTGTGCACACACCTGCCAGTCTGGCCCTGTCGGGGCTCTGGAAATAGCAACCCGCCGCACCGTGCACGTCTTACCTTTGCTGTTTTTCTCCTCGTCTGCCCTTGTCTGTCGCTCTCTGTGTTTGTGAACTGTCCCGCCACCGTGAGGAGTCAGGACGCGCAGGGTAACCATCTGCCGGGGGCTCGGGACCGCATCCCACCGCTCGCTAGACCGTCTGGCGCAGGGGTGCCCGGTGCGTCTGTGGTGTGTGTGTGGGGGGCTGCCCAGGCCAGCTGTCCCACTTGCAAAGTTTTCTCGAAACCCTTAGTATCTCTGCGTTCCTCTTCTCACCCTGAGCCAGGCTCAGGTCCTTAGAAGAGACAGTCTCCCTGCCCCCCCTGCCTGGGTGGGAAGTCACCTGCACTCCCCGTGCCATTTCAGGGGCGTCACACTGTTCCCGAGTCTACGTTTCTCACCTGGAACCCAGTGCAGCCAGTCCTGAGGCCCTTCGACACCAGGGAATGGCTGGACCCTCCCACTGAGAGGCGGTAGGAGGTTCTGGGCGCCTGACAGGGGGGCCTGGGGTCAGGGGGCCGGCTGGGGCAGAGCTGCCCTAGGGGGCACGCGGGCGCTGAGGCTGGGCAGCCACCCACGCTGTCAGGGGACCACCCTGGACTAAGGAGCTCCGGCTCAAGCTCGGCCCCCACGCACGCACACTTCCATTTCTCCCGCTATAAAATGCCCTCGACTCCAGAACCAGCGTTACGACCGGGAGCGTACGTGTGGCCTGTAAAATTCCCTGGCAAACTGGGAATGCTGTGAGGCCAGGCCGGAGTTTCCAGGTCCTTCTCCGCAGTGAGGAGTGGGTCTCGAGAGCGTCCCGGCCAGCCTGTGACCGATCCCCCTGCGGTTATTGAAGCCCTCCTCGCCCCTGCAGGACTCGGGGGGTGCGCAGTGAGGTCAGCAGGTGCCTGACCTCTGCGGGGCCAGAACGCCGGGCGCAGGACAGCACACCCGCCCCAGCCTCCGCTCGCCACTGCGGCTGCATCCGCAGCCACACCCCTGCCCAGGGCTGGGGTGTGGATCGGGGGCCCTGCCCCTGGACTGCTCTCCCTTTGGTCCCAAGTGTGAATCCATCTGTCCTTCCGGGACCACGTCCCCCGGAAAGCGGCCCCCAGACACCTCTGTGTCCTCGCGCGGGCCGGCTCACGTTCTGCACCTAGCCTGCAGACTGCTTCCCCGGGTGTCTTTTGTGTTGTTTTAATTAGCAATGACTGAGTGCGTCTCACACGCCAAACTCTGAACTAAACCCTTAACCTCCCATGACCTCCACTCAGGCGTCAGGCTCTGCACCTTAGAGATGGGGAAACTGAGGCCGGGGGGGGGCAAGGAATTTGCCCCAGCCTCGGTCTTCTCAGTCAAGACTCCTACCCAAGTCAGGTGGAGAGGGGAGAAGGAAACGAGAGGGGCTGCCCTGCAACAGGGGTGGGGGCTCTGGGGCGGCGCTCGGCCCCCAGGGGGACGCCCGTGGCCACGCCCGGAGGAGCAAGACTCGAGAGAGTGAAGCAGAAACAACGTTAAGAGTTTGAAGACGTCCTTGGCAGGTGCAGGGACCGACCCCCTTCACGGAGTGAAATTTTCAGTACCGTAAAGATGTCGGTTCTCCAACACCTGTAAAGTCAGCGTGGATCCAACAGCACCTCACCGCCCGCGAGCGTGCAGTGCCGCCAAGCCGAGGCTAGAATTCTCGGGAGCAGAGCACCTTGACCTCCTGACGGAAGAACCTGTTGGACCGGACGGCGGGATTTGCGAGAACAGCTCGGGGACTAAGCCCGTGACATATGGGCTCAGGGCTTGGAAGAGACGGAAGAAGGGCTGAGCGAGGCCACATGGTCTCCGGGCAGGGGGTCGCAGAGCAGCGGGGGCTCCCCAGCGAGCGGCGGGATCAAGCCCCAGCCGCGGTCCCCGCTTCACGTGTCGCCAGGGGGCGGGCGTCCGCCTGTAAGGGGCCAGACGGGAGCTCACAGGGGTCGTGCAGGCGACCTCGGGTCGGCAAGGACTTCCCAAACCGCACGGAAGCAGCAGCAAACCCCAGAGAAGGTACTGAGAATCTTGACTACACTGAAATAGAAACTTCCGTTCCTCAGGAGACACGGGCGACATGAGGGGATGGAGATTGCAGATGGTGCTGAGGGGGGGGTGAGAAGTCGTCGCCACATGGACCCGAGCAGCCCGAGCGGTAGCCAGGAGCCGGGACGCGCTGGAGCAGGGGGCGCGGGAAGCGACGGGCCCCGGGCGCTGGCCGCGTGCAGCCCCCTGAACTGGAGAAGTTTCCGCGGGGTCGATTTACAGTAAGCCGTGCAGCCACAGGTCCTCGGTTCTCCCAACTTCTCTGGATGTGCACCTGATTCCCCGAGAGAAAGCTGTGAAAATACGAACACAGCTGACCCTTGAGCAACGCCAAGGGTTGGGGAACCGACCCCCCCGCAACGTGGTCAAAATTCTGAGTATAACTTTTGACTTCCTGAAAGTTCAACTACCAATAGCCAGAAGCCTTACTGATTAACGTTAGTCGGTTAACACATGGTTTGTACAGGTGTACCTACTGTGTTCTTACAATAAAAGTGAATGGAAAAAAATGGTATTAAGAAAATCAATTAATACATTTATAGTACTGTCCTGTACTTATAAAAAAAAAAAAAACTCTGTACAGAAGGGGGCCCATGCAATCTAAACCCGTATTTTCAAGGGTCAGCCCTTTGATACCTAACTTTTAAAACTCCCGCAACCATGGCTGAAGTGGCTTACTGTTTTTAAATAGATGGTAAAGGTATGGGACCTGTTTTTTTATTTTATTTTTTAAATGTTTATTTTTGAGAGAGAGAGAGAGACAGAGTGCGAGTGGGGGGAGGGGCAGAGAGAGAGGGAGACACAGAATCCGAAGCAGGCTCCAGGCTCTGAGCTGTCAGCACAGAGCCCGATGGGGGGCTTGAACTCACCAACCGTGAGATCATGACCTGAGCTGAAGATGGGTGCCCAACCGACTGAGCCCCCCAGGGGCCCCAAGTGCTGTCTTCTTAAAAGCCGAAAAGGGTCTTCCCCACCTGTAACGCTTCCCTGCGGGACGCTCTGGAAAGGCAGGGGCCGCCGCTCTGTGCGATCCCAGCTCAGCGCCGTGCCGGTGAAGCACCCGCAGGTCAACACCTCTTGCCCCGTTTATGCCCGTCTGCCTGGTGTTCACAGGACTTTGCAGAAACAAAGAGCAGCTTCTGAAGTTAAACACGCCTGCTCATGACGGCTCCACCTCGCTCCCTGCAAGCCCGCCGCGAGGGAGACGCCTACGCGTCCCAGAGCGACAGCTCTCGGCAAGAAACGGCGACCAGGGGACAGTCATCGGTCCGGGGCGCTCTGTGCCTGACTCTTCCAATCGGGCGGCCCGTGGTCTGTGGACGGGGGGATCAAAGGGAACAAAAAGTCGCACCCCTCACTGGAAAATCCGTGTTTTGCTGAAGGACACTGTGGCTGAGCCCGGGCGAGGCTCGCCAGCAGCCGCCAAGAGCCGGCTGTGAGCTGGGTGTGGCCAGGTCAGCGTCTCCGCACGGACGCCCTGTTCCAGGTCCTGTTCCGAGCAGCCCGGAGGGCCTTACCCCCAAAGCTGGGGTGAAGTTCTAGGAACAAAGTGTTCAATGAAGCACCCCTCAGTGATTAACAGGGAGAAACGTCTTACTCCGCCCCAATGTCCAAAAGGACGTCGTCGGGCTCAGGATACTTGGGTGACATTTCCGTCATCTCCAGAGCCCAGAGAAGCAAGCTCAACGGTCAAAGTCAAAATGTACTTGGCCCTGAGTTCAAATTATTTTTTTAGGTGTTGGACAAGGCATGAGAAATAATTAACATTTCTTCGTCTTTTAAGGGACATACGCTCCCGAGAGAGGCACGGCCCACGACGAGAATTCGTTAGGTGGGGAAGTGGCCCTTGGTGCCCCCTTGCTAGGGAAGGATTTGAAGATACAGTGTTTCTCAGACCATAACCTGAAATCGATGTCCATCTACGCTAATGTAGAACACAGAGAAACAGGTGCAAACACTTTTCAATATTTTTGAGAGAGAGAGAGAGCGAGCAAGCAGGGGAGGGGCAGAGAGAGAGAGAGAGGGAGGGAGAGAGGGAGGGAGGGAGGGAGGGAGACACAGAATCCGAAGAAGGCTCCAGGCCCTGAGCTGTCAGCACAAAGCCCCCTGTGGGGCTTGAACTCACAAACCATGAGATCATGACCTGAGTTGAAGTTGGACGCTTAACGGACTGAGCCCCGCAGGCGCCCCCGGTGCACACGCTTCTCAAAGGCGCACAGCAGTAAGTGCCGGTGAGCACACAGAGCGCCCTGAGCCTTCACCCGCGAGGGAACAGAGCAGGGTACGGACGCTTTGGAAAACAATTTGGCAGTTCCTCTGAAAAGTTAAACATAAACTTGCCATCCGACCCAGGAATTTCACTGCCGGGAACTCACCCCAGAGATATAAAAAAAAAATCCGTCCACTTGAAGTTGTACGTGACCGTTCCCTACTCACAACAGCCGAGCGGCGGAAAAGACCCAAGTGCCCAACCACTGATGAGGAGAGGAACCTCGTGTGTCCATACCGTGGAACACTACTCCACGTTTAAAAGGAACAGACCCTACAACTCGGATAAACCTGAAAAAAGTTATGCTATGTGGGAGAGGCCGGGACCAGAGGGCTGGGTACTGCATGACTGCCGTGCGGGGAAGGCCGTCTGAGGACAAGTGCGGCGGGCAAGTCCACCACGGAAAAGCGAGGCCATGTTTGGCGTAGCCCTCCCGGTGCACGCCGGACACAGCCAATCCGGGCAGGACAGAGGGCACGCCCCGGACAGAATTTTGCCGGGAAGTGGAAGGGGCTCAGTTCTCCAACCCGTAAGGACAGGAACTGGGAAGTAAAATGCTGGCGGGCCCGACGTGTCGTGCACACACGGGTCACCAGGGGCTTGGCCGACACCGCAGGCGGGGCCGCAGGGACAGCGGGTGGCCCTGTCCCCAGCCCCGAGGCTGCTGGCCACGGCGCCCTGCTCTCCCGGAGACCCTCGCCCTGGGAATCAGCGCTCTGTGCCACCAACGTGCAGGGGAGAAGCGGCATGCCGCTGGGGGTGGGGCTTGCGGCTGCGGGGGGCGGGGCTTGCGGCCGCTGCGGTCGGGGATGGGGGGGTGGGGTCTTCACTCCCGCGTGAGGCGGCAGCGCCCCATCCGGAACCACAGGGAGGAGAGCCACTCGGCGCAGGGCACGCCCGGGGTGCCGGCCTTGGGCACAGAAGCAGGACGGGGAACTGCCGCTCTAAATACACACCTCTCTCCTGATCGCAAACTCATACGCTTCTGAATACTTCATTAAAATCACATAATGACCCTACCAGCAGCTCTTGAGGGTTTTAAACACACAGGTGAAGCCCTTCCGCACGCACCAGGGTGGTTACAATCATAATCAGCATGCGGCTGGTAAATATTGACCTAAGTAGCAACTCGGGCCTCTCAATTGGCTTTTTCATGAACTTCTATTCCAGGTCTGATTTCTACGTCGGTAATTTCTGTTCTCGTTTCCCCCCGGGGCGCACTTTTTCGCCCCTTTCTGAGAGAGGGGGTGCAGCCTCAGAGTCTGAGGCCAGCGGAGGCTGCGGGTGGCGCCCGAGGCTCCCAGGTGAACTATGTAGGCGCTGGGCGTGTGTTGCCGGGGAGGCGCCCTGAGCCCTTCCCCTGCAGACCAGCCCACCCCGCGCACTTGCAGGTCGTGCGTGTGGCAGAAACCACCCAACCGCCAGCCCGACCGACTGGATGGGCGCGGACTTCTGCGACCTAACCTTTGCTCCTGTGTCCTCTGGTTCCGAGCATCTTAATGCAGCAGTGTGCTGGAGGCGGCTCGCGACCACACAGCCGAGGGACTGAGGGAGCCGGCTCCGGCTGCCCTCCGAGACGCCGACCACACAGCTGATGGAACGCGGGACCTAGCTCGTGCTATCTCAGAGCCAATGGCGTGCCGCAGCCGGCTCGTGCTATCTCAGAGCCAATGGCGTGCCGCAGCCGGCTCGTGCTATCTCAGAGCCAATGGCGTGCCGCAGCCGGCTCGTGCTATCTCAGAGCCAATGGCGTGCCGCAGCCGGCTCGTGCTGCCCTCAGAGCCAATGGCGTGCCGCAGCCGGCTCGGGCTGCCCTCAGAGCCAATGGCGTGCCGCAGCCGGCTCGTGCTATCTCAGAGCCAATGGCGTGCCGCAGCCGGCTCGTGCTATCTCAGAGCCAATGGCGTGCCGCAGCCGGCTCGTGCTATCTCAGAGCCAATGGCGTGCCGCAGCCGGCTCGTGCTATCTCAGAGCCAATGGCGTGCCGCAGCCGGCTCGTGCTGTCTCAGAGCCAATGGCGTGCCGCAGCCGGCTCGGGCTGCCCTCAGAGCCAATGGCGTGCCGCAGCCGGCTCGGGCTGCCCTCAGAGCCAATGGCGTGCCGCAGCCGGCTCGTGCTATCTCAGAGCCAATGGCGTGCCGCAGCAGGCTCGTGCTGCCCTCAGAGCCAATGGCGTGCCGCAGCAGGCTCGTGCTGCCCTCAGAGCCAATGGCGTGCCGCAGCCGGCTCGTGCTATCTCAGAGCCAATGGCGTGCCGCAGCCGGCTCGGGCTGCGCTCAGAGCCAATGGCGTGCCGCAGCCGGCTCGTGCTATCTCAGAGCCAATGGCGTGCCGCAGCCGGCTCGTGCTATCTCAGAGCCAATGGCGTGCCGCAGCGGGTTCGGGCTGATCTCAGAGCCAATGGCGTGCCGCAGCCGGCTGGGGCTGACCACACAGCCAATGGTGGAATTATCAGGAACGTCAGGAGTTAGGCGTTAAACACAACCATCATGAAAAATCAAATTATATAAACTTAGAATTAAATCATATGAAAACCAAGGTGATAAATACTCGCACCCATCTCTTTGTGATTGTATTATCCACGCTCCTGGGGATGTTCGCGTCTCTTATATTTGTGGGTGGGAAGACTCTAACAATGGGCTGTTTGCGTCTCTGCCCCGCTCCGCTTTGGTGACGTTTTGTGAGCTTCCGGAGGTCGGCCGGGGCGCGAGCCGGGGCTCCTGACCAGGCGGTTATCGGAGCTTTACCGCCACGACACTGATCCTATGGTCGCAGAACAAGGCGACCACAGGTTTTCTTTAAAACTCGGTGTTCTAGGCGTCTTCTTGGCAAACATAGGCAAGTATCCAGCCCTTTTGGCCAATGCTGGCCCTGGGGGGGACCAGTGTGATTCACTGAAATGCTTCTTCCTCATGAGCTGTTAAAGACCCCATGGATCCAGAGACCCAGTGCTCCCTCCCGCTCCAGCCCGAGCCGCCAGGTCGCCCTGAGCACGGGCCCTTCATGTCTGCAACCTTGGTGCTCCCGCCCCGGAAATGAAGCTATCCCGCCTCCCTCACACCGTGGTCCTCCAGTCGAAGTGAGAGAAGAAATGGGCAAATGGTGGGATGCTCTTCACAGTGACCGTCGTCCATTTAAAATCCACCTTCCAAAAGGCTCACAGATGTGGGCCACAGACGTTGGTTAGGATGAAACAGTGCTCAGAGAGGAGGCAGGACAGCAAATCCTGCTCGGGAGAGCTGGCGTCCGATCTAGAAAATCGGATGGGACACACTTTGGAGTTAAAATAAATCAGCTCCAGTCCAGACGGGGACAGAGTTTGAAAGCTAAGGAGATGTATGCACACCGGGGAACCCGCCTGGCCCACCCGGCCGAGATAGCCACAGCTGGGGAAAGTACTGAGATAATTAGGAGCAAGGGAGCATAAGACTGGATGGAATATGAAGGAGAAGGGTGGAGGAGGGAAAAGGTGAGAAAGAGAGAAAGAAAGGTTTGAAAAGGTGTCCTAGCTTGGGCCGCCATAACTAACACCGCGGACCGAGCTGGTCAGACCACACGGTTATTCATCGTGTCCTGGAGGTCAGCGTGCTGCCGGGTCGCTCTGGGGAGGGCTCTCCCGCTGGCAGACGGAGCCCTCTCGCGTCTTCAGGTGGTGGAGAGGGGAGAGCAGGCTGTGGGGCCCCTTCTGAGGGCGCTGATCCCGTTGTGGGCCCCACCTCTCAACTTCATCTTACCTCCATCGCCTCCCGAAGGCCCCTCCAGACTTCACCCCACTGGGGGTCGGGCTGCGGCATGTGAAGCTGTGGGGACGGAAACATTCAGTCCGCAGCAGACAGAAAGAGAAATAAAGGAGGAGAAAGGGAAAGATGACCTTTCAAAATAACTGGGCCAGCTTTCCCCCTTGTCCTCATTAGGAAGACTGGATTGGATTTCCTAGTCTCACATTACGAGTCCTCAAATCAAATCTTACTATATTGAACACTGGGGATATGTTATGAGGGTAAAAACTCTTTTTTTTTTTTTTTTAACATTTTTTAATTTATTTTTGAGACAAAGACAGAGCATGAGCGGGGTAGGGGTCAGAGAGAGGGAGACACAGAATCTGAAGCAGGCTCCAGGCTCTGAGCCATCAGCACAGAGCGCGACGCGGGGTTTGAACACACCAACCAGGAGATGGTGACCTGAGCCCAAGTCGGAAGCTCAACCGACTGAGCACCCAGGCGCCCCGGTAAAAACTCTTTTAAGTGAAGAGATACTAAGGTTTGGCTAGCAATTATAAATTGGCAAGTATGTTTAATTAGTACACATAAAGGGACATTAGTAATGTAATCTGAGCTGATGACCCAGGTGAATTGATCTAATAATTCGTTCATCTATTTAACGAAAATCTTGAAGCACTCACCGTGAGCCGCTCTGGCTCACTGGGTTTAGAACGTGTCAGGGAGCAGAGCCGTGGAGGACCCGCCCACTCAGGGGCGTGCCCTGCACCGTCTCCTTGACAACATCCTCCGCCCCTTCCCCAAGGGCACGGACTTGACTGCTCAGGCACTCTGAGTCACACTAGGGCAAGGGCCGGAGTGCAGGTGTTCTAGGGAGGGACCGAGAGACGGGGGAGGGAGGAAGAAGCAGGCGGGGGGCGGGGAGGGAGGAAGAAGCAGGCAGGGCAGGGCCGTGGGCAGAGCCAGGCTGTGGCACCTGCTCCCGCTTTGGCGAGGAGGGTCCCCTCCCTGTCTCTTCTCCCTGCTGGTTAATAAACTAATGTGCTCCGGGTGCCATGAGGCTGGCCAACACGGGGTGCAGCCCCAGTGAGAGCTCGCACTCGGTGAGGCCCGCAGGAACGGAGCGTGCTCACATGCGAGGTATTTGCTCATCCACACACCGCCCGGAGGATTTGTAGGAAAACGGCCATTGGCCTCAGGGTAGCCCTTGACTTTCGTCATCCTGGTGATGGTAATGCCTTAGAGGATGACAGTGGTTTCCTCTGGTCACCTCTGCAGGTGACAGCAAGGACGTGTGACTGGTCAGGAGTTGGGGAGGAGGTTTTCCAGTCGTCAGGGAGCTCGTGGCCAGCTGACCACCCTACATGACCCTCACCGCCTCCCAGCTCAGCTCGGACAGTGGCCTCCTGTGAGCCCCGCAGGCACACTGCCTCACCTGGCGCTCCAGCACCTGCCCTCTCCTTCACGGACTTTCCTCTCCCTCCCCTGCCCCTGCTGCACCTGTGCCGCTGAGTTCTCTAGTTGGAAACCTACGTTCAGACGCACTCAGAGGCAGAGGATCAAACCAGCCTCCTGCAGAGAGGAGGTCTCTCCTGCTACTACTGGTCTAAGTTGAGTTCCAGGGATGGCGACGTTCTGCGGGGTCTGAGATGTACCGGGAGCTGGGGTCCAGGTGCAGAGGGCCACCAGACTGCCCAGGAGGGTCCCTTGTAAAGCATGGGCTATGCTGCACCCCACTTGCCTCCGCCTGCCCAGGATACACTGCCGCCGGGGGTCTCAGAGCCTGGTGGAAAGGCTGAGTCCAGCACCACAGGCAGCTTTCTCGGGGCCGAGGTCCACCAGCCTGTTTGCTTTGTGCTGCCTGAGCCCCACCTTTCAGTTTTCTCAGCTTTTCTAGCTGTCCTCGGGGGAGACAAGCTAACGTACCAAGGCCTCTGACATCAGAGGAGACACTGTTTTCTTCATGGAAAAAGATTACAGACAATTCAAAGCATACGTAATAAAATTGAAAAATGACCAAACTCACAGCCGCTGTTGCGAAAACCTCCTTCTATGCGTCATGCCGGTTAGCAAAGTGTACTGTGGGGCAGGGGCGGCTGGAGAAGAGCTGGCGTGCAGGGGGGCGGCGGGGAGCACCATCTTTCAAGATGTTCTGCCTCCTGGGGGCTGGCAGCCACTACAGGGACTGTCCCTGCCGCTGGGGACCTGCGCCTAACGCTCAAGGCCCCGGGTGTGTCAGTGCTCACCGTGGGCCGAATTTAACAAGAAAGGCCCCTCTCGTTTGGAATGGCGCCCCCCCTACAGCCACGATGCCCATTCCTGTGGAATTGATGGTTAGAGGGGAAACCAGGTGTCCGTGTGGACGCGCCTCACATGTGGGAGTCCGTTTTGTTGGAGCCACGACCGCTGCAGCTTCTAGGTGCCGGGGAAGATGAGGATTTAAAAAAATTTTTTAAAATGTTTATTCATTTTTGAGACACAGAGAGACAGAGCGTGAGCAGAGGAAGGGCAGAGAGAGGCAGACACAGAATCTGAAGCAGGCTCCAGGCTCTGAGCTGGCAGCACAGAGCCCGACGCGGGGCTCGAACTCACAGACGGTAAGATCATGACCTGAGCCGAAGTCGGCCGCCCAACCGACTGAGCCCCCCAGGCGCCCCAGAGGATTTTAAACGGCTATGGGGCATGAAAGCACAAGCCTGTGCTACTGGAAGGGCAGGGACCGCACCTTTGTCCCCAGTATCGTGCCCGCTGTGATAAAGAGGGCGTGGCCAGGGGACTAGCCCGGGGGATCCTGGCCCAGCAGAGCCTCCTTCCCATCCTGGCCTCAAATGGGTTGTGCTCGCAGCCCAAGGACCCTGCCCTTTCTCTGGCTCCGAAGACAGGAAGCACAGGGGACGTCTGGCTTATGGCTCAACGCCCTGCAGAGGCTCGTCTGCCGCCCGAAAAGTAGGGCCTCTTCTATGGCTCTTTCCCAGTTGGGGACCCGACTACCGACAGTCACTCATCACCACTAAGGAGCACAGTGGGCAGAGATCCAGTGGCCTCCGCTCCCCGTACGGGGTGGCAGACGGTCCCCCCGGAGGGTCCCCGTCCTCCCAGACCCCGTACAGCCTGCAGGCATGAGGCAGCTGGGAGCCTGGGCAATGGGGCTGCGGTGTCCCTGCTGTGTGGAGAGGACGCCGAGGTGGCCTTCTCCCCAGGTTCTCCCCCGTCCCTCGGCCTCAGACCTCCTCAGTCCCTGCATCTCCTGTGGTTCTTTGAAGTCAAACACTTGATGACGTCCTGGCAGCCACTGTACAGCCTCCCGCCTGCTGTGCTCGGGGACGACCTGTTGCCCATTTGGGGCTCCCTGGGGACTCACGGCCTGCAGCCCGGGCAGGAGCTCCTCACAGCCCCCGAGCCTGCCCAGGACACCAGACGGGCTTGGCCGTGACACCAACGCAGCTCCCCAGACACGAAAATGTACCGTTCCCAGGGGAACAACTGTCAACCACGTGTCGAAGCTCGGGAGCCATCGTGAGGTCCGTGACCGTGTACTTGTCACACAGCGTGAAGATCCCAGCTTTTCCTCCGCGGAGAGCATGGAAACTCTCACTCTCTTGATGAGGGTTCTGCACTCATTTCCACACCAACCCCAGTAAAACTCGGACGCACCAGGGTTCTGCGCGCACACACACACACACACACACACACACACACACCCATTGTGCTCATCCCAGGCACGTGCCTCCCACGGCGTGAGCAGTACTGTGCAGCCTGCGCCCCGCCGGGAGCACCCAGGACCCTCGGGAACCACCCCTGTAGCCCCAACGTCCCTGACTTGCTCCCTGCGACCACGTCCTGGAGGAGGGGGCAGAGCTGTCCCTGGTCAGGGTGAGCCGTCACGTGGGCGCTGGGAGCAGGGAGACACACTGGCCTGGCACACGGGCGGGCGCTGGGGGCCCCGGAGCCCGGGAACCCGCTGCAGACGGAGATCTGGTTGAGACGGAGCCCCAGAGATGAGGAGCGCGGCGCGAGGAGGGCGGGGTCGTCAGTCTCCAGCGCTGTCTCTGGTGTCGTCCGTGTGAACGGTCATAAATCATAACCCACACAGTATTATACAAACGTGTGCAGAGTTAGGATGCAAACCCAAGTTTATATACGTTCACACACACACAGGGCGAGATTAGCATCTACATAAGGGGCTTTGCTTCCTAACCGTCCGATTCCGGGAGGCTCTGATATGGGCCGACGGCTCTGTGATTCTCCACGAGAACTGTCCGAGAGCCCCGTCATCTCTTCGATGGAAAACATCCAGACAGTTTGGCCACTAAGATTCCGAGGAGCCTCAGCTTGCTGTTCCCCAGATCACGCTGCCTGTCCCCAGTCCTAGCCGAGGCCACCTCAGCCTGGCTGACCGATTCCCCACGGACTCGGACCTCGCCGCCCCTCGGAGGCGCCTTTGAAGCCCTGGGGCCTCCTTTCCCGAGCAGGACGCCAGCTGTCCTTACCTGCGGGCGCCGGCGGGACGTCTGGGATCTGGCCCCCTCGATGCTCGCATGCAGATCTGGGGTGACCGGGCTTAATCCTCTATAAGTTTCTAATTTTCTAGTTGCTCAGTAGTACTTCTTAAATCATAAACCAGCATGGATAAACATCACTAATCACCGAAACGCCCCCTAATGAAAATAAGTCAAACCACAGAGGCTGAGTTCCAAGAGGCCTCGCAGAGCGGAGACGCACTCGGAGAGAACAGTGCGGAAAGTGATTCTATATGTTCCACAGGCACAAAGCACACGAGGTGGGGACATCACTTACGTACAATAAAACATTTGACATACACTCCTGGGGACAAAAATTATGGAAGGATATTGATAATGCAAATGAAAAATTTAGAAAAAAAAAAAACAAACAAAAAAACCAAACAAAAAAACAAAAACCTACCAGAATCTGCAACCTTTTTCCCTGCATAGTTGAAAACAATTGATATTTTCAGACGAGATCTATTTAATAACAGGGCTTAAAAAAATATTGATATGGACATGTCACTGCATTGTAAATTTATGGAATCAACTTCTTGCAAAACAAATTATCTGACTGAAATGAGAATATGAGAAACTTTGGGAAATATTATTAATCAAGGCAGTAAGATTTTCGTGATTACTAACAAGATACATAGTGTTGTAGCTGCGCTATATTGGCTTAGTCCACCAGGGCCACCATGACAGAATGTCACAAACTGAGAGGCTCGGACAACATTTATTCCTCTTGGTTCTGGAGGCTGGGAGGGGCCGGTGGATTCGGACGTTGGTGAGAGCTCTCCCGGCCGCAGACGGCGCCCTCGGCTGTGTTCTCACAAGGAGGAGAGAGTGGAGGTTCCTATAAGGGCACTAATCCCATCACGGGGCCCCAGCCTCACGATCTCAGGTAATCCTTATCACTTCCCAAAGGCCCCGCCTCCAGACACCATCCCACTTGGGGCCAGGGCTTCAGTGTGAATTTGGGGGCACATTTCAGTCCATAGCACGTATTTAGCCCTGAAAAAGGACATAATTGCAGGGCTGGCGTGCACTGCCTCCTCATACCTGGTGTGTGAATGGGTGCATGCCCAAGTCCCAGTGAGTCTCCTGTCAGATGTGCATGCATTTGAGCGTGGAGGCGCGAGGAGTGGTCACAGCTGCCCTGTCTGCAGCAGCACGAACGTCCTTCCACAGGGGCGTGGCTAAACTGGGGTGCACGCCCACAGTACAGCACCACACACAATCACACAAGTGCATCTCAGAAAGGTGATTTTGTGCACAAGACGGCAAGTTGTGGGGCGCCTGGGTGGCTCCGTCGGTTGAGCGTCTGACTTCAGCTCAGGTATGATCTCACGGTTCCTGGGTTTGAACCCCGAGTCGGGCTCTGTGCTGACAGCTCAGAGCTTGAAGCCTGCTTCGGATTCTGTCTCTCTCTCTCTCTCTCTCTCTGCCCCTCACCTGCTCATACACTGTCTCTCTCTCTCTCTCTAGCTCTCTCTCTGTCTCTCTCTTTCTCTCAAAAATAAACATTAAGAAATATTTTTAAAGAAGGCACATTGCAAAAGATACATTCAGTGTACAAAGTAAAAAAAAAAGAAGGCAATACATAACTTCAGTCATATGGAGCTTCAGTCAAAATGGTTACAGTATTGCTTTGGGAATTTGTTCATATAATTGAAGTTAATCTAAATCCTACATACATGTATATGACTGATGTTCCATAAAATAAATAAGATACATAGAAGAGAAGGGATATGTTTATTCTATAAGTTTCTCCATCAAGAAATGGTATATGTCTCACCGTATAGGCTTTTTTATGCCCCATTCAGTAAATGGTGATAGTTTTCTTCCTTAGGCATTATGTCTTGGCCTTGGATTATCCATGGGTACTTTGTATCACTTTGTTGCTGCTACTGTTATTATGGATAGAATCTTCCCCTCAGTAATGGCTTGTACTCTGTGATTGCTGCTGTAGAAAAGGTATTGCTTTCTATCCTCTATTCTACAATCTGGTCACCTAATGCACTGTAAGGATTTTCAGACGATTCGTCTTATGTTTTAAGTACATTACTTCTTTGCCTTCCAGTTGCGGTAACTGTATTTCCTCCTTTAAAATAATTTTATGTCTTTCTCCTGCTTTATTTATTTTTTAATCTTCTGCACTGGCTAAAACTTCCAGAAAAATATTAAATAATCGTGGCAACAGGCAATTTTGTTTTGTTTCTAATGAAAATGAGACTATCTCTGAGGTATGGTTTTCGTTTTTGCTCAAAGGTAGGTCATACTTTCTTTTTAGGTTTCTTGACTTTTTACTTATTATGTATTAAATGTTATAGAATTACTTTTGGTACAGTTTTTACTAGAAACACTTTTCAAGTAGACTTTGACTAGACGAGTCCAAGTCTGTGACATTTATATGTATCTTTCACAAGATTATTGAAGTGTAAATGCACAATTAGGCCACTAGGTGGTGCTGCGTCCCCAATTTTGGATCCCCCGCCCCCTCCCCCCCACAACCCTCCACTTCCAAGCATCAAATTACTGCTGATTCATTGTTAGGTTAGAGGTTCCAAATTTAATCTGATCTTGGAACTATTGTTTTCCTTGTAACTTTCTTCAAAGGGGCCCTAAATTAAGAATATGCTTTAGGGGCTGCTGGCTGGGTGGGTCAGTAAAGTGTGTACATTTTGCTCTTGGCATCTCGAGTTCAAGCCCCACATAGAAATTACTTCAAAGAAAAAAAAAAGAATATACTTTAAAAGGATACTTCTTTTCTCCTCCTTATTCGGCGGTTTTATGGGAGTAGAATTTACATACAACCAAGTGCACCATGGAAGCACACAGTGCAGAGGGTTCTGAGAAATGGGTATAGTAACCAGCCGGCGGTTGTAAGGGAACGCTTCCATCACCCCAGGGAGCTCCCTCCTGCCTTTCTGCAGCCAGTCCTCCCGTGACCACCAGCCACGGGTCTGCTTATCTGCTTTGTCTCCGGCTTTTCCTCCAAGGTGATTTGTCCGCCTCTGGCTTCTTTCCCATAGCAAAATGCTGTTAGGATCCTCCCTGCCAGGCAGGTGTTTCCGACATTGTTTCTTTTCACTGCGGAACCGCATTCCTCTGCAGGGATATATAACAATTTGTGTATCCATTCACCCCCCCCCCCCCCAGTAGTATCTAGCTTTGGGATATTGGGAGTAAGTCTGAGCTATTTTAGGAGTAAGTCTGCATGTTCATGCCCAGTGCTGGTGCTGACACCTGTTTTCATCTCTCCTGAGAAATGCACGCAGGGCGATTGCTGAGTCAGCAGATCAGAACATATATATATATATATATATATATATATATATATATATATATATATATATATATAAAATATAATTATATATGTGTGTGTGTGTGTGGTGTGTGTGTGTGTGTCTGCACTGTTTTCTGAGTCTCTGTGTCTGAGGTCTCTCCCCACACCTTCACCAGCACTTTGTACGACCAGTCCTGTCACTTCTGTTCTTGTCACTCATAGTTCATCGGGGTTTCCTTTAAGTTCAGGTCACGTCTAACGATGTTGAACATCTTTTATTGCCCCCGATAGCTTCCTTGGTGAACTGCTTCTTCAAATCTTTTGCTCCTTTTAAAAACACTGGATTGTCTTTTTATTATTGAGTTGTAACAGCTCTTTACATATTCTAGACGGAAGGCCTTTGTATGATTTACAAACATTTGCCCACAGTCTATGGCTTGTCTTTTGCTTCGGCTTAATGGTGTCTTTTGAAGAGCAGGCATTCTTAATTTTTGATGGAATCTAATTTACTAAGTTTTAAAATATATGGTTGATGCTTTGGGGGTCCAGTTTAAGAAACCTTGGCCTGACTCCAGGCGACCAAGGCTTTCTCCTATTATCTACCTCTAAAGGGTCACACTTTTAGCCTTACATGTAGCTCTGTGACCCAGTTCAAGTGCATCCTTCTGGCTCTGTGAGGTAAGGGTTGACTTCAGTTGTTTTGTTTGGTTTCGCACGGTCCTGGGTAACTGGGGCAGCACCGTTGGCTGACGGGGTGATCGTGTCAGAAATTCATTAGCTCTCTGAGCGGGTCTGTTTCTCTCACACCCCAGCACCACGCCGTCTCAGTGGCTGCTGCCTTACAGGGGATGATTGGACCCCCGAGTCTAACGCGTGTGTGGGCCCTCCCCCCACACCGACAAGCCGCTGGCCTCCTACAGTTCAACTCCGTCTGGACCCCGTCTGCCTGAAGGCAGCATCTGGTCCCACGGGGTGAAGGCTTGTGCCCGACAGGCATCCCGAAAATGAAACGGAAGCGGCCAGTGGGCAAGTGTGAGCACACCCTGGCCTGAAGCTGTTCTGGAGCCCCCTCCCCCCGACCCCGCACCACGGGGGGAAGGCCAGAGGCAGTCTTGTCTCATCTTGTGACTCTGTGAGCAGCTGGCATTCCCGTGAAGCTCCGGAAGCAGTGCGGCTGGTGTGGCCACTGTGACAGGTATGGCTGGTGTGGCCGGTGTGGCCGGTCCCAGCTGGCTGGAGAAGTGGGGGCATGGGGTCCTCACAGGACGGTTCACGGGAAGGCCGGCTGCACGCGACCGGGAAGAGGACAGTGTGCCCGTCGGCGCCCCGCGGGTGGGTGGTTCAGCGAGCGTGCAGCCTGTGCCCTCCGGCGGGTCCTCTCCCCCCACAGCTAGAGGGCGGGGCCGGGTTTGCCTGGCGCCCTCCTCAGGACTCTTGTGTCTTCCGTGCAGATACCCCTGGTGTCACCCACTTCTTCTAGGAGACCCGGTGACCCTAATTGCAGCTGGGGCCGTTGGTGACCTCGGGGGAGACCGTGCAAGCCAATGCTGCCGAGGTGTGGGGAGGACTCTGTGTGGACGAGCCCACGGAGCCGGCACCGGGCGGCCGGGAGTGCGCACACCTGTGTGCGTCAGGACGGGCTGGTAACAAACAGCCCCCGTGTCCAGTGCGCCACACGCAGGCGGGTGTGCCCAACCAACGTCCCGTTTCCGTTACCGTGGGCCGCACAAGAAAAAGGAAGTATGATCACTGGAGGGCCTTCTTGACTCAAAGAGAGGCTGTCCCAGTTGGGACTCATGTGAGCAGCCACGAACCTTTCTGTGTCCAAAGGTGGGAGGGGGTGTGGATGCTGACGTCGGAGCCACGTCCCAGGAACGACCCAGTCGCGTGGGTTCTGGACAGGGATTTGCTGTCAACAGGGGGAGAGGCTCTGGGCCCGAGCGTCGGGTCCTCTGTGTCTCTCCGGCTCCCTTCGGTGCCCTCTCCGGTGCAGTTCGAGTCAACGCCACCGTCTGAAATCGTGTCCCTATACATTCAGACCGGCATCACAGGAAACTCTCCCGGAATATCTCATCCCTGGGGTTAAAGGGAGAGGCTCTCAATGAGCTGGGGGGAGGGAGACCCTTTGCCCTCAGCCGACGCCTGCCAGTACAGTCAGGAAGGTGCTAGACTAGACTGTGTCTTTAACGTCCACGAGGCCTGCAAAACGCCGGCCTGGCCGTGGGGATGAGGCGGAGGCCCTGCCCTGGGGGAGACAGGCGTGGAGGTGGGGAGCGGGCAGCTGGCCTTGCCCTCACACTGTCCCCTGGGGTGGGACCTGAGCAGCGGCCACAGGGATCCAGGGGTGGCGCTGTTACTTCTGCTCACTTGGCCCGGTTCCCAGCAGTAAAAATTCCGTCAGAGCGTGCGCAGCACGCGGGGTGAGGGCGGTGTCTGGTGGAGACGTCCGCATCCCCAGCATGTAGGGGGCCGTGGGGAGGGAGCGGCCCTGCTCCCCCTCACCCCTGCGCATTCTCTGTACAGGCCTCCGCTGCAGCCTACCCTGGGGTCCGGGTCGCGCTCCTGGCTGGCTGAGCCGTCTGAGCCCGCCGGAGGTGCCGGGGCGCCAAAATGTCCCTTTCGGCTTTCCCCGGGTCCGGGGTGACGGGCAGCAGGAGGGAAGGCGTGGCCCTGGGGACCCTGCACGGGCAAGGCCTTCCGTCTCCGGCAGAGCGCCCCGGCTCAGCTGTGTGACCTCTCACCCGTCCACCATCAGCTCCAGGGACGGCCGCTGACAGTCGCTTCCTCCTGTCCCTGCCTCTGGGGGGCGCCTCCTCCCCGAGCCCAGCGCCCCTCCGTCGGGAGCAGGCACCAGCACCCGCCGGAGGCGGCCTTACCTGGCTCACCCCAGGGCTCCCCTCCCCTCCGGGAGATCGGGGTGCGGACGCCTCCTGGAGAAGCGCCACCCTCTGTGCACGAGCTCCTTTCAGGGCTAGGGCTGGGCGACACCAGGGGACCCTTGTGTCCCCAACCCGCGTCCCATGGAACCCAGATGTATGGTCCATTCAGGGGGTTGTGGCCAAGAAGTCTGGTATCCAAGGCGCGGCAACCCTCTCGTGGGGCTTCGAGAAACACTGTGCCGCCAGGCTTCCTCCAGACAGCGCGTCCCTTCTACCCTGGGTAGGGTTCCCCCGGGGACCGGTTTGAGAAGCTGCTGCGAGCTTCACCTGTCCCGGGGCGCCCGCGCAGTCTGACCCTGGGCCGGAGACCCCTGTGCGCATGCTCCCGCGGGCCCCGCCCCGCGCACCGTCGCTAATCCAACACCTGCGCCCTCCCAGGCGCTTCCCTGTTCCGTCCCGCCCCGCCCCTCCCCGTCCCGCCCCGCCCCTCCCAGGCGCTTCCCAGCCCCGCCCCTCCCAGCCCCTTCCAGGCGCTGCCCCACCTGCCCCCGGCCCCGCCCTCCCAAGCGCTTCCCTGCCCCTCCCCGCACCGCCCCAACCCCGCCCCTCCTAGCCCTCCCCTCCCCTCCCAGGCGCTTCCCTGCCCCTCCCGGCCCCGCCACTCCCAGGCGCATCCCCGCCCCTCCCCTCCCCAACACTCCCAGGAGCTTCCCTGCCCCTCCAACCCCGCCCCTCCCAGGCGCTTCCCCCACCGCCCCGCCCCCGCCCCACCCCCCCAACCCAGCCCCCCCTAGCCCCTCCCCTCGCAGGCGCTTCCCCGCCCCTCCCAGGCGCATCCCCGCCCCGCCCCTCCCAGAAGCTTCCCTGCCCCTCCCAACCCCGCCCCTTCCAGGCGCTTTCCGTCCCTCCCAGCCCCGCCCCAAACCCCGCCCCTCCTAGCCCCTCCCCTCCAAAGCGCTTCTCCGCCCCTCCCCGCACCGCCCCCAACCCCGCCCCTCCTAGCCCCTCCTCTCCCAGGCGCTTCCCCGCCCCTCCCGGCCCCGCCCCTCCCAGGTGCTTCCCCGCCCCGGCACTCCCGGCCCAGCCCCTCCCAGGCGCTTCCCGCCCCGCCCCGCCCCCAACTCCGCCCCTCAAGGCCCCGCCCCTCCCAGGCGTTTCCCCGCCCCCGCCCCGCCCCCAACTCCGCCCCTCAAGGCCCCACCCCTCCCAGGCGTTTCCCCGCCCCCTCCCCGCCCCCAACCCTGCCCCTCAAGGCCCCGCCCCTCCCAGGCGTTTCCCCGCCCCGCCCCGCCCCCAACTCCGCCCCTCACAGGCGCTTCCCCGCCCCCGCCCCGCCCCAACTCCGCCCCTCCAGGCCCCGCCCCTCCAGGCGATTCCCCGCCCCTGACCCCAACCCACCCCTCCAGGCCCCGCCCCTCCCAGGCGTTTCCCCCGCCCCCAACCCCGCCCCTCCAGGCCCCGCCCCTCCCAGGCGCTTCCCCCACCGCCCCTCCCCTCCCCACCCCCCCAACCCAGACCCTCCTAGCCCCTCCCCTCCCAGGTGCTTCCCCGCCCCTCCCGGCCCCGCCCCTCCCAGGCGCTTCCCTGTCCTTTCTAGCCACGCCCATCCAGCCCCTAGGCTCCCTGGGCTTCCCCGCCCCTCCCAGCCCCGCCTCCTTGTTTTCGTGGAGCTCCTACCTGGGCTGCAGAGGGAGATGGTGATGGCCAGTGAGTCGGGAGGTGCTCCATGGGTGCTCTGCCTTCCCGGCTTCCCTGGACGCTGGACTTCGTGAGGTCCGAGCCCGGAGACACCACCTAACACACAGTAGGCGTTCAACTACTGATCATGCCGGGGCGGAGCCGGCTGCCTGCCTGCCTTTCCTCCTCCTGAACACAGGGGAGCTCTGGGGGCACAAGGTCATCCCTAGGACACCGTACAGAGCTCAGCCATGGCCGGGAGCACCCTCTGGAAGTGGGGAGGACCCGTGTGACACTGGCTTCCGACGGCCGAAGAGGGCAGGGCCATGCAGCGGACAGTCACACTTTCTCGGAGCCACTCTCGGAAGGCTCCACGCAGGCGTTTCCCCGCACACCCCCGTGGTTTCTGGGTCACGGGGTCCCAAAAGGGAATTGCGCTCTGGGAGGTGACGGCGTTTTCTCAACTGCTTGGCGGCGTGGCGTGGACTGGGGGCGCTGGTCTCTGCCGAGCTGACAACACACACAACCACAAACACAGTATCATCCCCGGCAGAAGGACACGGTTACTCAAGTGCCGTGCCCCGGAGGAGACATCAGGGGGGAGGGGGGAGGAGACACCAGGGGGGAGGCGGGGCGAGCAGCTTGGGCCTCTCGGTCTCCCCTTCCCGTAGGGACTGCTCGGTGGAAGGAGGGGCCCGGGGCCTGCTCTTACTTACCGGGGGTGGAGTCAAGTGGAGGTGGGCGAGTCAGGGGGCGCACTAGCCCACGGAGCCCCCTCCTCTGCATGCGGGGTACCGCCTGTGTCCCACACTGGCGGCATTTTGGAGAAAGCCACCTTGTTGGTCCCTTCAAGTTTAAGTCTGCCTGTGAGCTTGTAAGAAACACCCCTGGTTTGAAAGGAAGCGGGTGTCCTGGCCGCCAGGCTTCCCGTGTGAAGGACGGTGCCGTCGGGGCTGCGTCCCAGGGCTGCTGCTCGGGGACAGGCCAGGTCCTGCCCGGCGGGTGGCAGCACGGCCCGAGGCGTGCATGAGCTCTGGGCGCCAGGATCTCTAGGGCATCGCCCACGCGTTCGCGGGGTTCGGCTCCGCTCCCCCGCGTGGGCGGTCCACACTACCTGCGGCAAACACGAGGACGCTGGACGGGGCCACCGCTCCCTGCTGCCGGGGCCCGCGGCTCTGCGCATGGCCGGCAGGTGTGTGGCCGAGCCGTGGGCTCCCGGGAAACGCGACCGGGTCTGGCAGAGCCGGAAGCGGTATTCTCTTCGACCACAAGATGGCACTCTGCGATCACGATAGCGCGACAGGCGCCGAAGGTCAGGGCTCCTAAGGAGAGCCAAAAGGTCTTCAATGTCTTTTTACTTAGTCTCTTTATCCTTCGTGGACCCAGTGGTTTGCCCCTAAAGCACTAGAAAACGTTTTATAGAGAAGTTTATTTCTCCTTTATTCGAGACAAGCTCCAGAGTCAGCCGGTCTGAGTTCAAAGCCGCACTTTGCCATCTCTTGGCTGTGTGACCTTGGGTAAGTTGCTTACCCTCTCTGTGCCCGAGTTTCCTCATCTGACAATGGTGACAATAGTACGTACCTAACAGGGTCATTATGAGGATTTAGGGAAGTTTTCAAAGTGCCCGACCCATATGGCAAGCCCTGTAAAAAATCTGGTAAATAAAACCATAATGCCAATGCTCTTTTTATTTTTAAGAAAATTTTTTCAAGATTGTATTTTAATGTAATCTCAACCCCCAACGTGGAGTTTGAACGTACAACCTGGAGCTCAAAAGTCATGTTCTAGCGGCTGAGCTGCCCAGGGGCTCCTGCTCTGTTTTTTTTTTTTTTTTTGTATGTTTGTTTGTTTGTGTGTGTGTGTGTGTTTTAATATGGATGAAATTCACCACAGAAGAATGGAATGGCACATACAAGCATCTCAAAAATAACTTGAGAGGACGTAAATATTTTGAATTTTTAGAATTCCGGATTATGTAAACAGTGGAAACAATCTTCACAATTTATTGCTGTAATGTACTTCTGGGAAACAGACATTTTCGCAAAAGGGAAGTGAAAGAATTTTATCCATTGCTACTTGCTACCACGGGCGTCGTGGCCACCTGCATACCTCTGGGAGGGCCCATCCTCTGCTGACTTTGGCGGCTGTCCCTCCTTCGTGCCCTCAGTGCACCGAGACTTTATCTGGGTCATTCCAGAGTTAACGACCGCTTCCCCGCCACTGGGAACAGAAGGGCCAGGGATCCGATGGTAAGAGGGCAGCTCGGGGGTCAAAGGTCGTGCTCCGCCCCACCCCCCACCTGCCTAGAAGCGCAGCCCCGCGCATGTCCGAGTTGTCATCTGGAATCACGGCTGGCGTCGCTCTGCACGAGTCCGGTGGATGACGGCTGGAGCGGAGTCTCTTCTCCACGAGAAGTTGGAGTTTGTCTTCTATACGACGGAGTCGCTGAATGTTTAATTGCACAAAAGTACAAAGAGGAAGATGACCGATCTTTAAAAAGCAGCTGGGATTTGTTTGGATATCTTGCGTGGCCGGAGTCGGGCACCCTGATGCCCGCGCGCCCCTGCAGCCACGAGACTCTGTCTCTTGCTTCCCCACATTGTATCTGCGGTTTTGTCATGCCGCGAGGTCGTCTTCGGAGCATCGGTTTTGGCCCCGCGAGGTGCCACCCGCGGCATACCGCCTGCCTCCTCCCGTGACTTCCGATTCCCACGGGTTAGGCAGGAATGCCAGCAAACATTTCCTTGCGAGACACATGTTCGATGTCACTTGTTTAGGAGAAAGAACTGTAGACTTAACAGGTCGACAAGCAGGGACTTTTTTTGCCTTGAAATCATGCACTAACCTTTTGCTCAAGGCCAAAGCTAAGTCAGCAGCAGAACCTGGCTTTGAGCCTGTAATACTAACCTCACCTCCTAAGTATCAGACGCCCTTTTCTGGGTAGTTATGCACCTACTCTGAACTGTCCCTCAAACATAAAGGGGGACTTTCAGTTCGGAAGTTGGTGGTTGGATACGCCCAGGCTGTGCTGCACGCTAAGGGCTTCCCGCCTGCTGTTAGAGAAGAGAGTTAAATGCCAGCTCGCTGCCTACAGAGGCTGGGCGTGGGGGGGAGGGTACGGGGGAGGGGGTGGGGGCGCACAACGTGACATTTGGGACATGTCTGGGGTGACATGGAAACGCATGCCACCCCCTCCCACCTACACAAACAAGTCAGACCGAATTTGTAAGTCATTTTAGAAGACTGCCCACCAAACAAAACCGGAGTGTGAGCCAAATGGTGACCCGGCGTGACCTTTAGAAACTCCCAGTGAGGCTCATGAAAGGCAAGGGGCAGGGCGGGGGGGGGCGGGGGGCCAGGCTCGGAGGGCTGGGCGCACGGCCAGGCCGGGAAGGACAGCACATCTGTGGCTTCTGGCGGAGGGGGGGTGGCGTGCAGCCACAGCGGGACCTGCTGTTACTGCCTGTGGCTGTGACATGTGTCACCGATCATTGCTTACTCACCGTAGGGAAAGCGCCAAGCGCAGGAATGGCTTGCCCCCACCCTTCTAGGGACTTCAGGGGGTTTCACCGAGCCACGAGTAACTGCTCCTTCCAGAAACCCCTCTTGACACAGAGGCTGACCACAGACGTCCGGCCGGTGCTCCGTGGCGGTTCCCCTTTCTCGTTTTCCCGTCGCACCTGTCATCCGAAGTCGCCCCATCCACGTCCCCTGGGGTGGGGGGGAGGGCCCCGCACAGCTCCCCGGGGTGACAGTGGGTGGGGGTGGTGCCGTCCTATGCCCCATAGACGGGGGCGCATTTGAGACGCTGCCGCTGAGTTTTAGCTAATAGGTGTGTGTCTTGCCCAAAGATTTGGTTTCTTTTTTGAGTTCATGGAGTGTTGTCACCAACTCCTGCCCACACTGCATCTGTGAGTTTTCGGGGAAAAAAAACCCAACACTTTTCTTGAAACCCAGGAGGCCTATTCTGTCTTGTAAAGGGGCTGGAGAAATGGGGTCGGGAGGGGGTGAGCGGAACCACCGGACCCTTTGGAAGGGGGTCAAACCGGACTGCTCCAAGAGCCCCGGGCCCACACGACGTAGTCCACACAGTGTGGACTGGGAAGGGGACTATGCGCAGTAGAGGAGGGGCAGAGAGAGACAGAGGGAGAGAGAGAATCCCAAGCAGGCCCTGCCCTGTCAGTGCAGAGCCCGACCTGGGGCTTGGTCTCACAAACTTTGAGATCATGACCTGACCCGACATCAAGAGTCGGGTGCTTAACCAACTGAGCCACCCGGGGACCCCCCCCCCCCGCAAAGCATTCCTGAGGATGCATGTTTATAATAAAGTCACTACCACCTGGATTATTAAGGCTCGGGAAGGCTTAGGGGGGCCATCACGGGGAGTCTGGGTGACATCGCAGCATCCTAGGACCTGGGGCTCCAGAGGGCTGTGTCACTGGCTGACACAACATAGTTGGGAGCAGGTGGGGCGTATCGTCCACCCGGGGCAGGTAACCCGGGATGGGCATGGGCATTGCCCGCTCTCCCTGTAGTCCTAGCAGCAGCGGGAAATGGTGGACCCGACAGCTCCTGCGTTTGTCTAGACCACAAGGCGGTGGCTGGGTCTGGTGGAGGGCCAGATACGTTTCCAGACAGAACGTTTCTTTCCCGGTTGAGATGAGGGCTTTGCGGCCGTTCGGACTGGCCTAATAAAGCCACGCGAAGCCGTAGCCTACCGCGGATGGAGAGGCGGTTTTCCTGAAATCGATTACATTAGAAATGTGAGCAAAGGAGAACGGCCCCCAGGCCTCTTCCTTCAGGAAATGCTACCCCCCCCCACCCCGTGTCCCCGCCCCAGCCAGGCCTGTCCGGTGGCCTTCCTGTAGGAGGAGGGGTGAAGACCCCATGCCCCAGCATTTGTATTGTTATAAATTGGGGAAGCCGGGGTAAGACGTAACATAAGTTCTCTGTGCAACAGTTCCTGGGGACCCGGAATTAATACATTATAAGAGTTTTAATACAAAGGAAAAGATCAATACCTAAACCTCCATCACTTAAAAATAAACATTTCTATCAAGGCACGCTGTCATTCTCCAAACCACCAGGAAAGAAGGAAAGGAAGCAAAGGAACGCGGCAGGTGCCTGGCTCCCGCCCTCCGAAGAAGACAGCCGGGATTTCCGGGACAGGAGGTGAGCGCCCGCAGGCTTCTTGGAATCCCGGAAGCGGCCCTGCCTTTGCAGCGCGTCTGAGGCCACTGGGGGGTGTGCGGGCCGCAGGCTCATTCGGTCGTCCTCTTTCTAGAAGTTCCAGGCTTGCAGCAGCCCCTGGGCTTGCCGCGAACCCCCGCGCAGCCTCCGGGGCCTCACCTAGAAAAGGGGGCCACGAAGCGCGCCCCGGCGTGACGGCAAAAGCGATGCTCTCCGTGGGCGGTCTGCAAGCTCCGGCTTCCGGCCCGTGGGCTACATCACAGCAGGGGCTCTTGAACTCTTCTAGCTCTCATTGTTACAACTGGAAAACACGCGTTTTATATACGGATATTTAAGTCATTAAAACACTTCAAAATAGCCGAAGAAATCTGGGCTCTGCCTCCGTCAGTACTGGGTCGGAGTCTCGTTCTGTTATCTCCCCCCTCCCCACCCCGGGGTGGGGAGGGGGGAGATGGCAGCCCTTCCTCTGGTTTCCATTAATGCGCAGCTGGGTCGGGGCTCGGCGGACCAGCCCGGGCCAACCCCCTAGAAGCCAATGGAAGTGGGGACGGGGGTGGCCTGAGTCTTTCTGGACAGCCTGTAGGTGGCGCCCCGGGAAAGGGATTCCGAGTTGCAAACGTTCTTCAGGCTCCTGGGGACAAGAGCCCCGGTCCCGGTCCCGGCATGGAGCACCGGGCTGCGTAGACGGTGCAGAGCCTGGTGGGAGGACCCGGTGGGGCGGAATCGCATGCAAAGCGGCGCCCCTGCAGGGGATGCGCACCGAGGCGCGCAGAGGCGGCACGTGGCCCGACCCCCACGCGCCGGGCAGCCCCGCGACCCCCACGCGCGGCGGGGCCCCAGCAGCCCCATCCTGCGGCAGGTGGACAGTGTCGCTATGAAGAGAAAGCCTCGATTGTCCCTCCTGCAAACCGCCACACGCCAGACCTCCGCTATTGTGCGCTCTCCATAGAAATGCAAACGAGCCGCGTGCGCCGGCCGCAATCTGCTCGCGCGTCCCAGCGCCCCGCAGCGCAGCGCTCGGCCGCGGGCGGGGAGGTCGGCCGGGACCCTCCAGCGCGGCGGGGTCGGGGCGTTGCGTGTGCGGGGAGGCCTGACCGGGGCGCTCTGGTCGCTCTGTCGCTGGAGACGCCTGTGCCGAGGCCCTTTGCAAGCCTAAGGGCCGAGCTGGGTGTTTTATACTTTAAGTTCCGGTTTAAAAGCAACAGTCTCCTAAACTTCAAATTAAAAGTAAAGAAGAAAATAGAAAGGGAGCAACGAAAATAAACGCAAAAAAAAAAATCTTTCGTTTCTCCAAAGGTGCATTTCACAAATTACAGCGTCCAATTATTAAGCCGGTTTTTTTTTTTTTTTAACTTTTTCCTTTTAAGGACTTAAAAAAACAAAAAAGGCGAGTGAAATCTGCAGGCTCCAGTCTGCCTGGTAACACCCGGACAAAAGCGGCAGATTTGAGGCATTGTCATCCCCCGCACCCCTCCCCACGTGGCCTTCTGGCACGAGCCGGGGCCGCCGCCTCATTTGCATCAGAAAGCGGACGCCGGCCAATGGGCGCGCAGCCTAGCGCCAGCTGGCGGTGGGGCGGCCCAGCCTATATAAGGGCGCGCGGCGGGCTGGGGCGCACTTGCCAGCCGTGCGCTCGCCGGGCGGCCCCAGCCTCCTGGTTCACGTCGCCTCCGCGCCGCTCGCTTCTTTCGTGGATAACTAGCTAGCTGCTCGCCGACCGAACCATGACTCTGGAGGAAATCCGCGGCCAAGACACGGTTCCCGAAAGCACCGCCAGGTGGGTCGGCGCCGGCGCCATGTCTCGGGGCGCGCTGGGAGCCTGGTCCTGTCCTGGCCGCAGCTGGTGGGGATCCGCGCGGATGGGAAGCCGCTGGGCGGGAGCCGGGGCGCCTGGGGTGCGTCTCTGGGGGTAGGGAGCCCAGGGTGCACGTCAGCGGCTGGAGCCCGGCGTGCGTCTCCGGGGCTGGGGCGTCTGGGGTGTGTCCCCGGGACCCGGGGATCCCGCCGTGCCTTCTGGCCAGTCCCCGCTCACCGCGCTGGCTCGTCCGCAGGATGCAGGGTGCCGGGAAAGCGCTGCACGAGCTGCTGCTGTCGGCCCAGCGCCAGGGTTGTCTCACCGCCGGCGTCTATGAGTCCGCCAAAGTCCTGAATGTGTGAGTGTGGACGCGGCCCCGAGTGGGGGTGACCGGGGGCGGCGGCGGCGGCGGCGGCGGCGGGGGCACCCCGGGCTCGCCGCCTCGCCCTCATCGCCCCCTCCCTGCCCGCGCAGAGACCCCGACAACGTGACCTTCTGCGTGCTGGCCGCCGACGAGGAGGACGAGGGCGACATCGCGCTGCGGATCCACTTCACGCTGATCCAGGCGTTCTGCTGCGAGAACGACATCGACATCGTGCGCGTGGGCGACGTGCAGCGGCTGGCAGCGATCGTGGGCGCGGGCGACGAGGCGGCCGCGCCGGGGGACCTGCACTGCATCCTCATCTCGGTGAGTGTCGCCTCCGCCCCGGGGTCGCCCCGCCGCGGCCGGCGGCCGGCGGCCAGCCCGGCTGACCTCTGCGCTCTGCCCGCAGAACCCCAACGAGGACGCGTGGAAGGACCCCGCCTTGGAGAAGCTCAGCCTCTTCTGCGAGGAGAGCCGCAGCGTCAACGACTGGGTGCCCAGTATCACCCTCCCCGAGTGACAGCCCGGAGGGGGCCTTGGTCTGAGATCGACGTGGTGACGCCCCGGGGCGCCTAGCGCGCGGCCGGCTCTGTGGACGCGCCCTCGGAGGTGGGGCGCCGGAGCGGAGAGCGGCGAGGAGGGGCGGCCCCTGCAGGAGGGGCGCGGCGGCGGCGGCGGCGGCGGCGGCGGCGGCGGGGGCAAGGCTGGCCCCCAGCCTGGGACTCTGCGAGTATGGGGAGCGGCCGCTTGCCCGGGAAGGCCGGAGGCGGGCCGTTGGCCACGGGCCGGGAAGGACGGACCGGCCGGGCGGGCGTGACTCAGCAGCCTGCGCGCTCTCGGCAGGAAGGAGGCGAAGGGCCAGGCGGGCGAGGCCTGGACGCCGGCTACAGGAGCTCCGCCGGACTGAGCGGCCTGCACCGCTGTGCAAGAGCGGGCCGGGCGGTGCTCGCGTTTCGGGAGGATTATGCTGCTGCACCTTTTGAGTTTTTGACAATAAACTTCCTGAAACAGACTTTTTCTCTTTATTGAGGGCAGGGGGTCCTTGCTTGAGGGGGAAGCGGTTTGCAGGGTTCCAGGGGGTCGCTGACACCGCGGGGACTGGAGGGCACCTACCCGGTCCTCCCTTGGGGCTGCGTTAGGGGCTCCTGCGGCGCTGGGAGTGGGGGAGGGGGCGCTGGCGGTGTCAGGGCAGGACTTGAGCCCTGCTCCCGTTCCTCTCTCTTGAGGGAGATTTTTAAACGTGCAAGACAGGAGCATACTCGAGATAAGCCATCAGGGCAGCAGCTCAAGGCTGGCCATCCAGCCCGATCGCGGCGGCCTCTCCCTCCCCTCCCCCTCTCCTGCCCGCAGCCCCCTCCCTGCTGACAGCTGCTTATCTGAGCAGCTCGCAGGGTGCAGGCGGCGCCCTTCTGCACAATGAACACTGCCTCGTGCAGGCGCTGCCCTTTGTGGTCCCCCCCGGGATGGTGGCAGAATGCTCCCGGAACCTTTTCCTCGAAAGGCTCGGCGCTTACGGCAATGTCACCACGGTATTAATATCGTGGATGACATGATGACTGTGTTTAAGTATGAGTCATCATTTTGTCACGGCGGTGGTAGAACTTCAAAGATCTGAGCAGAAATGGGAAGACGGCGTCTACGACAAACGGGGCGAGCCACTGTGAGCCAGCCGGCATCTGTTACCTGCTATTCTGAGCGCGCTCTGCCCACAGCCCAGTTCGGAGGCTGCTGCGCACCGTCCCATTTAAACACTTGTGGAAGCAAAAGAATGCAAAGCTTTCCCACAAAGACTTGCTTTGAGAAGCATCCAGGGAGGCGAGATGTCCAGAGTGAATCAATCTTTTTTATTAGGCCACTGTGTCTTGACTGCGCCTGGCGGTGCTTGACCGGAGCCGCGCGGCCGGCAGGGGAAGTGCCCGCGGGGCTGGCAGGCTGTGAGCGAGCTGCCCGGCAGCCCAGGGCGCCTTCTGGGCAAAGGCAGGGGGGTGGGGGTGGTGCGCTGTTTTCCTAAGCAGAAAATTCTGGCTGACCGGCAGTCCCGGGTGGCTGATTCACCCCGTTGGGCTCCACTTTTTAAATTCTCTCCAAATCCTGGAAGCACAGGCAGGAAAAGAGGACCGTTAGAGCTTAATTATTCTTCCCAGAATGAAAGCGTTCTGATTCCCGTGTATCATCTCTTCAGGACGTTCCCCCCGATGAGACAGAGGCCCAGTGAAATAATTTGGCTGCGTGTTTGTGTGTGTGTGTGTGTGCCTGACTTGCATTAATATTTTACCTACTTGCTTCTTAGAACCTCGAGTTTTCCTGCAGGGAGAGCGTCTCCACCAGCGTGCACGCTGGCAAACGACCATTTGCCACAGCATGCTATAGTAAACACAACTGGGGCGTAATTGCTTTAAAATGTGCCCTTTGGTGAGTACATTTAGCAGAGCGTCGCACAGAGCAGGCAGGCGGACCCTCCCGCTGGCCGCCTGAGCCCTTGTGGACCGGTCGGTTGGCAGCTCCTGGGAAACTCGCCTTTTTTGGATTAGAACTTACAGCGAGGGTGCTGCGGGAGCCTCAGGGGCTAGGAGAATTTGCAGGCAGAAAGAAAATGCATGCTTGACCATACAAACCTCAAAGCTGCTGTTTTGTTTTGTTTGTTTGGTCGATGAATGGGATTTTATGCTATTACAATGAAATACCCTGGTAATAAAATGCACAGTGCTTATGAAACACGGTATTGCCTCCACACTTCCAACAGCTGTAAGTGGGGATGCATAGATAAGCTAAGCTGATACCACACAGGCTGCGTCCAGAAAGCACTACGTGAATGTTAATGACAATAATATGCAAAAGTTAATGAAGGCATTTGCTACAGATCACAGAACGCCAGGTGGGCTGCCGGGCTTAGGACCTGGTCACCGCTTCCGGGGCCCAAATCTCTACTTGCTGGAACACAGGGAAAGTTCCAGATCCCAGCATATGGATGGTGTGAGGGAGGCGACTTGTGTAAGATAACTTTAGGGGCGCCTGGGGGGCTCAGTCAGTTGAGCATGTGACTCTTGATCTCAGCTCACGTCGTGATCTCAGGGTTGGTGGCTTTGAGCCCTGCATCGGGCTCTGCGCGGACGGCATGGAGCCTGATTGGGATCCTGTCTCTCTCTCTCTGCTCCTCCCCTGCTCATGCTCAGTCTCTCTCTCTCTCTCTCAAAATAAATAAATAAACTTAAAAAAAAATAAGGTAACTGTATAAAGTTTCATGCATTCATTGTAGAAAAAGTGTAAAATACCAAAAAAAAAAAAAAAAAAAAAAAGAAAGAAAGAAAAGAAAAAGAAGAAAGAAAAAAGTCGAAGCTCTGTCATGGGCCGTCCCCAGATTTGGTGTTTTCTTTCTCACATTTTCTACACCTCTGAGGGGTACGTGCCACACGGTTTCTCCCTGCCTTCGACTCCTGTTTGTCTCCCTCAGCGTCCCTTTGTGTGCCCCCGTGTCACTCTATGAGCCGGAAGGCGCGGGTCTCGCGGCAGCACCGTCTTCATCTGGAAGGCCTCCCCAGCCACGAAGGAGGCCAGCTGTTTGCAGGCCTACGGCAGAGCCGCGCCCCCAGGCAATGGGGGTGCGCCGCCGTGTCTTTATTTCAGGCCGCCCTTGTCCACGCCAGGAGCCAGGGCCCGGTCCTTTCCCTGGTAAGACGGAGGATGAATCGCTCCTGGAGGCCCGTCTGGTTTTAAAGCCTGCAGTCTTGGGGGTTCTACGTCTTATTAAACTGTTAGTGAGCCTCGCTCCTGATGGTTACAAAGAGCCACCTGAGAAAAAGGTGTAAAAAAGAAGTTTTCAGAAGAAAAGCAAGGATGTTGGCAGAGTGGGGTCAGTGCGGTGGGATCGGCCCAGCGAGCAGACATCGGTTTTGCTGGTTTTGGAGCTTAGGTGTCAATCTTCCAAGCTGTCGGCTCCTGGCCTTCTCGTTTGGTTGTGTCCGCCGAGAAGGGCTGGGAGAATGGTTCCTCCCCAGCCGCCGTGGAGAGACTTCGGCTTAACGGGGGGCCAGGGGGACGTGATCCCACATGGGGACTGTGGTTCAAGGGCACGGTTACCCTTGGTCTTTGAAAGCTGCCCTGCTTCCTTCTGTGCCTTCTAGAAAACAGTTTCCAGATCCTTCCACTTCTGCTGCGAAGTGAGGTACGTGTGATGATCCCCTGGAGACTCCTCCTCAGGGAGAGCGGCGGGGGTGGCCAGCAGCATCGGCAGGGGGCCGGGACGACCGGCATGAGTCTGGGCTCTGCTGGGCCGGTGGCTCCCGCAGCCGCGACGGTCAGCCCGACGGGCCGCAAAGACCTTCACTTTGGAGACCGTATGTTTTACAGGAAGCAAGGCCATTTTTGAAGATGGGGTGGCCAGACGGCGAGGGATGGAGGAGGCCTGGCGGCGTGGAGGGGCCCCCGGCCGACAGCCAGCAAGCGAATGGGGACCTCAGGTCCACAGGCACAAGAAACCAAACTCTGCCAACAGGCTGGATGGACTTGGAAGTGAATTCCTCCCGACAGCCTCCAGAGGAGACCCCGGGAGACCTTGAGCCGAGAGCCGGCTCTGCCCAGGTGTCCAGTTCTGACTGCTGTCCAGCTCCTTCCCCGGGGAGTGAACAACCGGGGACCACGGACCTGAATCGCGGCTTTTACCCTGTCCCCTCCCCTTACAGGAGATTTTCCAAAGTGCCTTTAAATCACACATTCTCAGCGTGGGAAGGAAGTAGTTGGTATTTATTCCTCATTTTGCCGACGAGAAAGCGACCTTAGGCAGGTGAAGTGGCTGCTGCCGGTGAGCCCTTAGGGGGTCCGGGCTGGGTCCTATGCGCAGCAGGCCTGTGCGTTCAAGGCTGGCCGAGGGCTGTCAGACTTCTCTAGAGGGAAGGAAGCGGCTGGGAGCGCGCGGTCAGAGCAGCACGGGGGTAGTTACCTGCCCATGACGCTGGGCACCTGGCCTGACGGTCTGGAAATGTAAAGCCAAACTCCTTGTTGCTGCTCGTGGCTTCCTGTTCCTCCGAGGGGACACACATGTCTGCCTCTCCGGCCTCTGCCCGTGGGACAGCAGGTGGAGGGAACGCAGGCAAGTCCGGTGTGGGGTCTGAAAGCCAAGGCCTGGAAAGCTGGGTCAGCTAAAGGAACATCATTGACGTGATAGAAAAGCTTTTTTTTCCTTCTGCAAAGCAGGGCGCGGATCCTACAGCCGCTGGCCGGTTCTCCCTCTCACACGGCACACTCGATGCGGTTCTACCTCGAGGGGCGGTGGGGTTCGCCGCCCGTTTTCCTGATTCGTTTGTTCAGGGCTCCGGGTGGGCCTCGGGCCCAAGTCATCAGCCCGTGGTCACGCGGGAGGGGGCGGAGAGATTCAGCTCTTCGCTGGGCTCCTCGGCTGTCCCGTCTTTGCGACAGCGGCCCGGGGCCACATGCGTGGCCGCCTTTTCTTCCCCCAGGGGGAATAACCCAGCAGGAAGACCTAGATTTGTTGCGTTTTTATTCCGGCAAAGCCCAGGCCGACGGAAGTCCAAGTGGGAACACCGAGGCAACAGTGGAGAGCCAAGTTGCAGGGAGAGATACAGGCGGAGAAAGTATCCTGTTTCTCGGCGACCCCAGCGGCTCCTGGAACTCTGTACCCCCACCCCAGCCCCCAGGACGGGAAGCAGGGACCGCGGGAAGGCGGGAGCCGACGGTAAGTCAGGCACCGCTATCGGAAGGCCCGCCGAAAACCACTGTAGGCGCGTTTCTGTCCCAGAACTTCTGCGAATCGCTCGTGTGCTGGTTCTGCGGGGCCCAGACAGTGACGAGGGAAAGTCCGGGAAATGGGGTGGCTGGCCCACCGTCATCAGACCCTCAGCAGGGGCTAGCCCGGGGTTTGGGGGTCCCCCCGGGAAGCCTCAAAGCCGAGGCTCAGGCCTCATATGGGGAGTGTGAGAGCCAGCGGCTGCTCTCTGTACCCGTGGCTCCTCTCTGTACCCGTGGCTCAGCCCTGAGGACCTCCCGAAGGCTCCAGATCAGGCGCCAGACCTCCTTGAGGGCTCCAGGCCGGGTACCAGGCCCGCGCGTGTGTGCCCCAGTGCCTCCTGGCTCCAGCCTTCCTCAGCTAGACCCTGTTCCCCGAAGGCAGAGCTTCTGGGGCTGGACTTCCCTGTGCCCCCACCCTGGCCCCAGGTCCCGTCAGGTCCTCCTCCATGGAGCACACAGTTTTAAGTTTCTGAAAGACAAATCCTCTATCTGAAGCATCTGCAGGGCCTGAGCATCTGTTAGACAAACGGCGCGTGGGCTCGCGGCCGGGGTGTGAGATTGTGCAGGGGGTGCCCACAGGTTCAAGGGACCCACACCTCCACAGAGTCCCGCAGCTGTGGGGTGAGGCGGGGAGGGTGTGCTGGTCTCAGGGAGGAAGGGGCTTCAAATCCCATCCAGACCTTCAATGTTAACTCACCCGTCTTTCCTTTCCAGTGGGAAAACTGGTAAGTTTCACACAAAGATTTAGGTTCGAGCATAAAAGTATCAATTAATAGGGGCTCCAGGGAGGCTCAGTCAGTTAAGCATCTGACTTCAGCTCAGGTCATGATCCGAGGTTGTGGGTTCGGGCTCCAAATCAGGCTCGGTGCTGACAGCTCAGAGGCTGGAGCCTGCTTCGGATTCTGTGTCTCCTCTCACTCTGCCTTCCCCAGCTCTCACTCTGTCTCTTTAAAATAAACATTTAAAAATTTTTTAAAAAGTATCAATTAATATGCTCAATTTTAAAATCTGGAATCTGGCCCGAGGTCTGGCGGCGTGGTGTCCCGGCCTCTCCCTCCCGGCTCCGCGGATCCAGGGCGGCGTGTTGGCTCCGAGGAGGGCCCTGCATGGGCTCCTCCTGGGACTCGGCCAACGGAGGGGTGTGGGGACAGAGGTCCGGTTTCCTCCCTCTCCCTCTTGCTGCGGTAGCGCCCCTGCCCCTGCCCCGCACCCCTGCCAGGAGCCCCTCCCCCATGTGCACCCGGGGCACCGACTCCTCCCTTCGCCACGCAGCCCTGAGGCTCGGCCACCTGCAGGGAGTGGGAGCGGCCTCGGCCACCGCAGCTCGGGCCCCTCCGCGCAGGGACAGCCTGCCCTACAGAGGGGGTGCGGGGAGGAAGCCCGGGCTCTGCAGCGGCTGCCCGCAGAGAGGTGGGGAGGAGTGCACCCAAGAGGAAGGCCAGGGCACCCCGCGGTCACTCCTGCCCATTTCCTTCAGGCTCTGGGTGGTAGGTCTTCTTGGAACAGGGGAGGGCGACCGTCTGAACCTGTAAAGCCTGCCCATGTCCCGGGGTCTCGTGTGGACCCAGAGCTCTGGGCGCTGGAGACGGCTCATTTCTGACGGGCTTCCGGGAGCACTGAGCACCGTCGGTGGAGGGCATCTGAGCCCCCAAGGCATCCCCCCCAAGGCTGGGGGCTAGTCCTGAAGCTACCCTGAATGCGAGTTCCCTTTTGCTCCAGGTCCAGCTGAATGCTGGCGCAGAGGGGTCTGTCCCCCTGCAGACGGGACCCTAAGGAGGTGGCCACGGAGAAAGGGGAGGGGTGTGGGCCCCATGAGCAGAACAGGGGCTGGTCCCGGCCCCTGGCCCCTACCGGGCATGGGGGTCAGAGCTCCAGGTGGGATGAGGGGTGAGGCTACATTTGAGTCTCTGAGCCTTGGCCACTTCCCAGCTGTGGCCTCAGGAAACTTCCACCTCTCTGAGCGTTAACGTCCATATTTGAAAGAATGTGACCTTACACAGAGTACCTGTGGGCGTAGAGGGGCCCAATGCGTTTGTTGACCCTGGATTTGAAGTTGGGCGGTCCCTGCCTCGGTCACTCAGTGCCTCTTAGAGGCCAGGGGACTCTTTGCTCTTAAACAAAGTGTTGAAGCCAACCGGGTCGTAAAGTCTCCCAGTAATAGGATTCCGGTTTTCCGTGGTCACAGAATTCGTTCTATTAGCAGCTTCCTCCAACACACATGCAGGCCCCAAACGCACGCATGTGCACACACGTGCACACAACACACACGCCCTCACAACACATGCATGCAGATCTATGCACACACATGCACCCCACATGTGCACACACATGCACGCCCCAAATGCACGCATGTGCACACAACACACATGCACAACACATGCATGCAAACCTATACACACACAATGCACCCATGCACGTGCCCACACGCACATGCGAGTGCACACACATAACATGCATGCACACAAAACAAACACATGTGCACACACAATGCACACATGGTATATCCCTTACATGCGCATGTGTGCGCACACATACACACAGTGTACATATGCATGCACACATATGCACATACAACGCATACACACAGGTACACACACATATGCGCGTACACACATACACAGAATGCACACACAGATGCACGCACACATACACACATGCAATGCACACACAGGTGCATATGCACACACATACAATGCACACTCATGCACACATACAATGCACACACGTGCATGTACACATATGCACACACATGTACACACATATGTACACACATACACAGAATGCACACACAGATACACGCACATATATCCACATACACAATGCACACACACAGGCGCATATACACATATGCACACACAATGCACACACACAGCTACACACACACATCTCCTTAGCTCTCTGTCGTGAGGCTCTACCTCTCAGTCCCGCCGGACTCCCCATCTGTTACCTAGGTCAGCACGCTTTGCTGTGTCAACCCAGACGGTCCAGGGAGAGAGGAGAGAAAGGGGGCTGCCTCGCCCTTTCAGAGAGCGCCAAGTCTCCCGAGGCGCCGACTGAAAACCATGCTCTACGACCTGCTGCGGCCAGTTTGGTATTAAGACAGCGAGCACTGGGAAATAGCTTCTCTCGATTGTGTTCCCTTCTCTTCTGAGAGAGCCCGGCTGTCACTCGGGTGTGCCCCTGCACTCCGGTCTGACTCTGACGCCGCCACCATGGAGCCACGGGCCACGCGTTGCACACAGTCCCTAACGCTTGCAATTCTTTCCCTCGCTTCTGCTCCTTCCCGTGGAGGCTGACCTTTGTCCCATAACAATGCCAGGAGACCATTCTGTGTCAAAGCCAAAGGAGCCCAAAGGTCTGCCTTTTCCCACGGGTAACCATTAAAGTTCTTCTTCCTGCTGGCCACCTCTGTCCCTGGCACTGGCTTTCTTATTTTTTTTTTTTTTCAGGACTGCAAATTGCTCCAAGTAAACAAGCTGGTACAGAAAAAGTAATGGCCAGAACGCCTGGTTTCCACTAAACCATTATATGATGGGAACATTGAGCCTTCTGGAATACGGGATAAGGTGATGGACGGCCCCGGCAGGGAACGGCACATTCTGTTCTGAGCTGCAAGTTGGTGGCTTCTGTTCCCGTGCTCGGTCTTGCCCAGGTTAGCGATTAGCGAAGGAGAACCGGAGCTCCCAGCGTGCTGCGGGAGCCTGTCTTGTTTGCCCTGGACCAGCGTCTGGCGCAGAGAGCAGATTCCGGAGCCCGCGTGCCTGGCCGGCAAGCTGTGGCCTCGGCAGGACCACACTGTCCTCAGCGCCTCTGCAGAGAGTGCGGGGGCGGCCTCCGTGGGGCAGCGGGCAGGGGCGGGGGTGCTCTGCCCTCTCTGGCGAGCGGCTGCACCCCATGGAGAGGGGCCCTGGGGCTCCAGGGAGCACCTGCCGGAAAACACCTGCCTGGGGCACGCCCACTACTGGACCCCGGTCCCAGCCTCCCCGCCCCCGTCCTCTCTTCCATTGCAGAGCCCCCTCCGCACTTCTCCTGGGGACGCCGTAGAGGTGTGACGGTCACCCCTGTGGCAGCCCACGGACGGCTGGCTCCGTCTGCCCCGGGGACGATGCTGATTTTCTATCTGCCCCTGCACTTCCCCCGAAGGACCCCCACCCGTGGAATCACATCAGTGTGGCCGTCACCCTGACACCCCCGAGCAGCCTCGGCCTGGTCCGCCTTTCCCATTTGTGCATTCTGACTCTCCCCCCCCACCCCGCCGGCCAGCGCCCGATTTCCAGAGTCGGGGCTCCGGGCGGCTGTTCTGTGCACCGTGTCCCACAGTCAGGGCGGTGTGCATTTCTGCACACGGCTCCCAGCGTCCGAGGACAGCGAATGGCATTCACGTCCACAGGTGCTGCTGCTGAAAGGTGCCTCCTGACGGACGCTCCCCACTGGAGGGAGGGGCAGCTGGCAGGGGGACGGCTCGGGCCGGTGGCCTCGCCCTACCCTGGGCACTCCTAGCGTCCCCGCGGCAGGGGGGTGGGGAGCAGGGATCCGGGCCTCACGCCCTGCCCTCCTCCGCCAGCAAAGCGCTTCTCCTGGGAGCTCCGGTTGGCATCCCCAACGAGGTGGTCTTCACCACCGGGACCCCAGAGCTCGGTGCACCTTCCCCGGTCCCTGGAGGTGCCCTGAGCGCAGCGCCCAGCCCCCGCCTCCTTGCAGCATCCCTGGGGAGATTCCTGGGGCTCCGCTTCCTGCCCTTCAGAGCGGGGCCAGGAACTGTTTACAAGGCCGTGTACTGTGACAGGGCCGCCCAGATATCCGCGGGGGGCACGGAGCCAGACGAGAGGGAGTCGCACAAGCTGAGCCGGATCCCTTGATGCCTCGGGTGACCCGCCCGCGGCCCCATAGCGCCCGGGTCGCGGCCCCAGGCTGGGTGGCGAGGAGGCGCCGGGGGCACAGTTCTGCTGGCAGGACCTCCTGTACTGCCGGTATTTCTGTCTCCGTGCTGAGTGCTAGTCGAGGGCAGCTGTGGGTCTCCCCTGCCCTGGCCCTCGGCCCTGAAGACGCACACCTGCCTGCCTTGCCAGTCCCTGTGGCAGGCTCGGGGGCATGGGGGGAGCGCGGGGGGACCTCTCTGCAGCAGCGGGCAGAGTGGAGACAGTGCAGGAAAAGCGCATGGGGCCCTTTGGGTTTCTGGCCGCTGTTGGGCTGCGCCCCTGCACGGTGACTCACTCGGGCCTTTGCTCATCTGGGGGCGCGTGCACACGCCCCCCATGCAGGCCGCCTGGGCAGGGAAAGGGCCAGCAGGTGCCCCTCCCCCGAGGGCCGGGGAAGGCGCTGCCCACGAAAGAGGCTCTGGGCGCCCCGTGGCCAGCTGGTCGGCGGCCAGGCGGCACTGAGCGCCCTTTGTTTCTTGCTGCGGAGACTTCCCTCTTCGGGTCGGTCCTGCGGCCTAATAGCTGTGATTGCGTCTGAACAAAGTGTGCCGCAGCAGCAGCAGCCCGTGGCCGTCCGCGGGGCAGCTCATCCCTGTCCCAGCGCCCTGCCCGCCACCCTCCAGCGCCAGGCGCCGGCTGCCGCTTGGCCGGTCCTCCCGGGGGCCGCCTCATGCGGTGTAGTGGTGCAGAGCTTAGGGGGAGCCCAGGGAGGGCTGCGGATGCTGGGGGCGGGGTGTGCACAGGGGCCCAGTGGACCTCAGCCTGTTTCCTGGAGACTCTGCCTGGGCTGAGTGCATCCGCTGGCCAGCTGTGTGTGCACTCAGAGTGGCCCGGGTGAAGCCCCCGGGGGAGAGCCTTTCGAGGAACGTTCTGGAAAGCAGATGAGGCCCTGCTGGCCTCATCTCCTTGGCATCCGTCTCAAGGGCGACTTGCATTCCTTTCCCCGGGATCCCTCTGCCAGGTGGGGAGGTGGGTGTGGGGCTTCTGAGGCCGGTCAGCTGGGACGCTGAGGGTCTGTCTTGTCCACCAGCGGCTGTGGTCTGGGGCGGAGGGCGTGGCCTCGGGGGCAGCCGGGGACAGCGGAGGGATGTGGGCGCTGCAGGAACAGCAGTCGGGGGCCGCCTCCGCCGGGCGTCCGGGAGTGTGTGCAGGGACGCACCTGTTGGGATGGGCAGGGACAGGTGGCTTCGGTGTCACCTCGGCTATTGTCGCAGGAAGGCCAAGCAGCCGTGACAGCAGGCGGGGCTGTGGGCAAAGAAGCCGCCGGTGCGTGAGGAGGCCGAGGGGGTTCGCAGGCGTAGAAGCTGGGGTCAGGGGGTCGGAGAGATGGGGAGCCCCCCTCGGGGCCCAGGGCTGTGGTGGGGAGCCCCGGGCAGCACGGACTCCACGGCTTCCTGCCTCCACCGTGCGTTTTCCTTCGTTGCCCAAACAGGGCACACCACGGCGGGATAGCGAATTCAGCTTTCTTCGCGTTGTTGATAATGACTGTTGTCTTAGCCTAAAGCAAAATGTTAGCTTTTCCATCCAATCCGCTCTCTTATCGCTGGGGTTCGGCTGAGTGACAGGCCGTGCGAGCCTTCCCGCGGCGCGCACCTGCGAAGTGCACACCGCAGCCCCGTCGGTGGCCGCCAAGCCGCACCCCGCCCAGGGCCGGGAGGCCCCGCTGACCCGCGCCTGGGATGGAAGCGGGTCCTGGGAGGGGGGCCGCAGCGGGGTCGAGGGCTCAGGGGTAGGTGCCGACAGGCCCCCTTTCCTAGGTGGCAGGCGAGGATGGGTCGGCCACGGCAGGGGTGTTCTGGAAAGCTCCTGAGGGCTGCCGCCACGCTGCCGAGGGCCACCGAGGGTCCGGCAGAGCTCAGGCCTGCTGGGTCCCAGGATCTCGCCGGCGCGCAGACTCCGAGGGAGCAGGCTGAGCGGGAGTCCCCGTGCGGTCGGTCTCGCGGGGGCCACGCTTGGCTTGACACTGGGCTCTCGCTGTCCTGAGCAGCTTCGTATCGCCGAGCCAGGGCCGTGGCCTCCCTGTGAGTGGCTCCGGTTTGCGCACGGCTGCTCAGAGTCACGCCAGGCCCTGCGCCCTCCCCTGGGGCCCACGCCGTGGGTGCAAGCGAATCCCTCACTCAGGGCGGGACCCTGCTCCTGGCCAGTTTGCGCAGTCATTTCTGGGCCTGTCCTCGTGCTGGTCTCACCGGGGATGACGGGAACACTGAGCCAGATCTGGAAGGGCCCCCACCCACGTGGCTCCCAGACCAGTCCTTCCTCTGCCATGCCTGCTCTCCCGTGGGCCAAAAGAGTGAGAAGTGTACACAGTACAGGGACATGTGTGCTGAGTGGGGACGGTGACCTGAGAGCTGAAGGATCCGTGACAGGGACGTAGGCGTGCGTGTGTAAGGACTTATCCCGGGTGGAACAGCATGTGCAAAGGCCCTGGGGCAGGAGGCTCCTGGCATGTTTAAGGGCCTGATTGGCCTGTGGTGGGGGTGATGGTAACAGCCTGGGGCTAAGGTGGCATCTCTCAGAGGAAGTCACTTCAGAGGGTCCACTGGACAACCTGCCTTCCCTGTGTGTGTGTGTGTGTGTGTGTGTGTGTGTGTGTCAAGGCAAAAAAGGAAGGAATGGCCATGGGGAGAAGGGATCGGTCGGCCCCTTGGTACCCCACAAAGCAGCATCCTGCAGAAGAGGCGGGCCCAGGGAGCATGGGCCTCGTGATGGGGACCCAGCAGGTTGTGAACATTCCATGCCAGTGCGTCATGGAGGGGGGCAGGGCCCTCAGAGACTGCGTTCAGGACCCTCAGGAGCCTGGGGCAGGGGCAGGGTGGGGGCTTCTCCCCTGAAGAGGCGGCCCAAGCCTCCTGCATTCCGGAAGGACTCATCACTGTTGCGGGGGGCTCCATGATTCGAAGAGAAAGTGGGCGGGGGGGGGGTCTCCGTGGTCCTTCTTAGCTGAAAGGGAGTGGGGGTGACATCATATGAGCACCTTCAGGTGACAGCCACCTCGGGAGAGGGCGTCCTCTAACTCCGGGCTGACAAACCTGGGGGAGGTGGTCCGGGCACCCCAGGCCCCCAGGCCCCGGACCCTAGGGTTGAGCTCTCCGTTCGCAGCAGAGCCAGCCGGGCCCCTGGGAGGCCCTCGCCCCATCGACGGCAGGGCTGCCCTGTGGAGGCCCCACCCCCTGGGAGCCGGTCCTTCTTCCGGCCCAGGAGCCAGCAGCGCCCCACCTGCAGCCTCGGGGCCAGCTCTCCTCCCGCTCCGGCCTGGAGTGCTCCCAATCTTCCATTAGGGGCCGGCCCGGGGTGGGGGTGTGGGGCCCAGGGGTGTGGAGACAGGGGACCGGGGTTGTGGGGACTAGGGTTGTGGGCCCGGGGGTGGGGCCTGGGGTTGTGGGGGCCCCGAGTGTGGGGCTGGGCGCCAGCCCAGGTGTCAAGGAAGACTTGGGCTCTCTGTTTCCGGTTCACCAGCAAGTGAATGTGCTGCTCCGCGTTTCCGAGTGGAGATCAGCGTCGGGGTCTTCCCGGAACCGCGTGGCTGAGCCTGAGGCCTCTGTCACACAGACTTGGCACGCAGGGAGCTCTGTCCACACGGACGTCCTCTCCTCTCCCTCTCCGCTGCCCCCTGCCTCCCCCGCGAGGCCGTCCTGGGGTCCCCGGGAGTCCGGGGCGGGGCTGGCTGGGGCCAGGCGCTGGACCCCGGCACCGACGCGCCCCTCCAGCCGCCACAGGGCTCCTGGAAGGGTCTCTGCGGCTGTCCCGCGGAGTGGAACGTTCCCAGGCCGTTTCTTTCTGGAAGCCTCAGAATCGTGCCGGGAACAGGAGCGGCATCCCGGAGACTCTTCGGACCCAGATGGGAGCGCTCCCGGAGCGCGATTCCCACCGCCGGTGATGAGGACTAGGGGAGAGGGAACCCCGGCCCTCTCTGTGGGCGCCCAGTGGAGAATCTGCTTCTGGAATCGGGGCGGATGTCTCAGGCCGGCGTGGCGGCCAGCTGGCCTCCTTACTGGTGACTTTCTGTGTTCCCAAACCACGCCCCCGTCCAGCCCCTGCTGTGCCGCCGCGTGTGTGGCTCCTCTTCGGTTTGGTCCCTTCTGCTCCCAGCGCTGCGGAAACCACCAGCCGTCTGGGAAACACGGAAACGTCCTGCCAGAAAGACATCCTTTAAAGTCCGAATTCCTAAAGGCAATCGGGTGGCCCTTGGGCACAGACACCACGCCCGTGAGGGGCGGCTAATATCCGGTTTCATCTTTGAATCCTTCCTTTCTTTATTTTGGTAACAAAACGCTTCAAAGCCAGCATGTGGAAGACAGGGGTCGGCTTCCCTCTGGCAAAGGGGAACGCTCCTCCCCCGCGCGACGGTCCTCCGCAGGGTTCCCCCTGGGACTGCGTCTGCCCAGGGCTGCGAGGACAATCGTGTGATCGGGAGGAAACTTCAGGCCCACCCACAGCCTCTGCGGAGGGACCAGCGGCTGGACTTGGGCCCGTCCCCAGTGGCCATTGACTGAACGTGCCCGTGTAACGAAGCCTCCACAAAAACCCGGAAGGACAGGGTTCTGGGTTGGCGAACCAGAAGCTTCCGTGCGTCACCACACCAAGGGGACCTCGCCCTGTGTATCTCTTCACCCGGGTGTCGATTCTATAATAACGTCCTCTATAATAAACTGGAAATTGAGGGAGTAGTTGAGGGGAGCAGCGAGCCCCTCCAGCAAATCAACGGAAGCCCGGGAGGGGGTCGTGGGAACCTCTGATCTGTAGCCCGTCAGCCTGGAGCACCGGTGACAATGTAGACCACCCCTGGAGTGCGAGAGGAGGGGCGGGGACAGCCTCGGGGGACGGAGCCTCTAACCCATACGATCTGAGAGCGTCCCCGTCCCCGTCTAGACAGCGGCCGCTCGGACCTAGGGCGTCGGACTCGGGTCAGTGTCTGCTGAGGACTGGAGTCTCAGTCGGTGTAGGACCCACGTCGTGACACGCCACGAGCAGGGGAGGTTCAATGCTGTGCTGACGACTCGAGGTGACCGCTCTCCTGGGGCCGGACGAGCCCAAATTGGGGCAAATGGTGCAAAATGGTCTCTTGGCCACTTTTGTTTCTCTCTCGAGGGTTTGAGGCGTGTCCGTGTGTGCCGCCCCCTCGTTCATGTGTCGGCATGCGCGGAGCCTCCTCGGGCGGCCGGGCTGCGGGTGGCCCTGCGGAGAACCTCTGATGGCTGGTCCCTGAGTCCGGTCTGCAGAAACGGCTGTTTCCTTGGTGGCACTGCCCCGAATCACAGGCCCGGTGTCCGGTAGGGAAGGAAAAGGTCTCAGAAGTGCTGGCAAACCCGAGCTGTACTGCCAAGGCTGCTCCCGGAGCCTCTGGGGGAGGGGAGCCCTGCCCCCACGCACGGGACCTGGAGACTGTGCGGCTGTGGTCCACTAGGACCCGAGGGGACCACCCACCCAGCCCCTGCACGGCTAGGAGGAGGACCACACCCTCCCCTGCGGTCTCAGGCCTCCCAGGGAGCGTCCTGTTGGGCAGCGTGGGAAACGAGCCACGGGCACCGGGTCGTGGGAAAGAGGAGTGGTTCTTTCTGGACGCCGTCGGGGCTGCCGTGCCATCGGATGAGGCCAGGCTGGTGTGGGGAATGTCCGAGTCCTCTCGGCAGGCCACGGGGATGGTCCCCTGCGGTGGTCTTTCCTCCCTCAGCGTCTGAGGGTGCTGACGGCTCTGTGAGTCAATCGGATGAGTAAGAATTGCAAAGTTACAGCCCCCAGGGGGGGGTCTCCCTGGCGGGGCCGGACCCCTCCTGGGCGCCCCCGTCCCTCCTTTCTGAATGAGCAGGCTCTCCACACGAGGTCACGGGGGTGGCTCCGTTAGGGCCCCGTGGCTGCACTTGAAGTAGGGGACCGAGAGCTGCTTTCTCTGACCCCCACGGACCACCCTCCGTCTGTCACCACGCACCTCTGCAGGGACAGCTGGCGGCTCCGTATCCCGCCCCGGCCGGCCCCTGGGATCACCGCCCTCCCAAGGCGGCCGGGCGCAGTCCTGTGCTGGAATCCTGCAGGCACGTGGGAGGCGGCTGGGCTGAGCCTGGGGTGCCCGGACACCCTCCTGCTGAGGAGTCTGGGAATGTGCCTGGCACGGTCCCGGCTGGCCTCGCAGCCCTCAGACACTCCGGTCTCGGGCCCTGGGGATGCGAGCTCTGGCTTACCAGGGACGGACGGACAGACGGACAAGCTCGGAAACTGCGCAGGGCTCCAGGGGCCCCAGCTTGCCGGGCGTGGGGGCTGCAGAGCGTGTGTTTCCCTGAGCTTAACTGGCCGACAGCCAGGCCGCAGGGACCCGCTTGCTGGCAGCTCGTAGAAAGGGAAGTCTCTCTGTTGTACAAGCAAACGGGATGTTTCCTGCCCGAGCCTTTCGGGACGGGCACCGTGGAGGGAGTTTAGTCCGGGCGGACCCCTCGCCATGATTGATTAAAGAAGCTTTTGTAAACTCCTGTCTGGGAAGGGCCAAGGCACCGTGGCGGCCCAAGCTCTGGCTCCTATCAGAGCTCCGAGGAGGGACGCCTGGGGACACCTGTGTGGAGGGGAGCACGCAGCGTGTCTCCGGGTGTCCTGCAAAATCAACCATCATCAGAAAACCTGAGCGGGGGCCCTCTCGGGTCAGCCCTGTGTGGGGAAACTGAGGTAGACATGCATGCAGTGAGCTATGGGTGCCCTCCTGCAGCCTCTGCCCCCAGCACGCGTGGGTCCTGACTCTAGGCAGCTTTCTGGCTGCCATCACGCCGGCCATCACCTCCCACCCCCCTGGGAAGCCTTGCTCCCCTGGCTGTGCTCTCTCAAGCCTAGGGCTCTCCTTTCCCAGGAAGCTTGCTTTCCAAGCAGCCCTGGCGCCAGCAGCTGGAGGCTGTTTTTAGGGATGAGCCGACAGTGCGGCATTCGTACTGAATGTTCCGAGCTGGCCTGGCCCTTGCAGGGTGCACCAGAGGGAACCACCTAACGGGAAATGGAAGGGCTTCTCAGCCCCGACGCTGGCCGACATTCCATTCGGCTGCCTGGCGTGCTTTCTCTCAAGCTGCATTCAAAGAGCGGCTGCCGGGCCGTCCGGCTCTCCTCCCTCCTCCCTCCTCCCTCCCTTCTCCTTGTCTCTGCCCTTCCTGAGCCCCAGCCAGGCTCTGCGGCGGGGAGGAGAGCCGGGCTGCACCCCTCCCCGCCCCCATCCCCATCAGCAGCCGCAGAGCCTCAGACCGAGGCCCCAAGCAAGCCGGGCAGGCCCAGGAGGTGCTCGGGTCACACACCCCAGCAACGTGTCGTCCCTGCGACCGAGAACTCCTTGGTGGGCTCGTGCTGGCGGGCGGCCCCCGGGACCCCTGCTTCGAGTCGCTGCAGTCTGCGGGGAGCGAGGAACCTCAGACTTCCGCTTCCCCAGGCTGACGGCCAAGTGGGGCAGCAGGACCTCACGGCCAACCAGCAGGGCCAGCTCCCGGGGGAGCCGAGTCTCCTCCTCCAAGGGCCAGTGCTCTCGGCCACCGCCCTGTGCCCTCTGCCCCTCCCCCCCACGCTGGCCCAAGGGAAAGGGCACGGGGGGGGGGGGGGCGGGGCTGGGAGGACTCGCTGCTGCCCTGGTTCCCAGGGGGCCCCGTGGGCTGTCATCACCCTGGGCTCCGAGGAGGGGCCCCGAAACGACAGCATCTGGGTGGTCAGCTGTCTTCCTAGAAGGCATGGAATCTGCCGTCCTGGTAAGGGTTCCCAGGGGGCCCCGTGGGCTGCTGGGGTCCTCCTTGCCAATGCCACTCCTGGCAAAGCACGGGAGCCGGGAGGGGTCCGCCCGCCAGCCCCGGGGATGGCACAGGGGGCGCCTCCCCTCAGTCACAGCCGCGGTTGGGACACACCGTGGAAGGGAAGGAGCCTCAGAGGCCCGGGCCCCGCCGACCCCCCGCGGGGTGGGGAGCAGAGAGGCAACTGCCCACCCTCACCACGCCCACGACAGGAGGCCCTCGGGGCTGTCGCTGCCCCATGCCCTGTCCCCGACACTTCCGAAGTCCAGGACAGCAGAGATGGAGAGAGAGAGCACGGGCTGTGGGCAGCGTGCGGCCCCCTTCAAGAGCTCAGAGGGGCTCTGCGTGATTCTTTTTTATTTTAATGTTTATTTATTTTTTGAGAGAGAGAGACAGAGCATAAGCAGGGAGGGGCAGAGAGAGAGAGGGAGACACAGAATCCAAAGCAGGCTCCAGGCTCTGAGCCGTCAGCACAGAGACCGATGTGAGGCTTGAACTCACAGACCGTGAGGTCATGACCTGAGCCGAAGTCAGGGTTTAACTCGCTGAGCCACCCTGGCGCCCGGGCTCCGTGTGATTCTCATAGCCTCCAGGGCAGGGCTGGGCCGCTTCCGGCCACCTCGCTCCCTGGGTCCTGAGTCCTACTGTTCACTGTCCCTGGAGGCCTGTGGTCAGAGACCCGCCTCCACCCCAGCTGGTCTCAGCAGGGCCAGGGCCGGGGTCTGGGAGGGCAGGGGTCAGGTGCTCAAGTCACTGGAAGGACCTGGGCCCCCCGTGCTGTTTGCTCGGCCATTGAAATCCATACAGGTCCTCAACCCGCCACCATTTTGCATTGCATCAGCGTAAAAGCGTCCAAGGTCCATCTTCTGTCTTCCTTTAAAGGCGCCCCGCATCGCGCCTCAGCTCTGGCCGTGGCTGGACGAGGCCTGAAGGTGCGTGCTGGCTTCTGGGAAAGGAGGGGTCAGGAGCTGCAGGCTAGGCTATGGCTCGTCACTGTTGACAATACAGGCTGGCCAGGTCACTCTGCCCCGAGGGCGACGGTGCCTCCCCGTCCTGAGGGCTAACCCCAGCGCTGGCGGAGAGAGCTCTCTCCTCCCGCTCGGAGAAGAGCTTTCTAGCTGGACGCTGGGATGGGGTTCTGGAGCCACACTGCCTCAGCGCGAGTCTGCGTCCCTCCCTGGCCTGGCGATGCCACCTCTCCTGCTTTAGGCTCGGGTAAGCTCCAGGAGCAAGCTTTGCACGCCGGGTCCCGGGGGAGATGGCACTTCCCAAAGCGGTCACACCAGCCTCCACCCCCACCCACAAACTCCTCTTCTAGTGTGACCGACCTTCCTATCCAGGGTCCCTGTCCCCTCCCCTGGAGCATGTCTCCCCAGAGACTGTGCCGGAGCCTGTCCCAGGAGCACAGAGGCCGCCGGGACCCCCTCTGTGGCTTTGGAGGACACTCACATGGCTAGTCCCAACTTGCCAGTGGGAGCGACTGCACCCCCCCATCCCCTAGCTGACTCTCGCGGGACCCTGAACCAGAGGCGCCCATTGAGTCCTGCTCCAGCTCCCGCCCCACAGAAACCAGGAGACATCTGAGAGTCGCTGTTGCGTTTCGAGGCGTTTTGCCACTTAGTCGCTGCCCCGGAGCAGGTGCGCGGCTCCTGAGTCTGAGGCCAGCTTCTCCGCTCCGCGAGGCGCCTTTGCAAAGTGAGGACCGTCGCCTCGCAATATGAATAAAATATCTGTGGCTTCCACTGACCGTTCCAGTATCGATTTCCAAGGTTTTGGGAAGCGGCTCTCTCGTCTCTCACAAAGCGGAAAGCGCGTCCTATGGCCCATCCCTCCTGGGGGTCCCCAGGCCACCTCGCCCTCCAGTCAGTACATACAGGCACCTGGGCTCTCGAGTTTCCCGTTTCCAAGCAGAAAGTTGCTGGAACCCGCAAGAAAAGGCTGGTGACCCACAAGTTTGCCTGGACATCTGGAAAGTAACTTTAAATATTTATGTGTGACCGGCAGGAGATTACACGTGGGCCGTGGGGAGCTTCGGTTACAAAGTGATCTACTAGAGGAGAAAGAATTAAGTTCTCTGCGGAGAAAGCATTTTATATTCCTGCCTGAAGTGTTGTTCTCTTCTGCTTGGACGTGTGTGCGAAAGGAAACCGTGCTCACAAAGGGAAGCCGTCAGAAAGAAGCTGAGCGGTTGGAATGAGGGGTGTCCTCGGAACTCCCTCTAAGGGAGAGCAGACGCGTTGGCCTGTGAACTCCCCGCTGCCCACGCAGGACTTGTCAGTTCCTTCCAGGGGCAGCTTCCAGTGTGGGTGGCTACTGTTCCGCAGTTGGGGGCCGGGCCGCTGTGACAGGGACCCTGTGTGTGCTCACCCCTCCCTCTCCCGCTGGGGCACCAGGTCCCTGCTGCAGGTGCATGAGACCCTGAGACCTGGTCTGCGCGCAGGTCCCTTAGTTCCTGCATTTTCTTTCATGGTCCACTGGCCAGATGGCGACAGGCGCTCTGGGTCCCACGTGACCGTGTGGACCAGACCCCTCCCTACCTGCATCGGACTTGCGGGGGGGGGGGTGTGGACACACGTGCTCACTGTTAAGCCACAGGCTCCTGTCGCCTGGGCTAATGGTCCTGTGAACCCTTGGGGGACAGGCGCGCGTCCGAGTGTGCCCCGTGTTTGCGGAGTTAGCTGGTGGCTCTCGGACTAAGTGAGAGGGAGAGGTGTGTGCCTTTCTCGGTACAACATGTGGCTCCGTGTTCCCCTTCCTGTGCCTCCACGAGATGGAGGAGGAGGAGGGGGCCGGGCTCAAACACGGGATGGGCACGGGGACACTCACCGTCAAGGCCCCGGCGTCACTGAGAGAAGAAAATCTCTGTCGGGAGTTTCCGCCCTGGGGGGACAGCAAACGGGGACGTGTGTCCTGCGTGTTTGCCGTTTTTTAAAAGATTATTGATTTATTTTGAGAGAGAGAGAGAGAGCTCGCACGTGCGAGTGGGGGAGGGGCAGGGAGGGAGACGCAGAGTCGGATGCAGGCTCCAGGCTCCGAGCTGTCAGCGGGACTGAAGCCCGCGAACCGTGAGGTCGTGACCCGAGCCGAAATCGAGAGCCGACGCGCAACCGACTGAGCCGCCCGGGCGCCCCTGCCTTTGCGGTGGCCCGGCCCGGCCGCCTCGTCCAGACAGTTCCGCTCGATTGTTCTCGCCGCTAACCACAACCGGCGAGAAGAGAGCGAGCAAAGGAGGAAGCCCCGTGTCGGCCGCGCCTCTGGCTGGCCGCGTCTGGGGGAGCCCGGCCGTCGGGGACTCTGGAGGGAAGCCCAGGCACCCAGCGAAGGACGGAGGGCAAACGGACTTCGGCGTGAGCGTTACGCTCGCCGTCTCCAGACCGTGTGGCGTGTGCGCTGACACGCTCGCCCGCACGGGTGCCGTGCTCCCTCCTGCCCGTGCTTGAGGCCAGGACACCGGGCACCCTCCCCCGAGGGCCGCACACGCCCGCTTGGAATCTGACAGCCCATGGGTGCCCTCCGCCCTCGGCTCCGGGACATACGGATTCACGCTCGTAGACCGTCACCAAGCACCAGGTTTTCACTGGAAAACACCGAAGAGAGACACGCAAGAGGCTGCAAACAGTGACCGCTGTCTGTTTGCGCGGGATGGCAGAGACACGCCGGTCAGGCGTCCGGCCCCTGGAACGGTTTTGTGCAGGATCTTCACGTCCGAGGGGAGATGCTGAGTGGGGACGCGGGGACAGGGCGACGCCACTCCTGTTCGCCGTCGCGTTTGGCTGAACCGCGGGCCTGGCTGTGTGCCTGTGGCCCGAGCGGTCGCACCCGTGCCCGCACAGGGGGTTTTATTGCAGTCCGTGCCTAGAAACACCCGGGTTTCCGCTGCAGATTAGGAGGCTCTTTGAAAGCCGGAGCCGAAACCCACGACAGACAGAATCCAACAGCTTGCCTCTGCCTTTCTCTTCTTTTTCCTCTTCTCCTTTTTTTTTTTGAGCTACAAGAATGATCTTGGCCAGATCCTTCTGTCTTTTCAGTGCCCAGGCGTTTTTAAAGTGGGTTTTTTTTTCCTGCCCAAACAGCATGCTCTGGATGCCTGGGTTTGCAAAGAGCAGCCGGGGTCCCGGCCACAGTGAGTGGCATCTGGCTGCCGAGTGCTTGGGCGAGGAGATTTTCACGTGGCTCGCAGGAGCGTCTGTTTCCCTGCAGAACCTTCTGATCCGTGGGCTGGCGGATTCCGAGTTTACGACTGTATCTGCTCCCTCCCCCCGTGGGAGACAGATTCCTCCCCGGGCTGTGGCTGCTCCCAAGGACGAGCGGGCTGTGCGGTCGTGCTCTGCTCTTTCTAGCGCCCAGACTCGACTTCCTCCAGGCTTCGGGAGGCGGGGGCCGGGGCAGGGGTGTCGGGGCGGCCCCGCCGCGCCCTCCCTCCTCAGCCTCGCTTAAAAAGTGGCTAAAAAGGCAAACCTCTCAGCCTAAGCCACGAGGGCCCGGGCACGGAGGGCTGGGGCGTCCCCGGGGTGGGTGACCACATGGATTGTGACTGCAGGGGCCCCAAATTCTTTGACACGCCTCCAAGTGGGAGGTGGGGTCACCGTCCCCTTCTCTCGATTCCAGGTGGGTCTGTGGCCCCCTCACCCCATTGCTTAGTGTTTTTTGGGGGGGGCGTGGAGTCCTGGAGGGTTTGCCTGGTCTTTTGGGGACCCCGGCTCTCAGAATGCTCCCTCCCAGTGTGGTCACACGCTGTTAAGGAAGCCCAAAGCCCGTGGAGAGGTCACGTGTGAGCGTTCCCAGGGTCACCAGCCCCACGGCCCCCAGCCGTCTGGGCCCCCCCTGCCAGGGATGCGGGCCTAGGGAGCAGAACAGTGCCCCCACTGTGCCCAGCCCGAACCCTGACCCAAGGCACCCGGAAGCACAGCCGACGTGTTCAGTGGGAGGTGTGTCACACAGTAAGGGACAGCCAGGTCCCAGGTGGGTCTCCCTTCCTGACGGACGTGAGGTCCAGGGCTGAGGTGGCAGAGACACAGCCGGCAGGCGTGGGTCCTTCCGGTGCACAGTCGCCTCCCAGCTGCTAACCGCTGCCCCTTTGCACGAGCAAGGCCAGAGAGCGGAGCCCGGCGGCCCGTGGTCGGCAGCTCTCGGTGGCTCCAAGTGGCTGCCATCTCCTGGGATGAAACCCCGTCCCGCTGGGAGGCTGAGCTCTGCCGTCATGGGCCAGAGGCTCGGGCAGCTCTCGGATGAGGGAAGACAGAGTCCGCCCGAGATGGGGTGAGCCGGGAGGAACGAGGCTGCTGGCCTCTGGGCCTGGCTGGCCGGCCGTCCTTGTCCCCGTGATCTCTGGACCGCACGTCTCCGTGGGACACGCTCAGCCCCCCGTGGGGGGAGGTGGCCCCCCGCACCCTCTGCTCGGGACTCTCCGCCGCTCCCCGTCTGTGACGCGAGCACGGAACCGCGGCGGCCGTTTCGGCCCTGTGGCCCTGGGAGAGGCGGCGGGGGGCTGGGGGGCTGGGCCGCCTCCTGAGGAGAAGGGGGGAGCCCGGGTCAGCGGTCTGTGGGGACTTCCTGCTCGGCATCTGCTTCTTTAAAAAAATGAAGACTTTTCTTATTTATTTATTTATTCATTCATTCATTTATTTATTTTTAGGAGAGTTTCAAGGTTCACAGCAAAAAACCGAGTGGAAAATTCCCACATACCCTTGCCCCCCCACCCCTGCACGCACAGCCTCTCCCGCCATCAACACCCCTGCCGGGCATTTCTGACAGCGGATGTATCTCCAGGGACCCGTCGTCATCACCCAAGGGCCACGGCTTACCGTAAGGTGTCCTCCTGGTGTTGTGCCGGCTGGGGGGTTGGACCCGCGTGTGACAGCCGGTGTCCTGCAGCCCAGTCTCGCTGTCCTAGGAATCCCCCGTGCTCCACCCTTCACCTCCCTCTCCCCAGCCGCCGCAGCCGCCGGTCTCCCCGCTGTGTCCACAGGTTTGTCTTTTCCAGGCTGTTGCTGGGTTGGAGTCCGATACCGAGTAACCTTTCCAGATCAGGTTTCTGCCACTTGGTAAAATCCACCGAAGCTTCCTCCGTGTCTTTTCATGCCGGGAGAGCTCTGATGTTCTGCTGTCTGGATGGACCGCGGTGTATCTCTCGGTCACCTACTGGAGGACGTCTTGGAAGCTCCCAAGTTCGAGCGATCATGAGTAAAACTGCGGAAACACCCGTGCGCAGGTTTCTGTGTGGACCTCGGCTTCCGTCCCACCCGGCCAACTACCACAGAGCCCGCCGGCTGGATCAGAAGGGAGAGGCACGTTTAATCTTGTGAGAAACTGTCAAGCTGCCTTCCCAAGTGGCTGCTTCATTTTCCGTCCCTTCCTGCAGTAAAGACGGTGCCCGACGTGCTGTGTCCCCGCCAGCGCTTGCGGTCAGCGTCACGGATTCCGGCCATCCGTTAGGTGCGCAGTGGTGCCCCACTGTTGTTTCAGTGTATCTGCTTCTATGGGGTTTGGTGGCCTGGAGAGGAAGGCTGTTTTTATCAGACAGACGTGAGCAGGAGATCCCCACCTTGGAGCGTGACCCGGAGGTGCACTGAGGGGCCGGGACCTGGGCAGAGAGAGGGTCGGCGAGAGGCACTTGGGCGGGGCAGCCCGGACCTGCCCCTGTGGCAGGGGGCTGGCCGGCGGGCCTCGCGGCTGAGACTTACTGTCTTCGGCCCCTCCTGGCCCACACGGTGGGTCTCTTGCCCCCGCCCTTGGCTGGTGCAGAAGCCCATTTGGAGATTCTTCCAGGAGTAGGGGGGTGGGGGGAGGAGGAAGAGGCTTCTCAGGAGGGGTGGGGCTTGAGTGCCCACTTCCTTCCTTCTATGGGACCGGAGCCTGGAATGTGCCCTCCAGGCCAGCTCTCAACACCCACAAAGCAGCTCTTTGAGCCGTGAGCTCATCTGTCCTCCCAGAGTGACTCCGGGCCTGTGTCACACTTCTTCTGGGAGTGGAGAGAAGGACACGGAACACCGTCCCAGCCACGGCAGGGAGAGGCCGCAGCCACTAAGTTAGTTTGGGCACAACCGTCTCGGGCGCCGAATGCGCAGCCAGCCGGTGTCTGGCTAGGATGTCAGTGCGCCCCGGGGGGCTCCACGAGGAAGTGGGGGACACCCCTCTGCTCCTCCCCAGATATGCAAAGACGAGGAGGAAGCAGCTCAGAAAGAGGAAAAACAAACGGACAGTAGATAAGGTGGGAAGGAAGCAGGTGACCTCTCTTGGACGCCCCCAGAAAATCGGGGACCCGAGCCCAGAAACCGGGTCCCCGAAGTGGCTCTGAATTTAGCGTCACTTTTCCTGGGGTCTCGAAGACATTTTGCTGTCGGTCTGGATCTCAGCAACAGCGAGTGGCCGAACCTCAGGAACAGCCGTCTGTGGCCAGGCCACTTGTGCCTTGGGCGGGTGCGTACAGGAGCCACCAAACCCGAGCTGACTGCCCTGGCCGCCCCTGCTCTTGTGTCTCGGGGGGTCTGCATCCGTGTTAGGGACACAGAGCCACGGGACTCCCAGCTCTCAGTGTCTGCTCCCCGTGGTGGGGGGCTGGCCAGGGGGGTGGTGCGGGGACACTGGCAGGCGTGCCGTCCACCCAGCCCACCGTGCTTTCTTGGGCCAGGGCTGCAGGTCTGAGACGAAGAAGTGGCCAGGAGGGCGTGGAGGTGTGAGGACAGGGACCTGACAGGGAGACCGCCCCTGGGACTCAGAAGACGCTCAGAGGCTGGCCTGGCCCTCGGTGTGTGTGTGTACTTGGGGCGGGGCCTACGGGATGGAGGACCCGAGGCCAGAATCTGATAGCAAGTGGCTGATTTGGGGGCGCGATCACGGCAAGTGAGGTGCGTACTTCCCGCCCACCCCAAGCCCTTGGCTGAAGGTGTCAGGACACCGGAGCCGCTGGGGCTATGACGGTGGCTGCTCGGGTGACTTGGCACCTTACCTACAGGAACCCTTAGCCTGGTGATGGAAGTTGGAAATATTCTGTTTCTCTTGGCCTGCAAGCACATTTCGGAGGCCTGTGCTCCGGGGTCTGTCGTCCCCTGACGGCGTCCGGGTTGCATGCGTTGGGCAGCTGAGCCAGGTTTATAAAGACACCCTCCCGCATTTTCTATTAACTGTGTACTTTCTGTCGTGTATGGACATAGTGACAAACCCAGCTGGTGTTTGTCCTTGTGCGTGCGGCGAGCGACTTGGGTTTCCGCTGCTGCTGTTTCTGCTCTGCTCGGCTAGGTGGTGGTGGCAGGGGCACCTGCCTGCTGTAGCCCCACGTTCCTTCACGTAGCTCCCCGACAGGATTCCCCGCTCCTTCCTTAGAACTTCCTGTGCTCCAGCAAAGGGACCGGTTCCGGTTCCATCCTCCTTCCCTGGCTCCTCCGTCTCCCTGAGAGACCCTGGGCTGACTCCTGCTTCTCATGGCCACTCTCCTGGATCCTGACCTGGCTGGGCGTGGCGTGACCCTGCCAGCTTCTGTACCTTCCCGGACGGATGCACGGACGCACCCACCTCTCACACGTTTGTGTCTTTGCTAAAGCCTTCTGCCCAGCACGGCCCGATCTGCCTCCGTTCTCGTGTCCGGGGAAAGCCCGCATTCCCCACGAGGCAGGGGCCGACTTGGGGCCCTTGCAGGCTCTCTCTGAGCCGTTCGAGCAGCAAGCCTTCCCTTCGCTGAGTCACGCAGGTCAGAGCCCAGCCATCCAGGCCTGGTCCCTGCACCTTGCGACACCCACGGCCTGTCTCTTGTTTGTACAGTGCCTGGAGCCTCGCGCGGACGGAGCTGGGGAGGTACAGTCCCTGCAATGGGACGGGTTCGAACTTGGCAGCAGAGAGGAGAGTGGCCCGAGGCGGTGGCGTCTGGCTGTGGCCTGAAGGTCAGGCTGCCCTGCACGGCCCTTATCTGTTCAGCTGGCGGGATTCAGCGGGGAAACTCGATGGCTGGATGTCCCGCCCGGCCTGCGTGCAGCTTCTTTGTAAAGAAACAGACGAAATAAATAAAAAACACATTTTGTTCTTCAAATTCCAAAGCCTTATGCAACCCTGAAAACACGCGGGCTCCGGGACGGCCCTCCCAGGACGGGGCTGCCCAGCACCCCTCAAGGGAGGGACGATGCGATGGCCGGGTGGCGTTAGGAGGACCGTCTCCCGGTCGGGTCTGACACGCCGTGCCCGTCCGACGGACATGCCCTGTTCGAACGGTCCCCCTGGGCCCCGGAAGGCAAACCGCGTGGCGGCCCGTCTCCTGCCGAAGGAGGTTTGGGTTTCCTGCTCCCCGAGGGTGTGGACTGACCGCAGGGCTGGCCGCTCGGCCGAAGCACACACCCTGGCCTGCCGAGAGGTGGAGGGTCACCCTGGACCCCGGTCGGCTCAGCACGGAGTTACCGAGGGAGACCAGCTGCTTTCGAGCCTCGGAGGCCGGCGGCTCTGTGGTGGAGACACTTCTGCGGTCGGCGGGACTTGGCCTGTGGTGTCTGTCAGCCGACGGGCAAGCCTCCCCCCCCCCGCGGGATTTTCTATAAACCGAGATGGCAAAGGACCAACACACGGGCGCCCCGTTCCTCCCTCCTCCTTGGTGTATGTCACTAAGTAAGCAGGCAGCGTCCGGATGCAGCCTCGGAATCCTCGCCACTTCCCGAGAACCCTGTTCCAGATCCTTCATGAACATTCTAGACCATCCGTGTGGCTGGGTCAGTGAGGAGGTGTCTTGTAAGTCAGTTATTCGTGGCAGGAGTATAAAGGCTGGCCCGTGCCCACAGTGGGAGTCACTGATGGCAGCGGGTGGGCACCCCAAAGGGGCTCCCAGCACCCCTGTTGTGATTCACGGGGGTGGAGCCCGGGCCAGGCAGATGGAGGGCGGCAGACACAGCCAGCAGGGTAGAGGGGAGTAGACGCCCTTGTGTGGGCACGTGGCATGCTGAGGCTTCCTCTTGGGAACTGGGTATGAGGCCAGCGCCTCCCGGGGAGGTGAGGCCAGCGTTTCCAGAGAGCAGGACAGATGCTCACAGGTGTGCCTTCCGCACCGGCCCCGGAGCCGGTTCTCCAGATGGGGACACTGAGGCCCTGTCTGGGCCCCGATAATGACACTTTGCTGTTGGCCTCAGTTTCCCCACCTGCCAGAGCACAGGGGCTCAGCGGCGACTGGTTCTGGCCCTCTCCCCTGGGGCTGCCCTGACCGCTGGCCAGGCCATGATGGCAAAGGGGCAGCAGGCGTCATTGCTCTAAGGGCAGTTGAGAGACGCATCCCGTGGGCCGAGTGGCTGGCATTCGGGGGCCCTTACCACCTGTCAGACCCGGCGCTGTGCGGGGCGAGAGGTTGAGGCCCCTCGAAGTTGCCTGTTTCTGCTGCCTTATTGGAGGGAACTGGCCAGGGAGGCATGGTCTGCTTCCCCTTCAGCTTGGTTGCATTTTGTCGTCCAAAGTCATGACACCAGGCCCCCGGGGGCCCTGTCACCTCACAACAAATGAACAAAACGTTCAGCTCTGTGCACGGTGCTCACGGCGCCTGGTAGGGGCCACGGCTCGGCCTTGGGACTCCACATCTGCTCAAGTGCGTACGTCCCCGTGGGGTGTCGCCCGTGCAGCTGTGACGTGTCTGCACCCCAGGGTGTCGGGAAGAGAAACTGGACACAGACAGAGTTCTGCAGGTAGAGGGGGACATTTGAGAGGGTCTGAGGTCAACTAAGATGTCAAGACAAAGGACCAGGATGCCATACTCCCCTTCCCCCCGCCCCATACCAAGAGTCTTAAGAAAATGGGTCCCAGAATCCCCGGAACAATGGAGCTTTCACTCCACACTCTCCGCTTGCTGGTCACCCAACTGTCCCCAGCAAGTGGACTGGGCCATCTGAGAAGTCCCGGGGGTCCCCGCAACCTCCCTGCTCTGGTCATCAGGCTGGCTGGAGGGGAGGCAGATGAGCAGACTTCCTCAAGAGTCTTCCGGGCCAACAGGAGGCGGCCTCTGTGCACGTATTGCGTCCCTCCTGGGTGGGCATTGGCTCCGTGGGAGGGGCGGGTGGGCCACACAGCCCCACGGAGATGGCGGTTTCCGAAGCGGGAGGATCTCCCAAGTCCACGGCCCTCTGCTTAAGGACCCGCCTCGCACGAGGCCTGGAGCCGGAAGCCGCGCTCCGCTGCTGGCCGCATGACCTTGGGCACACTCACTTCTTACGGGCTGAGAACACTGCCTCCTGGCAGAACGTTCTGAGACGTTTAATGGGAGAGCATGCGTGACAGTCCTGAGAGCGCGGAGCGTTAACCGCAGTTAGCGCCTCGCCTCGCCGCTGAGGAAGCAGGAGCAGTGGAGACGGCTGTTGGGAGCAACCTGCTGGGGAAGAGGCCGCGGCCTTACCCCCCAGCCCCTGCCCAGGCCTCTGTCGGGGCGGGGGGCGGGGGCGCAGCGGAGTCCGGCTCGGGCCAGAGGCCCGGAAAGCAGGAAGCAGATGTGGGAGAGCCCTTGGGTGCTGCCGAGCGCACATGCACGTGCAAGCATGGGCACATGCTCGTGTGCACACACACGCACACGCGCACGTACACATACACGCACACACACACGCGCGGGCACACACGCACGCACACACACGCACACGCGCACGCACACACATGCACACACGTACACACACGAACACATACGCCCCGATAACGACACTTTGGGCACACACGTACACATACACACACGCACACACGCACACACGGGCACACAAGCACTCGTACGTGTACGCGCACACACTCACACGTGCACACGCACAGGCACGGACCAAGACCCCGGCCCCTTTCCCAGGAGCCTGCTTTCCACGTGGGCACAAACGACTCCTTCCAGGAAGGCTCCAGGCTGAGCCAGCTTTCCAAGTGTGGGCGTCTCGCAGGGTGCGGGTGCCGTTCACGGCATCTGGAAGTCCAGAGGCCACGAGGGTAGGAGAGGGGCCCCGTCCTTCAGTTTTGCTGTAGGAGTTGGTTGAGTTTTAATGGAACGTGGCCAAGGGTGAAATTCACGATGACGGGGATTTTTCAAGACCCCTCGGGCTTTATTCCGCCTACACCGGGGTGAGGTGCCGGGATGCCCGGGCTCCGCGACCCTGCAGCATCAGAATCGTGGGTGCCTCTGATAAAGGCGATTCCTGGGATGCCCGCCGACATCCTGTCGGGCCCAGGCCTGGGTGTCTGCAGTAAAACCCACCGGTGATGGCGCACCCGGGTGGCCCAGTCAGTTAAGTGACAGACTTTGGCTCAGGTCACGACCTCACGGTGTGTGTGTTCGAGCCCCGCATCGGAGTCTGTGCCGACAGCTCAGAGCCTGGAGCCTGTTTCCAGTTCTGTCTCCTCACTCTCTGCCCCTCCCCCACTCACACTCTGTCTCTCTGTGTGTCAAAAACAAGTAAACCCTAAAAAAAAAAACCAAAAACAAAAACTCCACTGATGAAGACAATTAAGGGAAATGACAGGCCAAGACAAACTCTTCTCCAAAATCTAATTATCGGGGGGCCCTGCCAGGCACCTGCTATGTCCGGTCTAGTTCGACCCCTCCCGGGGGCGGCCAGGCGGTGCCCTCCCGCGAGGTGCACGAAGAAGCGAGCCTCAGGCTTTCCTTTCTCTTTCTCTGAAAACTCTGCCAGGCGTCACCTCCACAAAGGCGGACTCTTCCCTCCTCTGGCACCCTGCAGGTCATGCCTGGGGACGCACGAAGGCACGGCACCCACGCACGCCTGGGTCACGTTCCGAACACATACGGAGTCCGGATGGTGAAGGCGGTCCTTCAGGACACTGCTTGGAACGAGGTGTTCCGGCCTGCCTGGCTCAGAGAACCAGGCACCTGGAGAACCACCTGGAGAACCCGTCTGGCCACTCTCAGGAGGGCGGGGAGCCAGAGGGAGCCGGTGCAGGACCGCCCCCTCCACTGCGCATGCGCTCCCTGACCCCCCTCTCCAGGTGAGCCCGGGCCCTGCGGCCTCTGTGATGTGGTGCCCCAGGCCGTCTTGCAGCCGAGGAGGAGGCTCCTGGAGCTGTCTCCCCCTCCCTGCCGGCCCTCCCCTGCACGCCATTCCTAGTCTCCTTTGAAGGCTGAGAAATCAGGGCTCAAAGAGGCAGAGGGAGGACTCGGCTTGCTCAGGACTCTTGTCTGCAGGGCGGATCAGGGTTCCTGTTGCAAGCCTGGCCCAGCGCCTCGGCCAATGGACCAGAAAACACTCATGGGGGGATTTCATAACCAGTTCCGATTTGCCTCGTTTGGTGTAAGTGTGGGTCTGTGGTCTCCACTCGGCCCGGTGTGCTCACTGCAAATATTAAAGTCACGAGCGGATCAAAGGCAGGCGCCTTCTGCATACGTTCGGGGGGAGACCCGTGTCACTCCCGGACGCGGTGTGTTTTGTCCGTGTACCGATCTTAGCAGGGAAGTGATTCGAAGAAGGCTAGAGATGCCGGTAAATCTGGTTTTGAATCCTGGCTTACAAAGACAGCGACTTTGTTTATTTTTCACGGCTGCCAGGACAGACGCCCCATAGCTCCACCTTCACCCCGCAAAATGTCCACGTCCACCTGCCGGGTGCCTGCGGGGCAAGCCCCAGCCTCTTGTTTCTCCGTGACTCGTGCCCATGGAGGGGTCACCGGCGGACGCGGATTGGCCACTCTCGATGGGGCGGGGAGACCTCATCCTGTCTACACCGTTACATCCGGGAAGTCAAGGGCGGCTCCAAAAGGGAACGCTCAGTGCCACGGGGTGTGACCAGTGGGGAAGGCGGTGGGCGGGATCCGGTTAGCCATCCCCTGGGGAAGGGACCGTTGTGTCTTTGGGGCCTGACCCTTGTGGATGGGACCGATGCACGAGGTCTAAGGAGCACAGCCAGGGTGAAGTCAAGCAGACGTTCCGCCCCCGTTCCCGGTTCTGCCTCAGGATCTCTCTTCTCTCCGCCCAAGGTCGGCTGGTGAATGAGGCCGGGGGAGGGAGGTGCAGCCCGGGCACACGGAGGGACGGAGAGGTCACAGCCCGAAGGAGCACGAAGAGCAGGAGACAAACTCCTGTCCCATCCCGACCCGGCTGGCTGTCGCTTGTAGAGTCTGGGCTCCGTCACCTGGCTCTGCCGACAGCTCTCTCGCCTGTGACCAGAGGTGACGTCAGCTCCCATCTGTCAGAGGCCATGTGCGCTTCCTGGGCCTCGTGCTGCCCCATCGCAGCAGACCCACGCGCCGGCCACGGCGTCTCCTCTGGCTCCCGTGCAGGGACGTGCGTCTCCCAGAGCTTGGGAGAGCCGCCCATGCCCCGCAGCCAGGCCCGCACAGAGGCGGCCTGTGACCTGCCGCCGGCTCCGAGGGCCGCTCCGCAGGGCCCCGCCCCACACCTACTTCTGGCCTGAGGTTCAAAGAGACGACCCAGGATGGGAAGTCAGGGTCGGGGCTCAGGCTGCCTGGCTCAGAGCCCTGTCATCCGGCGTGTGACCTGTAGAATCAACATACGTGGACGCGGGACCCAGGGGTAACGTACAGATTCTCGGCCAGTGTGTGAGCGTTCCCGGTGCATCTGGGCTGGCCTGGGCCCCCGAGCCGGCGATGGGGGGTGCGGTGGAGCGGAGACTAGCATGCTGGAGGCAGGGGAGCAGAGGCTGCCCTGCTGGACCCCCTGCACCCGACTGACCTTCTGTGGACAGGACTTCTGCAGTCACACTGGTCCAGGCACTGAAAAAGGGACTCGGCAGGTCCCCAGCGGTCCCACCCCAGCAACTGAAGTTTCCGAATCCTGGAGGACAGAGCCTTGGAACTCATGACGGAAACCCTAGAACGGAGGGCTGGGCCTCGCCCTCCGTGGGCTGTGCTGCCTCTGGCATTGAACCGGCCACGTGCAAAGACGCACAGTGGGTCTCGAAGGGGCATGCTGGGAATCTGGGGGGCCCAACTGTGTTGTCAGCTGCAGGACTGGGCGAAACATTCACGTGTGACGGTGCGGATGTGGGTGGATGCGGCGTCCACCACCCCCCCCACCCCATCTGCTCGAGACCATGCCTTTTGGTGATCCACCCAGAGCTTCTGGAAGCACCGCTGGGACCCAGCAGGAGATCCCCGCTCCGTTCGGCTCCGAGCTTTGCCCCCAGTCGCAGAAAAGGCCGCACACGGGGCTGGGATCCTGAAACGGCACCGCACCCGCCGCGTCCCCAGAAGTGACACGCGCGACGAGGCTGCGGAGGACTCGGGACGTTCCGCCTGCGCACTTCTCTCCGGTAGATCTTACCGGACGTGACTTTTCCTACCTTTTCTGGCACGTTGCCATCTAGGCTTTTCCTTCTTTCTCTCTCTGTCTTCAGTCGGCCACGCTGTTGCTGATACCCGGTATTACCCAAGAGTCTCTCTTCCAGATGGGTGAGGGAGCGTTAAGAATACTCGTTAGGAGAAAGGTGGCCTGATCAGACCGTGCACACACACACACACGCACGCACACACACTGCTGATGGACACGGCCCCGTGGTCCCCCCTCCCCCCGCGAGCCTCCCTGTCACAAATGGGGCTGTACCTGCACCTGGCCCGCTCTGCCTTTGCCCGGCACACCCCTCCCGGGCCAGCTCTGGCCCGTCCCTCCCCAGCCCCGCACCCCAGGGCCGATGCATCCGCCCCCTCGGAGCTCTGTGTCCGGCAAGTTCCAGAGGCGAGAGTGCTCGCTTCCGGGGCGTTTCAGCGGTGTCTGCGGCGTGCGGACACAGAGTGTGCGGCAGGGTGCGGCGGGGGACGGGAAGGAGGGCTGCCGGTCCCCGGCTCTCTCTGCGCTTGGGAAGAAAAACAGTGAGACCCCGGAGCCACTTCCTGTCCGGTCCGCGGCCCCCCCGCAGCGGGGAGGGCTCTCACCCGAGATTCGGAGCCGCTGGTCTGAGCAGACACTTGACGACCGTGACAGCGTCTGTCTCCTCCGAGCGGGCCGGGTTTCTTCGCTGACTCCCAACCAGCCTGAGAACGGCTCCGGGAGAGGGTCCAAAGCCTGGAGTAAGATCTGGAAGTCCGAGCAGGGCGCTCCCAGGAGACCCCGTCGCCAGACATCCTGCCTCCGCTTGTGGGCCTTCTGGCAGGTTCCGGGGACAAGCGGGAAGCAGCCAGACTCGTTCACACGTTCACACCGTGGTCACATTCCAGATGATTCCGGGCTGAGCAATGCGAGCGCAGCTTGCCGCCGGTCACTCCGGATGCCGGCGCTCGGCCGTCCCGGGGAAAGCCTGGTTATGCCGGGGTGCTCGTGGGTGCGGGCAAAGGCGTCACGCGTGCTCCTACGTGTGTGTGTGTGCATGCGCGGCGTTGGCCTGCGCATGCTCGTGCGTGGAGAGTCGCCGGAGCCCTCGGCACGTGTGGTGAGTCGGCAGGCTTCTCCCGACCCGGCTCTGGCTCCATCCACGTCTCCCGGGGTCTCCCGCCAGGCCGGTGGGCACGTCTCCCGCTCGCGCTTGGAAGGCAGATCGGAGCGACTGTGCCCTGACGTGTCCCTGGGACCCAGTTCCCGCGGGGAATCTGCAGCTCCCCGCGCCTGTCCAGTGACAAGCCTTCCCGGCAAGGGTGCCCTGGGCCGTGGGGGCCCCACCGGGTGCACACAAGCTGGGATTCTGAACGGGAGATTTCTGGATTAGCCTGGAGGTGAACTGCCACCACCTCACGAGCCGGTGTGTTACCATTCTGTCTGGAAACTCAGAGGTGGAAATTAAGCCTCATATCGACTGTTGAGGCTGGACTTCGTCCACGAATGAGTTATAGAAAGACTGTTTCCACTTCGAATGACCTATAAAGCAAAACAGCCCCGCAAAGCAGCAACAACAACAACAAAAAACAAAAATAAAACAACCCAGTGGACCCCGCTAGGCTTCAAAGGCACACAGTCGGGGTGTGCACGCGGTCACTCGCTCGCTCGCTCTAGGCCTTAGGGCGATTGTGAGGTCAAAAGTCAGCCCTGGATGAGCCCCTCGTCAGGGCCCTGCTTACGGCGGCCCAGCTGCTGCCCACGCTGCTGGGAGCAGATGGCCCCTTGTCCCGGGAGGTGGGGGTAGGGGTGGGGGGAGGCCGGCTGGGGGCAGGGAGGCCGGGAGGCCGGGGCCGAGCTCTCAGCTCTCAGGCTGCCAGCCCCCTGGTCTCCTACCCAGTCTCCCCGCACCTCCCCCCTCCCCACCCCCGGGGCCAAGAGAGCACGAAAGCTCCTATGAGAGGGCTATGAGAGGGGCCCCAGGTGGGCGGTGAGGTGGGGACCAGGAGCAGAAGCGCCAGGAGGGGAGCCCTGTTGCCCAGCGGAGGGGGGATAACCCCGCCGAGACTCTGGATGCAGGGCTGGGGGAGGGCGGGTGTCCTGGGGAGGACAAAGGGCAGTGCTCAGAGGTGCCCCTGTGTCTGGTGGGTTTAGCAAAGCAGCCCCACCCAAGTGCCACCCCTGGGCCTGCCACAGCTGCCCAGCTTTTACAGTGTGCCTGCGCTGGAGACAGCAGTGTCCGGGGGAGGAGCGAGGGGCGCTGGGATGTCACAGTGCCCCACTGCACCTGTCCCTCCTCGGCCCCCGGACTGCAGAGCCCAGGGGCTGCGCCAACCCTCTCCTGCTCCGTGGAAACCACTCTCAGTGTTGGGGGACACGCTGGGGGGGCTGCCCTTCATGCAGAGCCTGGGGGCTGGGGGTCCTGGGGGACAGGGCTGCGGGACATCTGAGACCTCACCTGTGACAGCCCATGGCCCCAGTGGGGATGCTGCCCGGCTCTGGGGCTGCTGGAGGCCCCGTGAGTCTGAACCTGGGTTTCCTATCCCCTCGGGCCCACAGGGGCTACAGTTGGCTTCAAGTTAATTTAAAAATTTTTTTAAGGTTTATTTATTTTTCAGAGAGAGAGAGAGAGAGAGAGAGAGAGAGAGAGAGAGAGAGACAGATCATGAGCAGGGGAGGGGCAGAGAGAGAAAGAGACACAGAATCCCAAGCAGGCTCCAGCCTCTGAGCTGTCAGCGCAGAGCCCGACGTGGGGCTCGAACCCATGAACCTCGAGATCACGACTTGAGCTGAAGTCGGACATGTAACCGACTGAGCCCCCGAGGCGCCCCTCAGTCTAATGTAAACACAAATAATGAGCTGTGATATTTTTGCATAACCTGAGATGCACTGTAAGTGGAAATTCATGGATCATTTTTTCCCAGTTGGTGGAGGCGGGGTGCCTGGCGGGGTGGAAGGTCGCGTGGGGGCTGGAGTCGAGAGCAAGGGAGACACTCGGCGGAGGGTGCTACTGGCCGGGAGCCAGAGTCTAGAAGTTCCTTATCACCCTTTCTTTTCTAGTTCAAGATCACGGAAGAAGCTTTTAAAATAATTCTGCAATACACTAGGCACACAAAAGAGTGTGTCCGACCTAGATGCCCATCAGAAAGGACAGCAAGAAATAAAGTGACATCCAGGAAGCCCCCGCCCAGGTTAACAGGAGAGCGCGGCCACGCCTCCGACATTCCAGCGCATTCTCCTCCGTTTTCTTACCGCGGCTTCCGTGACCACTGGCCTGAAAACTGCATTGTACTCAACTTGTCTTATTTAAGACATTACTGTATGCAGATATTTTGCTAAGCATTGGATGGCCAGATTTTGCCAGTGGGGACTTTCACAATCGGAACGCTATGGTATAAATTGTGTGCCTTGAGTTTTTCTTCTCGTGAGCTTCCCGCGCCGTGAGGCCTGGGCTTGCCCGCCACCTGCTTCCACTGCTCCGCACCGTCGGGATCGTCCGAGCCCTTTCCAGGTTTCGCTATGGCAAACAACATCCCTCTGAATATCCCCGAAGGGCCCAGCTCTGAGAGCGTGACTTCTGTGGTTCAAATCCTGGCTGCTCAGTTCCTGCTCGAGCAAGTCCGCGCGCCCCCTGGGCTCCAGGTTCTGCGCCGGCAACACGCAGATAATAAGAATGCACGCATTAGAAGGCTGCAAGGAGAATTCAGCGAGCTAATGTAGACAGAGCACTGAAATCGCCATTGGGCATGGGATCAGTTTAAAGGTTAGATACGATGATAATGGTGATGATGGCGACGGTGGTGGTGATGGTAACATTGGTGATGGCGGTGATGGTGAGCACACGTCCTGTGTGCTCACCCCCTGTGCGCTCATACTTCAGTGTCTATGTCACCATTTATGTGTCCCCTGTGTGCCCGGCCCCGTTGCACGCCCCTTCGCCAACACTTTCCAACGTTCTCAGCAAGCGCTGCCTCCTGTCCCTATAGACATGTCTCAGTTGAGTTGAAAGCTATTCGAAAGCAAAGCTGAGAACAGAAAAATGGGACGCAGCCCCCCTCAGCCACACCCCATCCCTGCGGTCAGGGGGGCTTAGTTGAGCGAAGACGCCTGCGGTCTGTGAAGCCTGGGGGCAGGAGAGAGGGGCAGTGGGCTGACTTGAAACCAACATACCGAGAGCACCGCTTCTCCTTCGAGCCCCGATCTTTGGGAGGAAGGGCGGCCGCGGGGACAGGAGGGGTCCTCGGTGCCTGTGCTCGGCTCCTGCTCCCCCGCCAGCAGCCGGGAGTTCTGCTCAGCAACCAGGCCAGCGTCCATCTGCTGTCTAGAATAATGAGCTCAGCCCTCCGCTGCTGGCACAAGCCAGCTTTCCTTCTTCTATTCCCTGGATTATCCTCGCGGTTCCCCATTGTGCTTGCTAATGGCCTCACAAGGCGCCTGCCTGTTACCTTTCCTCCCCTGCTGGCCGCTCCGGAGGAAGGCCTCGATCTCTCTGACCCGAAGGGCTGGGCGTATGGTGGCAGGAATGCGGCCAGGGCTTGGGGACCCGGGTCACCCTCCGGCCCTCACTGCAGCCATCAGCCCGGCCTCAAGTGTCACAACATTGTATGGGGCGCCCCCCCCCCTCCTCGGCGACCTGCTCGGGTCACCACATGGCCCATCTTCTGTGTCTTTTTAAGTCCTAGCCCAATTAAGCCCACGGCCGTCCCCATGGCTGTGACAGATGGCCCGGGTGCCTGAGGTGGGTTGGAGGCTGCGCGAGGGGCCCTCAGTTCGCCGTCGATTTTCTCGTCAGAGACGAGGCGACAGGACTGTGTGGCTGGACTCGCAGCTCGTTCTGGGCTCCAGGCGGGTCCTGCAGACGGAAGCTGTCAGAATGGGCCCTGTCCCTTCGGTCTCCCCGCCACCACCCCCTTGTGCAGCCGAGGGTGCAGATGGGCAGAAAGGGCGACGTGGCAGCTCATGTGGTAGCAGGACGGCTCCCATCTTTTGGGGGTTCTGGAAACTCGGCCCGGGGTGCAACCACCACCAGTGGGAAGGAGTATCCTACGGTCATGTCACCAATAAGTGGCTATTGTCCTTCTGGCTTAGCTCTTTTTGCCTAAAAATGAGATGTCAAAGCAGAGAAGCCACCAGGGACCTGCCCTGACTTAGGGGAGCGTCAGCTGCACCCAGCTTTCCCGGGGGTTTTGGCTTCTCGGGGGGCCGCAGGACACCAGCTGCTGGTCCCTGGGCAGCGGATCTCTGGCCTCCACAGGTCCCTAAGCCGGGACGCACACTTGGTGGGGGGCGGTTCCCGTCGGCGTGTGTGTGAGCACATGTACGTGCCTGCCCCCGAGAAGGCCGGTGCACACGGCCCAGACGGCTGCCGGCTTTGTTGTCTGAGGCACGGCTTTCTCCAGATTTGCTGATCTTAAAAGCGGTGACATGCCGTGTCAGATCTGCCTGAAGTCCAGGCACGTGGCCACGTCGAGCATGCAAATGAGTGGGACGCTTGCCCGTGGCCCCGGGGCGGCAGAGCCAGCCGCTCCCCGCCCCCCGACCCCAGGCCCAGCAGGTGCCGCGCAGGGCAGGTGTGCGGCTCGCCATATGCTCCGGCCGGTCGGGTTTCTGCCGGCGTCTTTCAATCACCCACCAGGTGAGATACGGTGGGTGGAGAGGGGCCCGCACTGGCCTGTGGCTGCGTGAGTCACCTTCGGGCACTCGGTTGCTGTGCACTGGCAGCTGTTCTGTTTGTAACTTTGAAGCCGGGACAGCCCTGAAGCCCTGGCCACAACGGGCAGAAGGGGACAGACGCCGTGGGCTGGGAGGGGCTGCAGCTGACTGCCGGGGGCCTCCAACCTGGGTGATTCTTTCTCAAATCCTCTGCATTTTGGAGAGCTCTGTTGCACCCTTAAGAACGAAATCGGGAAATACTACCCAGACACGTGTGTTCTCTGTTGCTCACATGATGGTTCCAGAACCCATAGTTTAGAGTTTCACCGTCCGGCACGGTTGCCCCTGGCCACACGTGGCCACTTACATGTAAATTAATGGAAATAAAATATAAAAACCTAGGTTTCCCGGTGCCAAGAGGCGGTGCTGGATGGTGCGGAGAGAGAGCGCTCCCGTCACCGGACTGAAGTTCGAGCAGGCGGTGGCAACTGGGAGGCTCAGGGAGGCGGCGTGGGGCTCTGGGCAGAGGCCGGTCGGCCGAATCCTCAGTGCTCGGTGCTGGCCGGGGTGCAGGTGCGCCCCGAGAAAGGCCTCCAGAAAGTCAAGCGTGCAGGGACCAGGTGCAGCCGCCTTCAGAACGCCGGGCTAGGCTTGGCTGGCCTCAGTGGCGTGTGCTTCCAGGAGATTCTCTTGCGCTCGGGGCACGCGTGCACGGAGCAACACTGGCCCCACACCAGACTTACCTCGGTGACTCCCGCAAGGCCTTCACGCAGCTGGGTGGCCCCTCCGAGGGTGCCAGCTTGGGGCCCGAGCCAGGAGCCCGCAGGCCGCTGGGTCTCCCTCTGTAATTTATCAGATGATCATGTTTGGCAACTGGGGGATAAGGACGCAGGCTGGGATCCCCGAACCCGAAGGTTTGGTTCTCAAATGCGCTCAAGTGCCAGCCCGGCCAAGGTGGGGGCGGGGGCGGGAGGGCTTCCCTGGCCGGGCTGCATTTCACAGCACGTGCGGCCAGCTGTTGCGAAAAGAGAAAGCCCCACCCCTTGGAAGAAAGGGGGAGACGCGCCTCGGAGCGCAGGCCGCGGCCCCTCCCGCTGCCCTTGTTCTGGGGCCGCAGGCCGGTGACAGCTGGGTCTCACTAACAGCTGCTTTTTCCTGGGGAGAAATTAAAAGATTAGGGGACGTGGGCACGTGCTGGCCTCAGGAGCCCAAACAATGCTCGATTTAGGGGGAAACTTGTCTGGGGAGGCTGACAAAGGAGGAGGCTCCGAGTTGGCCTGGGGGGGGGTCAGAGGGGGCTGGCTCTGCCGGAGACAAAAGGGGCCGAGGCGGGGGAGGGGGCAGGGGGCTCGGGGAGCCGCCCAATGAAAAGGGGCCCAGGCAGCAGCTGCTCGGGCTCCAGAAATTTGAGACGGGTCTTTTCACAAACACAAATGCGGGAGAAGAATAGGAGGCCACGCTTAGCTGAAATGGCTCGTTTGCAAATGAAAGGGAGATTGAGAGCCCTTACATTTTCCAAGTTTTCACCTAAGAGGGTGGAAAATGGTGAGGGCCCCAGAGCACGCGTTGGGCCAGAAGCGTGCCGAGCAGATGGGCCCGCCGCCGCCCCCCCTGCCCCCCACCCGGCTCTGTGTTTACATAACAATCGCAGGCCCTGCCCGGTGGGCGCAGAAGCCTGGCCGCCTCGGCCGGCCGCCCGGCGGCCCCCACTTGGACCCAAGCATTTCCAGCCGGGCCCACGGGAGGCCTCTGCTGCAGCCTGTGCGGAGGCCAATTTATGCGCTGGGCTGAATTAAATGCGCTCACAGCCAAGAAGCCACAGATGATTGCGGGGAGGCAACCCGCGAGGGGGCCCCTGCGCCGTGCAGCCCCCCCAGGAGGGACGTCCCACTTCTGGCTGGCTGTTTCCTCCCAGCGACTGGTGTTGCCAGGACAGCCCGTTAGAGGGGCGCCCGAGGCCCGTGCCGCGTGATGATGGGGCTTGACCCTGATGGGGCACACAGCCCGTGCCCCAGCCTCAAGGGGTCAGAGGGCTTGGCTTTGCACTTCCACTCGCCTTCTGGAATATTTCTGCTCAGAAGGCATAGCTTAGCGAGACAAAGCACGCTGAGGGCCAGGCGTTCCGCACTCCCCCAGACGCCCGAAGGCAGAGAAATTCTGCGGTCCCGCTAAGAGAGCCCGCGCTCCGCGTGTCTTTCGCTGTCAATGGCGTTGTTGCAACGGGCCGAGTCTGAATGAGGCCTGCCGATCGCGCCGGCCTCAGGGGCTCGCTCCGCTTGTATGGCGGTGCTGCGGTTGCATAAGAGAACGCCCCTGAGTTTCTAGGAAACTGGTGGCAGTTAGGGGAAAAAGGCAGGATCCCGACAAGGCCTCTACCCTGCGTCAGAGGAGAGCTCGCCCGTGTGCGTGTTCGCTGAGTCTGGCTGCGGACGCCGGGGGAGGCGACCTTCCACAGCTGGCCTGCGAGTCTGCGATTCCGTCGGAACGCAGGCGTGTCAAGGAGGAGACTCGGCATCGCTCCTGGGAGCCCACGGTTCTGGGATGTCTGCTCCTCTCCCGGGAGCCACCGGGGCCCCCAGCGGGAAAGAGGGAAGGCCGGAAGTCCTGGCCAGCAACTAGTACCCCCTTCGTGGGCACAAACCTGCTGCCCGGCCTTCTGACGACCCGCGTGGACCGTGTGGAGAAGGGGCAGTGTGGTGTTTGGGGCGCACCTGTCCCCCTCCACCCTCCCCCCCCCCCGCCAGCCTGGAGGACAGGTGTCTGAGGCGGGAGTGGGGGCGGGGTGCTGGCAGATCACGGGGTGGAACAGAGGACGGTCTCCTACTGCCCATCCACAGACGTGGGGGACGGCGGAGCTCGGCAGGAAGGAGACGAATGTCCCCGTGCACCCTGGGTGGCAGGTGACTCCGAGGCGCTGTTTCTGACGAGACATCTCTCTCTCCATCAGGTCATGGCTACACTACCCAGTTCAGTTGCCCACCCTTCTTGCTAAATTTGAGTTGAAGCTAAGTTTCACTATTTGTGCTGGTTTGGTTCTTAATTCTGCCCCCCCCCCGTCGGGACCAGCCGGAGAATTATTAAGAAACACCCAGTCCGCACCCCAGAACACCTACATCAGAATCCCCGGGTCGGCGGAAGCCGGGCGTTTCTGTGCTTTAGAACGTTACCTTAGGGGCTTTGAGGGGGCGCGCAGCATTGCCAAGGGCTGCCTGGAAGGCTGGCCTCAGTGACCTGGCTATGTATATATGTGTATAAATTTTATCTATTTATTTTGAGGGAGGAGGGGCAGAGAGAGGGAGAGAGAGAACCCCAGGAGAGAATCCCAGTCCAGGCTCCATACTGTCAATGCAGAGCCCAATACAGGGCTCGAACTCACAAACCATGAGATCATGACGGGAGCCAAGATGAAGAGTCGGACACCTAACTGAGCCGCCCAGGTGTCCCAGACCTGGCTGTACCCTCAAAACGAGCAGGGAGGTGGGCGCCGCAGGAGTGATCCTAACGGCGGGGCCAGGTGTGGGGCTTCAGAACACGAAGCCTGATGTTGACAGCCGGCGTCTTGGACCCCCTACCCAAGCCTTGCTCAGAGGCCGAGTGTGGGTGGGACGGTGGGGTCTGCCCTGCAGGGACGCAGTGGAGACACATGCCCTCGACGCCGTGGTGGGAAGCCTGGGCATCTCTGTGGTTCCTGGACCTTGACAGAGTGAACCCCAGAGGTGTCCCCACAAACCCCCTGGGCAGGGCCCGTGTTAGTGCGGGTGCAGCACGAGACCCTGCCGGGGCTTCGTGAACCTTCCCTCTCGACCGAAGGTTCTGCTAGGTTATTCTGGAAATGGGGTTTGAGTCAGCTCTTTCTCCAGGATTTCTGGGGCAAACAAGCACTGTGTTCAGAACGTGGAGGGCTGGATAAAACTATCATCTGCAGTTTCTGTTTTTGCCCCAGGTTGGACACAGAGGGATTGTTTCCACGACACAGAGCCGGGGAGAATGTAGCCGGCCCGCCCGTGACTGACTCTGCCTGTGACTGGTGGCCATGAGAAGTGTGGTCGCCCGGGTCCGCGGAGAGGGCGGGCGTGTCCAGGCGTGTCTGGAGGAGCCACGAGGGCACCGCCTGGAAGCGGATTATTGAGGCCTGAGCGCCTGCGGGGTAGCTACGAAGGCTCCCCCCCCTGCACTGGGGCTGCAGTCTGGCTCGGAAACTCCCAGAAATGTGCTTTGTCTGCAGGAAGCCCACGGGGGCATCGCCGTTCGAAGCACAAAGGTGCAGAAGGAAGCACCTCCACGGGGCCTCGGGTCCCACCAGCGTCAGCACGCACGGGGGCTGTGACAGCCGGCGCGTTCCCGATGGAGGCGACGTGTCTGAGATCAGGGGCAGACGGGGTCCAGTTCAGGGCAGAGCCCCTTCCTGCCCGGTCCTCCTGTGCAGGAGAGAGGGCTCCGGCTTCCCTTTCTGTAAGGGCACCAGTCCCACTGTGGTCCCACCTCCATGAACCCCACAACCGTCATCACCCCCCAAAGGCCACCCGTCTCCCCATGCCGTCCTCCTGGGGTTGGGGCTGTGCAACGTGCCCACGGGGACACCACGCTCGTCCCCACGGTCCAGACGGCGAATGCAAGCCTGCTGCACCAGGCGGGACCTCGCCCCGTGGGACGGTACTTGACAAGGGCCTGCGGTATGTCCGGTGCAGGAGGTGAGGGCGCGGCGAGCCGTCCTGTTGGGTACCAGACTGGGAAACGCGTTTAAGGAAAGTTCTCAACAAGGGAAGTTGTCTTCCTTCTCTTTGATGAGAAGTATGTTCCATTTCAAAACGTTCCCTTCTTCTGCGAGACTCCAAGCCCTCTGTTCTGTGTCACCGAACGTGTGCGCAGCGCGCCCAGCCGCTGCCTGCATCGCTGGGATGGGCCGCGTATCCGTGGCAACTTGAAGAACAGGGAGGAACAGTACGGAAAACACCTTCCCTGTCCCTCCTGCCAGGAGTGGGTGGCTTTTGTGACAAGAAGGTTTCAGGCAGGGCTCGTCTCTGACCCCAGGTGTCCCCTCTCAGAAGCTGGGAGAAGACTGCAGGGTGTCAGGCATCTTTGTGGGTCACAGGACACCAGGGCCCTCTGGCACAGAGACCCAGCCGCTGGAGACCTCGGCTGGAGAGAGGGCTCCTTTGCAAGGTGCTGGCTTCTCGCCTTCCTGGAGGCCCCGCTGGTCCTGCTCCTGCACGCAGCTGCCCGCACGGAGCCTCAGCGTGGGGGCCCAGGACAGCACCTGCTCCGTAAAGGTTCTTCCGGGGGGGACACCATGTTCATCGTTGTGTGTCTGAATCCAGTCTTTCTCTGGCCCACGGTGTTTGTGGCCCCCGAGAGCCTGACTTTGGTTGCTGGTAACCCTGAGTGGCTCTGGTGCTCAATGACCCGCAGAAGACAGACTGCAGCCTGTGAAGGTGGCCAAGTAGGAAGCCAGAGGGGACAGGAGGCGGCTGGGTCCTGGGGTCACTCTGCTCTGAGTTGGGGACAGGGGACAGCCCATTGCTCTGCTGGGGCCACCATCCCCTGAGCTGCATGCTGGGCGCCTGGACCCATGCCCGTCCCCTCCGAGCGTAAAGGGAAGACCCAGGAGGGATAAGCGCCGCTCACGTGGTCTCCGTGCACCGTTGTGATGCCCCGCGGAGCCGAACACGTGGTTTACGTGTGCGTGAACCGCTGCGCTCGGGGGCCTGAGCAGAGCAGGCTCGGTCCAGCAGGTGCCCCTGCAGGGGTGACGCCTGGGGATGAGATGCTGGGGAAGGGCCGCCTCCATCTCTATGGAGGGTTTACTGTCGGATTTGGGATCCAGGGCTGGCCAAGCTGAGGTCTTCCCTCGGGTCGTCTAGCGTCGGGTGGTGCTGGGAGCGGCCTGGTCGCCACAGTCCGGGCCACGGGTCCTCGGAGGCCGGGAGAGAGGCCCCAGGAACGTCCAGCATGGATGGAGTCCTGAGCAGAGGCCACGGCAACCCCGCAAGGAGGCCCAGGGCCCTGGAGCCCATCGGCCAGGCTCCCGGGGACGAGCGCGCTCCCTCGCTGCGCCCTGCCGTCCCCGGGGCCCTCGCGGCTCGCAGGGCCTTCCTGCGCCTCCGTCCATCGGAGGACATTAACGTCCGCAGCCCAGCGCAGCTGCCGAGGGCACCGTTTCCAGCTGACTCAGCAGAAGGCAGGGTTTGGGAGTAGGAGCTTGGCGCCGGTGCCTTTTTTTTTTTTTTTAAACGAGAAAGCACAGATCGTGCTGTCCTCTGCGCCTCAGAGCCGGAGGCTAATCAGACTCTACTTTTCCATTGTTCCCAGGCAAGCAAAAGCTAAACACGCTCCTGGTGGAGACGGGAGGCAGGAGCGCCTGGGCAGCCCTTTCTCCCTGGCTCAGAGTTTCCAGCCGGCAGCTGGCATATGCTTGGCTGAGGCCAGGGGCTGGCAGGATGCTTGGGGCTGACAGGGTGCTGGGAGGGGTTGGCAGGGCGCTGGGGGGCTGGCAGGGCACTGGGGGGCTAAAGGGGAGATGGGGGGCTGGCGGGGTGCCGGGGGGCTGGCGGGGTGCTGAGGGGGCCGACGGGGCGCTTGGGGGCTGAAGGGGTGCTGGGAAGGGTTGGCAGGGCTCTGGGGGGCTGGCAGGGCACTGGAGGGCTGGCGGGGCACTGGGGGGCTGGCAAGGCGCTGGAGGGCTGGCAGGGCACAGGGGGGGCTGGCATGGCACTGGGGGGCTGGCAGGGCGCTGGGGGGGGCAACAAGTGGTTCTCCAGCCCTGGAGTGTCCATGGTGGTACGCTCTGGTGGGCAGCAAACGCCCCGACACCTGGCGGCAGCCGATGCACCGTCCAGTTCTGGTGGGGACCTGGAGGTCGTTGCACACCACGGTGTCAGCGTGGCGGCTTTAATGTGTCCTGTGGCACCCCTCCCGTGGCCCGCCTTGAGGGCTGGAGTCCTTCCTTCCTGACCCAGCACGCACCCAGTGCTACCAACTTGCATCTCCGTGCTGACCCACTACCCACGGTAGCTCCCCCGGGACCCGGTCAATCACCGCCAGCGCCACCACAGCCTGGCCACAGCCGACATCCCCAAACCCCTGAAATCAGACCACGCCGTGGTTCTCTGAAGACAGGAGTCTGGGGCCTGTTTGTCCACAGCCACGGCCACGGTGGACGCCCTGTGCCCCCTCCCGCCCGGACCAGAGACCCGGCGCTTTCCTGGACGCCGGTGGCCTGTGCTTCCAAGAGCGTTGAGGGTGCCCTGGCAGCTCACGGGTAAAAGAAAATCGAGAAAATCAGGCCACTTGAGCAGAAGTGTGGGGAAGCAAAGCAAACACACGAGGAACCCGAGGTAACGCGGACGGACGTTGGGGGCGAGTTAACATTTAACTGTGATCTCTCAGCAGCTAAGGAGTCTTTAAAGTGCCAGTTCATAATTAAAAGGAAAAAAAAAAGAGCAGGGCTGTTCTCCAGGAGAGACCAGGTACTTTCCTGGCACCGACATCCGGGGAAATTAAGTATTTGAACATAAGGCGTAGGAAAGAACATAGCATCTAGTGTCTCCCATGGCGCTGCTGTTTTAAAGGCGAAAGTCCTTTTCGCATGGTAATTTTTAGTGCCTTTGCATGAGCGAACTCTGGGCAGGACGGGCTGTCTCCCTCCGGGGCCGGTATCTGCTGGGGGACAGAGCCCGCTGGGTGGGCAGGTCCCCGGGGGGCCCTGCGGCCCTCGCTGGGTGTTTGGCAGGAGCAGGGTGGTGTCTGGAGAATTCTGGGGAGGATCTTCTGTGCTGGAGACGAGGCCCGGTCCTCACGCCGTGGGGCCCTCCGGACGGAGCTGTGCTGACATTCTGTTCTGAGAGTTCCATCTGAGCTTTGGCTCTGGCCGAGGGCAGGGGAGGGAGGGGTGGCGGAGGCCCGGCGGTCAGCTTGGGCTGACTTTCCTAGCGTCTGAACTCGTCCTGAAAGGGCGGCCCCGTTAATCCCTTCGTGTGAACCAAGCCCCGGGCTGTGGCCCTCTGTGGCCCCCAGATCTACAGGCCCTGAGGCAGCCCGGGCCTCCGCTGGGGAACTGGCCTTCCCCAGGGGCCGGGCCAGGCCCTGCCTTCTCATGCACCCCAGGACTGGGTTGGTGGGCGGGTCATTCCACACGAAACACCAGCTTTTATAGATTATTTCCCAGCACCGAAAATAAACCTTTTCCTCTCTGACTCGGCCTGAATTTCACTAGGGAGTTCAGTACATTTCTCTCTGGTGGTTTTCCTCCCCCTCTGCACCTGCCTGCACCCGCAGGCAGGCCCTGGGTGGGCACACAGAGGTTTCTTCTGGACGCGGGGTGTCTTGGAGGGCGGTCTGTGGGCCTGATGAGGAGTCAGTGCCCTGTCCCTTGGCAGTGTCTCGTGGGTGTCTCATGGGCATGGAATGGGGACGTCCAGCCTCCAGCCCCCCGGAGGGGCCGCGCCCAGCTGGGCAGAGCGGGGGGCCTGGCCTAGGGACCCGGTGGCCCATGAGTGCCGAGACACACCGTCCTGTGGGGCTCTGAGGGTGTCGCGGTGGCTCAGCCCTGACTCCCGTGCAGTGCAGGAGCCCCCGGGACTCAGGGGCCGTTTCCCACCTAGGCGGCGTGCCGGGTCGAGGGCTCGATTTGAGGGCACGGGAGATCGCGTGCTTTTCTGCTCACCGTGGTGCCCACCAGCCTCCTGCTTCTCCTCTCCCTGTACCCTCGGACTCATGAAATCCCGTTAACCCCCGCCAGGCAACTGTGCACAGTGTTCAGGGAACGCGGAGGGACGCCGGCCTGCGTCCTGCGACCCCAGCACGTGGCAGCTCCTTGTACAGGCTGGCCTCCGGGGACCTGGCAGGCGCTCCCTTCTCTCCTGCTGGAACGGGGGTGGCTGGGGAACTCGTCCCGTCTCCGGGGGCTCCGGGTGCTGCCGCTTCTGGTTAGCGCCGGTGCTGCTGGGACTGTGGTTCTGACCGGGACCCAGACGCTTCCCTAGGGCGGCTCCCCCCACGGCGACCCTTCTTCATGCCTGCCCGGCAGTGGTCTGGGTGATAATGTCCCCCTTGGCTCCCTTGGGGCACACGCTCACTTGGCCAATGGAATCCTGAAAGCCTTTGCTATCACTGTGTTGATGCGTCTGGTGCTAGAAACTCCAGTGACCCTGGGATGTGTCTCCGCGTCCCGTTGAGGCAGGACTCACTTCTGCTGCAGAGAACGTGCTCAGCAGACAGCCCTCAGGTGTCATGACCACAGCATGGCTGCTGTGCCCAAGACCGGGCCCTCTGGGAGACAGGAGCAGGGTTCAGGACGTTCCTGAGCCTGACCCTGGGGCCCCCGACTCAGGCGTGTGCTGGGCGGAGAGAGGCGAAGTGCGTGCTGTACGACCTTGGCCTCAGCTCTCTGTGCCTCGCCTCCCAGAGTCCCCCGGGGAAAGGCCTTGACGTGAAGGGATAGTGGGTGTGCCGGGGAATGGGCGTCCCTCCCATTTGTGGAGCGAGAGCACCGTGGGCAGACCCCAGCCTCTCTTCCTCCGCGGAGCTCCGGGAGGAGCGGGCCGTCCGCGCAGTCCACGGCCCCGGCCGCCCGCGCCTCCGGGGGCGGGTGAGGGGGACGCAGCCCAACTATGTTCTGAATCGGAGGACCCTTGAAGGTCAAAACCGAGGAAAGAGACATCCAGGAAGAAGTGAGCCCCGCAGAGGAGCAACTGCGATTCGGAGCTTGGAACAATTTTGAGACAACAATCAAGGCAAATGTCCCAAGGGAAAACAGGTAACTAAAACCAGAGTCAAACAGTAGACCCGTCCGACAAAGCCGGGGTGCCGATAGGGAGCCGAGGAAAAGGGCCAGGAAGAACAGGGGGCTCTCAGAAATCAGAAACTGGCCCCCTGAGGGGAGTGTTGACCCTGGGCTCACAATGGATGTTTCTAGTGACAATAACACAAACGAGGCTTGTTTTCTATTGTCCGAAATAACAAAGGCTTGGTACTTGCTTGTCACTAGCGAAATGGTGACTGTTAATAACGTTGACAATCAAAGCAAAAAGGTAGTAACACAAGAGGTGCAAAGAGGAGAGCGAGAGTGGCTCATCCCCTCTTTCTGAGTAACACGTCAGGAGTTACCTTTGAAAGCTGAAGAAGAAAGAAATGGATACTTAAGAATATCCTTAGACTTACGGTCACAAATAAACTAACCGGAATACTAAAAGTAAATACCCTGGGACAAGGGGGTAGGAGAAGTGACGCCGGAAGCCCGCCTGCATTATCCAAGCTGACGGGTGACGGGAACAGGTGCACCAGGGTGGGGGGCGGGGACCAGCCGGGCAGTCACCAGCTTCCTGCCGAAGCTGCGAGCAGTGGCCACATCGTCGTCTTCTGGTTCCTTTCTGCTCCTCAGACAAGGTCAAAATGATAAAGACGAAAATGAAAACAAAAACAAAGACAAAACTCTGTAGAAAACTGAAACATACAGAAAAGCATAAAGGGAAAAGTAAAACTTAGTCACAACTGTACGGAGATAATTGGTTATGAATCTGACTGTTGATGCGTCTCAGATGTCATTACGGTAGGTTATCCTAAGGAATTACTTTGCATACATTTTTGACGTTTTCTCTATTAAATGCTAGGTTATACTATAAGCACTTACTGATGACATCAGATTCTTTTGTAAACAAGATTTTAATGGCTATATTAAATCATCATTTTATGTACTATAATTTATGTAATAATTCCTCTATTATTAAAGTGCAGGCTGACACCGTATGTTACTATGACAACTTCTTGGGCGAGCTTTTTAAAATATAAATCTTAGTATTCTTGGTGATTTCTTTACAATATATTTTTTAATAAATTCTTTTTAAAAATGTACTTATTTATGTATTAATTTATTTAGAACAAAGCTGGGAGGGTGCAGAGAGAGGGAGAGAGAGAATCCAGAGCAGGCTCTGAGCTGTCAGCACAGAGCCCGATGGGGGCTCAAACTCACAAACCTCGAGATCATGACCTGAGTGGAAATCAAGAGTCGGACACTTAACCACCTGAACCACCCAGGCGCCTACCCCCCCAACCACCCCCCGGATATATTTCTAGAAAGAGGATTACAAGTCAACGTATACAAATGTTTTTAAAGCTCTTTGTTGTAAAATTACTTTCAAGTAAGATTCTACTTACTTCCGTTTCCTTCGGAGAACTCCTGGCCTATCCTTTGTCATCATTTGTATCGTTTGGACCCGCAGGAGGTGTTCGAAGTTAGTCATATATTTATCTGGGATTCGGGATTTGGCTGGGAGCAGTTCCGTGAGTGCGTGGCTCCGTTAGCGTGCTGTAAATATTGACCTCTGTAGCTAGGTGTGAAACCACAGGGTTTGTGAATTCAAACCACTAATGAATTCCGAATAAAGCAGCTCTAAGAACTGAGTTCAGAGTTGACTCTGTTGTGCTGATAGCAGGAGAGAAATACTGCTGAGTGCATGGAGACTGCGCTGGTGGGGGAAGGGGCCATGAGCCAGACGGAACGAGAGTAACATGAACGCGGCCGGCTTATCTGGCTTCCTCTCCTTTGGTCTCTCCTCCCCTGCCCCCATTCCTTCTTGACTTTTCTCTCCCTTCCATATCCGTCCGTCTGTCCGTCTGTCCATCCATCTGTCCGTCCATCCATCCATCCATCCAACCAACCATCCATCCATCCGTATAACCATCCATCCACCCATCCACCTGCCCATCTGTCCATCCACCCATCCACCTGCCCATCTGTCCATCCACCCATCCACCTGCCCATCTGTCCATCCATCCATCCATCCATCCATCCATCCATCCATTTACCCACCTGACTACCCACCCATCAATCTACCCTTCTTCCCTCCTTTCCTCCCTCCCTCCCTCCCTTCCTTCCTTCCTTCCTTCCTTCCTTCCTTCCTTCCTTCCTTCCAAGCATGCACCTATCCACCTGTCTATCCATCCATCTTTCTATTCATCCGCCCACCCATCCTTCCTTTAATGCATGCACACACCCCTCCCTCCCTCCCTCCACCCCACCAAGATTTTTAAAAAACTTCTTCATATGTCCACAGCAGCAAATCTCTTTCAGGCCCTCAAGACATCAGAGATTGGTCACTGAATGCTGTGGCACTGAGCCTCCACAACACTTAGCCGCCAAAAGCAGTTGCAGAAAACATGACTCAAATAATTGAGGACAAAGGTGATAATTTTGGGGAGGCGGAGAAGCACTCCCCTACTTCTGAGCAAACCGGATATTTTTATCTAGAGTGAAGAAAGCAGAAAATGAAGAGAGATAAAATTCGGCTCCTCGGAGTTTAAGAGGACCAAATCCATCTTTGGGCCTTTTGTAGAGAATTCAAAGGCATCCAAAAGCTCCCCGTCCCTGTGTAGATCGGAATTTGACACAGTACAAATCACTGAAGGAGAATGGATCTGGTTTCCGGCTCTGTCTTGCCCTGGGCGGCACCTTTACTGAGGCAGCTTCCTTCCTATCCAGAGAAGAGAGCTTCTGCGCCCGTGACAGACAGTTCGGGATCATTAATTTTTCTTCGGTTTTGTGGTTTGATCAACCAAATACAATATGGGAAGCTGGTGTCAAGGCCGGCTTTTACCGTCATTTTATGAATCCTGTCGGATTGTTTTTGAAGTCGGCCCAGGCTCATCACACGTTAACAACCCCATCCCTGTTTCCACGGGCCCCTGGGCTCTGGCGGGCCAGCTGCGCGGGAGGTTATGGTTCTGGACGGCAGGATCTTCTAGCTCCTCGAGGTGACGCATGTACTTCTGAGAGTTGACTAAATACACATATTAATGGGGGTGCCCGGGGCGGGGGGCTCAGTCGGTTCAGCGTCTGACTCTTGATTTCGGCTCAGGTCGTGATCTCATGGCAGTGAGATTGAGCCCCACGTCAGGCTCCTTGCTGAGCGTGGAGGCTGCTGTGGATTCTCTCTCTCTTTCTCTTTTGCTTCATGCTCTCTCTCTCTCTCTCAAAATAAAATAAAATAAAAAACATTTTAAAGTACATATTATTATTAATAATAATAGGTTAGTGTTTGTTCGACACTCGCAGTGGAGATAGTGAGTCACAGTTAGGATGAAGTGGCCTGTGGGCCTGAACCCAGGGGCGCTGGAACTTATCCTGGGGTCCCAGGATGTCATTAGGGCTTTTGAGTTGAAGAACACAATATAATTTGTTTCTAAAACTAAACTCTTTTTGAGATCCTGCGGGAGAAAGATTGGGATATGATACCTATCATGGAATACCGACGGAAGTATAATCTTCATCCCACCAGACATATATATCGAGGCACCATCTCGATCTGTGAACAAGGAAGACTAGAATGCCTGAGACGGTGCCTGGCAGGACTAATTGGTCAGCTCCCGTACATGAAGGTAACACCAGAACAATCACTCAAGAGGTCTTCAGGGCCTCTTCGGATGAAGCTGGAGACGTTTTCTTATAGACAGAATGGCTAAAAAAATGGTGGCATCGGGGCGCCTGGGTGGCTCAGTTGGTTGAGCGTCCGACTTGGGCTCAGGTCATGATCTCTCTCATGGGTTTGGGCCCCGCGTCAGGCTCTGTGCTGACAGCTCGGAGCCTGGAGCCTGCTTCAGATTCTGTGCCTCCCTCTCTCTCTGCCCTTCCCCTGCTCATGCTCTGTCTCTCTCTCTCTCTCTCAAAATAAATAAATGCCAAAAAAACACTTTAAAAAAATGGTGGCATCAAACGCACGGTGGTGTAGGGAGTGGACTGATTTAACAAAGAGAGAATTGTACAGAAAAGATCCAAAGGGAATAAGTAACAGTAAGGGTGGTTGTTTTTTTTTTAATGAAGAGAAAAGTAAAACGTTGAAAAAAAGTAGACGTGAGGGTGAGCAAGATGATGGTGATAAAATGGGCCAAATTTGGGTGGGGAAGAGTGGCTGGGCCCCTGTCTCCGTGACTCAGAGGATTATGGAAAAGGCCCGGAATAAGTGGGGGATGGATGGAGAACGCGGACACCCCACGGACGGACAGATGGACGGTGTGCAGAAAGGTGGGGGCCGAGGAGAGGGGAAAGGGAGCAGGGCCGGGAACAGGCACACGACTCTGGAAGCGGCTGTGTCGTGGCGAGGGGACCCCGGCTTCCAGAGGCCAGCGCGGAGGAGATCACGGGGGACAGGAACGTGCAACAACGGCCCAGCCGGCGGGAGACGCAGGGCTCTGGCCAGAGGGAGAGGGTTCTCGGGGTGCGCATCGGGGTGAGTTTTGGGTGGAGAACAAACCACTGAAGTAGCTGTAGACGCCTGAGTTCCTTTCTCTCTTCGGTTCTTGGAGGTGGGAGGCGGTGACATGCCCTTCCATTCTTCCCGTCTCCTGCGACAGGGCCGAAGCCCGCTGTGTACGCAGGTGGGGAGCCGGTGGGGGACAGCGTGGGGCAGGCGGAGGGCGCGCCTCCGTAGGGCCGTCTGCAGGCCGAACTGCGCGTCTGGCCGTGGCCGTGTGCTCGGTCAGGTCACTGCTGCCCGCCAGCGGGCGCGGACTTCGGCACGCTGGCAGCATGCCTGGTTCTGTGGCGGGGCCTCCTGGAGTTCAGAACTGCCCTCAGCCTGCTCTGCCGCCCGTGTGTGACTCCCCTGGGAGCAGACTGGAGAACAGGAGGCCCCGAGGAGGGTGCGACCCCCCAGGTCGGCCCAGGAGTCTGCAGACCTGCGTGCCCGCGCCCCTCTACGACCCCCAGGGCCTGCTGCCCTCCCAGGTCTTTCCGTAAGTCTAGGCTGGAGGCTGCTGGGCGGGGCTATGCAAATTTATGCAAACCAGAGGGAAATCAGCCTCCCGCCGTCAGGACCCCTCCCTTCTCCCCAGGGCTGCACTCCTGGGCTGCAGACTTCAGGGCTGTCTTCGGACCCTTTCAGTTTCTCAAACCTTGGCTATTTGTCAGATTCTGGGCAAGTCTTTTGACCGGGCTGAAGCTCATTTGAATTTAGCCGACTGCAACAGGGCACTTGATAAAAGACGGAATTCACCAGATATTAGCTCCGCTTGGATCAGGGTCCCGTTGGGGTTCCGCGTGAACTCGCAGCCATCTCTCAGCCCAGAAGAAACGCCGTCGAGTGCGGGCTGCTTTAGAAATTCTAGGAACCCTGAAGTCCTACCTCGCAGGCTGGAAGCGAAATTTGCCTCTTGCTTAGGTGACTGAGCACTGAGTCGCCTGTCCCCTGGAGCCGGCTCCCGCTTTCAGGCCGACGGCTGGTGAGGGTCTTGTCCTCTCTCTGGTCTACCAGCTGCCCCGGGAGCAGAGCGCACCTGGCGAGGAAACTGGGACGAGAAGCTCCCCTCTCCCCTCTCCTGGGTGTGGGTGGGAGATCCTGGATGCTCCCGGTACTGTCGCTGCTGCTGGGGCAGGTCCCCGTGACAGGGCGGACGGCAGACACTCAGCGAGCAAGCCAGAGCACTGGGTCACGCTGCTGGCACAGCGCAGTGAGGGCTGGGGTCCGACTCAGCAGGTTTGGGATGGAGCCCAGGCGTTTGTGATTCCGCATGTCCCCAGGGGATGCCGCTGCGGGGTGGGGGGCACACTTTGAGAACCACGCCTCGGCCGTGGGTTCATGGGACGTGGATGGGGTGCAGCTTGCAAGCACCCCTGAATTCGTCTGTGCCAGACCGGCGCCAGCAGTGGGGCCGTGAGTGAAGAGCCTGGTGCCACCTGAGTCAGACTGGCAAGGCCCCGCCCCTCCCCCAGAGCAGGATCCGAGCATCCCTGCATCCACGCAGAGGAGGGGGCGCTGCAGCCTCTGCTCGGTTCCAAGAGCACAGGGCCGGAGCACCGCGGCGTGCCCTCAGCCTCCCTCAAGGTGCACACCCGTGGCTCAGAGTCTTAACATTAAGGCGAATAGAGTTTAACTGATTTCAGAGAGTTGGCAAGGTTTACATTTGGCACTTCAGGGTAATAGAGTGCATTTTATTTATCTTCAAAAATTATTTTTAGTGGTCATTTATTTTTGAGAGAGAGAGAGAGAGAGAGAGAGAAAGGGACAGAGCACGAGCAGGGGAGGGGCTGAGAGAGAGGGAGACACAGAATCCAAGTCAGGTTCCAGGCTCTGAGCTGTCAGCACAGAGCCGTACACGGGCTGGAACCCACGGACCATGAGATCTTGACCTGAGCCGAAGTCAGACGCTTACCTGAGCCCCGCAGGTGCCCCTTCGAGTGCAGTTTAAAGCCCCGGTCCAGAATTCTCCCTGCTTTAAGCGATACTGAGCTGAATTACTGTGGACAGCGAGGGGGCATCCGAGGCCAACCTGAATCTTAAGTCCCTGGGAATTGGGAGCCACAGGCAAGCTCCCAAATGTGGGGACAACTATTTTGAGATGACAGGTTTTACTCTTAGTGGCCTTTGTCAAATGCAGTCGCACCCGGGGAGCGTGTACTGAACCCTGGCCCCAGGACGCTGCCAATCACGTGTGCTGCGCGTGTGGGCGTCTGTCGTCGGCCCCTGGGCGGCCACGGACTCTGGCCGGCGGGCTCCTCTCTCTCCTCTTGGTCCAGATGACGCCCCGAGTGCAGCAGGCCTGCGGGTGCGCGCGCGAGTCACTGCCGGACGGAGCCCTGGGGGTGAGGGGACGGGGCCGGAGCTCCCGCGGGGAGAGCCCGTTAGCATCCCTGGCCCCGGCTCAGGGCAGCTCCTGTGACTCAACCTTCAGAGGGGGTTCTGAAGGTACAGCCTTCCCTGTCCTTCCAAGATGGGCCTGGACGACCCGGGGACCGCCTGTGTGGGTGGCCCAGTCCCACCCGGGAGCTCCAGGAGAGCCGGAGACGGGCCGGGCTGGCCCGCCCCTGGCCTGCAAGGTCCCGCTCAGGCGGCCCCATCGGGGACTCCGGATAGGGGGACCTGAGATGGAAGACCCCCGCTTGCTCTCTACTCCCTTCCCAGGCTGGGGGGGCTCCAGAATGAGCGTCTTCAGGAGGGGTCTGCCTTTCTCACCCCAGGCCAGGCGCCTCCGCAGACCCCGGGGTGCCGCACGGCTCCAGTCTCCACATTCCTGATAGAGGCGAAAGCCGAGCTTTGAATTGCAAATTGCACAGGGAAATATCCTGTGTTCTCACTGCCGTTTGCATGATCGTTATCTCCTCGTGCAGACCGCGCCGTTACGGGCTGTGCGGGCAGGCGGCTGAGGCGTGTGGTCCGTCGATGACGGAGGTCACGGATGCCCCGTGAGGGCACTTGCCACCCTGGAGCCGGCCGCGCCGTCCGGCAAACCCGGCGGCCGGTGCTCGCGCGGGAGGCGACAGCGCGACTTGCTGAGCTCTCCCAGGGATGGGCGCGGGCTTCTGGCACCGCGCGCGGCCGAGCGTCGCGTGAGCTTGTGTCTCTCAGGCCTGTCGCTAGGCTTTCCCAACATCTGTGCTCAACGCGTCACAGACGCCTACATGGCGTGTCCTTAGAGGCACCGTTTGCTGCAGCTGCGCACGCACTCCCCGTGGAAGCCAACGGCCGTGTTCTTAGATCCAAACTTTCTTCGTGTCCGCGGCGGAATCCCCGAGGAAGGCCGCGGCCGCTCGGCCACGGGCTCCGTGTTGTGATGGGTCCCCCCCCTTCACTGCTTTTGACACCCCTGTCTTGCACTTTGTGACGTAATGGGCTCCACCCTACCCGCTTCGAGGGACCTGATTCCCTGCGTTGTCTCTGTTCGCAGGTCTCCCCATGTCCCCTGTTTGCAGGGATTTGGAGGCAGAGCTGTCTGCTCACCTTTCCTCCTCCAGCACCGTCCGTTCCAAACTTTCAGATTCCACCCGAGACACGCCGGCTCCGTGCGGACTTTCCAGGGGAGCCGTGGGCTCCGTGGGGGCGACCCCGCTCTTCCCTGCAGACGCGGTGACCTTTCCACTGCCTCCCCCGCCTCCCCCTCAGGCAGAAGGTCGCTGGGATGCTGCGTCCCTCTCCGGAGACCGGAGCCTCGTGTCTGACGCCGCAGCGCCAGGAGGGATGGCCACGCACACTCCGAGGCTCCGACTCCGGCTCTTTCTCTCTCTTTCAGCCTGGCTGCTCTCCATCTCCCAACATCCTCGGTTCCGGAATAATCCCTGCTTGGCTCTTTTAGCGCAAGTTACATCCGGGCCCAGAGATCGTAACACAGAGACTAGACATTACAATGACACCTTAAAGGCACAAGGAAACTCCTTAAAAAAGTTAAATTCATTGGGGCGCCAGGGGAGCTCAGTCGGTTAAGCGTCTGACTCTTGGTTTTGGCTCTGGTCGGAATTGCGCAGTTGGTGAGTTCGGACCCCATGTCTTGGGGTTCTGTCTGGAATTCTCTCTCTCCCTCTCTCTCTGCCCCCTCCCCCAGCTCATGCTCTCTCTCTCTCTCTCTCTCTCTCTAAAAATAAATAAATAAACATTAAAAAAATTAAATTAAATTAAATTATGCCTCCGGTTAGAAAACAGAGAGCTGTTCTTTCGTCCTGGAAAAGGGCCTGCTTCGGAAAGCAGTCTTGCCAATGAGCCGGGATAACCTAAGCGACGGTATCTAATATTTGTATTTTACGCAGGCTATACACACAGCGGGCTTCAGGGACTTTGCAATGGTGTGAGGATTTCCTGTCCTCTGAAAGGAGATGAGAGGGCTCAGAATGCTTGAGTTTCTTTGGTGAGCCCTCGAGGTGCTGACTATATTTCTATCACCCTGTGGCTTCTGGCCCTGAGCTAATGGCCCTTGAATACGCTGATGGTTGACTGTCACATGCTCCCAACCGCCTCTGAAAGATTCTCTAATGCTTTTCGCATATGAAAGGTTGCAGGAGAGGGAGCCCTCTGACAGTGCTGGGAGGGGGAGGGCCCGGCCTGTGTCTTCGCTCGCTTTCTGCATTATTGCTGAAATGGAAGAGGCACTTCCCGAGATGCTGGAAGGAGCAGGAAGTGGTGGGAGGTGTGCGGTGAGCGGTCAGGGCCAGGGCCGGAAAATGCAAAGCTGTTTGAAGTCGGGGGCCCCGGGGACTGCTCTGTAATTTCCCCAGGAAGAGCCCAGCAGCTTTTCGTAGAACAACCCTGACAACCTCGCTGCTCTCAGCCGCCCTCTGAGGTTGGGACCGTCCCTGTGGGGCCAGGCGGGGCTGGCCGGGCTGGAGGGAAGCTCGGCCCTGAGGTCCCCACGGCCGCGGTGGCCACCTAGGTGCCCGCTGCGGGCAAGTGCGTGGCTGGTCTGAGCGCCCAGGCCTGACGGCGCCTGTATTACGGCGAGGCCACCCACCTGGATTAGCCAGCTCGGAGACCCAGCTGCCCCGAGGGGTGGGGGGCCGGGGGGCCGTGGAGGCCAGCGAGGGGCCTCGAGGGGATTGCACGGGAGTCCCCCTTGCTCCCGGGATGGCTACAGAACTTACTGCATGGATCTCTGATGACTAAATGCAGGCTGGAATCTGCCCTGTTTTCCTGCAAACTTTCATTCCCCGATTCTGTCGCCTGCTGCAGGAGGGAGCTTGGCTCTGAGCTGGCTTAGGGCACTTCTACAATTCGTGACGGGCGCGGATGACCGTGAGTTTGCATGAGTGCAGGGTGCTCTGTGGTCATTCCGGATAGACAACGTGGGCGAGCCCCAGTTTTGCAGTCCGATGTTTATGTGATTTGGGGGGCTCACTGCAAAACCACAGTATACAAAATTACAACACAAACGGCCCCCAGCCCCTGCTAGGAGGGGATGGAATGTGAGGAGGCAGCAGGCCTGGACCGTGCAGCTCAGACCCCCTATTGGTCAGACGTAAGGAGAAGCGCCATGAAGATGACGTATTGCCAAGACCCCACCACTACCTGAGGGGTCCGTGCAGGTGCAGGGGCTGGGGGCTCGTCTTCATTCAAGTCACGAAAGGTCTGGAAGCCATGAAAGTTCTGGAACATCTCGGAGGCCCCGATACCACGCTCCGACCATGGCATTTATTGTAAAACAGCATGGCCGTAGGTGATGGCCCATGACAGCGTTTAAGGAAACTCACGCCAGAAAAAAGATGCATGCTATTCTGTCATTGTAGCCCAAGAGCTAGCATTTTCTCTTCTTGCTGTGAACGCACGCTTTTAAGCAGTGGTCCCAACAACTGCCGGGAGGAAGGCCTTTCTAAGAAAGAAAGACACGAAACCTAGAAACCATAACCGAGGAGATTGACATGCACAGAAATAGAATAACCGGGGTGACACACGGCATAAACGAGAGACGAGTGAGGCCCCGGCAAAGCGTTTGCAACTCCGACTCCAGACGAGGGACGGATTCTCTTCGTTCAGGAAGAACTCTAACAAATCAAAAACAAAAGACCAATAGCTCCAAAGGAAAGAGTAAAAGCATTAATAAGTAGTTCTCAGACAAAGGATATAAATAATTTCTGAGCACAGGGAGGCGCTCCCTCAAAAGAAGACGCGTACAAATGAGAACAATGTGAAAATTTTAAAGCGGTTTTTCTGTTTCTTTCTTGTGTGTGTGTGTGTGTGTGTGGCAGGGGATGAGCGGATCTAAAGCGTAGGGAATGCCAAGGGTCGAACAGCAGTGCCAAGTGGCCTGGAAGGAGGGCCTGGGCGAGGGCACTCACACAACGCCTGGGAGAGGCGTGTGCGCCGGCCGGAGGGCTGGGACCCGCCGCTGTCTACACCGGGAGCGGGATGAGCGGGGTCCGGGACCGATGCGGGCGGTCGCCGTGCCTGTGCAGAAACAGACACCGCCCGGCACCGGGAGAAGCGGCCTCCGAAAACCTGCACTTCCTCGGGTGTATCTAGACGCACGTGCGTGGAGAGGAGTGTGTCCCGACTCTTAGCACACTTTCAACTTCGAGCAGTGCAGACGAATCGCCGTTCTGAACGTGAAAGGCAGAAACAAAGCCTTAAACAAAATTGAGGGGCGCCTGGGTGGCTCAGTCGGTTAAGCGCCCGACTCCGGTTCAGGTCATGATCTCGAAGTTCCATGAGTTTGGGCCCCGCGTGGCTGACATCTCAGAGCCTGCCGACAGCTCAGCCCTGCTTCGGGGTCTGTGTCTCCCTCTCTCTCTCTGCCCCTCTCCTGCTCCTGCTCTGTCTCTTCCTGTCTCTCAAAAATAAAAAAAAGTGTTAAAAATTAAAAAAATTAAAGCTTTAAGCAAGAGTAGGGAAGCTGCTTCGTGACCTCAAAGCAGGGAGCGTGTCCTTAAGCAGAGTAAAAGGGAAACACGGATAAACGGGACTCAATTGAGAAGATGCACTTCTTTTTTTAAATGTTTATTTATATATTTTCAGAAGAAGGGCGGGGCAGAGAAAGAGGGAGAGAGAGAATCCCAAGCAGGCTCTGCACCGTCAGCACAGACCCCGATGTGGGCTCGAACTCACGAACCACAAGATCATGACCTGAGCTGAAACCGAGGGTCAGACACTCAGCCGACTGAGCTCCTCAGACGCCCCGAGATTGTGCACTTCTGTTCTTCCAAAGATAGCGTCACGGGGAGGAGAAGACATTTGTGCTACGTGGTGGACGAGGAGTGACTGTCTGTGTTGAGACTTCGTGCATGTGCAAAGGTGGTGGCCGTCAGCTCAGCTGGCTGGGCCTCTCCTCGGGGCACGGGCGTCTCGTAGCACGGAAGCCCGGTCCCCAGGGCCAGCGCCTCAAGCACCTTGGGTAGCTGCAAGCCCACTTACGACCTGGTCTTAGAAGAATTGGAAAACTCTCAGTTGAGGGCAAGCCCGGATTCCAGGGAGGGGGGGGGGGTTAGAACCCCGGCTGGGGACCCCAAAGCTGCCTCACAGGAGAGCCACCTCAGACACCACCTGAAATTACTGTGTTCATTTGTTGTCTTCCTCGCCCATCCCGCTGGAGTGGAAGGCCCGGGATGGCAGGCTTTGTTCGAAAAGCTCCCAGAGGGCTTGGGTCCCTGCACCTCGTCACCCGTGCCTGAAATGAAAACCACGTCACATTGCGACAGGGAGAAAAATTACTTGATTAAAGTCTAAGGAACATGAAAAACAATTTATTAATAAAAATAAATAAAGAAAATAAAATAAATTTATTTATTTTTATTGAAAATTGTTTTAAATGTTTAATTTTGAGAGAGAGAGAGAGAGAGAGAGAGAGAGAATGGATGGGGTGGGCAGAGAGAGAGGGAGACACAGAATCGGAAGCAGCTCCGGGCTCTGAGCCGTCAGCACAGAGCCTGATGTGGGGCTCAAATTCACGAACCGTGAGGTCATGACCTGAGCTGAAGTCGGAAACTCAACCGACGGAGCCCCGCAGGCGCCTCAAAGGAAGATTTTAATAGAGGAAATAAAACACAAGTCACAGGGGCAGGTGTTCCTGAACCCCGATTCATTCATTCATTCATTCATTCATTGATTCATTCATTCATTCCAGAAAACTCGACCCATAGGAAACGATATGGTCAGATGCCAGAAGCAGCTCTAGGCCCCAGGGACTGAGAACTACCTAAAAGGGACGCTGTGCTCTCCACTGGGGACTTCCCGTGTGGCTGTCCAGCAGCAACGTTACTTACTTTTACTGAAAGTGTGCCCCATTCCATCGCGGCAGGACCCGAGCGTACACAGACCTGCCACCTTCCTGCCACAGCCACATCGGGGCCCAGCCACGATCCTGCCTTGTACCCGTGGGCTCGGGTTCAGAGAGGTTGGGACACGCGCCCTCAATCCTGCAGCTCCACTCCCGCGCCTGCAAGGCTGTGTGATCGGGCCTGGCTCCCGATAAGATTATACGATGGGCCCTGCCCAGGTCACACCCCTATGCTACCGCTGCAGGCCGTGTGCGCCGAACCACCACGCCTGGGAGGAAGACAAGCAAGTAGGCCCTGGGGGAGGCTGGCAGGGGTCCTGGGGGGGGGTGGTCCAAGGCAGGCTCATCTTGTCTCAACAGGAAGCATCTGAAAACGAAGTCTGGCCCCAGACTCCGAAGTCGGCCGGCCGTCGAGTGATTTATGTAGGACTAACCTGCATGGTGCCAAGTTTGTTTATTTTGGGCTAAAAGTGACTTCCCTTTTCTGAGAAAAGAGGCCCACAGTGGACATTAAACATTCCTTACAAACAGCTTTGTGCTGAGCTCAGGCCCAGTGACTCAATGTCAAATGGATTATTTTTCCCATTAAATGCCCCCATTAAATGCTCCCGGAAAAGTGTTGCACGGGAGGTTTTTGGTAGCGGCTTGTCCCCAGTGTAGACGGGCTGTTTGCCACACTCCTCGTGCAGTTGGAGAGCTAGGCTGGGAGTAGGTGTGGGGGAGGGGCGTGAGGCCCCCTCGGTGCCGTACTGGGCTGAGGTCCCCGCCGCTGCTTCTCGAAGCGTCTTCTTCACGCGGTGGGCGCGTGTCCCCAGACCATCAGAACACAGCACTACAGACCCGACAGCTTAAACAGTGGAAATCTACCGTCTCACAGGTGCTGGGGGCCGAGGTCAGGGTCACGGTGTCGGCCGGCAGTTGGCTCCTTCTGAGGCTGGCAGATGCACCCATTGCTGCCTTCACGCCTGCCTGGTGGCTCCCTGTGTGCGCGTCTGTCTCAGTGTCCAAATTTCCCTGGTGTGGAAGGACCCCGGTCACACTGGGTCGGGGCCCACCCTCCCGGCCTCATTTACCTTGGCCACCTGCAGCACCCTATTTCCAGATGAGCTCACTTCCTGGACTGGAGGATAGGATCTCGACACAGTTTTTGGGGGGACACGATCCAACCAAAACAGTGACTGTCTCACTCAGTGCCTTCCCTCCCTCTCCCCTGAGCTAACCGGCCCCCCACCCACGTGTATAAGCCAGGGCCCGGGCTGAACTCCGGTCACAAAAAGAACCACACGCCGTGGCTCAGACTGGTACAGTGTCCCTTCCTCGCTCGGAGCAGCACAGAGGCAGACCCCGGCTGGCAGGACGTGTGCTCTGTGCAGGCAGCCCGTCACCTCCCAAGGACACGCTGGTCGAGGGAGAGAACCGCAAGCAGGCTCCATGCCTCCTGCAGAGCCTGACACGGGGCTCAGTCCCATGACCCTGGCATCACGATTTGAGCCGAAACCAAGAGTCAGACGCTCAACTCACTGAGCCGCACAGGTGCCCCGGTTCTCATTTTTAGTAAGCCTTCCTAGTGATGCTGATTCCTGAGGCCCCAGGCGACATGGGTCCTCGGGCTTCCTTCATACCTAACAATCCCCTGTTCCCCGGCAAGGAGGCTACGGCTTCGCCTAACTGCTTCACTGATGGCCTCAAACCCAGAGGCCGGTGGCCATGACACTGATCACTGCAGGTGTCTCCAGGTGGGGGATCTGGGCGCATAGCTGACACGTTTGCTGGGCCGTAGTCCCCGCGGGGCTCCGTGTCCTTGAGGGCTGTCGTGGGCGGCGATCCGCGGTCCCCTGCCTTCCGGTTCCTCCAACATGAGCGCTTGTGTCATCAAGGCCAGCAAGCCTCGGACGGCGAGCTCCAGCAGCACGCGAGTCACAGCCCCGACAGCCCCGCCTCGGAAGTGACAGCTCGTCACCTTTGCCCCCGCGCACAGGGAGAGGATGGTTCAAGGGTGTGCATACCGGGAGGGGGAGAGCACCAGGAGCCCCTTCGGGCATCGGGTCCTGGCCACGTGGGGCTGTCCACCCTGATGGCTTGTCCTCCAGAGCGGCGAGCTGGCCGGGCCAGACGGGCCAGGGTGGAGTCACAGTAATCGTGGGTCACTCTTGGAATGTATCGTCCTCAACACAGTCTAGTCATCAGAAGCAGAACACTAGTTGTGGCTTGCACACTCCCCTGTGCACGCCCGCACACAGTGCACACGCACACACACACACAACAACACACTCACCAATGTACACACACATACGTACACATGTATACACAAACACCCCACATACATACAAACACACGCACGCATGCTCACACATACATACACACACGCATCAAACTCACAGCCATATTGACACATGCACACACCCATACACACATCACATTGAAAACCCGTGCCTGTATATACACGTGTATTCACACACACACGTACATACGTACATGGGGAGAGGTATGAATTCCAAGAGGCGGGGACCATGGGATGCCTCCTGAGAAGGTGCCTAATACAGGGACCAAGCCATAAGGAGAAGCTTCTGGACCCCTCTCTGGGGCGTGTGGGGCAGGAGCCTTTGCTCCTTCGGCTCCTATTTCTGTGGGGAACAGAACTTTCCCTGGGCCTACGGACACAGCCGGGGAGGCTTCACCTCCAGGATGACACACCCTGTGGACAGCAAGGTGGAGCCTGGAGCCCGACGCCCAGCCGTGGTCATGGCCCAGAATCCCCTCCACACCGCTCTCTGTGCCCTGGGCTCTCAGAGCAAGCATGGGAGAACGAGCCAGAAGGAAGTCCCGGAACGGCGGAGACTCTGTCTGATGAACTCTGTTGATGGACGCGAGTCTGGGGGCGTGGATGTGGGCTCCCGGCCAGGGCGGGCGGATGGCGGGATCGCAGGCAGAGAGCGGGGGGACGGCCCACTGTAAGGTCCTCTCTGGACACGGGTGCCTTCCCATCAGCCAAAGGGACGGCTGAATCCCATTGGTTTATTGTTGTTCCTCCCAGACGGTACGCGCGCGCCCCCAGGAGCGGGCAGGAGGCCTGTTCCGGCAGTGCCCTGGCTGAGGCTTTTCACATGGGAAAGTCAGAGAGGCTTTGGTCACTCTCTGGCCAGGCTGGACTCTCTTTGTTGTAGGCGACTGGCTCAGCTCCAAGACTTGCCTTCCGTCAAGGTGACAGGGAGGTGGCTGACAGGACATTGGGGTGAGTCACTCAGAGGTGCCCCACCGGGTGATCCTGACCTCATGCACCCTTCCCTGCACCCAGAGGTACCCGCTGTGTCCCTGCTGAAGGCGGAGCCCTCATCCTGCCTCCGAGGCCACACCCCTGCAGCACGGGGCAGAAATTCCCTCTCGGGCTTGTCTTGGAATATGGTTCTGTCCTGTCTCCAGGTGTTTGCCCGAGTACAGGATGGTGGCCACAATGGGGGTTTGCCGAGTCTCCCAGGCAGAGGGCTGTGCCAGGCGGCTCCCGGGAAAGCTCTCCTGCGGGCGTGTCAGAGGCAGAGAGGGGCACTGTGACATCAGGAGGGGCGGGGGTGGGGGGCTGAGCTGAGGATGCCCGGACCAGCCTCTGCTTCTGTCCCATATTCCTGGTCTGTAGAGCAGGAACCGACTCACCCTCTGGTCCTTCCCAAGTCTCCTGGGCACGGGGACCACCGTCTGGGGTGCAAGTCGTCAGCAAAGCACGCTGGGTTGCAGCAAGTTGATTCCCGAGCGTTTTCCCTGGCTTCGGCTGTTTCCCACCTTTGTCCAGCTGACTTCCTGCTCCCTGCCCCCGCTCTGGCTTCCAGCTTTCCTCCAGCTGCGGGGCTCCCTCTGGGACTCCTCTCTGGTAACCCTCTTGGCAAGAGTTCTCTCAACAAAACAACAAAGCCTCTGCTTGCCGTCTGGAAAGTTAGGAAACTCCTCGTGTTGGTAAAGAGATGGTTTTCTAGCTGCATCCTTTCTTCTGATAAGCTTAGCATGCTTAAAGAAGTCTCGGGATCTCCCTGAGCTCTCTTTTGCAAAATGGTAATATTGTTAATCAGCTTCTCTCTCTACAGAATTGCATGATCAATAATGAACGCATACCGATGGCTAAGTCCTGTGCCAGGAGATTCAACGCGTCTGAGTCGTGTCATCCTCCAACAGGGAAGCCAAGGCTCAGAGGGGCAGCCCACCATTGGCATCCAGTAATTGTAAGAGAGAGGTGGCTTGAAAACCTGTCTGCAAATCCTACGACATTCTTGCCTTCCAGAGTGAAGTGGAACGTTCCTTCCCTTGAACGTGGGCTGGCTTTAGTGGTGGAGAGAAGAGTGTGCCACTCCGAGACTAGGTCAGGAAAAGGCAATACTGCTTCTTCCTGCCCCTCTCTCAGGGCGCCTGTCGTTGGATCCCGGCCGCCATGTTGGAAGGAAGCCCAAGGGAAACCACGGTAGCAGAGGGTCCCGGCCGACAGCCAGCAGCAGCTGCACAGTGATCTTTCAGACGCTCCTGGCTTCTTGGCCACCCCAAACTGCCAAAAATGCAGATTTGTGCTCAAAATAAACGTGGTGGTGGTTTTCAGACACTATGTTTTGGGGTGGCTGGTTCCCCAGCAGTGGACAGTCGGAGCGCCTGGTCTATGTGTCTCCAATATCCCCAAGAAGCCAAGTAGGACGAGGAGGCTGATGACGTCCCCTGATTCCAGGTCTGTTGTCCAAATTTCGTGCGGTCGCCCTCATGAAACTGTTCCCGTTAAAGGACAACTCCGTGTTCCTCCCTCTCCCAGCCCCTGGTACCCACCATCCTACCTTCTGGCTCTGTGAATTTGACTGCTCTTGGGACCTCCTGTAAGAGGGGTTTCACACAGTATTGGCTCTTTTGTGGCCGCTTGTTTTCACCTAATGTCTTCAAGGTCCATCCGTGTTGTACTGTGTGTCAGAACTTCCTTCCTCTTTAAGGATGAATACCGTCTCCCTGCACGCATAGTCCACATTTTCTTTATCCATTCATCTGCCTACAACCCCCTGGGTAGTTTCCACCTCCAGGCTATTGTGAAAGGCACTGCCGTGAACACAGGTGTGCAAACACGTGCATTCTGTGTGCCTTGGGCCTTTGGCGATGGCCCGTTTGCTCCTGGGCAGACTCCGGGCACGCTGGACCCCCAGGGGTTGGCCGTCCATGGCATCCAGGCCTCAGCTTCCCCAGGAAGCTTCTGGACAGGATGGACCCCACGTGTGGCCTGGCCTCCCTCGAAGCACACGCTGGGGCAACCTGGGCAGAGACCGGCTCCGGCAGCTGCCAGCTGTCTTCGCCGTTAAGAGATCCAGGTGCCACCAGATACAGCCCATGAATTACCCGTAACTAGCTTCCTGACAGCCATCGCTGCTGTCCCACCTGTTGCAAAAAAGAAGTCTCCGGTTTCCTTGGCCAGGTCAGTGAGGGGGTCTGGGGCCAGCGTAGGCCGATGTGGCTGCAGGGACCGTGGTTCCGGGCCTTCGTTAGCCTGTCCCCGATCTGCGGGGTGGGCCCGGGTGGTTGAAGACATCCTAATGGAGCAACCCAAAAGGACATTTAGCGAAGCCAAGTTTATTGCAGGCAGATACGGAGCCGTCGACTTCCAGTCTGGCTGCACAGCTGTGCAAAATTGTTCAGCAGGCCGGGCCAGCAGATACCGAGCAGAGTGAACCGGCTGTAAAATTTGATAGGCTGTTGGGGCTCGCAAGACAGATGGGGTGGGGAGGGGGAGGGAAACGGGCCCGAAAGTTATGCTCCGTGTGGCTGTCGGACCTACAGGGCAGTCTGGGCGTTAAGACATACGATAGCCACCCAGGAGCTTTTTCCAGAGCAGAAGGAAAGGAAGGACTGATTGCAGGCTGGCCGCCGTGATAAACAAGAGAGACGAAGGATGGAGGGTCGTAAATCAAGGAGTTTAGGAGGTGTTAGGATGCAAAGACCCGTGGGGAAGGGAGAAGAGCCCGGATGCCTTTCCCATAAAGTAACGTTCAGCTCCTAAACGAGTCTCGCATGGTATGTGTTTGCAGCACATTCTCTGATAGAAGATTCTAGGCAGTGGCCTAGAAAGGACAGCAACCCAAACAACTGAATAACCCAGAGATGGAGACCATGCTCTCGGGACCAGAGGACGTCACGTGAGGTCAGGAAACAGGCACGATTCCCACCTGGGCTGCTCCGGCCGCCCCTGGAGAGGGGAGGCTCTGTGAGCGGGGGCTGCTGCCCCACACCAGGCTCTCCCTGTCTTCTGCTCTAGCTCTTGCTCAGGGCTTCCAGCCTGCTTGCCCACGACGGCCTAACTGATGCCAGTCCAGCTACGGATTGAAGGCTGGGAGCCCTGTAAGTTCTGTGCGAGCTGCTCCTCGGAGCTGGGCAGGTAGCCCGGACAATGGCCAAGTCCCCAGTTCCGTTTCGAGGGCTCTTGGTGAGCACCAATCCTCCTGTGTGAGGGTTGCTTTGGGTTTAAGCTTATTCAAGCAAGAGAAGAGGCAGCAGAAGGGCTGAGGTCCTGGTTTAGTTTTCCCTCAAAAGGTTGGATTTGTAGGAAACTCTTGCTGACTTTGGTCTAAGAGAGGAAATCAAGGCCAAGTCCAGTGTATTTAGAAATGAACAGGGAAGGCAGAACGATATAGAGGGGCTGCCCGTGCAGAGCCAGAGTGACCCTCGGAATCTACAATTATTGAATAAGAAACGCACGATTAAAGGAATTTGAACCAAGTACTAACCCACGAAGCTAGAAAAGGGCCAGCAACGTAAACCTAAAAGAAAGAAGGAATAAAGACAAATGCAGGAGATTTTGAAGCATAAATAAGTGGAAAACACACCCAGTAGATAAGACCCATAAAATGCCTGTCTAGGACTTAGGAAAAGCCCTTCCCTCCCCCACCACTTACACAAACACACATAAATGTCCTGCAAATTGGACCAGATGCAGCATCACAGATGCAAAGAGCTCAAATGTCAAGGTTAATATATCAGCGCGTTTGGAAATCCAGATGCCATGGATGATTTCCTCAGAAAATAGAGTCAGTAATGTCAACCTGCCTCAGGAATAAGGGGAATACTGGATGCCCCCCGAAAATCACAGAAGAAATGGGAAACGTAGTCAAAATCCTACCTCCAGAGAAGGTGGTATTATACTCACACAGCTTGAGAGACTCCTATAACCTGAAAGTAACTGCCCATTCCCACATTATTTAACTTAGTTTTCAAGGGCATGAAACAAGCAAAAGCTTTGCATGTAATTCTTCAAAGGCAGACCACACTTGAGGGTGTCTGTTGGACAGAACGCCAAATATATAAAATAGACATAGAGTAAATATGTCATATTTAATAATGCCACTTGAAAAATATCTCCCTTAGGGTCAGAAAAAACACTTGTATGCCTAACACAAATACAGATTGTCACCATCGTTTATGAGATAGCAACAAAAACAGAGAAAAACAAAATATATAAATATTTAAAAAGGAGAAACATGATTTTAATTATTTGCATGTGAGACATCCAAGGTACTTAATCACACTAATTTGTACAAAAATGGTTTAATTATGTTGCTGGATCCAAGATAAATTTACAAAATACAATATTTTTCTAAATGCCAGCCACAGGATAATATATATTTTTTTTTGTAAAAAAAAGGTCTTACTCATAATATTATTGAGAACTGACAATTTTGGATAACAAATGTAAGAAGGTACACGTGATCCCTATTGTTATGAACTGAATGGTGCGCCCCTTGTATCCGCGTACTGAAGTCCTGACACCCAGGGCTTCAGATGGGACCTTATTTGGAAGTGTAGTCATTACAGCTGTAATTAGTTACATTAAAATGAGGTCATACTGGAGTAGGAGGAGCCCCTAATGCAGCATGACTAGGAACCGTATAAAAAGAGGATATTTGGAGAAAGATTCACACGCAAGGAGGATGCCATGCGGAGATGGGAGCAGAGGCTGGGTGATACTTCTACAAGCCACGCAATGCCAAAGATGGCCGGCAAACCTCCGGAAATCGGAGCGGAGGCATGGAACAGATTCTCCCTCGTATCTTCAGAAGGGACCAATCCTGTGGACACCTTGATCTTGGCCTTCTGACCTCCAGAACGGAGAGACGACACAATACATTTCTGTTGTTTAAGTTGCCTAGGCTGTGGTACTTTGTGACAGTAACCCTCGCTAACTAATGTATCTATTTATAACTAAAGCACTAAAAATCTTTGCTGAAAGAACTGAAGGAAGACTTGAGCAAAGGGAGAGTTCCACCATATTCGTGGGTGGAAAGTCTGAAAACTGTAAATAGAGCATTTCCCCCCGTCCCAAGTCAATAGATAAAACTCACTGTAGTAACAGTAGATTCGGGGAAGAACGTTTTTAAGAATGTTCGTAAGGGTGATTTATCAAGATTTAACAAAATCGAAACTTTGCATACTGTGTTTACCCAGTGATTCCATTTTTAGGGTTCTATTCTTCAGGAATAATTGCATCTGGTTGTAAAGACGTGGGTTTAAGAAATCTCACTGCGGTGTAGCCCCGAATGGCAAATGGGGAAACCCCCCATAAATAAGTGTCAATAAGGGTTGACGAATAAATTATGGTATATGCAAAGTCTAGAATTCAATTGGTTAGAGTAACGTGATGTCCGTATGTGTAGCTGACATGGAAGGTACCTATGACACATTTTTAAGTGATCGACACAGGTTCGCTCCGAGTATGAACACTACCGTATTTTTTTCATAGCACCAGCTGGAGTTTCCAGATACCAGACTGAAGGGAGGTCCTGTGTCTCTGTCTTGTGAGATGTCGACCAACTTCTTCCTTTACCCGAGCACTTCCGGGGATTATGCAATCCAAACAAGAGTCTGCTGCCCTTCCCATGTCCTTCAGGGATCAGGCCTGGTGTCCGTCCACCTGCAGCTGCCCTCACAGACGCTGCGGTCCAGCTGGGAGTCCAGGGTCCATGCTGGGCTGGTGCCTGCCTGCCCCCGGGTGCTGCCCTGGCCACTGTGGACATTCCAGGAAAGGTGGCTCTTCCATGGGCACGGGGCTAGCTGAGGTTCCTCAGCTCTTCGGGGTTCTGAGCTCCCCGCCTGCGGGTGGTGGGTCCGAGTGGGCTCTCCGAGGTCTGTTTCACTCCCCACCAACCTAAAACCAGGGCACGTACCCTGGGCCTCCCTGTTGTCCATCTCCCGTCTTGGAGTCCAGCTCCCTTGATGGTGCTTGACTGAGACACGGAGCCTGGTTCCCACCATGGACCCAGCTCTTCAGAACACAGAAGACACTGTTTCTAGAGTGGTGCCGTGGCCTGGCAATCTCTTCCTCTGGGGACCGTAACACAAAAAGTAGAGAGCGTGCGTAGATTTGTGTTTTATGTTTCGCGTTTCATTCCTGCACCTTTGCTCAAGTTGCCTTTGCTCACAAGCACGGGTTGGTTCTCTTGGTAAAAGCAGGGTGAAAGGAAGACGAGATAGAAATTAAACATTCGTTTCACTCTTTGAAAACAAAAAACAAAAAGTCACCCTCCCCCACCCGCACAACGCGTACACACTTCTTAACTAAGTGGGCTGAAGTCTGAAAGGACTCACAGGAGACAGCTCACAGAGGAAGCTCAAGACAGGACAATGCTTCCGGAAGGGGGCGGGTCGTGTGTGGGGGGGGGAGTCCTTTTTGCTCTATAAATTTAATATTTGACATTTTGCCATGAGTATGCATGACTTTTACAGTTTCATAACTTAATAGCAACTAGAGATTTCTAAGCATTCGCTAAGCTTTGCATGGTGCTCAGCAAACACCCACCCAGCAAAGGCGCCACCCAGGGGTGGGGGCCTCAGTGAGCGTGGGTGCAGGCTCCTGGCCCCGCCTCCCCAGACTAGTTCTCCAGACACGGAAAGCATTTCTGTCGATCTTTTCGAGGCGGAAACCCGGAACGATGGTCTTTGTTCTTTTCAGCCGAGGACACAGTGTATAGGGACCACTTGAGTATTTCGCATTTCGGGACGCCTGTCCCAGTTGTGATGAGCTACTCAGATACCTTCGCCTCTGTGAGGACCGGTCAGTTTCCCAAATCCAGAGGTTTGCGGAAACAGAGACGCAAACATTTTTTTCCCTCCCCGCATTCACAGACTTCTTGAATTCTACGCACGGACCCCTTGGATAAAGTTTTTAAAGTTAATTTGCGGCTTCATTCGTGAATAACTTCAGGGTGGAGTACCGACGAGCCTGTGTTCACGGAGACGAGGAGGTATACCTCCAGATAGCTTTTGAAAAATCAGTATTTGCAAACTAAGGGTGAGGAGAAGGGAGGCTGTCTAAGAAAAGGCGGAGTCGTTGTCTCCGTGCGTTTCTGAGGGCTCGGTGCCAAAACTTCTTCATCCCTCCGGAATGACAGCGGGGGCTGGAGGGGGCTGGAGAGGAAGCCGCTGGCAGCGGGTCCTCATGGCCAAGGAGTTATTCTGCGAGAGAGGCTGCGTGGCCCTGGGGAACGGCTCTGGGAATCGGGCGGCCCCATGCCGGTGGTGATTTGTAGAAATAGGACATGCTGACTCCCTCCCCGATCCGGGACCAGGGCACAGCTGGCTGCCCCTGGCCCCCTTGGGCCCCCTCCCCCAGCAAGTCTCCTCCCTGCAAGGACACCTGCAGAGGAGGGGCGGGCCAGCCCCTTGGACCTGGCAGGAAGCTATCAGATCATTCCCGGGGAGGGGAGGGCTCGGCCCACCCTTCCGAGACTCCCGTGTGATGAATAGCCCTATTGAGGGGTCGGGGCGGACAGAGACTCTCCGGGAGTTTCCATTACGTCATCTGCATTATCAGTCTCTCCCTTCACTTGGGGTTTTGTGCTGCGGGAAACGGGCGGTGCAGGGCCCGGTGGGCTGCCGGGGGTGGCCGAGGTCCGGATCACGTCTGTGGGGCCCTTGCTGGCGCTCGGCGCCGATGACCTCACCCCGAGAAGGGCCCTGACCTCGCGCCTGCAGAGCCTTTCCCTAGCTTCCCGAATTGCCAAGATTAGCCGCATTTTTTTCTGCTCAGGAAGCACAGGCACTGCCCCCGACCGGAGAGCGCTGGGAGTCTGGAAGCCTGCGGCATGAGGCTCACAGTGAGGACTCCCGGAGCGGCGGCCTGCGGGGCTCAGCGATCGCCTGCCCCGTGGGGGCTGGGGGCTGTGGGCGCGTACCCCGTGGCCGGGGGTCTGGAGCCCGGCCCGTCTGGGCACACGCTCTCACTCCCCAGGGATGGCTGCGAAAGCGCAGCTTCCTGGACCCTGCCTCCTGATAATTGTGGGAGAGCGTGTGTGCGTGTGTGCACGTGTGTGATGTGTGTATGCATGTATAGTGTGTGTGTGCATGGTGTGTGCACGGAGTGTGTGTGTGCATGGTGTGTGTATGTATGCATGGAGTGTGTATACGTGTGTATGTGTGCATGGTGTGTGCATGGTGTGTGTGTATGTGTGCATGGTGTGTGCATGGTGTGTGTGTGTATGTGTGCATGGTGTGTGTGTATGTATGCATGGTGTGTGTATACGTGTGTATGTGTGCATGGTGTGTGCATGGAGTGTGTGTGTGCATGGTGTGTGTGTATGTGTGCATGGAGAGTGTATACGTGTGTATGTGTGCATGGTGTGTGCATGGAGTGTGTGTGTGCATGGTGTGTGTGTATGTATGCATGGTGTGTGTATACATGTATATGTGTACATGGTGTGTGCATGGTGTGTGTGTATGTGTGCATGGTGTGTGCATGGTGTGTGTGTGTATGTGTGCATGGTGTGTGCATGGAGTGTGTGTGTGCATGGTGTGTGTGTATGTGTGCATGGAGTGTGTATACGTGTGTATGTGTGCATGGTGTATGCATGGAGTGTGTGTGTACATGGTGTGTGCATGGTGTGTGTGTATGTGTGCATGGGGTGTATATACGTGTATATATGCATGGTGCGTGTATACGTATGTATGTGTGCATGGTGTGTGTGTGGTGTGTATGTGTGTGTGTATGTGTGCATGGTGTGTGTGTATGTGTGCATGGGGTGTGCATGGTGTGTGTGTGTATGTGTGTATGGGGTGCATAGGTGTGGTGTGCACTTATGCACATGTGTATATGTATGTGTGATGTATGTATGTGCGTGTACATGTGATGTGTGTGTGGGGGTGTGTGTGTGTGTGTGTTCACAGGCGCAGAGCAAGGGGAGAGGCAGGAATCTTCACTTGTAACCAGTGAGCCTGCTGCGGAAGTTCCGGAAGCTGCGCTGCCTCGGAACTCTGGATCAGGGCTGGCCAATGCGGATTCTCCTTCACAGATTATATACCAAATACGGTGACCAAGCAGGGAAAACAAAAGCAGTCTGGACAGTCTCTTACAAACAATGAGTCCCACACCCGGGGGAGACTAGATTTCAGTAACCTCGGGCCGTCCGCTTCCTGCAGTCTCGTGAGAAGGCGAGGGCAGCTCGGGCTCCAGCTGCCGCGTGTTTATCCAGCGAGCAGGGAGTCGGCGCAGTTTGGTCAAGCAGCAGGGGTTGGTGGGCACGCCGGCCCTGTGGTCGGGGCCTGGTGAGCGTCGGCGGGCGGGACACCGTTGACCCCAAACCTGCCTTTCTGTCAACACCAGAGCGTTGGTCTCCCGCTGGCCCTGGCCCCGTGGGAGCCGGTTTCCAGAAGACTTCCGAGTTCCCTGGCCAGCGAGGACTCTCAAAGCCAGTGCCCCCACGGCTCTGCTCCCCGGCTTGGCCCACAGCGCCGTCTAACTGGGTTCCAAGAATATTTTTAGTTATTTACGAAACACGTTAATAACTGGGCTATTTTATCTCAGAAAATTTGAGTATCGACACTTTAAGCACTTCTGTCTTGGGAAATGTCATTAATCTTCGCTGTGTAGAAATTGCGTTTGCCGCGTTTGGCAAGGCGTCCAGGGCCAAGGTCCTGGGTCAAGGTGTTCGTGCGAGAGGGTCCCCTTTGTCCAGATGTGCACATGCGTTGCTGTCTGGCCTGTGCGTGTGTGTCACATACGCCGCGTGACCGGCTGGAAGGAAACGGAGCGCTCCCTCCCGAGCGGCTTTCTCGGCGGGTTCCTCCACGAGTTTGCTGTCTCCGTGTCAGGTGGACGGACCGTGGTGGCTCTCCACCGCCTTGCAAACCCGGGACGAAGGCTCCCGTCCCCGGCTCGCGTGTCATCACCCCGCAGGTGTCTGGCCGACTTTGAGCCTGCACTCTGGTGCCCACTCGGCCTCGCTCCTTGTGCACACCCGGTCTGCCCTGGCTCCCCCCGGGCAGGGCAGCGGCCCGGCCCTGCCTTCGAAGGGCCTGCCTCCCGCCCTCTGGGGCCGCCTTCCCCATCTGTGGGACCCTCGCAGCTGCACTTTCTTCCTTGCGTGTTCCCCCTCCCCCCACCCCGGGCAGTCTCTTTCTAGAACGAGATCACAGACACTGGGGTTTCTTCCCTCCCTCCCTCCTCCTGCCTCTGGGTCTCACCTGGATGCTGTTATTTCGGGCGGGCGGGGGCCCGAGGCTGCTCCCCGCGGAAGGCTTTCTTGTTGCGGCAACCACACGGGATCGCCGGGGAGGCCGGCGCCTTCGGGTGAGAGCCCGGAGACCCCTTGATCTTCCATCCTGCGGCTTCCAAACTTGTGTCAGTAGAAGCAGCCCTTTAAAGCCCCAGCGTGCCCAGCAGATGAAGGCCGGGCGGAGACGGGCAGCCGGTCCAGGTCCGGGGCCCGCCCATCTGCAGGGGTGTGTGTGTGTGCTTTTTAAGTTCTGGCACCCCTGCACCCCCCAGGCAGCCTTGAGAAACCCCCCGGGGCCTCGGGACAACAGCGTCTAGTCCCAGCACTTTGTCTCCAGCAATTACATGAGGGCTCCAAATGTTTTTCTTCCTTCTGGGGCTTGAGGGAGCAACATTTGGACAAAGTTTTAGTTGGAGAAGCTTTCCTCTTCTTTGTGTTTTCAGGGAGAGTGGAAAAGGAAGAAACCATTCTGCTGTTTTGATGAGCAGCTTTTACTGTGCAGGTGGAGGAAGGGCCTCCGCCCAGGAAGCAGCCCCGCGTATAAACAAAGCGTTTGGTCTATAGCTAAGCCTCCGCAGGCTGACTCAGGGGCCGGGGACCGGCCGCTCCCACAGTACAGAGTCTTACAAATCCCATTTTGGTCACGGAGACACGGCAAAGGCAGCCTGCGATTCTTTATTCTCGAACCCTATTGAGCCTCTGGGAGAGAGAACGGACCGTGTTTCTTCGGAGCGTGCCTCCTGGCTGCATCCCTGCTGGCCCGTAGCCCTGCGTGTCCGTCTGTCCTCAGGAGACCGGCGGGGAGGGAATGCGGCTGTGGCCCCTGTCGGAATGTCCGCCGTGCGGCTCCAAGGTCGCCTGGGAGCCAGGCCTGGCTTTCGGGACGCCGATATCGTGAACGCAGTGCCCGAGAGCTCTGTGTGAGCAACTGCCCGGCGTGGCTCGTTGTTGGTAGATGCGCTCACAACGACAGGAGCGTGAGCCTCTCTTTTGAAAGCAGCGATGCCTCACGAGCTGAGTGTATGTGACCCGGCTGTTCCGGGTGCCTCTCCGGAAATTTTCGGTTGCAGGCAGAATTGTCGGAAAATCCTTCCCCTGCTCCCCCCCCCCCCCCAAACTCTTTCATGGGAATTTGTCTTCCAGAGAGCCCTGCTGTCCTCGGGCCTTTTGGAGCGAGGAGAGTGATTTAGTGCCTTCCAGAGACTCTCTTGGTCCCTGGCGCTTGGCCACGCTCTGCTTAGGTTCCCTTTGTCTGGTTCCGCGCAGAATGGACGGGGTGCTGGGAGGCGGATTCGCAGACGGGCCCAGGACTTTGATCGTCGTAAGCCGGTGGCCTTGGGGAGAGACTGTCAGAGGCAGACTTGTGACAGGACCTCGGGCTTGCTTTGCGGCCTGCGTGGCGGCGGGATCTTTGTGAGTGGATGTGATCCGTGCACAGACTCGTCACACCATCTGCCAGCCGAAGACGTGGCACCGAGATTTCCTCACCCTGGAACCTCAGGCCTCTAAGGAGCCCACGCAGGACATGCGGGCGGAGGGAGGGGACGTGAACGTGCAGAAGGAGACACCGTCTTATTTCCACTGACCGGTCCACCTGCCGCCCGGAGAGCGTCTCTGAGCGCCCGCTGGCGGAACCACGGAACACGGGGTGCAGGCGCAACCACGGAACACGGGGTGCAGGCGCCTTAACGTTGCCCTGATGCTCGTTAGTCCCTCAACGTGGTAGCTGATGGATTGACCACAAAACGTTATCGGGTGTCTTCCTAAAAGAACGACATTCCAAATAAAAAACCACGAAACTCCTAGAACTCCAGCTCACTGTGATTGGTTTCCTCTGTAATCCTGGAAGTTTTAATCGTTTAAATACGCTATTCTGCAGAGGAGTCCACAGGGCTCACCAGACTGCACCAAGGATCCGCGGGCCCGCAGGGGGAGGACGTGTGGCCCCAGGCAGGCGAGGTGCTTCCCGAACTGGTGTGTGCTGTGCGTGTGTGGGGGACAGCCCTCCTTTGCTAAGGGTGTAAATCATACGTCTGTTCCTTCCTGTGCAGAGTCGTGACATGGTTTTGCGTGGAATGTACATGGAATTTTAACTCAGGGGAGAGTAGTTGCCCAAGAGGTGTTCTTACAGCTTTAAACTGGAAAGGGCGAGTTTCTTATACTCAGTAAGGACAGAGGTGAGTAGATGGACAGACAGACCCACTCTAGTACAACATAGGATTCAAAAGTTCTGATTTTGTGGCCTGATTTTGCCGGCAGCGAAATGTGTACTAATTCCTGATACGGCCACTTTGGGGCCAGTCACCAAAGTTCGAGTAATGACACTGTCAGACAAGGCACATGTCACACGCATGGGTGCAGGTGTGTGAAGCGAGGCTGGGGGGCAGCACCAGCTGAGAGCGGCACCGGGGGGGCCTGTGGTCACTGCTGGGCGGGTGCACCCTTGAGGGCACGGGGACGCCAGGCAGACTCTGTTCTCCGGCAGCTGCAACCAAATAAAAGAACAGTTCTAATCTTTGTCTAGAAACAGATGATTATGCTTGAACAATTTCGTGCTCAGAACCCTGGAAATACCAGAATCTTTCATGGAAACAGCAAGAGTCCAGAGAAGTTCTAGCTACTCATTTATTCTACCGGCTGAAGCAAAAGCATTTTGTTTTCTTTTTTGAAATGTTTATTTATTTTTGAGAGAGAGAGAGACAGAGCGTGAGTGGGGGAGGGGCAGAGAGAGAGGGAGATGCAGGATCTGAAGCAGGCTCCAGGCTCTGAGCTGTCAGCACAGAGCCCGAGGGGGACTTGAACCCACAAACCATGAGATCATGACCTGAGCCGAAGGCATACGCTTAACCCACTGAGCCACCCAGGTGCCCCGGAAGCAAAATCGTTTTAAAAAGATACTGATGTTTTCACTTCCTGTTCATTTCCTTTTAGTGATTTTCTGAGCCAGACGGCCTGTTCGGAGGCATATCACACAGGTAATGACTCCACGGGCTGCGTGGGCATGAGGACAGCCCCACCGCCAGCTGGCGTGGGAGCCGCCGAGCATCACTGTCACCTGGGCTGGGAGAGGCCCCTGCGGGCTCAGAGTCGCCTGTCTTCCTACCTCTGCGTTGTGAGACGGTCCTGCCATCAGCTGTCTGCTCAGACAACTCTGGACAGCCGTCGAGCCCACGTTCCGTGGCCTGAGTTCCAGGTGTGAGCCCCGCATCTGTGGGTCACCTGTTCTTTCAAGGTGGGAAACTGAAAGTGTCAAGATCTTGCTTTGCTCGTGCTCGGAAAACAAACAAACAAACCCAGCAACCCTCTTTTGGTTTAGGGGATGTCCTGCCTTACGTGGCTTATCTGAGGCGTTGACAACTACGGTGAAGGGGACGCAGAGACCCCACGGATCAGGCTGTTCCTTACGCGCTTAGAGCGGAGAGGTCTCCCCGCTGTGGGGTCCCAGCCACTCTCGCAGGTCCGAAGCTGCAGGGGCAGAGGAAGGACGTGGTTTGGGGTGGGGGTACGGGAACACCCATGCTGCGTCTCCCCTTCCTGGGGCACAAACCAGCGAGCCCGGAGACCACCGAGGGGAGCCCGGGTCCAACGCGGCCGTGCTGGGGGTGACGGCGGAGCTCCTCTCCCTGTGGCTGCGGGCAGAGGTCCCCGCGTTCCTGCAGGCTGCCGCCTGGGGTTGCTCTGCGCTCTGGCACCCCCTGGCCCTGCACGTGTCTCACGCCCCAGGTTGGAATCGTCCCCAAGAGAAATTTGGGCAGGATTTGGGAGGCAGGAAGTTGGAGGCGCCCTGCACCTGTGGTAAGCGCGGGGTGCCGGGGTCTGCGGCTCCCCTGCAGGTCCCGAGGCTCCGAGCCGGCTCGTCCCAGCCCCGGTGCAGACACCTGTGCAAGCTCGCGGTGAAGGACGCCAGCTGCCCTGTCAGGCCTCCTGCGCCTCGGGGCCGGAGGAGGTGAGGCGGACGCGGGTCCCCACCTTCGGCTGGGCTCGTCTCTGTGGGCTCCCGCTCTCCCCACATCCTGTCGGCCGACGACCTGCCTGGATGCAGCGTTCTCCCTCCCTCGGCCCCACCTAGAGTCACGTCTGGTCCCCTGTGTCCTGGGCCCCTTGTCTCCACACACTGAGTGGGTCTGCCTGTGTCTGGCACCCGGGGTCAGCGTGGGGTGGTGCGGCCAGGGTCCCGCGTGGCCAGGCAAGGGCGGTGTCCCCACCACAGTCTCGGACACCTCTGTGCGTCCCTGCTCGTTTCAGGAGACGCTTCTTGACTTCTCTATTTGTGGCATGGGGCCTGCCCACGAGTCTCCGTTCCACGTGTGGAAAAGCTCGATCGTGGAGAGGTTAAGTTCCTTCCCCAGGGTCACGTGGGGACTGACGGGATTCGGACCTCACGGGCTGGCCTCATCGCCCTCTGATGACCACCGGGTGTGAAGCGCAAAGCCTCAGGGTGAGGGCACCCTCCAGGCCGCGCCCGGTGTGGCCACGGCACGGTGATTCCTCAGCCGTCGGCCTGATGCTCCCCTAAGCGGACCGAGGGCTCTCCCTCTGCAAAGCCCACTGATGTCCCCACAGGCTTGTGCCCCCTCTTCTCTGTGGCTCTTGACATCTTTGTGGGTTTTGCACAATGCCCTCGAGGGCCGCCACACACTTTGTTACACTTCCTGTTTTGCACGCCTGTCTCCTGGCTGCCCAGTGGGCAGCCACGCCTTTTCATCCTCGCCACCCCCAGCTCCTAGTCCGTTACCTGCTACGCCACAGGCACTTGCTAAGCTGTGAACACAGAGATGAAGAACAGAAAACTGTGAGGGACGGAGGCTGAGTGCCACCTGGGTCTCACTGGTCACCGGTCGAGTAAGAACTTTGGCCCCTGTGACCCTTGGTCATCTGTAAAGAGAGGGCCTTTGTCAGCACCAAGGAGAGAGACAATCACCTTCTGAATCTTTTTCTGGACCTTACGATTCTTCTGGAGACCCAATCCAGGTTTTTGTCAGAGACAAGAGAGGTTGTTGGATCCCAAAGTGTAGACCGTGGATTTATTTAGCAGGGCCGGCTCAGTCCTGTTTGGTCACTAATTAACCCGACGCCGGGCACGGGGGAGGCGACCTGGCCTGCCCGGACCAGTTAGCTCGTCTGTTAAGTGTGGAAATGAGAGCAGTCCTCGGTGTTCGGAGACGGCTCAGAGCCTTCCTTCCCAGGGGACTGGCGAGTCCCGGCGCTCTGCCTGGTTTGGCAAATGCTCATGGAGTCCTAACACGCACCTGGCTGCAGACCGGGTCCTTGGATTCCAGGGATGAAGACCCACGAAGGCTGCACCTCGAGGGGAAACCAGACCCCGAAACGGGGCCCTGGGGCCCTGGAGCTGACGCCCTCTGGCCGGAGCTCGGGCCCCACGTGGGGACGGAGCGAGGTGTGAATCAAGAGAGCTGGGCTCCAGCCGGTGCCGCGGCGGGGGCGGGGTGGGCGTTTGCGCGCCCTCGGTCCTCTCCGATCGTTGTTCTCTCTTTATTTATAATCCAGGACAGCTAATCCCACACTTATGCAACCGTTCCATTCCACGAGGCCTTCTCAGCTGGAACGTTGGAGGAGAAGCCTGCTTTGGATTTAAAGACACAGAACCTGTTACACGTGCACACTCCTTCCTACTTGCTCCTAATTCCAGAAGGCTCCTGCCCGACGGGGAGCCGGCAGCGGGGAGGGAGGTTTGGCCACGCTCATCCTTCTTGCCTGTGAGCCCGCTCTGCCCTTCCCAGCTGGGCCCCTCCGGTCGTGCCTGGCATCAGTGCTGGGGACAGGAAGGGGACCCCGACAGGGGCCTGCCAGCTCCCTGGGCACTGCTGCCCTGTGGCCTCGAGCCTGTGCCGTGCTGGGGACCGTGCCCGCACCCCCTCGGGCGCTCCTCTCGCCCCGCTCTGTGTCCTAGAGGCTGATGGGTACAGCCCCGGCACGCTGCCCCCCACTTTTGCCTCCTTTGGGGGTTCTTCTTCACCCACCTCTGCTGTGGGCCGCGTCTCCCCGGCACACGGGTTCAGGGTCTGGCAAGGACTCCCCGTCAGGTCACTGGGCTGCGGGGGAGGGCAGTGACCCCCTTTCGCGTTCCCGTGGTTTCCCTACGGCCTGTGCCCACTCGGCAGAGAGGTCCTTCCGTCTCCTGCAGGGGTCCCTGCTGGCAGACCCCGTGCACGGGCCTCCTTGGGTTGGAGCCTCTCCTTGCCGGCCGGGCCAGCGCTGCGCCGAGTGGGTGTGCGCGGCTCTGGGGGACCCGGACGGGGTACCGGCTCCACCCCCCGCGTCCGCTTCGTGCCGCTCACTTCTCCTATGGGATGTTTGTGTCCCCCAAGGTCACGGGGGGGAGGTGAGGCTTGGGAGGCGCCTGGCTTTAGATGAGGTGGTGAGGGTGGGGCCCCGTGGGGGCACCGGTGTCCTCCTTATGAGAAGACACCATTGCCAGCAGGAGAGGCCTCACTGAACCCGAGGCTGCAGTGCCCTGATCTCGGCCGTGTGGCCTGCGTGGCTCTGAGGAATAACCCTCTGCTGTCTAAGAGCGGGGTCAAGGGCAGCCTGACTGTCCCCCAGCCAGCCAAGGCATGCCCTGCCCACTCCAGGTCACCCCCAAGAGCCACCAAGCTCCCCCAAGCACCACCAAGTGCCCCCAAGCTCTCCCAAGCATCCAAAGCACTCCTAAGCACCCTCAAACACCCACAAGCACCCCCAAGTGCCCCCAAGGGCCCCCCCAAGCACCCCAAGTGCCCCAAGTGCCCCCAAGTGTCCCCAAGCACCCCTAAGCACCCCCAAGCACCCTCAAGCTCCCCCAGCACCCCTAAGCACCCCCAAGCTCCCCCAGCACCCCCAAGCACCTTTAAGTGCCCCCAAGCACCTCCAAGCACCCCCAAGCACCTTTAAGTGCCCCCAAGCACCCCCAAGCTCCCCCAGCACCCCCAAGCACCCCCAGGCTAAGGAATGCCCGTTCCTGTCTCGGGGCCCTCCCTGGAGACCCTGTGTCAGCTTGAGGAAAGAGCTGAGGGCTCACTTTTCATTCAGTCTGTTTCCCTCGACAGTCTCCACAGCGGTGACCACATCCTGCCGCCTCGGAGCCTCGAGAGGTTCACCCGCCTGGGCAGTGGGGGGCCTGCAGGGAGGGCTTCCCGCTGCCCCTCGCCCGCTCCATCTGGGGAGCGCGGGCAGCAGTCGCTCCGCAGATTTGGGGCCAGAAGTGGCTTTCCTCCTCACTCAGCAGCCGGCTACGCATATCGTGAACTTCACTAGGAGTGAGTGGAGGCTCCTTCGTCAAATAACCTGAAAGAGGGTACGTTGCAGAATCTGAAAACGTGGTCATAACAATTACTCGACGGGGGTCTCCTGACCTGGAGAAGAGAAAGCTGGTGGTCGCTTGCGTCTTTAGGACCCTGGGTTCTGAGGAGGCGGCCTCGTTCGCGGCTCTATGGGCCTGGGGGTGGGGGGTCACTGGGGGCCTGCACGCACCTTGCACAGAGCGAGCCCGCGTGCTGCTGTTTGGGGGGTAGCGGTGCAGGGGTAAGGTGACAAAGCCCTGAGGGGGTCTCCCCCAGGTGCTAAGCGGACCCCTCCCAAATCCCAGGGCCTGGCGACTCGGGTGGGTCCCTGGGCCACGGCACGGGCACCGCCTATCAGAAACACAGAGTCTCAAGTTCACCCTGGCCCCCCACCTCTGCAGCCGCATCTTGGCCCGGGGATGTATGGGGGCCACTGACCCCCCGCCGCTGCTTCAGGGCTCTCCTTACCAGCCAGAGACTCTGAGGGCCTCGGAGGGCCGAGTGCGCCGGGTCAGAGCAGAGCGGAATGAGCGCATGGACGTGCTCCACAAGCCTCCCCTGCCAGGGTGACCTCCGAGAAAGTGGGCTCTGGGGCCAGAGGGGCTTTCTGGCGGGAGCCGGGCTTGGGAGACACGGGGCGATGCACCCAGAAGGCCCCGGGTGAGTCGTGAGGGGGACAGTCACGCTGTCGTCTTCCCTGTTACTCTGCACCATGACCCTCTGGGTCATCCCTAGCTGGCCCCCTCGGCACCGGAGGGACAGTGGTGGCCGAGACCGGGGCAGCAGGATTCCACGGCCCCGGCTCCCCGACGGGCTGGCCAGAGGCCTCCCGCCAGCGCCTGCTCCCTGCCGCGGGCGGGCCACACGTGCGTTATTCATCTCCGTGCTTTTGCATAAAACAGGCCCCTGCTCCGTCGTGACCATCCTGCTGGCTGTGTCACAAGCCCTGGGCACCAGCTGGCCCACCTTGGAGGTAGTGTGGCCTAAAGCTTCTGTCCCAACACGGCCCACGAGGTTGTCAGTGTCCAAGGGACCCTTGAAAGCCCCGTAGGCATTCCCCTGGCAACATGTCACTGGTTGCCTAAATTGTCATTGTCACCGGTTGGCTTAATCTTCTGCAGCCTCAGTTTTTTTTAAGGTTTTATTTCTTTTTTAACATTTACTTTTTTATTTATTTTATTATTTTTTTTAATGTTTATTTATTTTTCAGAGAGAGAGAGAGCATGAGCAGGGGAGGGGCAGAGAGAGAGGGAGACACAGAATCCGAGGCAGGCTCCGGGCTCTGAGCTGTCAGCACAGAGCCCGACGCAGGGCTCGAACCCACAGACCATGAGATCATGACCTGAGCTGAATTCGGACGCTTAACTGACTGAGCCCCCCCAGGCGCCCGGCAATCTCGGTTTTTAAATCTGACAGTTTTTGCAAAATCCGCGCCACGTGCCCCTGAAGGTTGTCTCCGTCACTCCGTCTTAGAAAGTCTCTGGGGGAAGCTGCGCCCTCAACAACAGTAGCCATTTTCACGGCTGCTCGGTGGGCAGGGCTGGTCACCCTGGCAGGGCTGTCTCTGGGTTCTAAGGACGCAAGCAGGGAGCGTGCCAAGTCCCGGGCCGGGCGTGAGAGGAACTCACGGTTAGTGATCTACGCAATTATTGCTGGGGACTTATCTGCCGTCAGATATGGTCGAGTGTTTCCTAACCAGCCTGAGAGCTTCCCCCAACCAGCCCGGCCCTGTCCCCAGCACATCCTCGTAGGCCCCCTCCGGGCCCAGGAATCTGTATGTGAACGAGACCCCTGGCAGACGCAGAACCACAGTGGATTTGGCCCTGATGTCTGCAGGGTTAAGCAATGTGTTTCTGACTCCATTCCGGCAGGGATGGCCATGAAGCTGGGACTGAACCGACGTCACTAGCTGGTCGGCGCCCTGTGCCCCGACGAGCTCCTTGTGGGGCCGTCTGTCCTCGGATGGTGAGTTATAGATACAGATACGTGGGTCAAGGTCAGCAAGGGGCCTTCTTCGGGCGGAGAATCCCTGCCTCCTCTTCCCGCTGTCAGACGGCGCAGCGCTGGCTGGCGAGGCCCCAGGGGCAGGCTGAGCCCGAGGGGAGAGTCTCATGCCCGGCCCCCTCCCGCCTCCCCCTTCCCCGGCAGCATCTGACGCTGTCTGTCTTCAAGGGGGCGAGTGAATGGCCGGTAGATACGGAAGAGAGCAGGAGAATCAGAGAAGTAGCCTTAAAGGGGCAGCTGGTGTCTGGACCGTTCTCTCGGAACTGGGCAGGTGCATGGTGAGCCTTGTGCTCTAAGGTCAAGCGGTGGGTCTTCCCGCCCCCGGGGACAGTAGCTCCCAAGATGGACTCATGGTGGACACGAGCTAAGGCTTTCCGATGGGGCGTGGAGCCTCAGTACCGGTGGGCGGGTGCGGTCTGGTCTGATCTGCAGGTCCACGACCCTGAGGTCACAGGCTCACAATGTTTTGGGCTTTCGAATAATTTTATGTGCCGGCGAAAGGCTTTAGGGCACCCGCCTGCCCCTGAGTCACCACCTATTCCTGATGGGAGCCCTGTCGTGGACGCTGACACCTCGCTGACCTGCAGGAACGGCCCCTCCCGGGCCGAGCCAGTGCCCGGGGACGGTAAGCGACCTCTGAGTGCACGTTTCATTCGCAAACCGACCCATCCGCAGCCAGAGCCCGGCCGTCTCCTCCATCGGCCTCACACTCCGACCGCTGTGTGCCTTCCTGATCTCCCCAGAGCCGGAGACCAGGTCCCTGGGGACAGCCCCGGGCCCCAGCGCCCACTAAAATCATTCCGCCTAGCTGACCTTGAACCCGCTCAGGCTGCCTCAGCTCTTCCGTCTTCTAGAAACCACTCCAAGGCCTGTGCCCACATTTTCTCCCCTCGCTCTGCCTCCTGACCGACCCTTGTTCCTCCCTGGGTGGCCCTGCACGTGCGTGCCCTGCGTCCTGCTTCTAAGGATCTGTTTCCTCCTTCCTGACAGTCATTCCCACCCCTGCGGTCTTACCCTGTCCGATTAAAACGAGTTCCGGTCAAAAACAACGTATACTGGAACACTACTGCGCCTTGAAGAGGAAGGACGCTCTGAGACCCACGACAGTGTGGGGGAAGCGGGGGACCTCACGCTCAGTCCGGAGCCGTAAGACGTAGTGTTTGATCGGGTCGGAGTCTCAGTCTGGGCAGATGAGTTCTGGAGGGGGGGGGGGGTGGGGATGGCTGCACTTGAAATGGTTAAAATGGTAAATTTTATGTCGCGTATATTTCCCACAACCTGAGACAATACCTAGGCTGCCCCATTTAGCCCCAGCGGTCTTGGGCCCCAGAGGGCGGGGGACGCGGTATTGCCGTGTGGGAACCCGAGCCGCCTCTCGCCCATGCCCGGCACTCGCCACTGTCCTCCCGTCGTGTCCGCTGCCCACTGGCCCGGGGGCTTCGCCGTAACCTGAGGGCCGCTACGGGGTCTCCCTCTTACCAAAGAAGGGCGGGGCGGCGGCTTCCCGGACATCACACAGGAGAGGAGGCTGGGGGTCCTGGCCGTGCCTGCTGGGGGAGCCCAGGCCACCTGGACACGCCTCTCCCCCTGCAGGAAGGCTCAGGAGGGAGCCCGAGGCGGGAGGAGCGCTCCGGGTGGCGGCAGCCCCCTTGCCTGTGATTCCACTCCGTGCAAGAGCACCCGCCCTTTGGTTTTATTCATTAGGTTTCTAGTCGGATCCAAGGGAAACCATAGCCCCGCCCCACTGCTGTGCCGAGGAGGCCGGCCCCCAGCACCCAGCGGAGGACCCCCGGCATCACAGACCAGGGCCCCGCGGCCTGTGGGTCTGGGGAGGCTTAGATGCTTGTTTGCTTCCTTGCAAGGCCCCGGGCTGCTGGGCCTCCCCTCCCTGTCTTGCAGGTTCTTTTTGAAAGGCCCAGACTCCCGCTTTCAACTGCTCCCTCTGGTATCCGATAAAAGACAAATTAAGAATCACTTCTAACAGTCTCCCTGGGAGCTGAGAGGCCTCGTCTGCAGAGACAGGACATCAAAGCGCAGAGCTCAGGTGCGCCCCAGGCGTCTGCGGCCCCCACCTCCCTGGGGCCCAGCCTTCCCTCTGCCTCTGTCCCCGGCCCTAGGCCACACGGCCAGCCACAGGGGCTGCGCCTGGTCTCCTGAGCCCTGACTGCGTGCAAAAGCCAGGGCAACCCCTGCGGGTGGCCGGCAGGCCGTGGGGACAGCGCGGGCATTGCCTGGGAGCAGCGAGGTGCGGTCCTTCATTGTGGGTAGACAGTGTTCGGACTTTGGAGCTGTCCCCCCCCACCACCAGCTTCCTCATGGTCCCAGCAGCCCTGGCGGGGCTCCTGCCTGCACGCTGGGCTCGGACGCCGTGAAGGGGGGGCAGGTCCAGATCTCAGGGCACCCCCACTGGCAGGGAGCCCCCCTCCTGCCCCTCTCTGCCCCTGCTCCTGCTTAATGACATCAGTGGCCCCATTTCTGCAGGAGCAGGGTGTCCTCCACGCGGCTGGGCCCAAGGTTGGGGCCGGCAGGCTGGTCAAGCTCACTGACCAGCCCGAGGTCACACCTGGCTGCCATGAGGCCGGGGTCCCCCGCCCTTGGCCGTGGGCCGCGGGAGAGCGGGGACCAGCAAGCAACTCTCGTTCTACTTGGGGCTGGGAATCTGAGGGCGACAGGCTACTCATACATTTTCTTCCTTCTTCCTGAGTCTGGCCTCCGTGAGGGGAGAGCGTGCATCCACTCCTTCCCTCCCGTCGGCTGGGAGAGCTCGGAGTGTGCAGGACCCCCCAGAGCAGGACGCTCACGGGTCCAGCGACCGGATGCCGAAGCGCCGCCCGCCCCACACCAAGCACGAAACAAGCCTTATTTCACTGCGGGGCTGGATTCGGAGGCTCGAGAGTTCGGGCGGGGTTGTGGGAGGACACCCTGAAGGGACAGGTCAGACGGGGCCTGACGGCCTGGAGGCACTTTGCCCGCAGAGCCATGGCCTGGGCTGGGCTGGAGCTGCTGACTGGGCTTCCTCCCAGCGTGGTGGCTGGTGCTCTGGGGACCCGCGTCCGTCAGGGAGTAGAGGCCGCATGGCCTCCTTGGCTGGAGCAGTGGAGGCGCGGGGGAGGCGGGAGGACCCACCCTCGGTGGCCAGGACAGACCCCCACTACCTTCTGCAAGGGAAATGTTTGTATGTGGAAAGGGTCACACAGCCCGGAGGGAGTCTCCCCCTCTCGGCAGCCAGGTGACAGATGGGATGCCTGGTCCACACGGCCCCCGCCCCCCGCCCCGGGTGCAGCAGGAACCACTCTGGATCTGGGTCAGGAATGCGCCAGGCCTGGGTGGGGCCGGGAGGCTGCGGTGCAGAGCAGCTGCCGAGATGGGCCCTGGAGCTCTCTCAGCTATGACAGGAATGTCAGCCTGAGCCTCTGTAGCCTGGGACGGGCGAGACAGCCGTGTTAGCGGCCTCTCGGTCCCGGCCAGGCCTCTGCCGTGCCGATGGGCCTGGCGGCTCTGGGATTCGCCCGGTGGGCGCTGCGCCTCCCGGGGCAGGTGGGCCGGGCTCCCCTATGCCCACCTGGGTTCGGCTGCGTCCCAGGAAGGACGAGGGGAAGCTGGAGTCCCGTGCGGTGCAGGGGCGTGCGGTGTTTGTCCTTATTCAAGGAACCGTAGGTGCCGGGACGGGGTCTTCATGCCCCGGAGGAGGGCTGGCGGTCACGTGGACCTCGCCCAACCCTCTTCAGGGTCCAGCCCGGTGGTGGTGCGTCCCGCAGGGACAAGAAGGAGAGGGTTCGGGATGTGCAGACTGGGGCCCACTTCCAACGCGGGCAGGATTTTATTGTTTTCCCTCCTGTTTTGGTCGGCAATGGGTCCGGGGACGCCCAGGGTACAGGGAGAGGTGGCTCGGAGAGAGGCCAGGGTCCTGGTACCTGCTGGCCACCTGGCGGTGCCCCTCGGAGTCCTCACCTGTGGGTGGGGGGGGAGTCCTGGAACTCCCAGGAGGACTGGGGGGGATGTTCTGGGTCACCGCAGGCCCAGTCCCCAGCAGAGACAGGACACGGGACGCGATGACGGCACAGGGGGAAGCAGAGGGCCACAGACCACCCACTCAGAGCCCTCGGGGGCTCGTGGTCTGGGCGCCTGTCCACACTGCGCGGGGGCGGTGCCAGCCCTGCGGCCGGTGACCGGAGCAGGAGGTGTCCAGGCCCGGGGGCTGTGCGCGGGGCGTCCCCCGTCCTGGGTGGCAGCGAGGAGGGGGAGCAGCAGGTGTCCAGCGGGAAGCAGGACAGAAGCGCGTAAGCCTAAGTCCGGCCGGGGACATCCCTCCCAGCACACTGTTCATATTGCTTGCGACACGCTGGTTTCGCTCTCTGGGCTTTCCGGGCTGTTCTCCGGCTGACAACTTGGATATTGTACTTTTGCGGACTGCTATTTGAAATAGCAAGTCCACGTGGAGAAGGACCTGCATGAGTCACAGCTGTGCGGCGGGGCCCTCCTCCCGAGGTGACACGCGTGTGCTCGGCTCCAGAAACAACATTCCTGCCCCAGAAGTGCCCCTCCGGCCAGCGGCCTCAACGGATGCGCCATCCCGCCTTCCCGGGGCCCCAGGGCAGCGGCCTGGCGTCCAAGCCGCACTGCTTCCTGGGAGAACGGGGGCAGCCTTGGGCTTCTTCTGACGGAGACCCCCGCTCTCTGCAGGGCCCCGGGAGGAGCGTTCCCTGCTGATCTGTCTCCAGGTTCAAGTTGCTCTGCGGGCGGGTCGGACGGCTCCTCCCGGCACGTCCTCTCCAGGGATCCCGGAGCCGGGTGTCAGTGGGGACACCCGAGTCCGCCGACATTTCCCCAGGGCGCACCAGGGACCGCGCGGGAGTCCTGGGAGCGGCGCCCCCCGCGTGGAGGTCCTGAACAGCGCTTCCACTGAAAGAAGTGAAGAGAGCAGGCTGGCGGGTCCCGGCAGCACGGGGGCTGCCGGAGCCCACTGTTTTCTCAGTGGGCTTTGCTCCACCCAGGCGACCCCTTTGGGGGCTCCTTTTCATGTTTCAGGATTGATTCGCACATTCTCGCTAATGTCAGTGAACGGGAGAAATCACACCGGGAATCTGGAAGACCTGAAGCCACGCTCGGGATTCCAGGGACATTCGAACCTGCAGATGGTGACGGGCCGATGTGTCCAATCCAGCCAGGCTTGGATTCCAGGACCTGCAGGAGCGTCCTGTTGCCTGGAATAACTCGGAGCCCGCTGGGGACGGGCGGGGTCCCACCCACACAGTCTCCCCTGCCAGAGGGTGGAAGCAAGTCTTGCGGGGGGGGGGGGTGGTTCTCAGCTGCCTGCAGGGGAGGCGGGTGCTGATCTTGGAGGCAGGACCCCTGCAGAGGCGGTGCCGCGCCCTGCCACCCTCCCTGTCCCCGGCTGTCCCCTGGGTCTCAGGGAAGGGATGACCGCCTGGCTCTCAGTGTTAGGTGTCTAAGATCTTGCGTGTGCTTCCCTCTTGTTTCCCAGTGCATGGCCACTAACAAGAGGGGTGGGCACAAGGGCAGGCCACCTGTCCTGTGAACACCCAAAGCCATCGTGTCTAGGGCCCAGAAGCTTGGTCCATGCCCACCAGTAACTCAGGCCAGGAGCCGGGTGCCATCCTGACTTCCTGCCTGCGTCTCCTGGGGCACTCGTCCCCAGACCCTGGCATCCCTGCATTTTGTGTGTGTCTCCAAGCACACCCATCTTGGGGACCCTCTGCTCGGGTGGGGACACGCTCAGGCGATGGCAACAGCTTAAGGTACCCACTGCTGTGGTCTCAACCACTTAGCACGACGCCAAGCTCGTTCTTCGTTAGGCTTCTCAACGTGAGCCTGATCGAGTGTCTCCACCCCCAGACCCCTGCGCGAGCCGATCCCGGTGTGGTGCCAGCAGCGTCTCTTTCCTCCCCGACATCGTATGATGACAACCCTCAAACGTGCGGAAAAGTCGGCACGACTGTGCCGGGAACACCCTGCTCGCACCCCCTTATTCTGTGACTCCCCTTGGCCACATTTGCCTCAGCACACACCACTTCCTGTCTCTGTCCCTCGGTCACTCAGTCACCGTCTTACGTTTTCCTGCACCGGACGGGAGGCTGTCGATACCCGTAAACGCCTCAGTGCACACACATCATTAACTGGAGTTCAATATTTGTGTACAGTTCTTTTTAGGGGACAAGGTACGTTCAGGGAAATGCCGGATTTTAGCGGCACAATCTGATGCCCGCCCCACCCCCGCCTCTCCAAACCCTACCACGACAGAGAGCATGCCCATTGCCCTAGAAATTTCCCCACGCCCCTTCCCGGCCGTTCTCTGCCCTCGCCCCCAAAGGCCACCGCTGTCTGGTTTCAGCATCGTCTCTCCCAGAATGTCATGGAATGGAATTGTGGGGTACACTCTCTTCTGGGCAGGACTGATTTCTCTCAGCTTGGTTCCTTATTACTGCTCGTGGGTTTCACGTAGGGACACACCACAGTTCTGCCGAGGACGCGCAGCCTCCAGCCTGTCTGGGAGCTGATGAAAACCATAACAAAGATGTCGTCTATCTCCTTGGGCCATCTCTGGGTAGACACAGGCTTTCGTAACACGGGATTGCAGCCTGCACACCCGTCTCTCTGTGACATGCCTTTTCCCACTTCTGCCTCACAGCCAGGCCCGTTCTCAAGCCCGGGACTCGGGTCTCCACGCGGCGGAGGGGTGTTGTGCAGTGAGCCCCTGCCACATGTGACACTTGGGGTTCCAGAGCCCAGGGCTGGAGTTCCGGGCTTCCCTTAGAAGCTGCTTCCAGAAGCACTGGCGGGCGTGGGGAAGGGACCGTCGCCACCGTGGGTGCTTGGCGCTCAGCACTGGGATCTCGGGGGCGAGGGAGCTGGGAGTGTGGTGTTCGCCCTGTGACTCCCCCTGCCCCATCCCCCGTCCCCATCGCTGGCTGAGCCGGGCTCCCAGGCCCCTCGGCTGCCCCGGGAGTAGGCTGAGCCTGCACAGCCCGGGGCAAAGACCACGGCCCCGTGGCAGGAGCTACAGCACGTTCCGGGACTCGCAGTTCCCAGGAGAGGCGGGCAGGACACCAGCAGCGTCCTGACCCCCTGCAGGCGGACCTCAGGGTGCCTTTCCTCCGCTCTGGTTGCACAGGACACACGCGCGCAGCCTGAGCCCGCGGTGTCCCCAGGGGCCGCCCACGAGCCTCCCTGTTGCAGCGGGAGGACCTGCAGACCCAGCGCGGCCCGCCCTCGAGCTAGCTCAGCAGCACCCCAACCACTCGGTTCACACCGCCCCCTCCGCCCGTCCGTACCCTGAACTGCCTCCCCAGCGGCCGGCCCCGGGATTGGCTGGGATTCCTGGCAGACATGCCTGGCCCTCTGCCCCTCTCCCCTGCCAAGCAGGGCCTGGTGCCGTGTGTGACTTCTTGCCGGTCGGCTGTCTAAAGGTGAGGCTGGCGGGGAAGTGAGGACAGCGTGTGTTGGCAGTTGGCGGACTTCTGCCAACTAGAGCAAGTCGAGTCCTCACCTTGGGTGGGCAGGACGTCATGAGAAGGCCCCGCCTGGACATGGGGCTGCTGGGGGGGAGGTGCGGGGGGCCTCGGGGGCTGGGCCTAGCCAGGGGGCGGGTGCACCTGTGCCGGCGTTAGCGCCTCTCCCCTCCATTGTCTGGGGGGTGTGAGTCCTGTTTGCTTCAGGTTGGGACTCCTCCGGATCTCTGTCCCGGCGCACAGCAGGAGCCCCCGGATCACTGAATCGGGTACGGGCACTGGGCCTCATATTTGGAACCTGTAACTGATCTGGTTTGCTCGTGCAGACCCACATACGTGGTGCAAACAGAGACATTCTGTGACCTCCTGCATTCCGCACGGGCCCCTGGCGGCCCTCTGGGGGCAAGGTGGTGCCAGGCGGACCAGCCAGTGTGCTTGGCCTTCACCAACGAGCCCGAAACTCAGTGGGGTCCCACGGCAGAACGGGACGTCGCGCTCACGTCCCCGTGTGCCGAGGGTTGGCGGAGGGCGGGCTGGGGCCCGGCACCCACACAGTTATTCGTGGATCCATGACCCTTCGGTAGGGGGCGGCTCTGCCGTCTCCGAGGGCCTGCTCGGAATCCGGGTCTGAACCCAGGAGGCAGAGCGGCGGGGAGGGGGGGGGGGGCGGAGGCTGGGCGGGAGGCAGGGGGGAGGGTGTGGAGGATGGGAAGGGCGCGCTTGACGGGGAGGCACGCCTCGTCTGCGTGAACTACCACGCAGCCCTGTCCGGACGCCGGGAGGCGGGGGGTCACGGTCCAGCAGAGCGCCGGGAAGTGGGGTTTCGGGGGCCACGGCCTTGTCTGGCCGCGCGTGGGAAGACAGGGGGTCAGGCACTCGGGTCAGCCACAGGTGGCCCCTAGGTAGTGACGCAGACCGGCCACGCCCGCGTGGTAACACCGCCCAGAGCGCCCTGTGTCCTCAATATGACGCCTCGCTTTCCGACGGTCCGAAGCCGCATGTCTGAGAGCAGGGGACTTCAGAAACAGAGCTCTGCCTCGTGGGGTGTTCCAGGGCCGCTTGCCTGCAAAACGTGTGGTTAAAAATCCATTTTTAACGAACAAATGGAATTGCATCGAGTTAAGCTTCTCCCTGGAAACATCGGCCTTGAGGTGGGGCAGCTGGGACAGAGGAAGGGACGGGGGAATGGGATGGGTGGCCCCTCGCTGGAGAGGCTCTGGGGGGACATGGCCGGGGTGGCGGTGACAGAGGCAGGATGTCCCGGGGCTGGGAGGACGAGACCCGAGAGCCGGCTCAGACTGAGTCCTGGGGTCGGGGCCGGAGACCTAGACGCCTCCCCTCCCATGGGGGAAGGTCCGGGCTCTTACACCTGAAGCTTTTATTACCCTCAGATTCTTCTGGGCTTCGTTGGCGCTCTAGGGGAGGTTTTGTTAACCTGAGCGTTGTTCATTTATCCAGGATGGCAAATAAAGGAAAAAACTCGCGACACTCAAGCAATTTTGGGTGAACAAAAAGGCGGACCACGGCGGGCTGAACGGCTTCGCTTTGCGATGAAAGGAATTAGAAGGAACTCTTAGAAATATTCACGTCCGGGCAGCTCTAGCTCTTGAGGAATCGATTTCATTTGAAATGCAGCCTTTCCCACGAGGTACGGCGGGCTCGCCAAGATGCTTTCTGGCCTCAAGATCTTTCTGGAACTCATTGGCCCGACTTGAGATCACAAACGATCTTTGCAAGATGCTGGTCAGTTTCCAGCGGAGGCTGAGGCCCGAACTTCTCCAACGTCAGAGTCTTGATTTGCTAGTACGTGAGTTTTCTGCTTTGAGAGCCGCCGGCACTGGGTGGGGGGGCCGGGGGGCTTCGTTTGGGTGACGATCGCTGTTGTTTTCCCGTCAGTCGGTTCCTCCCTCCCTCGTGTGCCCAAGAAACCGAAGATGGGCTGGTAGATCGGGAGCGGAAGAGCGAGCCTCCCGGCCAAGCAGGGCAAGATACCGCCATGTTGTCACGCTGGCACTGAGATTATTATCTAATTATCTATCATCTCTTCTCCTGGTGCTCAAACGCTGCGGGGACGTTGGAGGAGGGGGCCGAGCGCTCGGGCTCCTGTTACCATTTCCACGTGAGCTACTCGCCGGGCCGACACGCAGGACTGAAACTGTACCAAGGCGACCTGGATCCCTGTCAACATAGAGCCATAAATATTTCTACTGCCGCGGAGTCCCTCAGGGGCCGAGGTCTTGTTTACACCCAAACACGCTTTACAGACAGACGATAGCTTTACGCTGTCCGCAAGCACAGAGAGTCTAGAGACCCAAACATTTCTGGGGACACGGGTTCAAGGCTGGAAATGGGCGGGCGGGCGGGGCAGGAGCGGGAGAGCGGCGACGTCTGGGGTGGAGTGAGCTGCCCGCAGGCCCGGGCTGGGGTCCGAGGCGAGGGGACGGCGCCGGGCGCTGGGCGCTGGGCGCTGGGCGCTGGGTGAGGGCCCTGGAAAAGAGCGGTCGTGTTATCGAGCGGGTAACCACGACCTCCTTTTGTTGTCCGCAGTTATCACCGAGGCGATGACAACAGCCCGTGGGGCCGCCCGGTCGTCTGGAGTTGGGTAATGGAGCTATGTATTGATTTTGGATCTGCCGAGATGCAGGCTGATGACTGGTTTTGCTTCTGCCCCAGAGCAGCTTGCGTTGTGCTTACGAAACAGACACTACGCACGACTGCTGTCCCTGCAGGCCCTGCCAGGTGCCGGCTCAAAGTGGTCACCATGACAGTCCTTCTGGGACGCCCCGGGCTGCCCGGTCCTGCCCTGCTCTACCTGGCTGTCTGTCGATTTAAGACCTTCTCCCTGCTCTTCCCGGAAGCTTACGTGACCCCCCCTCTGTTTCTTGCAGCCTCATAGAACCTTCCCAGGATGACAAGAGGCGAGGCCAGGCCCCTTCTGACGCCTACAGTTCATTTCTGGAGAGGGAGGCCAATCTTAGTTTTTATCCACTCGTCACGTGTACGGCTTAGGTCTCAGGCCCGTGGATTCTTCCAGCAAACGTGAGCGTCAGGCACACACGGGGGCTAGCGTGGTCACGCGCATAGAAATATTAGCGGCCTCCCTGGTGGACCGTCCACTCTGTGGAGACGACATGATGGCAGAAAAGAACGCCAACTACAGATATTACACTTCGGGGAGTCCTAGGAGTCTACGGAGCCCGGGGTTGTGGGGGCGGGTGAGGGCAGGACCTGCCGACGGTGGCGGGGTGGGAGGAGGCTTATCTGAGCAGCTGAACCCGGGGCAGGAAGCCACATAGGGAGAAGTAGGGGGGACGTTCTAAGCAGAAGGAGCAGGGAGGGTGGAGGGAGGAAGCGAGGAAGGGTCGGCGGTGGCAGATGTGGCCGTGGGGCAGGTGTGGCCCCATCAGGCCACTGTGGCCGTGATAGGAGCTTGGGTTTTATGCAAGAGCTCCTGGAGTCTTTCCAGTAAGAATGACCAGATCTGGCCTCGACTTTCAGGAAACCGGGAGCGGTGGGCAGAGAGTTGCTGGGGAAAGGAAAGAGAAGGGGGGGAGGTATCCTTGTGTTCTCGGGGCGCCTGGGCAGCTCAGCCGGTTGAGCATCTGAGTCTTGACTTTGGCTCAGGTCACGGCTTCATGGTTCATAGGGTCGAGCCCCGCCCTGGGTTCTGTGCTGACAGCGCTTGGGATTCTGACTGCTTGGGATTCTGTCTTTCTCCTTCTCTCTGCCCTTCCCCTGCTTGTGCGGTCTCTCTCTCTCTCTCTCTCTCTCTCTCTTTATCTCTCTCAAAATAAATAAACTTAAAAAAGAAAAAAGCAGCCCTGCTCTATTTCGGGGAAGGCGTGCTGTGCCGGGGCAGAGAGAGAGAGCTGAAAAGAGAGAGGGACGCAGGTTCGAGGCGCGATCACCCGGGAGGGAGGCCGTGGTTTCGTTCGCTGGGGGACGACGGGGTGGGAAGCAGCTTGGAGAGGAAAGTCAAGAGACTCGGTGCGGATCTCCTTTCGGTTATTTATGGTTGCGTAAAGAAACCGCCCGAACTTACAGGCTTAAAATGGCAAAAGTTCTGTGCGTGGACTGGGCAGGGCCGGCCGGCTCTGGGGCTGGTCTGACTGGGGTCTCGTGTGGCTGCGGTTTGCTGGCTGCCGGGGATGGCTTGAGTCAGGTGCCTTGCGGGGACGGCTGGAGGCTGAGTGCGGCCGGGACCCCAGGGCGGCTGGGCCTCTCTCCGTCTCCGTGGACTCACGGGGCCTCTCCAAGGTGGGGGGGCGGGTGCTAGACCTCCTCCCTGGGCGCTCGGGAGCTGCGAGCCCACCTCCACTCCTTCTGCTGAGCAGCCCATCTCCGGTCCAGGCGAGATCCAGCGACGGAGGGGACAGCGCGAGGTCTCTTTGAGGGCTGGCCCTGAAGCCCCCGGGGGCAGACGTCCCGTCGGCATTGGAACATGAAAGTCTGCAGCTGGGGGCGGAGGCCGCACAGCGGGTGGGAACCGGAGGCCGTCAGTGTGTAGGTGGCATTTCAAGTCCCAGGAAGGAGAGTGGATTCGACCCCCCCGGGGAGCATGGGACTAGAAGGGGCTCGGGGAATGCCGTCGTCCGGGGCCGTGAGGAGCGAGTGAGTGGGAAACGGAGCTGGACGTCCTGCCAGGCACGCTGAGGACCAAGGGCCACCACGGGGCAGGAGCAGTTACAATCTGAGGGCAAGTCTCAGGGAAGCCGGTGCTCACCCTGCCGGGGCCGGCGAGGGTCGAGCAAGACGGGGTCCGTCCACATGAGGCATGGGGCGGGGCCACTCCTGGAGGGATGGTGGGCGTGCACGGGCCACGCAGGTGGACACGGCTGCCGAGGCACTTCCCCCGGGGCGTCCTGCTGAGGGAGGGCGCACGATGGCGCCCAGGATGGGCCGGGGTCATGGGGCCCGTGGAGCTTCTCCAGGGCTCTCACTCTCTTTCCAGCTACCCTTCACACTCCGCCGTCCCTCGGCAAATGACACGTGTCTCGTTGGGGACTGGCCCCCGTCCTTGGTACTGCCTCGGTCACCAGCTGACCGTCGGTCCCTCTGTTGGCCGTTTCCTCACAGGAGAGGTCAGGAGACAGCTCCGAGCTCCGCCCTGGCCTGAAATGTGGGTGTGTGGTCTCCCTGTGAGGACACGGTGACACCCGAGGGGCTGGAGGGACGGGGAGGGGGGACGGATCACCTGCACTGTACACGCCGCACGTCCTCAGTAGGACTGTAAGTGTTTTATTCTACTTGCATTAACACAACATCTCTTCGAACAAAACTCCATGCCGGCGCAGGTAGGACGCTCTGCTGAATTGCCCTGGTCGGTGACATCAGCCCTGGGGGTGGGGGGACACCAGGAGCCTCACCTCTTCCTGCCCGCCCTCCACCAGCCGGCACCCCAGGCCCGGGGGACCCTCTGGCTTATGTGTAGAACTTTTTAAATGTCATTGCCTTAGCCGAGAGGTGTGTGTGTCCTGTTCTTCTGCACGATTTCTATTTTTTTTTTAATTTTTAAAATTAAAATGATTTATTTTTGAGACAGAGGGAGACAGAGTGTGAGTGGTGTAGGGACAAAGAGAGAGAGAGAGGAGACACAGAATCCGAAGCAGGACCCAGGCTCTGAGCTGTCAGCACAGAGCCCGACGCGGGGCTCGAACCCAAGAACCTCGAGATCACGACCTGAGCCGAAGTCGGATGCGCAACTGACTGAGCCCCCGAGGCGCCCCTCCCCCGGACTTTCTAAGAAGAAATGCCGCACAGCGGATGGACTTGCGCTCCCTGTAGAGTTCCGAATGTGTGTGCTCTGGACGGTTTCTCCTCTCAGCCCGCGGGCAGAGGAGGGGGCTTCGTGGAGTGCGCCTTCCCCAGGCTGCCCTTGGGCCGCTTCAGTCTGAGCCTCGGCGGTCAAGTGCTTCATGGCCACAGTACTTGTGTCTAAAGTGCCTGGTGGGGGGTGTGCCTGGGGGGCTCAGTCGGTTGAGCGTCCGACTTCAGCTCAGGTCGTGATCTCACAGTTTGTGAGTTTGAGCCCCGCATCAGGCTCTGTGCTGACAGCTCAGAGCTTGGAGCCTGCTTTGAATTCTGTGTCTCTCTCTCTCTCTCTCTCTCTCTCTGTCTCTGCCCTTCCCCAGCTCATGCTTTCTCTCTCTCAAAATAAATAAACATTAAAAAAAATTAAAAAAAAAAGTGCCCGGGAATTCCTGTCGGTAATGGGGACACCCTACCTGTTGAACCAACGTAATTAGGCATCTTCATATAAACTCGAACCAGCAAAACAGAAAGAATCCTATTAAAAGAGGCAGAGAGGAAATTTTATTTCTTCGGACTTCCTTCAGTGGCCCCCGTAGAATCTGCTCTGAATGTCCTGGTAAGGAGACAAATTCACGGACTTTCATCTAACGAATGAATCCGTCGTTCCTCTTGTCTGACGGATGAAGACTAGGGCCTCACGCACGGAGAGAGATGCCCGTTCTAGGTGGGGTTTCCTTCAGGCAGCCTGGGTAACAAAGTGCCTTCAACTGTGATTTTGCAAAAGGAAAATACTTAATCTTGAACGATGAACGACTCGTAAGTGTGAATGATTCCTACAGGCCAAGGGGATGATACTAAGTACTCACCGGGTGACTCCATTTCTTGAGGTGCCAAGATAATAGGGCGACGTGGCCCGGGCGTGTGGCGCTCTGAAGACACAAGCTGAGGACAGCCCCATGTCCCGTCCCACACCTGCTCAGACGCCAATGCACGGAGCCCTCTGGATCCAGCACGGGTTCCCAGCACCCACGGCGAGCGGTGAGACGGCCTGGGGTGCTGGCCTCCGGCGGGACACGCAGACAGACCCACGGCGTCAGACAGCCGCCTGCAGGCGGGACGCATTCTTCCACCCGGTAAGAGTCACCTAGAGACGCAGTATTTGCGTTGACTCTGCTTGTGTTGATAGGTGCTCTGTAACCTCAAATTCGCAAAAAACCCAGATTTATCGGGCTATGGCTCACATGCCATAAGGTTCACCCATTTTAAGTGTATGATTGAACGATCTTAGCTCATTCGCAGAGTTGTGCAAGCATCACCGTGAGCCGGTTTTAGCGCGTTCGTGTCGCCCTGGGGCATGTCCTTCAAGGCTCTGAAATTTCTGCCTCCCCCTTCCCAGCCCCGGGCAACCTCCAACCTGCTCTCTGTCTCCGGGGATTTGCCTCTTCTGGGCCTTTCCTGTAACTGGGAGCACGCAAGACGTGGGTTCTTTCCCTCAGCGCCCTGTTCCCGAGGTCCGTCCGCGCTGCGTGTTAGGGCTTCGCTCGGGTTTGTGGGGGAGCCGCGTCCACTCGCCCCGAGGCCCGGCGGCGTGTTCACCGGCTCCCCTGCCGGTAGACGCTCCGGCCGCTCTTCCGCTTCGGGGCTATGGCGGATCACGCTACTGAGCTGGGTTGGCATTTATGATTTCTGCTTTATGGCTCATTTATTTGTCTGGGGCTGCCTTCCCCACGGCGGGCTGTTAAAGCTCCCAGTGCTCTCGGCGAGGCTGGAGATCTCCGAGCCCATCTGGTGCTTACGCCTTTGACCCTGGGCCTGGTTACTGCCATTCCCCCTGCAGAGGCTTCGGGTGTGGGCAAAGCTCACGCGCTCGGGGCCGTCGGCAGGGCACTGACGGCTCACGTGCTCGCCAAGATGGGTCCTTTTCTTCATGGGAGACATGCTTTCATTTTAGGGTGAAATCCACCCGTTTGGGGTGAAATCCATAGAGCACAAAGTTTACCATTGTAGCCACTGTTTAATATAATTTTTAAAGCTTATTTATTTATTTTGAAAGACAGAGAGTGGGAGGCAAGAGAGAGGGGAAAGAGAAAGAGAGAGAGCAGGAGAGCAGGGGAGGGGGCAGAGAGAGAGGGAGAAAGAGAGAATCCTGAGCAGGCTCTGCACCGTCAGCGTGGAGCCCAACGTGGGGTTTGATCTCATGAACTGTGAGATCGTGACCTGAGCTGAAGGTGGACACTCAACCGACTGAGCCCCCCGGGTGCCCCTAGGATGGATTCTAAGTGAGACTTCATACCTGATTATATTATTTTTCTTAACGAGCTTTCTTTCTAGTGTCCAGTCATTAGCATAAATACTCGAGTTCAATATTTGGAGGGGCAAGAACCGTTTTCATTATCGTTCTTTGCACTGAATACAAATTTTGGCCCCAATGACCAGCGTGATAGATAACTCAGGGCGCCTAACATCCTTGATTATAAAACAGGGATGCGTGAACACATCTCCTCTTACGGTCGAGAAAAGAAGAAATTTTCACGGATCGCTCACTGAGGTCTGTTCCCATGGAGCGCACGCGAGGGCGTGGTCGCACTCGGGCCCGGGCCTCAGTGGCTCTGGACATGTTTTGGGTCTTCAGACTCAGCACCTGCGGAGCATGCTGGGTACCTCAGCATTCGAGTACGGAGGTTCCAGCTTGCATTTATTGTCCGAAATGCTTCCCGAAGCAGGAATTGGGCAGAATGCCTAGACACGTCCCCCGAGACGGGACTGGGGCGGGGGACGCTGTAAGGCAAGACGCCCCCACAGCCCCGGCGGCCACGCTGAGCCACCTGGAATGGTTTCTTGAAAAGTTCCCCGAAAGTAAGCAACAGCCACCGCGAACGTGCCTTCCCGCCCCGGCGGTGGGGTTTCGGCCCACGCAGGCACACTACGGGGGGTGGGGGGGGCAGAGCTGCCAAAGATGGGTTGACCCACCCACGGGCCGCCCACGGCCCTTGGCCGCACATGCAAAGATGATATCCCAATGCGTGGCCGGAGCGTGGCCATGGCACGTGGCCTCCACCTGGGGCTGTGTGTGTCCAGGGCTCTGCGGGGACCAAGTCCACCTGTGCTCTTTAAGTCACAGGCCCGTCGCGAGCGGCTGCCCACCTGTCTCCTGGGTTGCCGTGCCAGTAAAGGGAGGTGAGGTGTGTAACACGCTTGGCGAGGTGCCCAGGGCGCGGTCCTTTCCAGAAACGGCAGCAGGCGGGACTGTTCTGCGGTGCGTGCAGGCGGCTGGGCGGGAGCAGCGGGGAAGCTGATGTCCTCTCCGGTGACACTGTGACCGCTGCTGCTGCTGCTAGGCGACGTGGGGCCCTCCCGCGGGTCCGGCGAGCACCGGCGCCCTGAGGAGGAGCACGGCCTGGGTCATTCCGAGCAGGTGCGGGCTCTCCGTGCCCGGCTGGTGGGCGCAGGCCCGCCGGGGCCAAGTGTGCGTGCCTACACGCCAGGCGCGGGTTTGCCCACACTGTCGCCATGTGTCAGCGTGTGCGCAGGGTGTGCGTTTGTGTGCACACGTGTGTGTTTGTGTCATTGTGTCTCAGTCAGGGCTGGCTGGGTGAAGGGGTCAGGCCTCTGGACCCAGCACGTGGTAGTCCTATCATCGGGGCCCCGGGGGAGGTGGTGGGCCACTGGGTGGAGGTCAGGGCAGGTGGAGGCCGGGGCGCAGGTGCGTGGTGGCCGGGCTGCATGTGAGGCTGCAGAAGGCCGGTGTACAGGCTGGTGTACAGGGGCTCCCCCGCTCCGTCTCTCTAGTGCAGGGCCCGAGTAGGACGCCGTCTGTCCTGGGCACCTAATAATGGTCCATCTCCATCGGTTCCGCGTGTCTGCATCTGCGGTTTCACGCGATTCGAGCTGCTCGCTCACGAGGGGTGGTCAGCAGGCACGAGGTCGACTGCGCCCCCGTTCTCGCGAGGCTTGTGTTCAGGGTCCTCTCGGCTCGGAGGGCTGGCCCCAAGCCCGGTGAGAACCGCCCGGCGCCTGTGTGGGCCCCACGCCTCGTGCCAGGTGGCATCTGTCTGTCGTCCCCAGACCATGCGTCCACATCGCCACCAGTTCCATGTGTCTTGGAAGCCACCCGAACACTGAGCTGCCTCCGGAAGGCGCACCAGGAGCTGCAGGCCTCTCTGAGCCCGTTGAGGACACGGTCTGCCCCTTCCTGGGGACGATTCCGTCCCCGGGCCAGTCTCAGGGCCCAAGTTCTCCCTCTGTCCCCAGGGACACAGGCCCCTCCTTACAGTGGGCACATGGTTATAAATCCAGCCAGACAGCTGCCTTCTCTTAGGGGAGGGGGCAGAGAGCCCAGGAAGGGCTGCCTCGGTGCCCAACCGAGACCCCCCGAGATGAGCTCCAGGCGGGGGAAGGCCGAGACAGCAGCCCCCCCCAGGACAGAGGCTGTTCCCGAACCCCGGCTGAGTCCGAGACTGTCAGGCATCCTCAGAGTCCATCTCCGACCCTGCACTCACGCCCACAGTCCCCCGGGGCCGGCCTGGACTCGGTGCCCGTGCGGGGGGGCAGTTTCTGCAGAACACGCTCAGCCAAGTGTGAGCTCCAGGGCCCGGAGTGTCCCTCCCTCTTCTTCAGGTGCTACGAGAGTGACCCGGCCTCCAGGCAACAGGAAACGGAAAGCAGTCCCAGTGTGCTGTGTGATTCTGGGCAGCTGATGCCCTGGGCATGGGTTCTGCCCCCGGGACTAGCAGAGACAGACTGGGCACGGCCGTGCTGCATACGGGGGCACCATCATGTCGGCGTTTTCTGTTTCCGAGGTTAGAATCCTCCAGGGCACTGCCCGGAAGCCCTTCCCTCACGTCACTGGGGGGTCTGCCCCGCCTCACCTGGCTCTCTGCAGTCGTGACCCTGCACTGAAGCATCAGGCTCTCCAGACAGTGTGAAGGAGTTCTGAGGCCGGGGACTCTGTTTTACTGGCCATCACGTCCCCCGCATCTGGGCGGATTGCAGCTACTCTGAAGCCTTTGAAGGAGCCCTTGATTGAGTGATGCGCCCTCTCAGAGTCACGGGGAGGAGCCGCCCTCGGGAGAGGACCAGGCAGGCCGTCCCGGTTACACAGGTGGACCGTCTGAGCCCGTGAAGGAAACCCTGCTGGTCTGCAGAGGGGGAGACTCCCCAAGCCGGCTGGCTCCTCGGTGTCCTCAGGATGGAGGAGCTGTCCCTTTCAGGTGCGCGCGCGTGTGTGAGTGCACGTCTACACGCGTGTGCGTCTACGCAGGCCGTGATCACGGGCGGGAGGAAAACACTTGCGCTGGAACTCAAAGTGGGGCAGGAGGGTGACTAACTCTGAGCTGGTCTCCGAAGGCCCGAGGGCCTGGGTGACGCAGCAGAAGCTCCCGGGGATGGCGTCACAACCTTTTTCTTACCGTCTCACGTCGGGGGGGAGCACACCCCTGCCTTCTGAGACCTTTGCTGGTTGCGCGGTACGGCCACGGACGGGGAGCGGGTTCTGTTAGAACGGTGGCGGGATTCTGAGCTGACCCCCCTCCCCCCCCCCCCCCCCCCCCCCCCGCTGATGTCACGAAGCTCCGGAGGTGGTTCCTGCTTCCCGTCCTTCTGGGCAGAGCGGGGCTGCACGTGTCCTGTACCTATGGAGGGGGGCTGCTCCCTCGACCCCGCTGCACACCTGAGGCTGCCTGAGTCGCTGACCTGCGAGTCCGATGGGCTTCGTGTTGTAAATGGGACGATTGGGTCGACGTGGGCACAACACCCCCGCCAGAACTGCCTTACGGCGGCTGATTTTCTTGGGCGAGGCGTGTGGGGTCCATTACAGAGGTGCGGGTCAGAGAGGGAGCCCCCTCGGTGCGTGCAGGGTTCTGATGGATGGCCGTGGCTCCGAGCAGCGCCCCACCTGGTTTATTCAGCGTCTAGAGAGCTGATGTAGGGACGCATCCGGAAGGTATCAAGTAGATGGTGCCCGGCAGGTTAGGGTGTCTGCCTGCCCTCCGTGTGCCCACCTCCCGCCGGACTGGAGCTGCAGGGGTGCTTCCGCCAGGTCCCAGCTATTTGAAAGGAGGGGTGCCCAGGAGTGACTTACCGAACCAAGTCGTTGGGATTCAGCTGCGCTCCGCCGGCTGGGAGCAATCCCCCAGGAAGACCGGCCAGACGTCAACACAGGTCCGCTTCCCCGTCGGCCCAAGAGTCAGACTACACGCGTTGTCTTCAGGTTGACGCTGGTCCGGGACTGGGTGTGCAGACAGAGACGCCCGTCTCTGCCCCGAGAAGGTCCTGCTGTCCCCTCACCCTCTGTGACAGCCTTTGCCAGGCCTCTGGGCCTTCCTGCCGGGACTTGGCCATACGGGGTCCGAGATGCGGAGCCCGAGGTCCGGCCCGGAGCCGCTGAAGCCACTTTCCCTGATGGCCGAAGGATCCCGGAAGCCAACCCTGCATGCTCCCTGTGGAATTTTCTGGTCCAGGGCTTTGGTCTCCGAGAGGAGACAGCAGCCCTGAGCGGTCTGACCTCCGCAGTCACCGAATGGGGACGGGGGATGACAAGTCGGTTGTTCCGAGAGTAGATCACTTGGGTGTCACCGCTTCCGGGAAATTCAAGGGTGATGCTGTTTACCCTCCTAGGCAGTAATTTGTCTGCCGACGTCAGAGGCCCACGGACGCAAGGGCACGTGTCCGTGGTGGGATTGCTTTTGGGAATCCTCGGGTGTCTGTCTCTGCTGCGTGGGTCCCTTTGGGAGAGGAGGAACTGGCGATCTGTCCTCCCCGTGGCAGATCAAGGAGGCGCGAGGGCCCTGCGCCCGGGTCTTCTGGCCCCAGGGGCGGCTAACAGCTTGTCGTGCTTCGGGCCGAGCGGGGCCCCGGGCAGGCAGGGGTCCTAGCGGGTCTCTGGGAGTGAGGCCAGCTCCCGCCGGCTTGTCCCCCTGCTTGCCCTGATGGCGCGGGGGCGTGGACAGCCCCAGGGACGGCCACGGAGCCACAGCCGTGGGTGAGGCCGGCTTTCCCGTTCCGTAAGGGCGGCCTGGAAGCCCCGTGGGATCCCCCTTGGAAAGAGACGGTATTTCTTTCACGTCAATGGGCTCAGTGAGTTATTCGGGTTTGTCATCCAACGAAATCATTAACGTGCATCCCGTGGCCGCACCGCACGCCTGGAAATCACCTGTGTTCTCTACGTGAAGGGCAGGAGAGCGAAGGGGTCCCACCGGCACCCACGCTTCCCTTCCTCCCTGGGGACAGAGGCCACTAGGACACGTCTCTGAGGCGTCTCTGCCACCCCGGGGCCCATGAGAGGGACAGCATTTCTGGAGCTGGGCTCATTTTCTTCTATCCTCCTCTGTCTTCCTGATGGGAGAACGGTGGGAAGGCCGGTGCCACTGCAGCCCCCAGGGCACAGGAGGAGGGCAGCAGCTTTCAGGAGAATGGAGCAGAAGTGGGGGTCCCTGATGGCGGTGGAGCCCCTCACCAGAGACCTGTGGCGGGAAATGCACCTATACCCTGCGGCTGCCCCCAGACAAGCTCGGCTGACCTGGGAATGCCCTTAGAGCCAGCTTGTCACAGTATGGTGGGACCAGGGAGATATTTGGGTCAAATATTCCCTTGCCCAGCCCACAGAGAGTTGGCCTGCCGTGTCGACTCACTGCTCCCCGCCTTCTGAGCACAGGGTGCCCGGGACGGGAACAGGCAGCGCGGGCTCTGGAGAGCCGCTGCCCCAGTGGGGATGCTGGGGACCAGGAGACACTCGGTCCCCCATCCTCTTATAAAGGGGGCGTGTACGTGCAATGCAGAGAGATGCACTTGGTTCCGGCATCTGCAGCTACCTCCGGAGCCAGGCTCAGCCTTCTGAGACACAGAACGGAGCCTGGCAGCAGCGCCATTTAGAAGGCGTTGGGGCACCTGGGGGGCTCAGTCTGTTAAGCGTCCGACTTCGGCTCAGGTCACGATCTCACAGTTTGTGAGTTTGAGCCCCACGTTGGGCTCTGTGCCGATGGCTCAGAGCCTGGAGCCTGCTTCGGATTCTGCGTCCCCCACTTTCTCTCTGCCCATCCCCCACTCGTGTTCTGTCTCTCTGTCTCTCAAAATTAAATAAACACTTAAAAAAAAAGAAAAAAAAAAGAAGGCGCTGTTCTCTGTCCCCAGTGGACGTGGCTGTCTTTCTGCCCTCGCCCCTCCCTTCCCCTCCTCACCACCCTACTCTGCAGCCTGCCGGCAATCTTTCTGCGACCTCGCCACGCTGTGGTCATGCCCCGCGTCCCGCCATGGGCTCCCCCTGGCCGCCTCCCAGCTCGCAGGGCGCGGCCGTGGTCACCGAGGGGCCCTGGTGTCCTCCCTCCGGCTCCGTGGTCCGTGCGGACGCGTCTGTCTGCGTGGTTCGCCTCACAGCTGAGACCCGCTCGGTTGACTGCACAGCCTCCGCGCCTCCCTGAGCAGGGCGGGCTTTCAGACCCTTTGAAAGAACAGGTGACCCTCCTTCATCTCTACGTCTTGGATCATTCCAGAGCTTCTTTGATCCCCCAAGCTGTTTCCGGGCCTGCCAGCTGGGGCTCCGACCCCTCCCGGGACAGCTGGGCCCCACGCCGTAGGTGCCTGGTCGCGGCGTCAGCATTTGATAAAACCGCTGGGGCATCACAGTAGCCACGGGCCCCGGCGGCTGCTCCGGGCACAGCTGGGGGTCCCCTCCATGACACAAGCCTGGAGCGCTGACAGAGGTATTTCTGGAAGGAAAGGGTCCTTTCCTCCTCCCCCCCTTCATTCCTCCTCTTGGGAGAGTCTCAGGAGGGTCTTAACACATGGCGGCTCAGCCCCAGGGTGGCCGGCGTTCCCGGCAGAGACACACTTGTTTTGCAGATGCGTGGGGACGGCAGTGCCCACCTAGGTTGGCTCCTGGGGGCCCGAGGGTGGAGGTGGGGGCGGTGAGCACGGGACCGGGAAGGCGTCTCGGGAGGGAGGAGTGGTGGCCCAGCACCGGTCGGGGAGAAATTCTTGTCTGAACTTGGCGGGTGGCCGTGAGCAGGTGCATCCCGCCCCCTCGACTCTCGTGCGTGTGGCGCCGCCCCTGGCTTTGCAGAGCCCGTGTTCGGGCCGGTGGGTCCCCCCACCCCCACCCCCCGGTCAGGCGAGACTTCCCTCCTGTACCGGACGCCTCGTCTCGTCAGACAGACGGCGTGCGGGTCTCATGTCGCTGCCCCGACAGCCCGGTGCAGCTGAGGCGCTGAGAAAGCCCGGCCCGGAGAAATCCACGCATCCAAGTCACGAGGTTAGAGCGTCGCAGAGGCAGACCGCCAGCTGCACCAGGCGCGACCGTCCCTGTCACAGAGCCATCTCCCGGTCGACCCCAGGGCTTCCCTCGATCACCCGTGGGCTGAATATTTCTCGCGCTTAGCGCCACCCGGCTGTGGGCACGCTTGCGCCTCCTACGGAGGTCTATGACCCGACCTTAAAGCTTCCCCGTGCCACCGGCAGAACCGGAACCCGGGGCAGGGCACGCCAGCACGACGCTCCTGGCGGGTGGGGGCTCTGAGTCCCCGAGTTGCCTGATTAGGTCTGAAAGAAACAGGTCGAAAGTCGTCTTCGTTCCGTGGCTCGTCTGAGTCCAGGGGCTAGAAGCCCCTCGGGTGTTTGAGTACGGAACCGGTAAACAATTCGCCTACTTTGTCCAGAGACGGTCTTTCAAAGCGACTTTTGAGGATTGCTGGCTGGCTTCTTTTTTGAAAGTTTATTTATTTAGGGACGCCTGGGTGGCTCATTCGGTTAAGTGTCCGACTTCAGCTCAGGTCACGATCTCATGTTCATGGGTTCGAGCCCCGCGTCAGGCTCTGTGCTGACAGCTCAGAGCCTGGAGCCTGATTGGGACGCTCTGTCTCCCTCTTTCTCTGCCCCTCCCCTGCTTGTGCGCATGCGCACTCGCGTTCTCTCTCTCTCTCTCTCTCTCAAAATTAAATAAAACGTTAAAAAAAATGTGGCACATATTGGATGAAAGTTACCGAGCATAGTTTTGTACATGTGCTAATTTCATTTTTCCAGTAAGATATAAACACACCTCTCTCCTCCGAGCCTCCCCCGCCAGCGCCTCTGACACTGCCCACCCAAGTCAACACAGACGGGGAGTCTGGGGGGTCTGGGGCAGGGTCCCAAGAGGCCAGGCACAAACAGGAATCTTCCCTTCCCTTCCTTTTCCTTCCCTCCTCTTCCCTCCTCTCCCCCCTCCCCCCGCTTCTCTCTTTTTTTTCCCGAAGTTTCGGTCCTCTGCAAATGTGGGCACACTTCCAGCACGTGGCCTGTGACCCAGTCCCGATGTTTTAGTGTAGAAGCTGCCCTTGCTGTGGTTTGCTGCCCTGCGGTTTTGGGAGCACTCTCGGTTCACGGGCTGCTCCCCTGGCGTAGAGGTGTCGCGGGAGGGGGTCCTGTACGCCCGGCTGACGGGATCTCCCCTCCTGCGCCAGGCCGTGAGCATCAGCTGCTCCCGGCGGGCTGTCTCCTGGGCACCCGCGAGGAGCAGGTCCCTCTGATGACCCGGTTCTGTTTCCAGACGACCTCGCGAGGTTGGCCCGGTTCACAAGAAGGAACCGTGTGCCGAGCAGGTGAAGCCCCATCTGCGATCCCAGCAAAGGATTCGTGTGTGGCGAGGCACCGCCATCCGGAGCCGCGGGTCACCGAGCCGAGGAGCCTCGGCTGACCTTGACCGATAGTTCTGAGCCTGGTCCTGGGAAGCACGGCGGCATCACCGGGGGTATGTTAGGAATCCAAATGCCGAGTCCTCTCCCTCCGCTGAGCGGGAGTTCGCGAGTGGGGCCGCTCGGGGTTCCGATCCATGAGAACCGAGGACCACTGGGGTTCCCCAAGGTCGCCCTGCAGATACGGGGCCTGTCTCCCCACCCCCAGGCTTCCCCATTCACTCCTAAACGTTCCTCAAACAGGGAGGCCCCTTCCCGTCCAGGACCTCGCGGCCAGGCTGCCTTTCTGAGAAACTGGGAGGGAAGCTCAGCCCGTGTAGATGAGTCCCAGAAGAAGACAAAACCGTCCCGGGACCAAGAGGACCCAGAAAACCGTGGGGAAAGTTTCCCTCTCGTGGCGACTAGAAACCCGCGTCGGGACGAGCTGTCCCCAACAGCAGCGTGGCTGAGAGCTCGTAGATGTGGCCTTGTATTTGTCCCGCGATGACTGCCTGCCGTGTGTCACTTAACTGAATGTCGTCAAGGGTCACGCCCGCCATGTTGAGGCAGGCGTCAGAACTCCCTTCTGTCTGAAGACTGACTTTTCCGTCGTGTGGGCTGCACTGCGTTTTATTTGTCCACTTGTCCATCCGTTTGGGTCCTCTCCATGGTATGGCCATTGAGGACGACGGTGCCGTGAACCTGGGGGTACGGAAATCTCTTTGAGACTCTGCTTCAATTCCTTTAAATAAATACCCAGAAACGGACTTGTGGGGTCATCTGGCAGTAGAATGTGTTTTGCATAATTTTTTAAGAGATTATGACAGGGAAACAAGTTTAATGTGAACAGTACTTGCTGGTCTCCGAGAACACGCCGTCGGCCCGGGTCCTGACTCTGCTCCTGGCTCTAAGTGACCCGTGCCAGTGGCCACCGACGAGGGGACAACTCTTCCTCCCCACAGACGAGGAGGGGGCGTTCATTGTCTTTGGAGAATCCCAGACGAAACCTGGGGTGCTGTCTCCTGTCGCTGTGCTGGGGATTCCAGACCGCGCGGCGGTAAGACGCTGTCCGCTTCACACGGCGGCTTCTGCGGATGTGAAATTTGGCCCACATCGGGCAAGCCTCACATCGGCATGGAACACTACTTACGCTTTAGCGAAATCATCTCTCTTCCGTGGGAGCTCAGTTGGGGTTAAATGACCAGTTTACACTTTATTACAGTTTAATAACCCAGTTACGCGGCTGCCCCCCCACCACGTGTTTGCTCCAAGAGGAGGCTCGGGGTCACTGAGAATCACTTCCGGTCCCTCTGGCTCTGGCGTTCGACCCCTGTGCTCACGCGTGTCCCTGTGCCTAAACACCCGCTATGAAATAACCGGAGAGGACCCGGTGGAGACACGGACAGACAGAGCGGAATTGTTACAGCTCCGTCCTGTGCACGCGGGGGGGGACGGCAAGGTCTCGGGTCTAGGTGCAAATCTCAGTGGATATTTGCTCTGTGTCGTGATTATGTCTGATCTCTGTTACCATGGAGAGCCGAGTCGGAAGCACGCTGTGCCCACGACACTGACCCCCGTTCTCGCCGAAGAGGGCTCACGGCCGGAGGGGTCTGATGGCCCGTGTGGAGGCTGAACCCAGAGGCACGGCGGAAGGCGGCCGGCTGATCGTCATCGGTATCGTCGATGTATTATTTCCTCAGTGGAGATGACCCGCACGGCTTGAAGGTTAGTGTCTGACCGCGAAGGGGCCACCGTCCCAGTGAGAGGGGACCGAGGGGGTCGGTGGGGCTCTGATGTCTCAAATGGCAGTTTACGCGTGACCTGACCTACACGCAATGTTTCTGTGTGACTATACTTGTCACTTCTCAAGAATTTCCTGAACTCCGGCCGTGAGCAAAACAGTGCAGACGTGGCAGGGGGCTCAGGCCGCACCCTCTGTGGCCCCCAAGCTTGCAGAGTCCCCGAGAGGCTCCAGCCTGTCCAGGGAGAAGGACAGGAGACAAGGGGCTTCTTGCCAAGGTGGCTGTCCCGGTGGGGGTTTGCGCCGCCCGTGGTCCCATCTCTGGGCCCTCCCGGACGTAGCTCACCGTGACGCCTTCCGCAGCCCTGCCGGCCGCCGACCTCTGGGGTCGCAGGGCCTCCGTGCCCCTCCCCGTCCCCACGGCCCCTCGAACCTTGTAATCTCCTTTGGGGGCACTCAGCAGACCCACAGTGTCCTCACTATAGGGAACACTTGTCATGCTGAGGAGGGGGCGGTCCCTCACAGTCTGGGGTCCCCCAACACCCACGTACTCCCCACCAGGCGGGGCCACGGCAGCCCAAGCCACACCTCTCCCTGCTCCGAGTGGACAAGAAGGTGCGACGGCCGTGGCCCCATCTGTCACCGATTCCTCGAGAAACCAGAGTAAGTGTCCCTGGCTCGGCTGTTTCGCACCTGTTACATCTTGACGGATGGCAAGAATGCTCAGGTTTTCACCTCCTCTCCTTGGGGGTCATGTGGCTGTGTGGGCCCGATGCCAGCGAGCGTGACCCAGGGTGCTGTGCAGGCGCGTGGGTGGGCGCAGGGGGATGTCCTGCTTGGCCTTGGAGCTCAGACGCCCCGGAACCAGATGTGCCAGGCAGGACTGGGGCTGGGGGTGCGGGGGGGCGGTGTGCTGGGAACCGTCGGGGAGCATGGTGCCCTCGAACCCCGGGCGGGTCATCTCGGAGGGCAGACAGGGGCTCCGTGACAGCGACCTCGCCCCGAGCAGGGTCACTGGACAGAGGCGGCCTCCTGGCTCCCCTCCGAGCCCCACGGTTCAAACCCAGCGACACAGACAGCGACGGTTTTCTCTCCTTCCAAAGTTCCCGGAGCTTCTGAGCCCCCGGGAGATGAGAACTTACAGGAACACAAGGCGTCCTGCCCTCCTCACAAGAGCAAAGTAGACGCGTTCGCGTCCCGACACCCGCAGGCACACGCGGGATCCGGCTTCCGCGCTCTTCGTAAAATGAAACATTCGGGAAAACAAACACAACAAGAATCTCTGCCCCTGGCCGCCCTGCCCCCTCGCTGTTCATTCATTCACTTTTTCTTTTCTCCTTTAGGAAATGTGGGAGAGAGCTTTGAAGTGTCTGGGTGCCCGGGAGCGGTGGGCTCCCCGACCGGGGCGCAGACGGGGTGGCCCGGCCGACAAACGTAGCTGGGCCCTTCCCTTTGATGTGAGAAGATGAAACATCGTGTCAAGGGAGCAGAGGAAGCTTGGCTGGAATGTGGTACGTGAAAGCCCGATACCTCAGGGCCCGGGCCTCATGAAGATAAAAATCGGATTATTAATGACAGTTTCCAGTTGGTGTTTTTTCAAGTCTCAGATGTGTTTGATCAGCGGGTCCCACGCAGACAGCCCGGCAAACACATGCACGGCACATGCTCCCACGTAGACGGAGCCGGCGTGCCGAGGGGGCGCTGCAGGAGCCGACGGCCCGAGACCTCGCGCCCCCCCACCCTCCTACCCCCCCCACCCCCGCCATGCCCGAGCAGGAGGCTCGGCAAAGCCAAGCAGCACCCCCGCCCTCGGCCTCTCCCATCTCGGAGGGCGCCCCCAACGGTGTTTCTGTTCTCCAGGACCCCGCACTGTCCGAGCGCCGTCGCCCCCACTCTGGAGCCTGCGAGGCCGAGGGCGAGACCCTCTTTCACTCGCAGAATCCGCAGCTCCCCCTGTATTTGGGCCGGGAGCCAGGCGAAGGCGGCGTATCTGCGGGCAGGACGGGGGATTGGGGTTTGAGGGGCCCCCAGGGAGCTTCTGCTGGCTGCCACGGACGTGGCGTTTCTGTCCAAGACGCGTTCATGAGGGCTCCGTCCCGGTCCTGCCTCCAGACAAGGTGGTTTCGGCTGGATGACGATATATTTGGTGCACTGGGAAAAGTCACCCAAGCTGTGACAGGGACAGTGGCAGGCCCCCCACTGGACGTGCAACTGGAGCCTTGCTTCCCTCAGCCGTAACGGCAGAGGCTGACCGGCGTGATGGCTGTGGTCCTGGGCAGCCCGGATTCCCACCATCAGTCATTAACACCTTAGCATAAAGTAGTCCATCATGTCATGTTGGGCGTGGGGCTCAGTACAGACGTTCAAGTGAAAGAAAGAGATGGGAAAAGAAGTTTTTGACGGCAGGATCTGCCCGGCTGGGGGTTTTGGGGACCCCTGGCCAGGTCACAGGAGGAAGTTGGCTACGGGGCAGGAGAGGCGCTGGGAGAGAAGACACAGGTGTGGGGGTGGGGGAGGTAGGCTCTAGGTGCCATGTGGATACCAGGCCTCTGCCTTGAGGGACACACCAGCCCTGTGTCAGTTGTCTCGGATGAGCCAGCTCATTTGCTGAGTCGAGATCTGAACACTAGCCCCTCGGACACCAGGCTGGGTCTTGTGACCACAGAACATTTAATTTGTCACTTGGATATATCCACCCGTGAAGTCCACTCCTGTCCTTGGCCACTGGTCACCTTCTCTCTTATAGGCTGCAAGCAAAAGCAGCTCGGCCCAACAAGGGATCCAGGAGGCTCTGGAACGTTCTGCCTTCTCGCACTAGACAGAGTGGGCCGTGAAGCCTGCCTGCTGGATGTCAGGGCCCTCGGTGCCGGCTGCACGGTGGCTCCGAGGACAGATGACGTGGCGTGCTGTGGTGACTGTGGACAGGACCTAGGGCCCCACCCCCAGTGCTCGGGCAGGCCTCCCTCCTCCGTCCCTCCCTGGTCATCGGGGCTGCTATTGTCTGGCTGTCCCTGGTGTCGGGACTGTCGGAAAGCAGAGGCCCAGGTGTGGACACTTGATGGAACGCTTCCTGAGCTCTAGGGCAGAGCCGAGCCCTTGACCGGGACGCTGGATTCGCTCCCAGGTGGGTCTTCAGTATGAGTCTGGCGACGGCAGGCTCGCCCGCGCAGGGTCCTCCAGCAGCAGTGCAGAAGCAGCTCGGGAGAAGCGATCTCCAGCCGCCGGCCCACGAGTCACAGGAGGACGGGGACTCAGGGGACGTGGAGGGTGAGTGGGCAGTGGAGGGCCACTTGCTGGGCCCCGGTGACTCATCCGAAGAAGAAGAGTACCGGGGGTTGGGGGACAGGAAGCGCTGGCCGTCTGCCTCCTCTGGGCTTGGAAGGAGCCCGAGGCCCGGGGGGGGGGCTCAGCCCGCCGTGCCCCTGCAGTCCGCTCTCTTTCCCGGGAAGTCGTCCTGCAGGGGAGGGACGGGGCCGCAGGCCCCTCAGGAGACGCCTGCTGACAACCCCTGCTCCAAATCCCGAAGGCCTCAGTTGTGCAGAAATAAACCCTGACCCGCCTCTGCCCGGCCCGCATCGCGCCCCCTGCCTGTCGCCCCTGCGGACGCCAGCCCGTCAGCCTCGCACCGGGGCCTCTGGAAACCCGTCCTGTTCAGCGGGACCCTGCTCTGCGGCTGGGGGTCCTCGCACCAGCGCTGGCCCGTCCCCTCACCCTCCTTCCTTGGGAAGTGCGGCCCATTTCTGGCCAGCGGCGAGGCCACACGGTCACCGTGGCAGGTAGACTGCTGTTCATTTCTCATTGAGTCGGAGTCTCGCTCTGGACACGCGAGGTTTTGTTACTACTTTCGTGGCACGCTGCTGACCTGGACGGGGACATCCTTGTGCGTTTCCTTCCGAAGCAGCTTTGGGATTGGTCCCAAACTCACTCACACACACACACACACAAACACACACACACACTCACACACACTCACTCACACACACACAGCGTGGAGACCCTCGACTAGACATCAGCTTCCCAATATCCCTGTGGTCTCCCCACCCTGGACACTGTCATGAGGAGTGGGGGTCACAGGCCAGGGCAGATGGGAGGGGAAGTGTCTGACTCCCAACCTCTGGTGGTTTGCGCCCAACATGCGGCCAGGCCCCTCCGTGTGCCAGAAAGTCACTGTGATGTGTCTGTCCCCGTGGAGCCGGTCCCCACCCACGCGGGCCATGCCGCAGGGACAGGCGAGCCAGCCAGCGCCGCCTGACCGGGCTGGAGCCCACCTGCCCTGGCGACACTTGCAAGCCAGGTCCTGTCCTCCCCTCCGGCCCCGCGCCCCGGGTCATCCGATACAAGACCTCCCCCAGTCCAGACGCTTCCCACCAGCTTTCTGCAACTTTCATCCGGAAGAGCGGACTTCCAAAATGCAGGGCGAAGGGCCACAGAGGGAGTCTAAAAATGTGCGTGACGATATATAAAACTAAGTTTGTCAGCTATAAACCTGTCCCCACTGGTCACGCTGCCTACGGGATGTCCTGAAGCACGAAGGTGGTTTCCCAGGCGGGGCTGCGCCCCTGCTGGGGGGCGGTCTCCTCCGCCTTCTCCAACACGAGCCTGGGGGCCTGGACCCGCCGCCGGCGTCCATCACAAAGTCCCCGCGTGCTCGTGAAGTCGCAGAGCTCCCCCACAGCAGGGCACCTGCGCGGGCGTACGTAACTCCCAGGACTCCAGTTTGGGTTGAAAACGTTCCGACCTTCAAATTTAATAGAATTTGCTATCAGCTATGGAATGTACGGCCAAAGACAGACAACCTCGCAAAAATACATCCCACAGATTTCAAAACCATAGCGTTTGCTCTGCCCACCCGCATTCCCGGCCAAACGTGGGAAGAGAGACCCGCTTTGCCGAAGCTGGTTCGGACCTTCGGGAAGGGCAGCGTCTTGCGAGGCGGCTTGGCGAGAGCCCGGGTCTCTGCTAGACCTCGCGCCCCATTCCACACCGGCGTCTTTGAGGCCGTCCACGCGCTTGGCCAGAATTTGCAGCGTGGTTGGGATTCACAGATGGAGGAGAGTCGGGACAGTGGCTGCGTCACCGTCAGAGAACAAGGATCAGGAGGAGGAGGATACAAATGGAGCCTAAGTCGGTGCCCACGGCCACCTCGGTTCCCCACCTGCACCTCTCTCCCTGCCCCCGGGCTCCCCCGGCACCAGGAGGCAGCCTGGCCCAGGGAACGAGGCGGGACCGAGCAGCACCCGAGACTGATGGGCCGCTGGAGTGCTGAGCACCACGGACGAGCCTGGGTGGTCCCCACGAGCCTCTCCACCGGCAATGGCGTGCTTCCTTCCCAAAGCTCATTAGAGACCCCCTTCTCTCTGAAAGGCACAGAGCCCTTTCATGTGTCATTTTCAATTTGTCCTCGATGCTACTCCGCAGAGCTGTGAACCACGACGGCGGGGGGGGGGGGGTGTGTGCGGGAGCCCAGGGGAGCCCGCCCGGTACGGCTTCGGGGACCGTGTGGCGCTGAGCCTGGGTGCGGGAGCAGACCACAGGCCCCGGTTTCAGTTCCCACCACGGCCCCGCCTCCAAGTGTGAGTGTTCCGGGAGAGGCAGGAAGGTCAAATTCAGGCCTTTGATGTTGCTCTCGGGGGGAAGGGAGTCGAACGCAGACTCCTGAAATCTTAGCAACCCCCGCGATCGGACTGCCTCGTTCCCGGGTTTTGGAAAAGGTGATACCGGGTCGCCTGGGACGTGGCTACCCTTGTCTATGAGCTGACGAACACCCCTCTTTCCCTTCCTCCTGCCTCTCCGCTGGATGCCGGGCCAGGCATCCCAGCTGCACGCGGCCGGGCAGTCCTGGGCCGCGTCTACAGCTGGGTGGCCAGACAGACTGACCCCTGGGAGGGGTGGAAACGGGCTCGGGCCCCCAGTCTGTTCTTCTTTCCCACCCTCAGGGTCTGTGTGAGCTGTGAGCGGGCTGCCCTATGTCCGTCCGTCTGCCCTGGCGTCCTGGTCCTCCAGCCCCGGATCCCAGTGTGGAAATGTTCCTGACGCTCTCCTGCCTGTTTTCACTCTCAGGATGTGCTCATGCCTGCTCGCCTCTTCTCGGGGGGCAAAGCCCTGCGGCCGCACCCACCTCATGCCGAGACCGTTTTGCTGGCTGAGGAACGCCTGGATTGTGCCTCAGTTTCCCGGGGGTACTCCGAGGGGCTTCCACTTTGCATCTGAAAAGGGGCTGTGCTCCTACGGGGTTGGTCAGCGGTCTGCGGTGTCAGCAACCTGTCCGGAAGGTCGGAACCTCCAGGGCAGCCAGCCGCAGAGACTGCTGGGTCTCAGGTGCTGATGGCTAAGGAAGGTGGCCCCTGTGGCCATCCTCAGATTGTTTATGGGATATTGAGTGGACAAGGACACGGGGAATCGGAACACAGGAGTCGGGCTCCGGAAAGACCGGGAACCAGACCAGAAGCACAGGTTCTGGTCCAGGATGGATGGATGGGGGACACCAGGCTCTGCCAAGGGCATGCTCACAGCGGGTCACCCAATTCCAATGTGGCGGGGGAGGGGGCGTCCCCAAAGCTATAGCTGGCTGGCCAGAACTGTGGTGTCCTGGGGACACCTCCCCATCCCCCGCTGGAGGCTGGGGTCTGCAGGGAGGACAGCTGTGGGGAGGGCGGCGTCTGTCTTGTCTGACCTCACTCCTGGTAGCCAACGTGTTAGGGCCCGCCCTGCAGACCCCTGGGCATCGACGTGGTGACGTCTGGATCCTGACGAGAAGCCACCACCAAATCAGATCGCAGGAGACGCCTGAGCGAGGAGACACCCACCCGAGCCACTAGTGAGTGGCCTCTGAAGGTCAAGCGGCCAGGGTCAAGGGGCCAGGGTCAAGCAGCCAGGGTCCATGGAGGTTAAATCGCTAGAGACAATAAATATTTACATTAAGAGGAAACTTGGCGCCGGTTGTGATCTGTAGGTTGTCCTTGAGCCTTGCCTTCCTAGAGCTCGGGGCCGTGGGGCATCTGGTACCGACTCGGGTGGACCCGACGGCCCCACTGGGTTTACTATCTTCACCGCAGAGCTCCCCCGCGCTTTTATTCCTGCGCCGGGACTCTCTTCCCACCTTCTAGGAACACGTTCCGCGAGCCGATATGAGGGGCGGGTCTTGGGGGGGACGGCTGCGAGCCCATCGCGCATGCGTAGTGGCTTGCGGGAGGCGTGGTTCTGCAGAGGCCCCGCCCCCGACGCCGCGTGCCGGGAGAGAAGAAACCGAGCCCGCGCCGCCGCCGGGACGTCGTGCCGGTGACCCGCCGTAGCACGTGCTGCCGGCCCCTCCGGGATGCCACCTGTGGCCACGGGCAGGGGGCCCGGGCGCCGGCCTTCCCCTCCTGGGTCGTGCGCCCCTGGACGACTTTCCTGCGCAGCCCGTTCTGGTCGGCCACTTCCCGCCAGGTGTGTTGAGGGGTCGGTCCCTCTGTGCTTTTGTTCCGAGTCCTTAAGGAGTGAAGCGTTTCAGCCTCACGTTTGGCCCCAGCCTTCCCCTCCTTGTTATTTATTTCTGCTCCTGGTCCGCCTCGTGCAGAAGCCGGCGATTCGGGGAGAGAGGAGATTAGATAGAAACGTTATCTTCTGCTCGCGCCGGCCCCGGGCACGTTCGTGCGTCTCCTCAGCCAGGCGCCCCCTTTCTCTGGCTGTGGATGGTTTTCCAGGGTCAAGTAGTCCCCCAGCTGAGGCAGCTGGAGTTCAAAGCCGCCTCCTGGCAACAGAGTGTGTCCTTGGTGGCTTTTCTGCAGAGCTGATTAATGCCCGACAGCATGTGGTTCTTCCAAGAGCAGCCCAGTGTTGGTGTTTTGTTTCGTTTTGTTTTTAAGGCAAGTGAGAATCTGCCAGAAAGAAGGATAAATCCTCCGGGCCCTGGGTCTCACAGACTTGCTTCTGCAGAATGGGGAGAGGCAAATAATTCGAGTGTTCATGCCTCCAGAGCCGTGCCTCGGTGATAGATGGACAGTGCGGTCTGCGCCGTGCAAGGCGGAAGCCTGCGGGGGCGGGGGTCGCCTGGGCCTTGGACCGCTGCGACTTTGGTGCAGACCGTATGCGGTGGTGATCTTCCCCTCCGTGTACCCAGTCCTGCCCCTGCGCTGCAGCTCGGAGACCCCAGCATACAGCTGCCAGAATGGAATTTTGCATGTGTGGTCAGAGTTCGCTCACCGAAAACTACCATTAGCGGGGTGGGCAGGATTGTCTCATCACGGGGAGTCGGCTTTTCGGGGTTCAGCCGGGCCGTGCTCAGGGTGCGTTGGGGTATCGCAGGAGGCGGGCCTGGGACGTTCCGCCATGCCAGCCCACCCTCCTGATCTGTGTCCAGCCCTGACTGCCAGGGACGGTCCGGGCATCTGGCTGATGGGTGGGGGTGCTGATGGGACAGCTCAGTCCGGAGCCAGCTCCCACCCGGCTGCAGACACAGCCCCCCTGGCGGGTCACCACTGGCCTCTCTCAGTGGGTGACGGGCTTGGAATAAGCATCTCCTCTGAGCAGACCCGAGCAGGGTAGGGCAACAAGCCGGGCCTCGCTCACGATGGCTTTGCCGTAACCGGCAGGGGCTCCCCGTCAGGTGAATCTTAGAGACAGCGCTCGGCATTGGGTCGAATCACGTAAAGGAGGTTTTCTCGACTGGGCTGGGCTCCCAATCGGACTGGACTTGGAGAGAATCAGGAGAGCATTGATGGGCATTGCGCGTGTGTAGCATTGACCCAGAGGATGGAATTCTCACCAGGCACCTGCTTGTCCGTCATCGTGGCGGTAGATTCTGTTTTCTGAAGACGCTCTACGTCCCAGCCTCCATGCTTTTCTCACCGTCAGTAGAATGCCGGGCTCGTGCACGCAAGGAGGCCTCCCGTGTCCCCAATCTCTGGATCCGGCAGGCCTCGTAACCGTCTCCACCAATAGAACATGGCGGAAGTGGTCCTGGGCACCCATGGAAACCCGATCGTAAAGATCGCGACAGCTTCCGCCACGGTTTCTTGGCTCTCCTGCTTTTGGGCCACTTGCTCTTGAGGCCCGGCCACGGTCTTGGGAGGAAGCGGGGCACACTCGGAGTCCAGCTGTGGCTGTTCCGGCCAGAAGCCCAGCTGGGCTCACAGGCAACGGCCTGCGTGGACTGCTGACCCTGCAAGGGAGGGGAGTGCGATGCTCCCTGGCCCACTTCGAGTCCCCGGATGCCGGCAGGCCGAGACCAGCCACTCTGCCACCTCGCGCCCAAATTCCTGACCCACAGGAAGCAGGAGAGGTGATAAAGCATCAGTGTTTTGAGCCACTAAGTGTTGGGTAATTGGTTATGGAGAATAATACTAATTCAACCTTCTTATCCACAGTAACGGGTGGTGAGTGGCCACGGGCCCTGGCGTGACCCCTTCTCACATGCTCTTGAAGGACAGTGCCCGTGAGCCTGGCGTGCGGCAGGGGCGGGAAGAGCGGGGCCATCTCCAAGGGCAGCGTCTTCTCTCTGCTGGTTTCGGCTCCGCAGTGATCTGTCCAGACCGTTGGTGGCAGAAATTACAGAGAAAGAGCACATGCAACAGGGAGGAAAGCTTTGGGGGGGAACAAACACAGTGAGACGAGCCCCGAGCGCGGTGACCCGCGGACGACATAGGTTTGCGCTGCACGCGTCCGTTTGTACGTGGCTTGCTAGGGTACGGACCCTGGATGTCCTTTCTCTTCCTCGCGACTTCCTTAGTGGCGTTGCGTTTCCTCTCGCTGACCGGATCGTGAGATCGCGGGGTCTAAGACGCATCGTGCACGGAATGGGTGTTAGCCGACGGTCACGCAGTTGGTAAGGCTTCTGCTCGACGGTAGGCCGTTAGTAAGATTTTGGGGGGGTCACAAGTTATGTGTGGATTTTCACCAGTGTGGGAGGTGGGGGGTCCGCACCCCAACCTCCACGGTGTCCAGGAGTCAGCGTCATTCCAAGATATACGGGGACCGACAAGAACCATCCCCCCACCCCGTGGCCCAAGTGTTTTTTGCCTCTTTACGCCCGTCACCAGCTCTCCCGGCTCCCCGTCCTTTTCTCCCCGGGATAAAGACTGGAGGTTTGCCAGCTCTCTGAGGCAGGGCTGGGCCGCCCTGTCCTCCGGGCGACGGCGGAGGCAGCGTGCCGGGGGTTTCCTCGGAGAGCGTGTCCTGGAAACGTGAGGAAGCTTGCGGGGCATCCGACACCCCATCACATAGGCTCGGATGTCGTCATGACGTTTTGCTCAGCCGCACCGTTATACGGTCCCCGGGCGCTGATACCCTGCAGGCTCAAGGCGATGACGCCTTCTTCCCTCCCGGCTGCCGGGGCATGACGCCGGGCACATGGATGACGGATAGGATTACCGGCTCTGAAGCGTGCCAGGAACCTGTCTTTGTTTTAGTTTAGTTTTTTGTAAGGAGCTCAGATCGGCAGCCGTGCACAGGACAGGCAGACAGGCATCTGGACGCGGAACCCCACGTGTGGCGCCATCTGCCCGGGGGGCCCCGGGAGAGGGGATTCTGTCTGCGCAGCCACAGTCAGTGTCTCTGGGCAGGGAGCAGGCCCCTTGCCTGGCCGGCGAGGACGGAGAACCCCTGGCTGAGGACTCGGAGGGTCCTGAGCGACCCCTCTGGGCTCGGGCCCTTGGGTGCTCCCGCTTTCCAGGACGTGCCGTCCAGGGCCAGGCCGGCTCTGGGGACAGCCCGGGGTCCCGAGGTTTGGGCACAGGGTGGCCTTTCTTCTCCAGCCGCTCTGCCACTGTGTCTGCTGAGGAGCCTGGCAGTGGGGGGTGGGGGGAGAGGGCGGATGGGCTGGGGAAGGTGGGGGAAGCAGATGGGAAGGGTTGTGGGGATGGAGGAGGGGGAGGAGGGGAGGAAGGGGAGGTAGGTGGAGAAGGGGGAGGTGGATGGGAAGGGGAAGGGGTGGTAGGTTGGGAAAAGGGTGTTGGGTGGGGTGGGGGAAGGGTAGTAAGTGGGGGAGGATAGAGGGATGAGGAGTGGGAGGGGGAGATGGAGGGGGGAGAAGATGGGAAGGGGAAGTAGGATGAGGGGGAGGGTGGGAGGTGGGGGGAGGGGGTGGGGGAAGAGGAGGGGGTGGGTTGCAGAGGAGGGCGGGGAGACGTTTCCAGTCCCAGGCAGGCCAGCCCTGGGGCAGCCCGACAGGGTCTTCTTCCTGCACTGACTCAAACAGCAGTGGGAACGCAGATGGCGGCCTCTCAGGACTCCCCCCACTCCCCCCCGCCCCCCGCCGCTAAAGGAGACAAGCTGCCCTCAGCGGCAGCCGAGGCAGGGTGAGGCGGGGCGAGCAGGTGGAGGCGGCTCAGGGCCAGCAGGGGCCCCGGTGGTCGTGGAGTCTGTGCTGCTGCTCCGACCTGGCAGCCCGCCGGAGGAGAGGCCTCCCCTGCAGAGACCGAGGGCCAGGGGGCGATGATCCCCCCTCGCCTGATGGAAGCAGCCTGGCCTCCTGGGGGGGCGCACCCTCGGGTCCCCGTTTTGGATGAAGTTTCCTAGATCTGGACGGCAAAGTTCTCCTTTGTAAGGTGAACCCCACTCCTTAGCCGGAGGGGGGCTGGAGCCTCGGAGAAATTGGGGTGCTGACCTCCTCACCTGTCCAGGCCCTCGGGGTCTGACTGGGGAGACTGGGGAGAGTCCTGGGGTCTGGCCTGTACCTCCCAGCCCTGGGAGAGGGTGAGCACGCGCGGCAGAACGCACGGGGTCTCCCAAGTCCACTCACCGCTGAAGCTTCCAGTTCCTTTAGGGCCAGCACTTCGACCTCGGGGGAGTGGGTGCACACAGGAGCATGAGTCGGGCTCCGGCGCCCGAGGCGGGCTGAGCCCTGGGAGCCTCGTGCTTCCGGCCTTTGGTCCCGGGGCAGGACCGCTGCCGCCCCTCAGGTGTCCAGCGGCCCGCGTGGCCCTGCCCCGGGCATCGCGCGACCGCGCTCACAGTTAACTATGCGGGTGAATTTAACTAGGCGGTGGGTGCCCAGATGGCCGCTTGCTGAGCCGGGACGCCAGTGTTTTCTTGCCTTCGGACTCGGACTGGCACGCCAGCTCTTCTGGAAGCTGTCAGCCTGTGGACGGGAGGTACACTGTCCACTCTCCGGGGCCTCCGGCTGTCTCTGCAGATTGGGGGACCGGCCCCCCTCCTGGAGCCCGTGCGGGCCCTCACAGTGACGCTTTCTCCGTGTGTGTTCTCTCTCCCCGGAGAGCCCTGGCTCACCCGCTCCGTGCTCTCCGTCACCGACATTCCCGGCACCCACGCCTGCTCCCTGCTGGGACTGGGGGTGTCGGGATGGGAGGGCAGACAGGCCTGGCCAGTTCCCAGCGAGGCGCTGGTTCTACCGGGGCGGTTACCGGGAGGCTGGTGAGGGGTGGCAGCGCTCAGAGGGCACCCTCGTGTGTAAGGACTTCGGGAGCATTTTGCACCCTAGAAAGTCATTTGCGCTCGGTGATGAGGTCTAAGGTTAGCGCACGCGTTCCGGGGGAGCCCGGGATACAAACGCGCAGTGGTGGAGTTTATGCGCCTTTTGGTTGGAGAGACGAGACTGCGTTCGCCCCCCGCCCCCGCCCGCCAGGGCTGAATCCCTGTGGCTCTCAGGTCTCAGCCGTGCTCAGGGGCCAGTGAGGCAAGGACAGGATGGAAGGACGCCTTCATCTGAGAGGGGCGCTCCGGCACCGTGTAGGTGCGAGACGACGGACGTGTCCAAACAAACAAACGAAACCACAGGAAACCAGTTTAGACCCGAGCGTGGGATGCAGGGCGGGAGGCCCCTCGGCAGCCACACGTGGAAAGCGTGCTTGGGGATCCTTCCAGAAGGAGCTGTGCAGGAGGTTAGCAGGCGCACACAACCCATCCGTACTACTTACATGTCCGTACCGCCCGTGGCGTTGGGAGCCCCAGAACGCGGGGTGACCTCTGTGTACACCCCGGCTTCGGTAACTGGTCCTTCTCTGGGGCGCTTTTACGACACCGCAGACAACAGGTGAGGGACGGGAGACTTTGGGGTTCTGGGCACACGACGGCGGGCCCACCAGACCAGGGAGCGGAGAGCCGTGCCCCCGCCCCGCACGCAAGGCAGAGGTCAGAGGGAAGGCGGAGAATTGGATGGGTCAGGATGGAGGGCTCCCTGCCTTTCCTCACCCCACCAGAGCCTGCGGCTTTGCCACGGGTGCTCGGGGCAGAGCTCACCCCCCCAGCCTCCAGCGGGCGCTTAGTTCACGCTCGCCGACCGAGAGCTAAAAGCCCCCTTTCCCCAAAATACAGCAAGAAGGAAGCCCAGCTTCGAACTTGGTTGTGCCTTCCAGCCACCCCCTCTAACCACCAACACAACCCCCCTTTCCTGCGGCTGTTGCTTCCTGAGCTGAGCTGAGTCCCCTCAGAGAGTTCACGAAAAATGGCTGTTTTTATGTGAAAAGATAAGATTGCTTCCCAGAAAGCTGGGGCAGCGCTCAAGTCCGGGCGGAGGAAACAGCCCCTCCCGGAAGCCGCCGCTCTCCCGGGTGGGTCCTCCTCGCGGGGCCTCCGTGTCCACAGAGGCCGCCGGTCCCACCCGGGTCCAGCCCGCCGGGGAGACGTGGCACCCAGGGCTCCTGTTGGGGAAAGGTCACCTTGTGTCCCGTCCACACGTACTGCTTCTGCTACAGAGTGAGGGCTTCGATGGCTCGGGGCAGACTGCTTCCCCTCCCGGGGGTCCCCAGGAACCGGCCGGACGGGCACGGGGGTCACCTGTCCACCTGCGGAGTGGGAGCCTCCTGGCACAGAGCCCGGGTGGGAGGAGGGCGGGGTCCCCACGAGCGACCGCGGGAGTGGGCAGGGGACGTTGCTGTGACGGTCTTCTTCAGGAAGCCTCGGCCTCGCCTCCTTGTGAATTCTTTGAAAAGGACACACGAGTGTGCTGGGGCCCCCCAGCCTCCTGCAGCGAGTGGGCGTGCCTGGGACCCCGGAGCCGCGTCCCCGCCTTTCTGGTCCCGTGCGGAGGGAGTGGCGGGCCGGGACTCAGACGTGCGCCCCTCTCGTTGCCTTCTCTGTTCCCACAGTCTGGGCTCCCTCATAAGCATCACGGAGAGCGCCTCGCCACTTGGTTCTGTGTAAACACACCCGTCAGTGCCGACTGCGTCACCATCCAGTCTGAGCCGGTCCTAGAACCGGAGTCCCTGCACACACCTTTACCTGCCTGAGCGACTGACAGAGTGGCCCCCGGCGCTTCTCCCGCACACCTGTGCACGCGTGTGCCTGTAGGTGTGTGTCTGTGTCTGCGTGTGCACCTGCGCGTGTACGCCTGTGCGTGTGCGCTTGCATCTGTGTGTCTGTGCTCGCGTCTGCATGTACACCTGTGTGCGTGCGCCTGTGCACGCATGTGTGTCTGCACGTGTGTCCGTGTCTGTGCGCGTGCACCCACAAACCCTCCCTCACCATCTCAGTTCGTTTCCGAGCTGCGTTTTTCAGCAGAACACATTTCCCGGAGGGATTTAGTCGGCTTCACGTGGGTCCGGAGAGGAGGAGGGCCAGGTCGCGGCCCGGGCTGTGGGAGCCCTGCGGCGCGGGCAGCTGCGGCGCCCTCCAGGGAAAGAAAGCTGTCCCCTGGGCCAGGACCCTGGTGGCCTCCTGTCCTAGAGCCTTTCCCTGTGGCCCAGGTGATTTCGTTTCCTTTCCTTGATCTCGCTGCTCGGTCCTCCTGAGCGGACGGCCGTCCTGGCACGAGAAGCCCACGTGTCCCTGAGGGTCGGGCCGTCCCCGGGAGGTCAGGACCGTACGCCCGGGGCGTCCTCCGGCCAAGACTCGGAGTGGCCCCGAGAGCCTGGCGCTGGTGCGGCAGTGAGGCCTCCATGCCGCCGCCGAGAGTGCCTGCCTTTCCGGGTCCGGATGCTTCCGCGGCTGCCGCCTGGGTTTCAGGACACGGGAGGGATGCCCCGCCCCGCGTACGCCCGGCATGGCAGGGAGTTCCACGAGGGACACGCTCCTAACACTCACGTCCGCCGCTGCCCGGGCAAGCCTGCTGGCGGGTTGGCGTAGAACACGGAGGGAACGCCCTTGGCACGGCCGGGTGTGTGTGTTCGGTTGGACGTGGGCGGAAGCGGCGGGTCCACCCTGAGCTCCTGTGTTGTCGCTGTCAAGGCATAATCGACATACAGCCATGCGTTCAGTCCTGGGGCTCTGCCGTCGCTTACACCTCCGCATGTCCGGGACAGGGTTCCACATCGGCACCTGCGGCGGCACCTGGCTATGTATGTATTTAGTTTTGATAAAGAGACAGAGACAGGGCATGAGCAGGGGAGGGGCAGGGAGAGGGAGACACAGAATCCGAAGCAGGCTCCAGGCTCTGAGCTGCCAGCACAGAGCTCAACATAGGGCTTGAACCCACAAACTGTGAGATCATGACCTGAGCTGAAGTCGGACGCGTAACCGACTGAGCCACCCAGGCGCCCCGCCACCTGATTTTTTATGTTCATTTTTATTTTTATTTATTTATATTTTAATGTTTATTTATTTTTGAGCCAGAGAGAGACAGAGCATGAGTGGGAGAGGGGCAGAGAGAGAGGGAGACACAGAATCCGAAGCAGGCTCCAGGCTCTGAGCTGTCAGCACAGAGCCCGACTCGGGGCTCGAACTCACAGACTGCGAGATCATGACCTGAGCCGAAGTTGGACGCTCAACCGACTGAGCCACCCAGGCGCCCCCCCCCACCCGGTTTTTTAAAGTGACCCCAGCATACCACACACCACGGATCAGAATGACCTACCCAGTCCTCTATGGACGGACGCCTGCTTGTGTCCCACAGGAGTGTAATACAGTTGACAGTGAGGGCACGGACTGTAGGGAGGCAAGGAGCTGTCACCACATGTTCCTCCAATCCAGACACGAAGAGAAGGCCAACGGCGCAAAACCCGCTAACGGACTCGTTCTCCGTTCCTTCAGAGTTTTTTATAAGACATCGAATAGACCAATTGAAAAATGAGCAAAGGGTCCAAGTCAATATTTCTCCAGTGAAGATACAAAAATGGCCAGTAAATCCACGAGAAGATGTTGGACATCACGAGCCCACGGGGCAGTGCAAATGCAAAAGTGAGACCGCGCTTCGTCCCACCCGGGTGCTCATGTCATAAGAGAGACAAAGTGTCTATGCAGCCAAGAGGTGGAGAAACGGGAATCCTTGCGCCAGGGCGCCTGAGGTGTTGCAGCTGCTTTGGAAAACACTGTGGTGGTTCCTCAAAAGGTCAGCCATGGAGTTAACATGCGATCAGTCCAGTTTATACCGAGAGAAAAGAAAGCGTATACCCGCATGAAAACGTGCACACACACTCATAGCAGCATTATTTGGAATAGCCGAAACGTAGAAATGACTCGAACGCCCGTAAATTGCGCGGAGGTGGGTAAGTAAAGTGTGGCGTGTCCATACGATGGGATGCTGGTGAAGGGAGCACTGACACGTGCTGTAACGCGGCTGGACTTTGACGCTCTCACGCTACGTGAAGGAGTCAGTATTGGATAATTCAGTTTGTACCAAACGTCCAGAACCAGCAAATCCTAAAAGTAGAGACAGAAAATAGAGCGATGGTCGTCTGGGCTTGGGATGAGAGAGCCTGGGATCAGAACGGGAGAGGTGACTGCCGATGGGCTTGGGGCTCCTTTTGGGGGCAATGAGAATGTTCTAGAAGTTACAGTGACTGTGTTTGCATGTTCCATGATTATATCAGAAGCCATGGAAATGTTCTGTTACTGTGTGCGAATTACACGGTGTGTGATTTACCCTCAACAAGCTGTTACACATTTATGAATAATTAATGATAAACAGATGTGTCATTTCGCTGTCACTCACTTATCTCCTGTCGACATCGGCGCCACGACTAATTGCTGAAATCAGGACCGTTTCCCACAAAATTTTCTCCTTGCTTGATTGGTTTAGGTTTAGAAACGGCAACCAATTTTCCTTTGCTTTTTCGAGTCTTGTTTTATTCAAGGTGGGCTGTTGGTGGTTAACCTATAACCTAGGGGCGCCTGGGTGGCTCAGTCGGTTAAGCTTCTGACTTCGGCTCAAGTCGTGATCTCATGGTTCATGAGTTCGAGTTCCGCATTGCACTCTGTGCTGACTGCTCAGAGCCTGGAGCTGCTTTGGATTCTGTCTCTCTCTCTCTCTCTGGTCCTCCCCTACTTGTGCTCTCTCTCATTAATGAGTAAACCTTAAAAAAAACCACTATAGTCTAGCTCTTAGATGATTACAGATGCAGAGCCCTGACTTTCATGGACCCCAGTGAGGAGCAGACATCGTCAGCACTCAGCAATAGATGCAGTGACAGAGGAGACCGGAGTCCTCGTTCTGCGGAGCGGGTGGCGGTGGTCCTCCCACACGGGAGAGCTGGGTAGCCGGGGAGGCCGAGCCAGCGGCGTTGCTCTGGGGGCGGCTCCCAAAGGCTCGTGCTGGTGTCTGTTCTCCAGTCCGCCTCTGCTTCTCAGGCCACATAGCACCTTGCCATTAATCCCTTTCTGCTCTGAGCCCGAAAGACAGGATGCTGGCTTTTGTAACTGAACCCTGACCCATACGGCGAATTATGTAACCGGATTTCTTAACACCGACTGAAACATTTTTGCATTTCTGGAAGGAACTCAACTCAGTGAGAGTGTATTCTTCTAAAAGATGCCAAATTATATTTGCTCCTACTTTACTAAGGTTTTGGCCTTGCTTTCTTAGGTAAGGCTGGTCCATTTCTGCTCCACACTGAATTTTAATATCCATGTTTTGCCAGCCTTCGGAAGAGAATCTGTGCTGTCTTTCCTTGTCGTATTCTAGAAAAGCTTATATATTAGTGAGTTGTTTATTCCTTCAAAATTTTCAAGATTTCCCGTGTAAAGCTATCTGCATAAAGCCTTTTTGGGGACAGAATGGCTTTTCGACAGTGTTTTCAGTTGCTTCCATGGTTGTTAATTCATTAGGGTTTCTATTTCTTTTGAGGTCAATTTTGCAGATACATGTTCACCTGGAAAATACGCTGTTCTAGAGTAGAATGAATGATCACTCATAAAACGTGTTTCTTGTTCAGTGCTACAGATTTGAATGACCAATGATTTCTTCCCATAACATTGCTTCATGGCAGTTTCCTTTTGTAGCAATTTATTTTAATCAAATGACTTTCTCTCACCTTATCAACATATCAGCTATATTTCCTCTTAATTTTACCTTCTCTTCGTGTTTACTTAAAAATGTTTTTGAGTACTGTCTTTTGGTTTCTGTCTTTTGTTATCTAGTCAGTTATTTGCTCATTTTTGTAATTTAGAGTACTTTTTCTTATTATCTTTATATATTTATGTAATGACAAAGTGTCTAAGGTTTGAATGATCATTGTTAGCAGCGGCAATAAGAACGATGAATGTATCGATCCCTCGTTAAAAAGAGTGAGCATTGGAGTTCACCTTTGATTCCTTTCATCTCTTCTTCCTCCGTCTTCAAGGAGGGACAGAGTTTTGTCCTGTCCAATGTGGGGATGTGTAATGTGGGCGTTTTTGAGAACATGAATGGTATGTTTTTATTCCTACTAGTTAGTAATTAGTAAACTGATCATTGTTATGCGTTCCGTTCTTTTGCAGCCCTTACACGAGAGTCAAGCTATCGACCTTATTCACTTGGGAAGGAGAGAATAGTTTCAAGAGCAGGCATGACTGAGAAGTTTCCGGTTACCAGAAAGGAGAACTGTGTGGATCTTGTACCAAGAGAACTGCCCAAGGAAGGAGAAAGGCGCGAGAGAGGTCAGTTGTGTGATTTCTGGTTCTCTTCTCTCTGGACAAAAATGCTACAGGTGAGGCCTCCCAAAACTGCGGACCTCAATTCCTTTTGTGTCTCTGGGAGGAGACGACCCAAGGAGGGCCTTGCGTAAAGCTGGAAAAGCATCAGTAGGGGGGAATGTCGGTGCTGCGTGGTTAAGCCTCAGAGACGGTGTGGGCTGTGTGCACCACAGCCCCGCCTCTGCCCCTGCTCACGGTGCGGGGCCCTGCTCCCAGCATCGTGGGCGAGAGGCATCGTTTTGGGCACAGAGAGGTCACTTAGAGCCCAGGGTCAGTGGACGTGTGATGGGCACAGGGCAAGATGAGCCGGCGATACACACGTTGTTTTGAAATATGCTTTTAACTTTCCAGATATTTTTGGTTATTTTATTGTTACCGATTGCTGATTTCAGTGTCTTATGGACAGAAAATATGATCTACATGATACCGATTATGGAGTATGGGTTGCGACTTCCTCTGTGGCCAAGGGGGTGGTCTTTTAGAAGACATTCCACGCATACAGGACATGCGGGCGTAGTTTCCGTTTGTTAGATGCAGGGTTCCACTAGGTCAACAGAATCAGTGGTATGCAAAACGGAATCCTAACTGGTTTGGTTTTGTTTTGTTTTGGTCTGCTTCATTTCCTTTTTCCGAGAGAAGTAATATCATCACTTAAGGTGATTATGTACTTTTCACATATTCTCCGTGAAGTTATGTTGATGTTTGTCTCTTTTGAGGCCACGTGCTGTTAGGTGTTCACGAGGGTGGGAGTGCGGTACATTCCCGGGAAATCGTTGTCTTATCGCCAAGTTGTGACTTCGCGTCACTCTTTTGCCTTGCGTCTGATGGCGAAGTTACTCTCCAGCTTTGGTGTGGAGAGTACTGACTGGCGTGGTGGACGTTGGTCCCATGGCCTTCTCCCTCGTGTCTGCCCGAGGCCTTTCCCACCCTGCGGATCCCAGCGGGAGGCGGGGGCCACCTCCAGCCTGGATGCCGACAAGTGCAGTCTTCCCTCACCTTGGCTGTAGGCGTGACATCCAGTTTTGACCAAAGTGAAGTTATCTCCCGGACTTTGGATTGGGACCTGGTGATGATCAGAAGCAGAGAGAGTGAAGGACCCGTTCTGACAGCAGAGGGAACAGCGTCGTGTGTCCACAGGGGACAGTGGTGTAGGTTCTAGCATCATTCGTTAAAAGACTGTCATTTCTATATTGAATCGTCTTGGCTAGTTTATCAAAGGTGAGTTGACTATACTTGTGTCAATCCGTTTCTGGACCTTCTAGTCTCTTCTACTGATTTCGTGTCTCTTCTTCTGTCAGTGCCACTCTGTACTGCAGCTTTGTCATAAGTCTCGAAATCAGGTAATATTAGCAGTTCGATCTTTTCTTTTCCTCTCTTCCTCCTTCCCTTCCTCCTCCTCTTCTTTCTCCAATATTGTGTTGGCTCTTCTAGGCTTTCTGCCGTTCCTTATACACTTTAGAATCAGAGAGTATAGTTTGCTGACATTTTATTGTGATCGCATCCAATCAGTACACTAAGTTGGGAAGAGTTGACTTCTTAGCAAGAGTGAGTCTCCCAACTGTGATCTTGAGTTTCCTCCCTAATGGCTTATAGTTTCCTGCATATAGATCCCGTGCATTTTTGGGGGCTTATTAGATTTATACCTGAATTCATTTTTGGTGCTATTATAAATGACAGTGGGTTTTAACTCTGAATTCTGATTGTTCATTGCTGGTATGTAAGAAAGTGACTGACTCTAATATATTTATCTTGTATTCTGTAACCTTGTTATGCCTGGTTATTAATTCCAGGAATTTTTCATTGCCATTGTCAATTCTTCGGGATTTTCTACATAGACAGTCATGTCATCTGTGTACAAAAACAGTTTTATTTATGCCTTCCCAATCTGTGTATCTTTTATTTCGTGTTCAACACAATATTGATAGGAGTGGTGAGAGGGGACATCTTTGCCTTTCAGATTTCAGTTTCTCACCATTAAGTATAATATTTATTAACTATAGGTTTTTCTTTGTTGTTTTGTTTTATAGGTGTTAGCACATGAGGACATTCTACTTTATTCCTACTTTGCTGAGACTTTTCCTTCCTTCCTTCCTTCCTTCCTTCCTTCCTTCCTTCCTTCCTTCCTTCCTTCCTTTCTTTTTTACCATGGATGGGTGTTGTGTGTTTTTCTTTAATACTTCTTTTGCATTAACTTATATGATCATGATTCTTCTTCTTTAATTAATGTAGTAGATTACATGAGTTGATTGTTGAATGTTGAACCAGCCTTACACACCTGACACATCTTATAATACCATTTGGTCATGGTGTACAATCAAAAAAATTAAAAAAAATTTTTTTAATGTTTAATTTTGAGAGAGAGACAGAGCAAGAGGAGGGGAGGGGCAGAGAGAGAGGAAGACACAGAATCTGAAGCAGGCTCCAGGCTCTGAGCTGTCAGCGCAGAGCCTGACGCGGGGCTCAAACCCACAAACCGTGAGACCATGATCTGAGCCGAAGCCGGCTGCTTAATTGACTGAGCCCCCCGGGTGCCCCAGTCCTCCGTATATATTTTTAAAATTTGTTCCTTTATGTTTCGGTAGTTGGGTTCGGAACTTATTTTGCATTTAGATTTAATTAGTTGATTGATTAGTTTGGGGGCAAGATGGGGGTGATGTGTGCTTCCAATGAGGGGAGCCCAATGTCTGCTCGTCTCTCTGCTGTGTCAGAAGCCGCCGATGTTCGTGGCCTCAACACGTCACCTCATTAAAGGTGCAAACTGTGGTGCTCTCTTTCTGGTATTCTTTCGTCATTCGTTAGCTGGGCTGTTTCTACGAAGAGGAAATTTCCTCCCGTGAGCTACCTGATACCTAGGATAGAGGTTTATATAGGAAACACAACATCGATGTTTGGTTCCTTCACTGTATTTACCAGTTTTCAAAATATCGAGTTGATCTCTGTAATGAGTTTTTAAAGCAGCGTCATGTTCTCAAAGATTGAATCACCTAGTTGCATTTAATCATATTTCTCGTACTATCTTTGTTGTTGCTGTCCTGTCCCTTAGATGGCTAACAAGAGACCGTTCTGGGTGATCCCTGGTTCCTTTTGATGTGACCCTATAGTCTTGGTAGCGAACTTGCTTTCAATATGAGCAGGTGTTTCCGCCGTGTCTAGTGCACCTGCTGACCTCCAGCTGGGGCCGGCCATTCTTCGAGGAGTCCTGGTCCCTCCGAGCGGGGAAACATGAAGATTACGATCTGCGTGCCTCGCCGAGTTTTAACGAGAAAATGGGAGTCGCAGGCAGAGACCCAGCCCGAGTGGTCCCGGAGGTCCGTGTCTGATGTGGCAGGCCTGAGTCACATGTGTCCTGGCTCGTGAAAATGTTCCCACGGAAGAGTTTTGTTTTCTTTTTGCTGGCGGCCCCCGGAGTTTCACCCATTCAGGACAAGTTTTTACATTCATTTCTTGGCTCAGGACTCCCCAAACCACATGAACAGTGCAAAGTTGGAATTCTTCCGTGCGTGCGGCGCGGCTTGAGGTTTCGATTTCTCGTGGGAAAACTTCGTCTTCCCGTTCAGAGCCTCAGGCGGATGGCAGTCCTGCGAGGCACATCCGGACCGGCGGCCGGGGTCCCGCTAACCTCCTTTCTGCGAGGCGGGACGGTCCTCGTTGGATTCTCCCGGCTAGACGCTGGGGGTTCGGTACCCCGGGCGGGTGCCCGTCTGCTCTCCCACCCAGGACGGGGGAACCGTGCCGGGGCTGTCACTGGGCCTGTTTCCAGCCGGCGGGGACTTGTGGAGCCTGATTTTTACTGTCACTCGAGTCTGCTTCATTTCCGGCACCCGAGAACATCCCTCTTCTCTTCGGGGCCTGGCTGGGGGTCTTAAGACAGTCGTATTCAGCCTTTTTAAATCTGTCCTGACTTCTACCTTCTTATCCATCAGGGAACCGTAATATTATATGTTCTGGGGGCTCTTTCTGTCTCCGATGGGGATGCATTTTGTCCGTGAGAGTGGGGAGCGGAGACATATCTTTTTCCTGGGACGCTCCCTCCCCACCTGATTCCCGTGCCGGGGAAAGACACCGCAGCTCGAGGCTTTGATTTCCAGAACCCTTTAACACGCGAGGTGCACGGACCTCCTCCCGTGTCTGGAAGGTCGGAGGGGGCCGTGGGAGCGTTCCTCCAATACCGGACTCTGAGAGCGACGCGCGTGCGTGCCTGGGGTTTGGGACTCCCAGGCACCTCCCATGTGCCGTGGCCCTCACGTCCTCTGCCACCTTCCCCTTCTTTACCAGGCCACTTTTCCAAAAAGACATTTTTTGGGGGGGGGGCGCCTGGGTGACTCCGTCGCTTCGGCATTGGACCTCAGCTCAGGTCATGATCTCACGGTTCGTGGGCACAAGCCTTGCGTGGGGCTCCGTGCTGGCGGTGAGGAGCCTGCTTGGGATCCTCTCTCCCCCCCACCCCCTCCGCCCCTTCCACGCTCTCTTTCTTTCTCTGTCAAAATAAATAAATAAACTTAAAAAGAGGGATTTTTAGGAACCTTACTGCTAAATACCCCATGCTTCCTTGTCAAGCAACTCTGTTTCTCTGGGAAGGGCACGTAGACACTGTCTTAGAGACATCGGGGCCAAGCGGCGCCTGGGGGCATCTCGGAGCGCACCTGACCCACTGGCGAGCGGGGCGGATGAAGCAACGATACCCTCTGGGCCTCCTCCCAAGACACGAGCACAAAGGCCTGCGTTCTTTTCCTTCCAGCCTGTGTTGTTTCTTCTGACACGTCTTATCACCGACTGGGGATTGACGAGCCCCTTTGTTCTCGGTTCAAGGTCGCTGGGTGCCAATGCCGCACCTATTTTGTTTCCCCTAAACCTACAACAGCAGAGGCTGCGGAGGGCTGGCTCCACACTTCCTCCCGGGAGCCGAGCCCGCTCCAGCGGGGTGTAGGTCGGCACGTTTCCCTGGCGTTTTCACAGTGCACAGGGTTTCTCCCGAGCAGTAGGATGCGCCCGGGGCTGTGTCACCCGCGGGGGATGCTGCGACTTCCCACGGCCTCGCCCCGCATGCGGTTTCCAAGGAGCCGGCGGGTGCCGTGCTCCTCCAGGCTTTGTGTAAATGGGGCACTTGCGAGGAAGAGAAGCGAGCGATGTTCTGACCCAGTAACGGTTGCTTAGAGACCGTTCACGAAGCCTGCAGTTCAGGAGGCAGCAGCGGGGAAATGGAACGGGCGCTGGGCCCGGATTCAGCAGACGCAGGTGGAAGTCCTGTGATTCGGGCGTGATCTCGGCAGATCCGAAGGCATTTCCCGTGACCTCGTCCCCCGCGCCCCCCCCAACCCGGGGGGCCTGAGCAGGAGACGGGGCTGCCTGCCTCCCGGGGACGCGCCTCGGGCCCGATGGCACGGCCCGGGCGAGAGACAGGTCGTGCTCAGCACACAGCACTCGAGGTCCCCGGCGAGTGTGGCAGCGTTGGGACCCCTGGGACGGCGGTGGAGGAGCCCCTCCCTGTGGCCCTGGGCCGCACGGTCCTGGGCCGCGAGCTCCTCCACGCCGCGTGCCGGCCTCGCTCAGACCCACCTCGCTTTCCCACCGCCCAGCGTCCCACGAGGCGGCACCTTGGAAGCTTGTCCTCCGGTGAGCAGAGGCGCTGGTGCAGAGAGAGAAGCTGGTGGCCGGCCGACGGGGCCCTGGTGTGGAATGTGAGAACCGGGCTGCAGGAACGCAGAGCACGCCCGTCGGCAGAGACGGGAGAGCAAGCCTCCCCGTGGGTGGGACGGTCTCTCATTGCGCCTCGGCGTCCACTCCCGTGCCTTTCATTCATCGTAGACCGATGCCTCCCCGGGGCCAAAGGCACCTGGTTCCTGTTCCAACTCTCGAGTGTGGTGGCGAGGGACACCCGTGTGCACGCGGTTCCTGGTGCAGGAAGTGGAGAGGTGAGCACCAAGGGCAGGTCCCAGCTCTCCTCGGACTGCAGCTTCACCCCTCCCCCACAGCACCCCGGGCTCCTACGGGAACATGGGGCCGCTGTCCCCTTAGGAAAGGGACAGACACAAATGCATTTATTTTGTGGCAAGCTGGTGTTTAGACCGTGGAGAAAAGGGTGTTGGGTTTGGACTTAAAGGTGACCCAACGGCACGTTTGTATTAACCTGCGTGGACGCACGTCCCTTGTGTTCTGTGAGCCTCAGTTTCCTCACCTGTACGCGGGGAGTGGGTATCTGTCCTTGCGAGGGTTCCTGGGAATGATGGCAAGTGGTGGGCACCGTCCATCCCCTCCTCGCCCTCCCATCTACTAGACTAGGTCGACACCCGATGGAGGTGCCACGCTCAATACCGTTTCCAGGGAACAGAAAGTTCGGGCTGCCTTGCATATTTTCCTTGGCAGTTTGGGTCCTAGGAGCTAAAAATCATGTTTCTCAGCCCCCATCTCATCAGCTCCCAGCTTTAGATGTCCAAGTGGAGGTGTGGTAATTCATTATATTTGACCAGACAGCTTGCAGGGCCCAAATCAAGGACTTCTAGTGAAAATCGTCAAGGGATTTTCAGCTTCGAATCCGGAAACCGTGAAATCCACACGCGCGATTCCAGCACTTGGTCCCGGGACGTTTGTCCCACGAAGGTCGAGGCTTCAGAGTCTACGCAGACCACAGGTAAACCGCGCCACAGAGCAGGCAGGAAAGAATTGCTTGAATCCCGTTTTCTCTTCCTTCCTGCTGGATGTATGGCGGTTGGCTTTCACCAGGAGACGGTCTTCCTCCCGGAGTCCGGCTGTGTCGAGGCCCCAGCGGGGCACTCTGCCTTGTGGCCGCAAAGCACTGACCCCGTCCCTCCTCTTACCCAGGCCTGAGTGTTTCTCCTACGAAGTCGGTTGCTATCCGCATGGGCTTAACGGTCTGCCCAGACGAGGACCTGGCGGCTCGCGCTGTCCTTGGAAACGTGTCGCGTCTGAGAAGGGTGCCGAGCGGCTGTGTCTGTTTCCAGCTCCCGCCCCTTCCCTGGCCCCTCGGCGATCCCCGGGGCCTCCCCGGCGTCCGGCAGCCAGGCTGGTGATGTCTCGCGCCGCTGCCTGAGGACAGTCTGAATTTGAGGCCCGGCGACATGCTTACGGGTGTGGGTTTTTCATCACATTCCCGTGTGCGTCGTACACTCCTTGTCGCTCCTGAAATTTCTCGATGGGGCGTTCCCACTCATCGAGCTGGTGCGTCGCCCACCGTAGGCACCCGAGGCCGAGCTCGCTGATGACCGTTCTCCCCTCCTTAGTGTCGGGGTCCCGAGTTTCAGCTGGGGCCACGACGGCAAGCAGCCGAAGGCTGCATTTCCCAGCGTCCCTGCACGTAGCTGCGGCCGGGCACCCCAAACCCCCTCCACGAGATGTAGCCCGGAGCCTCATGTGGGCTCAGCCCAGCCTCCCCAGGGAGTGGAGAGGATGCTTTATTGGGAAGTGTCATCCCAGCGCAGCGGGAGCGGGGACGGGGACCCTGGGCAGGAAGACAGGACGCAGACACCGAGCTGCCCGCAGTGACTCGGGGAACCACGGCAGGTTGCCTGTTCTCAGGGAACTTCTCTGGGGCAGGACAGGGAGAAGAGCAGCCTCAAGCTTCTAGTTGGTCAAATTTTGACCCCCAGGGCACTAACCCCTTCTCCTGCCCATGTCACTCGACCCCCTGGGTAGCCTTGTGGTGGGGGTGGGTGGGAAGGCCACGTCCTGTACACCCCCAGTGCTGCGGAGTGTCAGCTGGGAAGTAGGGAGAAGTTCAGAGCCTGCGTGGGTACCAGCGTTGCCTCCGCCCTGTGGTGAGAGCGAGGAGGCAGGAGTGGCGCCTGCCCCCACCCCAGAGCCACCCGGACAGCGGGTCTGTGAGCAGAGGAGGTGGTAGTCCCGCTGGTCTGGGGAAGGGCAATAGCTGGGGTTAGCACCTCTCCTTAGAAGGAGGGGGCTGCCCTGGAATGCAGATGGGATGGCTGGAGCTCTGGTAGCCATGGTGAAGCCCAAGGAAGAGGGCGAGATGCTAATAATGGTGGAATAGAATCTAGAACAAACCCTGGTTCCTGACGGCATTTTTGAAGACGGCGTCGTAGCGAACCGAACGCTGACTTTCAGACTCGTTTCACTGGTGTTGCTGTCTACATGGAAGAGGAAAAGAAACTTTCTATTTTGCTTAAGTTAACACTATATTTCTTTGCATACAAAGCCGAAACTAATTTTCACTGCTAGCACCTAGTACTTATATGTTGGGTGCTCGAGCAGATACCTGGATTTGCTACCACTTGTACAGCCAACACGGAGGAGGAGATACGGTGTATTTGACACCCAGGTTTGTCCTCTGCACCTGTGCGTACCCCGCTGTCCCTAACACCGGGGAGGTCCCCGCCTCTGCGTGCGGCTGGCCCAGCACCCGCTGACCCAGCCGGTTGTGTGTTAAGGGGCCCTCGTCTTTTCCTGTTTATAGGTTTTTCCACATCTTCTTCCCTCAGATCTGACCCTCCCTCCACCTTCGTCCATCCGGCAAGTTCCTCCTTGTCTTTGAAGACTCCCTGTCAGTGTCACCATCTCGTAAAGCCCTCTGCCTGCTCCTGGCTTCCCTCTGGTGCCTACGGCTCCCTGGGGTTGCCACGCCGTGGGGTCACTGACGTCTCCTGTTCCCAGGACTGTCTCTGCTCAGGGCTGCTGGCTGTCCCCAGGGTAGGAGCAGCGTGCCCGCGGGCTCACCAGGTGCCACCGTCCCCTCCGTGTCCCTGCCTTGCACGCTGAAGCGTCTGAGACAGAGAAGGCAGCAGCCTCCAGGTGAAAATCCGAACAACCCCCCTCCCACCCCACCCCGCCTTTCACTTCCTCTCCCGGGCGAGGGGCCGTGGTCCGTATTCGTGGCTCTTAGGTTTGCTGTAACGACTCCCCTTCCTCTCGCTCCTGCAGTTTTCCCGTCTCCTGACTCATTCCCGTCGGCTGACAGCCCTGCCGGCATAGGTCTCGGGAGAAGCCCGTCCAGCTGCCGCCTCTTTCTCTGCTCTCCTGACAGCAAGACTCCCCGAACAATCCTCTCTTGACTTCCCTTCCCATCCTCCCTCGAGTCCATTCCAGCCAGAGTCCTTCGTCCTCTCCAAGGCCCATCATTGGCCTTGACGTAGCTGAATCCCGTGATCGGTCTTCGATCTTGGTTCCAACGACCTCTAGCTGCCTGACAGTGTCCCGCCATGTTTAAACGCCCTGGCGCCTGCGCTGGTCGGCTGGAGCGGTTCTAGATGGGCTTTCCTTGTGGCTACAGCCCTCCCAGGAGGAGACCGGGCTGGGCGTCCAACATGTCCAGCGCTGCCTGCGGACTGGGGGCTCTGGGCGGACTGCCGACCCCTGGACCTGCATGTGGCCTTCTCATCACGCGGGCTTCTGTCTCTCGAGCTGGCGTTGCAAGGTGAGCGTTCCAGGAGACAGGCGGTAGAAGCTTCCGGTGCGGATCCAGGCTCTGCCCAGAGCAGACGCGGGCTCCCTGCACCGTACCCCCTCGGGCAGAGCAGTCCAGGCACAGGATGGGACCCGATTCAAGGCACGTGGGTGAGAAATGGACCCTGCCTCCCAGTGAGGCAGTGGCGCGGTCGCGTTGCAGAAGAGATCGGACGAGTCGGGTCCCTCCCTTCCCTCGGGCCGTGTCCTTCGTGGCCTTCCCGGATGCCGTCCGCGTCCCCTGCCCACCTCGCCAGCTGCTGGTTCTCCGCGCCTTTCCTGGCCTTCCGCCTGCACGTCCAGGCCGTGATCCTTTCCGTGTCTCTTCTGCTACAGCCGCTCCGGGAGTGTCCGGTCCGGCGCCGCAGCTTGGGGCTCTGCGCCCGCGCCTGGGGAGGCCAGACGGGGCTCCGGGCTGCCGTCTCGAGGCACTGCTAGGTGGACGCAGCTCTAGGTAACCGTTCTGGGGTTCGGAGGATGGGGCCCCTTCCCCGAAGGAGTTCAGAGGGGGGCGTACCCCAGGCTGGTCTCTCCGAAGTTACAGAGCGGTGGAAAGACCCCACGGCCGGCGTTCCTGCGGTCCGCATCATGGAGCCCCGTCCGCGCCTGCCTGAGAGAAGAGCGGGCTTGGCCCCGTGACTGTTCTGTGGCCCGGGAACCGTGGGTGGGGACCCGCGTCGCCCCCAGGCCCGGAAGTACTCGCTCACCAACGTCTGCCTCTCCTCCTTCCCCTGCCTCCCTGGCCCGGGGAGCATGAGTTGACGCGGTGGCTCGGAGGCCAGCCCCACGTGCGGAGACGTGCCCGGGTGCCCGGCGGGCCTCGGGAGACAGAGAGCAGCGTGGGGCACTGAGGTCTGAGCCGGAGACCACGGCGTCGTCGGTCTGTCACGCCCGATGGGACACCGCAGGGCTTCTCAGAAAAACAGGACGAGTTCTTCCCCCCTCCCCCACTAATATAAGCAGATAAGAACCTTCTCACGCCCCCGTGCCCCAGCTCCCAAGTGTGAAACAGTAGAAAAGGAGTTTTCTGAGTTTCTAAACATTCCGTGTGTGTCTTCTAAAGCCCGAACGGTGCACGGCATTCGGTATCAGTCTGCAGGTGTCGGTCATGCATCCGGCATGTCCCTCACTCAGCAGGGAAGGCAGGGTCCTGCGGTGTCTCCAGCGGCGCTGAGACGGGCCTGCTCAAGGCGGCCACAGCCCAGCCGCCAGAGCCGCCCACGGCCAGGCCCAAGCGTCGGCTGCCCGGGGGCCCGGAGGCCGAGCGCATGAACAGGCATGAGACACTGCCCGCTCTCCGGGAGTCCACGCGGGATGGGGTGCGTGATGCGGTCATTCATTCAGCCCGCCGGCGTTTACTAAGGGGACCTCCTGGGCCCCCGAGACGCAGCCGGGGACAGGATGTATGCAGCGAGGTCCCCTCCTGAAGCTCCTACTCCTGGGCAGGGGGTGGGGGCGCACGGTAGACAACCCTGCAGGGCTCTGGAGACAGAGCCTCCCAGGCGGGGGCGAGGCAATGCCGAGGCAGCGTGACGGGAACTCACTCGGGACGTGGGAGAGGCCTCGGCGAGGGTTCTCACGGACGCTGGGGTGCACTCGGTGGGGCGGAAGGGGGCAGGGCGAGCCTCGTCGGGACACCCTGATTCTGTGGGCTCGGGAGGCCCCCTGCGCGGCGGGTGCTCTGGTGGGCAAAGTATCTGACAGCGTTCGAAAATGTCCGTAACGCCACCGTCCTTAGGACACACGGGGTGAAAATGGGGGAAGAGGTCTCACCTCTTTAGAGAGACTGCAAAGTCACCTTGCGTTATTCCATATCCTCAAATATTGAAACAGAGTTTAGAGACTTAAGTGCATGTTTCCTTCGTAGAGTGTCCAGGATCTGCTAGTTCCTGCTCGGTCTTTCGACAGAACAGGTGGAGCGGTTCTGTCGAAATGTTTTTTCTCCTCTGACTTCCTGAAATGGGTTTGCTTAAGAAAATCGGTGGGGAGGGCTCAGGGTTTACCTGTGGCGAAGCTTGCAGGAAGCCTTCTGGGGACGCGGCGTGTCCGTGAGTCCCCGAAGGGCGGGCGGCTGCCTGGCCCGGATACGGCCCCTCCGCGTCACCCGCTGGCCCCGGGGCCACACCTGCGCAGATGCCCCCGGGGCCTGCGGGAGGAAGGGGCGGGCACCCAAGGTCTCGGAGCAAAAGAGTAATTTGAAAAAGAGATATTCACCGGAGATGGGTTCTCAATTCCTGAGGCAGGGGGGCTCTTGGTGGCTCTCGTTTTAAATTGGATTTTTCTTGGAGGATGTGGTCTTGAAGGACAAATCGTCGTGCGTGCGGTTTTCTGTGGAGGCTCCCGGGTCCTTCGGGTGGAATCAGAGCCGAGAAATGAAAGAAGGAGCAGATGGGCCATTTTCCAATTTGGGCTCAAGTGGGTCTCCAGGGAGAGCACAAGGACGACGAGAAAACGTCTCAAATGCCGTGTCCGGAGCGTGTGCGCGGAGCGGTTTCCAGGGACAGGACACGCAGCCTTTGGTGACGCCTCCCTCGGCGAGATGGAGCCGCAGGCGGGCCGCCCACGGCTGGGTGGAGGCTAGGTGGGGGAGGGGGCAGGGGTGAGTGCTGCTCCCCAAATCACAGGCGCCCCGCAGCCGCCGTGGTCTCTGCCTCGTGGCTTCGGGGACGCGCCTCTGCCCAGGCAGCACGGCCACTCTCTGCCGTGTCCCCCGCCGCCTGCTCGTTCAGGGTCCACGCCCACCGCCTTGCTCCCGGCCACCTTGCCGATGGGCCCCCACGCCGGGGCCTGCGCCGGACCCGAGCCTGGCTCTCGGGGAGCTCGCGGCCTGCTGGCCGGTCGGCACGGAGAGCGGGCAACGGGAAACAGTCCCGGGGCCAGATCCTCAGCCTCCTGAGAAACAAGACAAAGAGATAAGGAACGCGGCCATCGGGCTGTGAGCGTGATAAGCGATCTGTCTCAGCGGTGTCTGGGGCGCGGGATGCTGGTCTGCACACCCAGGAGACGCACCCCCGAACACTCTGGAAAGGGCACGGGCAGAGGGCATGGCAGGACCGTGCTGTGAAGCCTCCCAGCTCCTCTTTCGACAGAAGCCCCTCTTCCTCCCCTGGGAAGAGCGAGTCTGGAGAGGAGGAGGGTGGCCAAGAGCGTCGCCCCCCGCGGAGCAAAGCAGACATGGCGCTGGTCTCATGTCGTCTCGGCCGAATGGAAGTCACTCGCCCGCACGAGACGCACGAGACGCACGAGACGCCGGCAGCAGGGAAGGCGGCAGGACGAGGAGGAGCAGGGTTCCCGAGATGGGGCTGGAGCCGGGGTCTGACGGGAGGCAGGGGGGAGGCCTGCTGGGGAGCCCACGCCGGCTCATACGGGCAAACCAGGCCTTGAGCTGAGGGGGCGAGGAGCTCAATTGTGTGGCTCTGGTGCTGTCTCTGTTCCATCTCGAGGCCAGAAGAGACTTGGGTCACGGGCCCCCGGCTCAGAACCTGGCATGGGGATGCCAGCAAGGGCGCCTTCCGGAGGGACGTGGCCCCGCAGCCGTGGGCTGCGTGGACGGCGCCGAGTTGCCCACCTCGAGTGAGGTCATTGCTTCGGAGAGCCTCTGAGGAGGGACACATCGCTCCTGGGCTTTCCAAGGCCAGGTGACGCCCTTGGCCAAAGGACACCTCTTCAGGGAAGGGAGCAGATGCAGCCCCCCGGCATTGGGGTGACCAGGGGGTGCAGGAAGAGGCTGGGGGCGGGTGGTGGCCTGTCGGTCATGTGGAAGGTCCCTCTGGCTGGACCGGAGATGGCTGCAGCAGGGCCGGCGGACGGCAGACGACAGAAGAGGCCGGTGGGAGCTTCCTGTGCGCGGGGCGGTCTGCGTGGGGGCCTGGGCGGAGGTCAGGGGCTTCGAGGAGAAGAACCCCATGGCCTCCTGGGACAGACTGGCCGTTGGGCTGGGGCGGCAAGCACTAGGGCAGGTCCTGGAGGACGCTGTGTGCACGTGAGAGACAGCTGGCATTCCCAGGTGTTACTCCGGTGCATGGGGGCGTGGCTCTGCTCCAGGTAGCTGTCAGCTCAACCTTCAGGATGTGTCCAGGCCCTACCCCCTCCCCCACCCGCGCGGCTGCCGTCCTGGGCCAAGCGACCGCCAAGTCTTGCGTGGATCAGTGCAGTGGGCTCCTCATGGGGCTCCCCCTTCCACCCTCGCTCGCCTACCGTCAGCGCCCGCAGCACTTGGAGCGAGCGTACGGGACCTAAGACAGACCAGGGCTCTCCTCGGCTCTAAACCCTCTAAGGCTCCCAGCTTCCCTTGGAGTAAAGACTCCTCCTCATGACAGTTCATGAGTTCTGACCAGGCTTTCAAGCCCTCCCTGCTTTTTCTTGCCCTCCCCTGCTGTCCCCCTCTCTCTCTTTCCATATATATATCTGCGTGTAGATCCAGATACACTGAATATGCAAACACACAACGACCAGCCCAGGACGGCAGGGCCCGGCGGAAGACTGCCAGCTTCCGGTTTCCTTGTCCCCCGTCAGGACCAGCCGCATGCCAGAGGGGCTCCCCAGCCAGTCACACGGGACGCCCCTACTAGCCGGCCCACCCCCGGCTTCTCCAGGTTCACAGCCTCTGCTCAGCACACGGACACTCCCCGTCTTTCCCTCCGTTAAGCCTCCTGCACCCCTGCCCTGCTGTGAGTCTCCATCAAAGTCAAGGGACTACAGCAAGCTTCAGATAATCCCTTTGGTTGTTCTCATTTGGGTGGATGCCATTTATTACACACACACACACACGCACACACACGCACAATCATTTTGGGCCTTGGTTTTCATAAATCATGGGGGATACTTTCCAAGACCCCCAGTGGAAGCCCGAAACCATGGATAGTGCTGAACCCATACATACGCGGTTTAATTTCTAAATTAGGCACAATGAGAAATTAGGAACAGTAACTAGTAATAGACTAGAGCAATCATAACCATATGCTACGATAGAAGCCAAGTGAATGCAATCTCTATCTTAATATTTATTTTTTTTCGGGGGAGTGCAAGCGGGGGAGGGGCAGAGAGGGGGACAGAGGATCCGAAGTGGGCTCCACACTGACAAGCCGACAGTGGCGAGCCCGATGTGGGGCTCCAACTCATGAACCCTGTGAGATCATGACCTGAGCCAAAGCCTGACGCTCAACCGACTGAGTCCCCCAGGCGCCCCGAATGCGATCTCTCTCTCTCGAAACATCTCACTGTGCTGTCCTCCCCCTTCTTGTGATCATGGCGGGTGATGGGCACCCGTGTGATGAGACGAGGAGGTGAGTGATGGGGACACTGTGACCGCTCACCAGGAGGAATGTCATCTCTGCTCTGGACCACGGTTGACCGCAGGTAACTGAAGCCACGGAAAAGGAGACCATGGGTAAGGGGGGGACCAGTGAGTAAGCACACGAGGAACGGCCTGGGCACCCATCTCACAGTCCCTGTTTGCTTCTTGGCCGTGGCGTTGCTCCCGCTAAGTGAAGGCCACAAGGACTAAGGAACCCTGGGTGGCTCCTCATGGGACACCTGTTCCACGAACATGGGTCAGGGAACTGCTGCCCGAGTGCCTGGGCCATGTCTGCGTCCCCCTCCCTGGCGTGGGGGGGGGCCGTAGAGCCTCAGATGGGAGGGGGCCGGGCCCCTCTGCAAGCCCCACCCATCCGAACACCGGGTTTGATTTTACTCGAGTGCAGAGTAAACTTTAGTGACAGCTTGCTAAGCCACGAGATTCGGGGGGCTCACCCGCGACAGCAGCCTGCCTTCCCAAAACGAATCCTCCAAACAAAGGTGGGAAATCGGGGAGACGGCGGATGCCTGCCTCTGCCGGGCTCCGATCCTGCAGGTGGGAGGGGCAGAGCTCTCTAGAGTTTGGGCGGGACTCGCGCTTGCCCGAAGCGAGGTGCAAGGAGCCCGGAGCTTGGAGACGCTGGGAGGAGGCCAGCGCCGGGCGGGTGTCGGCCAAGGGTGGCAGAGGACACTGGAGGAGGACGGGGGCGGGGGAGGGCAGCACCCAGAGGAGAGAGGGTTTTGCTAGCAACTCAGCAGGAGCCGGGGCATGCGGAGTTTGGTCTGCCGTGTGAAGGGCCACTCGGGGGCCGGTGGACGGTGGACGTAGGACAGCCACTCTGGGAGGCAGGGGACGGCGGAGGGGAGACGCACCTGGGAAGGTGAATTCCGTAATCCTCGCCCGGGATGGAAGGAGGCCGGGGAGCATCAGGCGTGCCGCCCGCGTCGGTGGCCCACAGGAGAAGCGCCACACGAAGCCTCACGGTTACTGACAGGCTTGAGCCGCGTCGCCGTGGGACAGACGCTCCCTGCATTTGTTTTCTTGGAACTAAAATCCCAAATCAGTCTCCATAAAACAAGGCCTGAGGCTTCCATCCCCGAATGCGATATGGGGAAATTAGTTTCTGCAAAGCCTTACCTGTCACCTTAAATTAACGCGGCCTATTTGTATTTTACTGCGTCTGCCATTTTTATTGTCCTTGGCTGGACCGTTGTTTTGTATGACAGCCGTAAGGCGTACAGAACGCATACCTGATTTTATGTCCTCATGGATTTAGGTCACAGTATGATGACAGTAATTAAGACAAGAGGTGTGTGATCCTTTTTGTTCTTTATTTTTTCTTTTAATTTTTTAAAATGTTCATTTATTTATTTTGAGAGAGAGAGAGAGAGAGTAGGGGAGGAGCAGAGAGAGAGGGAGAGAGAATCCCAAGCAGGCTCTGCACTGTCAGCACAGAGCCCAGCGTGGGGCTTGAACCCACAAAACATGAGATCACAACCCGAGCTGACATCAAGAGTCGGACGCTCAACCGACTGAGCCACTCGGGCGTCCCGTATTTTTTTTTTCTTTGAAAGGAAATTTGTATTTTGTTTGAGTTTTGACAAACGCTGCTTTGGTGCCTTCTGGAAAGTACTGTGTGGGTCTCTCACACCCTCTTACACAGAGACACCCCATTGGATGGTCCCATTGTGTGTGGAGGAGAGGAAATGGGGCTCCGCTCCGTGGCATGGGTCCCCTGTCCTGTCCCTGTGGGGACCCAGCGCACTTATCGGTAGGGTGGCCGCCGTCTCTGGGTAACAGCAGTGTGTGCTGTCCCGGCCGTACACAGTGGTCACCTGGGGAGTTTACAGAACGGATACTCACCCTGCAGATTTGGGTGTGAGTCATTTGGCCTAAGGCCTGGGTCTTAGAGGTGTAAACCCCTGCCTGGGGTAACTGGAATGCAGCCCACGGTGACAGCCAGGTGAACGAGCAAAACCGCCCCGGGCCGCGGACCGGCCTGCGGTGTCAGTCGCTTCGGGAAGAGACAGACCAAGGACGCGCCGTCGGCCTGAGGCCACGTCCCTCCGCTGGCCACCCCCTTGCTAACTGCCTTGTACAACCTCTCCATCGCTCCACGGCCTGGGTTTTGACAAAGGAAAAGCAAGAGAAATGGCCGATAAGGAATTTTCAAACAGGAAATAGGAAATTCACCTGCCTACCTTAAAAAATTACTTTTTAAGGGAAGCCTGGGTGGTTGGTCGGTGAAGCATCCGACTTCGGCTCAGGTCATGATCTCACGGCTCGTGAGATCGAGCCCCGAGTCGGGCTCTGTGCTGAGCAGGGCTCTTAGGGCAAGGTGGCAGGGCCACGGTGGCAGCCGGGCATCACATCGGACCTGCTGAATCACACACCTGCCTTTGAACAAGCTCCCCAGGGGACTTCGATGCCTGCTGGCTTGAGAACCACCGACCTAGCGTTTCTCCCGCCGCTGCTGTTCTATCGTCTGCGTTTAACCCTGTTAAATGTAGGACACGCGTGTTTATTCAGCGTGTGCTCCGAAAACAGCACCACGGTGGGCTCCAGGAGGGCGGGGAGGAGGCAAAATCTCTGTCTTTGAAGGTCACGAGGCCTCGGAGAGGGTGGCCAACACGCAGACGCTTGTGGCCAAGGTCAGGGCTGCTAAGGAGGCACCCGGGTGCCGGAGGAGCTCAGGGAGAGGAAGCCGCGTCTCATGGAGCGTCCCGGGATGCCGGCGTCGCCATGGGGTGTACGACCTGCTCCTCCTAGCGTTCCCAACAGGCCCCTGTCGCCCCAGTGCAGCCGTGTCTGGAAGAGGCCTAGGAGAAGTCGTTCGGGAGACAGGGGGCGGGCTGGGGGCGAGGGGCATGGGGCGGGGCCCGTCCGCTCCAGCTTGGCTGAGTCACAGCCCCGAGATGAGACGGTATCCTCGGGAGATCCCGTGTGCACGTGAACCAGGCTCCCCGTCCCGCGGGTGAGCTGGGTTTTGTTCGGTAGAAAAGCACACTTCTGGCCGTCGGTCGTGATGGATGTGCGGAACCCTCCTTCCCGTCCACGCGCACAGCCCGACTCTCGGAGCCTTAAGCCCCCAAGCGGGTCTGGTCGGGCCACTGGGTGGGAAAGGGGACGGGGGCTGGGGAGGAGCAGCCCTCAGGGGTGGGGGTCGCCGCGAGGCTCCGGAGGCAAAGCGGGGGCCTGCAGGCTGAAGTCCTCGTTCACCCGGCGTCGGGACACCTGGTCTGGTCTGCGTACACTCAGGCCGCGGGCTCTGCAAGAGGCCACCTGAGCCGCGTCGGCCGCCAGCTCCCGAGGCAGCAGCGTTGCCTACACGACCCACAAGGATCCATTTCCTGGACATTCCCTCTCCGCGTGCGCCGGGTTCAGCACAGCTGAGGCCACCTGCCTCTGCGAGACAGTCTACCTGATTCTTTATTACCCACTTTTACGGGTCCGCGAGACGGGCCCTGACCTTGCCGATGGCGTTCTCGGCTCTCACGTGACCTGGTCAGAGCACAGCCTGCCACTGTGGGCTCCGTGCTCTGATGCTTTTCTGGGCTGAGTGCAAGCGGCTGCTTTTCAAAACACAGAGTTAATCATTCTCCAAGCTGGGAGCCAGGGTCTGCACCCCGGGGAGCGCTGACTTTGTGTTGGGACGTCTGCCGTGACATCTGGCCCTTGGCACGGTTTCCGGAACATGCAGGCTGCTGCTGCTTTCTTTCCACTCTGGAAAAATGCTGTGGTTCTGACGACGCCCGCAGCGGTGGGGGGAGACGGCACACCGTGTTCCGGGGTCCCATACCCTCGGGGCTTGCGCTGGCCCAGACGCTGGGGCCAGGAGTCGAGGGCCAGGCCTGCCCCGCCTGAGATCTGGTACCGTGCTGCTGGTACCAGGCATCTTCTGGCTCAGGGGTGTGTGTGGAGCGGTTCCCTCTGGCCCAGACTTAGCTGTCTCCCCCCGCAAATCAGTCTTGTCCGTAACTGATCACGGGCCCAGGAGCATCGGGACCTCAGTGTGGAGGGGCTCTTGGGCAGGCCCGCGGGTGCCTCCTGCGCTCTGCAGACTGGCCTCGAGCCTCTGGGGGCAAGAGGGTCCCTCCCCTAGGCTTCCTTCCGGTTCTCCCACTCGGTCTGGCTCCCCGTGGCTGGGGAGGGGGGAAGTGTGCCATGTTCCTATTCCTCGTGGAACATTCTCGGCCACGGACGTGTCCCCCTGTGGTCCCCTGCTGGGTGTGGGCGGCTCCGCCGAGGCGGGAGATTGAATGCTGAGCACACGCGTGCGGGGGAGGCAGCGCGGGAGCCGACCCCAGCTCCGGGCCGCGCCTTGGACACGCGGCTCTTCTCCAAACAGCGCGCCCTCTCAGGGGCGTAATGCGTCATCTCGGCGAGGGCACCCAGGGCCTGGCACAGCCCGGGCACTCACGAAATGCCCGTTATCCTCACCGTCGTGACGCCCTCGCCCGGGAGGCATGCTGGTTCCTCCCCTGCTCCTCCTGGTGCCGTGCTGGCGGGACGGGAGCAGTCACCTCGGCTGGTCTTCCAGAACCCGGGGATGCCGCTCCTGCCGGGGGATCATGGGACTGAAGTTAGGGGTCAGGAGGAGAGGAGGCAGCTTTGCTCCCCGGGACCAGTGTTGCGCTCCCCGACGGCACCAGGAAGGTGTATTAATACTTCTTGGCAAGGGACGAATCATTTTCGGCCCTGGAAAGTTGGCTGGGGAGAGGGCGCCCGCCCCCGCCGTGCCATTGGAAAGGGACAGGCTTTCCCAGCCGACACGGAGTTGAACGTGATGAAATCCAAGCCTCTGGCACCGTCTCCCCGTGGAAATTGGGCTGCTTCTGGGGAGATGGAAGATGGACAACAGAGTGGTGGAGGGAGGACCGGAGTGTCCTAAGTTCTGGATTCTGTCCACAGGCTCCATGTGGGAAGGGAGGTGCTGGAGCGTGGCCTCGGGCGCTGAGACAGCGTGTACCTGGCCGCCAAGGGTGTCCGTGCATCGGCCCCGCCTCTGGACAGACCGGCCGGAGCAGGGGTGCTGAGGGCAGGAGCTTCTCCAGCGGGGACAGGAGCCACCAGGGTGGCCGAGGGGGCGTTTCCTCGGCCGAGAGAGCAGCGCAGCCAGCCCCTTCTGTGGCCCGTGCACGGTGGGCTGGCGCGGGAGGGCGCCGCCTGGTTGTGTGACATGGTACATAGTGCATGGTGGGGCACTGGGCAGATATGGAACATGGCAAATTCATCCCTACGTTGGGACGGCAATTACGTAGCTGTGTCCTTGGAATATAGAAAGAACACGTTGGAATCTTAGTTTCGTTTTTATAAAAACCAGGGGCGGCTGAGTGGCTCAGTCTGTTAGGCATCTGACTTTGTCTCAGGTCATGATCTCGAGGTTCGCGGGTTCAAGCCAGGCCAGGACAGGGGCCGCAGGTGCACGGGGGCCTGGCCACGCTGACCCCAGAGCTGACGCGCTGGTCTCTCCCTCATCTGAGTCCTTGTCAAGGTGCAGGCGGAAGGGGAGAGGCCTGCAGTAGCCCCTGGCTACTCCCCTGGGTTCGGGGGTCACCGTGAACTCCTCTCCCTCCCCGGCCACACACGGAAGGCAAGCGGGCAGGGGCCTGGTGATGCAAACAGGGCCGACGTTTCCCAAGGCCGCGTCTGCAGGACCACGCTGTGTGCCGCGGGGAGGGCTTCGCTTTGGCAGAGGCGGGACCCTCGAGGGCAGACGTGGTCGAGCAGAGGCAGCGTCGACTCCTGGAGACAGTCGGCAATGCCCGGAGACGAGTTTGCTTCTCACGACCGGCAGGAGGCCGGAAACACTGGCAGGTGTCCTTCGGTGCATGGGTGGTGCCTACGGCATCGCCGCCCCCCCTCCCCGCCGTGTCCACGGGGCTGAGGCTGAGCGGCTGTGTCCTGAGCCGCCGCCTGGAGGGCTGGGTCTCCCTGGCGTCCAGGGCCCAGCCCACAGTCCCAGCGGGACAGACGAGAGCTCTTGGTGTCCCTCCGAGGGTCCGAGGGTTGGCGGGTCCTCTGGCAGCTGGGCCCCAAGCCCCCGGTGGCCAGAGCTCCAGGCACACCAGGTCCTGCCGAGGGAACTGGGCGGGGGGACCCTGTCCTAGTCTAAAGTGGTGAAGGAGCGCCTCCAGGTCAGTCCGACGTGAGCTAGAGATGGTGTTAGGAAGACACAAGCGTGTCCCTTATCTGCTGGGTGACATAGCTGAGACTATCTGCCGGTCTGGGGATTGTGGCGGGTCCGGGAGTCGGGCAGGGCCCTGCTGGGTGGATCCTCAGGTCCTGGGGCGGCCGCAGGCTCGGCCGGGCTATGCCGATGGCTCAGAGGTGCCCGCACTGTGATCCATAAGGTGCTTCGGGTCCCGAGGGGCACCCCAGGAGACGCAAGAGAACACAGCCGTTCCGCGAGGCTCGGGCCCGGAAGCTGGCACCGCGGCCTGTCTCATCGGCCGTACTTGGTTGGTAGGAGTAGATCCAGAGGTGGTGAGGGGCTGCAGACCCCACCCTCTGTGGGGCGCGGGTCACAGAAATGTCTGCCGTCTTCCTCTCACTCCGGATTCACCCCGGAATGAAGGGCCAGCGTGGCAGGGGTCAGGGAGCCTGGACACGGAGACGCAGGATCCTCTGGGGACAGCCACGTTCTGTGGAAAGTAGCACCTGACAGACGCTTCTCATGGCGGGCGGTCCGCCGTTCCTTTTCTCCTGGTGAGCACCCGCAGCCCCTCGCTCCACGTTAGTGCGTGTTCCCGACTCCTGAAGAGCTACACGCTCGGAGTCCCCACAGTCCCCAGTAACGTGGCCCCCCGGCGCAGACTGTGCCTGCTTGGTGTCAGCGCGATAAGGACGGTCCCTGGGCCTCCAATGGGGAGTGTGGAGGAAGGGAGAAAGTTCCAGAACAGGCAATCCCTGCACTCGCTTCGTCGTGGGCACAGCATGGCAGAGAGGACCCATGGGGACTCAGTCATGGCCCCGGGAAAACCGGCTGTAATGGGGAGGGCCCGCCAGCCGCCCGTAGCATCAGTACCGCTATTTTGGTGTAGGTGTAGACAGAGGGCTTGCGGTTCCTGTTTAGGCTCCCGTGTTAAGTGTGTGCAACAGAGTTGAAAGTGTGTTGACACTGGGTGCCCCTGGAAGGAGGGGGAGCCTGTGTTGCTGGCTTCTCCCTCGCCGGGGTCCTCAGGACTCTGCCGGTGACTTCAGTCTCTGCACCCGGGGCTCCTCTCCTCTCCCTTGCCTCCGTGTGCCAACCTTGCTCTGACGCCCACGTGAGCGGTTCTCGCCCTATAGGCCCACCTTGGGTGGAGGCCCATCTCTGGTCAGGTCAATCACTGCCAATGACGGCCACCAACACCTGCTCGTATGGAGATTCCAGGCAGAGAAGTGGGCCAGACACATACCGACGCCCGCAGAGCCGGTGGTAGGTTCCCCTGAGTCACAGACATTCCCGAGGTGCTGGGGCGTGTGGGGGTGGCCACAAGGAACACAGACCCCGCTCTGAGTGGCTTTCAAAGTCACGCTAAATCCTGCGGTGTTTATTTGCATCCACGACCCCCCTGCTCTTTCCGGGACCCGAGCCTTCCTGGTGGGAGTGGCGAACGGTGGCGGCTTGGCCGAGAAGGGCGCCCCGGACGCTCCTCCCTCCCTCCTGCGCGCCGACCTGTGGTGGGTGCCCTGTTTGCACAGCTACTTCCTCCCCCAGCGGGTGCACGGCAGGGGCCGCTGGTTTGTTTGCCGTAGGGCTCCCAGAGAAGTCCTGCAGAAGACACCTTGTGGTGCATGCGGGCTTGTGTACTTAGGCTGTTTCCCGGGAACATGTGTTCTACCGAAAAGGAAGCCCGAGGACCGGACCCTCGGGGAAGACCGGGGAGCGGAAGCCTGCGCCGTCCCGACCCCGCACGAGGGGAGGGCGTTGTTTCTACAGGGCGCGCTCAGTGAGGTTCCGGGCGCCCCGCACCCCTGCCTCCACCGCCCGCCTGGGGGCCGCCCCGGGGAGCCACACACGACAGGGCCAGGCAGGGGGGCTGGGGGTTCCGTCCAGCCTCCGGGGGCACCTTCGAGTCGCCTGTAAACGGCCTCGGGCCCAAAGGCAGGGCCCCGGAGCGGCCCAGGAGGCGTGCCGAGGGGAGGGATCTCCCATCGCGCTTCAAGGCCTCGGCCAAGAGCTTGGCGACCCCTCTTCTGTTACCATTCTTGGGTGCGGGGGCCAGCTGCGGCCGAGCTGGGGTTATCGGTTAACGCGGGGATGCAGGGTGTTCGCCAGACACGCCCGAGCCAGGTGGCGCGTTCGTCCATTCTAAGCCCTGACCACACGGCAAATTCACCCCCAGCCTGTGGGCTGGACCCCGGGTGCCGCTTGCTTCAGATTTTCAGGGGCGTCCCCGAGTGCCCTCTGACTTGAGGGCCGACACCTGCTGGCTGCCAGCGGGTGGAGGTGACACACGTAAGCCCCGCGGTGTGAGACCTCAGGCCAGCCCTGTGGAGACGTGGCCTTGGGGTTTGGTGAGCCCGGTTCCGCCCGGCCCCTCAAGGGTGACAGCGTGCTGGGATGGTTTGTACGCGTGTTAATTTGGACTTTGTTTGTACGTCTGTGTCTTCTGAGACCGCGGAGTGGAGGTCGTGGCCCCGGAGGTATCCGAGGCGCTGTGTCCTGTCCATCCTTTCCTGAGAGATGACAGCAGGCCGCCTCGTTCCGCCAGACCTCAGCCTTCCCATCCGTCAAACGCATTAACATTTGCATCTCTAGGGGTGCGGCCGCCTAGGGACTACGGGGCCCCCCAGGGTGTTCTCGGGCTGGGTCCTGACCCCAGCGGGTGCTCGGGTGAGCCCCGGGGCTGTGTGCCCCGAGCTTCGCCCGGACTGCCCTGAGCCTCGACTGCTCTCTGGGAAGCGGGGAGAATACCCCCTCCGGTGCTCGTTCTGCTGCTCAGAGGCCCTCGAGGGGCTAAATTGAGAGGTCGCCAGGGTGGGCTGTTCCCCGGGCCCCCAGGACTCCACTCCTGTGAAAGCTCGCAAGGCCTGAAGCCCGTTTCCCATGCCTAGACCGGGTGAACTCAGGGCACTTCTGCTCTACCCGAGAACTCTCCAGACCTCCGGGAGTGATTCTGCAGAATTCCTTGGCCGGAGCGCCGACCCGGACTGCCCGGTTGGGGAGAATTGCTTGTTTACCTTGGCACCGGAGCCAGCTCGTGCTTGCTTTGCCCGCCCTGGGCTCCCCGCGGCCGGCCGACACCCCGTTTCTCTGGAACAAGGCAGCTCCGGCCCGCCATCATGCTCCCTCTTCCTGCACCGGGGACGGTGGCTCCCGCACCGTGTCCCTGCAGCCCCCGACACCCGTCCCCCACGCCATAAGCGGTGGAGATTCAGTTAGTGCAGGAGGGACGGAGGCCACTCACAGGGCGAGGTCCTGACACTAACGGGTCCTGCCACCGCTGAGGGCTTCCCGGAGGCTGTGAGGCCCCCCCCAGGGTAAGCCGCACCTTGAGTCCTCCAGTTCGGGGTGCAGCTCACAGGAGCAGAGGCCAGGGGACGGGAGGCCGGCTGCTCACAGCGTCCGTGCTGGGGAGAAAGGGAAGTCAGGACCGGACCGGTCTCTCCTCCAGAAGGGAGCTGGCCCGGGGGTGGGCGTTCGGGGCCCTCGGGGCCAAGGCCTGACTTCCATAAACCGGAAGAGTCCTCCGGGAAAGGAGCCAGCAGCCGGGCGGGGACATATCCCACTGCTGTGTGGGCCCCGGGGCCGAGCTCCCAGGGCCTGGCGCTGAGACTTCTGGTGGCCACGTTGGATCAGACACTTAGATGTGACCCCTGAGCCCTGGGCTTGTTTGGGTTTACTTTGAGGCTGGAGTCCAAGGCACTGTGGTGGAGTCCGCGGGCCACCTGTGTCTGGAGGGACTGGGCGGCTCTGCACCAGCCGAGGAGGGGCAGGGGCTCAGGCTCCGTTTGGGAGACACCTGGACTTCCCCTCTGCTGTGGCCGCCATCGCGTCTGACGGGGGAACCCAGCCCGGTGGTCCTCGACGTCGAAGCAAACACGGCTCCTGCGGAGGAAGGTCAAGGCCGTCCCGCGAGTATGTTTTGTGGTCCCTGGAGGGGGCGCGTTTCACCCAACTTCACGGCAGCAAAACCCCCAGGTAGGGTGCCTCTGTCTGGTTTGACCGAGGACGAAGCTGTGTTTGGGCAGAGAAGCCCAGGCCCCAGGCTGCTCTGACGAGTTGGCTGGGACAGCAGAGCTGTGACCGAGGCTGGGCTGAGGGGCCAAAGGGCACTGGGGCCCACTGACCAGGGAGCAGAGGGGCACGCATGTATTCCGAAGGCGTCGGGAGAATGTCCTCACCGCCCGGCTCCAGACACAGGATCCACCCAGCTCTCTGCCTGGCCATGTCCTGCTCTCCTGCCTCAGTTTCCCCCCCAACCTCCATTTCAAATGAAGATAAACCTGGTAGCTAGCATCCAGGGTCGCTGTGAGCACTGGGGTGACCCCGTCCTGATTCCCCGGAGCATCCTGGTTCCCAGCTGTGGACACTGGGCTGTGTTTGCAACTGTTGATGGCTGTGTTCCCTCAGGGCTCCCCCTGGGGACGCATCTGCCACCATCTTGTCCCGCCGTCAATAGCCAAGGGGGAGTGTCCCCCCCTGTGTGTGTGTGTGTGTGTGTGTGTGTGTGTCTCTCTCTTTTTAAAAATATTTTCATGTTCATCTATTTATTTTGAGAGAGAAGAGCGAGAGATTGGGAGAGAAATCCCAAGCAGGCTCTGTGATGCCAACACAAAGCCCAATGTGGGCTCGATCCCACACCTCGGGGGCCGTGACCTGAGCCGAAATCAAAAGCCATACGCTCAACTGACTGAGCCCCCCCAGGCGCCCCTCCCCTGCGCGTCTCTTCATGCAAGAGGATGACCTTCACAATGATAGAACTTTTTGGTAAAACTTGGGTCTCAAGCCCCACATGGACGCACGAGGCCAGTCTAAGGTTGGAGGAAACTAGGGAGGGCACTGAGCATGGTTCGTCACTGAGCGTGCACCCTCGGTGCCCCATGCACTGGCTGCATGTTTGGTACCTGCCTCGGGGCCCGAGCGACAGTGCGGGGGAGGTGTGGGCCGTGCGTCTGCTCCGGCTTACAGGGGTGAGGACTTGCAGGGCACCGGGCGGGCTGCCCGTGGACCATCTCCCGCCTCAGACGGGCTCCCTTGCCGGCCTTCACTCCTCCAGCGAGTGTCGGAGGAGGACCTGGGGGTCGTGGTGAGGTGTCAGTAAGGGCAGAGAACAGGATGGTTAAGCCCTCGGGGGTCTCCTCCGGAGAAGAGGTGGGGGAAATACGGGCCAAAGCAGGGGCTGGCTGGCCGTCGGCGGTCGCGCGTCTGAGACGGAGCCCCGCTGTTCCTCGCAAGCCTGCATGGCGTGCGCACGGCCAGCGAGCCCCCACGGAGGAGAGGACAGAGTGCGGCGGTCCGTCCATACAAGGAACATGCTGGGATTGCCACCATGGGCCACCACGTGGAAGGCTTTTGAAAACACCGTGAGAGAAGCCAGACACAGAGAGACAGATACCAGACGATTCCAGCCACTGGGAACATCCAGGCAGGCAAATCTGCGGGGACGGGAAGCAGACGGGTGCTCGCCCGGGGGTGGGTGGTGCCCGAGGGATACGGGGTTCCTCTCTGGCACGACCAGAATGTTCTAAAGCGCACAGCACAGAAGGTTCCACGTCTCCGGGCACGCACTGGTGGCCACGGCGTCACGCCCTTCGAAAAGGTGACCTGCGTGGTATGTGAACTGTACCTCGAGAAAGCTGCTTCTGGAAGTGAGGAGCGCGAGACGAAATCGGCACTTGTCGGGTCCGCTCTGCACAGAAGGGGCGTGGCTGGAACAGCTCCGGGCAGCCCGGGTCACCCCTGAGTGCATTCGAGTCTTCAGGCTGAAGCCAGGGTACTGCGGTTCACTTTCCACCCCGTGCCCCCAAGCCTGGCAGGCCTTCGTGAGGGCCGCGCTGGGAGCCCCGCGTGCAGGTCGGCAGGCCCTCGCTGCCGGCCTGCCCCCGAGCTCCAGGGGGACCCGAGCCCCGCACTGCAGCCATCGGATCGCGTCCGCAGCCTGTCCGAGGGCCGTGGGCGGGGAGGGGCCTGGGGCGCCTGAGGAGGTACGAGCTTCCTTCCCGGGGCTCTGTCCCCTCGACTTCCCACCTGCACGGCCCCCCTCTGGGCTCTTTGGGCTCTCCGGGTTCTGCTCTAGCACCTGCCGCGCGGCAGTAGTGACGCTGGGGTGGCCTTGAGTCCGCGAGGGAAGCAGAAGGCCTTCAGGGCTTGGAAACCGGTGAGGTGGCACGTCACGGGGGGGCCTAGAAACCGGTGAGGTGGTTGTTTCGAGGGGCCCGTGAAGCCTGCCCCAGTCCAGACGGGACTCTCACTCAATGAGACAGGCACCTGGTAAGCGGCTTCCGGCCCCCGGCAGGTGCATGCCCACCCTGGCCTGCCCGGGCCCGTCCATCCGGCCTGCAGGCCCAGCGGCCCAGCGGCCCAGCAGTCGGGTGGATGCGGAGACAGTGCGCTGTGGCGGGGCTGACCGTCAGATGCGGCGGGAAGCCGGTTTTCTGTCCCGCGTGCAGGGAAACTCCAGCTCTGCTTGACTGCGTGTCTCCCCCTGTGACACTCCTTCACCTTCACTTGTGACGCTTCGGTCACCAGATGTGGTGGCCTCTCCCCACACCTAGTGGTTCTCAGACCCGGCTGGGCGTCTGAGATTTCTGCCCGGTTCTGACACCATCTACCTGAAGATGGCATCGGATCTCGCAGGCCAAGGGCTCAGTCCCGCAAGCCCCGCCCCCGACCCTGGAGGCCAGAGCAGGTCCAGGCTGTCACCTGAGCTTCTGAGCAACGGATTAGAGAGCGGAGGTTCCCACGACCCCGCCTTCTCGGGTTCCACTAATTTGCTAGAGTGACTCCCAGAGCTCAGGGAAGTTTAGTACTCGCTCGATTCCCTGGTCTCTTATGAGGCTGTCACTCGGGAGCAGGGATGGCAGGGGTGCACGCGGCCAGGGTGGGGACGGGGTGAGGAGCTCCTGCGCCCTCCGGGCAGCTCCCGTAGCAGCCGTCCACCCGCCCGCTCCCCAAACCTCGCACTTTGGAGGTTTTCCGGGGGCTTCCTGACGTAGCAGGTTGGATCATTGTCTCCGTTCTCAGCCCTTCTCTCTTCCCCAAACAGTGGGGGGCAGGGCTGAGAGCCCCAAGTCTCTAAACATCACCTGGGCTTTCCAGTAACCAGCCCGGATCCAGGGGCCACCCCAGAATGTGACTGCAGATGTGATCAGTTAGGATGAGGTCGCTAGGCGAGGCCCCAGGTCCCACCGGCCTGGGGGCCTCATCAGAAGAGCAGATCAGGACACGGACATGCACAGAGAGACGACCACGTGAGGACACGGTGGGGGCGGGGTGGGGGCGGGGGGACGGCGTCTGCACGCCCAGGAGAGCAGGCCTCAGGGGAAGCCAGCCCTGCCCCCGCCTGCATCTCGACCTCCAGCCTCCAGGACTGGTCTCCCAAGCACACTAGCAGAGCCGGACCGGGTCCCTCCAGTGGGGACAGGGTTGCCAGGATGGGGGAGGAGCAGGAAGTCCCACCCAGCCTGAGCCTCCCACGCAGAGCAGACGCCCCTTACGTGGGCCGCTGGGACCCCCTAGGAGCTCGCCCTGACTGGAGGTGGGCATCATTAAGCTTCCCACCAAGATTCGAGCCGCGTCTTCCCGTCCCCTTTCCGCCATGCCATGCGTGTCTGTCTCTGGGTCCCAGTCTCGCCTTCTGGTAAGGACGCCGGTCATAGCGGGTCAAGGCCCGCCCCAGTCGCCTCATTTTATCTCAATGACCTTGGTCAGGGCCCCATCTCTGAATGAGGCCATGTTTCGAGGCACCAGGGTCAGGACTCCCAACATACCTTGTTTCGGGTAGACGCGGTTCAACCTGAAACAGTTCCCTTGGGTCACGTCGGAGGCTGGGCCTGGGTGCGGGCCTGGTTCTTGGGGCGAGCCAGGCGGGTCCCCCCGGGCACCATGGTGCGAGCTCTCTGGCCCCCGCTCCTCGGAGGATGGAGACGATTCTGGCCCCTCGGCAGTGTTCCTACCTCCCCGAGCGGAGGCCTGGCTCCAGAAGCCCAGAGCAGGCCGTGGGTGGTCTTCGAACATTCGAGCAAGTGCTCGGCCGTGCAGGAGGTCAGGGCGCAAACATTTCAGGGACTCTCGGGGAGGCGGCGGGCTGAGGAGGAGGGGGGCGGGAGGCCCTGCTGAAAGCTCGGGGCTGCCTGTCTCCGGAGGGATGGGGTGGGCCCATGGAGGCAGCAGCTTGGAACCACGGAGCGTTCTGGTGCCGGCTGGCAGGGAAGGGGTCTGAGTCCACAGAAGGGCTAACGGGCCAGGCTGGGTGGTGAACGAAGCCTGGGCAGGTTGGGTGGTTCCCGATGGAGGTCGGGGCTGAAAGCCCCCAGTGGACACGCCGTTCCAGGCCGTGCCGGGGCCGGCTGCCCCCTAGCCTGATGGACGGAGCAACAGCTCGAGAGCCCGGAGCAGGGACTCTGCTGACAGCAGCCTGCCCCCTGGCTTTCCTGAGCTCAAGCACGGTCACCCCCCACCCCCTGGACAGGGGTGAGTGCTGGTGACTGCTTGAAACAGACTCCTCAGGCCCCAGACTCTGGGGAGGGGCTGCTGGAGGGCACTTCCAAGGTCAGCGTGCGCCTTTGGACCGGAATCCACGGGTTTCTGGGGCCAGAGAGAAGCCCTCGGTTTCGCCGACGAGGGGAACGAAGACCACAATCTTCCAGACAGGGGAGGGGGATGGCTCCTGACCTGGCCGGTTTCCCGTAAAGAGGAGGGATCTGTGGTGGGAAGCGGCAGAACCGGTGTCCATTTCTAGAAAGGATTTTACGATTGGGCGGGAGTCACCAGACGGGCGTCTCTCTTGACGAGGGCTGTGCGACCCTGTCCTGGGGGGGCTTGCACGTGATCCCACGTGGCAGCTTGGGGACCCGGGACGTGCTTTCTCACGTTCTTTTAATACCCTGGAGTTCTGCGATTAGAAGGCACCGGCGGGAGTGCCAGCTTGAGATAAGAGGCACAGCCACAAGCCCGACCAGAATTGGAGATGCCCGGCTCCGGGGAGCCCGTTCCCCCGCGCCGGCCCCCGTGCGCCCGAATTCCGGCCGGTGCCCACGGATGCCCCGAGTTTCGGATGTGCCGCTGACACGGGGGCAGGACCCGCAGTCAGCTGCCTTCCGGGGACAGGGCTGAGGGCGCCTGACGGCCGACTGCCCCGTGGGGAGGCTGACGGTCTTACGCTGCCATCCCCGGGCGTCTGGGCCACGTGGGCCTCTGTATCCTAAGAGACCTCACGTGAAAGACAGGATGGGGGGGGGGCGATAGTGGCTTCCATTAACCACTCTGCAGTTAATTCTTCTGACCGTGCGGACGGTACAGTCACACCTGTGAGATCGCTTTTCTAAGGTCCGCGTTGTGACGTGAGGAATTCAGAAGCAAGGCTTCGCCGCCAGAGTTTGGATTTCAACCTGCGTGTCTCCAACTGTATTATTAGGTTGGGAAGTCAATGCGGGGTGATCAGTGTTTTTTAAAAAAGCGAAATAGGATGGAAGTTCGCCTGGGAGGTTCCGTCGGTGAAGTATTCAACTGCAGCTCATTCAGGTAATGGGGTCGTACTTTGTGGGTTCGAGCCCCGCGTCGGGCTCTGTGCTGACAGCTCAGAGCCTGGAGCCTACTTCAGATTCTGTGTCTCCCTCTCTCTGCTCCGACCCCGCTTTTTTTTCTCTCTCTCTCTTCTCAAAAATAAATAAACATTAAAAAAAATAAAAAAGTGAGATAGGTGGCATAGAAAATACCAGAGTGCACTAAACCCTCTCCCCCCCCACCCCACCCACCTGGCATAAAACTCAGGGTACTGTGTTGCCCAGGTTCTGTCCACCTGGCTGTTGGGAGCGAGCCCCTCCCCGCCCCCCCCCAGCCCTGTCCTTGCTCTGTCTCCCATGCAGGGGCTTTCCCCCACATTGCAACCGGCCACCTCCTTCATTCACATCGATGCCCAGATGTCACCTCTTTTGGAAGTCACTCCTGACCCTGCTCCCTTCATCTGGACCTGTGAGCCTGCTTTGTTTTTGAGATACTCCTCACCACCTGCTGTGCTGTTAGGGCTCTGTGGCTGTCGCGTGGGCTGTCTCCGTCCTCAGGTTATCCGCTGTGCCCAGGACGGGCTGTTGTCTTCTCTGCCGCCTGCCCAGCAGCTAGCACGATGTTTGGCACACAGTAGGTATCGGCGAGGATTTGTTGCTCTGAAGGATGAGATGGTAGCCATCCTTCTGTCGCTGAGTTGTGGGGGGCTCAACTCCAAAGCCCCATGCCCAGAACATAGTGTTCAGGAAATACTGGGCATTACACTGTTTTAACTTGTCTGGATTTTCAGGGTGGGCGTTCGTTATTTAAAAAAAATTACAAATATGTCTTCCCGGGAAAGAAATATGTTCTGTGTTCCCCTACGAGATGGAGTTTCGGGGATGGAGTCATGTACTTTTATTTGTCTAGAATTAAAAATTAAAAAAATTTTATGTTTATTTATTTTTGAGAGACAGAGCTATGAGCAGGGGAGGGGCAGAGAGAGAGAGGGAGACCCAGAATCCGAAGCAGGCTCCAGGCTCCCAGCTGTCAGCACAGAGCCCAGTGCAGGGTTCCAACCCACGAATGTGAGATCATGACCTGAGCCGAAGTCGAATGGTTAACCGACTGAGTGGCCTGGAGTCATGGACTTTTGAAAGCCAGAACTGAAAATCGAAGTGCCCAGAGAGTACAGAGACTGACGGAAGGTTCTAACGTGGTTTCCAAATGCTCCCCGCACGGGAGCCGACAGGGATGCCCGTCTGGCCCCGCTTCTGCACTTTCTGTGGTCACTAGAGCTTCGTATGTCTGGGCAAAAGATATTTCCAGAATGCACTGAATATTTTCAAATCCACAAATTCCTTGGGGTCTCCTCGGCTCGTTTTTAAAGCGCGGCAAATTCCCTATTTGGAAGGATTTGGGGGAAAGGCATCCCTGGATGCCAGGAGCCGCTACACGTCACCACGGAAATATTCATCTCTCTCGTGTCAGGCTTAATAATAGAAGCTCTTCAGGCCCACACCTTCACACCGAAATTAACTGTGTGGTCATGACCCTGGTCTGGAGAGATGCCTCTGACCTGGGAAGGAGCCAGGGCAGAAAGGAAGGTGCCCGGAGAAGGCACTGGAAGCCGCCCCAGCACACTCCTGGCAGGAGCGTTTGGTCTCACTCCTCGCCGGGACCAAACCACGTGTGGGTCTCGTAGCCAAGGCGCAGCCGGCCGCAGCGGCCCGGACGGAAGATCTTTCTCAGGTCGGCCTCTGAGGTGAGTGTGGCCGACAGAGCTGGCGGCGACAGGGGTGTGTCCGCAGCCTGCTACGAGACCGCGCGTCCCGCAACCTAGGTCTGCGCCCCGTTATGTGTGTGCGAGCGTCGGCCTGGGGGACCAGAGGCCGCTTCGGCGTCCACTTTGTCCTGCTCAAACATTTGGGAAAAAATTCCCTGAGGCATACCTCCTTTCCCTTCCCTGAACTCTACTATTTTGCTGCTGGTGTTTGCCCCCCGGGCCCGTTCCCGGGCTTCACAGACGCCGGGCACCGACCTCCTCCCACGTGCCGGGCGCCCATGCTAGGTGCTTGCGTTCATGATGGCTGTTAACTCCGTCAGGAGCTCTGGGAGGCTGGGGTGACTACGGTCACCCGACAGGTGTGGACGGCGAGGCTTCCCCACGGTTCCGTGGCCAGGAGGGATGAGGTCTCCGGCACTGGACGGCCTGCCGCAGCTTGGCGCCCACGGGATCTTCTAGAGAAGCAGGTGGCACTTCCTGTGAGGACCCAGATGGCCTGGGCCACGCGTGCACCCCACTTCCAGGAAGCAGAATGCAGACACCGCCCGGGGGAACCGCGTCTCCCGCCCCCTCTCGTTTCCCGTGTTGGCAGCGTGTCTGGAGGCTCCCGGAAGCTCGGCTCGGGAGACCGCGTGTCGCAACTGCACCTCGGGGAATTACGGGGTGCCGGAGGCCACTCCTGGGAATCGGTTTGCATCTGGGCATCCGTGCCAGTGGGCAGAGCTGTGGAGCGGACTGTGGTGCCGGGGCGAGGTGCCCAGGCGCCAAGAGAGGAAGGGGCGTCACGGGGAGCTCCGAGCCCACCGGGACCACTCACACCCAACACACCTCCGGGGCCCAGGACTCACACCGGGTCCCTCAAGGAGCTTCCTGCGTCGTCCTCACCACACCTTCGGGCCACACGCAGGCTCGCCTGCTCACCCAGCGGGTACCGCCAGGGTCCTAGCACGTGCCACGCAGAGCCGGGGCTGTGAGCAGGTGACCAATGTCCTTGCCGCAGGGGGCAGACCTTCAGGGTAGGGCTGGCCCACGTTTTCTATAGACGTTTTAGGCTTTGGGGTCCAAGTGGTTCTAGCTGCTCCGCCTCATAAAACCACAGACACGACACACACCCAGATCTGGGCGGCCGACTCTTCCGTGGGCTTCGGCCCAGGCCCTGCCTGGTTGATTCTGCTCCAGTGAACAAGATGGGAAAAGGCTTTCTACATTCAAGTTCTACCAAGTTTATTTTTCTAACGCCTTTGCGGAACGTCTCCACGCTGGGGGCTGATTTTAGAGCGTCCGGCCCCCATCCTTAAGCCCTTGTCACCTCATAGACAGAGGTCAGGACAGCAGTGAGTGTTCCTGCAAGGCGCCAGGTGTTATAGGCTGAGGTGTCATGTCCCCAGGCCCGTGCATTGAAGGCCTAACGGCCGACACAACAGAACGTGACCGCTTGGAGACAGGGCCCTGAAGGAAGTGATTACGGGACCCGAGGTCACTAAGGTGGGTCTTTATCCCACGACTGCATCCTGACGAGCAGAGGTCAGGACATAGACGCTCACCGAGGGATGGCTGCGTGAGGACACGGCGTGGGGGAAGACGGCATCTACACGGCAGGAGGGAGGCCTCCAGGGAAGCCAGCCGTGTGCACACTGGGGCTGGGACAGAAGAGTCTCTGTGGCTTCAAGCGCCCCGTCTGTGGTGTTTGTTAAGGGCACCCAGCAAGCTGGTGGGCCTCCTCCCCCAGCGGGTCCTCCAAGCGCTGGGAAGGCTCCCAGGCTCCTGCTTCTTTCTCCGGCAACACCCCCCGCCCCCCGCCGGCTTCTCAGCTCCTTTGGGGAAGGTACCCATGTAGACGGACAGAGAGCGTGTAGACTCGAGGCCGAGAGCCCCTCCCAGGCCGCACCAGGTGGAAAATGTGCGAGTAAACCAGTGTGTGCATGGGAGCGCCGACCCGTCCCCGGCCGTCCCCGGCTCCAGGGAGGGCCCGGCCTCTGGCGGCAGACGGCCTGCGGCAGAAACACTGGAGCCGGGTCCTGGCGTCGGCGGAGCCGGTGGCCCGAACCCCGGAGTCATTAGGAAAGCAAACAGCCAGCTGCCGAGGTTGCTGGAGTGCGGGCGTCCGGCCCAGGCCGTTCATGAGTGCCGCGTGGCCGTTTTCAATAAATAATCCAATCAGTAGCTTCCAGGGTTTAGGAAGGTGGAGAATCAGACTTAGAAGCTGTTGGGTTTTTTGGGTAACGAAGATTTCATTTCCAACCACCGCGGTAATAGAATACCAGCAGTAATTCTGCGGGGACTGCGGCAACCTTTTAAGTAAACAGGGAAGGAAATTCGCGTTCCAGTGGTGACTTGGGCCTGGGGAGGTTTTGATAAGAGAGGCTTCTTACAATCAGTCCCAAAATAGATGCCGTTTTGCAAGCTGGGAGTCAAGGGCACTCAAGAGGTCCCATTTCAATGCCTGGGAGCCCCTCGGGGCATCTGTTTCCGGGGCCACCCCCTCCCCCCCGGGGTGAGACCCTGCAGCCGCGGCTCTGCCCCTCTGATGGCCTGACCCCTGCCCAGGCCCCGGCTGCGGTGCTGGCCACGAGCCATGCAGGAAGGCACGTCCCCTCCCAGCTGACTCCAGGATGCGGGGGACGTGTCGGCTGTCCTCGATGGCCACACTTGCTCCACTCAAGTTCTGTCACCCGTCTGATGCCCCTGAAGCACCAGCCTTCGGACTCTCATCCCTCTGCCCGGGGGGCTGGGTGCCTGGGCACCCGTGGGTGCACGGCTTGAAGTGAACACGACACGCACAGGTGTCTTGTCTTAGGAGGTGCCGCCCGCTGTCTCTGAGGTCCGTTCCAGGCTTGAGCTACCCGACGGGGGCGGCCTCGGTGGTTGTGCGGGAAGGGGGTGACTGACGGATGCCTCAGGTTACCGCGTTCCAAGTTGAAGTGCAATTTTTCCGGATTTAAAATTTGGTATTTTATTAAAAATTTTTTCTGACATTTATTTATTTTTGAGAGAGAAGGGTTGAGGAGGGGCAGAGAGAGAAAGAACCCCAAGCAGGCTCTGTGCTGTCAGCGTAGAGCCCAGTGTGGGGCTGGATCCCATGAACCGTGAGATCATGACCTGAGCCAAGATCAAGAGTGAGTTGAGCCCCAGGCGCCCCTAAAATGTGCTCTTTGGAGTACGGCAGCGAGAGTGTGTCACCGCTGATTGCTCACGGGGCTCTGCTCTGCGGGGACCTGCGGGGACCTGCGGGGCCGGGGCGGCGGGTGGGGGGAGGGGCGGCCCGCAGCCAGGCTGGCCAGGAGGAGGCCGGCACGGCCTCGGGAGGCTTGGTGGAGCCTGGGCTGTGTCCTGTCGGTTCCAGGGAGGGCTGCGGACAAGGGACTGTGTGGGGATTGAGGGCTGCGGTGACCTTGGCAGAGGGCCTGAGGCTCTGGAAGGCGTGTGCCCGGGACCCGCTGGCCTGGCATTCCTATTAGGGTCTGACTCTTGGAGAAAAGTAAACTCAGGAGTCAGCGGGCCACCAAGGCTTTGGACGGGTTTGTGGCACAGGGAGGCTTGGGAGCTCGAGGACCAGGAGGCCAGGGGCCGCCTGTGTGCACCGCGTCTGGCTGTGTCCCGCCGTCCCTCCCGGGCCCTGTGGGCTGTTACGCTCAGCACGCCTCCCTGGCCTTGGCTAAGACGCGCGCGCTCGGGGAAACCGAAGCCAGAGCACCGTTTTTTTCAGCCTTTCCCTCCAGGCTTTTGCAGAAATAACTTTCTACAGACAGGCCCGGCCGGGGACACAGGCGAGTTTTGTGTGGAAACAATGGCTGCATTATCCCCGGGAAACGACGTCGGGTTAGCAGGCAGCGCCACTTGGCAAGACCTCCTGTGCGCCCGGCCTCCGCTCGGCGCTGCCTCTCCAGCCCGGTCTGGAGGAGAGCAGGCCCAGCACCGAACAGGCCCCGCTGCCCCCACGGGTCCCCGCTCGTCTGTGCCCCTGACCCCGGCCGCCTGGGGGGTGTCCTCGGAGCCCAGGAGGGAGGCAGGGCGCAGGGCTGGAAGCACAGTCGCACACTCGCTCAGCTCTGCCCTGCATCTCAGCCCCTCCCTGCCGGATGGAAGCCCAGACGACCAACCCGAGGCAGCCCCCAGGAGGGAGAGGAGAGGGGCAGGGGCTTGGGAACAGAGGGGAAGTCGAGGCAGCAGCAGGCGCTGAGGTGCTTGCCAGCTTCAGGCTGTTTGCCCCCACCGGAGTCTCCGCCAACTTCTCGCTCTTTCTGGTTTTGCCCAAGCGATGCCCACAGCTCCACCTAAGTGCTTCTGGGAAAGTTGGTCCCCCGACAGCCTCACCTCTGCAGGGCGGTCTCCTGCTCCTTCCCCCAGCTTTGCGGTTTACGGCACTGGCATCCCACGCAGGGGCTTCTCCTGGTTTCGTTCCTGCCCCCCAACTCCCGTGTGAGGCCCGCCTCCCAGAGACACGAGTTCCTGTACGCCACGCGCCTCGATGACTTCGTGTCCAGGTGAAGACCCTTGTCCTCGCTCTCCGAGGCTGACCGGGGTCCCCTGCTGCCCTGCACGCGTGGCTGGCCGCTTCCAACAGCTGCAGGTGCTGTCCCGTCCACGCCGCCCAGCGCAACGTCGCAGGGGCTCGGTCATAAAAGCCTTGGGGCGTGTCCCCGCGAGGACCTGCCGGTGACCCAGAGATCTCGCCGGAAGAGCAATTCCAGGCTCTTTGGCGATTTGCATGCCCGGCCTTACCAAGCAATGCCTGGTGGCTTCAGGCGTGCTTGGGCCAGTGTGAGTGTGGCCTCAGTCGCGAGCGTGACGGTTTCCAGGCCCCCGGACTCTCGCCGTTTGCTGGTCTGCCGGTTTCTGGTGGCCCCGACTTGTGCGGAGATACAGAGCGGCCCCTCCTTGCTGTCGCGGCCCTCGGGTCTCTGAGCAATGGCGACTTCTATTCACTGAACCGTGAGGCTGCGTATTTTTGAAGCTAGATCATTGCACGCCTACGTACTCAATTCTTTACCGTCTTATTTTTAGATAATTGCAGAGGGACTCGTGCAGCTGTGAGAAGACGAGCCCCAGAGACCCTTCCGTCGGTCTCCCTGAGTAACATAGCGACAGTGCGGAACCACAGCCGAGAGGCTTCTAGGTGAACAATCCGTTGACTTGACTCGGCCGCCGCCGCTTCCTCGTGTGGCTGCATGTGTTTAGTCCCACGCGGTTTTATCACATACCGGGAGTCCTGTGACCACCGACCGTGCAGAGGCAGGACGGTCCCATCCCTGCCAGGGTCCCCCATGCTTCATTTCGAGGGGCACGGCCAGAGGTCTCCCAACCCCGACCTCCACTGGTCCGCCTTCCGTTCTGGAATTCGTCAGCTCGAGAGCGCTGCAGAGACGGAACGAGGTAGTGCGCGACCTTCTCAGCGTGGCTCTTTCACTCCCCGGTTTTCTGGAGACCCACCCTGGACTGTTCTGTGCTCGTTCCCACCTGCGGCCCCCCAGCGTGGTTTGTGTGAATGGGCCTCTACTCCCCCGCCGACGGGCACCCCGGTTGTCGCCAGCTGTGGGCTGGGAAAGCCTCCACGCCTCGTGCGTGGGTGTCGGTGTCCACGTAATTCTCTGTTCTTCTGGAGAAACCACTGCCGGGCTCGGGTCCGTGCGTGTTTAGCTTTACGAGAAGTCGCCGTGCGCTTCCCGGGGCGGCCCAACCAGTTGGCCTTCCCGCCAGCCGTGATGCCGTTCCTCACACGCTCGGCAGCATTTGGTGTGACCGCCGTTTCCCAACTGCACCAGTTCTGGGAGAGGCGGAGAGCCGCGTCCCCGAGGCTGAGGGCCGTGTCCCCGCGGTTGTAACTGGCCGCTTGTCCACCACGGGGGTTCTGTCCTCACGCCCCGGGCCGCCGTCGCCTTCTGAATCTCCGGGGCTCTGTCACCGGTTTCACTTAGCGTACCTCACTGCGTCTCCAGACACGGTGCCCTGGGTATCCGGGGTTCCGAGCTGCAGAACATGGAAGAAGGTCTCAGAACGAAGGGCCTTCTTCAGGTGGGCCGTTTGGACCACGACTAGCCACGCTGGCGGGGGTCTGCGGCCGGGCAGGACTCTGCTCTACGGAACACCTCCAAAGGCTGCCTGGCGGGGGTACGCGAGTACTTTCTCGAGGGGAGGTCGAGGGTGGACCGAATAGAAGAGGCGTGGTCACAGCCGGACTCCGTCCACCCGCTCCTCTCCCTCCTGTCCCGAATTGCCCTTCTCTGGAGGCAGCCTGTCTCCCAGGTCGGGACAGAAGAGCAGGGAGAAGGCGACGCCCACCCTCTGTTCCCCGATCCACCACGGGGCAGCCGCTTGCTTCCCCAGCTTCCCCGGGTCCCCGGCTCCGGAGAGCGCATAGGGTGTCTGTCCTTGAGGCTCAGAGCGCGGGCTTGGCAGGGCCGGGGCTCCCGCGGAGCCAGAGCGCACGGTCATGGTGGCCTCCTGTGCGCCCGTGTCTTCCTCCCTTGGCGCCGGCTGGTCCGTCTCCAGCACGCGGGGCACGGCTTACCTGTATCTCATCTAAGTTTGGACTGGGACACCTTCGACTGCGGCAGCGGCTTCGTCTCACCCGGGGGAGGAGGAGCGTTCGTGACAGGCACTGGTGTAGAACCTGTTGGAAAGTTTTGGGCATTCACTCCCATTCCTCATTCAAGCAACATTTCGTGATCAGGCACCGTGTTAGACCCTGGGAAACAGAGAGCGGGGTTTACTTTCTAGGGACGGGAGACCGGTCGGCGCCTCCAAAGGCCGCTAGGAAGGTGGCGGTTTCAGACAGTGAGCGATACGTGCACGGGAGGAAATGAAAGGGGACCGTGTGGGCGAGAAGGAAGCCCAGCTGGGGCTTGGTTACGTGTCTACGGAGAGAACCAGAAAAGCCAGTTGCGGAAATCACGTGTGCTCTGAGCTTCTCGGGGTGAGGAGGGACCGGCCGCCAAAGCTCGAGAGGGAGACGTTCCTGGTGGGAAAAGCTGGCACCAGGGTCCTGGGCCGTGCTCGGTTCGGTCTGTCTGAGGACGGGAGAGGGATCGTGGTGTTTGGGACCCGGGGAGCTAAAAAGCAAACGAGAGATGAGATCGTAGACGTGGGCGGCAAATCTGTGCAGGAGAGAGCCCCCGTCCCCCACGCGCCTTGCAAATCTCCCGGGAGGATTGGACCACGTTTTTGTGCTGCTTCGGCTTTAGGGTTGCTCAGGGTCATGTGTAGATACAGACTGTGGGGGGGCGGGGTGGAGAATGAATTCAGGGAGATCGGTTAGGGGGGAGCGGTTTTGTAGGGTGAGAGATGGTGTTGGCCAGGACTCTGGTGGCAGCGGGGCGGGTGGGATGAAATGGACAGGTCCAGGGCTTGTTCTGGGGCTGTGGCTGATGAGACGGGAATGACCGGGGTGCCTCCGGCGTTGAGGATGAGCTGGTCCAACGGCTATTATTTCCTGAGATGGTGAGAGCCAAGAAGTCACAGACTCGGGGGGGCGGAAGTCCGGAGGTGACTTCTGCAGCGGCGGGCCTGTCTCCCTGGCCTGAGCCGGAGGACGACGGCGAGCAGAGAGCCGCTGTCTGCCCCTGCGTCCGTGAGGGAAGTGCAGAGGTGTGGGGATGCGGGTGGCCACTGCGGGCGGAGGGCGCGGATCTGAAGCCCAGCTGCGGCCCCGGACAGAGGACTGGTGTGCGGCTGGACTTGGGGTTGGTGCGGGTGTGGTGGCTGGAGGCAAGGAGAGGGGGGACAGAGCCGACAGGCATTTTGGGGTGTCAGTTTTCAGGGTGCTGTTGTGTTGGGTAAGAGGCAGGAGGGAGAGGGGGTGGAAGGATCATCGCTGGAAGGGCAGAGAACTGAAGATGGCCAAGTTGGGAGTTCGACTTTGCACAAGGGAGGTTAAAAGTCTGCCTTCCCAGGTGCCTGGGGGCTCAGTCGGTTAAGCGTCCGACTCTTGATTTTGGCTCAGGTCATGATCTCCTGGTTCATGGGTTCTAGCCCTGCGTGGGGCTCCATGCTGAGCTTGGAACCTGCTTGGGATTCTCTCTCTCCCTCTCTCTCCCTCCCCCACTCATGCTTGATCTCTCCGTCTTTCTCTCTCCCTCGCAAAATAAATAAATAAACTTAAAGAAAGTATGCCTTCTGGCACTTTCCAGAATTGCACATTATTGTGGAACTAAGCCTCAGCTTAGGGTGAGGTCTCATTTCCACGAGGTTCAATATGTCTCTGTCCCTCGTGCAAAACGGCACTGATTACTATATTGTAATTCTAGAAGAAATACATATTTATTATAAAACATTTGAAAAATTAAAAAATAATATCTCAAAATCTGACTACCCAGAAATAATAAACAGTAATAATATTGGATGTCCTACAAACGCATGCAGATTGTGTGACTTATTTATTTATTTATTTATAATTTTTTTATATTTATTTTTGAGAGAGAGAGAGAGAAAAACAGAACATGGGCCATTGTGTGACACATTTATAATTTTTATTACATAATGCTTTGTCATGGTCTTTAAACTTAGCATATGGTGTCTATTTTCCCACGTCATTAAACGGCCCTTGGGGGACGCCTGGGTGGCTGAGTCGGTTGAGCGTCTGACTTCGGCTCAGGTCATGATCTCACAGTTTGCGAGTTTGAGCCCCGAGTCGGGCTCGGTGCTGACAGCTCAGAGCCTGGAGCCTGCTTCGGATTCTGTGTCTCCCCCTCTCCCTGTCCCTCTCTCCCACCTCAAAAATAAATAAACATTAAAAAATTAAAAAAAAAAAAGCTGCCTCTTCAGAAAATACTCTCCAATGCCGTCACGCCTTCCTTTAAAGTCTAGGAAGCAGAACCAGAGAGCCGCGCCCCCGCTTCTGAGGCTGCTCCGTGTCGGTCCTGCTCCCGACACGTTTTACGAACTGGGCGACACTTCCCACCTGGGCAGGATGTGGTTCTTTCTCCGGCATTGAGGTCACGCGGCCAAAGTCACAATTCAAGGGGACGGAAAGCCTGAGAAAATTTCCTTGGAGATGGGCCCGGACCGTAGGAGAGCCGGGTTCTCGAGTCTCCGAGCTCCGCTGGCTGTTTCCGCCGCTGCTCGATGCCTTCACTCAGCGTGCTCCCAGCCTTGCAGATAAACGGGAGAAAGACAGGCCGGCCTAGAATAAAAGCCAGCGGTGGTCAGAGAGGATCGGGCTGGCCCAGCAGCACCTGGGCGGAATCCCTGGTAAAGCGAGGCTGACTTTCATGTTTTTCCTGCCCACCTGCGGCCGCAGCCTTCTGGTCGGTTCCAGTGGACGCAGTGCAGGGGGGGAGGAGCAAGGTCCGGAAAGGATGGTCCGAGCCCGGGAGGGCGGCTCACCCCCCTCACTCCCTGATGCTTTTGTTCCGGGACACGTCAGATGGACCCTTTGAAGTTCCAAGCCCGCGGGCTTCGCGGCACGCCGGCGAAGGAAATGGGCGTCTCTATGGCTGTTGTAAATCTGAGTGTGTCCCCTGCACACAGTGTGAGTGAGGCGGCACGTTTGGGAGGAGGCGGGCAGAGCTCTGTGATTTAATGTGATGCACTTTGTCATTAGTAATCTATGATTTTATCAGGTAGCTTTGACCAGGAAGCAGAACTGCTTGGAATAACATAGGGGGTGTGTGTGTGTGTGTGTGTGTGCGCGCGCGCGCGTGTGCTGGGGGCTGGCCTGAAGTCGCTGCAGGTCTGTTCAAAGCACACCTGAACGCACAATCGGAGAGAACAAGACACAGCAGAGCCTGTGCGGAGACGCTCGGGGGCCCCTGAGAGCAAGCTGGGACCCACGCGGATGAAGGGGACACCCAGGCGTGGCTGCCTGCCTCCGACCCCGGGACCTGCCGAGGAAACCGCCTCGCTTAGGCCTGAGCCCGTCCACTTACCCAGCTCAGCACTCGGAGAAGCCTAAGGGGAAATTGGCAAAAGTATTCCTCACAGTAATTAAATTTGGGAGGCACCGGGCAGCATTGTGTGTTTACGGGCAGAGTAGAGGGCCGTTTCAGGGGACGGTTTTGCTTCCTTCTCCAGGACTGACTCATCTGCAGTGTTCAGACGGACTGATATTCTTGGGATAAGGAAGAAGCGGACCCTTCCAGCAATGCGGCTGCAGGACAGTCCACGAGGAGGTCCGTGAGGTTCATCGTCCTGAAGCAGGAGGCGGGGGGGCCCTTGGCATCCAGACAGAGAAACAAAGTCACCTCCAAGTGGGAGAGCGAGTGATTGCAGATTTCCCGAGAAAACGCGGGGAGCGGAAAGTGCGGCCGCAATCTGGTCCCCGCCGGTGGGTGTCCGCGAGGGGGTGCTGTGGGGTCCTCCAACGCGCCGTGCGCACGGAGGGCGTGCACGGGGTCCGTGAGAAAGCAGTGCTTGAATGCGGAATCTGGTCGGGAGCTTAAGCCGAGGGACGACTGTGACAGCGGTCATTTGCGCGAGGGGACGGCGGCGAGGCCGGCACGGGCACCCGACGGCGGGGTCAGCTTTCCGAACCGCCGCACCCTCGGAGCCGCGCAGGTGGGCGGGGCGCGGAGCCCCGAGAGGCTCCAGGATGCAGGGGAGGGGCGAGCTCCGCCCTTGGGGACGAGAGACAACAGGTAGTGGCTAAACGTGACAGAGCTGGAAAGAGTTCTCAGTGGATTCCGTAACCTTGTGAATGTGACCCCCGGCAAGAATAAGGCTACCTCTGCGGCGTCAGGAAACAGGCGCACACCCGGACCACAGACAACGCTGAATTCGTCTCACCCAGATTTGAGGAGTGCCAGTATGTCGTTGAAAAAGAAATGCGTGCAGTCTTTGAATGTCCGAAGACACTCAGATCTACGCTGACAGTGAAGCAACTGGAAGTCAGAGACTCGCGCTCCGGTGTGGGAGGGGCGCAGCCCGGCGCGGCGGCCTCGGGAGCGCGTTCTTCCGTCGCTGTCGAAGGCGAGAATGCATGCCGCTCTCATTCCAGATTCCAGGAGTTTCAGTGTACTGGGCCCGGATCTGACTCGTGCAGGTCTTTCTCCTCCTCAAATCACATGATTCAGTGTGGCCACGGTCCGTCCGTAATCGTCTGAAAGACTAAAATTCTGGGAACCCTAAAAACATCCGTCTCTATGGGACAGGTTAAGCAAGCTGTTCCCGCCACGAGAGGAATAGGAGACCACTTTTAAAAGAGGAAAGTGTGGATCTCTTTGTACCGATGCGGGCGATCTATTTTTAATTATAACAGAAAGTTGAAGAGTATGAGTTATATGGAAACATAGTTATTAAATTGTAGAAGAGGTTTTACGCAAGCACTCATTGTATAAAAAGACACAAGAAAATGTTAGTGCTGTGATTACCCCGGAGAGAGGAGAGTTTTAGCTTTCACTTTACCTTTCGAAGTTTGAACTGGCATTTACTACGTTTTGTTGTTTGGCTTTGTCTTTTTATCTAATCTTTCCCCTCCTTTTTAAAACTGCAGCGTACTTGACCCACGGCGTGACGTTAGCATCAGGGGCACCACATAGTGGTTCAAGTCTATACGTTCCTCGGGCTCCCTAGGCCCATCCGTGGCACTGCAGACGGCAAGATAGTGTTCTTTTTATGGCTGAGTTATATTCCATATCTAGCTATCCATCCACCATCTACCCATCATCTCTCCCCAAGTGCAATACTGCCCCTGCTGTTCCTTAGGCCTCTTGTATCAAAGGCACTAACCTTGAGTGTCTTGCAAGCACGTCTGTCTCACCCACTGCCGCGTCTGCCTGGGATTTCCCGTATGGTGGTAGCAAGATAAATTCTTTGAAAATAGGAAAAACCTTCTCTAGAGACTGGGGACCAGCGGCTTCAAACTTGCTTCCTAGTGCAAAGACGAGCCGGGTGCTGGCGCTCTGCACTGGTGGGGTCCCAGGCGAGGGTTCCGCGAGTGGAGGGTCGGTGTGAGCCAAGCCGGAACCCAGAGCCCCGTGGTTTCCCCGCTGCCGGTGTGGACTCTGGAGAAACCCCCTTCCTGCCGCTCCCTGGCCTGTTTCTCTTTCTCATCTCCCCAAGCACTGGGTGTGCATGCGTGGGTTGAAATAATTGTTAACCAGGGGATAGGAGAGCCTTTCTCTGAGCCTGCCCGCCCCGGGGAGGGGGGCGGGGACTGGACAGCAGGAGACCGTCTCTGAAGCCGCTGAAGTTTTGCTTTGAGAATAAACTTGAGCAGCTCTGTCCCCTCCGTCGGCTCTTACAGCCCACAGCACAGAACGTGTGCCCATTCCTCCTGCCAGCCTGTGACCCGCAGAGGCCTGACCGCACTCCAGGGCTGAGACGGCCAAGAGGACCCCTGCGGGTCCCAGGTCCAGCAAACCCGCCCTGGGCTAGGAGGTCTCACCCTGACACCTGGGGGCCCGGCGAGAGGGTGGCTCTTCCCAGGGATCGTGGCCCTGCTGCGGTCCTGCCTCGGTGGCCAGGTCACCTGCAGCAGGTCACAGCAGCTGTTGGGGTCCACTGGGCGCTCTTATTAGTTCCTGCCTTTACTTTTTATCTTTGCCGTATCCGGCTCTGGAAATAAGGCCTCATTTCACCTTCTGCGGGAAGGAAGAGAGAGCGTCATGGCTGGGAGTCCGGGGGCCCCAGGGCCGGGGAGAGGAGGCTACAGTTCCTGCGTCCGGCGGCCGTCCACGCGGATGGAGGGAAGAGGAGGGATAAACTGGCCTGTGGGGGGCCCCACCCCTGGCTGGGGGCTTCCTGTGCCCGCTGGGGGAGCAGGACCACCCCCGCCGGCTCGTCGGCTGCCCTCGAGGGGCTCGTGCGCCCGGAGGGGGCCGCAGAGCAACTGTGCTGTGTGGTTGTTTCCTAATCGCTTGTGTTCGCGCCGATCCTTCCGCGTCTGGTGACTTTTCTCGCTCCGGTTCCCGTTTCCCCCGCAGGTCCCTTCTTGGTAAGTCTTCCTGAACCTCGGCCGGCCCATCTTGCCACCGTACACCTTCATGGTCTAGACGTTGGTGGCGACCCGGCTGCTCAGGGTCCTGGGGCCACGCCTCACCCCAGAGCGGCCAAGTTTGCCTTTGGTTCTACGGCCAGAATCCTTTCAGTGCCAAAGTGGAGGCCAGCCCTCCGCTGGTCACGCGCAAACTATGTATTTGAATAGAGTCAGCGGGCACTGACCACGCTCGCACATTCCTCAAAGAAAGCGCTAGGCAGGGAGGGACCTGGTGTCGCCTGGGCGACAAGGAGGGACTTGCTACGGTCTTGATGGGCTCCCTGCCGAGGAACTCCCCAGGGTCAGTGTGGCCCCGAGAGCTTGTTTCTCTCCGCGTGAACCCGTGTGTGCTCGGCCTTCCCGAGCACCTGCTCCCGGGGCGCGCGAGGGGAAGGGCCGGAGGCTTCTGCGCCGGCTCTCCAGGGGCACGTCCCGAAAGCACCACGGTCACGCCCCAGAGCGCGCGGGAGGCTGGGGCCGTGGTCTGACTTCGTGCAGGAGAAGGAAACAGGCCCGACACGGATCAGAAGATGCGGGCGTAAAGTCCGTTTTGGCCCGATCTCTTCACGCCTCCGGGCTCCATTTCTTGGGCTGCCGAGTGTGGAGGGCGGGGCGGGACAGCACAGGGTCCCTCCCGGTTCCCGTGGCCACAAGCACGCATTCTCGTGGGTTGGAACTGCCAACTTTCCATACCCAGATGAGACTCCCCAGTCCAGCCTGGCTCTCGGGGTGAGCCCGAATATGTTGAGGCAGGTGGGGACCATTTTGGAAGAGCGACTCGTCCCTGCTGGTGAAGCTTCTGGAAAGGGCTGTTTGTCAGATCGTCTGGGCGGCACCTGCAGACATGCGTGCTCTCTTACGGCTCTCGGGTGACCCGGGCGGTGTCAGCAGAGCAGGTGCAGGGCGAGCCCGAGCAAAGGTGGGCGAACGAGTGAGGACGCCCGCCCTGCCACCACCGTCAGCCCCTTACAGACTGGCCGGCGTTTGCGGGTGCCAGCTGGCCATGTGGCAGTGGTGTCCCCCAATGTCCCCTGCTCGCCAGCACTAGAAAGGCCAGCAGACACTGTCTCCTATGTGAATACGATTCTTCGGTCCAGGTTTATACACACGGCTTTCTTTTCCCAACATAGGATATATTCCCAGTGTAGAAGCGGCTTACTAGCTCACGTAAGTACAAAGAGGACGCACCAATTACTACAGTCCGACCCCTGATTTTCGGTGCGCACGTATCCATGACTGCTTGCGTCCAGGGCATCGCTTCTTTCGTAGTTTAAGTGATAAAAGTAGCGGCATGAATGGCGGAGGCGTAGAAGGGAACACTCATGAACTTCACTCGTCTCCCTCCAGCTCTGTTTTAAACGGCCGAGCATCTAGAGTCAGCAGGGTGCTGGGCCCCTCACCCCCGTTTTCTCTTCTCACCCCAGAGAAAGTTGTTTCACCTCACCACACACGCTGGACGTAGACTGGGGGGGTGGGGAGAGAGAGAGAGAGCGCCTTTCACTTCTTCGTGAAAATCGAGGTGTGTCACATACCTTGTTCTGAGACATCTTTCCACCAAAAGCGCACCGTGAAACGTCCCAATTCAACGCCTCGGAGCCTTCCTTTCTCTCCCTCCTGACCACATCATCTGTCACGACACAGATGGCAACTATTCGTCCAACCTTCGTCCGGCCGATGGTCATGTGGGTGCCGACCGGGTCTTCCTGCTGACGCCGTCCGTGCCGGGGCCAGGTGCGCGTCTATCTTGTCAACAGCCGCTCGTGTTTCTGGAGAGCCCGTTTCCAAGCAGGAGCGCGGGGTCCGAGGAGTCTCGAGCATCTTGCCCGTTTCTGTCCCGGGAAGTTGCGAGAGCTGATCTTCCGGCTCACGGCGCACGCACTGGTTTGCTCCGTCCCCACCAGAGGAGGTGGTGACACTCCTTGAAAAGCTTAGCCGGTCTGACCGCTGAACAATGACCCCTCATTATTTTAGTGGGGGTCCCCGTGGACCTGGCAGGATTCATCGTCCCGCCTCCGGGGGACTAATGTCGCTAATGGATCGTTTGCGCAGCGCCTGCCTGCGAGTCGGCCCGCCTCTCTCCCTCGCCGGCTTTTTCCTGCTAATTTGTCGGAGGCTAGGGGTCATGCCGCCAATGTGTTCGGCCCAGCTTTAAAAAAAAAAAACATTTCGTTTATTGCGTTTTCGATGTCAGCATTATGAAAAGTTCGGACTGTTTTAGTTACTTAAATTTATACACGTTTGAATTAGAAAGACTGAATCTGTTTCCCACACGGCGGCTGGCAGGCCCCCTAAATGCAGGGTTTGTTTCTAGAACACAGCCGTGGCACCTGTTCGCTGCCCATCCAGCTGCCCCGTTTCTTGGTGACATCTGTGTGGCTGACACGGGGACAGCTGGCTCCCGAGGGTCGTGCACCCACACGCCTGTTCTCCTGCAGAACTTCCCCCTCCCCCAGCCGACAGGCCGATAGTGAGAGGAGAGGGGGGCAGAGAGGGAGGGACACACCACACGGGACGGAAGCTGAGGTGAGGCAGCGGGGAGACCCCGGGGAGTGCCGTCTGAGAGTGGGTTGGTCTAATGGGATGGGGTTAATGGTGTCACTAGGAGCAGACACCCTAGGACCTCACGAAGGCCTGAATCGTGTCCCCTGGAAGCTGTAACCCCCAGTGGGACCGTGGGTGGAGACAGGACCTTAGGAAGTAGTAAGGGTGCACGGATGAGGCCCTGACCGCTAGCAACGGGGTCATACAAGATGGGGAGGGGACCGGGCTCTCTCCTCCCCCCGTGGGAGCACCCAGCCAGAAGCCGGCCGTCACCGAGTCCGGAGCGGGCCTTTGTCACAGTCAGACACGCCGGCTCCCTGATCCCAGCCTCCAGCCCCCAGCACCGTGAGAAGGACCCGTCTGCGGTCTAAGCTGCCCGGCCTGGGACGTTGATTAAGGCCACCGAGCTGATTCCGGGGACGGTGATTCTTCACTGCAGGGGAGGCAGACCAGCCTCTGGTTTGAATTTCCCTGCCCACCTCTTGTGCGCTGACGACAGGCAGCAAAAGGAGCTTGACGGTGGCTGCCGTTGCTGCCCTGCCGGTGACCACGGCTGTGCCTGGAGCGTGGCACCGTCGTGACGCGCTGGGCGCGTGTCCCAGAAACGGCTCTTCCCAGCAGAGTTCTGTCCTACTTTGGGGGGCGTCTGCTTTCTTCTGGTGGATGGCGGTTTTCAATCCTTCCTGAGCCTCCCCCGGCCCTGTGAACACGTGAGTGGTGGGTATCTGAGCAGGCAGGGCGCGTGCAGGGGTGCTGCGGGATGGGGGCATGGGGCGTGGAGAGACGATCCTCTCTGACTCCGTGTGGGGACAGTGACCGCTCGGGCCACCCCCCCCCCCCACGGGAGGCAGATATTCGTTTCCTGGGGCTGCTGTGACGAACCGCCGCAGAGCAGGTGGCCGACAACAGCAGAAGCATGTCCCTCCATCTGGAGGCTGGAGGCCCAAGATCGAGGTGGCCACAGGGCCAGGTCCCTCTGAAGACGTCGAGGAGGGTCTGTCCCAAGCTTCCCTCCAGCTTCCGGGCGTTCCTCCGCTTGTGGCAAGGTGACCCCGTGTTCTCCTCTTGCGAGCGTCCGTGCCCAGACTTTTGTGAGGACACGAGTCATAGTAGGTAGGGCCTTCCCGATGCCTTCATCTTAGCTAATGACACCCCCAATGACCCTGTCTCCAAATAAGGTCGCATTCCGAGGTACTGGGAGTTGAGTCTTTAACGCATGACTTTTTGGAGGCGGGGGGGGGTGCACAATTCAACCGACAACCTGGTGGAGAGCCCATGTGCTGGGAACCCCCAGGTCGGGAAGAGCAGAGCCTGCAGGGATCAAAAAGACAGGCTTAAGAGAACAGCAGCCGCTCCGGGCCGTCCGCCCTGCCCCGACTCTGGCTGCCCAGAGAAGTGCAGCCAGGCCCATCCAACCTCCCTGGGGAGAAAGCCAGCCATCGCCAGAGAGAGCATCACCAGGTGCTGGCTTCTCGGCTGAGACAAACACACTGCATCGGTCTGCAAGCTGCCCCCCCTGCCCACCTGCCCAGATTCTAGCCAGCACTTGAGCGCCTCAGTCAGGACAGCCGGGCTCACAGACACCAGAGAGGAAGGCTCTACGTCAAAGACAGACGCAAAGGAACAAAACCGGAAAACAGAAATCGGTATGGGGGAGAAGCAATAACAATAATAAGAGAAACAGAAACGATAATCAAGGTGCTAAGAAAAATAGAAAACAGGAGTTAATATTCACAGAGATTGAAGAAGGCTTTGCAGCCATACACCAAGATTCTGTGGACAGAGAATGACTGACATTGGCCAAGAAGGAAGGTGGAATATAGATATTTTCAGACATGAAAACAAGACCTATCTGCTTATCCATCCTTTATCTACTAATCAATCTGTTCATTCATCCATTATCTATCTGTATCTATCCATCTATCATCTATCTGTCTGTCACCTATCATGTCTATCTGTCTATCCACCCACCAATCCATCCACCTACCTACCTATCCATCTGTTATCCATCATCTATTATCTATCTATCTATCTATCTGTCTATCTATCTATCTCTTTCCCCCAACTCTTTCTTTGAAGACTACTGGAGAATGCGCTTTAATAAAATAAGGCAGAAAATTAGCTAAACTGGAAATCTGGAAAAAGAGGCCCAACACAGGGGAGAGAAGAAAAAGGAAAAAGAGCTTTTCGAATGTTTGGAAAAGTTCTGAGGTATTTAACAGATGTGTTGAAACGTTTAGAAATGCTACTAAGAAGTGCCTGGAGCACCGAGCAGAGAAAAACACAAGGCAATTTTTAACTTCCGGGAAAACCCATAAAGTCCGCGTGAGAATGGAGGCTGTCATGCGTGCAGCAGAAAACAACGAACGCCCTGTGTGACCGATGCTCACTAGGAGGTGCGTGGCGGGGTGCAGGCGTGATGGGACTCGTCCCTTCTTTAACAGAAAGTCGACAAAATACCCTAAAATCAGACTAACCAAGAAATAGCAGGAAGGCATATTACACAAATATACAGAAATAAATGCCAGAAGAAAGTCTTTGTAGAGATTGAAAGTGTGTTCCTCTGGGAAGTAAGGAACGTTTGGGCACGGAGCCCAGTACTTTTTAAATAGAAGCTTCTTAATCTCTTTGATTTCACTCTGTGGACGTACTTGGCTAGAAATAGAAACCTAATGCTATAGCAGAAAGACGCATGGAGGAATGCGTACACACGGCTCCCGGAGGCCGAAAAAACGTGAAAGGTTTGCCGACAGGATTTCGCGTTGCCTTTTTACTAGGGAGCCTGGCCAGCGGGGTTTACACTTGCTGTCGGAACCGGGAGGAAGCCCTTCTTGTTCCTGGGGACATTCAGCCTGTGACCCTGTCTTTCAAATGCTTCTGTGACGGGGTGCTCACAGCACGAAGCCTTGCCCTGCTCACCCGTGCGGTGAGGACAGCCTCCCCCTGCCGCGGGGCGGGCGGCTCAGAGCAGGGAGCCCCGTCAGCGGAGGGACGGGGACGTCAGTCCCTTGTGGCTTGGATAAAGCTGCCCCCTCCACGCGGGTACTTAACTGGTCGTGCATGGTGGGCTGTTACCAGTCAATAGCCTCCCCCCCCCTCCTCCCCACCTCCCCACCTGCTGTCTGAACCCCATCCGGCACTCGCTGCTCCCGCCTGTGGGGTGGCTCGCCTCCAGTCTCTCTCGGTGTCCCCAGTCATGACCCCTCCCACTGTCCTCCCCACAGCAGGGGACCCCAGCCCACTAACTGCCCCCTCCCAAACTTGCCCTCGGAAGGAGGGCGACGGATGACACGCAGAGGAGTCACTTGGGGGCGAAAGACCAAACGGAACGTGAACTTCGGTGTTGGTGGGTCAGAGACGAGACTGGAGACGCAGGCCCAGGAAGGGGGTGGCGCAGGGCGAGGGCAGGGTGTGCGGCTGACCTGGGGGAGGGCTCAGGAAGGGGTCCCGACTCCCCCGATACCAGCAATGAGTGCATTGCATGTGACTTGTGTTCTGCCTCCTTCGGGGTCTGGGACCTCCGGATCCTGGCCGCTTCTCACTCTCAGACACGACTGACAAGGCCGCCCTGTTCTTACCCGGGCAACCCGGCACGTGGCTGGGAGACGGAGGAAGTGGCGCAGCCTCAGAATGACATTCAGCGAGGTGACATTTAGACGCTTGTGTGAAGACCACGTCATAACAAATGAAGCGAAATCCTAGGCCTGTGGAACACTCAACCTTTTTTTAAACCTAAGCCTATCTTGAAGTATTAATACAGCAAAATGTTTTGTATTTTTCATTTTTGGAAAATTTACTCATTTATTTGGAGAGAAAGAGAGAGTGCAAGTGGGACAGGCACAGAGAGAGAGAGAGAGAGAGGGGGGGAGAGAGAGAGAGAGGAAGAGAGAGAATCCTAAGCAGGATCCAGACCGTCAGCACAGAGCCTGACGTGGGGCTCGAACCCACAAACCCTGAGATCATGACTTGAGGCAAAATTAAGAATCGGACACTCAATGGACTGAGCCCCCCAGGCGTCCCCAGCAAAACCTTTTTTAAAGAGCACAGGAGCCTAAGGAAGCTGGCTGCCCCAGCAGGTTACAGCAGGTGCACAGGACTTGGGGTCCCAGGAGCGGAGCTGGCAGACGGGAGGGCAGGACTCCAGACAGTCCCGGAGCCGTGGTGGTGGACATTGTCCCTCTTGGGACCTGCGTCTTGGGTGGAGTGCAGACATCTCTGGGCCAACGCTAGTCAGCCGCGTTTGAGCAGAGACTCGGTGACATGGCAGTCCCGGCCACAGGAGCTCCAGATCGGGGGCGGGGGGGGGGGCGGGGACAAAGAGCAGAGAGCCACCACGGCAAAGAGCCTGAGGTTTGGGAGCGAGTCGAAGAGTGAGCATGGAGAGCGAGGAGTGTGCCCACCACCGAGTGCAGTCCCCAGATCATCCGAAGGACCCCCCGTGTCCCCTCTTGATCCCTCCCACGACAGGTGGGAGTCTGTATCAACAGGGTGCAGTCTGCAACATGAGCCCCATGCATATCACGCATAAAAGGGGCTCAGAGGCCTGGAGCTCACACGGGGAAGGGGGAACCTGTAGGAAGGGTGCTCAGAGACCCGGGGGAAGGTTGGGGGAGATGGCGAGTCAGGAGATCGCCAACACTGGCCTAGGTGGCCGCGGCAGAGCTCACAGGAGCCGTGGGCATGTCTGTGAGGGGGGCTGGCGGGCAGGAGGCCACGGCTTCCTCCACGCGGCTAGTGTGGTTGGGCAGTGGCTGCCTGTGGCCGCTGCGTGCCCAGCGAAGAAGGGAAGGGCCCTCTGCGCCTGTCCACCGGAGACACACTCCGCCTCCGGCCCCCGGACTCAGGCCCCGCCCACTGGTAGGCAGCTCAGTCCCCAGACCGCACGGGCAAGGGGAGGGTGGGACGCAAGACTTGAGCTTGACCCAGCTGGGCGTGGAGACGTGCGGCATCCGGGCACTCAGCAAAGTGGGCAGGTCTGGGCGCACCTCCCTGCACGGGCCCCACGGTCTTCCCACCCCATGCCACTGTCCCACGCTGGGGTCCTGCTGCAGGTCCAGCTTGGACACGGAGCGGAGGCTAAGTGTGAATCTGCTTGTCCTCCATCCCTGTCCCGTGTAGCCCGCCATTCCTGAGTATCCAGCTGGGCCGTCCCTGGAGAGAGTGACGTGAGGCGGCAGGCGTTCTCCCTCCGGTGTCCTCCTCCGAAGGAGAGCACCCGCCCTGTGTAGACGCTTCTGGGGAGGCCGACGTTCTAGTGACCGTTGCACTGGGGGGGTCACCAGAGGGGGACTCACAGCCTCTGGAAAGTGTGCTCCAAAGGCTAACTCCACCAAGAAAGAACGGTACCCGCGGGTCAGGCCCCGACCGGTGGGGACGTTCCCAGCCTTATTCACTCGCAGGGGAGGGTCCCAGCAAGACGGGGCCAGCTGCGGAGCGCGCGTCTGCAGGGCCGGGGCAGGGCCAGGGACCTTGTGGCCGGGGAGGCGGCCGAGCAGGGGAGCAGGGTTCGCCGTGTGCTCTCGGGTGATTGGTTACATAGGCGAGGTCAGCAGGTGAACTTCCATCCCCAGCGAAGGCTCTGACCGTTGTCTACGAATCAGCAGCCGATCACTGACTCACTGATTCCAGTGCCAGCGGGGGTCGAGCCGAGCGGGGAAGGCGAAGGCGGGAGGGTCGCCTCGGCACCGATGACCCTGCTCGGCCTTCCCCGGTTTTCCGGCGCATCTGTGACTCCCTCGTGAGACACATGCTTGACCTTGGAGCTCCGTGCTGAGCTTGCAACGCTTACCTGACTCGTGGCGATGTTAATGCATCGCTCAGGTAGCGAGCCGCTTTACCTCATCCTTGGGGGAGAAAAGAGCCGGGTGCGAGCGTGGGGCAGGTGCGCCCACCTCCCGCCACCAGCCCCGGTTCCCGGAGCGCAGAAAATTTGACGCCGTAGGAAAAGGATGGGCCCGACGTCCCTGCGGCCTCGGAAATGCCTGTCCGACCTCCCCTCGGGCCGCCGCACCGCCGTTCGGGGGTCCCCCCACCTGCCGTGCTGTGGGGAGCGGCTGGCTCGTGGGAGCCGGCTTGATGCTTGCTTCCTGTCCCTGCAGCCATCACCCCTTCCCGACCTCTCCTTTCTGCCTGGGTTTGCGATGCTCTTGCCCACGAGGGCGCTCCCGGGTGCCGGGCGGCTGGTCATCTTTGGAAGTCGTGACACCGACCTGACGTCACGAGTCTCCGCACCCGGGGCTCCTCGGCATCTCGGGAGCCAGCAGCGGTGCGGAGACCACCTCTTTTTCTGTCCCTCGCTAAGGCCCCGATTTCACTCTGAAGGCGGTGCATGTGGTGTGACCTTCCGTACGCAGAGGCCCGCGGGAGGGTCTGGGTGGGTAGGCGCTGCGGGCATGGCTGCGGGTGGGCCCCGACCCACTGCAGCCGGGTGCTGACGGTTCATTTGCTTGTTCGCCGACTCGGTTAATGTTCCCCCCTTGGCTGATGTACTTCGGGAACATTCTTGGGGGGAAAGCCTCGTCCCTGTCCTCACAGTGTCAGGGCGGCTGGTCGGCGAGCCCGGCGGGTATCACTCCACAGAGTGAGGAGGCCGGGTGGGTGGAGAGCGAGCCAGGGAGGGCATGTGTGGGTGCAGGGAACAGAAGGAAGGGGCTGTGCCGGGCAGAGGAAAGGGCCCCTCCGAGGCCCACGGTGAGGGCCAAGGAGCCCCGTGTGGCTGAGCAGCATGCGTGAGGGGCGTCTGGGGGAGGGGCGCAGGGAGAGCACCCAGAGGCCATCACAGCCCGCCGCGTGAAGACGGTGAGGCTCCGCCCGAGGGCCGAGGGAACCCAGAGGTGGTGGACGCTCCAGGGGTGTGGGAGGGCTTCTGTCTTCAAACATCCTGTCCGGGTGCCCGGGCGAGAACGGAGTCCAGGCACACAGTCCGAATCGAGGAAGCCCGTCTCCCGGCCTCTGCGCCAGCATGGAGGCCCCCGGGTGGGGGGCGGGGGGAGGTGGAGAGGGTGGTGGGGAGGGGAGCCGCAGAAGGTGGCGACAGCCCCTGGAGGGTGTTTCTTGTCTGGGCTCCAGGTTCTTCCAAGCTCGGGGTCTGGGGTGCCCCTGGGGGGCGGGACCTCGGCAACTGCAGAGGCCCGAAGACTCTTTCCCGGCTTGTCGATGAGCGAGCGAGCGAGGGGGTCACCCGAGGACCCGGCTCCGGGCAGCAAGGGGCTGCAATTAGGGATGCGGATCTCGCCCCCGGGGCCCGAACCCCCGGACAGCAAAACCCCGCGCGTGGCTGCTCCTGGAATCAAGACACGGTTCTCTCTGCAGAGGGGGCAGTGCGGGTTGCATTAAACAGTAATTCCTGGAAGCCAGACGTGAAAGAGAACACACCGTGTGATTCTGTTTGTACAAAATACCAGGTAGGCAGAGCCGTTCGGTGCTGTGCGAAGTCAGGAGGGCCGCTATTCCCAGCTTGGGGCCTGGAAGGGCGCCTGGAAGCTTCCAGAGGCTGTGAATGTTGTTTCTTCATCTGGTACTGGTTTCAGGGGTCTGTTCAATTTGCAAACACTCGTCAGGTTGTAATTCTACACACACACACACCCACACACACCCCTTCACTGGAAATGTTTTGCAAAGGGACGACCCTGGGGGTTTCCTAGAAATGCTAGCTTTGTGTTTCTAGGCGTGTAGGCAAAACTGCCGACAGAGCCGAGCCCATGGCTGTGGGGCCTGGGGGCAGAGGTGACCTGAGGGGACGGAGGCCCACACCTGCCTCCTTCCCCTGGCATCCCCCAAGATGCTTTTTGGGGGACCCTTGTTGACCCAGAAGTTACAGGCGCAAGCCTCTTGTCAAGAGATTTAGCTGGGACTGTTGCTGATGTCCAAACGTCAAAGGAAGTCTGTCTTTCTGCAACGACAGGATTCTCCTCTTTTTCTAAAATCTCACCCCCAGAGGTTCTCGGGGAATCCAGCAATGGAAGGGTTTCCAGCCGCAAAGGGTCGTGACTTCATTTAAATACAACTTAAAAACGTGTCTTCGGAGGGAAGGATGGTTGACCTTGACCGCGCAAAGGTCCGACTTCCCCAGCCCAAGCCGGCCCTTCCCTGGCTGAGCGTGTTCTCAGGAAGCCGTTCGTGGTCACCCAGCAGCGACGCCCCATCCAGTAGAGTGCCGGCCGGGTGCGGGTGCCGGGCACAGTGCTGGGGGACGGACCCTCCCGGGACACCTGCACTCACACCCCGGAGCCGGGACTTGACTCCAAACCCTGGCAGGTTGCCTTCAGAGCAGACCTCAGGTCCCCCACTTCCGGTCTCAGAGCTGACCCTTGGGCCAGATGGGGCCCCATGACTGAGTCCCTGCTCCTAGGCACCTGCTGTGCCGCAGGGGGTTGGGACAGTGGGCTCCACCAGCGTCCCGGGAGTAGGACAGCAGTGGAGACCCTTTGGGGCTCTCCCCTCCCCTGGTGACTAACGGGCATGTTCCCGATTGTGGCTGCTCTGTCAACTGTGACCCAGAGCATGGGAGGACACACACGCACAGAGGGGACAGCAAATTACCTTGTCGCCTCAGGGGACTGTCCATGCAGCCCGGGCCACCCCCACTCACACCACACCTTCCCCCAGACCTCCGCCCCCTGCCGGGGCTCTCCCAGCCCTGCCCGACTCCCTCCCAGCCCTCCTTTCCCCAAGACCTGCCCTGTTTCCTCTCACCCGTGGAATGACCCAGATCCTCGAGCCTCCCTGACTTCCTTCAGGCCATGGACTCATTTGTGCCTGGCCCTCACACAGGAGCACCCTTCCGCGGCTTTCTGGAAGGTTTGTTCAATGCTGCGTCGTCCGAGAGGCCCCACCCGGTGCGTCTTCACTCTCTCCGCTGCCCACCCTTCAGCGATGGCGTCCCGCCCTTCTCTGCCTCCTGCACGAACACGTCTCCATCCACGCCAACATGTGTGGGAATGTGGGGGTCTCCCCGCACCACGGAGCAGTTCTCAGACACCAGCCGGGGGTGCGAGAATCCAGCTCGTGTCTGACACCGTCTCTCCGGAGATGGCATCAGATCCTGTAGACCCAGGCTCGGTCCTACGAGACGGCTCTCCTCACTTCAGACGCCAGCTGTCACCTGAGCTTCTAACTGAGGGGGCTACAGATCGGAGGTTCCCGTGACCCCCTCCTCGGGCTCATTAGTTGGCTAGAGAGCCTCGCAGAGCTCAGGGAAACGTGTGTGTCATGAAGAGACACGCAGGGCATGGCATGGGGAAGGGGTGCTAACCTTCTGTGCCCCCTCGGGGTACCACCGCTCTCCCCGAATCTCCCCGAGCGCACCACCCTGGAAGCTACGTGAACCCCGTCCTTTTGGGATTTTATGGAGGCTCCGTCATGCAAGACCGTTGACCACTGGTGAGCGGTTCAGCCCCCAGCCCCCGCCCCTCCCCAGAGGTCAGGGGTGGGACTCAAAGTTCCAACCTTCTAATCACGCGGTTGGCTCCTTTGGTGACCAGCCCCCATCCTGAGGCGGGGGCCTCAAAGTCACCGTGTTAACATCACAGGACAGCTCTGTGGCTCTCATCACAGGTGAGAAAGCCCGAGGTTTTCAGGAGCTCTGTGCCAGGAGCGGGGGCAAAACCAAGCATGTACTTCTTACTATAAATCACGGCGCCGCAGCGGCTGTCCCGTTCGCCGCCGTGTCAGGCACCGCAGGTGAGGGCAGTGCACGGTCGGTCTGTCCCCAGAAGTCTACGCAAGGGGCAGCGAGTCCCGGTGGTCCAGGGGCCCGCAGGGAAAGCTCTGGGCTCACAGCGGGTCTCTGCTTTGCAGAACGTGCAGCCGTGGCGACGGCAGGTCCAGGCTGGCACCGTTGTCATCTCGCACATTGTCTCAGTTGAGATGGGGACCCCACAGAGGCGAAGCAGCGCCGAGGCCGCGTGCGTGTGGACCAGGAGAGGGAGGAGGACGGCCCTCGTGTTGACGGCACCTTGCATGCATTCTTCCGATGTGAATTTCGTTTCGTCGTGTCTGAACTTCCACCACCGGGCATGGTTGGCGCCCTCTTTCCCATTACATCGGGAAGAGACGGTGACTGGGAGGACGTAGGATGTCGCGGGTCCCGCAGCGGGTGCACCTCGGGGCTGGTGTGGCCGTTCGGCCAGCCCGCCTTCGCCCGTCACCCCTGTGAGCCCCTGTGCTGGCTCCCGGGGCACGAAAACCAAGAATAGATCTGGCAAAATGCAGAAGCGGGCTCGGGGTCCCCTGCCCCTGGGGCCGAGTGCTCCTAGAAAGAGCCAGAAAGGGAGCCACTTCTCTGCGGCTCTGCCAAGCGCCCTGCCGGCTTTCCCGGGATGCGTGGCTGTTGACTGGGGTTGATGGAGACCCGTAAGCTTCCGTCAGCTCTGGAGAAGGGCTAGGACAGGCTAGGGGACATCAGTGGTTTGATTCCACATGTGGCCAGGCCGAAGGTGAGGTGGGCGTCCCGGGATGATGCGGGGACCCCAGGCTCGCTCACGCTCCCCACGCACCAAGCCTGAGTCAGGACGGCCCAAGGCAATAGAGCTGGGACGAGACAGGGGTGCCGGCTCTGGCCTCCTCAAGTGAGCCCACGGAGTGAGCTAGCGCCCACCGCACCCCGCAGGGGCTGTCCCCCCAGAGTCTTCCTGGAGCCTCAGTCCACCCTGCCTCTCGTTCTCTCCCGTGCGTACGTGGAAGGGGCAAGCCACCTGCCCTGTCCCTGGCCACACCTGCACCATCAGCCCCACACGGCTTTATTCCAGGGCTCCGCCCTCCTCCTTCCCACGGATCCTTGCTCTGTGTCCTCACCTGCCGGGGCACCCTCGGTGATCTGACAGCAGACCCTCCCCCAAGGCTGTGCTGCTCCCAGCCTTTCTTCTCGGGGGAGGTCGGGCTGGTGGGCTCCTTGCTCCCCAACACCGCGTGAGGGAACACGCCTTTCAGCTAAACTGTCCTCCTCCCTTTGCTGCTGCCCCCTTCCACCTCCAGCTGTCCCATCCAACTGAGAGACTGACCTACTGCTGAGGCCGTCGCTTAGATCCTGCCATTACTTCTTTCTCCCCCACCTCCATCGCTGCTAACTTCAGTACGCACTTTCTGGCCACACCGTCCCCACGTCCCGTTGGCTCGTCCCACTCTTCCCGCTAGGGCCATCTTGGATTGACACCCACTCCCCTTCACTCAGCTCTCTGTTGTCGCTTCCCTGTGTGTCCAGATTAGAGTCCACGGGTTCTCTTTTCGGGAACACGTTTGCCAGCACCCTGGCTCCCTTGACCCGCCTTTTGTCAGACCTGGGAGGCGGGGCGCCTCCACCCTGGGCGAACCCAAATATTGATCTGCTCCGTCTGTGTAGCTGGGACATGAAGACAGTCGCAGAAAACCAAAAACAAAGTAGGCTGCTGCCACCGTCGACTGGGAATCAACAACTCCAGAGAACGTCCTGATTGTACCCTGCTACGTATTGGACAAAGGACAGAGAACTTGAACTTTCAACAAGTGAATGACGAACAATCCAACTGTAAAGTGGAAAAGACTTAGACATTCGCCAAGGACGGTGTCCCGATGGGTAACAAACACATGAACAGGGGCTCAACGCCACCCTGCATCCGGGAAAGCAGACGAAGGCATAATGGCCACCATCGCATGTACCAGTATGGCCGCCATCGCATGTACCAGTATGGCCGCCATTGCATGTATCAGTATGGCCGCCGTACAGAAGGCTGAGGTACCGAGTGCTGGTGAGGACAGAAAACAGCTGGAGCTCACATTCCAAGAGAATGAACGTGCTGGCTCCCTTTTGGAAAACTCTTTGGCCGTTTCCAGTAGAATTAAACATATTGTGTACCTTGTGAGCTGGCCACTGACTCCCAGGTGAATACTTGAGAGAAACGAATCGTGTATCTCCACAAAAACTTGTCCATCAGCATCCACCGTCTTCACAAGCCGTTCGTTTTCAGGTGTGTTTGGTGTGTTTTGTTCCATTTTCGGATTTTAACCATTTTATAATAGGTATAACGGCTGGCCTCCCTCCCAGAACACTCTATCCAAGAGGTCAAGGCAGAGGTGCAAACCTTTATGACCTGGACCCAGAAGTCCCTTGTGCAACTTTCTGTTGGTCACAGGGGTCAGCCCTGATTCGTTGTGGGAGGGAAGCACGTCCACGAGTGTGAAGACCAGGAGGTAGGGGTCAGTGAAGGTCCCCGGGAGGTCGGCCACCCATCCACATGAGCGGCCTGCTATGACCTTCCTCCCAGTTGCCTCCAAACTTGTGGGGTGTGCACCCTGGGCAGCTGACATACTGACTGTCTTCCTGACAAGCTAAGAACCAAGCTTTACCTGGGACTCACTTCCCCGGGGAATCCCAAGTCCGACAAAACTAAAGGCAGGCTCCCGGGACACGCAAAATGGTGGCAGAAAGACGGGGTATTGTCCTGGGGGCTCGTCACTGGCTTGCTAAACCTGGTGAGTGGGAGGCCAAGTCCTCGGTCATCGTGTGTGTCCCCTGAGCCCTCGGTCTTTCCAACAAGATGCCGCGTCACGGGTTTGGCACCGGGGAAGTCAAGGTCTGAGGTCTGCAAGGTTCTACACCAACTCCAGGGAAAGGCAGTCCCTGTTTCACAGGCATGAGTGACCTCCAGGCCCCCGGATCCGTGGTGCCGACGCCAAGCAGACTAGGTACTGAGGCGGGCTTTTAATTTCTTGGCACTTTTAATTCACGAGGACAAGATAATTTGGTTTTGGCTTTTACTCCCTTTGGCCTTAGGGTTTGAAGTCATCAGAGAATTTAATTTCTCCTGAAGAACATGACAGCAAGAGAGAATGCTTCCTTAAACTGGGACATTTCTAGGTTTCTGCAAATTATTTGGAGAGCGTTGGTGCTGTCTCGCACTCGGCATTGGCCGGGATTTCTCACAGGACTCGTCTGTTCTTAACTTCTCCCCTTTGAACCCCCCCAGGCACTGCCTGCCCTCACCTGTCCCCAGTCTGCCATCCGCCCTCACCGCCGAGATGCAGCTGTGCCTCTGCGGGGTGGCTGGGGGGGACTGCCTTCCTTGCTCCTAATCATAGGTAACGAGAGGGGGGGTGTGCCGACCGCTTCTTTTTTGGGTGCCGACCTGACGTGCGAAGCTGGCTCGGTTCTGGCCGTCCTGTCTGGCCACGGCGTGTTTCTAGGGAAGCGGCTCCAGCAGAGGCGAGGGCCTTGCCCTCTGACCAAACCGTCCCCAAAACAAGCGGGCGGACCGAGCTGACCCCTGGCACGTGCCGAGACCAAATGTTTCTGTCTCACTCCCGCCTGTGGGTCATTGACCATAGGTGTAAGTACACGTGGGGGCCGGCGGCAGTCTGCTCCCCCCTCCCGGTAACTACAGCACGTGGCCCACCCCCTCCGTTTTTAACTGTCAAAAAGACATCGGTACCCACAGACTCTTCTTTCTGAGGTCGAGGCCCATCTCCTGATCGCTGGCTGGGGTCCGAGCATGGAGAAAGGCCTCTGAAAGGGATGTCACGCGAGGGAGGAGTGTCTTTTCCCTGTAATCCCTGTCGTGAAGGTCATCTTCTTCCCTGGCTCGGTGGGCTGGGTGGCCATGGGCTCTGCTCCCGCGAGGGGTGAGGGGGGACCCGCTCGTAGACACACGGGGGGGCGGCGATGCATCTCCAACCTCAGGGCTCCACCTTACGCACGCAAATGCAGAAGCCGTCATTCCTGGGAGACCGACGGCTGGGAAGCCTGAGAGAATCTGGGAGAACGCCATCCTTTCGCAAGGAGCGGCGTCCGTCGGAGGAGAAGCGCTGGGCCACACGCCCACCGCTGCCCCACGACCCCCGGAAGCGGTCATTGCCCGCTAACTCTGGGTCTGCCGCCGGATCCTACCGCCCACCCGTCCCCCCGGCTCTGTTTTTACTCTAACCTCAGATGCCTTCGGGTCTTTTGCCCCAGGGCCTGTCCGAATCCTAGGGGAGCCCTGGTGCCCTGAGCACGCAAGAGACAGGCAGCAGGTGAGGGAGGCAGGGGCGGGGGCAGGGGAGGGAGGGCCGTGCTAACTTGAGGTTGGCCGTTGAGGCACGTTTCCTGGAGGAGGCGTGGGAGTGTCACCTTGCAAACCCCAGGTTCGAGGTCCTGTCACCAAGTCGTCCTCAGTCGGGATTAGGACCCACAAAGCTGCACTCTGACCTCACCACCCTGCATTTCAGGGAGCCGTTCCCTGCCCGGCCCAAGCAGGTGCACAGCCAGCTGCGGCCCCAGCTGCCCTGTGGGCCGCCATGCCCCCCTGGGCCCCTCCCCCCGCGCCCCCCGGGACCCCACTGCGCCTAGCGAGGCGCTCACTTCACGTCTGTGCTGGTCGCGCCGGCTGGGATCCAGCTGGAGGGTGAGGTCTTGCCTTTGCCGTCCCACGCCGAAATAAACATGCCCGACCGTGAGCCCGCCTGGCGGAGAGCCACGGGCTTTGACAGGTGACAGCGGCTGGACGTGACACACAATTAGCTGCAGAGGGCGAGGGGCCCGTGGGGTTCAAGGGAGTCGTGCCGCAGCTGGAGAGCCTGGCCAGACAGTGACCCGCTGCCCACGTCCGCTGCCCGCCCCACCCGACCGGTTACGGTCTGTAGGAAGAGCCGCTTAACTGGCCCCTCCGTGGATGCTGCTCCCCTCCTGTCCTCTGTGAAGACCACCAGGGACTCTGGAGACGGGAGCTGGTGCCGCTCGGGTGTGCTTCGCCGTGTTAGGGCGGGCCCCCCGGGGGCCTCTGAGCGCCTCTTGCACGAAGTCTGTTTCTGGGAAACGGAGCAGGTCAGAGCCCAGGGCCAGAGCCGGGGGGGGAGCAACGTGCCCACCGCAGGGACCGGTGTGGCCTGTGCGGCCAGGAGGGACCACGCGCTAACAGGGCTGGAGGCCGGCCCCCTGGCCCCGCCGGCCCAAGGTCCCGTGACGGCCACGCCCGGCTCTTCCAAAGCCCGGGTGCGAGTTTCCGCCGGTCCGCGTTTATGTGATGCTTTGTCATTCCCTAGCGCGCTCCCCAGTCGCCTCCTTGAACCTGGAGGTCACGGACACCGGTGAGGGATGTACAGGCAGCCTCGCCCGGTTACAGCGTCTTGTGCTCACGGCTCTCGTGTCTTACTTATCCTTGCCTCTGGAGTTGCTGACGTGCGATACACCATTTCGTGGTGGGGACGAAACAACAGGCAACCGGCACCCCGATGTCCTGGCGGACGGGAGTGTTCTGTTTCCCTAACACTTGCCTCCCGGGGGCCAGCGTGACCGACGGTCCTGCTGTATCAGGACACGCGATGCCCGAGGTGGTGTACGTCTGAAGAAGCAGCTTCTCTCCGTCACTGGGTACGAGAAACCGCACCCCGCTTGCCATCTTCTGGGAGAGTGCTCCCTGTGAGCGTCGAGAAGGCGCCCCTAGAAGAAGTCAGTGGTCCCCGGCCAAGCAGCAGCTCCCCACCCATGGCCTCTCACCCAGGAGGCTCTTTTGTTCCTGAATCTTTGGCTGCGGCTTGTTGGACGAGGGACGGTGCAGGGGTGCAACTGACTCTTCACCAGCCTGAGGCCGAAATGCCCCCCGGCTTCATGGTCGGAGGCAGGCAGGTACTCTATGAAAAGAAGCAGCGGAAATTGGATGTAATTTATGACGAGGTAGGCAGAGCCGGAGAGAGCTCCCTTGGGGCTCCCGGGAGAGCCGGTGGCCTGGACGCAGAGGTGTGTCGCGGAACGCACCTGCTGGCACAGGAGGCCCCGGCCATTCTCTCTGCTCCTCCCGCATCTGCGGCTAAGGCCGCCCTCCCGCCCGGACTGAGGGACTCGGCCCACGGGGGGACGCGGCGGTGGCTCTGTCCACTGTGGACGACCCGTCTGCTGGGAGGAAGCCACGTCGCGGGAACCCCCGTGGGGGCCGGGACAGTCCTGACAGCGCGTATTGATCGAGGACGCCGGAGAGCCTTGTCATCGCGGTCGATCTTCCGGGGGCGGGGCTCGTTGCCAGGGCTGCCTTTCCCTGACGAACGTCGGTCGGCCATCCTGACGAGTGCGTTTGGGAAGATCAGGGAGGTCCGTGTGCTGCCCCGCGTTGTCCCCTGTTCTTTCCGAGGTCAGAGTGCAGGGGCCGGAGGGCACAGGGGCCCCGAGCCAGCTTGGTGAAGGGCCAGCGGCATCAGCTTCTGTCACTCTATTTGCTCTTGCGACAAGGGCCCAGTCATGGAACGGTTTCTTCTCGTAAATACGCCTGGAAGGGGGGGGTGGATGGCTGTCGGCGGCCAGGTGGCGTTCCGTCTGTACCCGGCGGCAGGCGGTCAGGGGGCGCGACGTCCCCGCCATGTGTTGCGGTGACCGTGTTCCCGGTGCTGGGCACGTGCCGCCTCAGTCTTCTCCGGAACCTGACGCGTGACAACATGCGTGGAGAACCTCTGTCCTCACTTGCGTCTTCCTCCAAGTCGGCATGATCACCGTTCCCGCTGGCGCCCTCTCCCTTCCCGGCCCTCGCCTCTGCGCGTCCTGCACCCTCTTCCGCAGAAGGCGTGCGCTGGCGGCCCGGCGAGCCGCTGCTCTCCAAGCCGAGATTATACGCACAGCTTCCGGGACGAATCAAGGCCGGGCAGGTCGGGCGCAGCGTTCTGCTCAGTGTCTCTGTCTCTGTCCATCTTTCTCTGTCTCTCTGCATCTCTGTCCGTCTCTGTCTCTGTCCATCTCTCTGTCCATATCTCTCTCTCATCATCTCTCTCTGTCTCTCACTGCCCATTTCTCTCTGCCCATTTCTCTCTATCCATCTTTGTCTCTTGTCTCTGTCCATCTCTCTGTCTATATCTCTCTCCCGTCATCTCTCTCTATCCATCACTCTCTGTCCTTCTCTCTCTGTCCATCTCTCTGTCCATCTCTCTGTCTGTCCATCTCTCTCTGCCCATCTCTCTGCCTGTCTCTGACTGTTTCTTTCTCATGCTGTTTACAGCGCGAGGTGCTGCTCCCGCCTCGGCACCGCAAGTTCTGTCGTGCGTCGTGGAGGATGGGGTCCTTGGGCCACGAAGCTTCCCATTCGACGGCCTCCTCCTGGCAGAGAGCCGCTGGAGGGTAGTCGCGGGCAGTGAGCACAGGCAGGGAGTCCGTCCCGGTAAAGCCCCGGCCGGTCTGACGGCAGCCCCGCTGAGGCCGACGAGCGCCTCGACTGCTCCCCCTCCTCCTCCCTGCCGGCGGGCGTCCTCTCCCGCAGGGAGCGTCACAGAACGGTCATCCTGTGACCCTCCTCACATTCAACGTTCAGAATCCCGCGTCCCTCGGCCACCGCGACATCACGCCCGTTCACCCCTCCAGGCACCGACGGTGACGCCTCCACGGTCTGCACCTGAGCTCCGTGCAGGCGGCCCCGAGGTGGCCCGGGAGCCCTCACCTCCCGGCGCCTGCCCCCTGACGGTCCCTGCCCTCGCCTGCGGACGGGACCTGAGGTTGCTTCTGACGCATCGCATACGGCGTGATGGATGTCACTTCCCAGGAGGTTACGGACAGACTTCGACCTCGCTCCCGCCCTCTCCCGGCCCCCACATCTGCTTGCTGCACAGAAGCAAACAGCCATGCCAGCCGCCACGCCATGGAGGGCCACGTGGCAGGGAGCTGGCGTCTCGGGTCTGTGGCCCGAAGGACCTGAGGACCTGCCTGCAGCCGCAGGGGTGACCTGGGAAGCTGGCCCTCCCCGCGCCAACGCGGAGAGGAGCGAAACTGGCCGACCCCTTGCCTGCAGCCGGGGGGCGACCTCGACTCAGAGACACCAGCCAAGCCCGACTCCCGACCCGCGGACGCCATCGGGTGGCACATAGAGGCTCTTTAAGGCCCCAGGTCCTGGAGAAGCTTTTCACACCACAACAGAGGAGTACTACGGCGTCTCACGGGGAGTTTCCTCTGCTCCTGCGCGGCTCCCTGCCGTTACCCTGGGGAGGGGGCTCGTTTGCGGTACACACATTTGAGGCAGCCTTCAGAGACCGCATTTGTTCAGTCTACAACGCGGCCCTCAAACCCCCTTTGTAACAAACACTAGGCCTTCTGATGGGGATTCCGGCAGCAAGCATCGGTGCCTTCCAGGACCGCTGTGACCTCGGCGATACGTCACCGTCCCAGAGTGCCGAGGGCAGAGACCTGACCTCCCCATTCACGGTCATTCGGCTTCCCCGGTGCGGAAGTCCCCAGCCGGAGTACCATGCCGCTCGTGGGTGTATTTTCCGAAGAGGCTGCAGCCGTAGCTCCTGCCGCACGCGACCTTCTGCAAGGTGGACTTGACACTCCCCCACCCGGAGGGAGCGTCTGATCCCCACCCTTGAACCGGGGCTGCCTCAGGACTCCCTGTGACCGCTAGGATGTGGGAAGTGATGCCAGGCGGCTCGCAGGGGGGGCCGACAAGGCCGTGCCGTGTGCCTGAGACTTCAGGGTCCCGGCTCGAAGGGAAGCCAGCCTCCGCGGGGGATGTGTGGGTATCCCGCGACCACCATGCCAGAGAGGAGTGAGCACACACCTCCGTGGACCTCCCCAACCCAGCCGTCACCCAGCAGCCAGAGACACCTGCCGGCCTGTGAGCGAGCCATCGTGAGCCGCCAGCCCGTCGGACTTCCAGGGGACATCTGCCTCCGACCCCATAAGAGGCCCTCCCTTCCCAAATCTCGGACTCCCGAATCACGAGCAGAATAAAACAGTGCCTTTTAACGACTAAGCTCGGGCTACTTTGTTACACGGCTGTGCAGCCAAACGCCCACTCAAGCTGAAATGCCGCGCGTTCCACGCTCTCAGCGTAATCACAAAACCCGTGACGAGAAAGAAGTCCAGCTTTCTGGAAGCACACGCCGAGATCTGAGGAGGAACGGGGAACAGACCCGGAGAGAAAGGCCGTCCTGGCATTTGAGCGGAGTTTCGAAGAGACGGTGAAGCCAGCTGCTCTTCCAAGGCGCGGATGGCCCATCCAGGCACGGCGACGAGCCTCCGAGTCACGGACAATTCGGCAGGAGCACGGAGTGGAGGGCAGGGCGGAGGGCCTCACCGAGGGGCAGAGTCTGTCGCAGATGAAGCGGATACCACACGGGGACTGATTATACGGGGTAAAAGAATCCTGTTTTTATCTTGATGCCGGTGGGTGAGCCGCCGGGGATTCGGGGCCAGGCTCATGTCACTGGTGTAAACATTTGCCAGGGAAAACATTTGCCGGTGAAACGACTCCTTTCCGATGGGCTGAGTGAAAACAGAAGTGAGTGACAGCTCCGGGAGCTTCTATTTAAGGCCTCATGACTCACCCCGTAGTGGTGCAGAGATTGCCCAGGCCTGCGCCCTCGCGTACACACCTGTCGCTGCCCTGCTCTGCGGGAATGCTGGGGCTCCTAAGGGTGCCCGCGTGGAACCTACAGGAGCTTCGCAGGGAAAGGGGCCAGATTCATTCGGGACGTTACTACCGTTACCCCAGCCGTCTGGAAGTCCGCTTTCTAGCAAACCCAAAGGTTCAGAAGCCGGAAGCTTCAAAACCAGGAAAAATAAAGGAAGGTGCCTGGCCCCAGAGAACGCAGGAAGTAGATACGGAAACGGCTGTCAGGTTGGAGATAACACAGAGAGGCTCTGCCTGCTCTTGGAGGAAGCCTCGTGCCCCTGGGGGGAGTGACAGCGGCGGCCGCGCCACCTGTGCACAGATGGCCCAGAAGTGAGCCATGCCTGGAGGGGGGGAGGTGAAAGGATGAGCAGGAAATAGAGGGAAGGCAGCCGACGGGCAGGAAGTGGCAGAGACCAGAGGGTCCCGGAGGGCAGCGGGAGATGAGGGGGCGTGGACGGCGAGGAGGAGGGTTCGCACAGCCCTGAGGTGGTGGCCGGCCTGTCGCGGGCTCCGCGGCCTGACGGTGCAGCAGCCGGTCCTGCAGATCGGGGGGGCGGGGTCTTCCTCTTCTGCAGCGTGGACGCCGCAGACGCTTCCGAGCAGTGGAATGAACGAAACGGATGTTCCAGGGGGAGCGGTGGTGTGGCCGCACGGGCGTCGACGGTGTGCAAGCGCGGGGGGCCCAGGGGACAGGTCGGAGCGGTAAGAGGAGCCGCGTGAGACTGAAGACCCAGACCGCGTCTCCATCATGTCACGGTGCCACCCGCCCGCTGGAGGTACGGCGTCCCGTCTGTGAGTCCCCCAACGGGCTGCCCTCCTGTCCGGCGCACACACCCCTGAGGGGGCCCCGAGTGCTCCCATGTGGCCCCCGCGCCCACCTGAAGGCGCCGGGTCCCGAGTGACAAGGGGAGGGGGCGCAGGCCGGTGGGGGGCTGTCCTCAGAGGGTGGCCCCTGCTGCCTCGCAGCACGCAAGCTGGGCCCCGGGATGTGAGAGCCCGCGCCCTCACACGGGCCCGGGACCCCGCCCGCAGTCTGGACGCCAGGGGACTCCTGCCGTGTTCAGAAAGTGCTTCCCTGATCCTGTCCCCCGCCCTGCCTGCGTGAGAGGACAGGCGTCCTCTGTTCTCGTCCCCGGGCTCTGCACCGCCCCCCTGCAGTGGTGCTCACTGCCGCCCCTCCCCCCTTCCCCTGCAATGGTGCTCACCCATGCTCCTCCACCCCCTACCCCCTGCGGTGGTGCTCACTGCCACCCCTCCACCCCTACCCCCTGCGGTGATGCTCACCCATGCCCCTCCACCCCCTCCCCCTGCGGTGGTGCTCACTGCCGCCCCTCCCCCCTCCCCCCTGCGGTGGTACTCTCGGCTGCCCCTCCCCCTTCCCCCTGCGGTGCTTCTCGCAGCCTCCCCCGCTCTCCCTCCTCAGTGGTGCTCCTTTTCTGTCTTCCCCTAGACATTCCCGCACACCTTTCGGGCCTAAGCATTGCAGGCGGGCCGAGAGGCAACCATTCCTCTGTCCGTTTTCTAGCGTGTTCCGGATCACCCTTTGGGAATATGTCATTTGCAGACAGCAAAGCCGAGGGCTTTTTAAGTGTTTATTTTCTAACTCCTAACCTATATTTACTGTTTGGCTTTTGACGCCGATGGACCCTCATTTTATCTAGTTTTTATCCGCATATCAGCGTTCCTCACAAGGAAAGACCGAAATATTGCCAATGCACTCTTACTTGTGACGTTTTTAACCACGTTGGACGACATGATTCTCCCTCTGATTTCAGTTCCTCTTTCTCGATAAATCATCTACGTTCAGAAATAACGTGAGGGGCTCCTGCGTGGCTCCGCGGCTTCAGTGTCCGACTCTTGATGTCGGCTCAGGTCACGATCTCATGGTTCGTGAGTTCGAGCCCCGCGTCAGGCTCCGCGCCGACAGTGTGGTGGAGCCCGCACGGCTGGAATGATCGGCGGGAAGGCGGGCCCCGGATCCCGGGCAGCTCAGCCTCACGGGGCCGGCCCGGAGTGGCCTTGCCCCGCGGCTTGTGGCCGGTCCCCTCACCCCCCTTCTTTACCAGCAGCTGGTGGTGGCTGCCTTGCGCCACTTCCGTGAGAACAAAGTGACGTGACAGGCAGCCATGGGCATGGAGCACACACAGTAGGCCTTCACCTCCAGAGAGCCCGCAGTCCCTTGTTTCATGCATTCCCTGGGCTCACGGTCACTCGAGTATTGACCCTCCTGGAAACCCTCTCCCCGCAGAGGCAGGGTAGCAGGAAGCCACACGGCAGCCCCCAGTTCTAGTTCCCTTCTTCCTCGTCCTGAGGAAACAGGGCAGCCGTCTCCTTGAGGAATCGTCCTGCCCTTTTCCCATCCCTTCGCTTGGACACGCCGCCCGAGGCCCGAAGCCTAGTCTCTAGGTTTGTTTGAAAAGGTAGACCGGTCCTACGAGCAATGACAGCAGCGTAGACGACACTTCACAAACGGTGGAGCAGCCCCGAAAACCTAAAACATGGCGTCCATGTCCTAAGCGGGAGCAGGTGGCAGAGGCGGGTGTCGGGGCCAACTCCCCGAGGCCCAGAGCAAATGGGTCCCCGCTTCCTGCAATAACAAACCGGACGCTAGGGAGGCCGCGCTCGGCGCCTCTGGCGAGGTCAGCGTGGGCGTGAGAGGCCCCCCGCACAGAGGGTGGTGTCGGGTGGGATGCCACCAAGGACGGAGCACAAGGAAATTCTTCTGAACTACCACAAGTGACAAGACTGAGGCTCAGGGAGAAACAGACGGACCCAGGACAGGGGCACGCGGCGGCAGGTGTGAGCCCGGCAGGGGTGTGCTCGGGGAGGCTCGCAGACCAGGGCTGCCTGAGGACAGGCCGGGACACTCGGCAAGCGGCCGCCTGGCGCTCTGCTTGGAGCCCGGCTCTGACGCCCCTCTGAGCGGCTGTCCCGTTACTCCCGGGGGGACGCCGCGTACACACCCTGCGCACCCCAACCTGGGCTAAGCCGTCGCTTTCGCCATGAGTTCCGCCGTTCCGGTCTCCCTTCCGAAGGTTCCCTGGCCAGATGCACCTGCCGAGGCTGCAAAGGGGTGCTAATTGAGCGACCAGCTGGCTGCCAACGCCTCGCCGCCCAGAAACCAAGGCACCGTCTCTCCCTCTCTCTCTCTCTCTCTCGCCGCACAAGCTCTGAATTTATTCCAACACTGTGTCAAACATGCGAGCAGGAAAGAGAGGGCTAAGACCGTTGGCTCCGGAGGGTGACCACGTGGGAGCTGTGACGACCTCCATCACTTGCTGCTGTTCCCAGGCCTGCGTCGTGTTCCCGGAGCGCCAGAGCAGGGGCGAGTCAAGTCCACGGGGGCTGCGCTGTTTGTGTTCTGTGCGATCTTTGCTCCGCACACGTCACAGCCCGTTCTTATAATTCAAAACACTTTTCAAAAAGACCTTAAACGGATTTCTTCATGTAACAAAGAAGGAACGGATGTGCTTGATGGTAGTTCCTGAACCCAAGGACGAGGGTGGGGGCGCGCCCAGGCTGCCGTCACCGTGCCAGGCTGGTCCGCCGCGGGAGACCTGGGTGCATCAGCTCCTCTCTGCTCCGCTCCAGGCCCGACGAATCCCGACTCGTTATGTGCAAGGACACTTCCGGCCGTTGTCGGCTGCGAGGTCAAGTTGATCCTCGAAGACCGTGGCCTCGAAGAAATTTCACATCGCATAAAGCTGTCGTCATTTGAAACAGTGCATGAGGGCCGGGGCCCGTTGTCCTTTGGGACTCCCTAATGGCATCTGCCGTGGCCGCCAGGGTCCCCCCTACGACGTGCAGGCCTGGCTGAATGCAGACGCTTCTCCGGGTCAGGGGCGGCTGAGGCGGGGACCGTCTGCAGAAAAGGAACAGCAGCGACCGTGTCTCACCTGGGCCACCGCTTGTCCCTTGTGCTTGTGAGTACTTTGGATCAGGGTGTTCCAAGTTCCTACGTACCCGAGTCCTCTGAGCCCCTCGCACAATGTGGTGTCTCATTCCCCGGGTCCGGGGCCCGGCCTCAAATCCTGCATTTCAACAAGCTCCTGGGATCCGTGGACCACACTCAGTTCATGCGATCCTCACAACTGAAGTGGGGACTAAATACTATGACACTTTTTAAAAATATTTTTATTTATTTGAGAGAGAGAGAGAGAGAGAGAGCACAGGGGAGAGGCAGAGAGAGAGGGAGACACAGAATCCAAAGCAGGCTCCAGGCTCCGAGCTGTCAGCAGAGAGCCCGACGCGGGGCTCGAACCCATGAACTGTGAGACCATGACCTGAGCTGAAATCAGATGCTTAACCGACTGAGCCCCCCAGGTGCCCCACTATTACCCTCTTTATAGGTGTAGCTCACACGGCTGCCTTCCAGACCAGGTGGTCCCCCAGCAGGAGGGACTGGTCCTGTGTTTTGTGGGAGCCCCGCCACTGGGGCCAGTCTGGCCCTTGGCCTTTGGAAAGCGGTAAGCACCTAGACCTTTTTCGTCTTCCACTGCTCAGGCTTTTTACCACCATGACAGACGACAGTAGGGAGGTTCCACCTGCTGAAGTTGGAGACTGAAGATTTTCAGTGTTCTTCTTCTGGAATCATCCTTCGGGTGCAGGCCAACTGACTAACTGGAAGGGCAAGACCGGGGCGGCTCTGGGATCCTCTCTCTGCAGGCTCTCTGGACTATCGAGGACCGACCTCTGTGTAAACCATCTACAAACGCCGAGTCAAAGGCCGCCCTGGTGGATTCAGTGCGGGGAGGCCAGATTTTTCTTGAAAAACAATTGGCGATCTGCAGCAGTACCCGGGAGCGCGTTTGGCAGACTTCTAGGTGCACGCCTGAGTTTCGTTCCAGACTACTGGTCTGCTGAAAGCCCTGGGGATGGCAGGGAGCAGCCTCGTGCGGATGGCCCGAGCCCCGTCGTGCGAAGGAACGGGTGGTTGCTTTACTCGGAATTCTGATGACTCTTCAGGGCCTTCGTCCCAGGCTGGACTCACCTCCAACACGCGTGCGGACCGACTGGTAAAGATCGGAGAGGCCGGCTCGATAAGTCTGAATTACGGAATGTACTTCTTTGGCAAATCTGGGAGGACTCCCGCTTACCTACAGGAGAGAAGCCTTTTACGGCAACTCTGAGTTCAGCGTTGGTCCATGAGTTTCGAGCGACTCGAGGTCCCGAGGGCTCCTCAGAAGGCCTGATTCTAGAAGGGGGAGTTTCACAAGGCCCGGTGGGTGAAGTTATGGCGCCAGAGAAGAAGGGGAGTCTGGGTAAAGCAGGGAGGGCAGCAAAGGGGAAACGTGAGTCTGGAGGCCTCAGAGACGCGCGGATAGCGGCGGCCCGGACGGAGGAGACGCCGCCAGCACCTTCGTCTCCTTCTGCTTGCGTATTAGCTTCGGTGAACTCAGAAATAGGGGCTTGTGAAGAGGCGTTATAGAATCCCCAATATGTTCGGAAGCCTCTAGGTAGCCGCTGAAATAGCTCTGCCATTCCGATTGTTTGGCTCTATTGCTGGAGCCTTCCAGTCCCTTCTGGAGGAAAAGCAGGTCTGGGGCAATCATAAGTCTCCCTAACGGCCAAAGTTCTGAATTCTCTTTAGTAAGTGTCCATTTCGCCAAAAATGTGTATGAGCATAGACCCTACCGTGTTTGAACATGATCCTGACTGCAGGTCCACAAGGGGGGGCCTCCCCTAAGGTATTTTGATGATTCGGGTCCACGTGTCAGAGGTTTCCCTAAGAACAGAAGAAACAGGTGTCTCGAAGGCCCGACAGCTGTGCCTTCAGGGTCGGGAGACGGATTCTGTTTTAAGTGTGTCTTTCTTGGGATGATGCTTTATTTTTCCTGGTGGGCAGCCTCTGCCTTGGTTAGCCGACTGTGACCGGGTGTCCTTTGTTGGGGGGCCATTGTCTTGCAGCTGTAGGGATCGAATGCCCATCTGGAACTCCCCAGGCCCCACGGGAGTCTTTTGCTTCAGGAACTCAGCTCTCTCCGAGGAGGCGGTGAGCGCTCTTGTGATGATTAGCTCCCCCCGTGTCCATTGATACTATTTTCGTTTGCTTATTTATTCTTGCTCTCAAGAATCCCAAAGGAATCGTACCAAACTTCTGGCATGTTTCCGATAAGCAAACCCACAAGTAACCCACTGAAAAGGACGAAGTCTTTAGACGGATCCTGAGGGAAGTCGGAGCGCTCGGCCAAAGGAAGGGTCGAGTCCACGGCGCTGTTCTCTGGGAGCCGTCTCTCCCCATCCCACTCCTGAATGCCAAGGCATGCCCGTCTAAATAAAAAGGTAAACTGAGGCAGGATCAAACCTGTCACAAAGATGAGTTTACTCGGGAATAGCAGAGGGATCGCAATCCAGACGCTCCGATGTCGGGGGGCAGGGGGGCTCCAGGCGAGGGTTTGGGGCAGGCTGTGTTTCTGGGCAGGGGATGCGAGGGGCGGGCAGCTCAGCGAGACTTTGTTAAAATAAAAAACAAACAGAGACGAGTTGCGAACACTCCCGCAGCAGAGAAAACCAGCCCAGTCACACAAATAGAGGTCCAGTCGGCTTGTTTTGCGAGACCAGCCAGACCTGGGTCGCTCCTCCCTCGGGCCTCTGGAAACCATAGATAAAACTTCCCCAGGCTGGTATGAGGCCACTCCCCACCCAACCCCCCTGCCCTGCCAGAAAGTTCCAGCATTATCAGTTTTCCGTAAACCGGGTGCTTGCGGGAAGTCAGTCTCTCGTGCCTGAGTGCCGATTTCCTGAGAGCACACGTGTGAGATTCCCCGAGTTCCATCCCGTGGCTCCATTTCACGCGCCGCCCACCCCGGTCCGGAGCCCTCTGGCCAGCCTCCCCTTCACACCCGCCCTGACCCTCCCGGGATGGCCAGGAGACCCCGGGCCCGCCTCCACTCAGGAGACTCGCCCGCATTTGCTCCGAGGAACCGTCCCTCCTCTGCCGTTGGCCCGGGTACGCAGCGGTGACGTCTCGCGGAGGGAAGGCCACCCAGAGCCATTTGCATTACACCCTCGACTAGTCTTTATCCAAAACCGTGCAGCACGAACAGGTCTGGTTTTCCACCAGATGCCGAGCGGGCGATGGGGCGCGGAGTGGGGAGCACACGCCTTTCCTTCCCTTTGTCTGGGAGCCAAACGTGCCCTCGGTCATTTACCCCCAGGACGCGCTGGAGGTCCTGAATGCGCCGGACCTGAATGTGCCACGGCTGAGGTCACGTAGGAACGAACCGTGTTTCAGGCAAGGAAAGTTGTCGGCCCAGATCTGACACGGATGTTGCGAGTCGGCGATGACCGTCCTCAGTGAGCAGACTGGCTGCAGACTGGCTGCAGACTGGCTGCAGTCACAGGGCTCAATGCAGGGCAAGGACCGGTCACTCAGGGCACGGCGCCGGCGGCGTGGACTGGAAGTCTCCTCTGCTCTTCAAGATCTTCCAGGCCTCCCGGCTCCTTCCGCGCGTGGCTCAGCCCCGCTCTTGGCTCTCGGGCTCCTCCTCCACCTGGGGGTGATGCCTGCACTCGGAGGTTTCAGGGGCGGGTCCGGGGGGTGGGACACACCACTTCCGCTCAGGCCCCACTGTCCAGAGCTCAGTCCCCGCAACTCTCGTGACCCCGAGGGCAGCGGCTAGGCGCCCTACGCGTGTGTCCCGGGGAGACAGGTGAGCACAGACATCGGCCAGAGGAAGCTGCTTCTGCCGCGTCAGCCTGGGCCCCCGAGTTCACCTCTCGGATGTGCCCATAAACAGACGGGGAGACAAAGGCTGTCCGAGAGAATCTATACCCGCAGGGATCTGTCCTGCCCACGGCCCCAAGCCAACGGCCAGCCCGCTACGGATCCCCAGCTGCTCGCCACTGCTGACGGGGACTTCTGGCCCCAGCGAGGTCCTGAGTCACCCTGCCTGAGTCAGGTCCATCTGCTCGTGGCCCCACCACAGAACAGGCCCCCCGGGTAGGGGACAGGTGCCCGGCCGAAGAGGGCCCATCGGGAAGTCCCAGCTCGGCCCTGTGTTCCTTCATGAAGGCCTCCGGGTTGGGCCCACGGCCCGGCCAGGCCTCCCCTCCGTTTTCCTCAACAATAGAAGAAAAGATGCTTCCAGACACTTCTGGCCAACAGCGCCTCCCCCGTTTCCCTCGGAAGGCCTCGGACACCCCCGAGGCCGAGTTGGGGCCGAACGCGTGGCTTCCCGAAGCTCTGCTGAGACTCTGGGCGGAAGCCCCGGTTTCCAAGGGGACGAAGCGGCTTGCAGAAGAAGTGCGTGGATGATCCCAGATGAGCCCGGGCCATGCCCGGGGGAGGCCACTTAGGGCGAGCCGCAGCTTTGCGCGGGGGCAGAAGCCGGGCGAGAGAGAATGGGACGCTGCTGGCTCGGCTCCAGGCGAGCGGGGGAGGGCCGTGGCGGCGATGCCGGGGCTGTCGGGCCGGGCCGGGATTCCCCGCGCCGCGATCGTGCGCCGCGCAGCCCTGGCGGGGTGGCCGGATCTCGATCTGCTTCTGTCTCCTCGCCTGCAAAATGCGCATAAGCACCCACGGTGCTGTCAGGAGGACTCAGGGAGTCGTTCGAAGTGCCCGGACAGGCCTGGGGCCTTGGCGGGCCCTCACGGATGCCATCGGCCGTCGTTATTCACTGGACGGGCCCTTTCGCCGGAGGACTTGACCCCTCGCGCCCCGGCCCTCCCTCCCTGAGGGACAGGCACCTAAGCACCGACGCCTGCGCCCGCTGGCACCTGCCGTCACCAGTCACGCGCGGCCACCATAGCTGACGCCGGAAGTCTTTGAAAGGAACTGAATCCCTCCACGTTTCACGGCCACATGTGGTGAGGGGCCCCCGATACAGAACGTGGCCACCGTCACACGCAGCCCCCGTGCAGCCCCGACCCAGACAGCAGCTGATGGACGGGGAGGCGGGGCTTACCCGCCCGCCAGCCCGAGTCAGGCGGGAGCGTTTCCGGGGTGAACGGCGGTCACAGGTGGGGTGTGCGGGCAAACCCCAGATGAGTCGGTGACAGACCTCTGACCGCAGGGAAGGCGGGGAGTCCAGGAGGCACCGTGGGGACCCAGCCGACACCCCGTGGCCTTCGGTGTAGGAGGAACAGAATTGCCTGGCAGACGGGTTCTCGCACCCGGAGAAGTGGAGGAGCTAAGGTTGCGGGAAGAAAGGGCCACGACAGCGCGTGGTGACAGAAGAAAAGCAGGTAGTAATACTAAGCGTGTCGAGCGTCCCAGGCACATTAAAAAAAATTTTTTTTAATGTTTATTTATTTTTGAGAGAGAGAGAGAGAGACAGACTGAAAGCAGGGCAAGGGTAGAGGGAGAGGGACACACAGAATCCGAAGCAGACTCCAGGCTCCGAGCTGTCAGCTCAGCACCCGACTCAGGGCTGGAACCCACGAACCACAAGCCATGACCCGAGCTGAAGTCGGACGCTTAACCAGCTGAGCCACCCAGGTCCCCTCCATGCACGTTTTTAGATAACCGATGTGTACCGATGCGTTCTAACCTGACAGCGACTCCGCGGAGAGGGTGTGACAGTCATCTCCGTGTTGCAGATGAGGGCACTGAGCCAGGCGGGTTGGGCTCCCTGCACCTGGTCACAGAACCGCGGAGGCACTGAACGGGGTCCGAACCCGGGATTTGGGCTCTGTCACTCCTGTCCGTCACCCTGGCACCTGAATCGCAGTCTGTGCCTTTCAGACTCCTCGGTGCGGGGTCCCACCTCTGCCGCGTCCGGCGACGCGTGGGTGCCCTTCCCCGGATAAGCTGCTCTGGACAGTCCTACGTGTTTTTATCAGAAGTCACAAGAAGGAGTTCTGCCTTTTAAAAAATTTTCCTTTTTCTTTCTGATATTTTTTTTTTTTTGGCCTAAAGTGCCTTGGAAAAAGTACAATATATATCTTACTTCCAGCTTTTGTTCAAAACTAGGACGCTCTAGCTCTGGCCCCCCTCCGTGGCAGCCGTTAGCTGGAGCCGGCGTCGGGGCTGCGTGGAACCGGCAGCCCCTCCTTCCCTGCCCTCGGCGCCCCTCTCATTTCTCCTGTGGGGAGTTTGTTTCCTTCACAGCTTTAGTGAGATGTAGCCGACCTACAAATAATCGCCCGGACTTAGAGTGTACGATTTGGTGAGTTTGGATGTGTTTACGCACCTCCGAGACCGTGGCCACAATCAAGATAATGAACACATCCATCACCCCAAACTTTCCTGTGCCCCCTTTGTATCCCTCCCTCCCCCTTGTCCCCAGGCAGTCACCGGTCTGCTTCCTGTCATTGTAGGTCAGTGTGCCTATCCTGGACCTGTTTATACATGAAATCCTACTGGACGCTCTTTTATCTGGCTTCCGTGGCTCAGCGTGGCTATGTCGGGATTTAGCTGTTTTATTCTTTGTGCCAATGGTCTTTCCTTCTCCTTCGTTCTGACCGCCGAGCCCTGTTCCGTTGCACGGTATTGCCACGGTCTGTTTGGCCGCTCCTGCGTGGCTGGACATCGGAGTTCCTTCCGGCCAGGCACCTGATGATACTCGAATGTGTCACCTACGGTATGTCTGGCAGTTGTTGGGACAGAGCTGGGGACACAGAGCTGCAGGGGCGGATGTGTGGGCAGCCGGAGCGAGGCGGTTTTGCTCTCACGTGTGATGCTGTGCTATTACCGTTCCGTGGGACACTGCGCGATTCCAGGAACTTCCATGCCGATCATGTTATGCGGTCTGGAGTCGCAAATGGGCTGGGTCGGGTTTCTTGAGGTGGAGCCCCATCCTTACAGGACAAAGGCTGGACGGGCAGCGATTCACGCCTCTCCGGGAGCCCCTCAGACAACGGATGGCGTGCATACGTGCAGCCGCCTCCGAAGCCTCTTCTTCGTTAGAGGCTCTTCTCTGTTAGAGAAGGCGGCATTTCCTAGAAACCGGCGGGTGGTACCAGTTCTCACTCCTCGCAGACCGCGGATGTGTTTACAGTGTGCTGACGGACGGACACGTACCCAGGTTACAGGTCTGGGAAGTGGGGAGCGGGGAAGGAGCCCGGGAAGGAAGTTACCGCTGAATGGTTGCAGTTTCTGTCGGGGGCGACGGGAAAGGTGGGAAACAGCAAGGATGGCTGCACAAACTTGGTGCGATGAAGGCTCCGGAATTGTACACTTCACACGGTCAACATGGCAAATTTTCCGTTCCACGGATTTCATCACAGCTTACAATGTGTAAGTTAACAGAGCCCAAAGCCCTGCATTGCACTTTAAATGGAAGAACTGCATGGTAGGGGAATCATAGCTCAGTAAAGCTGGTTTTAAAATTGTGACTCGAACTTGGCCACTCCCAATTATTTCGGACTTTGTAACTTCTGTGCAGAGGTGCTCGGCAGAAAGGGTCATTCCCGGAAAAGGGCGAGAGAAGGAAGAGCCGTAGGGTCATAGGTGGAGTTAAGAAGCAACGCCTTGGGGCGCCTGGGAGGCTCTGTCGGTTAAGCATCTGACTTCGGCTCGGGTCATGATCTCACGGTCTGTGAGTTCGAGCCCCGCGTCGGGCTCTGTGCTGACAGCTCGGAGCCTGGAGCCTGCCTCGGATTCTGTGTATCCCTCTCTCTCTGCCCTTCCCCTGCTCACACTCTGTCTCTACATCTCTCAAAAATAAATAAAAACATTTAAAAAAAAAGAAGCAACGCCTGACGACCTCGCTGGCGCTTCAGGGCCGGCCTTTGCCGCCGCGTCTTCGGGATACAGAGTTAAGTGGGGAAGCGTGCGCAGGACCTCACGCGGGCTCTCGGGGATCGGGTTATCGACGCGAGTGAGGGTGTCGGTGGCCCCGCGATCTGGGCTGCAGGAGTGAGCAGAGACCCCGGGAGACCTCAGCCATCAGCTTCTCCCCGCGTGGCTCCCCAGCCCCATTTCACTCCTCGCCCCTGAAGGATGACAGGTCCTCGAAGGTGTGAGCGGACCTCGAGCGACGCCCCTGCAGTGTGACACCCCTCCAGCAGGCCCCCCGGGGCCCTTTTGGGCCGCCTCCTCAGCTCCCACCGGGGCTCCGAGGAAGCCGCCCCCATGCGCGGACACACACAGGTGCACGGGCTGTCACCCCACGCCTGGGGCAGGCCTCCCGCTGCGGTGAGATGGTCAGGTTGCGGACAGGGGTTCGCTCCCAAATAGCTGTGTTTTCTCTACTTGGCCTTGGCTGGAATCGATTTTCTCCCATGCGAGAGAAGTCGGATCGAGCTTCGGAGCTGGCCGGCAGGACAGCAGATGCTGGCGGAAAGCCAGGGGCAGAGAAAACAAGCCTGTTTTCCTGAGTCAAAGAGGGCAGAGGGCAGAGGGCGCCTTGCCACCCCGGCCAGCTTATCCACGAAGCGGTGGCGGTTACATCCCCCCCCCACCGCCGTGTGTGAGGACACCGCCCCCAGCACCGCAGTAAAGAGCCACTTTGGAAACCGGTCCTGTGGTTCCTCCGAATGGTAAACACAGACTCCTCACGGAACCCGGCGATTCTGCTTCTGAGTGTATATTCTAGGGAAATAAAAGTGTGTGTTCACACAAATTTTGTGAGTAAATAGCACGAAAACCGGCTCGTGGATTTTGATAAAAGCATTAGAAGGGGCACCTGGGTGACTCAGTCAGTTCAGCATCCGACTTCGGCTCAGGTCATGATCTCTCAGTTTGTGGGTTCAAGCCCCACGTCAGGCTCTGTGCTGACAACTCAGAGCCTAAAGCCAGCTTTGGATTCTGTGTCTCCCTCTCTCTCTGCTCCTCCCCCCCTCTCGAAAATAAACGTTAAAAAAAATTTTTTTTTAAACATTAGAAGAGCTCCAAAGTGAAAGAGCCAGTCACAAAAACCACTCGTTGTATGGTTCTGTTTACCTGAGTATCCAGAACAGGCGACCTCGACGCAGACAGCAAATAGATCGCTGGTTGCCGGGGCGGGGAGGGGGCACAGGTGGAGAATCAGGGGGAGGGGCTCTAATGGGTACAAGGTTTCTTTTTGGGATGATGACAGTGTTCTAAAATTAGATCGCAGTGATGGTTTTGCACAGCTTTGTAAATAAACTAAAAACCACTGAACCGTGTACTCTAAATGGGCGGCCTTTATGGTCTATCATTTCTGTATCAATAAAACCATTTGAGAGAGAGAGAGAGAGAGAGAATTAAGCCTCCTTACTCTGTGTTCCCAGCCTTGCGCTTTCCCCAGGCGCGTTTTGGGATTTAATCTGTCTGTCTCTCTGTCTCTCACACACACGTTATGATCTTTTTCTCTTCTCTTCACCTTCCCAGAATATCAGTCAGGGGGAACTCCTGCCCCCAGGGCAAGGGGACCATGCCAGGCTTGTTGAGATGTCAGGCGGACAGGCAAAGGAAGTTGACTTGCAAAAGCAGTTCCCACAGGGAGGTACCAAGTGAGAAATGCTTCCCGTAAGAAACAAGAAAGAACTCAAACACAGGACCCGACTTGACACCTCAGGGAGCTAGAAAAAGAAGAGTAAACAAAGCCCAACGTTTAGTAAAAGGAGGAGGGAAATAACAAAAAAAAGAAACAGAGAACAAGAAAATGGAAGAGAGACTCCAAAAATAAAGGTTATAAAAGTAAGAGTTTTTTTTTTTTCCAAAAGATAAAGAAAATCGACAAGGCGTTAAGGAGACTTAGCTACGAAAAACAGAGCCTCAACTAAATAAAAGCAGAAGTGGAAGATGAGACATTATAACCGATGCCACAGAGATACAAAGACTCTTGAGACACCGTGATGGATGAATGAATGTTAAGACCTGAAAGCAAAGTTCAAGGCTCTAACACTTTTTATTCGTCTAAGTTGTACAAATCGTTCTTTTCTTTTGAAATGCTTACTGATTTTTGAGAGAAACAGAGTGTGAGCGGGGAGAGGGCAGAGGGCGAGGGAGACACAGAATCCGAAGCAGGCTCCAGGCTCTGAGCTGTCAGCAGAGCCCGACGCGGGGCTCGAACTCCCGAACTGCGAGATCGTGACCTGGCCTGCCCGGAAGTCGGACGCTTCACCGACGGAGCCCCCCAGGCGCCCCACAAATTGTTCTCGTCGGATTGTCAAAGCAAATAAAGTTTCCGCCCAGTTCGTGTTTTTTTTTGCATGCTGCCTGGATCTAGAACACTTGTCTCATTTTCTCCCCCGTGTTTGCACTTCTTACGCCAAGCCACTTACTTTATGTTACTAGACGTCTGAAAAGATCTCCGTAACCGTACGTCCGGAAGCACGCCTCCTCCCTTGGGATCTGCGATTCCGGATCACACGCCAGCCGCCTCAGCCACACTTGACCTACAGTGGACCGTGGTGGTCATTTCTGCGTGCACAGCCGGGAGTGTTAGGTTACGTTCACGCTGCTACGCACCAGCCATCCCCAGAACCTTTCCGTCTTGCAGACCTGAAAATACGGACCTGTTAAACCCTAGCTTCCCATTCGTGGCTCCCCCAGCCCTGGGCACCCACCTTTCTACCTTCTGTGCCTGTGAATTTGACCACACTAAACATCTCATGTAAGTGGAATCTGTAGTGTTTGCCTTTTTTTTTTTTGGAATGGTTTATTTCATCTAGTATAATTTCCTTAGGGTCTCTGCACGCTGTAGCATTTTCTTCCTTCTTTAAGGCTGAATACTGTTCCATTCCTTGCGTACCCCGCATTCTGCTTTGTCCCTCCTCTGGGGATGGACACGTTCATTGCTCTGCCTTTCGGCTATTCACTGAGGACTTTTGGGCAGAATTTCTGGAAGAAACTTCTACCCGGTTCGCTCAGCCCCCGAGGCGGGGAGCCTGTTCGTATTCCCGCGTTGATTCTTCCATACGCCGAGACCTAGAGTCTGCCGGGCACCCCACCGGCGGCCTACTGACAGGGGGAGGGGGCCGGATGGAAGCCCCCTCACTTGGGGGCGGGGATCGGGTCAGGGCCGCCCCTGACGGGGCGTTGGGGATCCGGAGCCCGACAGACAAACGGTGTGTTTCCCCTTCTGTCCCGGGAGAGGGAGCGGCGAGAGCTTGGTGCGAGGGGGTGCAGGAAGGAGGCTGGTGGGGCGGGGGCACGGAGCCGCAGGAACAGCGGCCTGAGAAGAGGACGAGGAGGGGCTGGACGGGCCCACGGTGCAGCGCGTCCACAGGCCAACGCCACGGGAGCCTCGGAAGGCTTCGTGGTCAGGTGTGGCGTGGCCGCGCTGGCGTTCAAAGATGAACGTGGCTGGACACAGAGTAGCCGGAAGGGGAACAGGAGGGAAAGAGGGAGGGTTAGGTGGCCGCTGCAGGGGTCCAGGCGTGAGACAAGGGGGCCTAGGTGTGGGGCAGAGGGAGTCGGATTGGGGACAGGTGGAGGGACTTGAGATCTATCTGAGGGAACCCGATGGGGCTAGTGGGCGGCTTAGATGAGAGAGAGAGAGAAGAAATGAAGAAGAGGATGCTTTTGGACCTGAAAGCTTCGTGGTGTCCCCGCGTGGGTGGGCGTGGCCTCCCCGGGGCACAGCGCCCCCGGAGACGTGTCTGCGTGGAACGGAGCCCTCCTCTCGCTCACTCCCCCGGCAGCCGCCGGACGAATGCCCGTCTCAGCCACTCTGTGCCCCGGTGGCTGCCGCTGGGCTGGCGGGCACGGACGGAGCCCGGCCGGACCCGCAGGGAGCTGTTTTGCCAGCAGCTTGTGCCAAACGGCTGAGACGTGTGGGGACGGTGTTCCTGGGGCCCCCTCCCCATCGCTAAGTCACATCCTGCACGCTGTCTGTCAGAATTACCGCCCGTATGAACCGCGTTTTTCAAATGTTTTACATCATAAGCTGCGAAGAGGGAGGCAAAGCAAAGCCTAGAGGAGGAGAAAAGTCCCAGTCCTACGAGGCTTATCTTTCTTTGGAGGCCCTGATTCCTTAGCTTGAAAAGGGTTTTTTGGAAAAAAAAAACCAGAGTCTCCTTTCAACCCAACCAATGGACGGGTCCTTACAGTCCTCATCCATTTTTAGGGATAATGAGATAGTATCAGGTTTTCAAACACAAACAGCGACCCTCTACCAACAAAAATCCCGAGCCGAAAACTAAATACCTCTGCGTGAGCGGAACCCGTAAGTACAGGAGTATCACGGTAGTGCTAAGGCATTTCTTTACTTCCTTTCTTTTCAAGATGGAAATACACGGGTCTGCCTCTGGACAGGATGGAATGATCTAGAGCAGACCAGTGCTCTTGCCGGGAGCGTCTGAAACAGCTAGATTTGACGCTAACTCTGTGGAGACGCTCTGAGAGTCCCAAAGCCCCTCGCGGGGACCACGGCATGGGAGACGAGGCGGAGCGCCTGGAAACCTCACAGGTCTGAGCACCAAGCCGGGAAGACAGGACGGTCAGTGCAGCTGGGGCTTGCGGCGGAGCGGGGTAGGAGGGAGCAGAGAACCATTCCCCGAGCAGAAGCTGCCGGGAAAGAAAACTCGAGATGAACAGCAGGACTCGGCCAGGAAGCAAAACGGACTTTTGCACACAGCAGGAGGCGTTGGAGTTATAAACCCAGCTGACCGTCCGCCCCAGAGTCCGAAGCTGTGTGACATCTCCCCAGGGGCAGGCTTCGTGAACGGAAGCTGTTTACACCCTGCAATCCATGGGCGCCCGGCTCAAACGGTCCCGACCATGGGGACAGTCTCCAAGCGCATACCGTCAACTCGCTCGCCTGGAAGTCCCGTACCGTATGTTATTTCCAGTTCGGGATCTGGGTGCGTGTGGGGGTGCTCGCCCCATCTATCTGTGCCACATCTGGAAACGAAATCAAAGTCCCGATAGAGTCTACGCTTGAATTGTCGGTATCAACCTTGAGTGAGTTTTGGAAGCCCAGCACCCTGCAGGTACCCGGCCGATGGGTGGTGTCATTATGATTAGCTTACGTGCGTGAATAAAAATGCCAAGTAGAACTGGCAGAAGCAGGTTTGGCAAAAACGCAGCGGGCTCCTGTTAAGCCCAGACTGGGCTCCATCGGTGTCCATGTGGAGACGCAGACGGACAGGGAACTTTCCTACCATGCCCCCCACTGAGCTGTTCGCACTCGGACCTGCCCTCCGTTCAGGTGGCTGTTCTCTACCCCCACCAGGTGCACGAAAGACAAGAAAGACAAGAAAACGCAATGCCGTTGTTCAATTCCTTCTGTTACTGTTTCATCTTTAACGTCAAGCCTGCCGCCTTTTACGATGGGTATTTGCTCTTTGACCGCCCCGTGGTCTTCCATCTCAAACTGTTTTAATCGCAGAAGTTCTAATTAAGAGGTCAGTTGATGATGCATTACCCTTTCCCCAAAGACGCGGTCCCCTCGCAGAGCGTAAATTCTGCCGAAGCGCCAGGCTGGAAGCTCAGCGACCTGAGATCGGAAGGAAGCCAAGTCACCAAAAGGGCTCGTAAGTCATTTGCTTTATCTCCCGGAACCTCTGAGTTCTGAGCTTTTGAAGCCGTCTAAAATAAATCAGAGAGGCTCAGGATTCCACTTCCTGTGCTTGCGTTGACCTTTTGTGCCTGGCCTCCCTCGCTCTGCAGTGGGAGAGCAGTTCTCCTCACACAGGTCCTGGCCCGCGGGCTCCGAATTTCCGGCTTTCCACGAGACTGTTACTGGGTCAGTATCTTCCCGGCCGCACAGGACCGGCGTCTCTATGAATGCAAGTCCTCCCGAGTTAGCATCTGAGCTCCCTCTCCTCCTGTGCAATCTTCTTCAGAGGCGGCCTCCTAGCTTTGCCCATTTTTGGTCTTTATTTCTTGCTGTCTGACGCGAGGCTTCCGCCCTCGCCGCTCCGCCAAACCTAGAAGACTGGGCTCTAGAAGTTCCCCAAAGGCTTACGATTTTTTTTTTTTTTTTGCGCTAAATGCACATAAATGCACACTTGTACTTTCTCCCTACTTGACTTCCTCAGTTAATCGCTGCTACCATTCGGCACCCGGCGCCGAGGCAGCTGAAACGGCGGGAATTAAAACCGGCTCGCGTCTGCTGGGTCCAGGCTTCCACGCATCCCTGGAACGGGCAGATCCGAGGGGAAGGAGCATTCCAGAGCAGGGCGTAAATTCTGCATCCTCCCTGAATGTGGCGGGGGGACGCCGGCGAGAGCCACGCTCTGTCCTGTTCCCCCTCCCGACTTTTCCATGCCACGCGATTGCGGACAATCCTAGACACGGGAACCTGAGAATTTTAACAAATGTGTTCTTAGGTTGGCCTCACTTTGAGGTGGACCTGGAGTGTTCGAGTCGGGTTTCGGCTTCTGCAGCGGCACGTGTGAGGTAGAACCGCGTCTCCTGGAAGGAAAGGCGTGCGCAGCTCGGGGCCTTGGGTTTTCCCAAGCGCTCGTTTTCCCAAGAGTCGGAAAAAGAAAGGACGTAGATGTGAAGAAGTGTGCGTGTACGTGTGTATGTGTGTGCGTGCATGTATCTGCACACGTGTGTGCACACGTGTCTGTGCACATGTGTTTATTCTGTGTACATTTGTGTTCGTGTATGTTGTGTGTGCACACATGTATGTGTATCTGGTGTCTGTGTGTGTATATGCGTGTGGCGTGTATGCATGTGCACACATGCATGCATGTATATGTATGTGTGTACATGTGAGCATGTACATGTGTATACATGCATGTGTCTACGGGTGTGGTGCATATGTGTGCTGTGTATATTTGCATGTGCTTGCACCTGCATGTGTGCGTGTGTGCATGCATGTACATGTGTGCATGTGTGCACATGCATGTGGTGTCTGTATGTGTACATGTGTGTGGCGTATATGGATTTTGCATGTGTATGCATGTGCATTTGTGCATGTATGATGTGTGTAGTGTGTGCACACGTGTGTATGTGTGTACATGCGTGTGGTGTGTGCACGTGTGTATGTATATGTGTGTACATGCATGTGGTGTGTGCACATGTGTATGTATATATGTGTGTACATGTGTGTGATGTGTGCACATGTATATGTGTATATGTGTGCGTACATGCATGTGGTGTGTGCACGTGTATATGTGTGCGTACATGCATGTGGTGTGTGTGCACGTGCATATGTGTATGTGTGTGTGTACATGCACGTGGTATATGTGCATATGTGTGTATGTGTGTACATGCGTGTGTGTACATGCGTGTGGTGTGTGCACGTGCATATGTGTGTGCATGTGTGTGGTGTGCATGCATGTGTGTATGTGTGTGTACATGCTCGTGGTGTGTGTGCACGAGTATGTGTGTACATGTGTGTACACGCGTGTGGTGTGCACATACATATGTGTATATGTGTGTACAGGTGTGTGGTGTGTGCACATATATATGTGTATGTGTGTGTGCATATGTGTGTGATTTGATGCATGTGCATTTATGTGGTATGTTTGTGGTGTGTGAGTGGACACGTGTGTGGGGGGCGGGGAGAGAAGGAGCAGCAGGCAGGCGAGACCGAGTAGAAGCATCACCTTTGGAGCCCTCGGCCTGCGTTCAAGTCCGCACTGTGTAACTGGGCGTGTGGGCGGCTTCTCGCCGCCTCCTCTGCGACGTGGCAGCTGACTCCGGGCTGCATTAGGGAATGCAACAGCGGCCGTGCTGTCCCCCGAACCCGGTGCCCTCTGACCTCCGTGCTGGAGGACGGAACAGCCCTTTCTGGCTCCGCTGGGCCTCGCGGGCCCTGAGTTCGGAGCGGAGCGACACGCGTCACCTTCGTGCTGGCCATTTGACTTTCGACGCCTCGCGGGGCTCTTTGACCTTCCACGGGCCCCGGCCGCTCGGACGTTGGTGGCTGTCCCGTCAGCCCGGCCCCCAGGCAGCAGAGGCGGGTGGGGAGCCTCCGCTCCGAGTTGCCCGTGCCTGTGAGCCAGAAGTAAACCTCGCGAGGTCCGAGCGCGGAGACTTTCAGTGAGACGTTGCCGTGGCGTGGCCGAGTCTTCGCCATGCCAGGTGCGTGCGACAGTCCTAGCGGTCGGGTGCTTTAGGGGGTCACAGATGCTGCTGCTGCTGCTTTCGCTGTGGAGTAGACCCTCCTCTGTGTTGGGACAGTGTCCCATGCTCTGCCTTACGCCGCCATGCACACTTACGTACCCTCCCCTCCCGAAGTGCCTGGTGGACCCGGGCCCCCGTGGGCACAGAGAGCAAAGCTGTCTTTCCAATAGGAGCTGAAAGTCAACACAGGTACTGTGGGGGTTTTTTTGTAATGTTTATTTATTTTATTTTTGAGAGAGAGAGAGAGAGAGAGAGAGAGAGAGGGAGCATGAGCGGGGGAGGGGGAGAGAGAGGGAGACACAGAACGTGAAGCAGGCTCCAGGCTCTGAGCTGTCAGCACAGAGCCCGACGTGGGGCTCGAACTCACCAACTGTGAGACCGTGACCTGAGCCTGAGTCAGATACTTAACCGACTGAGCCACGCAGGCGCCCCTCAGGCACCGTGGCTGTTGACCGAGATGAGTGAAATCAAGCCCCGGGTGAGCCCGGCACCGGATGAGCTCGGATAAAGTACGGTTGCGGGCAGGTCCCTCCTCCTGTCGGTCCCGCTTCCCCTCCCACTAACCTTAGAAGAAAGCAGCTCCGGATTCTGCGCTGTCAACGTCACGGGACCCTCCTGGGTGACTGGCACCATGGCGCTTCTTACCACCAAACCCACGGAGAGGGTGACACGTGGGCTAAGGGGATGGGCGGCCGTATGCCGCCAGCGTGGTGAGCCAGTCTGCACTGTAGGGCCTTCTCCTGCTCCCTGCGCGTGTCACCAGTGTCTCCTTGGCCCCACCTGGGGCGTTCACAGTCCTGGTGGAGAGTGACAGGGGGACAGGAGCAATGCCGGTGCATGTGTGCATTCGCCTGCAGGGACAGAGGGGCCCCTCTGCCGGCAGCCAGAGTGGCCAGACGCCATTGCCAATGCCGACCACACACTACCGCCCCCCACCTGCCATGCTTCCCGCCTGCTGGAACAGGCAGCTCTGATCCCGTCACCTCCCGGCTCCAAAACGTCCCATATCCCCCCTCTGCAGAATGCGGGCAAACACCCTGTATCGGTGTGCTTGAGGCGTCCAAGACTGGGTGGCGAACTAACAGAGCTTTATTGTCTCCCGGTTCTGGAAGCCAAGTTCAAGATCAAGGCGTCTGCAGCGTCGGTTCCTTCTGAGGACACGAGGGAGAACCCCCTCCAGGCTTCTCTCCTGGCTTCTGGCGGTTTGCCGGCAACTCGGGCGTCCTCTGACTTGTGGAGGCCTGTCCCCAGACTCTGCCTTCTGCGTGGCATGGCTTTTGTGTCTGTCTGTCTCTGTGCCCAAAGTTTCCTTTCTCTGATAAGGACAAGAGTCCTGCTGGATTAGGACCTCCCCTGATGACCTCATGTGAACTCGACTGCAACGGCAGGAACCTTGTTTCCAAAGAGGGCCAAATTTGACGCGCTGGGGTTCAGGACCTCAACGTATCTTTTGGAGGGGACCCCACTCGGCCCATAGTGAGCCCCTGGTTGAGCAAGGTCGCTCACCCCCTTTTCCAGCCCTCGTCTGCCGTCCTGCATCCCAGACTCCTCTTCTCTCTCCATCAGGACATCCTGGCCTGGAGGCTAGAGGACTCCGCGCTCCTTCCGAAGCCTCTCCGTCCGTGAAGACCCCGCTGGACCACACGCCTGCGGTTCCCCGTGATCCGTGTGGGAGCGTCGGACTCGCCCTCTGAGCATCCCACAGAGCAGGCAACTACCCACCGAGAGACCTCGGTGCGGGGTCCCCACGGGGTGACTTGCCAGCGGAGCCAAGGGCACAGACTAGCCGGGAGACCGCCTGACCTTGCAGTCTGTCCTCCCCGCCCGAACAGCCCTCACCCTGCCCCCCGAGGAGGGGTGGCCAGGGCATGGGGTGCCGAGCCCGTGCACGGAGGCCCTGGAGGTGCCCGACCGAGCCGACCGTGGACAGAGGAGCCCCAGAACCCCACGCCAGGGCTGCGGCCGGGTCTTCCCGTGTCGACGCCGCTGGGGACTGAGAGAATTCTAAATGCCAGTCTGCCCTTCCGGGTCTTTATGGGAATACGTTCGTCAGCGCGGAGGAACAGAACGTAGTGTCTTTAGCAGTGTGTAAGGTTGATTCGTGACTGGAACACACGTAGCCCTACGGTACTTGCACGCCTGCTGGCACGCTTGCCCGGGGCCCGGCAGGCCTGGGGGCGGACTCGCTCCAGCGGCTCCCTCCCATCCTGTGTGCGCTGCGGCCTGAGACCTGGTTTTTCTGGAATGAACACACACGGAGTCGGGTCTTCTGGACCCTCAGCGTCCGCTCTATACCCTCCCGTTCAGTCCCGATAATACCACTCTTCCGCCCTCCTGTTCCGTGCCGAAGGCAATGAAATGTTTCCATGGAGTATACCGTCACCCCAATAATAGACACGGAGTGACGCGGTGGCCCATGGATGATGGGTCCCAAAAGCACGCTTTCGAGCCCAAACATCTCCGGCCAAAGCGAGAGGAAGGGTGGTTTCGGGTGCAGCTGCCGAAGGCCTGAGACTAATGGTGTCTCCCCCATTAGTCCCAAAGGGGGACTACGAGGGGGCTTTGGTGTCCCCAGATTCACCTGCTCGCGCTCGGCTGGGAACGAATGTCCGTGCCCCCCACGGACGGCTCTCCTCCGCCTGCAGATCTGATGGCGCAGGGGGTGACAGGAGAGGCCCCGCACGGCCTCAGGGACAGAGAAACCATCGCCACCCTTGAGTGAGCAGAAGCTGGAGAGCACCGCCCCGAATCGCGTTCAAAGGTGGAGGGGGCGCTGATATCAATGCAAAGTGGGCCCACCGCCGAGAGCCACTTGGTCAGATAGAAACACCCGGATTCTTCCTTTCGGCACGTGGGAGGACTCCGAGGCGCCTCCCTTCCCCTGCCCCCTGCTGCCCGGTCACCGGGAAGATCGCGCCCTCCTGGGGGCTCCCACCCCCTTCTGGTGCGTCCTCCACCTGCAGGCGTGTCCCCGCGCCCCCCTCTCCTGCTCCTAATGGACGAGTCCCTACTTCTCTCTATGGTGCGTCTTTCGGAGCTAAATTAACTTCCCTTCCGAAGATGCGCTTAGGCAGAATCGTCGTCTTGCAAGCTTCCTGCCTCTTCGAAGAATCCACCCTAATTTATGGAGCTTTGAAATAGAAGTGGAAGGAAGGCAGCGAACAACTCTCGACCCCGCTAAGTCAGGAGGTTTTAATCGGAGACGACTAGACCTCCAGGTGTCTGAGAAATTCAAGGATAGGTGCACAGATTAATCACCAATTTTACTTCATGTGGCAGAGACTGTATAATCTGCCCATCCAGTACCCGCCTGCTTTTCTGCCTTTATTTTATTGGGAAAAACCACGGGTCCGACTGCAGAATCCAAATTCCTCAGCCTCCATTGCAAATAGGTGCGGCTGTGCCTGAATTCTGGCCAGTTATTCAGCAGCACGTGTTGGAGGGGGCTTTCAGGAAAGCACCTTAAAAGAGGGAAGGACTGGCACGCTCTCGCTGGCCCTCCCACCTCTATCCTCCTTCCTACCTGGAATGCAGACATGATGGCTGTGCTCCAGCAGTCATCTTGGAAATAGAGGTGGCCTCGCAGTTGGAAGCCACCTACCGAGGATGATGAGGTGGAACTTTAAAAGGAGCCTGGCACTGCCTTCTCTGGTCCTGTTTATGCAAGATTAAAAAAAAAATCCGTCCTTATCTTGAAGCTGTTGTCGAATGACTTCTATCGTATGCAGTTGAGCCTGATGCCAGCGGGTGCGTCCCACTCAAGTGCCAGAAATGTCTCCTTCTTTTTCTAAATCAATGAAAAATGCAATTCAAATCCCGCTCAGCTGACCAGTGAGAAATTCAGTCTCGGACACGTGTGTAGGACGCTTGGGCAGGTCTCTGGGCTTCCCGTTATGCCCAGAAAATGTGGTGAAGGCTTCTCCTGTCTGGTTGTCAGCATGGCTGCTAAGAGGCCCATCCAGGAGGAGGGAGAATTATCCCAGAGCTTCCGGGGGCCCGGTGTGGGCGCTGAGGTCTTGGGCCAGGCATGCAGTGGGGCGGCTCGGTTCACCCGTGCCTGTCTGCCCCCGTCAGTCCCTGGGTTTTCTCCGGGCCCCAGCACTGACCGGCGCCACCCCGAGACCTCGCTGGGGTCCCCCAGCCCTTGGCTGGCCGTCTGCCTCCCTCCCTCCAAGCTCTCCCCTTCCCTTTCCCTCCCGGAAGACCCCACATTGTCACCCTTGGGGACAGCTGTTCTCGAGCCACAAGCTGGACCTCTTCCCTGACGGTGGGCAGCCCTGGGGGGGAGGAGATGCCCTCTGAAGGGGCTTCTTACCTCGTCCTGCTCACTCGTATGGGAGGGCTTCCTGGGGGAGGAATCCCTCCACTGTCCCAGGACTCACAAAGCAGGCAGAGCGTCCAGAGAAGGGCCTGACGTCACCGTTAGCATCTCCGTGAACGCCCGCGGCAACACCTCTTGGTCACACCTGTTCTTGTCCGTACGAAATATAGAAGAGGTGTGAGGCGGAAGAGCTTAGAGGATTGAAAGACGAAACGAGAACAGGACGGAAGGTAAAGTAGAAAGCCAACGAGGCTTAAAACGGAAGGACTTTGATCTTAGTGCGGGAGAAAGGGGGAAGCTGGTCCCTCCTGTGGCGGTCCACGGCCCATGCCCTCGCATAGTGACAGCAACAGCCCAGATGAATGACCGCCTGTGCCAGACATTGGTCCCCTTCTACAGTAGCTTCTATCCCCCCAGGGGACGCCTGGGGGGCTCGGTTGGCTGAGCGCCCTTGATTTCAGCTCGGGTCACGATCTCACAGTTCGTGCGGGCTCAGCCTGCTTGGGACCCTCCGTCTCCCTCTCTCTCTGCCCCTCCCCTGCTCTCGTCCATGCACAATTTCTCTCTCCCTCTCTCAAAATAAGCAAAGAAACATTAAACAAATAAGTTACATTATTCAATATTTTACGCCGCCACCGTTCTCCAAAGCAAGAAACTTGAGACACACACAGGGATGGTGTCCTTGTGACCTGCAGTCGGGCGCGATGTGGAATTTGATGCGAGGGTCCCGGCAGGCCAGTCCTTGTGAAAATACCGCCCCGGGATCTCCCTTGAAATAGAGAGAGACACTCTGCCCCCCACATGTTTGAAACCACTGCTGAGTCCAGCCTGGGGCTCCTTTTGTCCCAGTCTCCTCTCATCCTAAGGCCGTCGACAGTTGCTGCTCCGAAAACTCTGCCTCGGTTTTCCCATCTGTAGCACCGTTCCCCCTCGGGAAGGCCGGGCCGGCATCCTGCCTGGTGGAGGCGGACCGTCCGGGGGCCTGGACGAGGCGCCTCGCCTGCTGACAGGGCCGGCTCCCCGGCCCGGCACCTGCCCGGGGAGCGGGTGACGGGGTTCAGGCCCGTTTGGGTGTGCAGCGCGTAATGACGGCGTCACGACGGCTCGTGTTGCTGGCTGCGGAGCTGGGGTTTGGGCGTTCGCCCTCTGACTCACTCACCTGTCTCGAGGCGAGAACCAGGTCTGAAGCACAAGAAACTCGAGTCGTTTTTTGCTTTTGTGTTTGTGTTTTTGGTCGCAGGCGAACCGATCCAAAGGTCTTGTTTTCTCTGAGTGGTGCCTGCGGTCACATGGAAAGCCCGCCTGAGTCGGCTGCTTTGTCCTCCTGTTTCTTCGCTCGCTAACACATTCCCTTCCGAAAGAAGACAATTAGTGCACGGAATAGACCCGCTCACACAGAACACGGGGAGGGCGCGGGACGCGTCATGGATGAGCGAGGCTGTGACCTTAAACCCGGGGATTTAAGTGGGATGGGGGAGGGATACATTCAAAGAGAAGGCGCTTGATATGCACAAACCGAGCCTGAGTTTTTAGACTCTCGTGGATGCCCGGGTCCCTGGGCGGCGAGAGGGCCGGGAGGGGCCAGGAGCCACCAGGAGAGTGGCCGACCGCTGACCCCACATGGCTCCTTCCCCGCGCAGGTGCCGACTTCAGGCTGTCGCAGGCACCCAACCTCCGCACTGCGCACCCCGGGACGCAGAAGGGTGTGTTAAACAGGACAGGAGAGCTGGTTGCTCCGGGCTGGGGTCTGGCACTCAGGGGGGAGGTTCCTGGTTCGGTTCTTCTCACTGCAGAGGGGAGGGGAGGGGGGCTTATCTCCCTCAGGGAGCGGCGGTGCCAGAGTCAGCTGGCACGCAGAAGGCCCGAGGTAAGGCCGGCGGGATGGGGCGGAGCCTGGTGCCCCTTGGAGACCCTGTGAGCGGGCACCTGGGCGACATGCGTGTTCAGGATGTCGGGTCGTAGGGCGAAGGGGGAGAGGGCGCCTGGGGGTCGCTCTCAGCGGAGGCCGAGGTGCCCTGCTCGCAGCTCCTAACTCAGGTTTGCAGCTCTTTGATGCAGGATTCCCTGGGGTCTGAATAAGTCAGATTGGGTGTTCCAGAAGGTTCTCCAGCAGGTATCTGCTCAGGAAGGCCTCCTCTAAGCAGGCAAGTGCTGATAGAGCCTCCACGACGGGCTGTCCAGGAAAGTACGGAGGACCATTTGTGGCATCTGTGTCCACGGTGCAAACGGGCCCGCCCAAGTCACCCACCGCAGGGTCCGGGCTCCCGCTGCACTGGGTCAGCACCAGCCTGGGGAACTGACGGGAGACGTGCTGAAGGAGCCGGGAGCCAGGAGTCTGAGCGGCCTCGGCTCTGGGACCCCCGGGGGTCGTCTGACCCCCTCAGTTGGGGTACCGCAGCCCTCTGCGGACCCCGTGGTCACTGCGTGGCAAACCTGCTTTATTCCGACGTACGTGGTCTGCCTCTGGCTCCTGAGGGCGCAGGCTGCGGGGATCCTGCTCCCCCGCACCGAACAGAGAAAGGCCCCCCTGACCCCGCCTGTGACACTGGCGCGCTCTGGGCCTTCTTCGGCCCTCCTTGGGGTCAGCCGTCTGAACGTCTGTCTCACGCAGGCTGCGTGGGTGCGGGAACCTCGATAACGTCCGTGTGGCCTCGAACCCATGCCCAGTTGTCCAGATCCGGTAACGGGCACCCGGACGGAGCTGTGGGGGCCACCTGTCTGGACCCGGTGCTGGAACGCTCAGCAGGAAACCGTCGGCGCTGGATCGCCCTGGTTGTTTTGTTCCCAGAGTGAAAGGAACAGAACATGCAAGCGGACGGACCTGTAGGGACAGCCGTGTCATCTGGGACAAAAACAAGCCATTTCTGAAACCTTCAAATGCTCCCTGATTGTGATTTCCGGGGGCCGCTGTGCTCTGTTTCTGTCTGTAAAAGTCCCTGTTTTCTGGACGGAAACCACGTCCTCCAGCCTGCCTTCCCTGGCCGGGGGAGGAGCAGGGAGGGGAGCAGAGAGAGTTTAGATGTGTGATTTATCCCCACGTAAGCGGGGCCGGGGTGGCAGGGGCGTCCCAGCCCTCTGGGGCATGCCCCATGCCGGCACACAGGTGCGCTCACCGGCGCGGAAGCTTCAGAACCCTAGAGTCGAGGGGATTTTCTGATCATCATGGAGACATGATCAATCAACTCACTGGCCGTTGTCACATGACTCGACATCCACTCTCCTATTCTCGTTTCTTGTCGTACCACGCCACCGCTTCCGACGGAGGTCAGGAGACCGGCGGGCACGAGAACCCCCTTGCCACCCGGAGCCCGAATCATCCCCAGAGGACAGTGTGGCTGAGGCACCAGCAGGGGTTGAGTGCCCAGGTGGTGGGGCAGCCTGCACTCTCATTTCCAAGGGGCAAGGACATCACGGGAGGGAAGGACGGCCGGGAGGGCCAGGGGGCCTGCAGCCCCGCTCCCTGGGGTGGGAACGCTGCCCTTCCTGCCCTCTCCCTGGGGGCCCTCAGAGCTGGCCCCAGCCCTCCCTCGGGCCCGGCCACGTCTTGGCCTCCCCCAGCCCGGTACCGGGCTCTTTCTGGAGTGGTGGCCGAGACGCCTAACTTGGAAGGCCACCCCAGGTCTCAAGTTAGGAAGGCCACCTCGAAAAATGCTTGGGTGTCAGTTCTGAATCTTTGGTGGCCAGTGGGGTACTAGTGCCACACGTGTGTGTGCGCATGTGTGTGCGTGTGCGCGAATGTGTGTGCAGGTGGGGAGGCGCCTCGTTTGTGGTGTGTCCCAGTTTCCATGGACTAAACCCTCCGCCGAGGCCCAGGTCTAGCTCCCAGCATGGTGCCACCACGCACCTCGCTGGGAAGAGGCGTGCGGCAGGGACGGTCTCAGCCAGGCGGGTACCGCAGACACAGATCGCCGGAGGACCACAGATGATAGCAGCTTGTGAGATGGCTGGTGACGGTCACGAGTATTCACTACCTTGGGTTTCAGTATAATTTATTTAACTCTAAGTGTATACATTTTACACTGGAGGGTCCTGTGGGGTCCTGGAGGGTCCGCGGGGAGGGAGGGGGGTGTGGCGTGCGGGTGCCTGGGGGCTTTGTCACAGGTCATGGGTGGTGGTTACAAACCAGTTTCCTTGGCGGGACTTTGGTAAATTTCATGCTTGCTTTATGCAGCTTTCTGTACTTGTGTATTTAACAATAAAAAGATAAATACAGGGGCACCTGGGGGGCTCGGTCGGTTGAGCATCTGACTTCAGCTCAGGTCATGATCTCAATGTTCGTGGGTTCGAGCCCCTCGTGGGGCTCTGTGCTGACGGCTCAGAGCCTGGAGCCTGCTTCGGATTCTGCGTCTTCCTCCCTCTTTGCCCCTCCCCCGCTCATGCTCTCTCTCTCTCTCTCTCTCTCTCTCAAAAATAAACATTCAAAAATGTTTAAAAAGATAAATACATCCTTTCACATGCATAGATACACGCGTAGCTTTTACACGTGTCCGTGTCTGTGTCTGTGCGCACACTATAAATAATACACGGTCTCTTTTCCATCTGAGTGGCCCAGAGGTCTCGCTGTGGGATTCTGCCCGGATAACCGGTCTGTCCAGTTATGCCAGCCTGTGCCTCCCTGCCTGCTTTGACCTGGGGCCCTGCTGGGCCTGCCAGGCACTGCCAGGCTAGAACCGCCCCCTTTCAAAGGGGACCCTGCCACCCTGGGAGGAAGTCAGAGCGGGCTTCTCGGAAGAGGAAGTGGCTTGGCTCAGCGTTGCCGTGCGCCTCCCCGCCCCGCAGGGTCGCCCAGAGAGGCCCTCCCAGAGCTTGCGAGCCCGAATCTGAGCCCAGCTGCCTGGCCCGAAAGCAGGTCCAAGGTCTAGAGAGTGCAAGGGTGCAGGCAGAGGGGGTAGGGGGGGCGGCTAAGGCAGCTCCCAGCAGGTGGCCCAGGGTGCCCGTTGTCCCGGGGAAGGGCCGGCGGGGCTCCGGGGGAGCACCAGGGACAGAGCCCTGTCCACGGCCAGACAGTGTCCCCGGCCGCTTCCCAGCAAAGGGCTCTGGGGTGAAGGAAGTGGCCGGTGGTTCCTGCGTGGGCAGCGAAGTTCTCAAAAGCACAGGCCGGGCCCTGTGTTTGGGGGCCTCCTGCCCGGGGAGGAGGGGTGGTAAAGATGATTGAGAAGGGCCGGAAGTGCCTAGAAACCGAACAGGCGGCTCAGATCCAGGAATCGCCTTAGAGCCCAGAGGGGGATTCCTGGGAGCACCGGGTGGGCAGCCCTGAGCTCGGCCGCCGTCCCTTACCGGCCACCGCACACGGGGCGGCACCAGGGACTCCGGTGCCTCTGAAGCCACGTGTAAACCTGGGTCTGTGGTTTCCGTCTTCCTGACGGCGGTCTCTGCTGCCAGGTTCTCGAGAACGGCAGCCCGGTGCTCGGACTTTTGTCCTCAAGGCAAAGTGAATCACATCTTCGTTGTTGGAAGACGTCACAGTATTTACAAGTGTGTTTCTTTACATTTTTTTTTTTTTTTGGCTGGTTTACGTCACCTGTGATTCCGGAGGTGAATAATTGTCCGCAGTTTCCCCGCCGTGTGGGCCAGATGTGTGTTAGACTCGGCTTGGCTCCTGGAAGCAGGAGGAGGGACCCCGTGTGTATGGAGTGCTCTCCTGGGGTGTGCCCCCATTTCTTCCTTTTTTTAAATTAAATGTTTATCTACTGTTGAAAAAGAGTCGGGGGAGGAACGGAGAGAGAGTCACAGAGGATCCGAAGCAGGCTCTGTGCTCAGTGCAGGGATCCCGACGCGGGGCTTGAACTCAAGAACCTCGAGATCGTGACCTGAGCCGAAGTCGGACGCTTAACCGACTGAGCCCCCCAGGGGCCCCTTTATATAAGAATTTCTGTAAAAGCAATACAGGGTAAATGGTGGTTCTTAATGGATCTTTTACAGAATAATGTGATTCCTTACTTGATTTGCGATTATGGGACGTATCAGAATCTTGAAAGTGTGTTAGAATTCGCAGCTGTGGAGCAGTACTTGGGCCGCCGTCTCTTCTGACTGTTGGAACTTTAAGTCCTTTGCTCCTGCCCGTGGATTCAGAGAGTTGTCACGGAATGCAACCACATTCTCCTCGACGTGTTGTCCCCAAAGTGTTAGGAGCTGCCTTTCAACCCCACGTTCCCACGTTAGAGCTTCAGTCAATATTTGAGGCCTTATTTATGTAAATATCAGGGACTGTCGGGGCTCCGCAGCAGCAGGAAACCTGACCCCCCTGAAATGGATCATGACAAACAGGCCCCGGCCAAAATAACAAACCCAGCTTCCTGGAACAGGCTTGCTCAGAACCGTCAAGAGAAGCCCTAGAAACGTCAGCCTGACCTCCGCCTCCTTGTACGCACGGCCTGACCTTCGAAGATTAAACAAATACGGACTTCCTCCCGTGCTCCGGCTGGTGGTGGTTCCCTGTTATCACCAGAGGGCCGAGCATGGGTTCTACAGTTCTGGAAGCTGCTCGCGGGGCTGGCCCCGGAGCCCGCGGCTTCTGGCACGGTGAACCGCCGACTCTCACCTGGGTTTAGCTTCGCCAAAGTAAACTAAAATAGCGGCTTAAAAAACATAATAAAAGCTCTCATCTCCTTATATGGAATTAAAGATACACAGAGGAGAGGGAACAACCTAATGAAAAGACAGGCCTCTCTTGGTGTTCCTAGTAATAAATACTAGTAGCAGTAATAATGGTGGCACTCTGGGAGCATGGACAGGCTGCTCGGTCCTCTGCTCCCGGTGACATAACCCTGACAGTGTGTAAGCCAGAGGGGTGGGCGTGTGTCTGGGGGGTTCCCGGTGGCAGAGCAAAGCCTCTGACTTTTTGACTTTATTTTATTTCATTTTATTTTTTTGGTGTTTTGCGTTAACCATGAACGTGGTGGGGGAGGGGGGGGCTGCCAGGGTTATTTCTCACAGGGTCATGTCTTGCTAGTCCTTCTGACCCCAGGGCCACTCTGGGCTTTCTGTGTCTCCCTCAGGACACGCGAGACACCGATACCGCCCGTCATAGCCTTCTCAGAGCTTCGTGGTCGACGTCTTGGCCACACTGCCTAGAGGCTCCCAGCTTCTGCTCTAAGGGAAGTTCTTCAGTAAAATGCTTTCGTGAGGAAAGCGATCCGACCAAATTCCCAACAATCGTGGATGAGAAAAGAAAATAACTAGTCCGGATGCTGAGCCCAGCAGAACATCTGTCAGCCACCCCCTCGCCTCCGGCCCGCGCCCCTCACCTCCGCCTTTCCCTGCGTTGGCCTGCTTCCCCCCCCCCCCCCCCGAGGCACCGCGGCTGCTAAGTGCCTAGACGCTCGGCTCTTTCATTCCGGGGGGCCCTCCTCTGCCGTGGCCGCCGATGCCAGGGCCAAGTGGGCGGGTGGGCTCGCGGCGTGGGTCGGGGGTGCGGTCCGGACCCTGAATCGGTAACCGTTTGCCCTTACAGCGAACGCCGTTACCATAGAAACCCTAGGGAAAGCCGACCGAGAGCCAGGCCGACCCGGGCAAATGAATGTTTCCCTCTTCTCGCTCGCGGTGGTCTTGCTCCGTTGTGCTGGTTTCTTTCTGCCGAGGCGGCAGGAGCTGGGACAAAACTCCTCGATCGCCCTGTCCCCCCGCACGTCAGGCTGACGAGGACCTCGGTGTCTGTCAGCACGAGCCGGCTGCGCGACAGCACCCACAGCTGCGGTCCCCCTGCACCTGCCTCCTCGGAACAGGTGCTGTGTTTTAAGACCCAGAGCCCAGAACCTGGATTTACAGGGGGGCCAGCTGCTGGATTGGGGGTGGGCTGTGTTTTCTCCGGGGAGCAGGGCCTCGCTGGAGAGATTGGGGCATTTGAAACCTAATCCACGCCCAAAAAAATACCGCCAGCATTTGCCTTTTGCCGGGGGCCTCAAGTGCCGGCGAGAAGGATAAGGAAAGGATTCAGGCCACTTGCGTCAGCTTTTGGACCAAAATGTCAAACAGACCGGGCCAGCGCGTGAGTTTCTGGCACGTCAGGAACGCAGGCGCTAAGAGTCCGAGCGCCGGATGCGTCGTCCAGGAAAGCATCGTCAGCCCAGCTGCCGCAGCGTAGGGGACACACGCAAGGCGGCAGATACAAGCCTGCTTTCTCTGCTCAGCCCCACACAACCCGGTGCGTTAGCTGAAAACCATCGCCACGCGAACCTCGCCACGCACACACGCCTCCCAAGGAAAACACTGTGGGCAGGTTCTATTCTGGGAGAAACTTGCGGAGGGGGGGGGCAAAAACCTCACGCAGTGCTACTCATTGTGATATTTAAGTCACGGGGGAGTGTTTGAATCGCAAAAAGGTAGCATTCTGCTCATATTTCCCCGTGCCTGCTCACGGGGCCTCCTGGCAAGGTGCGATTCACGCCGCTCGGATACAGTCGGCCCTCGACCAGTGCGCGTTCCATCTGCGCGGGCCGATTTATGCGCACGCTTTTGGATAAATACGAGACGGTGCTGTACATGTGTCTTCTCTTCCTTGTGATTTTCGTCACTTTCTTTTCCCTCCAGTCTGTTTTGTTTTGAGAATACAGCGTGTCGTACAGAAAACATGCACGCTGTGTGTTCACCAACTGCTTACGTTGGGAGTGAAATGTTCGGTCACAGGCTACCAGTCATTACGTTTGGGGGGAGTCAACATAGGCCTGCCTAGGCCAAAGCCATCTTGAGAAAGGAGAACAAAGCTGGAGGTATCACAATACCATACTTTGAGCCACGCTACAAAACTCTAATAATCTGAACCATCTGGTACCGGCCCAGAAATATGGCCGTGAGTCGATGGACCAGAATAGAGGGGCCGGAAGTGAACGCACACTGTGTGGGAAATTAATCTACGACGAAGGAGGCGAGAACGTACAGCGGGGAGAAGACTGTCTTTTCAGCAAATGGTGTTGGGAAGAGGGGACGGCGGCAAAACAGCGACCTCCCTGTATGGAGACTCCCTATAATACTGCATATTTAAAAAAAACGAATTTTAAATTTATTTTTTCAAAATTTATCGTGATATCCGTATGCTATTTTACTTATTAATGTGGGTATTATATTAATACATTGCCCAATCTTTGTGTCTAGCATGTACCTGACACTCTCCAAGGGTCATATTTATAACGAGCTGCATAATTCGACCTTCTTGTTTTTGTAGGATTCTTACAGTTTTCGTTTTATTACCAGGATCTATGTTTATCGCCCCACTTTAGAAAAATAGGTGGCTACACATGGTTAGAGCGCAGGGGTTGAGGCTGCTGGCGGGCCGGCGACGTCCCGGGGCAGGTCAGGCACTGCAGGGGGGGCCAGTCTTTTGCTAGCGCCACGAGGGGCCTCAGGCTCGGTGAGGGGACTTAGTAATTTGTGCTACAAGTAAAAGAAAAAAAGTTTCGTATGAGTTGATTTCTTTTACTTTTATGTTGTGTAAAATATATATGTATAGCATTGGGAGAAGAAGAAGAGGAAGAAGAGGAGGAGGAGGGGGAGGAGGAGGAGGAGGGGGAGGAGGAGAAGGAGAAGGTTGAAGAAGGGGAGGAGGAAGAGGGGGAGGAAGGGGAGGAGGAGGAGGGGAAGGAGGGGAAGGAGGGAGAGGAGGGGGAGGAGAAAAAGAGGAGGAGGAGGAGGAAGGGGAGGGAGGAGGAGGAGGAGGAGGAGGAGGTTGGGGAAGAGGAGGAGGAGGGGAAGGAGGAGCAGGAGGAGGAAGGGGAGGGAGGAGGAGGAGGAGAAGGAGGTTGGGGAAGGGGAGGAGGAGGAGGGGGAGGAGGGAGAGGAGGAGAAGGAGAAGGTTGGGGAAGGGAGGAGGAGGAGGAGGTTGGGGAAGGGGAGGAGGAGGAGGAGGAGGAAGAAGAGGAGGGAGGAGGAGGAGGAGGAGGAGGTTGGGGAAGGGGAGGAGGAGGAGGGGGAGGAGGGAGAGGAGGAGAAGGAGAAGGTTGGGGAAGGGAGGAGGAGGAGGAGGAGGAAGGGGAGGGAGGAGGAGGAGGAGGAGGAGGTTGGTGAAGGGGAGGAGGAGGAGGAGGAGGAGGAGGGGGAATCGGGGAAAACAGGACAAAGAGCCCGAGCAGCTAGCTCAGAGACAGTAAAGGGCAGAGCTGCAACTGGAACGTTTCCTTGAATGAGCTGTTCTGGGATCGAGCCCTTCTTCGAAGATGATTTTCCAGAAGTGTCACAAATATGCCAGCTGTTATAAAATTACAGAATCGGGTCCATTTCATTCAAAGAATTGCTCAGATATGGCACAAACCAGGACGTAGGAGAAAGTTTGTCCCTGACCACGGCTCATCTTGCCCGTTGGGTTTTGGAACAAGGGAAGAGGGGTGCGTCCCATGGCTCCCGTGGACAGAAGCCCCGGGGAGGTCTGGGGACCGTGTGTCCCCGTGGGGCTGAACGGGGTGTTTGGTGGCAGCACCTCCAGCGTTAGAGCCGGACGGCCTGGGAATGAATATTGAAATTGACCGATAGCTTTGCCCGAATCGTTGCCTGAAATGGCAGTGGCCACCGTCCCTGCCCGCAGGACTGACGTGAGACTTGTCTGCAGGGCGCGCTCAGCCCAGAGGCTGACCCTTCCTCAGTATTCAGCAGCTATTGATAATTTCAGATCTGATCCTGGTTGCCTTTTCCCATGCCTCCCACGAAGGTGCAGAATGGTACTAGAAGGGAGAGGGTTTTGATAATCTATGTGATAACCGTTTAGATTCTCTAACTAGAAAATAAAAGTGTCTATCAACGCAAACTTCTGAATTCATTCCAGACGTTCAGATTCCGTGTTAACACCCCATCGCCGAGTGAATCTGTGGTTCCCTCCCCGGGTTCCTAAGAAGTGTTTCTCAGGTTTTCGGGATCGCTTCCCCGCAAACCGAACCTGGAGCGAGCATCTCCGTGTTCCTGAGGCTCACGTGCAGCTTGGCTTTCGGTGCCTCCGTCTCTGCCCCCTGCCCTCGATTCCCTTGGACTGTGTTCTCCTTGCTTCTTTGTATTTTATTCTCACCGAGAAGAGAATGCCGTGGGTAAGCCATCTCGAATCCTTTTCTCGGGACAGGGAGGGCCTGCTTGGAGCCATGCCCGCGGGGCTCACGCACGCCATTGCGCCGCTGGGGGGCCCACGGGGGGCGGGGGGCCGCAGCTGTCAGCTCTTGGAGCTCGGTGATTCCAGAAGCTATGTCTCCACCTCCTGCTTGGAGGACGTCGCCCTGGAGTTACTGTTCTTCCTTGCCGTTGCTTGAACCTTCCATCCATTCCATTTTGAAAGCGAGTAGCGGTCAGAATGCCCCCTCAGGAAACAGAGCGCCAAGTCGGGCTGGGTTCAGTAGGGCTTCCCGGCCGCGCCACGGAGCCGCAGGGCGGGCTTCTCTCTGTCTCTGCCTTCACCCTCAGTGGCTTCCCTCGGGGCCGCGTGGCTCTGGTCCTTCCAGGCACACGTCCAGACACAGCGGCTTCCAGAGGAAGAGGGGACGTTGTCCGGAGGCACCCTCCCCTCGAGCCAGAGGGCCGGGTCGCAGACCCCGGCGTGCGTGCCCGGACACTTCCTTTCGGGAGGGGACCTTGCTTTCCAGCTGCCCGGAGCGTTGGCCGGTGGTGTCTCACCGCCCCCCAGGGATGGCATTTGTCCGAAGGGGGCCGTGTTTCTCGACAGCGTGCCCCTCCCCGGGTCCGAGCCCCGGGACACCCCGACAGCGGTGACTGACGCCAGTGCCTCACGGGCTGGGCCGGCGTCTCCACTTCCCAGCCTGCCTGACCCCGGTCCCTCTCTCCTTTGCACGTCGTGTGCTTGGAAGCCCTCCCCGCTAAGTCTTTCAGGCCCAAGACTCGGTTTCAGAACCTCCCTCCCGTGGAACGCACTCGAAAAGAACCCGCAGGAGGAGTGGTCCCGAGCAGCTGATTTACAACGCTGTTTGGGGGATAGACCACCTGCCGGCCCGCTGGCTGGAGGAGCCATAGGCGGCGCCTGCCCTCTCCGGTGGGCAGCAGCGTGGTCGGGGCAGATGTTACCAGCAGCAAAGTAGAACGGAGGAGCCGGGGAAGAGAGTGCAGGGCGCCTCGTGCCTTCCGAGCATCCCCCCTCCCGTCTCCTGGCCGCCAGACCAACGACGAGGGTCGGGCACCACGGGCCGCAGCTGGGGAGGCATAGGGCTGCGGGGCAGAAAAGTCACTGCGAGCCGCAGGAGCCTGGGCGTCTCGCCGACGTGTACCTGGGGCGGCGGGGTTTGTGCGGGTGGGTGCTGGCTCAGGGAGGGGGTGACGGGACGTAGGGTAGGGCGAGTTTATGGCTGCAGAAGTCGTCTCCGTCACAGGGTGTCTCTTGGAGGCTTGGAGACAGCGTCGGCGTCGGGAGGAGAGCAAAGGCCCGGGGGGGCGAGGCAGGAAGTGGGAGCGGGGATCCGGAGGCCGGGACGGGGCACCTTGCACACGGCCCTGAGGAAGGCTGGGAGTGCCCTCGCCTCGCTTTGGTGGCCAGTAGACGGACCCTGTGCCCACGGTCTGAGCAGGTCCTGGCGGGGAGCTCAGATCCTCGGGGAAGAGGGTTTGTGGCGGGCCGGGCACTGGCGCAGGCGCCAGCCAGCAGCGAGGAGGTCTCAGAAGGCTCGTGGAGGAGGGAGAGGGCAGCACGAGCTGGGGCCGGGAGGCAGGTCGCGCGTCTGGGTCGCGGCACCTCCTGCCAGCTTTCCTGGGTTGTCTTCCTCGGGAGGAAGACAAGCCGGAGAACACAGGGGGACCGGCCCCCCGGTGAACGGACGGCTACGTGAGCTCGTGATCCGAGCGGTGCGGGGCGCGGTGTGGGAGACTGGGGAGGGGGCGCCCGGACGGCCCCGCATGGCCAAGGCCCTCCTTCCCCGCTGCTGGCGGCTCGCCTCCCGGAAAGAGGTCACATTGGGGGCAGTGCCAGCTCCCTGCGGCCAGCCCGCACCAGTGACCCGGTGGCCCCTGCTCAGTGACACAGCGCCCCTGGGGGTGGCCGAGGTCTTGGTGAGGGCCGCACCCCGGCGAACTCCCGGGGGCCAGCTCTGACTCCCTCGCTTTCTTACAGTCGCTGTTCCCAGGAACGCAACTCGAGAACCCACCTGCACACGAGTCTCCCTCTCTGCGTCCTTTCCCAGGGAACGCGCCGAAGCAGTAACGTGTGCCCGGAAATGTCCCCAAGGCAGCATCCCTCCAGCCTGACTGCACAGAGCTGAGTGCTGCGCCCAGTCCTCAACCGGTGACCAACAAGAAGAGCGGGTTTCCGCGCTTGGCTGAAACCGATCGTTTCGGGGTGGGAGGGAGGCAGGGGTCCACCAAGCGGCCACTCTCTGCGGGATGCCGGGGGCTGGGGACTCGCACGTAGACCCCCCCAGAAATGCCTCCAGAGCTGCGTCGACACCGAGACGGGCCGGAGGGGTTGCTTGTGGCACCGGGCGTGCTGGGCGGGCACCTGCTTCCCGGAGAGACAGAGCAGCGGCTGGCTTGGTGTCCGGCACAGGCTCGCGTCGGCCGGGCCCTATTTCAGCGCCGGCACATGTGCTGGGGGGTATCGGCGTTTCTGAGTGCTGTTGTCCCCCTCTTTAAAGTAAACCTCACATTTCCAGTGCTTTCTTTGTGAAGGAATTCCGTTACTTTTAATTTAAAAACTCCCAGGCAAGCTCAGGGCTCGGGGGTTCTTCTGAATGAGAACCTGACTCTTGTGTTAGGGTTTTGGGGGCTCAGAGCGGGCAGTGCCGTGTGTACCGCGGGACTCGAGTTTGGAGGGTGTAACAAGAGTTGGAGGAAAAGAAAAGCAAAGGATCTGGGGCCAAGCACCTTCAGAAATGGTGTGGTTGACGAGGGAGCTAGGTTTCTCTCTTCCGCGGGCTCTTGTCACTACCCGCCCCACGCGGCCCCCAGGGGGGCGCTGCCCGTAACCTCAGGGCACCTCTGGTGGCCACGGCTGTGTTTTCTTCTTATTTGCAAGTGCTGCTTAGCACCGACTCCATGCACGCAGCCTGGCGTGGGCTGCTCAGGCCTCTCTCCCTGCGGCACAGGGCACGGTCGTGTTTCGTACCCCAGTGTGAGCGGGAGAACCCCGCAGTGACAGAAGCACCCACCCGGTACTTCCTGCCAGACAGGCTGCTTTCCCCCGCCCAGCCAGGAATCCGAATGAAAAGAGTTTTCGTTATGCCTCCTGGCGTTCTCTCTAGGAGCCCAGGAGAAATGCAGCCGAGTCCCAGCCGGCGCGAGGAGCTCCTGCCGAGTCGGGTTGAGTTACCTCCATGCGCGGGGCGCTCGCTTCTCGCCGGGACATGCTGGCCAGAACGCCTGCCAGAGCCTCTATTTTAGGTGTGTCTTGTTTTTGTCTCTTGGCAGCACAGTCGATCGGGATATTCATAGTCATGTGGTGAGCGCTTCAGAAAACCAACAACAGGTCTCTTTAAACCTTCTTAAAGATCCAGTAAAAAATGTGTTTACTCGACACACAGACCGTCGATGAGAAATGCATTCTCAACCGTGGACATGACTCTAACAGGATGCAACGAAAACTGGGTTATGTTAGGTACAGTTTTCTGGAGGCTCTGAGCCTTTTGATTCCCTGCTGGTATTTTCTGTCCCTTCTTGGGCTTCTGTGAATTGTTGCAAGTTTCACGACTTTGGGCAAGGGGAGGGAGGGGGTATGGGAGCGCCAGAGGGCCGTCCCGCAGTGGGGTTTGAGGGTGGCCATCGGGAGGGACAGCAGAGCTGGCCGTCACGGGCCGTGTGTGCCAAGGGGAGCCCGGGAAGCAGAACTACCTTGGAGGAAGAAACAAATACAGCTTGCTAACGAAGCTCCTCGTTGCACCCCCTAGCCAGGCCACGGAAACAGCCCCCCAGGCGCAAACAGAGTTACCCGATTGGTTCTAGCCGGCTCGTGACCTGAGAACGCCCCGCGTTGCCCAAGGCACCGCAGGTCCTCTCGGGTCTGGTCCCAGGATGTTATTTCAAGGAAGGTCTTGTAACTCTGCCGGCTCGGAGGTGAGGCTCTCGCGTGTCCCGGGCGCCCCCCGTCGCGCACCTGCCGGGGAGTGCTGCTCGAAGCCTGTCTCCGGGACACGTGGGAGCGAAACTGAAGGAGCTCCTGCCTTCCTCTTGCTCACGCGCGGTGGCTGGCACGCGGCGGGAGTCACATGGGGGGGTGTCAGCGTGCCGAGGCCTGGCGGAGCCAGGGCTTACAAACAAGAGCCCCGCACAGCGAAAGCACAGACTGTCTCTGGGCGTTCTCGCCCAGGAAAACACAGTCGTGTTGGAAATGACCCCGAAGCAGAGGTGAATGTTTTCGAGCAGACGGACATGAAGACCTTCCCAGCGTCGGGGAACGAGCTGGGACACGGGGCCTGGATGACCAGGGACTGAGTGTCCCAGGGCTCAGTGCCGGACTGGGTGAGCACACAGTCCCTGCAATGCCCCCCGCACCCATGAGGTCGCCTGCAGGAAGACCAACACCTGAGGCGTGTCCACAAACCGCACTCTGTGGCCTGCACCTCCAGAAGGCCATGAGTTCTCCCAAAGGTCACTTTCCCCATCTATTTTCCCTACGACTTTTTCTAAGTTTAAAAGATAGTTCCAGATTTAAAAAAATCCAGCGGAGAGTCTACGGAATTCCCTGGTATCCTAAAATTTCACCAAACAACAGATGGATGCCTGGTTGGCCTTGTGCCCCAGGGGTAACTTGTGAATGAAATGTCACCCTCTCGACCAAGACGCCCCCCTCTCAGGGTGCTTCAGAATGGTGCCCCTGGCCCGTGCCTGCACGCGTGGACTGAAGGTTGGGATGCCCCCATCCATATGCTGAAGACCGACCCCCAAGTTAAATGCAGCCGCAAGGGGGCGGTCCTGATCCGATTGGACTAGTGTCCTCGCAGCAAGAGACCCCAGAGGGCTCCCTCTCTGTCTCTCGGTGCTCACCAAAGAGGTCACGAGAGAACATGGTGGCGGCCGCCTACGAGCCCGGAGAGTGAAACGTGCCTCCCAGCCCCCAGAACCACAGGGAAGCGGTCTCTGCCGCGGAAGCCGCGCAGTCTTCCCGCCCGGTGGTATTTTGTCACGTGGCCGGGGCAGGCTAGCGCTAACAGTGGTTACACGGACTCCGATAATAGAGTCGTCATTTAGCGATCGCTGCCCCTGTGCCTGGCGTTGCTGGTCCCCTTGCATTTCCACTTATTTCCCCTTTTGTTGTAGCCGTTCCTTCCCTTTTCATTGTTTTACTTAAATTTTTTTCAATGTTTATTTATTTTTGAGAGAGAAAGAGAGAGACATAGAGCGCGTTCCTTCCCTTTTCATTGTTTTACTTAAATTTTTTTTCAATGTTTATTTATTTTTGAGAGAGAAAGAGAGAGACATAGAGCGGGAGTGGGGACTGGAGGTGGGCAGAGAGAGAGGGAGACGCAGAATCCGAAGCCGACTCCGGGCCCCGAGCTGTCGGCACGGAGCCCGATTCGGGGCTCGAACTCATGAACCGCGAGAACATGACCTGAGTCGAAGTTGGATGCTTCACTGACTGAGCCCCCCGGGCGCCCCAGTTTCCCTCCCTTTCCTTGGTGAGTTCTGGGCCTTAATGGTGGGGAGCCTTGTGTGTCGCCGTGAGGAAACGTGGTGTCAGGCAGGCTGACGTGCCGTCTCCGAGGAAGGCCCACAGTAGAACCTGGCCGCCGCTTGGTTTTCTATGCTTCACTCTCTTGGGATTTATCCAGCCCGGTTATATTTCTGTTTCGTTGCATGCTGGGGGCTGGAGGAAACTTTGGGTGAAAGCTGACCACCTGTCTCCTGGGTTTGCGTATTAACCACCGTGCCTTTGGAACCAGCCCTTCCCAATGGTGAACCGTGTCATGGGGCGTTCATGTCACAGGAGTTGAAGGAACAGAAGGAAGAAAGTCCCATCCGGAGAGCTCACTTCCAGCGATACCACTTTTTTCCATTCCCACTTCACTCATTTGAGCCTAGAAGATTCTAGAACAGTCTACCTTGAGTAGATGATACCTCGCCTCACTCGCTACCTGCTTCCATCCCAGTGGGGAGCTGAGTGGGAGCCGGAAACAGGATGCCGCCCCATGAACCATTGTGTCCATGGCCATGGTGACTGGTATTTCTCCCTCTGTGGTCATAGGTGACCTATTCCCCGTTGTCGTTCGGTTGACCCTTCAGGACGGCTGTTTACAGGGCAGCACGGCGGGACCCATCACATCTCTCCATGCGAGATGCAAATTCTCCTGGGTAGACTCCAGTGCTGCCAGAAAGCTTTTTGGGTGTGGCTTGATCTTCAAAGTGGAGACAATTTGCAGAAGGAGCCCTTAATCTGTGAGGACAAGCCACTAATTTTCCCCTTCTTTTCTAAACACAGTCCCCGGGAGGGTGTGATTAGCTGGAAGACACCGGAGCAGGTCGGCACCACTTTGTTTAAGAAGGCGGGTCTGTTGGGCAGAACTACCAACCGTAAGTGGTTCTAAAATTAGACTAGAAAGATCTGTGCTCCGTTCTGGAACCAGTGACTAATCTGTTTATTATGTTGGAACAGCAATGAAACTAGTAGGCTTTCCTCTCTCGATCTGCATCCAGATAAGAACTGGAGAATTAGACCAGCCTAGACGTTGGGTCTAGAACAGGTACAAGGAACAAGGGCTCCAAGTCCATTATCACCAATAGAAATTTGTCACAGGTAGCTTCAGGTACGGTTGATATGTTTTATTAATTTATTTATTATGTTTATTAAAATACATTTATTGTATTAATACGCTAATATATTTTCTCCATTCCTATGCTGTCTGCCATTTCTACTTTCCGTCTTATCCCCCCTCCCATCCCGCTCTCCTTCCTTCCTTTCCTTTACTCAATCAATACATATTTTTTAAAAATGTTTATTTATTTTTGAGGGGGGAGGGTAGGGGCAGAAAGAGAGGAAGACACAGAATTCCAAGCGGGCTCCAGGCTCCAGGCTCTGAGCAGCGGGCACAAGGCTGGAGGTGGGGCTCGAACTCTCCAACTGTGAGATCATGACCTGAGCTGAAGTCAGAAGCTTAACCACCTGAGCCCCCCAGGCGCCCCTCAATCAACACACCTCACGTGCCAGCTCCATGCTGGCCTCGGACCAACAAACATGCGAGCCCATGTTGTCGTCCTGCTGGGTCATTGCTTCATCAGGGAATCTCCACTTGACCCGGGAACTCTGAGAGAGGCCGGGATGGAAGTTTGCACAGGGGCCGAGGAAGCACGGCTGAAGGTCGGCCATGGAAGGACTCACGAGTGGCCGTGGGCTCGCGCGGGAGGCCTGCTGAGTGCATTCGAGAAGGCCGCTGAGGACTCGACAGGTGAAGGGCCAGGAGGGGGCAGCGGGCTCCCAGACCTGAGGAACAGCACACGCAGAGACGTGGACCAGGACACCGCCTGTTTGGGACACCCAGTGGCTTCTCGCGACGGAGCTCAGGGCCCGGTCGGATGTGGAGGAAAGGAGGCCGCAGAGACAGGCAGAAGTCAAGTCTCGAAGGGCCTGATGGCTTCCACCGTGAAGTCTGTGCTTTGCCGCGACGAGAGCCAGGGAAGGACTTGAGTGGAGAAGGGGATGGCTGCTGCTGTGTTTGGAGACGTGGTCGGAGACGTGGTCGGAGACGTGGTCGGAGACGTGGTGGGAGAGGCAAGCGTTCCAGGAAACCCGCAAGGAGGCTGCCGTGCGGTCCCGACGGGAGGCCAGGGTGTCAGCAGCCGGGCTGCTCTGAAAGGAGATACTCCACAGGTAGAATCCACGGACCTTTGGACGGAACGGGCTGAGAGAGGGAGGAGGAATCCGTGATCCTTGGAGCGTCTCTGAGGTTTCTTTCTAAGGAGCAGGCGGCCCGCACGGAGCGGTTTTTAAGGCCTTGACGCAGCCCTCCTCCCACCCCGTGTCTTCCTCCTCAGACTCCCCGGGGTCGGGAGTGCCAACATTAGTATTTCATGTCTGTGCGCACTTGGACTAGAAACATCCCTCGGGGCCGCTGGACCCTCTGAGGAGGCGACGGGGCTGCTGCAGGCGGATGGGCCCCGGCGGCCGGTCCACCTCGTACGAGGCCTGGGTCCCGCGCCCCTTCTCCCAGCGTTCCTCGGGATGGGACTCTGCCCCCCAGCACGAAGCGCAGATGCAGAGGCCTGGGGACAGCATCTGGAGAACGCAGGCCCTCAAGCCAGTCCGGAGTCTGAAAACAGCGAGGCAAGGGTTGAACACAAGGATCAGAGGAACAGACTCCTCTCAGGGTCTGATGGTACCCAGGGACGTTTTTATTGTAAGTAGCGGCGGCTGGCTCCGACGAACTGTCGGCAATGTGGCTTTTGCCCTTGGATGACCCGAAGGGCGAGCAGAGGCGCCTAGAGAAGACTCCAGAACTGTATGATTTTAAAAGGGAACGCGGGCGGGAAAAACACTTCTTTCAGTGAGAAGCTGTGTCTTCGCCTCTAGGTGTTCGTCCCACCAACCGAGAATTCTCTGTCCTACTTCCCTGAATGCCTCCAGCGGGCCAGGAAAGCAGCAGTCGGGGCGGGGCCGTGCTGGTGACCGTCCCTTTCGGTCTTTCGGTCACCCACGTCCGGCAGGGGAGCCCACTGCTTTCCTCGGCTGTGTGTGCATCGTCCCCAGGCCGTCGCCCACGCTCTCGGCCTACCCGTTCCCTTCGCGGCGGTGTCTGGCCACACGCCACACTGTCCCCTCACTCAGAGACTCTCCGTGACTCGGCGTCTGTCCGGAGGCCAAGTCAGGCCCAGCGTGAGGCTAGTGGACCCGAGAGGGAGCAGCTGACGGACGGAGGGACCACTCTGGGGCAGGCACCCCCACCTCGGGCTCTCCTGGTCCTGTCTTTGCGAACAGAAGTCAGGAGAAGGCAGTTTGGGGGGCCCGAGCGTCCTGAACGATTTGCGAATGAAGCAAGGGAATCTGAGATTCCAGGAGCCTCCGTGTTCTGCAAATCACACAATTTTCGTTCATCTGCATGTGTGCCGAGGGCTCCCATTGTGGACACGAGGGGGCCCAGGCGTCCCTCACACGCACGGTGTACTCCGAAAGACCTCTCCGGTGCGTGCGGAAGAAGGACCTGAGGCTTAGTGAGTTTTTAAAGTTTCCCTGCTGCAATTATATTAATGCAGCAGAACTGTATATAAAACATTTGTATCTGTGTGTATATGTATATGTATATGCACACGTATAAACATCTGTATATCTCTATATGTATTGCTTAAAAAGTAAAAAAAAAAAAAAAAAAAAAAGCATTTCGGGAAGGAATTGGTGAGGAAGCCAGCACATGCCCCTGGCAGGGCAGGCGGTCTCGTGACTGCTGCCCGTGGCCCCCGGTCCTCGAGTACCCTGCAGGCCCGCGCTGGGCCACCAGGGCTGGCCCCTGTGGCAGCTCGCCTCCAGGCGCTCTGTGCTCCCAGGCTGGGGATGGAGATCGCTAGAGGGCCTTGAGTGATGGGGCAGGAACAATGGAGTGTGCACGTTTTCCAATGACAAACACACGAGAAATTCATCCCCGGCTCTTTCGCTGGGGGCTTTGGTACCTCCGGGCCGATTGCAGGGAACCGAACCTGTGCTGCGACCTGCATCGTGAGCGTACAGCCGTCGCGCCCCTGCAGGCCGCCGACGGGACTGCAGGCGGAGAGGTTCTGAACCGGACTCCGGGGCCACGGGAGCTCTTGGTGGGTCAGCTGAGCCCCGCTGGGATGGGACACGTCTCCCCAGTGGGCAATCCAGGCTTTCCGCTCTGTTCCCCAGACCGGCTTTGGGCGGCAGCCATGGCCTGGGGCAGGGGGCCTTTGGACTAATTAACCTCTCAGCGGGGGGTTTGCTTGGTTTATTAGATGAACAGCAACGTTTTCTGGTAATAGTTTGAAAAAAAGTTTTTTTTTTTTTTAACATTTATTCATTTTTGAGAGACAGAAAGAGACAGAGTGTGAGCGAGGGGAGGGGCAGAGAGAGAGGGAGACACGGACTCCAAAGCAGGATCCAGGCCCCGAGCTGTCGCCACAGAGCCGGATGCAGGGCTCGAACCCACAAACCGTGAGATCGTGACCAGAGCTGAAATCGGATGCTCAACCAACTGAGCCGCCCAGGCGCCACTCTGGTCATAGTGTTAATGCTCCATTTTTTCTTCTGTGTTTCATTTTCCCAAATTACTATGAAAATTGTGGTAAAATATATGTAACATAAAATCGGCCATTAAGCACACAGTTCAATCACATTAAGTACAGTCACGCTGTTGTGCGACCATCACCACTATCTGTCCACAGATTTTTTTTTATTAGCTAGCAAAACTGAAATTCTGTCCCCAGTAAACACTAACCCCTCCAGCTCTGGCAGCCACCATCTACTCTCTGCGTCCATGGGCATGACGACTGTGGGGACCCCACGGAAGGGGAAACCCGCAGTATTGGTCCTTTTGTGACTGGCTTATTTCACTCAGCATGGTGTCCTCAAGGCTCGTGGACGCTGGAGCAGGAGACAGACTCTCCGTCCTTTCTAAGGTGACAATCTTCCATCAGAAGGGTGGACCTCATTTGGTTGAACCATCCAGCTGTGGGCGACCCATCGCCTTTGGGCAATTGTGAACAGAGCTGCCATGAGCACGGGCGTGCAGATAACCTCTTGGCGTTTTCGCCTGATATTATATCCATGTATGCTCTGCCCTGACACAAGAAAACTCTGGACTTAGCTCAGCCCTTTCTCCTTCTTCACACAATAAATGCCTCTGATTCTGGGACTTTTTATTAATGCTTCTGAGAACAAGTCTGCACTCTTCCTTTTTCAAGAGCTGAGTAGTAAGACGTATTTTGGTGAAGTTCTAAGGGTGGTGGAAACCGTCCAGAAATCTATTTCGCCCACTAAATTCTCGGGTATGACCACTTCAAAGGACTTTTTAAACATGAGTCCCATTAATTGTAACTGGACCACACCACCCAAGTGCACAGTTCCAAGCCTCGGAGCCCTAGGAGGGTGGCCCACACGCCATCTCTGCGTGTAACCAGCTGTGGGGCAAGATGCCCCACGCATGGTACGGACTCCAGGACATGAGGAAATGTGGAGCTGGGGAAAACTCACTTGCCACGCGGGCCGGAACAGGAAAGGCAAAGTAAACTTTTTAGCGGGCTAAAAACCCAAGCACGTTACTTCTCATCGAGGCCCCCCTGACTCAAAAGGGTGAGCTGAGATGGATTCCTACATGGTCCACACACCGGTTTCTCAGGGAGCCTTGGACTCAGCAAATCGGCGAGGCCCTGAAGACCAGAATTGGCACCATCGAGACGTCACCCCCAGCAAGCCTCAGTGGCAAGAGGGAGGTCGCATGGCAAGCGAGTCCTATGGTACAGGAGACCAGTGTTGCTTCGGGTTTTGTGCGGCTCCGTGCAGTGTGCTGGACAGCGTCACGGGGCCCCTGAGGGACAGGGGATCACCACGTGCCCGCCGGACAGCCAAGGGCTCGAGAGTGACCAGAGCTCTCCACCAGCCTTGCCAGCTTCCTATACTTCAGTCTCCAGGGTCACCCCAGGTAGGGATGACTACAGGTCAGCCAGAGGGCTCCTTGTTCTCCTAAGATGACCCGCGCCAAGGCTGTAAAACATGCTTAACAGATTTCAATGACTAGAAATCCTACAAGGTCTGCTCTCAGGCCACAGGGGCATTAAGTTAGTAACTAAGGACAGAGAAAAGAGAAAGGACCTAAGTTACTGATATCAGACATCAGTAAGATGCCATGGACATTGAAAGAAATTAATTTATTGTCATAAAAGAATACCACGGGTGACTGTATACCCAGAGATTTCCTAGCCTCGATGAAACGGACCCATTCTTTAAAGGACACAATTGAACAAAGCTTACACAAGAAGAAACTGACAATCTGAAGAGTCCTATTTCTATGAATGAAATCGAATCAACCATTACTAACCTCCCAAAACAGAAAGCCCATCCCCGGATGCGTTCACCCGTGGGTTCTGGGAAACATTTAAGGAAGACATTATACCAATTCTCTACAATCTCTTCCGGAAGACAAAAGCAGAAGTACTACTTCATAATTCATCCTATGGGCCAGCATTACTTTAATACCAAGACCAGACAAAGACATTGCCAGAAAACTACACACCAATGTCTGTCAGGAACATAGCTGCAAAAATTATCAGCAAAATCTTAGCAAATTGAATCCAATAACGTATTCAGAGAATTATGCACGACGACCAAGTGGGATCTACCCCAGGTATGCACGACTGGTTCAACAGCTGAAAATCAATTAATGTAACCCACCTCATCGAGAGCTTTAAAAACAAAAATTCATGTAATCGTAGCAACAGATGAAGAAAAAGCATTTAACAAAATCTAGCACACATGCATGAAAAAAAACCCAACTCTCAGCACAAGGGAACAGCGGGGAGCTTCCTCAGCTTGCTGACCATCTACAAGATACCTTTATCCAACTTCATGAGAAACTGCAGTACTTCCTGGTAATTTCCGGAGCAAGGCAAGGGGGCCTCTTCTCACCAGGCACTTCCAACCTGGCACTGGGAGTCTTAGCCAGGACAAGGAGACAGGGGAAGGAAGCCCTCGTGGCTTAGAACAACATCTATTTCTTACATCAGGTTTCATGGCCAGGAACACAGGCCGGTTCCTCTGTTCAGGGTGTCTCAAGGCTGCCGTGGACCCATGTTGGCCCACGTGGCTGCCCCAACTGGCCTGTGTCCTTTACTGGAGCCCGGGGTCCCTTTTGTGCCCACGTGGTTGTCGGAAGAATTAAGCTCCTGACAGTCGTGGGACTGTTCACACTTAGAATCTCTCCTCCATCAGGGTGGGCTCGGCCCTTTGCAGGGCTCACCTGTTTAGGTCAGGCCCACCTGGTAGTCTCCCTTCTGATTAAGTCCAAGTCAACGGATGAGCCACCTAATCACGAGTGACGCCCTGTCGTATGCCCAGGTCGCGCCTCGCTGGCAGGGAGGCCACGCACGGTTCAGGGTTCGCACGTGAGGAGGTGGGAATCTTGGGCGTCATTTTAGAGTCGTGCCTGCCACCGTCTGTGTTTCTCATAACCACACACGGCAAGCGATTCGCCGCGGCCACATGAAGGGGCCGTGGAGTCTAGTAGTGGAAAGAACCTAGCTGGGAGACAGCCGGCCTGCACAGGCATCGCCCAACTAGCGGGACCAGTTACGCACCCCCCTCCCTCCGACTCCCCTCTGTCTATGAGGCAGGTGTCCGTGCCCTGGGTTTCGTGGGGACCCAGAGAGCCCTTCCTGAGCTCATCCATGTGCAGCGTGTGGCCCGGGGCTGGGCACACGCTGAGGCGGAGCGAGCGAGCGTCTCTCGTGGCCGCCATCTCCACGGCGGCTGCAGGGGCAGGCTCTCTCACGCCCGCAGACCCCGCACCCCGCTGTCCTGGAAAGGAGCCGGAGACCTTGCAGGGCGCGGATGGGAATTCCCTAAGCCAGGCGGGCACCCGCCAGAGGGCCTGAGGCGTGGGCCGCAGCAAGGGTTCGGGGACCCAATGGCCCCTTGTGTACGACCAAACCGGGCCTCGCGGAGCAGCAGTCACAGGACAGGGGCCAACACCGCACCGCCAACACACCCGTGTGAGGCTGCTCCTGTCCCCACTGCCGCTCTGTGCTGTTAACAAGGACAGCTAGTGGCCCTTCGGAGGTCTTAGGGCCCGAATCCTGGCTCCAGATTTCCCAGGGTCCGGTCCTGCTTCTCACCCCAGTCCCGCGTCGGGCCCGATGGGAGTTCCTTAAGCTGCTTTCCTTCTGAGAAGCAAGTTACATAAACCCCACTCCCCGTACGGCCCCCCGCGGGCTGAGTTACTTAAAAGCCCTGCTCTGACTCCATCAAAACAGGGCCCGCCCGGGAGGGCGCTCATTAGCGGATGCTGGCGCAGCAGCTTCTGAAGTTAATTACTGTTATTGGGACGTGTTCATGAAGAATGGTGAGAATCCTTTTGCAAGAGGCGGTGTTTATTAAAATGCAAATGGTCCCGGGCCTGCCGCTTTCCTTCCAGCTTTGGGAATCACAGAGAAGTCCGGGGCGCGTGTTTGTTTTAAGACGATGTTTCCTACCAACCCGGCCTGTGGCTTGCGGGCGGGGTCCTGGGCTGCCCTCACGCCTGTTGGCAGTGGGCACTCTTTCGTTTCGGTTTGCTTTTTTGAAAACGGAGTACCGGCGAGGACGGCAGAGAGAGCCGTTACGGCCAGAAGAGGGAACCCCCGTCTCTGACCCGCGCTGGAGAGTCCAGACCCGTGCTGGCCCCCACGGCTCCCACCAGCCACGCGTGGTTACGGAGCACGAATGTGGCTGGCCCAACTGACGCGTGCTCTGTGGGTCCAATACCCGCCGAGATTCAAAGATTTACTCTAGAAAAAACAACTATGAAAACTAACTCATTAATGGGTTTTTTTTTTTTGAGGGGTTTTTTTGCGGGGGTCGGTACTGATTACAGGTTGGGATTGTGGTCTTTCGGCTACCTCGCATAAGATTGCTTTTCTTGTGACTCTTTCCTGTGTTGCTTTTTACGGTACAAATGCGGCTTCTGGAAAGGTGACGGTGACACGTGCCTCTCATGTGCTCTTTCTGCGGCTCAGGGCTGTTCCGGACGGAGCGAGGGCCCCCGTTCGACCGACGCCTTCTCGTTCAGGGTAACCTCCTTCCCCGGCTCTCCGCCCCCCGCGTGGCCCCCACAGCCCTCCCGCCCCGGACCAGAGGGCCACGCGTGCATGACTTCCTGTCACTGCGGCCCGTGCCTGCTTGCCCGCGGCACCTGCTCACCGGCCAGCCACCCCTGTGCCCTGGCGTCGGAGCCCCGCCAGGCCTGTGGTTTCCCGAGCCACCTCGTGCGCCTCTGGCGTGTGGCCTCTTGTCCCTCCCCAAGACTGCCTCCCCCCCGACACCTCCCCTGTGCCGGGGTCCCTGACGCCCCTGCGTGTGGACAGACTCAGGGGCTCCCTCTCTTGTCGTCCCGTCACGGGCTCCTCACGACCCAGCGACCCTGCGTCGACTCCATCCTCTCCGCGCCATCTCCTCTGGCCGCTCCTCCGGGCAGGGACACCGCCTCTCTCCATCTGTGTCTGCGTGTCACGCCGTAAATATTTGTCGAAGACAGTGCAAGGGCCCGAGGGGCGAGCCCTCGGTGCTCACGTTACGTGTCTGCACACACGGCGAGGCAGCAGCAGCTGGGTCCCTGCAGGCTTTGTTTTTATTTTTATGTTTAATCATTACTCTCTTAATAGCGATGGGAACCAGGGCGGGGAGCGAGCCGAGTGGCACTCTCTGCAGGTGGGAAGGCGCCCAGGGTGCCCCCTCCTCCAGCCGTCTGGCGCCCCTTGGGGCAGGAGGTGGAAGGGGGGGACACTGGCGTTAGGGTGGGTTGAGCTGAGCCACCTGCTGGGACGGCCGTCCCGACGACAGAAAGCTCAGAGGTGATTGGCCGTTGGCCTGTTTTCCCAGGAGATAGAAATCTCCCTTCTGCCCGCAGGCCAGCGTTTGTGTGGTCTGGTGGCCAGTCTGTGTGGGGTTGTCGAGGCCGTGTTGCTTCACTCCACGGCTCCCTGGGGCCCCCCCACGTGAGGAGGCATCGGCTCCTGGCAGCGGCTTGCGCCCCGTCTGCCCTCCGTGTGCTGGAGCCCTGGGGCCCGGAGCGGTCGGCCACGTAGCCAGGGCTCTCAGCCCAGGGCTGCTCCCTTCCAGAACGCTCCTTGTGCAGAAAGCTAACTGAGTAACCTGCGTGGTTACGGCCCATTCCGTCCCCGAGAAGGGGGCTCCCCGGGGACTGGCTCCGGGTCCCTACAAGGCGTCCATCGCTACTGCTCCGCTGAAAACTCTCTGCTCCGTAGTGCGCTCGGCTCTTGGGTTTTCGGGGACGCACATTTCAGTAGATGAAGGCCAGTTTTCCTTTGGTCAGAAGAGCAGAGAAACTCTGGCCCATCCAGCAACCTGGAAACCAGACCCCGACCTAAGTCCTACCCAGAATGGACGCCGTCAGGCACGTGGCGCTGTGGGGAGCAAGCTAGTGGCCCAGGCACTGTGGGCCGTGTCCTGGCTTGGGCCAGCCCGGCTCTCCCTGGGGTCACCCCTCCCCCGGGGCCTCACCTCGGGGCCGCCCAGCCCCATAACCCAGGCCTCCATGAGGTGGCTTTCTGCTCAGCGAGACCAGGTTTGGGACTCAAAGACCTCCCCCACTTGTCATCTGAGGCATCATGGTGATTGTCAGTCTATGCAACGGGCCACCGGGCGGCCAGACCCACGCCCTCCCCGGCCCTACGCTCAGCCACCCTCGTTCCCCTGCAGCTCCCCTGGGGGGACAGATGGGAGCCCCAGCAGGGCCTGCAGCCAGGGCTCCGCGGGCGCGGCCTTGGAGCCAAGTCTACCCAGCAAGCCCCGGACCTTCTTCCACACCCGCCCTTTCTTCTGAGACTCTATAACTCAGGCGTTCCAGTCTTTTTTTTCTTTCATAAAATGTTTTGTTTATTTTTGAGAGCAAGAACATGAGCAGGGGAGCGGCAGACGGAGAGGGAGACGGAGGGTCCGAGGCGGCCTCTGCGCAGACAGCAGCGAGCCCGATGTGGGGCTCGAACTCTCGGACCGCACCATCATGACCTGAGCTGAAGTCGGGTGCACGACTGACGAAGCCGCCCAGGCGCCCCGGTTTCTTTGTCCTTTAAAATGCAAATACTGACCTCGGATGGACGGAACACAGACACCGGAGCACAGACGGGCTGGGCTGAGTTGGGGCGAACGGATCCTGGACCTTCCAGGCCCTCGGGTTCTAAGTCACGTGACCCTTCAAGCCTCAGTTTAACCATCTGTAAAATGAACACATGACCCCACGTAGTCTGCGAGGTCCTGCCTCTCAAAGAGCGTATAAAGTCCAGAACAAATGAACCTCCCGTGAGGAATCGGTCTCCGTGCAGAGCAAGCCCGTTGGCGCCCCGGGGAGGGGGCGGGGGGGGGGGGGACGGTAGATCACACGCTGTCTCCCTGCCTCATTAGCCAACAGCCACCGTCTCCCGTGTCATGCTGGGTCTTCACAGTGTGACATATTGTATCTCGGAAAAGCACAGTTTGTCTGTAAGCTTTTGATGCTTTCAGACTGACTGCGTTTATTATTTATTTATTTATTATTTTTAATGTTTATTTATTTTTGAGACTGAGAGAGACAGAGCATAAGCAGGGGTGGGGCAGAGAGAGGGGGAGACTCAGAATCCGAAGCAGGCTCCAGGTTCCGAGCTGTCAGCACCGAGCCCGACGCGGGCCTCGAACCCACGAACTGCGACGTCATGGCCTGAGCCGAAGTCGGACGCTCAACCGACGAGCCCCCCAGGCGTCCCCAGACTGACTGCGTTTGAAACAGGCAGCTGTTTTTCTGACTTGTGTCGTTGTGACAATCAAAGCGCCCCCAGTCGCAAAGTGTCCAGACAGGTGACCCGCTGCACCGTCTTGGTGAGTTGGAGCACCGTGCCCGATTCTTCCTCCCGTGAGCGGGATGGATGGTTGCCAGCGCATCAAATAGGGGTGCTCCCCTCCCAGCCAGAGGCGGGCTCTGTTCTGTTTTCGTTTCGGGACAGTGAGGCAGATGCGTTAGCATGTCTGTGTTTACGCTGCCGTTGGAAGTTCGGGTGGGAGCGAAATGATATCATGTTTAAAATGTAATTATTAATATCAGCACGACTGATAATGTTCTCGACACGCGATACTTTCGCAGGCCTTAGCTCCTCGGGTCACCCTGAGAGCCCGATGGGGGGCAGCGTGCTTGTGTATCGATGAAGATCCCAGCTCTCAGGGAACCGAAGTGACTTATTCCAGGTCGCTCGACTGTCGGGCTCGCGACCCGGGTGTTCGAGCTGGAAACCGCATTCTTGTCCCAGCCGCGCCTTTACCTACGCGTCGGCGACCGTTCTGTGGTGACTCGGACGAGCAGAAACCGAGCGTGCAGTTGTCGAAATTTTTGAGGCGGGCAAGTTTTCAACACAGCCGGTGATTTTTGTTTTTATCTTAAACAGTTCATTGAATCAAGATGGCGAGTGTGATTCCACATCGACAGGGACCTCAGTCTTCGTTTCTGTCGATTTCCGAAGGTGAGCGGTGGCCATGTATTTGTTTAGGAGCAACCTCTGCGTTTTAAACAAGTTCCTTCTGAGAGCGAGGAAACTCGCCTGGCACGCCCGAATAATCGTAAAGATCGAGCGTTCCCGGACTCCCCAGGACTCTCTCCTGCTGGGATGCTTATGTCACAGGAGGGAGGAGCTTTTTCCTAAGGGTCTGATATCAAGATTTTGCAGAAGGAAGCCAGAATCATCCGTTACAGGACACAGCCTACCGAAGTATTGCAGTTCTGCTGGATTTTATGATTTCATTTATTTGAGTCTTCTCTCTTTCCCTCTTGATAGGAGTAGCTGAAGTTTGTATTTGTTTATTTCTGTAAAAAGCAGCTCTCAGGGGCACCTGGGGGCTCGGCCAGTTAAGCGTCCGACTTCGGCTCAGGTCATGATCTCGCAGTCCGTGAGTTAGAGCCCCGCGTCAGGCTCCGAACTGTCAGCTCCGAGCCTGGGGCCTGCTTTGGATTCTCTGTCCCCCCTCACTTTGCCCCCCACCCCGCTCATGCTCTCTTTCTGTCTCTCTCTAAAATAAACATTAAAAAAAAGGTCAATTTTATGTCATGCATATTTTACCACAATTAAAAAAAAAAAGCAAGTGTCTGCGAAAAACATCTCCGGACAGTGGTCTGCACGGCGACTGAGCCCTCGCCTGTCCTCCTTTGCGACGGAGAGCAGAAAATCCATCAAAATTCATTAGGTGCGCACTGCCAGGAGGCCGGAGACACACAGGGGCCGCTGGTGACTGGTGTGCTTTCATCTGTGCTGTGACAACAAAGAGGAAGTGACAGAAATGACAGCCAACAATGGGAGAGCAAGCTCACCAAAGGGATGAATCAGAGCGCCCAAGTCTGGGGAGACAAAGCAGGGAGCGCCGGGGCCGGGTCCTGTGTGCTCGGGCCCCGGGAGACGCCTCTCTCTGCCGTGCGCCTGGAAGGGCGAGGACGCTTTCCATCACCAGCCTGCCGGCACAATTGTCCCCCGAGGCTTCGGAGAAAGGTGGTGGGGTGATTCACCCAGAAGCCCTCCGGCGTCCCACGGGCACGCGCCCACAAACGCCATCGGCGCCGGGGTGCTGTGACAGCCGGAAATATCGTGAGAGGCACCACTCATCTCTTGTTTTTCAAAAGCCCAGCGCCCTTTAAAAAGAAAGACAAGCAGAAAAGTCGATGGAGGAGCAGCGGGGTGTCGCCCGGGCCGTGAATGGGCTCAGACAGTGACGGCGTGATGACGAGCGGTCCGTGTGCCCAGGGGTGAGGGTTTCGTGTCCGCTTCCCACACGCTATGTATTCGTGCTCGTGCGAGGGTTTCCGTGGGGGATAAAGGACGAGCTTCAGAGGGATTTGAGGATGGATGACGACCATACGCGGTGGCCTTAGCCGCGTGACAGGTTGTAGCGGCTTCCAACTGCAGATCTTTGTCAGCTCACAGTTTGGGTGGGTCGGGAGTCCGGGTACACCTCTCCTGGCGGTTCTGGCTCAGGGCTGGGGTGCCCACGGACTGCACGTCTTTCAAGGACAGAGGCAGAGGGCAGGATCCTCCCCGAGCTCACTCCCGTGCCAGTGGGCAGTACTCCGCTGTCGGCCCGCGATGGGCTGAAGGCCTCCGCCCCGCGCCGGCCACGTGCCAGCCTCCTTCGGGGCGAGCCCTGAGAACAAGAGAGGGGGCGCCGGGGGGACTCAGCCCGTCGAGCATCCGACTCCGGTTCAGGTCACAATCTGGCGGTTCGTGGGTTCGAGCCCTGCGTCGGGCTCTGCGCTGACGGCTCAGAGCCTGGAGCCTGCTTCGGATTCTGTGTCTCCCTCTCTCCCTGCCCCTCCTGTTTGAACTCTGTCTCTCTTTCTCTCAAAAATAAATAAACTTTAAAAAAAGAAAAGAAAAAGTAAAACAAAAGAGGGAGCAAAACCTTGTCAGGAAGGGACCCCCTCCTCTGGAAGCAAGTGACTGGGACCAGCTGTCCCTCGGGGACGGGGGCCCCACGGAGCTGTGGGTTACAGCGGGTCCTGGGGGCCCTTTTGGAAGCTGTCCGACCACGATTTAGGTAAGGAAGGATGCTGGGTGGCGTCGTCGGGCACAGAGGCTCAAGGCGAGTTACGGCAGGTGGGGGGTGCTTGGTCGCTGCCCTTTTCTCGGACAAGGAATGTGAACGTGGGGTCACTTCTGGCAGGCGGCGGGCAGGGGCGCAGGGGCAGGTCCGGGCTCCGTCAGCCTCCTGAGGGAGCCCTGAGCTGAGGGGACGGAGCCCTCCTGCTGCGAGCAGGGACAAATTCGGGTCTTCGCCTGGCCGTGCTTGGGAGGCTGTGGCTGCCCCTTCCTGTGCCCCGCGAGGGCACACAGCACAACACCCACGCTGGCCCAAGGTGTAGCACATGGAGAAAAGGCGCCTGTGACCTGGATAGCGCCTTACACGAATGGGTTGCAGAAAGCGTGGCCAGGCGGGGGGCAGGCTCGTCCTTAGTGTAACTGGGCCACTGAGCAAGCGCTCGCGGAAGAACAGAATCAGAACCGTCCTCCTCCTCCGCAGTCCCCGGGAAACTCGCCGCGCGGGGAGAGTGCCCCCCCACCAGACGACACTCCGGCAGGCTCCAGGGTGAGCTGGGTCGTGTGCACGCTCTCTGGCCACACGCCAGACCGTCCGATCCCCACTGGAAAGGACCTCCGCCTCCGCCTGCGCTCGCCTCCCCGGCTGTGCAGTTGGCTGTGCGGAGAAGGAGCCTCAGAGCTTCTCTCTCCCCACCCCACCCCTACTGTTTTCCCTTTTCCCTTCTTCCTACTTTCCAGTTTGGGAGCCCGCAGGCTGAGCCGAGGGAGGGGACAGACGGAAGAAGTCTCCGTCGGGCGTGCGGGCGTGTGGGGGCCTCCGGGGCAGGTATACGCGGAGTGCACGCTCACGGGGCCCTCCGGGGCTCCCCCGGGGACGTCCGGGCCGGGTCCCACAGCCCAGCGGGCACCGCTTCTCAGGCCCCACTTTGCCAGGTGCGGCTGCTCTCGCTGGGCCCCGAGCTTCTCACACCGCCGCCGCCACCTCCAGACCGGCCCTGTCCCCGCCGCGTGTCCTCGGCTCCCCCAGAAGCCCATGACCAGCCCGGGGAAGGGGCGGGTTGTTCCGTGACCCTGCGGTGACAACGGGCCCTCGGATGGCCCGGAGGATCCCGCCTGTTGGCTTTCTCGCCCCCGCGAAGTCCCCTCCTGCTGAGTGGGGCGGGGGTGGGGGGACATGACCACTCAATCAGATACGGTCGGAGTGACAGGATGCCACCTCCTAGTACACGTGACAGAAAGACCGTGCGGAGGGGCGCCCGGGGGCTCGGTCGCTTGAGCGTCTGGCTCTTGGCTTCAGCTCTGGTCGTGACCTCAAGGTTCATGAGTTCAGGCCCCATGTCGGGCACTGTGCTGACAGCACAGAACCTGCTCGGGATTCTCTCTCTCTCTGTCTCTCCCTGCCCCTCCCCTGCTCTCTCTCTCTCAAAATAAATAAACATTAAAAAAAAGAAAGAAAGAAAGACTATGAGTTCAGGCTTCATCACTCTGATCTCTTCGGTGGCTCACAGCTCGTTGCTGTGTCCTCAGGCCCGTCCCCTGACTGCTGCGTAGTACTCTGCAGTATGACCACTGAAGGACATGGGACCTGTGCCCAGCGGTTGGCGATTAGAAGTAAAACAGCATGAACGCTCAGGGACACATTCTTACGTGAACTTAGTCTCCGTTTCTCCAGGGTAAGCGCCCGGAGGTGTAATTTCTGAGTCGAATGGTGTTGCACAGTTAGATTTTTAAGAAGCTGCCAGCATGTCTTCCGGGATGGTTGTATCATTGTCGGTTCCTGCCTGCAAGGGGTGAGCGATCCAGGCCTCCGCGTCCTCACCTGCGTTTGCCTCGATGTCTCCCTGTGTTTCTCGTGTGCGTTTATTTCCCTAAACACTAAAGGCGTTGACCATCTTTTCATCTGCTTTTCCACCACCTGTGTGTCCCCTTCGTGTCTTTTGCCCATTTTCTTTTTTTCTTTTTAATTTTGTAACATGTGTTTATTTTTGAGAGAGAGAGAGAGAGAGAGACAGAGCACAAGCGGGGGAGGGGCAGAGAGAGAGGGAGACACAGAATCCGAAGCAGGCTCCAGGCTCCGAGCTGTCAGCACAGAGCCCGACGCGGGGCTTGAACTCAGGAACCGTGAGATCATCATTGGAGCTGAAGTCGGACATTTAACCCACAGCCACGCAGGCGCCCAGGCTCTTGCCCATTTTCTAATTGGATGATTTTACTTTTCCGGTCTGAGAGTTCTTCACGTCCTCCAGATAGTAGCCCTCTGTCACCTGTGTGGCTGGCGAATATTTTCTTCCTGTCTTGTAGCTTGTCTCCCCACGGTCCTCGAGGGTCGTTTGCAGAGCAAAAGTGTTGAAATTTAATGAGATCCAATAACTCTCTGTCCTTCCTTGCACCAGGCTTTGGCGTCCCATCTAAGACATCTTTGTCTGGCCTTGGGTCCTGATTCCGCCCCTCCGATCTTTTTCTCTAAAAGCCGTGTGGCTTCCTGCTCATGTGTGCGGTGGAAGGGAGAGAGAGACACGCGTCTACGTCGCTTCCCAGCAGCAGCATTTAAATAAGCCCACTTTCCAACCAAGTAAAATCACGTAACGCTGGGCCTGCCCTTTCTCTAAAAAGGCATTTCGAAAGATGGCCCGTCGCGGAAGGACCCGGGGGGCGGCGGAATTATCCCACCTCCCGAAACCCAACACTCAAACGCGGCTCCCGGAGGCTGCGTTTCTCTGGCTGGAAATCATGATGGGAGGCGTGAAGCTGGGTGAGCAAATCTGGGGACGGGCGATCTGTTTATAAAAGTATTGTTATTGGAGCCAACAGCGGCCCAAATTAAATTGTGTGGGGAAGAGATTATCATCATAAAGAGAGCTTGGTTTGTTCAAGGTCATGTCCTCAAAGGGCTGTGAGTTTTTTTCTAGCTTCTAGCTTCTATTTCTCCTCCTCCTCCTCTCTAAGGGGAGTTTATTATTTACTTTATTTGAAAAGTATGTTCTGAGAATTTATCTATTTTTTACTTTTATTTAATCACTAATGCCTTGGTTACATCATGGAAAATAAATCAGGTGTTTTATTATTATTATTTTTTAATTGGTTTATTTTGAGAGAGAGAGAGAGAGAGAGAGAGAGAGAGAAAGAGAGAGAGAGAGAAACCCAAGCAGGCTCCGCGCTGTCGGCACAGAGCCTGACGTGGGGCTCAAACTCATGAACCGTGAGATCGTGACCTGAGCCAAAATCGGGAGTCAGAGGCTTACCACCCAGGCTCCCCTAAATCAAGGGTTTTATTAGTCAATTTTTAAAAGTGGGTATTCTGAGCTCGACTAAAATCTTAAAAATGTGCTTTTATTAACCCTAAGCGATGTCCTGCCGGTCCCTGGCGTGAACGGGCGGCAAGTTATATGAGGGCGTGAGGGCCAACAGATCAAGGCTCCGCAGGCCGGGAAGCTGCAGTAACAGAAACGTATTTTCTCCCCGTTCCGGAGGCCGGGGGTCCTAGCTCAAGGTTGACTTCCTTCGGAGGCCTCTCTCCCGGATGTGTAGACGGCGGCCGTCTCCCCGGGTCCTCACGTGGGGGACCTGTGTGCGCCCGTGTCCTGACCTCGTCCTCTTATAAGGACACCAGTCACGTCGGGGTGGGGCTCACCCCTAAGGAGCTGGTTTAACCTTAATTACCTCTGCGAAGAACTTATCCCCCCCCCCCCCCCCGCAGTGCAACCACACTCTGAGGTGCTGGGCTTAGAGCGTCAGACATGAAGTCTGGGGAAACACAACTATCCCGTACGAGCGAGTGAGGCCACCTGAAGCCACCGCCCACGTCACCTGCCGCCATCTTGCTCGCGTGGTTGGCACCTGGCCTCGTCTGCATGGCCTCCCCACCGCCTCGTAGCTCCCTCACCCAGGCGCCGGGCCCAGGTCTCATCTGCCTGGTGACAGCTGTCTTCCGTCACGTTTTTGGTGTTTGTTTGTTCGTGGCGTGAAGATCCACGCTAACGTGACCTTTGGCTTCTTTGCGGCCCCGTCTCGGCTTGCAGGGCCCACCCGCCTGCCCTCTGCCTCTTTTCTCGTCCTCGCGGCCCCACCTCGCTCTGCAGGGTGGGCTGCAAACGGAGGGAGAAGTGTGCATTCCTGTCTACGCTGCGTCTGCCGCCCCGGCCGCAGTGGTTTCACGGAGGGCGCAGGGTTAAAGGAGCCTGATTCAGGGGATGGTCGTCAGGCACACCCGTCTCTCCAGAAGCGGCCTCGTCCGGCAGGAAGGAGAGCGATTTCCTCTGGGCCGCCGATAGCAAACTGCTTTGCCCGTAGCCAGTGCGAGGCCGCCATCGCCCCGACGACCAAGGAAGCACCACCGCCACCTCAGACAGACTGGCATTTTCCTCCAGTGAACATATTCACAGGACACCTCCCGGCGTCCCCCTTTCCATTATAAAAGGGCTCCCCTTTGTTTTCCGGTCTTGCCCATGTCTTCCCCGTGGGGGCTTGTCCTGAGTTGCCACACTTCTGCTGTGCCAAATCAACTAGACTTTGCTGGCTGAACCTCTTAACTTTTTCTTTTAAATTACAAAAAAAAAAACAAAAAAACATTAATGTTTATTTATTTTTGAGAGAGAGAGAGTGAGCGAGTAAGGGAGGGACAGACAGAGAAGGAGACACAGAATCTGAAGCAGGCTCCACGTTCCAAGCTGTCAGCACAGAGCCCGATGCGGGGCTCGAACTCACAAGTGACATCACGACCTGAGCTGAAGTCGGACACTCAACCGACTGAGCCACTGGGCACCTGGGTCGTTCGCTTTCATTCCAAGCCGCTTTAGAGTGAAGCGCTGGCCCAGAACGGCTCGGTCAACATTTGCGCGGTCAGCGCGGCCTGGGCGTCCACCCCCAGGAAAACGCGGCCGGAGGACGAAGCCGTGGCAACTCCTTCCGGTTTCCTTCCTCACTTCTGCACCACAGTGCTCCCTAAGGACGGAGGCCCACTTTGGAGGGAGCCCCAGACACACGAGGGCACCTTGGCTCCGAGCGTGTTTGCCTAGGAGCATGGGCCGCCCGCACGTGCCCGTGGACGGTCCCGAGAGCTGGGCCTTGCCTGCTTTTGCCAGCGCGTGCCCCCATAACAGTGACGCAGGACCATTGTCTTTGCCAATTCTCCTCACGCTTTTGTCATTCTTGCGGTTTCCTGATTAAAGGTTCATTTTTCCCGCCTGCACCCTCTCGTTTTCCCAATGGCCATGTTTTCATGTACCCCAAAGACTGCCCTCTGTCCCCATCTTCCGACGAGACCCAATCTCTGTCTGTCTTGTTCCGCCCTCGAGACAACTGTGGAGGACGCAAATCCGTCTCTGATGAGCAGAGCAAGTCAGAAGTGTCTGGGCCCCCGCTAACTCGCCTGCCCTCACTCGCAGCGAGGGTGCAGACCCCAGCCCGGGCCAGGTCCCCGCATCTTGTTCTCACGTAGCCCTGGGTGCTGGGCGCTGTGGTAGACCTCATTCCGCAGGTGGGGAAACTGAGCCTCGGGTGAAGGCAAGTAACTGAGGTACGTCACCCAAGCCGTGAGTGGGGTTTGAGCCCATTCTGGTACCGAAGGACCCTGGCTCTTTCTTTCCGGAACCACACGTGTGGGCGACATGCCATCTTTCCACTTTGGAAAGACTGCTTTGCCAGAAGTCCATGGAATAGACCAGAGGGTTCTCTCTCTCTTTCCCTCCTTCTCTGTCTTAAAATCAGGGATTCTCTGGGGCCAGGGACGTGCCTTCCAGGGGTGGAGAGGGAGCCAGACATAGGCATGAGTCGTGAGGCAGGGGAGGCACGGGACCCGTGGGGGGCAGTGAGCCAGGGCGGGACGGAACCCCGCTCGCTGGAGCGGGACAGACCCCCCAGGGCGAACAAGGGGTAGTCCCTCCCTGAGGCCGGCCCAGAGGTGCCTGGGAGCCCCACACCCCGAGGAGCATCAGCCCCTCCCCGCAGAGGTCACTGCAAAGAGACCCTGACAGACGGCCCCGGAGGAAAACACCGGCCAGCTGCGGGCTGCACGAATATATTTCTGGAATATATTCCCCAAAGTCTGGTGTCAGGTTTTCCGCAGCTCAGACGTGTGCCAGCGCCCTGCCTTCCCTCCTCTCGGCCACAGTGGTCTTCCCCCCCTTGGAATTCTCACGGCCTCCCAGCCTCCAGCCTGGGCTCCTGCGGCTTCTCCTTAGACCCAGGGCCCCTCCCCCAACCCTGCTTCCCCCCCACCCCGACCTTCGCCCGAGTAACTCCTCTTCCCTCGTGACCCTCGGCTTAGGTATCAGGTCTTCTGGACACCCTCCCAGCCTGCCATCACTAGCCCACCAAGGAGTTCCGCACTTGCCCCCCGGAGCGCCCCCTCCTGGCATGCACTCCTCCTCCAGGAAGGCGGAGGCTCCGTGCGTGCTGTTTGTGGCTGTGACCTTGGTCAGCCAGGCACCTGCCCAGCCTCAACACGGGCGGACTTGGAGGACGAGCCGATGACGGCGGCGTGAGTCCAGGAGATGGCATCTGTGGCGGGAGCGGCCCGGGTCCCTTCCGTGCCTTCACTCCCCGCTGCTGTGGACTCTCACAAAGTACCTAAATCCACCCCCGCACCCGGGGACGCCCCTGCTCCAGGGCGTAGGGGGTCTCCGCGCCTCCCTTACTGCGGTGCCTGGGTGTGCCTCCTTCCCCCTCACTCCCATCCTTGTCGCATTAACGCTCCAGAGGTCCTGACGGGCCAGCGGGGCTGGTCCCCACCCCATCCTGGTGGTCTCCGTGGAGGCCGGGGGCGGGGGCGGGGGGAGGCGAGTGGGACCCGCTATCCCTTCACCGGCAGCCTCCTCGGGCCCCACGGGGACCCTCCGGTACGGTGGCCAGAGTAGCAAATGAAGGCGCAGGACACCTAGTTAGGTATGAATTCTAGAGACGTCTCAGGACGGTGTGTCTCATGCAGTGTTTGGGACATACTTACGGCCGGAAACCAGCCATCGGTATGAAGTTTAAATTTCAGCTGGGCAGGCAGCCTGCGCTTTCTCGGGTGACCCTGCCCAGGGGCACGGGGACGTGATTTCCCCACCAGTCCTGCCACTGAGCCACCCACCGCCACTCAGGGCAGAGACTCCTCGGTCTCCGTTCTCAAAGTCTGTCAGCAGGGCCGGCCCCTGGGCACTGAACGGGAGCCCTGCCTCTCACTCCCTCCCTTCCAGACCAGGACCTGGGCCTCCCAGTCCCACCCGAAGCGCCCGGCCCCATCTATTTGCTTGACAGCAGCCCAGGGACATGGGGCGGGCCTCACCCTATCCCAGGCAGGCCACGCCGGGGACCGGCCTGCTGCTCACGCGGCCTTTGTCCTGGTCCTCACCTTGGCCCACGCCCAGACCTGTGTTACTGTTGTAACTAGACACACACACTCACACACACGTGTACACGCAAACACAGGCGCGCACCTACATCCAGGTGCCCCCCCGTGTTTACACGTATACACCCGACTGGAAGACACACAGGATGGTGAGGGCTATACGGAGACAGGCAGAAACTGGGGGGGGGCAGAGTCAGGAGCCATGGGACACCGGGGGGCACCACAGGCTGGAAGACGCAAGGAAAACCCTCCCCTAGGGGCATCGAAGGGGGTACGTCCAGGAGAACACCTTTATTCCAGACCTGGGGCCTCCAGAACCCTGAGAGAGTAAGTTTCCGTCGTTTAAGCCGTCCGATTTGTGGCGCTTTGTTGTGACAGCCCTAGGACACTAATAATAGCCCCTCCGAAACGAGGCGGTGATGATTAACCGGTAAATTCGGTCCCTTATCCAGCTGACCCAGAAAACACAGGGCTAAAATCGGCAGATCTGATAACAGGCACCTGGGAACTAAGCTCTCCCTTAGACACGGGAAACCGGGCAGGATCCGAGCTGCGAGCTGGGCAGGAGGCAGCGGACCACCCGAGTCACTCGAGGGCAAACTGCCCCGGCTTCTGGAGCCCGGAGTGGTTCCGGAGAACGTGGCTCTGGAAGGTTCGGGCAGTGCGCGGGGGCGGGCCCCCGGGGGAAGCCCAGGAGCCCTGGGAAGGGACGGGCAGGGAGTGGGGCGGGAAGGAGGGTGTCGTAGGGTCCGGAAGGGCCCCAAAGGTGAAGCAGCATGAGCAGAGAGTGCCTTCCACGCCCCCCCCCCCTCCCGGGTCCCTTGGACCCCAGAGAGGAATCAGACAGAATCACCTGGACTTGACCAACCAGGTTGGGGGCTCACCCAAACAAACTTCCGGGTGAGAATCGCCTTGACGAAGCAGACGCCAGCTCCCGTGTCCTCTCCAGCACAGGTCCATGGGGACAAAACACGGTGCCGTCTGCCCGGACAGACAGCTGCCTGTCTTCCCAGCATCCCCCGGCTGGCCCTCTGAGGGCTGGCTCACACCCCCTCTGGGACCTGAAGGCTGCAGGAGACAGACCGATGCACGCTGCTCCCCCACCCACAAAACACTCTGTGGCTCCCACTGTCTTGCTCAAGTTCCCACCGGCTCTCCCCTCCACCCTTCCCCAGCTTGTCTCTGAGATGCAGGACCCTAAGTTCAAGAAAACTTCTGATCCAGACCCTGCTGCAAAGATTTAAAAAAAAAAATAAAGGTTAATCCCTGTGTTTACAGAGATTATCTGTTCCCTTCTGTTTTCCATCCTGGTAAAAACCCCAGTGCTATTTATAAATTCTGGAGCAAAATGAGTCACGGGCTAATTCAGGAGGCGGTTTAAGACCATTTAAACAGCAGGTAAAGATTTTGAGGCCAGATTAAAGGCGACGTTCTGAGCCCCTTAAAATACCTTGCCTGTTTGTCATCACGGTAAACACACGTCGTGGCTCCTGAGTTTCTCTGCCACCAGCTCTGTCCCCTGCAGCTGTGTGGCCACAAGGAAATGTCACTTCCACTTTTCGAGCCTCGGTCTCTTCACAGGTAAACTGTGAGTCAAAACGGCAAGAGGAATTAACGCGGCTGCGGTAAGGGGAGTGAGGTGGCCGATCACCCAACGCTCCGGGGACCCGGAGACTCCTGCTCGGCCGTGTGGCTTCCCTTAACTGAGAACGTGTTTGTTGTCCAATGTCAAAACCACCACCTTCCTTTTTATCTGGGTGAGAGACTCACACGGTTTTCCGTGGCGCAAGGGACGGGGCCCCAGGTCACTGCGTGGTCCCTGCTGACGGCGCCGTGCGGTGTCACGCGTCACCCGTGCACAGGTGTGGGTGAGCCCGAGAGCGAGGGTGTGTACCGCAGCGAGACAGTTCGGAAGTGCTAAGTTCTGGGGGGTCGCTCCCTTTGTTTCAATGTTTTATTTCATCACGAGTTTCTGTCTTTGGATCTTGAACCCAAAGACAGAATACCGATCACCTTATAAAACGCTCAATGATTTAACGACCAACCGGCCCCTGTGACCCTCTGTGAGCGGACCCCTGCCGCCACCACCTGCTGCAGGATGCTTTAGAACAGACTAAGTATGCTGATCTGTGCTCCTTAAAAACATGTGGTCTTTGTCACTTCAGGCAAGGGGACTCCGCAGCGACAGCCAAGAGGACTTCAGCCGAGGGTCCTGCTTTCTCATTGCCGACTTCTCGGTCCCCATGTCTCTGGAGCAACAATTTAAAATATATTTTAAGAATCTCATTCCTAAGGAGACTCACTCAGCTTCCCTATTTCTTGCCGTCTCCTTCTCTCTCCAACTCAGGTGTGCATGCGACTTAATCGGCAAATACAGCCCCACCTCCAAGGGGCATCTTGGCACCAGCCAGTAAAGTTCCTTCCGAAGTGTTCTAGAACGGTCCCTCTCGTGAGTGATCTCCTTTAACTTAGGGAGCTGTATCTGTGTCAGGGGAGCTGAGGGCGGAGGGGACCCACGTCACTGTTCTGTGGGTCAGCCTTACGTGGGGTTCTGCTAGGGTCAGAGGGAGGAGACAGTGCTGGCGGGGTTGACGGGAGACTCGGACTGTTCTGCCTCCTTTAAAAAAGCTCATCGAACACCAGATCCGGCAGATGCGACGGAACATTCCACAAATGCTGCTCTTTCTGCTTGAAAGACCTGGTTCCTTTGACTAGCAAAGCCCTAGCAAATCTCCACTCTGAGATTCATCACAGCCTGCGAGGCTCAGCCACTTAGGCGTCTGACTCTTGATTTCAGCTCAGGTCACGACCTCACAGTTGGTGGGTTCGAGCCCCGTGTTGGGCTTCGTGCTGACGGTGCAGAGCCTGCTTGCGATTCTGTCTCCCTCTCTCCCTGGCTCACTCTCTCTTTCTCTCTCTAAATAAATAAACATTAAGAAAAAAAAAAAAAAAGAGTCAGCACAGGGATCACTTCCTTCCAGGGCTCCTGCTTGTGGCTGTCGACGGGGACTGGGTGGCACTCCGTGTTCTAGGCTCAGCCTATACCTCCTGCTTCCTAGCTCTCTCATTTGTATTTCTCACTAGACTGTGAACTTTGTGACGGCATGACTCTGACTATGGGCTTTGTGTGTCTCCTGAACTGCGTAGCGTCAAATCGGTATTCAGTCCCTCATTATTTAGTTAATTTGATGGATGGATAGAAAGCCAGGCACCATTTTACTAGCTGGTTATTGGTCTTTAGAGGGGAAATCTTCCATAAAAACCAGAGTTGTCTAGAAGTCAAAGGTAGCCCGATGCTGTTAGATGATGGAATTAATTCTTCTGAATCTTCTGAGGAACACGGGTATAGAATCAGTGCATGGAAGATTCAAGAAGGAAGATTATAGTTTAAGCTAGGTGAAGGTTTCCCACATTTAAGCATGTCACAATATAGATAGTAGCGGTTCTGGCCGTATTGGAGTCCACATATTTTATTTCCCTGTAAAAATACAAAGTTATGATTGAACATTTACAAGCACACGGTTGATGAACCAAAGAAAAGAAATCTACAGATTCTGTGATCAAGTGTTGAATTAGGAGATTAACTTAGTTTGGGTTCCCCAAAAAGTAGACCCAAGAACAGATTTTAATGCACGTAGTCTAGACGGGTCGCGATCCTGGCATTGAAACATGTAAACTAGAAGAGTGTTCATAACGACACTGAAAATAGAGCAGGGGATTGTGGTAGGCGTTTCCCCGCCTTCTTCCTCAGAACCTAGATTTACTCATGGACCGCGGCCAGAAATACCTGCGCAGGAGGGGCGAGGGCTCCTCAAACAGCCGATGTCCAAGATAAGGTCCTTTTCTGGTCCTTTTCTGAGGGGCAACAGGGCAGGGCGAGCAACCAGAATTGATCCCGGAGGAAACAAAGTCCATCCAGAGAAAAGAAGAGATATTTATAAACCTCTAGGCAGAGACTTAACCCATAAGGTAAAAGATTCATGTTCAGAAGATAGAGTCAGTCGATTTTATCAGAAAATAAAATCAGAAAAATAGAATGGGTTCATGGAATTTAAAACATAGCACCTGAATAAAACAATCTAACAGAACGAACTAAAGGAAAGATTTGATGAAATTCCCCAGAACAAAGAGAGGAGGAACAAGAGGGGAAAGCAAGAGCCATTTCATGACACAACGAATAAAACGAACATACCTAGAGCCTCCCGAAGCAGCAGGCACTTGAGACGCAGGGAAGAAGACCCAAGAGTGACTGGCAGAAGGGTCGCCATCAGCAACACCAGGTTTCGAAGATGATGGGAGGACGCTCGAATGTTCTTGAGAAAATGATTTCAAACTTAAAATTCTATGCCCGGCCAAGCTATGAATCAAATGTGAGTACAAAACAAAGACCCTTTCCGACGTGCAAGGAAGGATTGGAAAGTTCGCTTCCCATCCATGTCCCTTTATGAAAACAAGATTTCTTGAGAATATACGGTAACACAACACACAGAAAGGAATCTGGCAAAGGGGGAAAAGGAGGAGGCGTCGTGGTATTCCAGAAACAATGACCGTAATCCAAGGGTGCGTGGAAACCAAGCCAAGGACAGCAGCTTGTACACGGAGGCTGGAAAGAAGATGGGAAAGGAGAAATGCATCTTTTTCTTTTCCAGTGGTTGCAAATTAGGCATTTCCCCCAAAATGATAACAGCTATGCAAATATCCTGAACTCCCAAAAGAAAAAGAGTGAATTGAATTGGCTGCACCCCCCCACACACACACAGGAAATGTATGGAATCTTCCATGGGAAGTACACTGGCATCTTGACAGAGCTTGCTTTTAAAACAGCCGTATGGAGGGGCGCCTGGGTGGCTCAGTCGGTTAAGCGGCTGACTTTGGCTCAGGTCATGATCTTACGGTCTGTGAGTTCGAGCCCTGCATCGGGCTCTGTGCTGATGGCTCAGAGCCTGGAGCCTGCTTCGGATTCTGTGTCTGCCTCTCTGTCCTTCCCCTGCTCATGCTCTCTCTGTCTCTCAAAAATAAATAAACGTTAAAAAAAATTTAAAAAAACCCAGCCGTGTGGAAATCTAATCAGCATGCAATAAACTGTGTATACTTAAAATATTAAAAGCGTACACGTGGAAAGGTTTTGGGGTACGCGTACAATGGTGAAACCACACTGCAGTCAAGATAATGAACATACCCGTCACCCCCAAAGTTTCTTCGTGCTCTTCATTTTGCACGTCCTAGGGTTTTACACAGATGGAGTCATACAGGACACATGTCTGTTGTTCCCAGCGTGGTTAAGAACTGCAACCCCTTTCCAGTCCAGACCACCACCTATGCTACGGTCAACTATTCACAGGCAAGGGACTAGTTGCAAGAGTGTTTCTGAGCCTCGGCTACCTTTTGCTAACGGGGGAAGCAATGGACTTCTGCTTCACCCATCATTCTGCTTGATGTGCACACTCCCCAGTAGACACCCTGGTTTCCGTGTGGTGGCCATGATTCCCGAAGCCGCTCTGACTTCAACCGAAGGACCAGCAGGGACCGCCTCGGCCATCTTGAGTTTCCATTTTCAATATGGCTACCATGATTGGATGAGTCTTGAACAACGACAGCCACTATTGGAAGCTCAGGGACACTCGGTGTTGAAGTCAGCCATCTGGAGCCTGGCATCATCAGGAAGGAAATTGGACGAAGGAATGTAAGTTAGGAAGATTCCAGACTCCCTGTTTCAAACGTTGTCTTGGCTCACCCAAAGGAAGAGCTCTTCTCCCCATGTTCACCTCGGCTCTGCCTCCATCTCCTAAGTCCCAGGCAGGAGGACCCACAGGGCCAGCCAGACAGCCACCACTCAGGACTTTGTACAGCAGGAAACTTCACGTTCCACTGACCACTGTGGCACGCAACAACCACCCCGAAGTTAATGGCCTACGCCCACCATCTTATGATGCTCCCAGATTCTGTAGTCGGGAATTTAGACACGAAAAGTAATTTCTGTGCTCCTTTCTCCAGCCCACTCTGATGTCCTGCTCTCAGGGAAAATGTCGGTTGTTGGTTTAATAAAATCTACACTTTGTGTCTACACACGCAGCAACCTTTATTTCAGATAACTGCTACTGCCTTTTTCTGAGTTCCTCTTCATGGAATTTGATTTATAGGGAAGAGCATGGTTGTTTGTTGTTTTGTTTTTGTTTCTGTTTTTGTTTTTTTGGTTAAAAGTAAAGATTGCTCCCCAATCTTCTCTACTTCAAATAGTTGAAGTTACTGCGAATAGTATTTCGCACTAAATAGAAAACTATAGTTTTATTTTTCTTATCAATGGTGCTGATGGCTTCTCTCCTCCCTCCCTGTCCCTTGCCAAGACTCAAGAGAAGAGTCAGAGAATGATCTTGAACTGTGGGGGCCTCTGGACACCCCCGGGACTCTGCTGTGGTGGAGCTGATGGGTCTGGTCCCCGGGCGACTGTGTACCATCCCCCCGTGGCTCATGCCATCAGTCCCTGTGGACGGTGGTGCCCGTCCTCTGATCACACATGATCTTGAGAAGACACCCCCCTCTCTGTGTCATGAGCCCTGAGCCTCTCCTGACTCTCAGGTTTTCCTGGACCGCAGCCCAAGGCAGACAAGAGGTGAAATTCCCTTCAGGTAATCCGTTTATTGAATGAACGGGACGTGGCCTGGGCAATCTCCGGCAAGTGTGATTCTTTCTTACCCCCACCCGCAAAATTCACCCCGTCTGTTCCCCGATTACCTCCCGGTGACCACTTTGGCGAGGTGCCGTGACTTTCTGGTATGTTTTATCCAGAAGGACAGTCTCGTCTCATCGATTGCATTGGTCAGCCCCACGTGAGAATCCAAGCTCCACATGTCATTACATTTAAAAATTGTCTTTTTGGGTCGCCTGCTTTTGTTTCAGACCAGAAAGCGGCAGGGGGCTGGGACCGGGGTGGGTGGGCCCTTTGGCTTTCGGCACTGCCTTCTCCGCGCGGGGCCAGACCCCAGACCAGTGAAGGAGCAGCTCGCTCCCCAGGTTGTGTCTTTATTGTTCTACAAGGCAGGGCAACAGCCCTCCCCCCTCACCCCCCATCCCTGCAATCGCTTGCCTAGGCAATTTCCAAATGTGGCTCAGAGAACAGGTCAGAGCTTTCACGTTCCAGGAGGGGCAGGTCAGCCTTTCTCGATGGTGTTTGGAAGCCCTGCCACCTTCTTTGAGGGCAAGAGTGGAGGTGGACAGCCCTTCCACCTCAGGGCGGGTGCCCAGCGGCACAGAGACAGAGACAGGAAGAACCCCGCTCGCTGCCACCCTAAAAGTGGGTGCCGGGATGACGACGGTCACGTCTGTTTCACGTACTCATGCAGCTGCTGCAGCGTCTTGCTTTCATACCTAACTTCTGTTGAAGATTCTAGACCGTGGAGACTGATACGTCCCACTCACCGCCTGTGGCTAGTCAGCGCTCGAACTGCAGCAGGCCATAACGGATGTGATATAATTTTAAAGTACTTATTGATTTTGAAGGTTTAGCTGGAAAACAAAGTTACAAAATTATCAATAAGCTTTATACTGGTTATATGTTGAAATAATACTCTTTTGGATATATTTCCTTAAATGAAATATTATTGAAATTAATTTCACTGCTTTTTCTCTGTATTTTTAATTTTTTTTTAATGTTCATCCATTTATTTTGAGAGGGGGGAGGAGAGAATGAGAGGGGGAGGGGCAGAGACAGAGCGACAGAGCGCGAGAGAGAATCCGCAGTGGGCTGATCCTGTACAGCCGGACTCGGGGCTCGATCCCACGAACCTTGGGGTCATGACCTGCGCTGAAATCAAGAGTTGGACACTCATCCAACTGAGCCCCCCAGGCGCCCCAAGGTGAGAACATTTAAGATCTAATCTCTTAACCTGTTAAGCATGCGCTGCGGCATGATTAACAATAGTCAGCATGCTGTGTGTCAGGTCTCCAGAACTTATTCATCCTATAACTGGAGGTCTGTAGGCTTTGGTCAGCTTCTCCCCATCCCCCCGCCCCCCTAGTCCCCGGGAACCAGCGTTCTGCTCTGTTTCTGGGAGTTTGGCTTTTTTAGATTTCACACACAAGCCGTAGCACACAGTATTTGTTTTCTTCTGTCCGGCCTGTGTCACTTGGCGTAATCCCCAAATTTCATCCGAGTTGCTGCGAAATGGCAAGATTTCCTTCCTTTGCGGCACGGACGCACACACACCACATTTTATCTATTTGTTAGTTATTCGTTTGCTTATTTTTCTTGCAGTGTACTTGACACACAATGTCACACTCATTTCAGGCGTTCAACGTAGTGATCTGACGACTTTATATGTTACTCACCACAGGTGTACGGTATTTCTATTTTTAACTTTTTTTAAAATGTTTATTTATTTTTGAGAGACAGAGCGTGAGTGGGAGAGGGGCAGAGAAAGAGGGGGACACAGAATCCGAAGCAGGCTCCAGGCTCCGAGCTGTCGGCACAGAGCCCAACACGGGGCTCGAACTCACAAACCGTGAGATCAAGACCTGAGCTGAAGTCAGAGGCTTAACTGACTGAGCCCATTAAGGAGCTGACTTAACCCTCCTCTGCCCATTTTTAAGTTGGATTATGTGGCTTTTGGATATTGAGTTGTACGATTTCTTTATAATTTTTGAATATCGACCCCTCATCAGCCATGCGATTCGCAAATCTACTCTCCCATTCCGCAGATCGCCCCCTCGTTCTGTTGATCGTTTCTTTTGTTGTGCAGAAGCGTTTTGGTTTGGTTGTAGTCCAATTTTTTAATCTCTCCTCTGTTGCTTGCTCTCCCGGTGTCATATCTAAAAAGTTTGGCCAAGGCTGGCATCAAAGAGCTTTCTCCTGTGCTTCTTCCTCGGAACTTTACAGCTCCAGGTCTCATGTTTAAGTCTTTAACCCGTTTCAAGTTAGTTTTTGCGAGTGACGTCGGGAGGGGTCCGGCTGCATCCTTCTGCACGGGGCTGTTGGATATTCCCAGCACCACTCATTCCAGACATGGTCCTCTCCGCCTGAGGGTTCTGGGCTCCTTCTCAAATACCAGCTCATCACACACAGTGGTTGACTTCTGAGCCCCGGACTCTGTCCCATCGGTCGGGAGTCTGTTTTTCCACCACCACCATACTGTGGGATTGCTATCGCTTCGTAATATATTATGAAATCAGTCACTGTGACGTCTCCAGCCTGTCCTCCTTTCTCAGGATTGTTCTGGCCGTTCAGAGTCTTTCACGGTTCCGCATAACCGCTGGGATTTTTTTTTTCCTGTGAGAAATGCCACTTGAATCTTGCAGAGATTTCACCGAATCCACAGGTTGCCTTGTGTAGTGTGGACGTGTCGCCATATTAATTCCTCTGACACCTCAGCATGAGCTATCTGCCCACTTGTTTCTGTTTTCCATTTCTTTCATCCAAGTCTTGCAGTTTTTCAGTACACAGTCTGTCACATCCTTAGTTAAATTTATTCCCCAGTAGTTTGTTGCTTTTGATGCCATGTAACAGGAGACCGTCTTTATTTCTTTTCCAGACAGTGAGCTAACTCTCCTGCAACTTTGCCCGGTTTGGGGAGTGGCTCTAACAGCACTGCGGTGGAGTCCCCGGGACTCTCTGTTTGAGTAGCCGTGCCATTTGCAAACAAAGACAGTTTTCCTGTCTTTGCGCTGGCTAAGACTTCCTGAACTTCACCAAAAAGAAGAAGTGAGAGCAGGCACTCCCATCTCATTTGTGACCTTAGAGGAAAATCTTTGTCACCACTGAATACGGCGCCGGCCGAGGGCTTGGCACGTACGGCCCCCATCACGCTGAGGCACACTTCCTCTTTACGCAAACCCTTAGCATCTGTGTAATGAAAGGGTGTCACGTTTTGTCAAATATTATTCCCATGTCTATTGAGATGGTTATGATTTTTACCTTCCGTTCTATTCATGCCGTATGTCACATTTGTCGATTTGTATGTATTGAGTTATTCTCGCCTCCGGGGATAAATTCCACTTGATTATTGTGCACAATCTTTATAATGTACTGGAATTCAGTCGTCTAGTATTGATTGAGAGTTTTTGCATCTGTGATCTATGTTCATCAGGGAATTTGGACTGGAGTTTTCCTCCTTCCTTCCTTCCTTCCTTTCCTCCTTCCTTCCTTCCTTCCTTCCTTCCTTCCTTCCTTCCTTCCTTCCTTCCTTCCTTCCTTCCTTCCTTCCTTCCTTTCTTTCTTTCTCTCTCTTTTTTTTGTAATGTCCCCATTTGGCCTTGGTATCAGACAATGCTGGCCTTACAAAATGAGCCTGGGAGTATTCTCTCCCCTTCAAAGTCTTTCCCTTGGAACCGTTTGAGAAGGATTGGTATCATTCTGTTTCAAAGGTCTGGTGGAATTTATACGCTGGATTTCTCTGATAACTGGTGTATACGACAACGATAGACGTTAGAGCGTATCTACCGTTTCCTTGATTGGGTGCCTAGCAGGCTCTTCCTCTCTCTCAATACAGTGGATTTTATGATAAAATTCCTAATGATGAGACACTTTCAATGCCCGAGATAAGCCCTTTGGGTCGTGAAGCGTGATCGTTCCACTCTGTCGCTCTTTGTTGTTAACTTCTCATCCAATTTATAATTTCTGCTCATATTTCAAGATGTGGAGTTTGCCTAAAGATTTTGTGTTCTATCCTCATGTACTTTTGGCATTCAAATTACGATTCCTCTGTATCTGTATCTGTGTATGTATGTGTGTATTTATGTAATTTCCTATATATACACACAGATAAATTTATACAGTATAATAAGTATAAGAAGTACATGTTCCTTGAAAATTTACAAGAATCAGAAGCCAACATTACAATCACCTGTCCTGGCTCTATTTTTATTTTTACTTTATCTTTACTTTGTATTAATTTTTCTTTTTTAACGTTTATTTATTTGTGTGAGAGAAAGAGTGCAAGCAGGGGAGGGGCAGAGAGAGAGGGAGACACAGACTCCAAAGCAGGCTCCAGGCTCTGAGCTGGCAGTGCAGAGCCTGATGCGAGGGTCGAACTCTCGAACCATAAAATCATGACTCGAGCCAAAGTCAGACATTCAACTGACGGTGCCCCGCGGGCGTCCCTGGGTTCTATTTTTCAGAAATAGCCCTTTCGCAGGACTTTCTTTTTCTCTTCTTTTCTATTTTAATCATTTTCTTTGGCTCTCTATAACGTCTGTAATTGATTTTATCAATTTAAATATCTTTCGGAAATAATCCATTTCATTTGAATTTTAAAATTTGTTGGCAAAATGTTGGATATTCTTCCCAAAGTAATGCAAGCGTTGTATTATATATAATACATATAAGCAATATATACATATATATTTAGACATGCAAATGCGAGATTTTATAAACTCTAAGTTGCTCTTGATGGAAAGACACAGCGCTGTTTTCCGAAGCACGGAGAAGAAGGAAAAACTGTAGGCTACCGGCTAGTCTCTAACAACGTGACTTTGCTCGTTCGGGACATTTTAGAGCAGGTGACGGAGCACTGTGCGCAGGCTTCGCCACAGCTCGCAGAATGCCGTAACTGCTGTAAATGAACCACACTCCCCCGTGTCTAGACGGACACGGAGCAGCGCACGGACAGGAAATGACAGAGCGTGGCCGCGTGGCAGTAGAGCGGCCCCGGGAAAGGGGGGCAGTCACGAGGGCATCGCCGGGTTGGCAGGCGGGCCACGGCGCGGCCAGGGGAGCACGGTGCCGCGTGAGCAGAGGGCACCCGCGGGGAGGGCGTGGCTGCACGCGGTAGACTTTATTCACGGACACGAATTTGAACGTCGCGGAATTTTCACAGGTTATGGAACACAGTTCTTGTTTTGATGTTTGAAACTCCATTTGAAAATGGAAAGGCCGTTCTCGGCGGGCGGGAGCGTGGAAGCAGGCGGCGGGCCGTGGTCTTCTCCCTCCCGGGATCTGTATAATCACACTTATTCCATGAGGTTGAAACTCGTTGATTCGTTGGCGGAAAGCTGGTCCGTCACGTGTGAGGGGGCAGCGCAGCGAGCACGGCGGACGCCAGGACGGCCTTCACGGGGCCTCCTGCCCTCTGCTCGGACGCAGCTGGGCATGAACTTCCCAGAAACGGAGGCTCTGTCCTTGGACCTCCCCTGAAATAGCAGGCGAGGGGGATGAGCGAATTGCCAAAATGAAGAAGTGAACAGAGGTTAAGTGTTAGATCCTGAAGGAGCAGGTGAGGGGACCTGAACTTGGGCAGGTGGTACGAGAACCATCAGTACGTTCCCAGAAGAGGGAAATCTGAGCTGCCTCTTCCAGCATAAGACGTAGTTATTGTAAGTGGAGGGAGGGGGGCGCCTGGGCGGCTCAGTCCGTTGAGCGACAGACTTTGGTTCGGGTCGCGATCTCATGGTTCGTGGGTTCGAAACTTGCATCAGGCTCTCTGCTGTCAGCACAGAGCCTGCTTCAGATCTCTCTCTCTCTCTCTCTCTTTGCCCCTCCCCTGCTCTCTCTTTCTCTTTCCCTTAAAAATAAATGAACATTGAAAAAAGTGGGGGGTGCCTGGGAGGCTCAGTCGGTTAAGCTCCCACTTCAGCTCAGGTCATGATCTCGCCGTTGGTGGGTTTGAACCCTGCTGGCAGCTCGGAGCCTGGAGCCTGCTTCGGATTCTGTGTCTCCCTCTCTCTCTGCCCCTCCCCTGCTCATGCTCTGTCTCCCTCTCTTAAAAATAAACAAACATTAAAAAAAAGTAAAAATTTAAAATAAGAAAGTGGAGGGAGATGACATACGCGAAGGGACGGAAACAAAGCAGTCAACGACCTAAGTCTGAGCATGGGTTTCGGCGTCTTTTTCGTGGGGTGTTCTTTAAGATCGGATGCAATTTCAGCCAGAACCCCGATCTCTCGTTAGGTTTCTTTTGAGAGGAGATAGTCCGTCCTGAATTAAAAACCTAACGGTACTAACCCACATAATAGGATTAATATCTGTGATTTGCGAGGGAGAAAACATAATAAAATACTGTGCCCCCCCGGGGGACGTTTTGATGACCTCACACACTATCCTGCCCTCCGGGCGGTTTCCAGTCTCAGCAAGCTCCCTCCCCGGGACAGGTGCTAACAGAGGTCAGAGCAGGTCACTCCGCAGGTGCGGGGGCGGGGGCATGGTGGACCCCACCTGCGGTCGCGATTGTGTTGAACTCACTTTTAGAATGGCTTTTGGGCTACTATATTGAATATCTTTGTCGTTGTTTTGTATCTAGGTTTGTTCTTGTTGAAGGAAAACATTGATACAATCATCAAATCATTTGCCAGCTTAGAGTTGGAGCCAGCTGGGAGGTCCGAGGGGCTCTGGGATTTCCCGAGGGTAAATATTAGCGTCACTAATGACAGCACGTTTGAGCTTTTCCATTGTGCGGTTTGAGGCTTCGTCCAAGCAGGGTCGAACCCAAGAAGGGCGACGATTTCCTGGTGTAATTTCTGTGTACAGGGTTGATAAAACGGCCTGTTTTGAAGGACTCGGGGCGGAGGGAACGACCTCCCATTCCATTTTCAGATGGCGAAAATATTGATGAAGGCTTGTCAGCCCCAATATATGAGGCTTAAACTAGAAAATCAGAGTCGAGACACGTTGGACAATGCCTAAGAAGGCTACCAATATTTCAGGAGAGGCGTATGGGAAGGGTGAACTCCAGATCGGGAAATTCTCCCAACTTTTTGACATAATTCCTGTTTCAGGCTAAAGGTCATCGGCTCCTCCTCCGGCTGGAAAGCCCATCGGCCAGTAGGAAGTGGCCCTCACAAAGGCTGTGTGTGTGGGGGGGGGGCGGCTGTACCAAGCCGTCCTTGGCACATTCAGAAGGGTTCTGGTGTGCACTGAGCTGAGTTGCTGGAGGGCCTTCCTGCCCCACGGGGCGCGGGCCCGGACTGCCCCATGTCAGACAGGGCAGAGTGACAGCGCCTCGCATGGAAGACGCACTGTCCTTGGCTCCCTGTGGCTGCGATAAGAGACCTCGTAGCAGGGCTGGGTGGTCTGCCCACGATGTCTCAAACCACTTTGGCACAGGCTGCGTGTACTAACTCCTGGTTTATTCTGCTCAGACCTTTTTCTCTTTTAGGCTTTTCCAACCCTCTGCATTTTATGAGCAATTAAACCCAAGACTGGCTTCTGGTTCTTCCTCCTCACAGTCGGCAAAATGTGGTTTTGCTGTCTGCGCGGCGTTTGATGTCGGAGAGCGGCCTTGAGCCCCGCGGGAGGAGCCAGAATGGGAAGGTCGGCCAGGCCAAAAAAAGTGTCTTTAGTTTGGCCGCTGCTTCTTACCCAACACTTCTCAGCTCAGCAGCTGGGCTGGCCCCACTGGGTGCCCGTGCCTCGTACCCGTTCGCCCAAGTAGGTCGTCCCGGCCCCGCGTGGTGTCAAAGAAGACATCCAGACGGCTAGCAGACACGCGAAAAGATGCTCGACATCACTCATCAGCAGGGAAATACCAATCTTTTTGAAAATCTTAATTTAACTTTTTATTTTGAAATAATTTTTTAATGTTTATCTATTTTTGAGAGACAGAGAGACAAAGCGTGAGCAGGGGAGGGGCAGAGAGAGAGGGAGGGAGACACAGAATCCGAAGCAGGCTCCAGGCTCTGAGCCATCAGCACAGAGCCCGATGCGGGGCTCGAACTCACAGGCTGTGAGATCATGACCTGAGCCGAAGTTGGCCGCTTAACCGACTGAGCCATCCAGGCGCCCCTGTTTTGAAATAATTTTAAATCTACAGAACAGTTGCAGAGATGGTCCCGAGAATTCCTGATCCTTCGCCCAGCTTCCCCAAAGTTAAGATCTCACGAAAGCATAGTGCGTCTATCCTGGGGACAAGCCAGGACACACAATACACCACTATTAACTAAAACTTGGGCTCTTTAGTCTTTCCCAAGGTTGCCGCCAGACACCATGCTGCATCAGGCGTCACGTCCCTTTAAATCGCCTCGGCTGTGACAGTTCCTCAGTGTTTCTCATGACCTTGACACTTTTGCATAATACTGGCCAAGAGTTTTGTAGGATTTCTCTCAAGGTGGGTGTGTTGGGTCCTTCCTCACCATCACGTGAGGAGTTCTGAATTTGGGAACAATGCCGTGGAGGCGACATGTCGGGTGCTCTCATCAGAGCCAGCGGTGCATGATGTCATCACCACCTGTCACCTGCAGTGTCCCCCTTGCTCACCTGCTTAAGGTAGTCTGCCGGGTCTCTCCACTGAGCAGTCACTACCCTTCCCTTCCTTAGAGGAGGACTGCTCAGCCTGGAGGGGAGCACTCAGGAGGACTTGTGGATGGATGTTACACGCGTGCAGTGATTAGGAGCTGTTTGTGGCATAGATGCTTCGAGGTTCTGTCAACATCCTGCTTCTCCTCAAAGTTGCCACCTTGCCCGCAGCTGTTACCACGGCCGCGTTGGCGTGGTGATTTCTGTCCCCTCAGTCCTGCAACTACTGAACGACTCTGCTAGGGGACATGTGTCCCTCCTCTTCCATTTCCCTTGTGTCCAATCATTTCTTTGTATCAGTATGGATTCGTAGCTACTCACGTTGTCCTTTGGGGCATAATCAAATACTATCATTATTTATCTCTGCTGCCAAAATTGTTCCTGCTTAACTGTCCGAAGTCCTTTCGGGTTGGTTCCTGTGTCCTTCCAGTCCTGCCCCACCCCACCCTCAATTTAAAAAAAAATCACCTTCTGACTTCCCAGCCACAAGATGCTCGGAGCTCATTTTAACGCTTCCTCCTTCTGGTCCTGGAATCGACCATTTACCCAAGCAGCCTCGGTTCCTCTTATTGGAGAAAGGAGTGAGGGGCCACGTTCTAGGCCCTGGGTGTTCTTCTTGCTGCCAGCGGGCAGGAAAAGAAAACACGTGAATGCATATCAGCCCCTAGATGGGCACACGTGTTCATTTCTGTACCGACTCATTCGTGCACAAGTTAAAACAAACAGGAGTCCACGCCGACATCTCCACCTAATCCCAGAGGTCGGGGTTCCTTCCAGCACCCACCCCCTTGCTTCTCCGTAACTTCTCTCTCCGTGGTGAGAAGCCTGCGTCTCATACCTGTACTGTATTTGCTGATTTTTTTTGACCCTGCTATGCAGTAAAGGAGTTCCAGAGTTGCTAACCCCTTCTCCCAATGACCGCTGACAAATTACCTCAAGAGCACAGTCCTCACGTAGCTTCTTGTGTTTAGTCTTACAGCACCCAGTGACATGGACCCTTTTAAAAATGGTAACCCTGCCCCTTAAACCGTCTCAGCCCCCCCAATCTCTTACTTCCCCAGGACTTTGCTTGTTTTTTTTCCATAGCACTTCCCACATCCAGATACATCATATACATTTCGGATGCCTATTAAGTTGTGTGCGTTTCTCTGACTAGGACGGAGGCTCCCTGACGGGGAGGGTTTGGTAGGGACCTCGCAGAGTTTCTGGCACACGGCGGCATCAATGCGTACGCATTGGTGAGCACCGGTAACCAAGCTCAGATAGCCATGTGAGTTCACGCGTCTGTTTACTGTAAGTGGACCCCAGAGAGAACCTCGATACTTCTGCAAGTAATCCGGAGAAAGGACCAGAATTTCTCTATTTCCCGCACTTCCAGGACCCCTGCTTCTTTAAGATGAGCCTTGGCCGTTCTGCAGAAGCCTCGCAGAAATCTGGGACGCCCGGAGCACAGCACGGGAATCACCCAGTGCACTCGCTCCGTCTAGGCTGTTCCGTGGAACCCAGTGCCCTGGACGTCCTTCCAGGAATACTCACCAAATGGGTTTGAGATGGGGTCTAAAGGATTTTTTTAATGTGGTGTAATATGCATGACATAAAATTTACCATTTCAATCTTGTTTAAGTGTATAGTCCAAAGGCATGAAGTACATTTCCCTTGTTATGGCGCCATCGTCACCGTCCATCACTAGAACGTCTTCATCTACGTCGCCATTGAACACCTCCCCCTCCCCCAGCCCCTGGCACCCACCGTCTTCTTCCTCCATGACTTGGACCTCTTTAGGGGCCCCATGTAAGTGGAATCCCACAGTATCGTGTGTGTGTGTGTGTGTGTGTGTGTGTGTGTGTGAGAGAGAGAGAGGGAGAGAGAGAGAGAGAGAGAGACTGGCTTATTTTACCCAGCGTGTCTTCAAGATTACCCATGTTGTCGCAGATGTCAGAAGTTCTTGCCCTTTTTTTTTTAATGTTTATTTATTTTTGAGAGAGGGAGCGTGAGCAGAGGAGGGGCAGAGAGAGGGGGACAGAGGATCCAAAGTGGGTTCTGTGCTATCAGCACAGAGCCCAGTGTGGGGCTTGAACCCACGAACCACGAGATCATGACCTGAGCTGAAGTCGGACTCTCAACCAATTGAGTCACCGAGGCACCCCACTGAATTTCATGCCTTTTTAAAAAAAGGTTATTTATCTTTGAAAGAGAGAGAGAGAGAGAGAGAGAGAGAGACGGAGCACGAGTGGGGCAGGAGCAGAGAGAGAGGGAGACGCAGAATCCGAAGCAGGCTCCAGGCTCTGAGCTCTCAGCACAGAGCCTGACGCGGGGCTCAAACTAATGAACCAGGAGATCATTACCTGAGCTGAAGTCAGATCCTTACCTACTGAACTTTAAGGCCGAATGATATCCCATTGTGTGTATGTGCCATCTTCTGTTTTTCCATTTATCTGTCAACGTACGTTTGGGTTGTGTCTACCTTCTGGTTATTGTGAATAATTCTCCTACAAGCAGCGGCATACAAATAGCTCACAGAGTCCCCGAGTTCAGTGATTTGGGGAGATTGTCTACATAGTGACGGTGTTGTGATACTTTCCATTCCGGAGGTTCAGCCAGGGCTGCAAAACCGCGCGCTACGGGTTTCGTCATTGCACACCATGCTCCGAGCAGGGGCCGTCTGGGATGCTGGGTGTCGAAGGCACTCCATTCATATTCGTTGAATGGAAGGATTCATCATTAAAGTGCTTGGATATCATACATACTCACATAGATGTTTCCGGAAAGATGGCGTTGGGTTCAAAGCTGAAGGCGTTCGACGACGCGTGTCGGAAATGGACACAGTATCTTCGACCACTCGCAGCCCCGGAAGCGAAGCTCGCTTCCGGCCTCGTTGTGCACCCCAACGCCTGAATCAGCTTGCTGCCGAGTTAGCTGGCGGGCGCTCTGATGGAAGTGAGGAAAGGGGAAAATGCAGTGTGAAAACCGTGAATGTAACTCATTCAGGTCGTTTCTTTTTTCAGCCACTTAGTGTAAATGGGTCACAGTTTAAAGGGGGTTTCCCACCTTCCCAAAAATATTTCTCAGAATGCTTTTGCAAAAACAATCTATTGAGTAAGAGCTTTGTCTTCAGCTGAATAGCGGTGTATGTCCGCTGAGCCCCCAGTGGCCAAAAACAACAACAGGGAGGGAGAGGAAATAGTGGTTTCCCCAGCTGCTGGGACGCCCTGTCTCTGCTAGGTTTGGGTGGCAACTGTGGGGGGGTCACGGAAAGCCTCTGCCGAGCTCCCAACCCCAGAGAGACTGTGGGGGGCGGGACTTAGCAGGATTCTCACCTCGCTTTCAGGAAAGTGCTTGGCCACAGTCCTAAAGCATGGCTTGACCTGAGGTCAGAGGGCATGCTTTTAACCCCAGGGGCTCCTGCCCAGCGGCTCACGGGAACCCAGAGTGGGAGCTGGCCGCCTCCAGGAGGCAGGTCCCCCCACCCAGCGTCTCGGGCTGGAACCTTCCAGTTGTCAGGAAGGGGGCCTGGGGAACCGGACTGTGGGCCAGCAGAGCTTGAACTGGGACGTTCGTCCTGCCTTGTTGCTCTGAGCTCCTCTGCTCAGAACCTCAGGTTCCAAGGGGCGGGGGGAGCGGGCAGTGTGAATTGTGCAGAGACAGTGGGGTCGCGAGGCTCCAGGCAGCACGTCTTGCTGGACGGCCAGCCTTCCCTGCGCGGTCATACGGGGGTGCACGGCGCGGTAATCTGTGCGGCGTCTGGTCCCAGGGGAGTCAAGGTCAGGGTTCAGTAGAATGACCGCCATTGTGTTGCAGCAGCTGGGCCTCTGTCCACACAAGTGCGCTCCCCACAGCGGCCCAGGTGCCCGGGGCGGGTGGCTCGGCCCAGGCAGGGGGAGGTCACCCTTATCTGCCTTCTCTTCACACCGTGGGCTCGGTGCGTGTGACTCTGGCTGGGGACTGCCCCCTGCCCCATACACTTGCACACGCCTCTGTCTCTGCGTCTCTCTGTCTCTGCGTCTCCCCCACGCACCCCCTCACCTCCTGATGCTCTCTGAGTTTTGGCTTCTTTTCCAACCACCTGCTAGAAAACCGTGACCCGAAGGGCAAGCAAGGAGGGCACTCTGTTCTCTCTTCTTTGTCCACAAGCTGCCTGCCACACCCCGACCTCTTCCTCTCGTGGGGCAGCTGAGTGCGTGTGGAGTCCTGCCCGCCGCGCGACCCGCTGGCTGGGATCTCCCAGACAGCGGAGTGCCCGCACCGTGTGCCGAAGTAGCGATTCACACCTGGGTCCTGGGCTTCAGCGTGGCGACCGTTAGTCATGATACTGTAATACTGGGGTTCACAGTAAGAAAGACGCGTCCAGTCCTTGTCCCTGCTTCTAGCACAGAGGGCCCCAAACCGCCTAGTGTGCTCGTGTGATGAGAGCGACCAGGCCGACAAGGGGATTCTGGCCACACGTCAGGTAGGCACAGCCACGTGGTTGACTAGGAGGCTGGAACTCTCGGTCACGCCCTGCCCTTCAGGAGGAGACAGGGGAGGGGGGCCGGAGGTGGGATCAGTCGCCAAAGGCCAGTGGTTTAATCAATCATGCCCACACAGCAAAGCCTCCATAGCCCTCCCCAAAGGGTGTGGGGGGGCTTCCCGGGTGGTGGACGTTTGGAGGACTGGAGAGAGTGGTGAGCCCAGGGGGGGCGGGGACGTTCTGGGCCCTTGCCCATCGCCGGCCCTGCGCGTCTCTTCTTCTGACCTGTGTCCTTTTATAGCAAACCAGGGGTCTGGTCAGTACAACGCTTCCCCGACTTCCGCGAGCCCCACAAGAAAATTAATCCAGCCCAAGTCAGAGGGTCATCGCAACCTCCATTCTGGAGCCCAGGAGTTCAGGTGTCTGAAGAGGGTGGGGACCCTCCCGTGGGACTGAGCCCCTCACCTGGGGAAGCTGACGCCACGCGCAGCGAGAGAGGGTCGGAACCGGGCTGCGTGGTGGCGCGGGAGGCCCCCCTCCGCCCTCTGCCCTCCAGGAATCAGAACGGGGCGCAGAACCTTTTTGGACCCCCAGGTGGACAGGAGCGCCGCCCTGTTTTCCTCGGGGACGGATGAGGAGAGAAATGAGCGACGCGGCAATGCCTGTGGATCACCTGCCCGTGTTTTCCTTCTTCCTTTCTTTTTTTCGGTCTACAACTCTGGGTAAGAAATCGCTTCCACTTTGCACACCACTCCACGTGTATGATAAATACAAATGAAACAAAGGTTTCATGAAAACGCTTACTCATGCTATGTACCATAAAAAAAAATGGACCAGAGATACTCTGGGGAAGACTGAAGTTGGAAACCCCCGATCGGGCACTTAGAATCAACGACCACCCCGATGGCGGAGAATCGCGGCTCGCTGATTTTCTTCCCTTCTGACGGGTGGCAACCCACGTTTCCAAACCGCTGGCATAATCACGCACCAGATGCCTGATGCTGGGCACGGCTCATTCAACACCCACTAAACGTATTCGAGGAAGATATTAATAGCTCCATTTTGCCGACAGAGAAACGGAGAGCCCGGTCGGCCTCGGTGACTTGGGGAAAGCCTTTCTGGGGGCGCTTGTCCTGCTGGGGCGGTGGAGGCTTTCCGGAGCTGGGTCTGGGCTGGATCTCTGGGGGCCGCGGCCGCTCCTCCGAGCTCTGGGCCCGGAAATGCCGCTCGGTCGCTGGGCCGCAGCCCCCTCCGTGTCACTGCCGGGCGCGGGGTCGGCCGAAGCCCCACTAACCCCAGCGGGGGCAGACCGTCTGCAAGCTTCCATTGTTGCTTTGCGTTTTGCTCTGCTCTGTGTCCTCACTGGCCCGGTGCACAGCAGCGCACGGTTAATCCTGGCGTTCCAAGTTCAGTAAGTGCGTCCAAATTCAAGGTCGGGCTGACCTCAGCCCTTCATTTCCCTATGAAACTGGCTTTTCTAGGGGGTCCGGTCAGAGCAGACACTGGTCCCGTGCACTGCCTCCTGTCCCCGAGAGCGTGTGAAAGAAACCCGTACGGAGGCCGTCTCCTCCTCGGCCTCTGGCTTTTCAATCTGAAACCAAGTTTACAGGGAGAGGCCGAAATTGTGTCAGCGTGCCGTGTCCCCTGCTCTGCCGCGCCCCCCCCCCAAACCGTCTGGGTCACATCTGGGCCCGATCCTGCGCTGGGGTGGGAAGGAGGAAACAGCACCGTCCTGGTCCTGATGTCGCCGATGAGCCAGCTCAGTGGTTTGCAAACCCACCGAGGAGCTGGCCGGGACAGAGATGGGGACTTACCCCCTGGGGGCAGGGTGGGCCAGATTTCTCCTTCCTAACGCGCTTCCGAGGGCCCGCCTGCACTGAGATGGCTTCAAAGCCAATACCTCCGTCCTTGTCCGAAGGCTTGCTGCCTCCCGGAACCTGGACGCCTGTGATTGGCAGGTCCCCGGAGCGCGCCCCAGGCCCGCCGACGCGGTCCCATCTGTCGGAGCATATGCTCTGGAAACCAGAGGCCTCCCTCCAGGACCCCGCTATCTACCAAGCCCTGAGCCGGCAGCCACCGGCGTCTCCTCTTGGCTGCCGCTCCGTCTCTGCGGACAATGGGAGTCTGACAGGTGCCACCCGCCACCCGCTGACGTACTCTTCCCCTCCCTGGCCGCACCCCACCACCTGTGGACCCTCACAGAGATTTTCACACTCGGATGCCTGCAGATCCCCGCGGGGTCCGGCCCACGAGCCCCGGGGCGCCGCGCTCTTCCTGACTCGGAGAGCACTCGGGCGCATCCCAGCACGGAGCCGCGTGTGCTCGGTGGCGGCCTGGGTTTAGGGGCGCGCCCTGGCGGCCTCGGTTCACGTTCGCTGTGACTGGTTGGCTGGAGTTAGGGAGTTAGGTCACGCAAACGCCGCGGTGGTTAATACGTCGCCATCTGAACGGGCAGAAGGATTAAACGACAGGAAAGGACGCCGTTCCTCTTTCTGTTCAGTATCCCGACCAGACCGTGGTTTTCTGTCTGAGAGAGAGAGCACACGCCATCTGTAAGCTGGCCTCTGTGCTTCGGGCCTGCACACAGACAGACAGATGGACACACACACACACACACACACGCAAGACATCTCAGAGCGACTGACACCACCAACGCGTACACCTGCTGTGCTCTGAAATCTCACGCATCCGATGCCTGCCCGTTACTTTCCTCCGACTGAGTGGAGGCCGCAGATGAGGGTTTGCTCAGTCATCTGGGGACCGAAGATGTCAGGCGCCGCGGGGTCCCCGGGAGCAAGGCACGGCCAGGTGGCGTCTCCTCCCAGCGCTGGTCCCCGAGCTCGGAGCTGTGGCCGACCTGCCTCTGCCCACCAACGGGGTGGAGACATCGGTGCAGACGGGTGTCTGTCGTTAAGAGAATCCTCGTGCTGGGTCAGGACACGTCGCCGCACACTCGGCGGCCTCCGGGAGCCGAGGGCAGTTAGGGGCTGCCCTTCTGAGAGCAGCCGCCTGCAGCCTGAGCCTCCCACAAAGAAAACTGGCTAGGATGGGCTGTGACACAAACAATTAGCGGGCCAGGTCACGTCCGGTGGGGCATTTCAAAGCCATGGTGGCTCCCCTGTGGACCCGCGGCTGTGGGTCCGGTAGGGAGTGGAGTGAGAGCCACGCCCCCGGGCAGTGAGGAGCTGGCACCCTTCACCAGGGAAGGCACACCGGCTCCAAGGGAAGAGGGCCACGTGTGGGTATGGTGGCCTCGGCCCAGAATGTGGGTGAGCGGGCCCACGCTCATCTCCCAGGCTCTGGGACAGAGAAAGGGTGCCGGACCTCTGGGGACGCCAGCCTGGGCAGGGTTTTCCGTGGCCCCGTGGAGCGCAGGGCCCACACCCGCCTCTGCCAGCTGCTGGGCTTGCGCCCTCGGCCTCCCGCGAGCACCGCCCGGCGGCAGGAGCCCACAGAGCGTCTACACCGGCTGCCTGCGGAGCAGGTGGAAGGGGAGGGGAGATCAGACAGGCTGGGGGACTGGAGGGCCGGCGCTGAGACGCGTTGGCGCTGTCCATGGGGACACCCTGTCCCCATCGTCATCACGTCCCGGAACCGCGTGCCCTGCGGCTTACAGAGCCTGGCCCGGCAGGCCTCGCGTTCGGTCTCCTGGCACTGCGGGGTTGGCGGGGCGACGTGGCCCCATTTCACAGATGAGGAGAGGGGGGCTCAGAGCAGACCCGAGCAAAACCGCGCCCGGTCACTCCAGCCGGGCCGGAATGTCTGTCGGTTCCTTTTCTTCGGTGGGCAAACCAAGTGATACTTGAATCTAAACGAATTTAATTAAAAAAATCCCCATCCCCTAAGTGTCTTATAACGCACCCCAGGTAAAACGGCTGGGGCCGGAGCTCTGTCCCCGGAATTCAGGCGCCGCGCTGACACCCGGCTGCTGGCACAGGGCGCGGGAGCCTGGAAGCACGGAAGCTTCCAGACATTCACAGCTCCCCTCGTCCCCAGGCAGCGCGAACCCAGACAAGGGGCCCTGAAGGTGGGTGGACGGAGAAGCAGAACCCCTCCCGCCCCCAGGACGTGTCCTCAGGAAGAGGGCGCCGTCCCCCCAGACACCCCAGGGGGCACACGGGAGCCAGCGAGCAGTAGGCGGCACGGCCAGCGTCTCTGTGAGGCCCGGTGCGCAGCCCGCCCCGCCCCGCCCCTCCTCCCCAGCCTGGGCGCTGCCTCGAGTGGGTTCTTGGTGAACCGGCCATGGGAAACAGGTGTGCAGCACTCGTACACACACACACACGCACCAGGCCCACACGGACACCAATACACACACAGACACTCCTAAACACGCACACCACACGTACACACAGAGAAACCTACGCACTGTACATATACACACAGATGCACACGCCACACACACACCACACACACCACGCATCCCCACACACTATGTACAGTCATATACACACATATATACATGTTCACACATACTCATATACACACACCGTGCGCACACAGGACACCCACAGACTCCCCACACACACCCCGTACACGCCCGCCACACATCCGCACACGGTACACACATTCCTACGTACTCATACACATACCCTACACACACACAGACACCGAAACACACACAGACACACACGCCATACACGCACACAGACACTCCTGCCCACACGCAGGGACAGAACACACACACTTAACCAGCAGCGTGTCATCTGTGAGTCTCTGCTGCCACCTAGAGGTTGGGCGGTGCCCGAAGTAGACAGAGAGCGAACCCACCCTGAGCCCTTGTACGCGATCCCTGTGTCCCAAGGGCAACCACTCATTTCTCAAAATCAACGGCCAGGGGGGTTTCGGTTCGGACAAGGGGATGCGTGTTATTTAGATCAGTAATCAACCTTGACTTAGTAGGATATATTTTCTACTCTTTTGAGCTTTGAAAATCCCCAGGTATGTATGTACGCGTGTGCAAGCGTTTATGTGCACAGGTGTGCACGTGACAGTCTTGTGTGCGGTGTGTGCATGCATGTGTACACACGTGCATGTGTGTGTGGCTCCTGGGAAGGTGTTCTTGTGGCAAGGAGCCCAGCTGGAGGAGAGTTCCAGAGCCACGCAGGGCGCCTGGGAGCAGGGCGACAGCTCGAGTTGTGTATTGGGAATGAGGTAGCGTCCGCTGGTGGCCCGTGGCGTCCCCTGGCTCAGGCTTCCAGATGAATCGGTTCAGAGACCCTCACCAATTAGTGGAAGAAAAGTTCTGTCCGAAAGCCTGAGTACGGTTCTTTTACGTGCTCTCCGTGTGACCCTATGGTCCCCCCGGGTGGCGCACGGTCCGCACGGAGGTCAGCGCAACCGGGCAGCGCCTAGTTTTGGCTTTGCAGGCCATACGGTCTCTGCCGTGACTCAGCTCTTCCCGCGCAGCCTGGGAAAGGCCGGGAATGATCACAGCGAAGGAACATACGCGCACGCCGCGTGCCGACAACGTTTTATTGAAGGGCCCTGCAGCCTGAATTTCCTATATTTTTCATTCGTCATGAAATCGTCTTCTTCTAATATTTTGCGTTCATTTAAAAATCTGAAAATCCTTGGGGCGCCTGGGTGGCTCAGGTCATGATCTCACTGTTCCCAAGTTCGAGCCCCGCGGTGGGCTCTGTGCTGACGGCTCAGAGCCTGGAGCCTGCTTCAGATTCTGTGTCTCCCTCTCTCTCTGCCCCACCACTGCTGGCACTCTGTCTCTCTCTCTCTCTCAAAACTAAATAAACATTTAAAAAAATCTGAAAATCCTTCTTCGTTCGCAGGTCATGCCCAACCAGGCTACGGTGGACTTGTCCCCCGGGGGGAGGGTCAGTCGGCCAGCCCTGGTTTCCGTCCCGACTCTGGCGTGAAGCTCTGTGTCTACTACGCAGTCACGCTGGGGTTTTAACCGGTGTGAGAGATCCGCCCCCTGCAATACCACCGACAAGTTGTTGGTATTTTATCTTGTTCTTGATTGCGAATCTGATGGGCACCCATTTCTTCCTCCGGCAAGGGGGAGAGCGGAACAGCGCTCCAGCCGAAGCCTCGGTGACCGCCTCACCTGCGGGCCGGAGCCGTGGGCCGCCTGGATGGTGGCCGCTGTAACCGCAGGCTCAGAGAAGGGAGCCGAGGGGCAGTCTGGGACGGCGACTTGTCGTCTTCGCTTTTCTCGGATTGCGGCTTGGAGACTTGCGGGGCGAGGGCGTTGTGGAGGCAGATCCGTGCTGTTACACGTCGCCTGAGTGGGATCCGCAGGGGAGGTGGAGGCGCGCTGACGGGCGTGTACGTGGGGCCGGGGCGTGGGGCTGCAGGGGGCGGAGAGCCGTGCCGAAGTGCGGGGCTGAAGAACCGTGCTCTTTGGCGCTTTCTCTGAGCGCACGGGACCCTTCTGTTTGGAGGATTCCAGTTAGCTTTTAAGAATGAGAGTTAATTACACCTCTCATACAACCAACTCAGAAATGTGGGGACAAGCGGATAGTGTCAGAACCATCATTTTCTTTGTGTTCGGTCCGTCCTTTTGTTTGTTCATTGGTTTGTTTCGTGAAAAACACATCCGTCGTCGTTTTGCTTGTAACACTTGGCCTGGTAGATTTGCAGGTCTTCGCCGATCTTGGCTGCGGCTCTGTAGGAGCGCGTGGGCTGAGGGATCATGGGTCCATTTCTGGATGGACCAAGAGAAGTTGGAGGAGCTTCCGGGTAGCTGGTGGGTCTGGGAATGCTGGAACTCTGGAGGACCTCTGCGTTCCGGATTTTCTGAAGGTGACGCTGAAGGCTTTCGGAAAGAAGATGAATTGAAACTCTGTCCCGTAGATGACATCACTGTCATGGTGCGATCTCGTCCCCCCTTCGTGTGACTTTACTAGTGCTAATTACAGGAAGGCAGGCTGTTACCCTTTCTCACCAGATTGGAGGGAACCTTAGTGATCTTTCTACAGTCCAGCCTTGAAGATGTATCTCCATTTAAAAGCTCCGTCTTTGTTCCCAAGGGTCAAATCTTTGCTGCCCTCCTGTTTATAGACTGACTCTACCCCTGTTTGTACACGGAAGTCCCAAACCCCAAGCATCGCTGGATTGGGACACACGGGCTTTAGGAGGTAAGTAGACTTTAATGAGGTCACAGAGTGGGGTCCTAAGTCTGATAAGGCCGGTCTCCTTATAAGAAGATACACCAGAGATCTCTCTCTCCAAAGTCGCTTGAGGCCACGTGAGGACACACTGGGAAGCTGACCTGAAACCCAAGGAGAGGGGCTTCCCCAGAAGCCAGCCCCGCCCACACTTTGATCTCAGACTTTCCAGCCCCCAGAACTCAGAGGAAATAACTTTCTGCCGCGTGAAGCCCTCTCCTTCTCCTCCCAGTGAGTGGTACTGTGTCACACGACTGCCCCTCCCTGTTGTCCCCCTGGCGTCTGAGTTTGGCTATGAAAAAAGTCACTTCCTTCAAGAGCTCAATCCTGGTCAAACTCTTACACGTGTCCTCCGCCTCCTCGGGAACATTTGTCAGTTGTCCCCAGAAGGGGCCGCTCTATCCCTCTCTGGGCCCCGTGCTACCCTCCACAGGGCAGTGGGAGCACGCTACCCCGTACACAGAATTACTTTCGAAGTTCTGTCAAAACGTCAAATGCCTGGGGGAGTCCGTGTATCATCCTGGCTGGGGCCCTGGCCTCCGGATGCTCCCAAGTGTCCCAGAGGTTCTAGAGGACTTTCAGGGGACACACCGTGCAGTGCCTGGGGCTTGGGAAGAGCACGCAAGAATCATGGGAAGACTTGGAAAAGAGCCAGGCTCAGGCCACCCCTGCAGAAATCCTGACTCTGGAAATCTGTTGCCGAGCTCCTGTAGGGACTTTCCACTTCTGTATTGTACTTTTCAGCTCCAGAATGGCCACGGGGCTCTTTTTACTCGATCTCTCTTTGTTCATGCTCTCTGCTAGATGAGACAACACTCTCACACTTTGCCTTTGTTCTGGGAGCACAGTTTCCTACAGTTCTTTCTACACACTTAAAAGAGATGATTGGAAGTTTCTGGCTGGTCGGTTCTGTGCTGGGGCTTCCTCCTGGACCATTTCTATCATCCACTTTGTCTCCTCCTGTATGGGAACCCGATCTCCTTGTTTCCTTTTCTGCCTTGTGGTTTTGTTGCTGTGATTGAAAATGGAACATTCTAGAAAATAATCGTGGCAACTCTGAATTCAGATTCTTCCCTTTCCCCAGGGTTTGCTTTGTTCTTGTTTGGTTACTTCTCTGAATGAATTATGTTCACTCTAGTTGGTCACTGATGTCTCTGCCCGATTAATTTAGTGAGTGACAAACGTTTGGATGGAGAATGCCCTTACTGCCTAGAAGCGGTAAGTCTCCCGATCTTTGCCAAGGGACTCTGTGTGCAAGTCGGGGAATGCTTGTAGCACTCGGCCAGGCAGTTGCAACTCTGCCTCAACCTTCACTTCCGACTGGCTCAGAGCCCCAAGGTCGTCCAGAGGTAAACACTTCCAGATTTTGAAGGACTTTCCTGAGCCTACACACAACCATGGGTGTGTGCATGACCTTCTAGAGTCTCAGAAACGCCTGCAAGCTTTTTAAAGCATTCTGCAGATGTCCCATTCTGCAGCTTTTATTGTATTTTATTCTATCGAGTGTCCAGCTTTCCCCCACTGCCTTAGGGAGCCGCCACGCTCGACAATTGCCTCGGATTGTTTAGGACAAACACCCCCTCAAGAAAAGACTACTTGCATGGAACGAGCTCTAAATCAAGTCAAAACAAGGCTAGATTTGTGAGTGGCGTCTCCCAGGGAGCCCGGGACAGACCTCCACGCTGCCTCTTGGGGGCTGCTGACTCCCCCCCAGTCCCATGCTGATGGTGTTCAAGGACACCGTGGAGCAGGGGAGGGAAGAGATGGGATCAAGAAGTTAGGAGGCTACAAAGTTTGTCGTTCTCCCCCGGATTTGGCCGTTTTTCTTGAAACGCCTCCCTAGATTGTTGCAAACCTTGCACTGATGTCCAGAGTTCTGAGAAAGTTAATTCTGACCGTGTTTTGCTGGCAGTCTCATCGCTTTTATGAAACAGAGGACTTTCCGAGGCCCCGACTTGTTCCTCCCCATCACTCGCTAGACTTAATTTTAACTCTGCATTTTATTTCACCCAACATATCCAAAATATTTCATTTGGACATATAATCAAGACAAAAATTGCTAATGATATATTTTACATGTTTATACGATGGCTTCAAAATTCAGCGTATATATTTTTTACTAATAGAGTGCTTCAGTTGAGACTAGTTACATTTCGAATGCTCCGTAGCTACCTGTGGCTTATGGCACCATATTGAACAAAACAGATTTATATCATAGTCCCACGTGTGTTGTTCTGTATGTTTCCTTAGGCTTGATCAATATATATTTTTTAATTTTTTTAAGTTTACATCCAAGCTAGTTAGCATAGAGTGCAATAATGATTTCAGGAGTAGATTCCAGTGATTCATCCGCTACGTATAACACCCAGTGCTCATCCCAACAAGTGTCCTCCTTAATGCCCCTTGCCCGTTTAGCCCATCCCCCCACACACAACCCCTCCAGCAACCCTCGGTTTGTCTCTGTATTTAAGAGTCTCTTATGATTTGTCCCCCTCCCTGTTTTTATATTATTTTTTATGTTGGAGCAATATTAAAGGGACAATGTAGAGAAGGATACGTTAACTAGGTCGTTGGCGGCCACATTATCTAAGTCTCAGTGGTGGAAATCCTTTGAGGGCGGGCTGTAGGTGGGTTGCGAAGCATGTGTTTTTTTAGTTCTTCAACCTGGAAATGGAGAGAGAAAGCAGAACGCAAACAAACAAACAAGCAAACACAAACAGCAACAGGGACGTTACTCCCAGTACAATATCAGGACGAGTAAGTGCAGTCAATACGATTGTTTTCAGAGATGCCCAGTCCTTCCCCTTCACCTCCAAGGAGGAGTTTATCTCTCTGGCCCGCCGACACCGGCTTGGTCATGCGAGCAGAGATGCTAGCCTTCATGATGCAGAAGAAGCCTGATGATTGCACAGGTGGGCTCCAGTGCCTCGGACAACCTGCGGGAGCAGGAACTGGATGTCAGGCACGTGGCGCGGAGCCACCCCTGCCCACTCACCCCAGTGTAAGCCCAACCTATGTTGGTTGACTCCAGTGAGTGCACAAATGCCTACAATATCAACCCACATTATATCAAATGCTGCTGAAATATCGTAGGTGGTTGTTATGCAGCATTACTGCGGCAATACCTAGCTGATACGACCGCCCGCTGAAGATCGGCAAAGTAACAGGTATGCTCTGAGATGATACCATCAGTCAATGAGCCAACGGGCAAGCCAGCTTTTGCTGTGGCAACACGCACTTCCCTTAAACAGTCAACATCTCATTAGTTCCCACGGGGTTTGCAGGTAGGACATTGGTTTTCGACCGCAGCCGCGGGCCAGCAGAGACCCGCTCATGCCCTTCTAGGTTGAAAGAAAAACCGTTTCACTGGGATACAGAGTTCCCGCGCAGACAGGGGGCGCATACACAGTGCGGCAAAACAAGCAGGCGTGTTCAGGTCTCTGCTCAGGCGAATCTGCATCCGCTCACCCCGCCAAAAGCTAACGCCAGTCCCTCGGCCCATCGCTTGTAAGACGAGGACGGACCCCTTTCCCGGGCAGGTGGGGGGCGAGGCAAGGGGACTACAGGTTTCCCGAGCAACAAGGCAATACGATCTCCCACCTAAAGTCACAGGGCCGTTAAGCTACAACATTCCATGACGCCTTGATGGCTGTAAACAGCACGTGATCAGAAATACAACTTAAGAAAAGCAACGGGCATTCGTACCGAACCAACGCTGTTTTCTAGGAGCCTCGCGAAAGCCCGTTTATTCCCAGAATTCTCTGGCGGGCGATGAGCAGAAGCAGAGCTGGGGACAAACAGAATGAGTCACCATGCTTCTCCGTATCTTAGTTCCTCTGAAGGAACACATGGGCTTTCTGGTTTACAACAGGAACACGTGCTCGGGGCCGACCGCCCGTCTCCTCAGCCCCCGAACGCTACCGTCAGCTCGCTGTGCGTCTGGCGGCTCCTTCCACGGGGTTCCTGGGAGGATGAAATCAGCTGTGCGGGAGCTTCCCGGCCGAGCAGCTGGTGGCCCGCATGGGGGGTTGGAGGCACCACCTGCCGGGGAAGGGAGCTGCACGGGGTGGGCTAGGAGAGCGTGCAGACGTCCCCCAGATGTGACTCAGGGGCCACTCGGCCCGGCCTCTTCCTGCGACGCCGCCTCGAGCTTGGGTTTACCCTTTCCCTAGCGGCGGTTGTGAACGATGCCCCAGCTCATAGTTTGCATTTTACTCGAGGTGCGGCGAATACAGGACACGACCTTGCAACGGCGTCCCGAATCAGAACGCGCGGCCTGCCTTCCGGTCGCAGGAGCGTGTTCTCGGGAACAAAAAGAAATAAGTAATTTGAGAAAGGACTCCAGATTCCTCCTTCCATCTCCGGGCCGGCCGCGGTAGCACCTCTGTTTTAATTATCTAAATACTGCGTCCGAACATTCCTCTGAGATTCACGAGACCTCTGGACATGGACGCCTTGGTCCAGAAACTACCGTCATGCCCGGCAGCACCCTGACTCCCTCCCATCACCGTTTGAAGACAGAGACCTTTGAAAAAAATGTCTGAAATTATATGTGTTGGCATTGTTTTAATAGCTAATTTATTTATTTTAAACTTTTTAGTGGTTATTTATTTTTGAGAAAGAGAGACAGAGTGTGAGCAGGGGAGGGGCAGAGAGAGAGGGAGACACAGAACCCGAAGCAGGCTCCAGGCTCCGAGCTGTCAGCACAGAGCCCGATTCGGGGCTCGAACTCATGAACCGTGAGATCATGAACCGAGGCCACGAGTCGGACGCTTAACTGACCGAGCCGCCCAGGCGCCCCACTAACTAATTGAACTGTGGGTACGTTTATTTAGAATGAAGTGAAGTGTCCCTCATTTAGTGACATTTCTACGTTGCTTGTTTATGTCAGAGCCTTTCCTCGGAGGCACCTTTGGCAAAATGGGGGTCTCGACTTGGAGAGCTGGTGCGAGCCCTGTCTCAGGGTGCGTGTGCTGATGCCTCGTGAATGAAACAGGAAACAGAGAGGACTTGGCTTCGAAATTCACCTGTCGTTTTCGCGTTATTATGGTAAAGGCACTTCACAGGAGGTCTACTCTCTCGACAGACTTTTAAGGGCAGAGCCCAGCCTTGTTGGCCACAGGCAACGCCCCTCGTTCATCCTGCACAACTGAAACTTTATCCCTTGAGCAGCAACCTCCTTCCCCTCCCCCAGCGCTGCCCCCACCCCTGCGCTCTGTTTCCCTGCCCTGGACGACTCTGGGGCCCTCGCGTCAGTGGAACCACGTGGTGTTTGTCTTTGTGTGTCTCCCTATTTTGCGTGGTACGGTGTCCTCTGGGCTCATCCCTGCTGTTGCATTGGTAAGATTTCTTTCATTACGGCCAAATAGTATTCCACCACAAGTACAAGTATTTCTCTCCCTCCCTCCCTCCCTCTCTCTCTCTCTCTCTCTCCTAATCCAAAGCCAAGATGTAGAAATTATCTAAACGTGCATCTACAAAGGAACGGATTACAAATTATATTCGTTAATGCAGGCATTTTCCTGGGAACCCGGGATGATGCTGTTGCTCTCAGTAGGAATGAAACACGAGCATCCCGGGGCGTCCGGGGGGCTCCGTCGGTGAAGCGTCCGACTTCAGCTCAGGTCGTGATCTCACGGTTCATGGGTTCGAGCCCCACGTTGGGCTCTGTGTTGACAGCTCAGAGCCTGGAGCCTGCTTCGGAATCTGTGTCTCTTTCTCTCTCTGCCTGTCCCTGCTCCTGCTCTGTCTCTCTCTTAAAAATAAATAAACATAAAAAATAATAAAATAAAAAAACCCCGAGAATCCCAAATTCCAAGTAACTTCGGTCCTGGAAGCCGGGCCCCCTCCTCAGCTTGCTTCCGCTCCGTGAGGACCCAGTCTTGGCTGCTCAGGGCATGAGTCACCCGATGAACACACCTGCTGCTTCTGGACTTGAGTCAGGAAACACTGGACACCCCCGTGGGATCTGTGTTTATAGGAAACGAAAGCCGTCAGAACAGAACAGTTGGGTAGCAACATAACACGGGTCTCCTAGAAAACAAATTTAGAAGCAGCATTCTCCAGTCCTCTCTCTCTCCTGCAGTCAGGAGAGTCTTGTTTCCAGTCAACACGACAAACATTTCCGACGGCATGGTTGGCGCACGAGCAGGTATGTGTCGCCGCGGAGCCGTCAGGGGAATGGTGCTGACCGTGGCCGTGTCGGTCAGGAGGCCCCTGGCCGCCTTCTTTTCCTAATTCAGCTTCCGTGACTTTGTTCATACCCAAGACTGTGCTGCCTGGGATATTTCCAGATACGATCTCCAGCCCAAATCTGGATATTTAGGAGTATTTCATATCCTAGTGATGGGGTTCTTGAGCAAAGGGCTAAGGAAGAATTTTTGAGATGTCTTTGGTGCAAAAAGGCGATTTTATTAAAGCACCAGGACGGGACCCATGGGCAGGAAGAGCTACACTGGGGTCGTGAGGAGTGACTGATTATAGACTTTTAGGTTTGTGGGAGTTAGGGATAGCATAAGTGTCTAAGGAATTTGGAAGTAAGGTTTTCAGGACCTCAAGGACTTAGCCCTTGCTAGCTGCTGCTAGCTGCTAGCTAGTAAAAGATAAGGTTACTTTTAATCTTTAATAAGGCATAAACATCAAGGAAGTAAGACAGCCATGAGTTGCTTGAGGAAGGTATGATTCAGGTGTCTATCAGGGGGCTGTGGGCTCTAAGGAGATTTCATTTATGTTATATTTCTCTTGTGTTTGCTCCCTTGTCACTAGTAGCTGACTAGCCATAGCCATTCAGCGTGGGCACAGACACCTAAATCCAAAACCCACTCGTCTTCCAGTTCCTTGAACTGGCTCCTTGCTCCGTGGCTCGGCCCATCTCAACACTGTCCGCTTCAGCTGGAGTTTCCTCATCGCCCCTTCTCTCTCCTTCTGCACCCACGCCCTGGTGCTTGGAATCTGCTGCCCACCCCCACTTTGGGGCAGAAGCCTCTGGGCCCCACCTGAACCTTCCTTCGGGATGCTCTGTGTTTCGGCCTGCCGGGGGTCTCCAGGGTCTGGCCAGAGGCGCCTCTGCCCTCTCAGGGGGAGCCCGGGGCTCTGCGAACTCCAGGCTCCCTCCGTCCCCCTCCAAGGGTGAGCGTGCGCCCTGCCTCCTACCCCACCTCCCTGCAGGATTCACTCCGGTTGTTCCGTGGCCAGTGGCGTCCCAGTTTGCCTCTTCCCCAGCTGCCTTCCTTCCCTTCTCTTCAACGTGTCCGGCCCCGACCTCTGCTCTCCACGCCACCTTTCCTTCCAGCCTCGCGACATGCAAGGGACTCCAGGTGCGGCCTCGAAACGCTCACAGTTTTAAGACTCGACCCTGAGTTTCTCACTCGTTCAACTGCGCCCTGCTGGCCTCGTTCAGTCACCGCCACTCAATGCATTCTGACTCCTGATGAACACTCCCCTCCCTTCCTAGACCGGAGGCTCTGTGAGGCCCAGCCCTTTAACTCTGTTCCTTTGTGCCCCACAGAACGTGGCACGTGATGAGTGACATAGGACTCTCCTGGGTAAATGGCCGAATCCCCAACACCGAATACCCACTGAAGCAGGAACTCACATCTCTCTTAGGATCTGCAAATATTCTTCCTATCCTCTCTCTCCACCTTACCCTGGTTATTTTCACGGGAATAGGATAGAAATTTGGACCTGCAAGAGGCGGCCACCGCGAAAGTTACATGTATTTTCAGTATCGTCCCTTTATTTCCTACGGGTGTGTCGCTAAATGATACATAGATGTTACGGCTCTCGCCGGAGATGAGGTCTTCCGTTGTGCCGTGCTGCCGGCCCCAGCTGGCCCCCTTCCCCGCTGTCGAGGTGGATGAGGCTCTGTGAACAGTCTCAGACTCCAGCTGTGATCAGAACCCTCAGAGGCGGCTTTATAGAAATCCATAAAGCGGGGCGCCTGGGTGGCTCAGTCGGTTAAGCGTCCGACTTCAGCTCAGGTCATGATCTCATGGTCTGTGAGTTCGAGCCCCACATTGGGCTCTGTGCTGACAGCTCAGAGCCTGGAGCCTGCTTCGGATTCTGTATCTCCCTCTCTCTCTCTCTGCCCTCCCCTTGCTCACTCCATGTCTCCCAAAAATAAAATAAAAAACATTAAAAAAAATTAAAAAAAAAGAAATCCGTAAAGCAAGCAGGCATAATTTCAAGTGAAATGAGGGTTTCTGGCAAAGGATGTAAGAACATTCCGTGGTCTTGCGCCTGCTGCCCATGTGGGACCCCGACATCTGAGGTCCCTTGTCCGTTACCAGCTGCTCGATCCCAAGTGCTGGAGAGAAGGACAGACGGATGGGCAGCCTTCCACTTCGGGAAATGTCAGGGAGAGCCTTCCACGAATGAGAGGCTCCGGGCTTTACGGAAGAGTGTTCTGAAGATACTCTTATCACGTTCTTTTACTACCAATTCACAGACCCTTACCCACAACGAGAATGAAAGCTCTCTGTAAACTTCTCACCTTTCTAAAATTAAGAATACGACACAGCAGGACACTTGGGTGGTTCAGTTGGTTAAACATTCTCAAGTCGAAGGCAGTGAATTGTGTACAATTGGCATATATTTAGTGGCATCCGACTTTAGACTTAAAATTTTTTAGGGGCACCTGGGCAACTCAGTCGGTTAGGGGTCCAACTTCGGTTCAAGTCATGATCTTGTGGTTCATGGGTTCGAACCCCACGTTGGGCTCTATGCTGACAGCTCAGAGCCTGGAGCCTGCTTTGGATTCTATGTCTCCCTCTCTGTCTCCCTGCCCCTACCTTTACCCCTGCTCATGCTCTGTCTTGCTCTCAAAACTAAACAAACATTAAAAACAAATGTATTTATTGCCAGAAGAGTAAAATGACAGACAGGCAAGCCAGTCTTATATCTCTCCCCCCAACACATCACCAACTGGATGCAAATCTCTTGCTAGGGAACACATACTTCTTAGTTACGACGACAGAAATCACTTTTAGGGTCTTCTTAGGATTGGGACTAATTTCCAAAGGCAAGGGAAGGTGACTTTCAGGAATTTCTATTCTTTTTAAAGGTGAGACAGATTTCCGAGATATATTCAGTATTTTCCAAGCCCTCGTAGAGTATTCAGGGCCCTGGGTCATAGAACCCGCACAAGTAACGTAAGTGACCAGCCCCAAGGGGGTGTGCGTGAGCGGCCGGGGGGAAGGCCTTCATGCCAAGTCAAGAGAACTCGAGGACGGGAAAGTCTGTTTCTACCCCAAGTTTGGACGTGCCAGACCGGACACCGAGAGAGACGAATGCTCTCTGTTTGGCTGTAAGGGGGTTGGTGCTATTGAGAGACCTCGCACTAACGGGTCTGGCGTCCTGACTACAGCATGGACGCAGGCGTTCTCGTTTCTAAACTTGCTTCTGCCGATGACCGTAATCTCGAGTGTGGCTTCCAGTATTACGCACCAGGATAGTGTAACGTTCTTAGAGACAGATCAGAGGCACACGGCACGTGACTAACCGATGAGAGAGAACTCAGAGAAAAGGTGCTGGACCTCCCCTGCCACTGTGGGTCCTTCTCTCTTTGAGTATTAGGAGGCTCCCATGCCGTCTGGTGCCTTGTCGGGTATGGGAGAGGGGAGGGACCGTGAGGAGCTCTGATGGCCAGAGCCGAGTTCCTAGCTGCTTTGTCGCTGCGGGCTGGCCGCATCCTGCTCTTGAAGGCCACCAGCAGATCGGGGAGGCTGCTTCTAACAACCGCCGTCACTGGGGTACTGTGTGACGTTAACTACTCCCTGCTGCTGCCTCCTCGGCTGGAGCTGCGAACCCCAGGACCCACTCTTCCGTGCCGTCGGAAGCACTTTAGGAAACTGTCTTTGATTACTGTTTGACGATGTCATCTCTTCCTGCCTAGACTCTACTAGACAGAAATAGTAACCCCCCCTTTTCTCCGACACTCCTCCCACTGTTTCCTTTGTCTCCCGGTGCAGACAGAGACTTGAACGGTTTCCAGCATTGACCGTCTATCATCTCCAGTGTGCCCGTGCTTCTGTGAGTTTGGATGCACCCCTGCATCATATATACATGTGAGAGAGAGAAGGAGGGGGGCAAGGAGAGACAGAGACAGAGAGAAATTTCTGCACACATATTCACTGCATACCGCCCACGGCCGCTGATGCCAAAATAGGTAGAGAGACGTTGACAGATCAAAACGAAAATGTGACACGTCACTAAATCTGCCTCATCCCGGTAATTATTATCTGCTAGTTGCTTTTCAACCAAGCAGGTGACACCTCCCTCGATCCAGTGAAAGCTCTGGGCAAGCAAATGTAAGACCGCGATGGGCGGGCCGACAGTAAGAAAGTGACACGCGTCTCGTTGAATCGAGTTGTCATGGTACGAAGAACACATGCAGCAGATCTTGAGGATCTTCTTTGATTTGATACACATTTATGGTTCCCCTAGGGAAGGAACAAAATGACGAGCTGGAAATCACTGAGCATGATTCTGCTTCTTGTCGTCCAGTCCAGAGAATCGTGAGCTCGGTGGCGAGGCCAGCAGGCGCACCCATGGTGTTCTGGACGTCTGTCTGTCTGTCCGCAGCAATGCAGGGGGCCGGGGACACGGGTTCTAAAGCATCTGTCCGATCGCTTCCTGAGCGCAGAGAAAATAAGAAAACACTAGAGATGGTCCCTGTTATCTGTCTCAACGGGGGATGGGAAAGATGCCTTCACCATGAGCAATTTACATTGGTTTACCGTCTCCAGCCACCCAGGCCCGGATAGTAGCATCTGTTTCCATACGTAGCCTCCGGCCTACTTTCTTCACTGCATTGCAGAGGAGATTGGACAACTGGTCCCCCAACTTGACTACGCAAACTCCTTGAGGTCATGACCCATGTGTGTTGCATGGTTTCGCTTATCAGTTTCCCGGAACAGAATATGCATACATGGTGTCTTGTGCCAGTGTAGCTCAAGTCGGTGGCTCAAGATGTGGTCTGAAGTATAAGAGTGGCCCAGAGTATTCTAGAAACGAGTTACTCATAGCTTGGCTTAGCCAGGGCTATCCCGGGGCTCCCATTCATCCTGTCCATCCATCATATCCCAGCAGTGACTAAGAGGAGGGGAGGGGCCATAGCTACGGTGACGGGGTGAGAGTGACTTTGGTGCTAGCCGTAATTCATAGCCTGGCGATGGGCTTTAAGGAAGAACTGAGGATGGAAGACCAGGGCTGGCCATGCCTCCTAGTGGAAAGATGGGCACATCACAAACACCGAGCGTTTGGCCTACCACTTACGGCTACACTGGATTCTGAGGAATGTACATCACAGGACGCAGCAGAGAAAGGCACGACTTGAAGCGTGGGCGGGTCACTGGTGCTCACCCGGTCAGCTGGACTGGCGCTCCGGGGACCTCGGGGCCTCCGATGGCGGAGCTGAGGACTCAGTCTGGAAGCACGACCACACACCCCGCCTTGGCTTCCCACACGGGCTCTGCCCGAGTTCCCACTTTCTCATTCAAGGCCTTCCTCCAGCCACAACACAGCCTGGTTTCTAAAACAAAGCCATCATCCGAATGCTGACCCACGTTCTAACACGTTAGCAGTGTGCATTCCAGATGCTCTGCACCCCGGCGACCTCAGGTAACCCCTGGGTCGACCTTCTGGTGGTTGGCGACCTCACCAACTCCACAAACTCCCCACCGTGTCCGCCGGGATACCACGGTCAGATTCACATTCTCAACCTCTCCTTTCAGTGGGTCCTGTGCTTACACTCCAACTGCCAGCAGTTTCTTCCTTAAGGACACTGCTTTCCCCTTGTTCAGCGTACGCAGTGGCCATTTTTTCCCATCGTCCTTTACCCCGGGCTTGGATGTGGACTGGGTGCCTTCTTGTTCTTCATTGTGACTTCATGACCCCCAAACCTCCTACCTAACTACCCCCAACGTTGCTTCCTCTAACCAGAAATATTAATATATTTCTATTATAGCCATCCTGGTACTTCCAAGTCAGAGGGAACCCTAAACTGCTGTGTACTCTTGGATGGTCTTCAATGCTGCTGTGGGCTCAGAATTGTAGTTTGCAAATACAAGCTGAATAGGAGGCCTTAATTCTTTCTCTGTCATGGCTGTTTTACTGATATTGCTGTCAACATCACTGACTGAACACAAGGCATCAAAGAGGGTCACATTCGGCAGGGAGAGCTTGGGATAACATCACTATAGTGGTAACATCGTTCCATCTAAACTCAAGATCTTAAAGCGGTGTGTTGGCAAGGCCTTCAAATAGCAATTTTTCCCCCAATTGCACAGCCATTACCAGGCGATGTTTGAGGAACCAGCCAGGCTCTAGGTCTTCCAGACAAAGAGGGTGTACTTCTAACCCGAACACCAACACTAACACTAACCCACACACCAAACCCAACCCTAAATATAAACCCAAGCTTAAACCAAATACCAACAACAACACCAAGCCTAATACTAACGAACCCAAACACCAACCCCAACCCTAAACCTAAACTCAACCCCAAACCGAACTCCAACCTTAACCCTAACATGAACCGCAAACCTATATCTAAACCCAACCCTAACCCTAAACCCAACCCCAACCCTAACCCTAACATTACCCCAACTATATCCTTAATCCTAACCCTAACCCTACAACCTAACACAACCCTAACCCTAACCCCAACTGCAACCCTAACCCTAACACTAACCCTAACTCTAACCTTCACCCTAACGCCAACTTCAACACCAATCTTAACTCTAATGCCAATGCCAACCCCAACCCTAACACCAACCCCACCCCCACCCCCAACCCTAAATCTAAACCCAACTCCAAACCCAGCTCCAGCCCTAACCCTAACACCAACCCCAACCCTAAATCTAAACCTAACTCTAACCCTACCCCCAACCCCAACCCCAACAAACTGAGAAACAGTTCCAATCACTGTCCTGCCACACAGGTGAAGACGAAAGTGGAACAGAGGGTCTTTGCTGCCGGTGACAGGGTGCTTTGTCTCTGGTGCGGGTCACTGTTGTCATCATCCATGTAACTAGTAAGCAGAGAGCTATAAAAAACAATTTGTGTAAAAAGAGGTTGCGTTGCTTAATATGAAAGGCTCCTGTTGGTTAACGGGGAAGCTTTTTTCCTGTTGCAGAGAGACCTAGGGATTCAAAAATAGAACACATTCAGTTTTAAATTGTTCTGAATGCTCTAAAAACATCCCCTTTAAAATGTCATCAGGGGTGCATTTTGGAGCAATAATAAACAACACCTGAAAAGGCGATGTTTCCCAGGAAATTAAAGTTGACGTCACTTGTCTGTTGTCAGTTGCTATTTATGTCAGGTTAGAAGTCTGGTCTTCTTTATCTGTGGTTGAAAAACCACCCACAATCCAGCTGTGCCTTCGCCCTGGCCGAATTCCAGAGGTCTGTCTCGCACACGCCTTTCCATGCCACCGCCACGCGGCCTCGCCCGGCGTGGCCCTTCTCCTGCGGCCGGGGGCCCCCCGCCAGGCCACGGCCTGCCTGCATTTGCTCGCTCCTTGGGATTGATTGTCTGGAAATATATTTTTTTAATGTTTATTTATTTTTGAGAGACATAGAGACAGAACATGAGCAGGGGAAGGGCAGAGAGGGAGGGAGACACAGAATCCGAAGCAGGCTCCAGGCTCTGAGCCGTCAGCACAGAGCCCGACGCAGGGCTCGAACTCACAGACCGCGAGGTCATGACCTGAACTGAAGCTGGCCGCCCAACTGACTGAGCCACCCAGGCACCCCTGTCTGGAAATATTGATCACCTTTCAAACCTGCACCTATGAGCCGCAGGACCTGGGCCGAGCTCTCTCTGCAGGCATAAGAGTCTACGGTGGAGAAGGGTAGCGTCCGTACACTGACACAGTCTTGGCTCTGTCCTGTGGGGGACTTCAGGGTGACAATGTGGAATTTGCTCAAAGTGATCCGCCTCCAGCAAAGAAGACAGAACACTCCCTCTCTTGGCCTCCATCGTCCCTGGCCGAGAGCTCCTTGCCAGGTATCGACTCCTTAGCACCACCGGCCGGCTCCACCTGAAGGTCAAGAACCTGCCCTCATGTGCGCAGTGGCGGGAGCTGGCGGGACAGATGGCGTGGGTCACGGACCATAGCCCCTGTTACGTGCGGTCTGTGAGGGCGGGGACCGTGTCATGTAAGCGCACACGGAGCGAGTGCAGTGTGTGACCGTGCTCGGGCTTTGACGTGGAGTGGCTTTAGGTGGGAATCTCCCCCATATTGCTACTAGCAGAACTACTCTAAGTTAGCTACTCGATTGCTCCATAAATGGAAGAAATTACACCCACGTGGTCCTTGGGCAGTTTTAAGGAGTGAAAATTTATAAAACTCCCCGCAGAGTTCCTGACATGAGGCAGGCATCAGTCAGCGCTAGGGCGTATGACGAGGAGAGACATCGCTGTGTCTTACGGTGTCGCTCTTCGGAGGGGTTGATGGTTCAGTTTTCCAGAGGGGTTGAACTGATCCCCGCAACCACGACGGGGCAAGGAGAGGGGCCTCTGCTCCTTCTCCCAGTCACTTCTGAGTCTTTAGACTTATTCCACATTTAGAGTTTTAATCCAATGGGCTCGATTTGTTGTTGTTGTTTTGGCGTGAGGTAGGGGTCAAGGGTCTTTTTTTTTTTTGCTTGTTTGTTTGCTTTCTATTCTGATTGTCATTTGATGCATCACGGTTTCCTGAAAATATCCCTCCCCTGAACTGGAGTTCCACTTTTATAGTAAGTCAAGCTTCCATGCCTGTGGACGTTTCGTACGACCTGCTCTATTCCATTCATCGCTTGCTTTTCTAATGCCAGCTGCCGTACTGTCTTGACGGAGATTTTTTCATACATCTTTAGATTTGAGGAAGCTTCCCCACTTGGTGATATTTCAGTATTTCCTTGGCTATTCCTGACAATACTTTCATAAAACTTAGGAATCAGCTAGATCATTTCTACTGAAATTACTCGATGGTATTTTAAGGTGGGCAGTGTTGAAGTTATGAATAGTTTTGCTCTCTGTACACTTTGAACCTACAAATCCACGAGCATGACATGGCACTCTGTTTACTTAAGTACATTTTATTTTCCATCGTGAAAGCCTGACCTGGTGGTTTGTGGTGGCACAGTCATGCTTCATTTTATCTATTTGCTAGTATATGATGGTTTATAAGGCTACTTTACTGTCTAATTTCTTGTCAATTTTTAGTTAATGTAATTTTTTATTGACCTTAAATTCAACATTCTTGCTAAGTACACTTATAAATTCTAACAATTTATTTGCATACTCACCTCCCTCTAAGATCACTAACTGAAGCCCTATTTACGATTTCCTTATTCAACAATAAAAAGAATTCATATTTTAAAAAACATATAAATGGAGCGGATTTCATATGTGGTGGTGCTTTTTTTAATGTTTCTTTACTTATTTTTGAAAGAGAGAGAGAGAGCACACGAGCAGGGGAGGGGCAGAGAGAGGCACACAGAGAATGCCAAGCAGGTTCTGTGCTGTGAGCACAGAGCCAGACGTGGGGCTGAAACTCAGGAACCGTGAGATCAGGACCTGAGCCGAAACCAAGAGTCAGATGCTTAACCGACTGAGCCCCACAGGAGCCCCAGGGCTGGTATTTTTAGTGGAAGGAGGAAAGGGATTATAGGTAAAAATAGTCAGGGACAACTTCTCTGTTGGGCGCTTTGTCATTGGGTCTTCATAGGGGTGCCACCTTTGCAGCCTCCGAGAGGCCCTCGTCTTTCGGAGGCCGCAGAAAGTGGGCGTGGAGCCGGCTGTGTGCAGGGATGCCGTCGTGCAGGCCTTCATCGCGAGGAGTCGAAGCCCAGCCATGGGTCGGCCACACCCGCACGCAAAGACCGGATGAGGATTTGTGGTCAGCGTTTCCATAGCGCCCCCGGGGATCTGTCCGGGATGTCCTATGCCCACGTCCCTGAAGGGACCCGAGTGGCTCCTGGAGGCTTCGCTAGGCCGCTGGATGCAGGGGGGATGGATACCCCATTTTCTCAGAGCAGGATGGAAATGCGGCCCCTTTCAGAAGTGCAGGGATAAAAGTACTAGCCCATAATGTGTCCCCATTTCTTCCACGGGTTCTCTCTGGACTCCCCACCGTGGGTTCTAATTGTCGACTTAACGTCCTGCTCAGTAAAGAAAAATCACAATTTCACATTACGTGCCTGGGTTCTGTCATTCGTCCCACTGCGCGTCGGGTGAGGCCGGCGGCACCAGCGTCCACTGAAGGCACGAGAGCCTTCCGCGGCGGTCTAGAACGCTGAGCTTGCCCACAGTCGGGGCAAGTGTGCGTCTACCTCCCTCTGGCCTGAGTGGCGGGGCCGGTGGGCCCAGGGTCAGCCCGCCCGGGGCTTAGGGAGCGCCCCGCAGGCGCCGCTCTCCTGGGCCGCTCCGTCCTTCCCTCTCCCTCTGTGTGTCGTCCGAAGAGCAGGCCGCTGGCTAAGAGGGAGGGGGTGACGAGGGTAAGGAGGCGCGGGATGGTGCCTCGGCGGTCCGCCATCCCTGCGAAGCCGCCGCCTTCTCCCTGCACTCAAGGCATGTTCTGGTCGGAGCATCACACAGGTCAGCTTTCCCCCTGACTCAGTGTAGACATAACACGCTTAACTTTACCCACTTTGAGTGTCGCTGAGCTCTACGCCTGCTGGGTTCACGGGAGCTCTGCCCCCACACGACCCTGCGGGTCTCCTCCCCGCCTGTGGGTGAAAGAATCCTCGTGGGGCGATGCTACAGAGCGAGCCCGGAGGTGGCCAGCGACATGGAGTCACGGCCCCGCTACACTCCCCACACAAGCCGGGGACGCCATCCTTGTTTCCAGGGACAGGAGACTGGGCTTCACGGAGCAAGGACAAGGAACTTGGGTGGAGACGGGTGAGCTTTAACTTAATTTAATTTAATTTAAATTAATTTACTTTTTTCCTTTTTGAGGCTGTAAGACTTTGCTCACAATGACCTCACTTCTCGGGCTCTGAGTGGTTCCGAAAGGCTTTTTACTTCTCTGGAAGCTTCAAGCAGGTTGTGGGCCGGGCCCGGCCAGGCTGGAACGCTCCAGCTGCCTCCCACTCCTCTGGGGCCCGGGCCTGGGTTCAGCCTCTCTCCCGCCGGGGAGGCCGGAGGGCCGGAGCGCCCACCAGGGAGCAAGAGGTCAGAGACCCCCAGCGGTCACCCGCTCGTCCGGATGCAGGTCCGGCTGGAAGGGAGCTAAGTGTTCCCCTGCCGTGCTCATGCATGAGGCCCACACCCCATCCCCTCCCCCAGGCCCCTCTCCCTGCTGCCCCATCCTTCTTGGCCCTTCCCCCCAGGCCCCTGGTTTCCGCACGGATCTCCCCCGTCCCCTCCCCGAGGTTCACCCTCCGGATTCTCCTTCTTCTCCAAGCTCTTCCTGACGGGCACGCACCCTTCGAACTTCCATCCCGGGCTCTCGTGGCCTGTCCACCTGCACAAATGGCTTCTCTGCCGGAGGTCTGAGATCGGGGCAGCACTGATTGGGAAAGAACCTTCCCAGACACCTATGGGTGTAGACCCAGTGGTAATCTTGAACTCTATCAAGTCGCTTCGTTTCTCTTGGCTTCCACTGTCTTACCGCCAGGCTACGACGTATGCTCGTATCTAGACAGAGGTCTTGATCTAGACACAGACGTGCGTAGAGACTTGCCCAGGTTCTAGTAACCGGAAAGGTCGTTTCTGAGGATTTCACCACGGTAAACACCTCCACCCCTCTAGATGCCTGGTTTTCTCAGAGCAGAAGGCAGCGTGTCCAGGATTTCTGCAGGTGGATAACGTGGAAGGGTATTCCAGGTAAAGGAAGGGCCCGCGATAAGCCCCAGAAGCCTGAGAGAGAGCTGCGAGGTGGGCCGTGGGGCTGAAGGAGGCCCGCTCGGCAACGGAGACAGAGACTCAGTCCTGCTGGGACCCCCTCCCCCCGCCCCCCCCCCTGCCTCCACGCCGTTGGGAGGCATCTGTTATCTGAATGGATAAGAACATAAGATCCGTGATATGAAGCCTGTTAGACACTCGCTTTTGGCTCCGAAGACGCTTGTAGACTGGGAGGGAAGGGGGCGGAAAAAGATATTTTAAGCAAATGGTAACCAACCAACCAACGAGCCCAACAAATAAACAAAACAAGCAAACACGGTAGCTATACTTATGTCAGACAAAATAGACTTTAAACAAAAAACATTCAAAAGAGACAAAGGAGGTCCTTATATAACGATCAAGGGGCCAGTCCACCACGGTCTAACGAGTATAAACAGCTTGGCACCTCACCCGGTGCGTAACGCAAGTACAGACAGAACTGCAAGCAATACGGGCTTTACGTCCAATGTCACAAAGCACTAGGAGACTTGTCAGCACTGGACAGGTTTGGAAAGATCTGTGTTGGAAGGCAGACTCGGTCTTTGGAAGGGGCTCAGAGAAAGCAGCAGAAAGCCCACGCAGGCGCCAGGGAGCTCGAAGACGGGCAGGTGCTTCAGCAGAAGACGGCTGCAGCCCACCAGGATCAGCTAATGCTCGCTGAGGTCAGGCAGGCCGGGGGCGGCCGGCGGGGACCGAAGGGTGCCGATGCTGGGGTGTGGACGCCCGTGGTCCTGGAAGGAAAAGTCGAGGGAATCCAGGGTCAAATTAAGGAAGCCGTGTCGACATTAGTTACTTGAACAGAGGTTGTGTAACCTGCGTAAATCCTACCGTATAATTCTGCCTCCAATAACAATTTGAAGTTGACTATATTTGAACACGGTGTTGTCTTTTCTTCCCCTCTGCTCGGCCTCCCCCTTCTGGGTTTTGTTTTGAATGGTTTTCTTTTTCACGCAAGTTAGACGCTAAGTGCAATTTCTCCCATATCCACTAGGGGGAAGCAAAGTATGCAATTTTATTTTTTCCACCGGCAACTTTTGTTTTCAATAAAAATCTGTGCTTCCGTTAAATATCTACGCTATCCCATTACAAAAGTGATAGATATATATTTTGGGAACTATGAGAAAATTAGAACAAGAAACTATAATCAAATGGCAACCTTATGCCCCATCCCCGGCTTTTAAATTGTTCAAACTGATATATAAGTCTGTCTTGCCCTTCGTCGGGATTGTACTGCAAATTGTGTTTGGTTTCCGGGTTTATTTCACTTACCACCCTGCCCTAAAGATTTTCCCGCATCATTCTTCAGTGTTTCAGTTTTCCTGGAAAAGCAGAGCAGTCGCATATCGTCTGCATCTGTATATCTCTCTCCAGGTATAGCGAAACGCATTGCAAAAAAAGCCAGTGTAAGTAGCCGTACACATGGATATTTTTCCTCCCACGCCTCTGGTCCTTCCACGGGTCTGTTTGCAGAGTTTAAATTCTGTGGCTAAAAGGAAAGGATATTTTTAAGGCCCTTGACCTACACAGTTACGTGCGTCTGGCTTACCTGGTGCTGCTCACACCTGTATCTGAGCAGACCACCACAGTGTGCCCTTGCCAGTTTGGCACAGGTGTTCTTTTTCACCTCAAAAATGTGTTATTCTTGGGGAGCCTGGGTGCCGACGTCAGTTAAACCTCTGACTCATGGGACACCTGGGCGGCTCAGTCGCTTAAGCCTCCAACTTCGGGTCAGGGCATGATCTCATGGTTCGTGGGTTCGAGCCCCGCGTCAGGCTCTGTGCTGACAACTCTGAGCCTGGAACCTGCTTCAGATTCTGTGTCTCCCTCTCTCTCTGGCCCCCCAACCACTTGCACCCTCTCTCTCAAAAATAAATAAACATTAAAAAAACCTCTCTGACTCTTTGGCTCAGGTCATGATCTCACAGTTTGGGAGTTCAAGTCCTACATCAGACTCAGTGCTGATGGTGTGGAGCCTGCTCGGGATTCTCTCTCTCCCTCTCTCTGCCCCTCCCCTGCTTGTGTTCTCTCTCTCTCTCTCTCTCTCTCAAAATAAATAAACTTAAACATTTTTAGAAGTGTTATTCTCATGATTTTACTTCCCAAGGTATAAGGTAAAGTGGGTTGGTCAAATCCCCAAAGAGGGACTGATGTGTAGACGAAATTAATTCTTCTTGATCGTGATTCATTCAATATAATCAACTTGAGTGATAAAAAATAGTAGGAAATGTAATGGTCAGCAGATGGCACCCTAGAATTAAAATAAAGGCAAATTAAAAAAAATGGGACTATTTTTCTTGCCCGATTTCTAAGAAAGGACTGGTTTTGAGGTAAGTACTCTGTAAGGAAGGGTCGGTAAGCATGAACGAAGCAAAGACTCGAAGTCGTGAAAACGCAACATTCAGGAGCTTAGCAGGAAACCGTGAATTGAGGAGGTTGACAATGTCTTTGGGGCACCTGGGTGGCACAGTGGGCAAAGCATCTACCTTCGGCTCAGGTCGTGATCTCACAGTTTGAGAGTTCGAGCTCCGGGCTCTGCGCTGACCACTCCAAGCCTGGAGCCTGCTTCCAATTCTGTGCCTCCCTCTCTCTCTGCCCCTCCCCTGCTTGCACTGTCTGTCTCTCTCTCAAAAATAAATATACATTATGGGGTGCCTGGGTGGCTCAGTCGATTAAGCGGCCGACTTCAGCTCAGGTCATGATCTCACGGTCTGTGAGTTCGAGCCCCGCGTCGGGCTCTGTGCTGATGGCTCATCAGAGCCTGGAGCCTGCTTCGGATTCTGTGTCTCCCTCTCTCTCTGCCCTTACCCTGCTCATACTCTGTCTCTATGTCTCTCAAAAATAAATCAACGTTAAAAAAATAAATAAATAAATATACATTAAAAATTTTTTTGAAAAGTTGATAATGTACCAAACCTAACACTCAGTGTGCTGTATTATACCAGCTCGCTGAGGAATTTCAATACTCTTACTAGAGACCCAAGAACAACAATGAAACTCGGTCTTCACTTTTCATTTTTCTCTCTCTTGGGAAGCTGTGCCCTCTCCTCCCATGACTCCGAGACTCGCATGTACCCGACACCCGGCAACCTGACCTTTGACCCCAGGGATTGGCTCTGCCTGTTCTGGAACATCATATACACGGAATGATTCCATCAGTGGTGTTTCTCTTGCTTTTGCTTTGTGCCACGTTATGTGAGCGGGCCACCCATGCTGGTCGTTGTCACCGCTGTGCGATATGAAATGTTGGTTAGTCAGTCCCCGGTCGCTGGATGGGAACGCTGTTTCCTGCTTAGGAACATCCTACGGAACGCTCCTGGGAGCTTTTTTCTGGCACTCTTGGTGCGCATGGACGCATTTCTGCAGGTACGCGCCGAGAAGAACCCGGCAGTCCTAGGATTTCGGGACTGAGGTTTCCCTGCGGGTTGTGGCGGTGCGCGCCCTCCTTCTGACCGAGCCCGGATACTCCACGGCACTGAGGCCGTAAGGAGACACTCTACACGTCCTTTTGTTCGGCTTCTCTGGGGTTATTTGGTGGGAGGTTTAGCGTGCAACCAGATGACCCATCGCGACGAGCTCAAACTACTCCTCCGGGAAGCGTCAACATGTTAAGAAAATGTTGTAACAAGACATTTTTGTAATCAAGGTTACCCGTTTAGGGGAATTTAATTTCTTAACTAACTCTATTTATCATTTCATTCTATTGGGAAATCAAATCATTGTTATTTTAAGAACAGCCAGTAGTTTTGGGATGAGGATAACAAGATTTGTCAGTGGACCTTACAGACTTGTAAAAAGAGAAGTTTCATTGTTTGTGTCCACAAGGATGTGAATTTCAAATCCAGCCTGATAGACTTGGATTCTGTTTTCTCTTCGCTTCCAGACTTTGGGGTGACTCCCTGATTTGATAAGGATATCTATCTGTCTATCTATCTATCTATCTGTCTGTCTGTCTGTCTGTCTATCAATCTATCATCTATCTTTGTCCATTTGTCCGTCCATCTATCCTTCTCTTTGTATCTGGTTCTATCCTCCGAGATTCAGGTTCCTCACAGCTGCAGGCTGTGCCAAGACATGCACTCATGTTTGATTTAAAAAAAAAAAATCTATAATCACTTGATTGTTCAGCAAAAGAAAAGTAAAAATGAAAAATGTCAATTTCAAGCATTCTGTATTTTTACACTCTGAGAGTGACTGTGTGATCCAATTGGATTCATTTCCCCAGTAACCTAACAATAATGGATTCATAAGCCTCCTCGATTTTTGTTTTTGTTTGTGTTTTTGTTTTTTAATTTTATTTTAGAGAGAAAGAGAATGCGTGAGGGGAGAGGCAGATGGAAAGCAGAGGGGATCTTAAGCAGGCTCCACACTCAGCACCAAGCCCTCTGTGAGGCTCGGTCCCACAACCCCGGGATCATGACCGGAGCCAAAATCAAGAGTTGGATGCTCAACTGACCGAGCCACCCAGGCGCCCCTGAATTTGTAAGCCTCCTAAGGAAGTTTTAGGAGGTGATGGAGGAAGGACCGTCCATAGGGCCGACTTGAAACTCTGGCCCCTGTAAAGAGCTCAGGGACCCACCAGGGCAGTGCAGAGCGGGAACAAGCTCCTGTCCATTCTCACTCGTGTGAAGAAACAAACAGCCGCATCTCTGTGGATTGTGGATGTTCAGGAAATATTAATAAATGTGCATCCTACACCCGAGAGTCTAACATGGTCTCGGCCAAGGAGATACCTGACCGGCCGATTGTCTTTGCTTCTGCCCAGTTCTGTGGATCCTGCTCTCATAAAGGAGCTGTTGACCGAGTGCTCAGAAGGTTTCAGTCCTAGGCTGGAGCATTATATTCTGGACACTCGTGACTCCTGCTGTGAAGCCGTGTCTTATTTACGCTGTGCTTAGAATGCCGCCATGTTTGTTCCGGGAGACAGTCCGTCTTCTTGGATTCAGGCTGCGGGTTCCTGCCAGCCTGTGTGGGTTTGGGTTCTCCTGTCGGCTGAGTTCTGAAAGACCGCATCGCCGTTCGGACACGTCCTGTGCGCGCACCAAGCAGGAGCCAGCCTGGGGCCAGGGCGGTGGTCGGTCGCTTCATCGACTCTCAAGGTCTTTGTTTTACTCTCAGGTTGGATCCACACGTATGTCGCCTCTGGGTGTGAGGCTAATCCAAAGTCTATAAACAGCTTCTTGGGGTCTCTCCTCACACTACCTGCTTTCCTCAGTCCTTCTGGTACTTTCGGGTTCCCCTCTGTGTCCCCTGGCCAGACAGCTGGGGCTGTCGTCACGGCACTCTGTCGTGTGTGGTCTACGTCTGTTTCTGTGCCCGGGTGCCCAGGTTCGGGCCGCGGGATGCCCCGACTTCAAGCTGGGCACACTAGAGGAAGAATGGAAACTCTCCCGTTTGTCTTCTCCCATCGGCTTGGAGGTGGTCTTCTTCTCCAGCCTGAACTGCTACTATTGGTTAGTTGTATTTTGTATCGTGGTTAAAAATTACATAACATTAAATTAACCTCCATAGCCATCACTCGGTTCATGACAAACGTCAGTAGTGTTCAGTATATTTCACATTTTTGGGGGCAACTGACTTCAGAACGCGTTTCATCTTGCAAAACCATGAGCTCTCCCTTCCCCCGGCCCCAGCCCCCGGTAGCCGTCATTTTGTGTCTCAGCCTGACTGCTTTAGATACTTCATACAAATGGAATCATAGAGTTTGTCTTTTTGTGACATATATAGCGTAATGCTCTCAAGGTTCATGGATGCTGTAGTATGTTTTGGGATTTCCTTCTTTTTAAAGGCTCTAGAATATTCTATTTGATGTATATGCCATATTTCGTTTATCCGCCAATCAACAAATGGACATCTGGATTGCTTCCGCCTCTTGGTTATTGTGAATAATGCTGCAATAAACAAATGTACAAATAATTCTTTGAGGTCCTGGTTTGACTTCTCTTGACATGTCCCCAGAAGTGGCATTGCTGAAGGATATGGTAGTTCTATGTTCAATTTTTTCTAGCAACTTCCAAACTGTTTTCCATAAAGACTGCACCATTTTGTATTTCCAGCCTCGGTGCGGGAGGGTGCCAACTTCTCCACTTCCTCGCCAACACTTGGGATTTTCTGTTCCTTTGAAACTTGGCCATCCTAATTGGTGTGAGGTGACACCACTGACTTTTAAGTGTCCTCAAAAAGCTGCATCATGTATTTTGTTTTGGTTTTATAGCCGAGATAAATGAAGGAAACAGACCGGGGCGTGCTGGTCCCATCTAAGCCAGGAGCAGAGCAGCGATGGGTGTTAGTGATTATATCTCGTGAAGGAAGAGCAGAATTTCCATTTACTGATAGAGCCGCATTGTCCTTGGAACTGAGAATTCTCCCAGGTTTGTTAACAGAATATATTGATGCTCATACCAGCCAAATATACTTTCCTGGTACACCCTTTGTTTATATGTGTCCCTGGAAATACTTTCTTATGACAATAAAAATAACTAATGCTGGGCTACTGTAGAATTTGTACATTGGGGATGTTATGCGTAAGTCCTCCGGCTTATGGTAGGAGTATGTTTTTATGACTATGCTAAGTGAATGAAGAAAGTTTCAATTTGGCTAAGTTATTTGTAAAGTGCAACTTATGATTGGTCATCCTCCGTAAGGTACTACTTTTTCTGAGGTAAATCAATCTAGAAAGAATTCGCTCTTCCCTCAGCGTGACACTTAATAACATTGTTAGCAATAAAATTCTCCCCAAGTCTTTTGGGCGTAATTCACAAAGCCAAGTACGTGTTGTAAAATTCAAGTAGACGAGAGGGAACTTCTATTTTATTGAGTAAGCTATGTGTTGGGAATTGATTCATGGCGTGCAACTGACCACGATGGTGGCTCCTACAGCAATTTTACGAAGAGCCGTTCTCTCTTCTTAGTAAAACGCATGCATCCACCATAACCACCATGGAGTTTGTGAACCAAAGCATTCCACTTCCCCACGAAGGATTTGTCCTTTTTCTAAGTAATGACTATTGCTCTTAAGAACTGCTTTTTGTGCTCACGCGTTCACATCTGCTTTGTCATCCGGCCACGCAGAAGCTTCCGGAAGGAAGGCCCCTGTTCTGCGGTAGGTTCTTGGAGTAGCGGCCATGTGAGTAAACATATATCTCTGGAGAAAACGGAACCACACATCTGGACCTAGTCTTGTTCTAGAATATCCAGGACATTTGTCTTCTTTAGAGATAATGTTTGTAAACCAAGTTTTTTCTCTTACCCTTCAAAAGGGCATCGATTTTAACGTTTCGGGTCAATCTGTAGTTTTATCAGATTAATATGTGAAAATGGTTTACAACATTAAAAAGCGCCATAAGTTTTATAATAGGAAACCATACTCTCCTGCCCCAGCCCTGACTGCCTCTCCCAAGAGAAAACTGCTTTTAACTATTTCACTGTTTACTTTCCTTGCTTCTAAATAACACACATTAATTTTCTTGGATTTCCCCCCTTCATTATATTTTAATTTTAATATTTATAGTTTAAATAAATATTATATATACGTGTGTGTACAACATGAATAACAAAACTTACCATTTTAACCCTTGTTCAGTGCTTAAACATTTTGAGGACGGTGGCATTAAGTGTATTCATGGTGCTAGGTATACCCCCCCGTCCATCTTCAGAACATTTTTCCCCTTCTAAAATCAAAACCGAGTACCCCTAGTCCTTGATTTTTTATGAGAAAGAAAGATATTGTGTCATTTGCAGCAACGTGGATGGAACTGGAGGGTATTAGGCTGAGTGAAATAAGGCAGTCAGAGAAAGACAGATGTCATAGGTTTTCACTCATGTGGAATTTGAATACTTAACAGAAGACTATGGGGGAAGGGAAGAGGAAAAATAGTTACAGAGAGGGAGGGAGGCAAACCATAAGAGACTCTTAAGTCTATTTGTTTTCGAGAGGGAGGGAGAAGAGGGGCAGAGACAGAGGGAGAGAGAATCCCAAGCAGGTTCCGCACTGTCAGCACAGAGCCCAACGTGGGGCTCAAACTCATGAACTGAGATCATGACCTGAGCCGAAATCAACAGTCAGACGCTTAACAGACTGAGTCACCCAGGCGCGCCCCGTAGTCCTCGATTTTTAAACGTAACCAGGACCTATTGATTTTTTTACATGAACGGTGAGACTCAGAAGGACTCTCTTCCCGTGCTGCCCGGGCAGGGAGCATTAGGAAGCGGGAAAAGCCTCGGAGGGTGCAGCCCTGTAGGACAGTGCTCTCGGATGCTGACCCTGTGCCTGTGTGGGCTGGAGCCGCCTCCCCTCATCACGCCCTCCTGACCCATGTGCTGTGCCCCCCGAAGCCCACACACGCAGCCCCCCCCACTCTCCCAGGTCGGCATACATATATACAGTTAAATCAACGTCGGGGGCGCCCGGGGGGCTCAGTGGGTTAAGCATCTGACTTCAGCTCAGGTCATGATTCACGGTTTGTGAGATCGAGCCCCAAGTGGGGCTCTGCCCTGACAGCGAGGAGCCTGCTTGGGATTCTCTCTCTCCCTCGATCTCTGCCTCTCCCCTGCTCGAACGCTCACTCTCCCTCTCGAAAACGAATCAACGTCTTTTAGAAAAGGCAAATCGATGTCTAGCGTTGACTTGGTTATGGTCACCCCAATATTGTTCTCTGCCACCAGTTCCGGTGACATATTCCTTCTCAGCCAACTCGGCGTTTTTCTCGTGTCACTTCATTTGGTTGACGCGGGAGCTCGTCACAAAGATGGCGCCCGAGGATCTAAGCCTCTCGGTTTTCGGGACTTCGCATAGTCCTCTCCTCTGGAGTCAGGGCTAGCCTGACCAGGAATGTGGCAGAAGGGACGCTCTGGGTCTTCCGAGGCTGGGCCATAAGGAGTCTTCCAGCTTTCACCTGAGTCCCCTGACACCCGCTCCGGGCAAAGCTGATGCGCCGGTGTGAGGAAGCCGGCCTCGGCGTGTGGGGCAGCTGTGTGGACAGAAGGAGGCATCCGGCCACTCTCGGGCTGTTTCACTCCCTGCCGGGCACAGGCGTGGGAGGGAAACAGCATCCATGTGTCCATCCACCGAGGCTCCAGGTGACCCCAGACTCAGCCACCGTCTGATGGCAGCCACGTGCGTGGGCTCCGGGTGAGCCCTGCTGAGCCTGGTCGGCCCATGAAACCTTGGGTGACAGCAGCAAGGTATGGCCAGCCATGAAGCTTTGGGGTTTATCAATGGCGCTCGCTACTCGAAACACAGGGTCTTTCGGTCCTGAAGCGTCTATCGTTCTCAAACCCTCTGGCCAAGTGGGAAAGTTCCTTCAAGGCGAGTCAGGGACGCTGAACACTCGGGTGGTTTTTCCCTTGGCGACATGCCTTCGGGAGCCTCTGTTCCCTCTTCCGGCTTCACCGACGTGGGCCCGAGGCACACACGGATTCCCAGGCATTGTTTTGCTTTGATCCTGGGGTTTCTCCTTCTCGCTCTCCTACAGCTGATCCTGGTCTCTGACCCGTGTCTTTATCTTTCTTTTTTCAAGAATCCAGCATCTTCTGTCTTTCTTCGAAGTGTTAGTTACGGTTAATTTGAATTTTTCTTTTCGCTCCCCAGCCATCTCTCCCTTCTTGTGAGGTTTTTGTTTTGTCTTTTTCCTATTTGTCTTTGTTCCTTTTTTTTTTCCTCCATATGCTTTGTTAGAGGTTCTCCTTAAGTCTGGTTATTCTCACGTATTGGTTTTTATTTAAGAGGACGGTACTAAAATATTAATTGTTAACTTCGTGTGTGTTTATTGGTTTGCCAACCGCCAGGCTCCAGGGCGCAGGGGTCAGGGGCAGACTGGACGGGTTAATCTGCGGGGGTTTGCGTCTGAGCTGCTAGACCACATATCTGGGAGTGCGTGTGTTGGGACGGGGAATCAAGGTGACGACAAGTCCATCCGCCAGCATCCTAGAAACAAAGGGGACGGAGGCTAAGGAAGATGGACAATGCTTCCAACTAAAACTCTAAGAAGTAAATGATAGTAAGACGCGTTCTGATTCCAAAGATGTGGAAATGGACCTGTTAGTGTTGACCGAACACGGTAATTTCCATCCTCGTGCTTGCCTTGTCTGTATCCTCAGAAGTCCAGTGACCAGGACCCCTCCGGCTCAGTTTCTTTTGAGGGTAAATAGCTCTTTTGAACCAACCGTCCTGTGTTTTATAACACTCCTCAGCTGCTCTTTTGGGCACAGCGGTGACCCAGGTTCCTGAGCTCTTCTGGGGTAAGGCTTGCTCCTAAGGCTCCCGTGCATGGGCTGTGGTGTCAGCCCTGTCCCCTCCTCTGCTCATTATCTTTCTGCTAAAGCCTCTTAGTTTCCACCAAATTCTCCCCTTTTCTTTGTGTCCTCACGGTTTTATGCTCGTGTATCCGTCACGGTCATATTAGAGGATTTTTCCGGAACAGAGACACGATGTGCCTCAAACACCTTACGCTGGGCCAGGAGAGTCAGTAACTCTTTTATTATTTTTTTATTTTTTTTATTGTTTATTTATTTTTTTGAGACACAGAGAGTGAGCAGGGGAAGGGCAGAGAGAGAGAGGGAGACACAGCATCCGAAGCAGGCTCCAGGCTCCGAGCCATCAGCACAGATCCCGATGCGGGGCCTTGAACTCACAGACCGCGAGATCATGACCTGAGCCGAAGTCGGCCACTTAACCAACTGAGCCACCCAGGCGCCCCTCAGTAACTCTTTTAAATATGTATTCTTTAAGCGAAGCTTGCAAAGATGGTAATTTAATTCCTAGAAGAAATGAGACAGCGTTTACGCATATCATGCTTTAGTTTTACCGACTAGAACGTTCGCCTGCAGGTGCATTCCTCGGCCCAGTGGACACTAGTCGGACCGATTTCAGGACACGAGGACGTTGATGCCGTTGGCAGCACGGGCTCTTATTTCTTTCTGGAATGCTCGACAACCAAAAGAGAGTGAACAGAGCCTGCAATCGACGTCAGCAGACCGAGATCCCGGGAGCCCGGCGGCATGCTGTACCACGTTCACGACTCCGGGTTTGCGGGGACTCTTACCCCGCACCGGCTGCGGGTAGCAGGGCGGGCTGGCCGGCCGGCAAGGAGGATCAGGTCAAATACACTACTGAGGTAAAATCGCTTCATTACGTACGTCACCTCCTTCTAATTTACTTTCCTGTCCCCTGTCTTCGTAGACCAGATACTCAAAGCTAATGCTATTTTTGTGAAAGCTAAGCCTTCATTAGAACACCTCTTTCTGGGTGATCAGAAGAGAGCTTTCCTCTCGAGCACGAAGGCTCACCTCCCCCAGGAAGCCCCGGAGTGGCTGTGTCTGCCTTTGGCGATGGCAGTCTCTCCAAACTCTGAGCCCCCAAGTAGGATTCGCCAAACGACGCCATGACCACACGGGTCGTTGCGAATGCCCGACGTCTGGTCCAGTTACAGCTCCAAAGAGAGTTGTGAGACCCAGTGACTGAGGATGGCACGTAACTCTCTTCCTGCTACAAATGTTCTTATGTGAGTGTGTACGTATTCTGTCCTTGGCAGCCTTGGCCAGCATTTGTTTTGTTGATCCTGTCGGCTCCCAGACATTGCTCTGTGCCTAACACTTGTTCTCACAGACTCTTCCTTCTGGTGTGTTTCCCCTACTCTGATACGTAAACCTTTTCACAAGTCGAAGATGACTGTGAAGGAAACAATATTGCTGTAGGAGTTATTGAATACGATATTTGATTTTAGCCAAACTCGCTGATAAGAAGGACTCTTGAAATCCCCCTTATGAATGGTGATCATCTAAGTTGGGGAGATCGTGTTCTTGTAATTACTAAATGGAAGGTACTTACCATAGACTAGAAAACAGTCTTGCTCGGGAAGAGGAAAACAAATCACATTACAGTGAGTGCTCCCAGCGTGCTGTAGATGGTTCCACCTAAATCATTTCCTGTTCTGGGTAGGTATTGTCTGGACCAGGGTGCAGCTGGAAGGTGGCCCAGGCCCAAAGGCAGATGACAATAGTGTAATTTCCACGACATATAAAGACTGGTTAAAAAAAAAAAAGACACAACACACCGATAGAAGCATAAATAAAGTAGATGAGCAGACATTGAAAACAAAGACTTAAAAATGGTCACTCAACACATGGATAAACACTTTGTCCTCATGGTTAATGAAATACAAGTTAAATCAAATATGAGACATCATTTTTCATTTAGAAATATGGCCAAGATTTAAAAGTAGGCTAACTCTTAGGGGCTGATGGAAGTTAAGTGAAACACGTGGTCTGCGGTGGGTGGAAAATACGCAACCATTACATAGGACGGCCGTCGTATGCTGGTGCGGATACTTCTGTAGGAAAAAATATGACCGTAAACCACGAGTGTGACTTGACTCCTATTTTTGGAAAATTTTACCTTAAATTCCAAGTCCTGAAGCACGTAGCTGGGGTCAGAAGGACGTCCAGTGCTGTTGGTTTCCTGGGTTCGTTTGGGACTTTTCTGGTTGTGTGAACACGTGCAGGTGAGGCCGGAGGGGAGAGGCAGCCCCGGACTGGGTGGCCGTGGCCCCAGGGCAGCCGTGAACTCTGGGCCGCTTTGCCACAGTCACCTGTTCCTTCTCGGCGCAGCTGTGTGTCCTGTGCACTGAGCAAGTTCTGTTGGTGGTGGAGGTGGGTGCGGTGGGGGCAGGGAGACTCCCAGGAATGCAGCCGCCCCTGTGGGGAGACTTAAGCCACAGACACCTTCTCTGACTCTCTGTCCACGCAAGGAGGATCTGATATCTCTTCTGGGCTCATATTTTTTGACTTATTTTATTTCGACTTGGTAAACTCAGCTGTTATTGAACCGGAAACCTTTCGGGGTTGTGAAAGCCTACACTGTGCTCATCTTCCGTGAAACAAATGTTACTGGGAAGAGTAAACTTCTCTTTTTTCATGAGCGTAAAACCATTCTGGCCCCGGGCCTCTCCTCCGTCTCTCCTGCTCTCGGCCGCCAGCCGCCCTGCACTTTACACAGCGGGCACCCGGGCCTCGCGGGTCATTCCCACCCGCCAGCCCTGCCACGCCGCGCGCAGAGGGCCTCGCGCCCTTCATGTCCGGATGCCGAGAAAGACCCAGCTCGTCCTGCTCCCTCGCGGAGCCCCCCTCTTACTGCCTCTGTCGGAAGGGGAGCTGTCCTCGTATGGTCCTATCCAAACGGATTTTATGTCAACGAAAGCGCCCTCTTTCTCCCCATATGCGGTGGGTTCTCTCTGCTCTTGGAGAGTCTGGAGAAATGCGTTTTGCTCCATCTCCTCACCGCGCACAGCACCTAACACAGTGCCTTGCGCGCAGCCCTTGTGGCCCGAGGCTGTCAGGGAAACGGACCCGACAGTCTTAGGAGGACTCTTTCCAATGCGTCATCTAGACACATGAGAGCACGGATGTGGACGACAGCTGGTGGCCAGAGGGGCCCTCGCCTTGGTAACCTCTGGCTAGGACTTTCAAGTTCTAAAGGGAATTGCCTTTCTTTCACCCAATGGCCAGAGACTAGACGGTCACCCTTGCGGGACTGCTGGGGCGCGTGCAGCACAAGGTCAACGGCGAATTGGATATCAAGCTGAGAGCGGCTCCTACACGGGACTGGGTTGTTTGCCAACTTCGGTGTGGCTGGAATCCGTCCCCCGCGGGCCCCCGGAGGGTCTGCTCGGGGCAGGTCAAGAGAGAATCCTGGGAATTTGCCGATGGATCAGTTTCTCAGTTGATTCGGACCCGATCAAAGCTGAAACCCATCCTGAGACACTCGTCGGGTTGGTTCTTTCCATCCACTCGGAAGGGCTGCTACCCTGCTTGGGACCTCTGCCCGGGACCAGGTCAGCTCTTGGAGGTGAGCGGTCACAGGCGGCCTCCGTGGGCCTCCCTCTCACCCCAGACACGAGCACTCAGGCTCCCCCGGCCCAAAGGCCACCTACGATCCATCGGCGCACAGGTCATCGGGGAGTGAAGGGGCCGAACCCTGTTTGGAGCTCTCCTGTGTGCGTCTTTTTCCTCTGTTGTTTAACATGGGGCCCCTGCCTCCCGAGTTCTAGAAACTCCTGACTGAGTCTTGTTGACACCCAGAACGCTTCTGTGTCTGGATCCACCATAACCGCCAGTCCTCACGCGCCTCCCCGGGCACCCAGAACCAGGACTCACAGACTTGCCCTCGGAACCAGCCCCCTCGCACCCCACGCAGGCGCCGCCTCCAACAGCACAAGTGGCCGGCGAGCCTCAGTCAGTAGCGCCCTCCGACCTCGCAGCCACTGCACGGGCCTGCCTCGGACTTGGGTCGTCATGGCCGTGTTCTCGGAACTTTACGACCCCCCAAAGAGACATGCAAATAAACCGGAGTGGAACGGCACTCGCCAAACCCCTGGGGAAATGCTCAGGACATGAATGACCAAGGTATTGTCTCCACGAGAGGAAACACAGGCCACGGTCTTGTGGGATGCTCCTTAGCGGAAGCCGAGTTCTCAGAGAGGCGTAATAGCAAATGCATGCCCCTGGGGACGGAGTGCTAGAACCAGCCATCCACAGAGAGGGGCCGAGAAATGTCTGAGCTCCTCAGAGGTTGGTCTCATCTAATGAACAAAGAGTAGCAGCATTCCAGGGTGGGGGGGGGTCGGGCAGGGAGGGGAGTAGTTTTGTTGATATTTATCTATTTGTTTTCCGGTAGAACGAACTGTGTTTTGTTTCTCTTTCGGCACCTTTATGCTTTTCCTGAAGGTATAACATAACACAGCCGTGCAGCAGGCAGTGTAGACATGGGGCCCCCCAGAGTTCTGCGCGGCCACAGTTGAACTCCTTTGGAGCCGCCCAGCGAGCCCCTTCTGGTGTCGCCTGCCGGTTCAACAAGCCAAGAGGCATACGAGGCACAGGAGTTGGTGTGTGATGGCGAACCGCGTGCATTAACCGAGGCTCACCAAGATCCAGCGTGCTAAAATCGTGTTCTCAATCACAGAGCGCGTTCCGACAGGCCGGGATGGGCCACGCAAATCCCCCTCCAGACCGACCTCTGCTGTGCCCTCTGGACCGTGTCACAGATTTAAGAGGCCCGGACCAGACAGGAAATAGCTATGGTTTCCTGTTTGGCTCGGAGCACACCTCCTTCTGAAAATGCTTGTGCCAGCTTCCTCCTGATTTCCGGGCACCTGCCTGGATCCTTTTACTAAGATGCTTTTATGTCTAACTAAACATTCTCCTTTGTTTACCGTTCCCTTTCTTTTATTGCAACCGGCCCGCGTGCAAATCCATCATCTGGTGTCCCCCGCCAGGGGACGGCACCGCACAGTTTGTCAATGGACGCTTTACCGAAGGCGACGGCTAATCGGCAGCGAGCGCGGCTGGAAACCGGAGGAGAAAAGAGTCATTGATTGCGCCGCGATATTACTGGAATTGGAGGCAGGACGTTGAAATTGTTCCATAAATGGAGGAGCTGTCTTTTGTGTGACAGCTCGGAGCTCAGAGGGGCTCTAGTCTGTGCAGAGGCGCGGATACTCCAGTGTGAGTGTGGCTGGAGGGAGGCCGTCGCCATCCCGATCAAAGCTCAGAGGCGTGATTGTCCTGATGTTGCCTTCTGTACAGGAAGTGTGCGGCATGTGTTATCCAAGGCGCGGAGTTCACGGGCCCCTTGGTGAAGTCCGTTCTTCCTCTGGCCTCCCCTCCTCTCTCCACCTGCTGGGAGCGGGGGTAGACAGTCAGCAGCGACAGCATTTTGGATTTTCATCTGGACCGCTCCAGGGCAGTGGGTTTCAGCCCATTATAGCTAGCTTTGCTTTTTTCTCTTCCCTTCCCTTCTCTTCTCTTCTCTCCTCTCCTCTCCTCTCCTCTCCTCTCCTCTCCTCTCCTCTCCTCTCCTCTCCTCTCCTCTCCCTTCCCTTCCCTTCCCTTCCCTTCCCTTCCCTTCCCTTCCCTTCCCTTCCCTTCCCTTCCCTTCCCTTCCCTTCCCTTTTCCTCTCCTCTCCTCCCCTCCCCTCCCCTCCCCTCCCCTCCCCTCCCCTCCCCTCTCCTCTCCTCTCCTCTGCTCTCTTCTCTTCTCTTCTCTTCTTTTCTTTTCTTTCTTCTCATCACTTACTTTTTCTACCAAAGCAGTGCACTCTCGCGTGGGGTCCGTCCACACACACCCAACTGCGTCGTGGTGATCTGCTCACACTCTGGACTCTTCCAGCCCAAGTTCCAGTCCTGCTCGCCTGGAGACCCTCACAGTGGAATGAGTCCACCGCCCTGCAGTGCAGTGAGGGCGCCAGAGGGCATCCTTGTCTGTTGTAGTGAAAACAGAGCTGGCAGAGGCAGTCCCACCGGGGAGTGGGTTGGGGGGGGGGGGAATATGTCTCAGGACAAATACCATGTCTCAGGATTAAAAGTCTTGGAAGGTTTAAAGCCGTTTATCAGAAACTGACCGTGAAACTGGGTACTACTGTTTTATGGTATTTGTGGCAAACTTCTGAAGGTGGGTAACAGTGTGTCTTTATCATGGTTCCCTTGGAGGTGTGTCCTGACGCCGTCCTCTCTGGGCACGCGGGGGCCCGCCTCCCCGTCCCCTGTGGAGTTTTCGGGTGGCATCTTTGTCTCACTAAACTAGCTAAAATTCCCCTCTCGTGTTCCCCCCCGGAGATAAGGAAGGAAAGGCAAGCCGGTGTTAGAGAGCGTGGTCCTCTTATTTCTTACTGTCCTTTTCATAACTGAATCGTGTTGTCCGGGTGACAGCCACGTGTTTTTTGCAGGGGCAGTCCTGGTCAGAAAGACCCCGCAGGCCACCCTGGAGCAGATCCCGCCCCTTCTCGCTGGCTCCTCTCCGCTGGGCAGTTCCTGAGGACTTCACAGTCCCCGCACCTGTCCCCAGCTCCTGGCCCCTCGGCTGCTTCCTCATCCAGGACAAACACCTCCCCGTCCACACTGCCGTCCAGGGGAGAAGCCTGAGGGTCCCCCCTTGACCCCGCATAGACCTCCTTCTGACTATGTATGGAGACTGGAAGCCTTCCCTTGGGCAGGGCTGCGTTCTGGCTCCCGCGAGCCTCAGGCACTGGTGCCTTCGGGAGCCGCCGCCTCCGTGAGAAACACAGAAAGAAAACACGTTTAACAATCATGACGGGGTCAGGATAAAGACACAGATCCTGTGCTAATTTATTATGTATCTATCATCACCCTCCTTTTCCTCCTATTTGCAGAGAAATTAAAATGAAAACACACTCATGGGTCCTAAGATGGTTATGGACCCAGATCCTGAGCCTCCCGCGTCTCCGGGGGCCGATCTCTGCTTTCCGCGTCCCCTGCACCTGCCCCCTCTCCTCCTGGGATTTTCCCTCGTCACCTTCCTTCTGGTTCAAACATCTTGCTCTTTAAGGCAGGACGTGTTTGGTCTAGTCAGAAGGCACGAGCGCCTGTGTTCAAGGTGCAGCTGGTTTCCTACAATGCACACACACACACACGCGCACGCATGCACGCGCACACACACACGTTGTATGTTGTGTGGCACGCACGGGTCTCAGCAGGGTCAAATGTAGCTGACCCAACAAGGCAGCACCGGTGCCCCGTTTCCCACAAAGCCTTATGATTTGTCATGCCCTCTTTATTCTTCCCTTATGACGAGTCTATCTGTCTCCTACTACTTCATAGCTGTCTGTCCATCCATCAACCGTACCTCTGAGGGGTGCTTCGAGCACAGACAACATATCAAGTTCAAGGCAACATCGCCACCTCCTTGTTCTTTAAACATTTCTTTCGAGGGGCGCCGGGGTGGCCCAGGTCATGATCTCACGGTTTAGGAGTTCCAGCCCTGCGTCGGGCTCTGTGCTGACGGCTCGGAACCTGGAGCCTGCTGCGGATTCTGTGTCTCCCTCTCTCTCTCTCTGCCTCTCCCCTCCCTCTCAAAAAAAAACATTAAAACAAATTTTTTTTTGAATATAGGAATATTCTCTACTTATGAAAGGAATAGGCCATGAAGCGTTCCTGTCGATCTGTTACGCCCTCCGAGAATGTTGGCAGTGTGCCGTGAGGGCAGAGTGATCAGACAGCGAGCGGAGTTCCGCCAAAAAGATCCCCTCTTTTTTTTTTTTTTTTTTTAAAGAGACCTATGTTTTTTTGTTAGGAGCTTAGAATTTAAACCACTAATGATTATAAACCACTTCTACGTCTACAAACTGAAATGTAACACACATGAGCATCTGAGTAATCTGATATTCCGGCGAACCCGCAAAAGAGCAAGTATTACCTAGTTACATCAATTTCGGATATTTGTTGTGATCGATGTTTCTCGTGCTTAAAAATCATTGATTTCTCTTGAAGAAGTTTCAGGCATCATGAAAATTAAGGAAAGTTCATTTTACAAAGCAAATTTGCTAAGATCCCTGTGTAAAACCCCCAAAGCCAGTTTAGGGCAGATTTTGTGTCAGTTTCGGTGTGTTGACCCCCCCTTCTCCTGTTTCAGAAGGAGGAAAAAATCCGATTGGTTCACCGTACCTCATGGTCACGAAACAGGAAGTTTCACTTCCTAATTCCAGTTTACCCCTGGGGCTTGGGGCTGGGAAGGAGCATTTTCATTATTAGGACTTCACAAGCTACATTTTCTAATAACTTTATTTAACAGCTACATTGGCACACAGTCGGCATACGATAAAGTGTGCATATTTGAAGAGCATAATTTGACCAGCTTTGCCATATGTATGCACCCATGAAAACATTATCATAATCAAAATAATGGAGACATCCATCATTAAAAGTTCCCTGCTGCTTCTTCCTAATCCCTCCATCCTGTGACCACCACCCAGCCCTGGGGCCACCACCCACCTGCTTTTGTCACTACGTCCTATTGTGCATTCGCTGGGATGTTATCTACACAGAGCCACGTGCTGTGTGTTATCGTTTTGCCTGACTGCCTCTCTCTGCATATTTTGAGATTCATTTATGTTGATTGGGAAGGTTAGTTCTCTAACTTGGTTCTTTTTCAAAATTGTTTTGGTTATTCTCTGCCTTTTCCATTTTTATGGATTTTAGAGCCAAGTAGTCAATTTCTATGGAAAGCTCACTGGGGTTCTGATAGGGATTATGCTGGATACAGGGTTAGAGAGAATGAGCATGTGAATGATACTGGCTCTTCTCGCCTGTGGACATGCGTATCTCCTCATTCGTTCATGTCATCTTTTTTTTCTTTTAATGTTTATTTATTGAGAGAGAGAGAGAGAGAGAGAGAGAGAATCCCAAGCAGGCTCCCTTCTGTCAGTGTAGGGGCTCGACCTCATGAACTGTGAGATTATGACCTGAGCCAAAATCAAGGGTCCAATGCTTAACCACTTGAGCCACCCAGGCGCCCCTCATTCGTGTCATCTCTAATGTCCTTCATCAATGATCTGTCACCTGCAGTGTGTTATAGGCCTTTTCCTTTTGTCAAATTTATCCCTAGGTATTTCGGTATTTCACTGTTTCTTTTTTTTTTTTTAATTGGAAAGAGACAGAGAGCTACGCTGGGAAGAGGGGTAGAAAGGAAGAGAACGAATCTTAAGCAGGCTCCATGGCAAGCACAGAGCCTGACACAGCCTGACTCATAACCATGACATCATGACCTGAGCTGAAATCAAGAGTCCGATGCTTCACTGACTGAGATATCAGGCATCTGGTATTTTAAATGCTGCTGTAAGTGGTATTGCCTTTTTTTAAAAAATATTTCAGTTTCCATCTGTTATTTGTTTGCAGTTTATAGCAATGAAATTTTTTCTGTATATTGATCCTGTATCCTACAACCTTGCTAAAAAAAGTTGTCAGTTCTAGAAGCTTCATTATTGATTCCATCAGATTTTCTACATGGATGTTGATGGTCACACCATCCTTATTTGTAGTAACTAAAAGTTGAAATAATCCAGATGCCTTTCAGTGGGTGAGTGGTGAGCCAGTGATACATGCATGTCATGGAATATTAGACAGCAATTAGAAGGAAGGAACTCTTGATAGAAACAACAACCTGGGCGAATCACCAGTGAATTATACTAAGTGGAAAAAGCCAATCCCAAAAAGTTACATACTGTGTGATCTGAAATGAGAAAACATATAACATTCTGAAAGGAGAAAGGTAGAGAGATGGAGGACAGATGAGTGGTGCCAAAGGTCGAGAGGGTGGAGAGGGGGAAGAGGCATGTGGATATGGATATAAAAAGGCAACACAAAGGATCCTGGTGGTGATGGAAATATTCTGTATCTTGACTGTATCAAAGCCAATAATCTGGTTTGATATGATTGAAATATAGTTTTGGAAGATTTTGCCGTAATTTGCCATATAGACAGTGTTTATTTCTGGACTCTGTTCTGTTCTGTTGGTCTCCATGTCTCTCATTATGCCAGCACCACACTGCTGTGATTATTGCAGTTTGGTGGTATACTCTGAAATCAAGAATGGTGAGGCTTCCCACCTGGTTCTTCTTTTCCAAGATTATTTGGCCATTCAGGATCCTTTGAGAGTCTTTATAGATTGTAGAATGTTTGTTTTTATCTCAGCTTTGCCGAATCCATTTGTTAGCTGTAACAGATATTTTTTTGTAAACTTCAGAGTTTTCCATATATGAGACCGTGTCATCACTGAACAGAGATAAGTTTGCTTTTTAATTTTCAGGTTGGATGCTTTTTCTTTCTTTTTCTTGCCCAACTGCTGTGGCTAGGACTTCTGACACTGTGTTGAATAGAAGTGGTGAGAGGGAGGATCCTTGACTTACTCCTGATCTTAGAGGAAAAACTCTCAGGCTTTCATTGCTGAGAAAGATGTTAGCTGTGATCCTTTCATAGATGGCTTTTTTTAATGTTGAGGCTGTTTATTTCTATTCCTAGTTCTTGAGTGTTTTGTGTTTTTTTTTTTATGAAAGAATGAAATTTTTCCAGTACTTTTTCCCGCATTAATTGACATGATCTTATAGTTTTTTTATTGTTAATTTATTTTTGAGAGAGAGAGCGAGCATGAGCAGCGGAGGGGCAGAGAGAGAGGGAGACACAGAATCCAAATTATATATGCATATATAATGCCCTGTTCTCAAGATTCTATGCTCTCTTCCTCCACCTGGTGTCTATCTTTGGTACTGCAGTTAGTTTCTCTGGTTCCGCTGGGAGTGTGTGTGTGTGGGGGGGGGGGATGCTATCTTTACTCTCCCAGGACCCCAACCCAGCCTCTGAAAGATACCCGTGTTCCCTTCAGCACAGCAAGTCAAGTGAGGTGGAAAGCAGTGCCTGTGTCAGGGCCCAAATATTCCAAACATTGGTGCATATTCCATTCTGTTTTCATCTTCAGAGAAAGCCGGGTGTTTAGAACTTTCTCCCAATTGTGATTCGTTATTCTGGGAAGAAGGAGAGACCAGGGCGGGCCAAGGAACGGACATCCTCACCGACGTCTTTGCTTTGCGCTCACCCGGAGCGCATCAACAGGCGAATCGCAGGAGGGGCGCCTGGGCGGCCGGTCGGTGAGGCCTCTGACTCTTGATCTCCGCTCAGGTCATGACCTCACGGTTCCTGAAACGGAGGCCTACATCAGGCTCTGCGCCGATGGTGTGGAGCCTGCTTGGGATTCTCTCTCTCTCCTCTCTCTACCCCTCCTCCTCCTTTCAAACTAAATAAATAAGCTTCAAAAATCTTTAAAAAATAAACTTTAAAAGAAAGAAAACTCACAGGAATGTGGACCAAACATACTAATACCAGCGCCGAGCGTGTAGTAACAAAGCGGAAGCGACACGCTAACTCAAACGAGGGAATAAAATGTCCGCGAACCTCTGATACCTGATAAAATTGGACCCATGTGGAATCTTACAACGGGAGTTTAAACAACCAAGAAACGCATTTCCAGCAGACGCAGATTGGAACTAGTTCTTTATATTTGGAATACAGTCCCTTCTCTTTAAGCCCGCTCGTGAGGGGAGAAAGAAAGAGAAGTTATTAGAGCAAAGAACAAGAATCTGGTTACTTGGCCGGCAGGGGTAAGGAGCAGGCTTTGTTTAGAGATGAAAATCCGGCTCAGAAACAGGCTTTATTCATGGAGAGAGGGCGACTGAAGCAGGAATAATGACAGACTCTTATTTGGCAGAACATCTGTTGAATTGCTTACTCTCTGTGGCGACCATCTTTCTCACATACCGTCGTTGAGAAATGAAGGGAATTTCTATCTTGTACTTATGTCTCATGTTTAGGAAGATCTGAACAGTACTGAGGACTATGTCTTCATGCCACATTCTTCTTATGTATCATAGATCTGAAGGAAGCGGGTTTCAGATATGTCACAAAAACACTCGGCGGGGCTCCCCTGAGTGGAGTCTGAGAAGCGTCGCCCAGGGCAAATCAAAGACTCTTGGGATCTAAGGACTCTGTCTGTTTGGACACACACGTAAGCCCTGGCATCGCTGCTCTTCTTACAGGAAGATGTAGAGGCCAGTATAATGCGTTGTCCAGCGTCAGAAACAAATTGAAACAAGACGCATTCGTAACATCGAAGTATTAGAAATGCGGGGAGTTTGGTCATTTGCCCCCGGACTTTATGGTGTATTTCTCATTTCTTCCTGCATGCGAATTTCAGTTAGTAGAGTCAACCTGGAATTTGTTCTGTTGTTACAGAAATGGACCTCGAACAGCATAAGAATGGCAGGGTTCGTGGATTAGATCACGGCACGGAATAGAAGATGCAGAGAAAGCTGTGATCAGGAGAGCCTTGCTGGGCACGATGTTTCTGTCCTCCTTCTGAGTATAACCCATTGTCCCTAGTATATCCTTCTCCACAAAAAGGGTCCTCTGATGTCATATAACCTAACTGAACGCGCTGCCTTCGACTTCATAGCTTCCGAGGGTTTGGACCTTGGGACTGCCTGTCCTGTCTCACTATTCTGACCCAGGTCATTTTCCCTTCGGGACCATCAGTAAATTATGCAAGTGTGTGCCACATGGATACACTCATAATTCAAAGCAAGGGGTTTCCAGCACTGTCTCTCCCCTGGCCGCTGAGACACGACAAACTCCGTGTATGCCTGGGGGCGCACGCGTTCCTGCCCTTCCAATGGGCTTCTGAAGGGGCTAGACCTCTGTCTTGAGTCTCCTGTTTACCTTTCTTTCCTGGCTGTGGTCTATATGTTTCCCATTTCTTTCATCTTTCAAAGCGATGCTCAGGCTTTTGATGAAGCATTTTTCCCCCTAACACTCTTCCTTTGATTCACGTCCATGCCTTTCCTTTCTCTGGAGCCTGTAACTTCTATTAAGAAGATATTTCTAGCATAAAAAGTAATTCCTTCTGGCAGCAGACTTGAAAGGATTTTAGAACCCCTCACTGAGTTTGACGAAATGTGAATAAAAATTAAAGGTTCATTTTCCTCCGCTTAGAAATCTCGCTCTTCTATAAATACGAGGCAGTCAGCCGCCATCAGGGGGCTTGCCACACAACCTCCATCTTTATTAAATGTTTCAGAAACGTTCGAGCCAATCCTGAAAAATATTCTAGCAGAGCTCAGTTAAGAACATATGGACCTTTTTTTTTTTTTTTTTTCTTTGTTCGGTCTGGCTAATTTCCTACTTTCCAATGATTTCTTTTCTTATTTAACTCCCACTCTGCCAAGACTTCATAAACTTCCTGTTTCTGTAGGCAACTATGGGAGTTTTGCTTCGTTTTAGAACGGCGGCCCACATCAGCTTCCGAGAGATAAGCCACGAAACGCAGAGCGATGGGGGCCGAAGCAGTCTGAATAATAATAGCTCACATCTTCACCAGAACCTTTGCTCTCTAAAGTACCTCTGCCTAAATTCAAAATGAGCCAAAAAGAATAAAGAAGATTCAGGTAGGGTCCTCTCATCCATACCAGACACATATATCTCTGTGGACCACGGTACCTTAATTTCTAGACCTTGAGTATTATAGGCGATGGGTCTCTTCTCTCCTGGTGACCTGCCTGGGGCTTCACTCTGGGTCTGATTCTATACAAGGAAACTCATCAGGCACCACATGGACAGCTTCCAGCCATAGATTCAACCTTCAGCTATAAGGCAAGCAGATGGGCTATGTTCACCCTTGAAGTCAGGCAGGCAGTGGGAAGCTCTCGCTGGGGTTGGTTCCCTAGGCATGTTGCTTTTCATTCTCTCTCTCTAGAGTGGCAGTATGTAGCCTAGTAAGCCCATGGCGTTGATAGGATCAGGGAAGGGGTGCTCGCTCTGCTTCTCTCACCCAACTAGCTGTAGACATCACAGGGACCAAATTAGGCACCTCCCATATGCTGATGCAGAAGAACTATCGTGGCTACCAGGTTGCCAGGACTCAGACTTATGATTACGGCATTTTGCACACTTTAAAAATATTTTTATGCTTATTTATTTATTTTTGAGAGACAGAGAGAGGGACGGCACACGCAAGCAGGGGAGGGGCGGAGAGAAGGAGAGCCAGAATCCCAAGCAGGCTCCGAACCACCAGTGCAGAGCTCGATGCGGGACTCAAGCTCACAAACCCTGAGATCACGACCTGAAGCAAGATCAAGGGTCGGTCGCTTAATAGACTGCACCCCCAGGCACCCCGGCATTCCCACACTCTAAACTTCGTCCCTGTTTCAATGTCACTCCAGTAACGCCATGTCTTACCCTAGCTCCAAATCCGTATGACCTCCATCACCTAGTTTTAAAGGATCAAGTGTTCTAACATGTCCAGGGGCTCAGTTCCTAGCAAGATTCTCATACATGCCCCAAATACTCTCCAACCCTGAAGAAGACATTAACTTCATATGTTAAGTCTCTGTTTTAATTGATTCCAGTGTCTCTTTTGATAAGACCATGTTTGATAAGGCCATGAGCAACGTCTACGAAGACTCCAATCTTCTTGGTTATGTTTGCTCTTTTGTTTCTTCTGTCTTCAGTATGGTCTGGGGTATTGTCCAGTGATGTTGTTTGGCGGTACTTCTATATCCTTGTGAGGTTAAATGGTGTCATCATTTCTTTTGGGTCTACTGTCAGCGCAATGTCCTGCCTTGTCAGGACAGCTCGGTCACCAACGAGACTACGTTTTGTCCTCTGTTGTCAAGATAGTGGCTCATTCCATGAAACATCCAGGTTGTATTATGTTTTGTTGTCTCTTTTCTTTTTTTTTTTACACTCAATTTACAATAATATTGGGTCATCATAAATTAAAATGGTTGTTAAAAATTCGTAACTGCAATATATGGTCATCGCCTCAACGTCTCTTGAGTTTGAGATATTTGTGAAGGATTAAGTTTGAGGACCAAGTTGTTAGACCACCGAATAGTATTTATAAGAACAGTTGTGGGTAGATTTTTTTGTGTCTTTTTTGCATCTTATGTTTCTTTATTATTTTTTTTTTAAATTGATTTGCCTGTCCCCTTCCGTCCATCAGGAGTATCTATTGTCCCTGCGCCCAGCAAAAGCCTCAGGTTTTCAGGGCACCTGGGTGGCTCAGCGGGTTAAGCATCTGACTCTTGCTTTTGGTTCAGGTCATGATTTCATGGTTCGTGAGTTTGAGCTCTGCGTCCAGCTCTGTGCTGACAGTGTGGAGCCTGCTTGGGATTCTCTCTCTCTCCCTCTCTCTCTCTGCCACTCCTCTGCTCGTGTTCTCTCTCTCTCTCAAAAGAAACAGATAAACTTAAAAAAAATGTTAAAAATGATTTTTAAGAAGTCTCAGTTTTTCATAAACACTAGTCTGGTCATTTTTTGTTTCTCTTTGGTGGATAGAGTCCCTTTCTTTATCTCCTTCTGTTTGAATTTCAGAGGCTGTTTGGTGTGTGGCCCATATCTGTGGCTCATATCCCTGTGTGTGGTCTGCCACTCCGTCTCATGAGGCTACTTGTCCATGTGACAGATGCTTCCATTATTCCAGTACGAGAGAAGTCTGACATTTTCTCAGCTAACGGCTTTCTCATTATCCGCACTAGACTCTGAGCTCTGTCGGGTCCAGGCTTTTAAGAATCTAGGGGCGCCTGGGTGGCTCAGTCGGTTGGGCGACCAACTTCGGCTCGGGTCATGATCTCACAGTCTGTGAATTCGAGCCCCGCATCGGGTTCTGTGCTGGTGGCTCAGAGCCTGGAGCCTGCTTGGGATTCTGTGTTTCCCTCTCTCTCTGCCCTTCCCCTGCTCATGCTCTGTCTCTATGTCTCTCAAAAATAAATAAACGTTAAAAAAATTAAAGGGGAGCCCGGGTGGCTCAGTCGGTTGAGTGTCCGACTTAGGCTCAGGTCATGATCTCACGCTCTGTGAGTTCGAGCCCCGTGTCGGGCTCTGTGCTGACAGCTCAGAGCCTGGAGCCTGCTTCGGATTCTGTGTCTCCCTCTTTCTCTGTTCCTCCCCTGCTCATGCTCTGTCTCTCTCTGTCTCAAAAATAAACATTATACAAAAAAAAAAAATTAAAAAAAAAACAACAATCTAAAAGTAGGGATTTATCCGGGTTTGTGTTGATTGGGATATGATTGCTTCCCACTTATACTTTTAATGTATATATATATATATTTTTTTTCATTTTATCTTTTTTCATCATGTTCAGTGTACTCTTTAATCCCCATCCTCTCTTTCTCTGATCCCCCCACCCCCGTCCCCTCCGATCACCATCAGTTTGTTCTGTATGGTGAAGAGTCTGTTTCTTGGCTCGTCTTGGGCTCTTTTTTCACTTTTCATTGCTCGTTTGTTTTGTTTTTCAAATTCCACATACAAGTCAGTTAAGCGTCCGACTTCGGCTCAGGTCGTGATCTCACAGTTTGTGAGTTTGAGCCCCGCATCAGGCCGACAGCTCAGAGACTGGTGGCTGCTTTGGATTCTGTGTGTGTGTCTCTCTCTCTACCTTCCCCCACTTACACTTTGTCTCTCTCAAAAATAAATAAACATTAAACATTGAAAAAAAAAAAAAAGGTAGTCTTGAGTGCTCCAATCAGGGTGACTGCTTCCTGGAGAGGTGCTACCTATGTGTGTGTTTTACTGAGAGTATCGTCCACACATAAGTCAGATCATAATTTATATTCTATGTGTGAATCCGCGTGGGTCCATGCTCTCCTTCCTAACTTCACAGATTATTATTTTGCCTCTCTGTGGTCTCTCGAGCTTTCACTCTTTAGCTGTTGTCTAGAATTAGCCATCTGTTTCTCTATGCTGTAAATGTCCATCTCAGTAAGGATCGTAACACACCTGAGATCTGCCTTTTATGTGATTTCCATCTCTGTCATCTGACGTGAGCCCTTCTGATATGTTCAGTTCTCTTCTCCATCTTCTGAGATACTGACCTTACCCAGGATCAGCGTATGGAAGTCGGCCCTGTCGTCCACACCCTTGTCTCTGTGTGTTTTGAGGAGATGCAAACACAACAGCCCTCATGTCTTGACGATGAAGGTACTATAGCCACCACACCAGACACTGAGAGTCACAATTCATGAACACGAATAGACTGCATTAGAGTTCTTCCTAAACCAACTCAATTTCCTAAACCACCAACAGTGTGAAAGAAATTCTTCACCTTATCTACTAGTTAGTTGGGACCTACTCACCAAGCGTCTTCTATGAGCGTTGCTTAAAGTATGACGGTGAGTTGGAGCCCCAGACAGCAACCTGATCTTTCCTTCCTTCAAGACCGTCAACCCAATTTCTCTCACAGTTTCTTCTAACACTATTTTTTAATATATATTTTACATCTTAGTACTTTAATGGGTTTTAATTTTGTATTGGGTGTAAGGTAGGGATATTGCCTTTACTCGCACGAGTAGGGAATTGACACCAAGTCACTAATCATCTCCCACACTGATATAACACTTTCACAATTTATTTATGACATCGTATGATTTTTGTTTTTAAAATTTCTCAACTAACATATACATAGATTTATGTGTTTGAAAATAATGTGTTCCAGGTTATGGCTGACAATAAATATACCTGTAGTGTGTAAGAGCAATATTTATGTCCAAGTATTTTCATTGTGCTATTGACATCATCTCTGTATTTGTTATTATTTTGTGTATTTCATCTGTTCATTTCAGACCAAAGGACTTATATCACCGACGAGGACTGTAAATTTTTCATTTTCAATCTGAATTTCTGTCAACTTTTATGTATTCTAAAGTCACGGAGAGGTTCAAGGCTCTTGTATGCACTGGTATATTGTAGCTTTTTATCAACATAAAATATCTCTCTATCCTTTGAAATGTTTTTCTATCCCTTTCTTTTTTATTTCCCTTTACTGTTTGCTGTAGTCTAGTCTCTCGCAAACAAAATAGTCATTTGAAGGAATGTAATTATACAATATCTGTCTTTGGGGAGATGTTATTCACCCTACATACTTATTTTGAGTAAGGCTAGACATAGACTTACCACTCTCCCCCTATTTTATGCTTTCTGTTTGTCATACTTTCTTTTTTTTTTTCCTTTACTGGATTTTATTGAATTAGGTTTTCTGAGGTATACTTGTATTTTTTAAATCTTGAGCATTTGATATCTTATTTTTGACTTTATAATCATGATCACCAAATTTTAAAACATATTCAGCTTGTATTTTTCTCTAAACACCTGCAGGCTTTCGATATTTATAATCTCTCTCTATGTAACGGGAGAACCAAGGATGCCTTTACTTCTCCCAGGAGCCACTTCTTGAAACGATATCTCAAGGACTGTCGTTTCCGATTGTTATTATTTTGTGTATTTATTCCTCGGCATTGAAATGCATGTTTACTTAAATTATAAGCAAACTGCAAGTTTTGCGTCCTGGTTTCTTCCCCGCTGTTACTCATATTTCACGTCTACTTTTGAGACCCCTTTTTAGTTTCACTCGTATGCAGTTTACAAATGGGTTCCTGAGACTCTGATTTACTGTATATCCTGAAGAATCATTCTTATTATTTGTCCTGAAAGATGGTTTTGCTGCTCAGGAAATCTAACTTCAAAAATACTTACTGCCAGGACTTTGAAGAGTTTGCATTACCTCTTCTTTTGTAAAATCATTTTTTATAATGTAAGAACAACACGAGAATACAATCGTTCTGTAAAAATTCAACTCCTGTTCTTATGATCACGCCCCGATTCTTGCTTTAACCAGTGTTGATGAGGTTAATTCCCCTTGTCAGATAGAATGACTCTTGTCTGTTTCCAGATAATTTCTCTGGGCATTTATGAATTTGAGCATTCATTCCTCCTCTCACTCAGTGTGTATCCATGTGTGTTTAGTATGTGCCTGTTACTGTGTTGGGCACGCGGAGTACATTGGTGAGCCCATGCAGCATGCACTGATGGGTGGGGACAGGACATAGTAAATCCTTATGCACACACAAAGTCTAAAGTATCTGGAAGCGATAAGAGCTATAATGAAAATTAAAACATAAAGAGAGGAAAGAGTTATGGAGGGTCTTATTTTATTTTTATATTTTTAAAGTTTATTTATTTTTGAGAGAGAACATGAGTGAGAACATGAGCGTGAGAGGGACAGAGAGAGAGAGAGAGAGAGAGAGAAAGAGAGAGAGAGAATCCCAAGCAGATTCCATGCTGTCAGCACATAGCCCAACACGGGTCGCCAACTCATGAACCATGAGATCATGACCTGAGCTGAAGTTGGATGCTTAACTGACTGAGCCCCCCATGGAGGGTCTTATTTTAGATAAGGCCACCGTGAAGGCAGTTCAGCGGGAAAACTCAGATGTTTCTGAGAGTGTAGTTCTGCTCACACTTGACTACGAAGGGCCTGATGGGCTCACCCAGAAGGTACGAGCAGATGGAGAAGAGGTGGGAAGGGCTAGACGCCGAGCAACACCATCCTTCAGGGGCTGTGAAAAACTGGGTGGGCCAGCAAAGAAGGTTGAAGAACAGCTGCGGATGTAAGACGAAAATCAGGAACCAGCGTTGTTTGCAGTCAGCAAGGGGAGTGTTTCAACAAGGAAAGCTTTCATACTTCGCGGACCGATTTGAAGGTCTCTTTCAAAGCCTCCTGCGATGTCAGGTTGGATGAGGACACAGGATATTTGTTGAGCTTCAGCGACGTGGAACTTCTGATGCAGCTTGAAAAGAGTGGTAGGAAACTGGCTGCTCTGGGTCTGGGAGGGAATTGTGCAGAGAGAAGTAGGCACAGCGGGGACAGGTGACTCAGGGAGGGCTCCTCATGCAGGGCCCCAAGAGAGGAGTCAGTATTGGCAGGAGACGCGCCAACGATGGGCCTGTTACAGTCTGTTCGTACGTCCAGTGGGGTGCTCCGTTAGGGAGAGAGAAACAAGGATTCCAGAGAGAGGGCGGGTGGTAACTGTCGGAGCACACGTAATGGAAGCTTCGAGAGAGAGGGGGCTCCAGGACACATGTGGGTGGTCAACCTCAGGACACAGCAGGAGAGCGTCTCCATTGTCCCACGGGGAATGGCAGGGCACCAGGGAAATAGAGCTGGGGGACTGAGTGCGGGGGGGATGCAAGGCAGGCTTCTGGCTGACAGTTTCTCTCCGCAGCGGTAGAAATGGGGGTGCTGGGGGGAAGGGGTGAGGCGGCCGTGAAGACAGTGGGGCGTAACGATGAGAAAGCACTGCTGCACTGTGGGGGGCACCGAGGTCCAGCTGGAGGTGCGGGCTCGTAGATCTAAATGAGAATAGATTAGCATATATAATTAACACGCACACAGGTGCTTTGTCTTTCCTCCTGCATTCAAGCGGCAGCCCCTGGGCCTGGGGACCAGCTCGGTGCCTGCCGGGGCCCCGCCCGCGGTCTGTTTCTGCCAGGTCGGCCACCCTCCCATGAACCCTACAGCATGTATGTCCCTGGCTTTTCTGGAACTTAGACCCTAGGCTGTGTCTGTTCACGGAGCTTCAGAACATCCTTGGATTGACCCCCTTTTGGCTAAAATTACCCCAAGACTGATTCCGGTTTGCTGCAGACTCGACACAGGTGTCTGAGGATTTCTGTACTTCATCGGAGCGTGACCGAGCAGGGCTTTGCCAGTTCAACATCCGGGAGGGAGACCCTTCCTTTCACCATCCGCCAATGGGTGCCAGTGTTTCCCGGCTGCGGGGCGGGGGTGGGGGGCCCCCAAACTTCCTGGCTGGCCTTGTAGTCTCCCCGCTCTCATGGGTGTAAGATGGCATCTCATTGTGGGTGTCATTGGCCCGCTTGCGTAAAAATGGGGTCAGGCGTCTTTTGATCTCTTTCTAGGTCGTTCACATCGACTTTAAGAGAAATCATCGTCCAGGTTCGTCCAAGTGTTTTGGGATTGTTTCTCTTTTCATTAGTGGTTCACGGAAGCTCTGATTTACTTATTTTTGGGTTACGTGTGTTCCAGACATCTCCTGGCCAGTTGTGACTTTTCCTTTTCACGTTTTTTTTTTTTAAAATCTTTATTTATTTTTGAGAGAGAGAGACAGAGCACAAGCAGGGGAGGAACAGAGAGAGAGGAAGACACAGAATCCGAAGCAGGCTCCAGGCTCTGAGCTGTCAGCACAGAGCCCGACGTGGGGCTCGAACCCACAAGCTCTGAGATCATGACCCGAGCCGAAGTCAGATGCTCAACCGACTGAGCCACCCAGGCGCCCCGGACTCTCTTTATGTCTTTTAATTTTTTTTAATGTTTGTTTATTATGAGAGAGAGATAGAGCATGAGCAGGGGAGGGACAGAGAGATGGAGACAGAGAATTCAAACCAGGCTCCTCCACACTGTCAGTGCAAAGCCCTATACAGGGCTCAAACTCATGAACTATGAGATCATGACCTGAGCCGAAGTCAGACACTTAACCGACTGAGCCGCCCAGGTGCCCCTCCTTCTCACATTCTTTATTGTGTCTGTTAAGAACTTAGGTTTTGAATCAGATTTAACCAACAGCATAAATATCTTATTATTGGTATCTTGTATAAGAAATTCCTTCTTACTACGGTATCATTAAGGTATTTCCCTTATAGTTGTTAATAAATATTCCTTCTTTAAATTTTACCAAATGAGCCTTTAACAACTAGAATTGTGCCTTTTTTTCGCCTTTTGCCTTTTTCCTTCTCCTTTGGAAGTTATAACACCTGTATTTATGTTCTTTGGTGCTCATCTTTGAAATTATACTTAACTAGTTAATTTTATTTAAGATAATAAAAATAATTATAAAATAATAATAATTAAAAATGAATCAGCCTCTTGACCCTTGTTCTAAAGCCGAAGAACATTAGAGAGAATTGACTCCAACTCCTTTCACACGTCCATACTATTTTCGGTCCTGTATTTTTCTATTTCTATAGATTAGACATCATCATCAATACATGTGTTATTTTATACAAACAGTACTTAAATTTACCATAGGCAAGGGGCTCCCTTCCTAAGTGGCAAGTCACTGTCCTCAATAGCATATCTATTTCAGTGTCTCTCGGCAACGTCCTTAGGGCTTCCGTGGGGCTGTCAGGAAGTCTGTTTCTAGAACGGGCGGCTCTATTTCGGGGGGTCTGAATTTACCGGCGTCCACAGTCTCAGCCAGCCCTGTAATCAAACTGCCCAACTGTAACACGACTTCCTTCCTCGAAGAGTATCGCACGGGGACTGTACGGCCACTTGTCACATTGCTATCTATATTGTTCCTATTTTGGACATTCAGGTCGCAGTCACTCACACACATGACTTCTGACGATATGACACAAAATTCTTCCTCTCATTTAAGACGGATGTTTAATGTTCATTCCTAAATTGTGATTTGAAATATTTTGCATCTTGAATCTTTAAGGTTTTTTTTTTTTTTTAATGTTTACTTATTTTTGAGACAGAGAGAGACAGAGCATGAGTGGGGGAGGGGCAGAGAGAAAGGGAGACACAGAATGTGAGTGAAGCAGGGTACAGGCTCCGAGCTGTCAGCACAGAGCCCGAGGCGGGGCTCGAACTCACAGACCGCGAGATCATGGCCTGAACCGAAGTCGGACGCTCAACTAACTGAGCCACCCAGGTGCCCCTAGGGGTATTTTTTTTTTTTTTAAAGTTTATTTATTTTGAGAGAGAGAGAATACAAGCAGAAGAGGAGCAGAGAGCGAGGGAGCGAGAGACAATCCCAAGCAGGCTCCGGACTGATGGTGTGGACCCCGATTCGGGGCTCCAACCAACCATGAGATCATGACCTGAGCCGAAATCAAGAGTTGGGTGCTTAACTGACTGAGCCCCCCAGACACCCGCAAATCTGGCTTCTTCAAATTCAAGCATAACACTTTGGGTTTTCTGACCCAAGCGTGTTATCAGTCATCTCCCTTAACTCATAATTAAACCTTTATTCTCCAAGCATCGGAAGATTGCTTTCTCCAGGTCAAGCATGAAGTCGTGCCGTGTATGTTTCCCGTGGCTTCATTTGTTTGACGAATCGCACCGACAAGCCAGTGAGACAGTGAAGAGCAGGGCTGGGGGAGATCAGGCACCTGGGTCTACGTCGGAAGCTCACGGTCAGACTTCCCAGCAGAGAAAGTACACTGAGCTCTTAAGGTGTATGTCCCGTGACACCCCTCAGAATTTTTTCCTTGACGCCGCCTGTAGATAAACCATAGTCTTGTATTATATGCTTCACTGCCCTGAATTCTATCAGCTAGTGCATATCCACATTATTTACGTAGATGACAGTCATCGTTTTATGGGTCAGTTACCATCAAAAAGCAATAAATACGTTAAGACCTTATATATGTAGCTCTTGGCTTTTCCCTTTAATGTAGCCATACACTCAGTGCACGGTTGAGTCACACATCAACTCAATTTCATTTCCTGAATGGGAAAGAGTCCTCAATCGTCGTGAGGCCTGTGCTGGTTCATCCGGACATCTTTTTAAATTTCTGGAAGTCGACCCCGCCTGGAAATAAATGTACATAAACAATGACGAGTTTTGATAGCCCTTTATTAACACCAAAGATCCGTTCACTCTCCTTTGACTGATCATTTCACCCAACCAAGGAAACTCAAGTCTGCCATGTTCTCCTGTTATTTTCCTAGGCTGGAAGAATCAGGTTTCAATAGAGAAAACCATGATCGTGCAGCCTCATAGAATCACCAGCTGATGGCTCAACGAAATGAAGAGACTGGGGCACGAATCAGGCAGCGTGATGAAATTGCCTAGAAAAACAGAATAACGATAGAGCTTGCGTTTGGTCATACACCTGACTCTTCTTAACGTAAGACCGCCTTTATTTTTCAGATAACCTGAGGAGTTAGATCCTATTATTTTTATCATTTTTCATGTCAGGAAAAAGTGATGCAGGGCCAAGGTCATACAGCCAGGAAGGGGAGGAGGCAGGACCTGACCTCAGATGGGAGTCCTGTCTCTGCGGATGGATGTACAAGAGGTTTTCCCTAAGACGCCAAGAAATACATGTTCACGATCGAAGGCATCTCAACTGAGTGACACAGCCAACAGAATAATAATTTAAAAGAAAAGAAAAGAAAAGTCTCTCTTTTAAGAAGCATGGAGAGACACCTGAGTGGCTCAGTTGGTTAAGCATCCAACTCTTGAATTTGGCTCATGTCGTGACTTCATGGCTTGTGGGCTCGAGCCCTGAGCTGGGCTCTGTGCTGACAGTGTGGAACCTGCTTGAGATTCTCTCTCTCCCTCTTTCTCTGTTCCTCACTTGCTCACTCACTCTCTCTTTCTCTCAAAATAAGTACACATTAAATTTTTTAAAAAAGAAGCATGGAGAAATTTTTTGATTTCTCATATGTACTTCTAATGACACAGTTTTGCATAGTAAGGAAAGAGAAAATCAAATATGTTCGCAAGGTGGCATATTGAGGTAGTAGGAAAACTCCAAAGACAAGAGAGGATAGTCAGTCAATATGACAAATGTCATTGGGAGTCAAAAGGAGAATGGGGCAGGGTCCCCTGTGCTCAGCAACATGGGTGTCACTCGTAACCAAACTAGAGGAATGTCAGTTGTGTGGGGGAGAACAGGAGCCACAGGAGGGGGCAGAAGATTGAGCATCAGGGAAGGACCAGAGGTGCTCTGGGCACACGTGTCTTCTGAGAGCTTCGTGACCGAGTGGGAGCCGAGGACCGGGCTGTCGACCAGTTGGGACCTTCAGGAAAGCATTCAAGGGTGAGAAATGCTAAAATCTGGCTCGACTTTCAACTGCCAAGTGGCCCTTTCATAATAACGGAGAGGCCAGTTTATGTTTAAGACTTCCAAACACGATAAAAAAAATTCTAAATGTATAATACAATTTTAATTCCAGAAACAGGGAGAAAATAGAGCAGGAAAGAAAAAAAAAATAAGCATATTTGAAGTAATATGGACAGGAACTTCCCAAAATTAATGACAGGCATCACAACACAGATTAGGCAAGTTCCAAGAATACCGAGCAGAGTGGGTAAATAAAAATATATTTGTATCAATAAGCAAATGCATATTTATGGAAATACATACGTTAAATATTTATTTAAAATTTATACCGAGGCACATCCCACTCAAATCGCAGAGAATGAAATACAAACAGGAAGAGTCAAGGAAAGCCAGAAGGAAAAAAGAAAGCTTACCTTGTAGAGGAAAGAGGAAAATAATTACATCAGACTTTTCGTCAGAAACCATGCAAATGAGAAGGTAGAGTGAAGTATTCAAAATCATAAAATGTCACCAGCCTACAATTCTATGCCCTCCCAAATTTCCCTTCAAACGTGAAGGAGAAATACTTTCTCAGACAAACAAAAATTTGGGGATTTCAATGAATTTTACCCCCTTTTTCAAGAAATCCAGAGAGAAAGAAAATAATAGAGTTTGGAAACTTTCTACATAAAAGAAGGCATCAGAGTATGAATAAATGAAGGCCAAGTACGATGTTTCGTTTACCTTGACTGATGGGTCTAAAACGAAGTTGTTTGGTTAAAGTCCCCAGAGTAGCAACATGTTAGGTGGTGACGGCACAGGGATGAGTGAAATGAGTGGCACCGCCCACTGGGGACAAGGAGCGGGTGGGTCACACTCTGCCATGAGGTATCTCACGCATGCGTAGCGATGTAGTGTTATTCGAAGGTGGATTTAAATTGCTTAAAAATGTGTATTTCCTATACTCTGAGAGAAAACCATTAGCTTTTACTTTTACGAAAGATGTATAATTGGTATACAAAGCAGGGGCAGGGAAATGGAAGCCTGTGAGAATCAGAAAAGGCAGATAAAGAGAGAAACAAAGAGCTAGTACAGAAAACAGGCAACAATTCCGCCAACGGCGGACACGAATCCAAGTGTGTCTAGCGTCACTTTCAACGTCACTGGTCTAAATACACCATCAAGAGACACAGGTTGGCTGAGTGGATTGGAAACCAAACAACAACAACAACAGACAAGAAAACAAGACCCAACTTCATGTTTTCTGCAAGAGACCAACTTTAAATATCTAGACTCGATTTTAAACATTAAGGGGTGGAGGCAGACACAGAAGCTGGCGTGACGACGTTAATTCAGATAAAGCAAACTGCAGAACAAGGGAGATTATCAAGAGTCGATTCTCCAAAAAGACACACCAATTGTCACTTTTTATGAGCCTAACCAGAGAATACCAGCACGCGTGAGGCAAACCCAGACAGAATCGAAGGAGACGTGGACAAACCCGCTCTCAGAGTGAGGTGAGGATGTCACCCCCTTGTCGCTAGCTAGTGGATGCATGAAGTTGGCAGAGCGCTGGTGAGGAGACAGGTGCCCAGAACGGCGCTGTCACTATGGGATCCGGGTGACCAAACACTCCACCCAACCACGGTAGGACACGCATTCTTCTCAGGTTCCCGCGGAACACGAGCCAAGCTTCGGACCACCCTTCTGGCCACCAAATCCCACCTCGACATACTTAAAAGCGTAGGAACTATGTTCTTGGACCACAGGGGAATTAAACTGAAATTAAAATCAGAAACTGGCTCAAATAACGGGAGGTTAAAACCGTACTTCTAAAGAAAAGGTGGGTCGAAGGAGTCTCTAAAGAAATTTAAGCGTATTTTGCACTAGATGAAAATAAAAATAGAATTTGTCAAAATGTGTGGGAGCCGTGAAGACAGCTTTCAAAGGGCAGCTTACGGCCTGGCTCACGAGCGTTAGGAAAGAAGAAAGACCTGAAATCCATAACCTGAGATGTCACCTTAAGGAACTACAGAAAAGAGCAATTTCAGCCAAAGCAAGGAGGAGAAAATCAATTTTTTTTAATGTTGATTTCTTTATTTTGGGGAGAGAAAGGGAGAGAGAATCCCAAGCAGGCTCTGTAGGGACCCTGGGCTTGAACTCATGAACGCTGAGATCATGACCTGAGGCGAAATCAAGAATTGGAGGCTTAACTGACTGAGCCCCGCCCCGGGTGCCCCGAAAATCCATTTTTAAGGTTAGATTGGATATCAGTGAAATTAAAAACAGGGAAACAATAGATTAAGAGAGCAAAAGCAATAAACTGCTTGCGGCTTTGGATGTAGGGGTGGGGAAGGGAGCCCATACACTTAGATTTGTTAAGTGTTGTCTGAGTGAACACCCATTACGGGGTGTTGTATGCAAAAACCCCAGGAGCACTGGAGACAGGAACACGGGATCCCTGAGATTCGAGTGTGCATCCAGGGTTAGTCTGGCAGAGAGTCGGACAGGCTCGGGTTCAGAGCTTCTGTTATCTGTTTCCTGATTGGGAGTAATTATTTAATTTCCGTGAGCTACAATTTCCTTCCTGCCAAAAACAGATACTATGTTACACTGTTGTTTTGTCCCGAGAATCACAGGCAGGAACATAAAGGCTCGAACTACAGTTTAATAAATAGTGTTCTGAAAAAAGCAATTGCTTGGGGTACCTGGTGGTTCAGTCTGTTAATCGTCCAACTTTGGCTCAGGTCATGATCTCGTGGTTTGTGAGTTCGAGCCCTGCGTTGGTCTCTGTGCTGACGGCTCAGAGCCTGGAGCCTGCTTCAGGTTCTGTGTCTCCCTCCCTCTCTCTCTCTCTCTCTCTGCCCCTCCCCATCTGGAAAATAAATAAACATTGGAAAAAGAAAGAAAGAAATTGAATAGCTTGTGATATTTATTCATGATTAAGAAAGAATGAAAACTGGGGCACTGGGTGGCTCAGTCGGTTAAATGTCCGACTTCAGCTCAGGTCATGATCTCACAGTTTGTGAGTTCGAGCCCCGAGTTGGGCTCTGTGCTGACAGCTCAGAGCCTGGAGCCTGCATTTGGATTCTGTGTCTCCCTCTCTCTCTGCCCCTTACCCCACTCGTGCTCTGTCTCTCTCAAAAATAAATAAACGTTTAAAAAAATTTGGAAAAAGCAGTTGCTACCTTGAATCCAGAAAGAACAAAACATACTTCTAAAACATCTAGAAAGAGATTTTTGTGTTTGCTTTTGCTCGTTTCCCTGCAGGGATCTAAAGCAGAGGAGAGCATTCCAAGCCTCTCCGGGCCGACCGCTGGCGATGCGGGGGCCCCCATCCAAGTGGGAACCTACCACGCTGTCGCGGATGACATGTGTTTTTAAGTTTCAAAGGAAGTGCCATGTAACTCTTCTGATATTTTAGGATTTCTCTGGGGGCGGATACATGTGAAGGGAAGTGGGAGCAGAAACTGCCGAAGAACAGAAAGATTAGGAAGTCTCGCTATGAAGAAGGGGGTCCCTTAGGGGCTGCGGAAATCAGCTTCGAATGAAGGGGAGTGTCCGGGGGTCCCCAGGGGAAGAGTCACGTCTCAGAAAAGCCAAGGGTAAGGCTATAATATCACTCAAAGAAGGAATCTCTTTTCTAGACCCATGCAAGTATTCATCCAATAAATATTTATCGGTTCTCACCCCTGTGCCAGACACAGCTCTGGAGAGGACGCTAAGGTGACCACATAACGTGACCGAAGCCCGCAGGAGTCCGGCATTCAGCTGCTTAGAAGGTCCACAGACAAGCAAACGGCCCCAGAGGTGCCGAGTGCCACTAAGAGAAAACCGTTTTCGAGGGTCAAGGTTGAGAGAGGGGGGTCTCAACCACGCAGGGAGGGAGGGGGGGTTCTCTCTCTAACACGTGGCCTGGAGGCAGAGACGACCGAGGAGACCAGAGAGCCAGCAGAGGCGGGAGGACCGGCCGGAGCCGCGGGAAGACGGTTTCGGGAAGAGGAGTGGAAGCAGCAGAGGCGAGGCAGTGGCCGAGGGCTGGATCCGTTCCGGGGAACGGAAGAAGGCTGTTGTTGGCCGGCTGGCGACGTGGGGACAAAGTGGTGCAGGCTCACCTGCTCTGCGCCCCCGAAGGGGCCGGACTCGGGGCAACGGAGCGAGCTTCAGGTGCAGGGGACGAGGGCAGGAGGCCGTCACAGCCCACCCCTAAGGGACGCAGCTGAAAGACCAACCTGCTCCCAGAGTGGGGTCTGGCCTCATCTAACCTTCCTGCCTCTTCCCCCCGGGAGCTCCGTGGGGCCACTTTACAGAAGACGGGAAGTCGAGTTATCGTCCGGGTGGGCACGGCAGAGGGTGGCAGGGTGGCCCCATTCTCGCATGCTATGAGGTCTAGGGTCATTCCGTAACGTTCACTGACACTTCCGTAGGAGTCCCGACAGCCCTTGCTTGTGCCACGCCACGTGGCTGGACGTGGTTCCCGGAACGGAGGCTGTCACTAGAGCCAGGAGTCTTGGGCAGGAAGAGCGCCCCCGTAGATCCACGGGCAGAGACACGAAGTCCCACCAGGCCGGTCCACCTGTCCGCGGGGTAGAGGGCTTCGGGGCAGCATCCCCGAGAGACGCCTCCGAAGTCTGCCCGCGATGCGTGTTTTCCACACGGCGTCTGTGGACAAGGACGGTCCTCACCGGAAGGGAATGCTCTCTTCCTGGTTCTCTCCTCTGCCCTCGAGAGCCACATCAGACTGAGCTCGCCCTGGGACACGGAGCCACGTCCCGGTGCCAGCTTCCCAGGCCGAGGATCCGGCGTGGACTGTGGCTTCTCCCCTGAGCTGAAGGCACCTGCAGCCCTTCCCCCGCCGCTCCTGGTCTGTCCCACTATCTACCTTCCCCAAACGGAGATAGGCCCCTTAATGAACACAGAGCGTCCCCGTCTCAAAAATATTAACTTCTCAGTTAATTTAAATTGTCTCAAATTTCAGGGCGCCTCGGTGGCTCAGTCGGTTAAGTGTCTACTTCGGCTCAGGTCACCATCTCAGGGTTTGTGAGTTCGAGTCCTGCGTCCGGCTCGGCACCAGTAGGAACACCTACATGGTAACTGACAAATTAGGGGGCGCTGAACGTGAAATGTCTTGGAAGTTGAAAATTCCCGGAGGCCCCCAGTTTCACAAGCACAACCAGGTGCCGGTGGCAAAGAGGGCGCAGGCACCCCCTGGCACTCCTGGAAAGGGAGGCAGAAAGTGGCCAGAACATGCTGCTCTCCTTGCCCTCGGAAGGAAACACTTGGCTGAGACCCTGCCTGACCTGGGCGTCTGGCTGGCTCAAGGCCCCTCGGACCTTCCTGGCTCGCATAAGGGGGGCACAAAACGCTAAAAAACTCCCTCAAAGACACAGCCGAGGGACTCAAGCCGGCTGAGACCACAACAGATTTATTGATAAGGTTTTAGAACGTCCCTTCTCCCTTCTAACATCTGGCCGCCACCGCAGCAGAACCCCTGCTTCCCGACAGTGGCTTTCACTGGACAGAGCTGCAAGACACAGACTCTTCATAAGGTGGGATTTCTAGGGAAACCCAAAGACAGCTGGGGAGGCCAAGGTAACAAGCCCAGAGGAGACAGAAGCCTCTCATGCCTGCAGCTACAGCAAACATCGGGCGAAGCCTAACATCCCTCCCTAGATAAAAACCTCATCCGATGGCTTGTGTGTCTCGGCCCCTGTTCCTGGACGCCCCATCTACGCTTTCAACACAAAGTGACAGGGCACGAGAGGAGAAGGGGAGAAACAAGAGTCAAGACTCAAAACAGGCATCACAGCAAACTCGGATGCGGGGGAGATTTTGAAATGGGAAGATCGGGCGCTCAAGACAACGTGAGTCCCGTGCCAAGGGGTCTAAGGGAGGAAAGGAGGCACCAGGCAGACACAGAAGGGGAGTGGAAGCAGACTCATGGGCACGCTGGGAGGAGATCAAAAGAAAAAACGAGGAACCAAAATTACCGTTAAGGAAATGGAGGATGCCGTGGACGGACTCATTACTCGCGTCGGAAAGGCCACAGACGGAATCGGCTTGAAGACAAGTCCCACGGAAACGTCCCAAACCGACATGCACGAAGACAGAAAAAATGAAGGAAAGAACCCACACCCGCACGTCCGAGCACCGCGGGCCGCTTACGGAATGTGGGACACATGCACGGCGGGGACGCCGGACGCCGAAGGCAGAAGCGAGCGGAAAGATTTTTGAAGTGATAATGTCTGGGAATCTTCCAAAGGCGGTAACGGATCCCGAAACATGGATCTAGGATGTTCAGAGAACCCCGAGTCCGAGGCACCCCTCCCCCAACCCACATGTCAGACCAGAGTCAAGTGTGCAGAAAACCCAGCCACACAGCGAAAACCTTGAACGAAGCCAGAGAGGAAGGAAGGAGCCTTCCTGTGGAGGAACCAGGACCAGAGGCTTGTCAGACTTGACTTTGGAAACCGTGCGAGAGCCCGAGGGCTGGAAGGCGAGGTTGAAGATGTTGATGGGGAGATGGCCCGCTGAGAATCCTTACCCGGCAGCACCGGCTTTCCGAAGCCAAGGAGAAACTTGGGTGCCCCTTTTGCAGACAAAGGAAATGACTCAGCGCCAAGAGGGGATGAGCTACCAGGTCAGGGAAAGACCACAGGGGAAACCGACATCCAAGCGACCCATCTGGGGCCCGCGTCCTGAGTGACTCCCACCACCCGGCACTCTGGGGAGGCAAACACGCGAAGAAGCCAGGCAGGACGCACGGGGCCCTCGGAGCAGGCAGGGCGCGGGCGACCTCTGTGCCTTCCTCTTGGTTTTGTTGAAAACCTACACCCGCTTTAAAAAAGTCTTTTTAAGGAGTGAAAGGGGAAGTAAAGACTGTTACAGACCCACACACCCTGAGGGGATATGTTACCGGCGGACCCGTCTTGCAAGAAATACTAAAATAAGTCCTTTGGAGAGAAGAGAGGAGATACGCACCAGAACTCAGGTCTACATAAAGAGAGGAAGATTGTTAGAAAGGACTAAACAACATAAAATAAAATGTTGCATTTTCTCGTTAAAAAAAAATTTCTTTAAATCTTTATTTATTTGAGGAAGAGAGCCAGAGCATGAGCAGGGGAGGAACAGAGAAAGAGAGACACAGAATCCGAAGCAGGCTCTAGGCTCTGAGCTGTCAGCACAGAGCCTGACGTGGGGCTCGAACCCACAAACCATGAGCTCACGACCTGAGCAGAAATCAAGACTCAGATGCTTATCTGACAGAGCCCCCCAGGCGCCCCATTTTCATCATTTTACTGCAAGTGTCGAGATGGTCCTTAATCGTAACAGTGTGGCGTCCTCATACTTTCCGTAAGCTGTGCATAACTAGGCACTTTTCATCCAGACTAACGATCTGTTAACTGGAGTTTTAACTAGAGGATCCCATTGTCACGAATGGGTTACCCTCTTTAAAACCAATGAAGTTAGTGGCATCTTGAGGTCACCGGCCACCTTGCCCTTCCAGTTCTCCATTCTCTGGGCACTGTCATCTCCACCCTAGGGGAAAGCCAGAAATCGCTTTCGGGTCGGATCGGAAGTTTTGAAAAGTAGCTCCCAGAGAGAACTTTGAATGACTAACCTAGGATCCATGCATTTTCTTTAGTTTCCTGGAATTAAACTTAGTCCTGTAACAAAGGATACCACTGTCATGTGAGGAAACACCAAAAATATTTAAAAATTACCCTCAAAGTTTTTCCCCACAGAAGCCCCTCGTGCTATTCCCCCAACATATGTAAGCATGCATGCACGCACACCCTGACTTACTTCCTCGGTACGTATCCACTTAGAAAATATAACACTTTCACACATAAAAACAATTACTTTGTTCTGCAGGGTTCCAGACGTGGTTGGGTACTGGAATCGAAAGAGGACCTCTTTAGAAAGACAGATTCAATTCGATTCAATCCTCCCGGAACAAATGCGGTTTCCGCATGGTTCTGACATGAGCTCTGGTTTGGAAGAAAACCGTCTACAGGACACCTGGGGGGCTCAGTCGGTCGGTTAAGCGTCGGACTTCGGCTCAGGTCATGATCTCTCAGTTCGTGGGTTCAAGCCCCGCGTCGGGCTCTGTGCTGACAGCTCAGAGCCTGGAGCCTGCTTCGGATTCTGTGTCTCCCTCTCTCTCTGCCCTTCCCCTGCTCGTCTCTGTCTCTCTCTCTTTCTCTCAAAAATAAATAAACTGTAAAAAAATTAGAAAACGGTCTTAAGGGACTTGACGTGTGTTTAAATGTTCACGGCACCATGAACGCATCGCGTGTGACTCACAGGGTTCGAATCTCGGTCAAGCCTTGTCTGGATCAGAACAACAGACTGTCTCTGGGGTGAGGCCACTTCGAACCCACCACTTAGGTGTGGCTGGTGTGGGTGAACGGGCGTGACTAAAGTGTTTTTCCAAATCTGAACAAGAGTGGGGGTCCCCCCGTTCCGGTAGAACTGCATGGGTTTCTTACAGTGGCAGGAAGGAGCTCGGCATGTGCGCCAGGCAGTGAGGACGAGGTTTCTTTTCCGGGTGGGATGAAGGGCAGCCCCAGATCTCCGACCAGAAAGAGCCTTCCTGTCTCCGACAAGCAGGACCGCTGTGCCATCTCCCCAAATACTCAAGATCATGCAGCGAAACCCAACACGTGTTCCTCCCCCCAGCCCCCGGGGTCTCTTCTGTTGCCCCGTTTTCTGCTGTGAAGAAAAGAGGAACTTGTTTCTTGCTGTGGGATGATTTTCAAATATTGCTTTTTAGAAAGCAATTAAAAATGAATCGTGGGCAAGGCTCTGTTTCTAAAGCTGTGGAGATCAAGGTTAAATTGAGCCCGCGAGGGTTCTCTCAAAAGCAATTTTGGACAAGAGAGCGCGGCACAAATTGTAGTCACGAGGGGCCCTGGGTAAACTCGGCAGTGAACTCTGCTGTGTAGCAACCGTGCTGAACCGCACGGGTATTCTTGACATTTCAATAACGGTCAATCAGAAAAGAAAAAAAAAAAAGACAAAACGCCAGTCAGAGTAGGTAAAAAACCAGCAGAACTCTAAGAGAGGTCAAGTTCACTTGACAGTTGAGCACCCTTTACAATAAATAGGGTCAAAATTGTTCTCCCCAGCTCTTTCCTCCACTTTTCAAATTCCAAATTCCGTGTTCTGCCTCGGCTCTCTGCCCTAAGAGGCTACCCCAGCCGGCTCCCGTGTCCGGGGGCGTCCCAGTGGGTTTTCCAGTGGGAAACCGTGGCAGGAGATCAGAGGGAGGGTGTTTCTTCACTGGTATCCACAAGGGGGGCAGCCTTGGGAGGGCCGAGTTCCTCGATGGGATGTTGCTGTTCTCAGCATCATTGGTTTCTACTGGCCTGGTCTTCCTGAGGGCGGTGACGGCGCCAGGCTGTGGCATCCCCATGACAACCCTACAGGCGTCTTGTATATTACCAGGCAGAGTCTCTTCACAAACTCTCTTCAGTCCTGCCCTGGGACCTGATTGACACACGCTGGTGTCTTATCTTTACCAATAGGTATAAATAGTTAAAAATAGAAACGAATTACAAAAACAGAAATAAATTGTCATTAAAATGGTAAAAAGAAATGAATTGCTAAAAAAAAATACCAAGAAGAGGAAAATAATTGAATAGAAAGCAAAGGGAAAGGACAAAAAGACTTGGGATCCCCCCCTTTTTTTTCCCTTTTCTTAAAGTGACAATTCTGTGGAAGCCACGTTTTCAACCGAGGTTAGTAAAGTCTTCTGCGGGAGCCGCCGTCCAGAGAGCAGAGGCTCCGGCTTAGCCGGGTAAGAGGGCGCTCAACAGGGACAGATCTTTTTAAAAACCTCTGCATTCTCATGCACTTAGTGCTTCAACCTAACCAGGTGTTTACCTGTTTATCTGTTGTTCATTCTTCAGTAATACAGAAGGACATTCTCTTTCCAGAAGACTCCAGCAACGCTGGATACGTGAACTAAAGCTTCCATGTATTCTCCAAACACAAGGTCAACAGCTTGCTATGTCTTTAACTTATTGAGTGCTCTTCCATTAAAAATGAAAAAATATATACACTTTAAATTTAACATTGGGGTATGGTATGCATGTGGACGCATTAAAATTCAATTTTAATTGAATTTTCGTGTAACTATTGTGTTTTGGAGTTTGCTCCTTGTCCGTAAGGCACAGAGACCTCTACCATATGCTTTTGGAAGAGCACCTATTACGCCGTTGGAAGGATGCTGTTTAACCTTGGTGATCTGACTGACATTTGTAGTTTTTTACCCCCTTTTCTTCTCAATGCCTCTGTGAATATTCTGGTACATAATTTTCATATAATCGTCTTGATATATAATGAACATAACATCATCGCACATTTAAAGGGCTCAATTCAATAGCTTTTAGTGTACTCATGGAGTTGTGCGACCATCACTGAAATGCATTTTAGAAATTTTCATCGCCCCCCAAATAAACCTACGAACCAATTAGCAGTCACTTATTTCCTCAAGCCCTGCGGACCAAAGCAACCATTAATCCCATTTCTCTATAGATTTGCCTACCCTGGTCGTTTCACATACACGGAATCAAATAATCGGTCATGTTCTTTACTCTGCATTCTTTCCCTTAGAATAATGTTTATAAGGTTCATCTCTGGTGGGGCAAGTATCAGTACTTGCTTTCTATTGCCGGATAATCCGACATGTGTTGAGACCACATTTTATCGATTCATCCAGTGATGGGTATTTGGGTTGCTTCTACTTTTTGACTACTACGAATAACGGTACTATGAACATACATATACAAGTGTTAGTGAGCGCCTATGTTTTCAAATCCCTTCTGTACAAATCAAGGCATGGAATTACTGGGTCTTATGGTAGCTCTATGTTTAAGTTATTGAAGAAATCCTGAACTGTTTTTCAAAAGTGGCTGCGCTATTTTGCATTCCCACCACCAATGCATAAGAATTCTCATTTTTTGATATTCTCATCAACACTGGCCTTCCCCTTCCCTTCCCTTTCCATTCTGTAGTCATCCTAGAATGTTGTTAAACAAATTTTCACAGGCTTATTGGCCATTCGTATCTTTTCTTCAGAGAAACATCTATTCAGATTCTTTGCCCGTTTTTATTTAGGCCACTGTCCTTATATCAGCGAGTTGTAAGAATTATTTATAAATGCCAGACAAAAAATTCTAGAAACACTTGGCAGATAAAGGACTTTGAAATAGTTTCTTCATTTTCTTGGTTGTCTTTTCACGTTCTTTATGGTAACCTTTACAGAACTAAATTTTTAATAAGTCTGATGAAGTCCAATTTATATTTTGTTCTCTTGCTCGTGCATTTGGTGTCATGTCTAAGCAAGCTTTGCCTAACCTAAGGTTGTAGGGACTCATTCCTGTACTTTTTTCAATGAGTTTTATAGCTGTAAGTCTATGGTCCATTTGAGTTAGTTTGAGAATATATATATATATATATATATATATAGTTTTTTCAAGTGTAACTAGTGTAATCTGGTATTTCTTTAGGCTGGATTCCCGAAAGGAGAATTGCTGGCTCTAAGGTCATGCGAATTTTTTTTTTTTCATGTTGCGATATACTGCTAAGTAATCTCTCGGTGCAATTTTATCAATCTATCCTCGCGGAACATAAGCATGAGAGCAAAAGCTCCACCACATTTTCTCCTTTTAAGATTATCGCCAATATGATGAGCAAGAAAGTTTATCGAGTTTTAATTTGCATTTTGCTAAGTACAGAGGAGTCAGACATTTTCAACCATTTTAGATGCTTCATTTTAGTTTTCTGAGAATTGCGTATGGACCGTTTTTACCCATCTTTCTACCAGAAGATCAGTATTTTGTTCTCTCTGTGCCTTCTCTTTAACTTTCTGTGACACCTGTGATTATTAAGACAAACAAAATAAGATGCATAAAAAAAAATAATACATACACAGAAAAATTTTAAAGTAGAAATCTGGGCAGAAGTCAGGAAGCTTCCTGAGATAAAGAAAAAGGAGAAAGAGAAAGATTCGGATCGACACCAGAATTTTCGACAGTAGTATGGCATACCAAGAGAAAATAGACTGCTGTCGAAAACACCCTTGGGAGAAATATGTCAGGAAGAAGACAAACACGTTTTCAAAGCTAGGAAATATGAACAATATGATTAAGAGTAAGGATACATAAATAACCTAAGGAAGTTTACCGTGCTTTCTAAAGCAGTCTCGATCCATCTTCGGGTGACATAGAACAGCCATAGAATTTAGAGAGAAAAATATTTAATTCATAATTATAATCTGATTATAATCTTATTTTTTAATTTTACTTTTTGTGTGAATGCAGTTTTATGTTACATATTATGATATTAAAATCAGGGGCCTACACTTATAAATCAATGAATATGATTTTTACGTTGATAGGCATTTATGATCCAACAAGTTTATGGGTATGAATGATTATTCTAAAGTGGGAAAGTCATCCTAAACTCAAAAAGGTATCTAGAGCAATCTAGGGCTAAAAGTTTGAAAAATAGCAATACAGGGGTCTGGTGGTGACAGGAGAGAGAAAAGAGATACGGGCATAATGAGGTAATCATTTCACTTAAATGAAACTATAGTTATTGATCAGCATTTGAAATAATTAGAAAAAAAATAAGTCCATCTACGTAAATTAGACAATTATCAGAAAAATAAAACTAGAAGGTACAGTTTTCACAAGTGTAGGACTTGGATATATCTAGTGCCAAATAGGAAAGAGAAAAAATAAACTTAAAGAAAACTAATAAAGGAAGATGGCAAAAAGTCCCAGTATAAATAACTATAATAAGTATAAAGTATATTTACTTCATAGTAAATATTAAATATTACCTTAAAGTGTATATTAAAAATAAATATAAAGACATTAACTAGATAAAAGAGTTCAGTCTGACATCAGTAAGATGGTGGCGTAGGAAGCCTTTTTCTACCATGGAGACACCAACTTAAAATACATGCATGGGCCAAATTTCCTTTGTGAGAGCTTCAGACACCTGGTAAGAGGTTGCAGCATCCCAGGCAAGCACAGGGCAAAGAAGAGTCCCATTGGAGTAAGAAAATGTATTGTATGTACCCAACTTGGTGATTTGGAGAACGCCCCCAACCTCTAGCTTCAACGTGGGGCCGGAAAGGGAGAAGAGTAGAATGTGCACTAGTGTTTGGGATATTTGGATCCTGGAGCAGGAACTGGTTTCCATCTCCCTTGACTTGCCACGTTGGGGTCCTCTGAGAATAAAGTCACCCCCCCTCCACCCCAGCTACACCAGAGAAACTGCAGTACCAAAGACAGACACCAGGTGGAGTAGGAGATTATAGGCTCTTGAGAATAGGGACAACCTCTTCGGCTGAGATATATAAATCTCATATATAGAAGATACATCCCCAGAAAAGGCTAAAGAAGGCTCCGGAATCTCAGGTCATGCTGATTGGTGGAGGTCTTCCCCTGTATGAAGCCAGTTGTAAGGGTAGGGAGAGGTGCCTATTTTTTCAAATGCCCGAGTCTCAAAAGGTATACAAACGAACAAACAAACAAACAGACCTAAATAAAGGAACAAAATCTCCAGAAACTGATTTTAAAGAAATGGAGATATACAAATTAATTATCTAACGAAGAATTTAAATATCTGTCTTCAAGGTGATCGATGAGCTAAAAAAAAAAGAATAGAGATAGATAACTAAATGAAATCATGAAAACAATGTACAAACAAGGTGAAAATATCAACAAAAAGATAGAAATTGTAAGAAAGAACAAAACAAAAAATCAAGAACTAAAGAGCACAATAATTGAACTGAAAAACTCACGAGAGAGATTCATCAGTTGACTTGATCAATCAGAAGAAACAATCAGAAAACCTGAAGACAAATCATCTGAAATAGCTAAATCTGAGAACCGAAAAAAAAAAAAAAAAAAGGAAAGTGTAGAAAGCCCAATGGATTTCTGGGACACCATTAAAAAGATCAGTAGTGCCTTATGGAAATCCTAGAGGGAGAAGAGAGAAAGAAAGGATCAGAGAACCTGTTTGAGGAAATAACGATCATAAATTTCTGAAATGTATGGGGTGAAGCGGACACGCACATGTAACGTCCTCCATCTAGGAGAGCCCAGAGGCCCACACCAGACACTTTGAAACAAAACGGTCAAAAGTCACAGACAAAGAGAAAAATCTTTTCACAGCAAGTGTAAAGGAGTTCATCTAATACACGGACCTCGAGTACAAAGTCCATCAAATACACTAAGATCATGAGTAAATTTCTCAGCAGAAACCGCATCGGCCAGAACAGACTAGGATGATATATTTCGGTGTTGATAAAAAAAAAAAAAAAGCCAATCCAAAATATCATATTTGATAAGCAAGGAGAAATAAACCTTTCCCCATATAAACGCTGGGCGACTTCATCACTACTAAACCGGCCTTACAAGAAATGCTACAGAGAGGCATTCCAGCTGAAACGAAAAGTGCTAGGAAGCAACATGAAAGCATATAAAAACAGAAAGTTCCCTGTTAAAAACAAACATGTAGACAAAAGGACATTTTTTTACTATTGTAATGTTGATGCATAAATGTCTTAGTCTTTTATTTCTTTTTTTTAAATTTTTAATGTTTACTTATTATTGAGAGAGAGAGAGAGAGAGGGAGAGAGAGAGCAGGGGAGGGGCAGAGAGCTAGGAAGACGCAGAATCCAAAGCAGGCTCCGGGCTCTGAGCTGTCAGCACAGAGCCCGATGCAGGGCTCGAACTCATGAACCACAAGACCATGACCTGAGCTCAAGTCAGATGTTTAATTGACTGAGCCACCCAGGCGCCCCTAATCTTTTCTGACTACAGTAACAAGCATACTGTAGGCGGAGTGCCTTATAAACAACGAAACACTGTTTCTCAGAGTTATGGAGGCTGGAAGTTTGAGATCGGAGGCCAGCGTGGTTGAGATCTGGGGAGGGCCCTCTTCCAGGCCGCCCTGTGTACACGTTTTATCGTATTCTCCCACCCGTGGTGGACAGAAGAGAGAGCAAGCAATCTCTCTCGTGAGTCTTATAAGGGCGCTAATCCCATTCAGATGAGTGCCAGGTACACAAATTCCTCTATTACGTATCACCTTTCAAACATATTTGCAAACATAACTGGGATGCACTCGTTTCTTCTTATTTATCGATACACTAACAGTGTGCTAGATCCAGGTACAAAATTTATCTGTTAATAATACTCCATGATTTCTTAATAAATTTTTTTTCCCAAGAAACTTGGTGCACAGTGTGATACTGCATTCATTCCCCAGAACATCTGCGACTATAAATTATCACGGAGATGGGAATGCTTAATTTACACTCAAAAGTCAATTATAGAGAGATAAAAATGTATAATAAATTCCTGACATGATAGATATGGTAAGCAAAACATTTAAAAATTAATTATCTTGTGTTTTAGCAGGATAATTGGTTAAAAGCCCTTTTAAAATATTTTTTCTTAAAAATATATACACAATTGCTAAGGCAAATTTAGACATAAAGACCCTTTTTAGAAATAAATACCCAACGCTAAAATTGCAAGAATAAGTATTCTTGGTAAATATGTACATACTTCCGCTTCTTAACTGTAAAGTTTTCTAATAAAATTTTTGGAATAACTTATCTTTAAATATATGATCTTATTATTATCAATTTAAAAATTCCCAGTCTTCTTCAAAGTTGCGTTTTTTTTTAAGTTTATTTATTTTGAGAAAGCTAGAGAGCGAGAGCAGGAGAGGGAGAGAGAGAGAATCCCAAGCTGACTTTGCCATGCTGTCAGCGCAGAGCCAGACTCGGGGCTCGAACTCATGACCCGAGCCGAAATCAGGAGTCGGACGTTGAACCGACTGAGCCCCTCAGGCTCCCCCAAATTTGCATTTTATGCTTAATAAATTCATATAAATGACAACAATAAGTTAATTAGTAACTCTTTACACCATGATTTTTTTATCGTGAGAATATTTTATAGAGCTGAAGGACCTGGAAAGTGCCGAGCTTAATGGAAAGTGTTTTCGATATTAATTTTTTTGTATAGAAATTGTAAATATTTTAGCCAAAATATGTTCACAGGTGCCACCTTTTTGCCTTCATTCCGAATACTTTTGTTGTTATATTTTAACTAGACGGAACTTGTCAAATAACCAGTCTCTATAATTTGGGGAATGTTTTGCTAAACTTAGATGCTGCAAAATCGCCATCCTTTTTCTTTCCTGAGCATTTTTTAGATATTCCCACGTTTCTACGACTTCTCATTTACTTAGAATAAAGTGTAAAGCTAAGTCGAAGGACTCCTAAAATGTCGACATCATTGTTGATTGCCTTGGTTGCGTATCACGGGTTTTTCCTTCGCAAGTTCCAACATCTAAAACGTGACCTGAGAAGAAGAGGAGAGAAAAACACTCCATCGTGCAATTTTACACATTTAAGCAAGCTCCTCACAAAATTCCGTGGTTCAGTTACACGGCTGTGTACGTGTAAAATATCTGTTAATTTTGTGAACTACACTTTTATTCCAAAATCGTGACTTACGTGGGCCCCACCATCAAATTCCGGTATTCGCTCGCAGGTTTGTTAACTTGAGAGACATTATTTTTACCACGAAACTTGTCACCACCAAATTTTTCCTTATTATTATCGCAAATACAAACAGTTTTATCCTCCCGGTTGGCCTTTTAAACTCAGATTCCGGAACTTTCGCCTAGTATCAAATGTCTCGCTTTCAACACAATCAACTTCCAAATCCCTGCTTTGATTCCGTGGTTTGGATGAAAAGATTACATCAGCAGTGAAATTAAGTAACTTTCTGCTTAAGGCATTCGGTGCACTGAAAAAAGAAATGTATTTTCACTTAATTATCAACCGCTTTCTCGGCTAACTGAAGCCAAACTTTTGCCAAACTAGCTTTAGGCCCTTCTTTTGTTTGTTTGTTTGTTTTAACTTTTTGATATTTATTTATTTTTGAGAGAGACAGAGCATGGGGGGGGGGTGGGCAGGCAGAGAGAGAGAGGGAGACACAGAATCCGAAGCAGGCTCCAGGCTCTGAGCTGTCAGCACAGAGCCCGACGCAGGGCTCAGACTTACAACTTCGAGGTCATGACCTGAGAGAAAATCGGACGCTTAACCGACTGAGCCCCCCAGGCGCCTCTAGCCTTACTTCTTATACGTGGCGAAAATAATTGAAATTCAGAGTGAAAACAGTTCCTTGATCTAAACAAAGTCTTCCTTCCCAGCAGGCCACGGATGCTCGTTTTCTGGAGATGGTGCAGCCATCTTTTTCAAACACAGTCTTCTTGAAATAACTCCCGACCTCTGGTCTCCATGCTGCCATTGGTCATGTCCATGGGTCACTATGGTCCCCATGGTGGATGGCCAACATGCAAGAGCTTGTACAAGGTAACCACTCATTATCAACCCTCTTGAGAAATACAGGTACTGTGTATCATCTTCATTGGAACATGAACTTTTCAGTTCTTTTAGCTCACTGCCAGCAGATAACTGCAAAACCAAATACTTAATGGCACGATTAAAGTGTTGCTCCACAGTAGGACAGGGAGCTGTGGATCAGTGAGGAGAGAGTTTTAACCGGAGTGTCAGACGAGGCGCGGTCTCATGCGAGGACTGGGCTACTTCCGTTTCTCGTACGTACATCTCGGAAACTGTACCTCCACATGTTCAGTCATTGTCCCCACCGACGGGGAGCCTGGTGGCCGTGCCACAGCCAGCTGGTGCAGCAGGCATGTCTCTTCTACCATCAGGAAAGGTTAACTGCCCCTTACTGCCTGTGTCCGGGCGCTCTGGTTCATTGAAAGACACTGAACGCTGTCCCCCCAAGGGAGGCACCGGTCACCCCCTTCCCGGAAAGACCGTAAATGCGGAAGCAAGTTCTCGCACGTCCTCGTTCAGGCTGAAAAACATCTGAAAGTGAGAATTCTGTTCAAGCGCACTCTGGAAGTTGAGACCATGGAAGAGCCTAGAAGACAAAGCAGAGGTTAACTGAATTCATTCCGGATTAACAGAATTCAACTCTTCATAATTATATTTCATTAACCTTAAGTAATCTGACATAGAAGCCAAACGGAAAATGACACGGGACAAGAGGGACACCGAGACTGTCCTGCGGAAGCCGGGTTTCCGATTACCCAAATTTTATGCATATTTTCAAAGGAGCGACTTTTCGCTTCCCTCATCTTCTGTTAGACCTTTCATTTCCACGCTTACCATCTCCTATTTTGCTTTCCTGGGATTTATTTTATTTTTCATTACAAATGCCTTAATGTGGACCTTTTGCCCATTATTTTTAGGTTTACCACTCCTTAATATAAATTTATGAGACGATAAATGCCACGTCAAGCCCTTCTTTGAGTGTTTCTGTAAGTTTTAATTAACCCGGCTAGTTCGATACACCCAGTCTGGTCACACAAGCGCCTGGAGGAACAATTGCTTTAGTGATTATTTCTCACTGTGGAGGGGAAGATGATGAGGCAGTGGCTTAACTCCATGTTGAGCTGAGCGAATGGCACCCTTAATGCCTACGTCAAATAGAAGGATTTGTTACAGACGTTACAAACATCCCCTCTTGAAAAACAAAGGCATCAATTATGCCTTCCCAACACACACACGCGGCAAGCACACAGGCACTCCGACAGAATTAGGTGACTAGCGTCAGGTCAAGACTACTAAACGAGCACTGGAATGCAGGTCTGTTCTAGAAAACATCGGAGGTTAGGAGAAAAAGAAGTCTAAAGCTCTTAGTTGCCATGGTAACAGATAAGCCCTCATAGAGGCAATGGAGAAAATCAGAAAGGGAGCATTTGCGTGACTGTACTTTTTTATAGTTTTTCCAGGGGTGGGAGGGAAAATTTTGTTTCAGTTGGGTTGATTTTTCTTTTCTCCAGGGACCTGCCCAAGTTTAGCAGGGGGCTTTTGCAGAGGGTATTAAGCAGGGTTGTGGTGGGATTCAGGATCAGTCAACCCCGGGTACCCGGAAGGAGTCGGCGAGCCTAAAGGCAGAGGGAGGCCGGGACCATCCATCTTCGTGCGCCCCCGCAAGAGCGATGAAAACGCTGAGGCGCTGGAGGCCAAGTTGTTTGGAGATGCCTGACTTCACACCTTGCTCCCAGCTTCCCCTCCTCCACCCCTGTCCCTCACAGACTGTAGCTCTGCTGACCTGCCAGTCAGGACCCTTCGCTTCCTTCCTTCCTGTCTGGATCTTCTCCAGCAACTTCTGAGTAAGGGCGCAGCTGTCGACCAGCTCCAGAGACACCCCCCTACCCCGCTAAGGGCGTAAAGGAGAAAGGTCGACGTGTCCAGTTCTAGCTGAGGCTGTTTTCCTCAACCCTTGCAAAGCCCTTCGAAACCGGACCTTCGGCAGGACCCCTTCTGGAAGGTCCTCGGTCCGGGTAAGCGTCGTCCCCGTGGACGAGACCTCCGCCCACCCAGGAGCAGCCTCGCACCTGGGAACCACCCCGTGTCTCACACCCTAGTTCTTGCTGAGGAACGCACATGTCCGACTCCCTCCTGCCCCGCGGTCTCCAGTAGAAGGAAGGATGGAGTCCGGGGAGGGTGGTAGAGATGAGTCTCCAGCAGTCAGGTCGGATCTCAAAATTCATTCCTAAGCGTGTGACAGAAGACGATTTGCTCGAGCTTGGGGAGTGCCCAAGCATTGATTATTTGCCGTTTCGATACCCTCCGAGAGCGTTTTCTGTCAAGTCTGTTTGACCCCCACTGAACACCCCTGGGGGGCGTCTCTGTGTGGTCACAATTCCTTCAAATAATGACTAAGTTCTCTAAACACGTTTTAGCTTAACTGCTCTTGAAAAATTCGACCTCTTTCTGGATGGCTTGTTTGACGGGAAGAATCGAATGCTGTTTGAATACAAATCACACCACAGGAGTCCTCTACGCACGTGTATTTTGGCGTGACAGTTTCAGGCAAGGACAGACTTACCGGCTCACTGGAGGGGGCACTTTCTAGTCGGAACACCGTCTGTAGAACCAGGTTGAGCCTTCCCTCCCCACATCTGCATGAACACGCTTGTTCGGCTCTGCCATGACAGCCCGGGGTGGGGGGCAAAGAGGGAGGGTCTTCTCGGACTTTGAGTTTGTGTTGCATAGATTTCTGGGCACTGAAAGCGTTTTTCTTGGCTATAACTTTATTTTTTGAGAGCAATGGGAGGGTAAGACGATCATACACTGCACGAAGATGGGAAGTTACTAAGGAACAGCACAGAAAGAAGGTACCCTCCAAAGGAGGACTTCCCAGGCTGACTGCGCCTTCTTCCTGTGGGGAGCACGAGACACCGTGTCATTCCAGCCCAGAGCCCATGGCCCTCAGTCACGGCGTGCTTTCCCTCTGCTTCTGTTTCTGTAAGTTTCCTCTTTGCAATGGTTTAGGCCGCGTTGTTAATTTTCCCCATCAAAAATAAGGGAACTCCTTTTTCTGTTTTCTTTTCACTCGGAGACGGGACTTCCAGGGAGAGAGAGTCGCAGTACGAATGTGTTCGACTAACAGCGAACAGCGGCGCACAGCTGGGTTCCGGTCTGTCGGGTTAGAGGCTGACCCGCAGAGAGGTGGGCCTCCACGCCACCCCAGCCTGGCGGACCAGTTATCCCGAGGGTGCTGCGGGCTCAGCGTCCCACGGCAGGCGCCCAGTCTCATAAGCGATGGAGCGTTCTCACTTAGGACTTTCCGGCCCAGACGGAGTATTCTCGTTTCTCGGATGATCTTGCAAATAGCCCTTTGTGTCTTCCCTTCTGGGTCTCTTCCAAACGAGTTCATAAAGCTCTCAAACCTATCCATCTCTTATTTGTGTGTGAATTCTGTCATTAACGATCCTCCGGAGAGTGAGTTGAGGAGGCAGCGGTGTGTTTTTCCCCCTGCGTCCTGGCCTCCGGGAGCAAGGGATCTGGCCCTCTGTGCTGGGGCCCGGATCCTGGTGGCCCTGCCTGCAGCCCTCACGCACGGCTTTCACCTCCACGGCGAGGACCCCGGCCTGGGGGTGAGGACACGCCTGGATGCTGGCCTTGCTGTCAGTGGGGGAGTGGCTCTCACGGGGTCTTGGTGGCTTCCATCGTCCTTGCCCCGGGTGGAACAGAAGGTGACTAGTTTTTCTTAATCGGACCCAACAATATGCTTGATTTTTAGTTTCTCCCAATTTGTTGCACTTGACCTCTGAACTCCGGTCCTTAATATTCTCCAGTGCTCCCAACTCCTCCTCACAGGGTCCCCCTCCTGGCCTTCATGGGCCCTGCCTCTCTACCCCTGCACCTGGATGAGGGCAGCAGACTCAGAGGGCCTCCTTTATCACCTCCTGCCCTGACATGTGGCTGTCCTGCTGTCCCGGACACTCCCTGTGCCTCTGGTCACTAGAATGTCAATACCGACGGCATCCAGCATGTGGCCACTCTCCCAGGCCTCCCCGTGGCCTCCCCTGGTCCCCGGCCACCACGGCTGTGGTCCTCGCTGCCCTGTCATGGCCGGTGGATTCAGAGAAGCCGGCGGGCGGCGACAGCAGCGTGAGTGGGTGAGGAGCACGCGGGGACGGGAGGCCAGGGTCCCTGCCAGCTGGGTGAGGGGGGCTCGGGGCCGGGCTGCCGTGTGCCTGGGACATTCCATGGGCAACAGGAGGGGGTTGAGCAAATAAACGCTGTGGCCGGGGAGGCCTGCAGCCATGTCTCTCTGGCTCCTTTGTGGGGCTGGGGTGCAGAAGGGAGGGATGGAAGCGGGCAGAATTCGTTTGGAAAGCTTGAAGAGCAGTTCTTGCAAGAGAGAAAGAGGAGACCGGCCATCACGCACGCCGGGAGCCTACCTGCACTTCTGCCCTTCCAACCGCGTCCCCCACCCCGCGCCGTGGGGGCACTGCCAGCGAGTCCCCCGACCCCGGCCCCTCCCCGGTTTGGTCCTGGCCACTGTCGCCTCCCGCCCAGGTTGCCGCCGCCTGGTCCCACAGGGCCCCCGTGGGCCTCCTTCCCTCCCCCTCAGCCGGCTCTGTGTCTGGGTGTGCTGCTCCAGGACATTCCTGCACACGTGTCTGCTCCAGCACAGCCCTTGCTCCTGACCCTCCGACGGCCCGTCGCTGGCTCCGACGCGCCTCTGTGTCCTCACGGGGCCTGCGTCCCCACGACTGTGCCCCCCACCCGCTCTCCGTCCTCATGTCTCCCCCACTCCTCCCCTGCACGGGTCACAGAGCCAGGCCGCCGACATCGGTTCTGAACAAGGCCCCTTCTGAAGTCTCTCCCTTTCCCCCCAGGGAGTCCGCGTCTGTCTTTCCTTCTGCAAGGACGCCGCGTCCGGGCTTCTAGCGAGCCAGCGCCCTCGCGGACTGTGGGCGATCGTGTGGCCAGGGAGGCCAGCCCCCCCACCCCGCCTGCACCACCCGCATCCGCTGGTAGTGGGTTTGTCTTGTTGCTTGAAAAGCTGCTTCCCGCAAGCGGCGGGGAGGGCGGCGAGCCAGTGCAGGGAACGCAGATGCTGTCCCCTGACCCGCCCTCCGCTCCCGCTGTGCCTGGCGGTCAGGGGGCACTCCGCACTCTTCACCAATAAAGGGAGAAGCAAAGAAAGCAGTAGGAAGCAAATTCTGTCTGTCTGTCTGTCTCCACGCACGGTGCTGCCTGGCGGCTCTAACGTGAACACTCAGGCCAGGTCAGGGCTCCTCAGCCCCAGGGGCCCCGGAGAACTGGGGCTGCTGGGTCCTCCCAGCCATCCAGCCCCCCCCCCAGGCGTGGCCTTCCACTCTGGCCTGCGGCCGCCCCCTCATCCCTCTCTCCAGCAGCCTCCTCGTGACCCAAAACGGCTGCTGACAACTGACAACCAGGTTGCCCTGGCTGAGCACCGCGTCACAGACGTGCAGGCGGGGGAAGGGCCTTGGGGGCCACTCGTGAAAGTGCTGAGGTCACTACCCCGGGGGAGGACATTTCCTGTGTAGTTTTCTCCTGCCGGTGCAGGGTCTGCTCAGGATCCCGCGCGGCGAGGTCAGAGCAATCGGCGCCGAATGGACCTCCGTGCAGCGCTGCGCGGGTCACAGGGCGGCCCCCGGGAAGCCCCGCGCCCCCGCGTCTGTGCCTTGCTGCAAAATCAGAATCCTCCCCACCATCAATAAATGCAGAGTCTGGGGGGTGGGGTGCACAGCCCCAGGACCGGTCGCTGGGAGACGCAGGCCAGCCCGCTGACGCTTCGTCCCCGGGGACGTTTGCTCGACGTAAAATACAGCCCACGCAGAGCTGCGTCGCCGCCGGGTCTGCCGACCTATGGGATTTTGAAAACTACGCATCAGGAATTCTGAAAGGTAGCCTGGTGGCTGATAAAAAACAGACGCGTAGTCGCGTTCTGACAGGTGGCTGGCGGCCTGCGCGGCGAGGGGGCTGTGTGATTCACGGCTCATTAGAAGTCACACCAGAGCGAAATTGCCTCTACGGAGGAAGACTGCAAACGAGGCTCGGGCAGAGAGGACGCCCGGGATCACGTCTATAAAGCATGTCTCTCTGCCAAGTCCTTACGCCCACGCACAGTGTTGACCGGACACACAAGCACGTCCAGGTAGAAGATAAAAAGAATTCTCTTTTGAAACACACAAAATGGCTACTAATGGGTGAAAATGGGGAAAACACTTTTCTTCCCTCCTGCTCCCTTGAGAAGTTAGATGAAAGTAATTCAAACGCGTACGAGGATCTGGAAATTTCCCGGAAGTCTTTATTCTCTCTAGATGGAGGCTGTGGGTCTTGGTTCCTGAGCCCTGGTCTGCACGTATGGACCAGATCGTTACTGCGTCCGCCCCGAGCACGGAGAGAGCAGGCCCCGATGGTCGATGCAGGCGGGACGCGGGAAGTCGGCGCTCAGCCAGCAGAGAGCTCGCTGCTCTGATCCGTCCCTGGAATAATCTGTCTGCTTCACAGGGTAGTTACAAGGATCGCGTGGAATCACGGGCACGCCGTGGGCCACGCGGCTCCACGGAGTTCACCCCGCTGGTGTGGCTCCTGTCGGGACGGTCCAGGGTCCCCCGTGTGAGCGCTGGAAGGGGTGGTGTTTGTAGCCTGGTCTCCTGCGTCTGTCTGGGGTCGAGAGAGTGACCAGCCCTGGGGACATAAATTCTACCAGATTTAACATTCGAGTTTCTCTATAGCACCCTTGTTTTCTGCCAGTTCCTTCCAAAAAACACAAAGCCTGGGTCCTTGTCGGTCACATGGTTCTAGATTCTGCTCTTATGGTTCATAATGTCCCTAGTTCTCTGCTAACAGCCCTGGAGAGACGGCCTTGGGTGATTTATTCAGAATCGTCAGCATTATGCAAAAGCCGTGCCTTGCACGTTTGAAAAATGCATTTATCTAGTTCTAAGACCGAAGACACGGAGGATTGGTGATTCGGGAGAGAAAATTTCTCCTCCATGGCTGAGAACGGTCACGTCGCTTGCTTTGGCAAGCTGACTGGTACGCCCAACCTGCACGGGGACAGGAGGTTTAGACGAAGGTTTCGTGACCTTTGATTTCTCTTTTAGAAGTCAAAGCAGCAGGGCACCTGGGGCGAGGGCTCAGTAGGTTAAGCGACCGACTCCTGATTTTGGCTCAGGTCATGATCTCATGGTTCGTGGGTTCGAGGCCTGCGTGGGGCTCTGTGCTGGCCTCTCAGGAGCCTGCTTGGGATCCTCTCTGCCTCTCTCTCTGCCCCTCCCCTGCTGGCTGTCTCTCCCTCTCTCTCTCAAAATAAATAAATAAGCATTTTTTTTTTTTAAAGAAGTCAAAGCAACAAACAAAATGGCGACTCATCCAGCTGGTGTTGATCATATTTGGTTAAGAGATTCTAAGCCTTCTTTTGCTCCCGTTACATGAATAAATTCTTGTTTCTATATCATTAGTTTTGTTCACAAATGGTAATACCAAATGATTTTACACCTCCCGGAGGCTGCCTCTTCTGCCCTCTGATTTTTCCCCATCTTACCCCAACTTCTCGAGGTACCTGACTGGGCGAAGGAAGAGTCTGGCACTCGGTGGCCATGTTAACGCTTGCTGCTGAAGCGTGCCCTTTCTGCCGTAAACCGTCCCCCTCCCCGTACTCTCCTGTGCCGGCAGTTTATGGGCTAACTGTGACGGTCCCCACTTGAGAAATGTGTGACGCCGGGGCTGTTTGGGTGACTGAGTGCAGTTGGGTTGATGTGTCAGGGAAGGAAAGGGGCCGGCCTTGCTGGACCTGCACGGCTGGTGTCTCTCTGTCTCTGTCTGTCTCTGCCTCTATTTCTCTCCGCATGTCTCTTTGCCTCTCTGTCTCTCTTTCTCTTTGCTGTCTGTCTCTGTCTTATCTCTCTCTCTCTCTCTCTGGGCCAGTCCTCCAAAAATATTTCCAAAATGCTGTTTCCCTAACCCCTTTCTGCCTTAGTCCTGAGACCCTAATGTATCATCGAACTGCACCTACCTTTTGTTGGTGGGTAAATGTTTAAGGCCTACAGCTCAAAGTCAATGTTGCCAAGCGGAACAGTGGGCGGCCCAAGGTGTATGGAACTGTGTTTTTCTGAGTTGCTGTTGAGAAGTACCGTGCCATTCAGATTCTCAAAAAATTACCTACGGGATCATCTTGTCTCCTTCTCCTGGAAGAGTTTGGGACTTACTCATTATTGTTACTATTCCAAAATGTTTACAGTGGGTGCTTTGTATCATGTTTGAACTCTTTATTCTGCATTTGTTAGCAGTACTATAAGATCTAGAAATATTTCGGGGTGTCTGGGTGACTCAGTAGGTTAGGCACCTGACTCTAGACTTTGGCTCAGGTCACGACCTCACGGCCATGAGATGGAGCCCCGAGTCGGGGTCCAAGCTGGGCATGGACCCTGCCTGGATATCGCTCCTCTGCCCCTCTCTCACTTCTGTTCTCTCTCTCTCTCTCTAAAATGAATAAATAATAAAAAGTAATACAATCTAGAAACATTTCGAGACTCATATGCTACTATTATGAAATTTTTTTCTATAACTTATGTTTTCTTGTTTTGTTTTGTTTTGTTTTGCGTTGTTTTAGTTTTATGAAACAATGACCATTTACTTGAACCCTTTAGAAGAGTCGTCCGGTATATTACCTTTCTCGTCTTTTCCATATCTGTTCCTTGGAGCCCCGACTTCTTGTAAAATTCCTTAACTTCAGCTTGCAATCATTCAATTAGATGTTTTTGTTACACTTTTAGGTTGTTAAGAGTCAATTTTTATTCCTTGAATGTTTCCTTTTGGAGTTACAGGTTCTTGTTTCCTGAGTTCAGTCTGTTCTTATCACTTGGAGATCTATTCTTGTTTAAAAATAAATCACTGTGCTCCGTTCAGTTCCTCCCAGGGTCTCCACTCTTCAGACGATCCGGTGATCGGCCACTGTCTTCCCGGGCCTGAGCGCAGGCCCTGGACTCCGGCGCCTCCCGTGGGCCCCATCTTGAGTCAGCTTCCTTGTAGTCTCTTCCCTTGGGCATTCGCCCAGCTAAGACAGAAGACTCGCTCCCTCCACTTTCTATCCCCCAACACTCCTCAGGGTGGTGTCTCCTCTCCTGCCCTCGGTCTTCTGTGGGCCTTTCTTTATCTGAGCAGGTGGACAAGACACGGAGCTGGCCCAGGGGTCCAGTCTGCTGCCTTGACACAGAGGACTCATCAACTTATTCTTCTGTCCCCAAAGTGGCCCTCTTATTCCTTCTGTGTGACTTAATTTAATTTATTAATTATTTATTAATTATTTAATCCTGAGCCGCAACTAATCCGTCAGAGATTAACACTGGAATTACAGAGGTAAGTTTACCTGTAAACTGTTTAACTCTGTAAAGTTAAAGGTACCCTGAGTAATGACGCTTCATGGCCTTTGGCCCCATCTGTCAGTTTTATCATTAAGTGACCGAAGCCAGATTTAAATTCAGGGGCATCACCGTTTTCCCAGTTGGGCTGGCTGATTGGTGAGCGACCGGTCAGCAGACTGTCCATCACACTGTTGAATCATCATTCTTCCCTCGGAAATGGCTGAGAACTCTCTGAGAAGGAGTCAGTTTCTCTGCTGGCCCCACACAGACGCTGACTCTCGGCTGCCCTAAACCCCGGCTGGTGCCTCGGGTCGCGCATGAAAATGGGGAGCCGGGAAGTTTCTAACACGTTCTCTTCCTTTTCCATGTCTCTCTTTTTTTAGTCCCTATTTATCAAAAGACCAACTAACTGTGTTTCTTGTATACACCGGCAGGTGGGATTCAAAGGCTTCCTAAGTTTCCACTCTGTCTGCCAGTCGGCTGTGTCTCCTTCCTCTGCTTTGCGCTCCTGGCCTCGCTACCTGGTCCCCCTCAAAGCTGCTCCGGCCTCAGACAAGGCACAGGCCCCCCCACCCCGTCCTTGTCTCACCAGTTCTTTCCATATGACTTCAACCACACCCAGGGACGGGGACTGTGAGTAACAGTTCTCAAACTTCATACAGTCCCGTGTCTTTGGGAACTGAGCTACTCATTTAAAATACGTGAACCCAGTGAGTTCAGACGTAAATTCCTTATTGTCTATTGTAATGGTTCTAACACAACTCCCAATATATTGTTTGGCCATCACTCACCCTCTTCAGGATCAAAATCATCACGGGAAACTCAACAGGTGGGGCATAGGACAGCCACCCTTGGACTTGCAGAATGATTGATGACCACAGGGCAACACCACCGTAATTCCCGTATCTCTCAGAGATGGGCGCAGACATCCACCTGTGAGCCGTATATGGTGAAATAACATGGGCCGAAACAGACGCGCGGAAAGTGAATCTCATAGCATAGTGTCATGCAGTAGGAGAAATCAAAGAGATAACCGCTCAAAATACTGCAGTTCTTTTGCTTTTTTGTTTTTGCTTGTCCACATATTGGTCAGACTACAGATGGGCCAAGGACCCACCTGTCACGCAAAGAAATTCCCGTAGCATGTCGCCTTGCTCCCCGGAACAATAGAGACTTCGTTAACAAATGGATGGCAGGGCGTGTTTTCTGTTTTACCAGCTCTGAAAGATGGAAAGCTCTCGATCATTCAACTGGTAGGCTCGCCCAGCGATTAACGGAATGATCTATCGTGGCCTCGCTTCCTATGAGCATTGAAAATGAGCTGGCCAAAAATTTTTAAGGAAACATAATCCTTTTTATCAGTTCCGTGTTTCACGCACAGTTTAATAAATTGCATAACTGATTTTGGTGTTAATTATCTTTCTCCTAATAAAGCAACCTGATGCCCTTATCTTCTGGAGAAGAACACCGTTTCTTCTTTCTGAGCCGACGCACTTGGGTGGTCGGGGTCAGGACAGAGCGCAGAGCTTGCCATACCCGCCAGGCATTCCAGACTGAAGTCCTTGCCGGCCACCAGCAAGTAGAAGCTGTGTTTCTCAGTTGTCAGAACGCGAGGGCACACTCCTGACAGCCTCTGGCTGAAGACGCCCGCGGCGATCAGAGGCTAATGAGGTCTGTTGGAACTGAGAGAGTGGAAGGCGGCATGCAAATTAAATTGTTTTAATTTAGGCAGCTCGACATTAAAGGTAAAGAAAGAAGCCATGATCAAGAAGGAGCAAGGAGACTCTGATCAAAGCTGGCTTTGCAGGGAGCCAGCTGTGCATGGCCCACCTTGAGAAGCGCCCTGGGGACCGTCCGGGCATGGCCCCGGCCACTCGGCCCCTCACCTTACATCTCTTCTTTCCCTGCAGGCTCTGAACGCCCGGCTGCTGGGGGCCGCTGCCTGAATGTAGCAGGAGGCCGGAAAGTCTGTGTAAAGCCGGAGGCCGCCCCCTTTGGCTTTCACACTGGGCTCCGTCTGCCCCCTCGAACTCGGCGTCAGGATGCTCTGTGTCTGGGGTCAGGAAGCAGGCGGGCAGTGTCGGTGCCAGGGCTCTGTGCCCCAAGCTCCCAAAACCAAGCCGGGCCAGGTAGAGAATCAGCACACCAGGGCACCTGGGTGGCTCAGACCTCAGCTCAGGTCATGATCTCACGGTTCGTGGGTTCGAGCCCCACGTCCGGCTCTTGTGCTGACAGCTCAGAGCCTGGAGCCTGCTTCGGATTCTGTGTCTCCCTCTCTCTCTCTCTCTGCCCTTCCCTGCTAGTGCTCTCTCTATCTCAAAAATAAATAAACATTCAAAAAAATCAGGACACCATCTGGACCTGACAAAACCCGAGTGTCAGTGGGGTGCTGGGCGCCGGCCTCTTCAGATTAGCCCCCGGGCCCTGCTATTTTTACGACTCTGTCACAAAAGATGAAGTCATAATATGCATAAAACAGGCATGCCCCTGTGGAGATGCACCGATCCAAAGATGGTTTCCGCAGAAGGTGCCAGAACGCGGGTCCCAGGGCGCCGATGGAGACGCAACGATCTGATATTACTCTGTGCCCCATTTAAACCAGGACAAGGCTTGCATTAGAATTGGATTCAGCCTCGACAGGAAAAGACTAGAATGACCCTGAAAAATCCCTGCTTAATCTCTTTTTCGGCCTTCCATCAACAAATGACAGTTTCCATCATCCCGGGCAGTAGCAGCTAGCGGTCGTCACCGACCAGCGAGTCCCATGCGTCCCGAGTGCAAACTTACGTACAAAGACCTGAGGAGGCGCGCACCTATAAATAATGTAGGGTTGGACAGACGGTAGCATTTGCAGCCCGATTAAAACGTGCTTCCGCGAGGTCGATTTATTTACTGAGAATAGCTGCCCGCGGAAGCTGACTTGCTTCACGTTTCCTTCGTCATTTCTAAATTTCTTTTATAATCGCAAAAATCATTTTGCTTGTAATCTTAGAGAGATCCATAGATGAAGAATCCAAAACCCGGGAAGTGAAGGGCGTGGCCAAGTTCACTCAATGAGACAAGTGGCATGTGTCACTGGAATGCCAGCAGACACAGAGTCGGCTGTAAAAAAAAAAATATCTTTTTAATCTTCTGTTATCAAGAGTTGATATTTTAATTTTTAAGCATTTCTTAAATTAAAAAAATTAATTTTTTTTTTTTTTTTAGAGAGAGAGAGAGAGAGAAAAAGAGTGCTAGCAGGGGAGAGGGGCGGAGGGAGAGAGAGAATCCCAAGCAGGTTCCTTGCTCAGCACAGATTCCCACATGGGGCTCATTTCACGACCTTGAGACCACGACCTGAGCTGAAATCAGGAGTCAGACGCTCAACCAACTGAGCCAGTCAGGCGCCCCTTCTTAAGTTTCTTTAATTGATATTTTTAATATTTTACCAATAATTCTAAAAAAGTTGAGCTTCTGAGGTGAGGTATTCTTATCTCTGCTCCTCTCTGCTCTGCAGGCTCGGGGAGCCACAGCTCCAATGGGCCTTTTGGATCCACTTTCAGGATGGTCTATCCGCTCGGCGGGCGGAGTTGGTGCAGGTCTAGGAGTTCCTCCACGCCTGTTAGCCAGGGGCCTCGGTTCTTTTCGGGGGGCTGCTTGGGCTTCCTCACGGCATGGTGGTCGTGGTCCAAAGGCACACGTTTCAGGAGACACAGCTGAAGCCGTCCATGCCTTGAAGGCCTCAGCCCGGAAACCGACAGATTGCCGTTTCCGCCTGTATTCGGTTGGCCCAAGTAGTCAGAGGGCCTGCCCAGACTTAAGGGGCGGGAATTAGACACGGCCTCTAAGACAGAGAAGCATCAAAGAACTTGTAGATGTCGAATCCCGTTCTGCAGGTAGTATTACCAACAGAAGCTCCGATTTCAATTTGGACAAAGCCCACCTGGCGACTGACCTTTGTTATTTCTGGTTGACAAAGTCCAGCACAGGCCCAGAGAACTTAGGTAATGTACCCCCACCTTCACTCACCAGATCCCACCTGAATCATCTTCTCGCATTGGCTGGGGTTGGCTCTCGGAATTTAGCCCGTCTAAAACACTCTTAGGTTTTAGGAAACAAACATTAAGAGATTGAGCCTTCTAATAGACTTAGCACTACCCAGAAGAGAAATTTAAGAAAGTAGCTCAGGTCCCAGAATGTGCCTCCCTGAGGGTGCTAGACGGGCTCCATCTGGAAAACAGGTGGTCTACACATTTTCATTTGCTTTCTGGCGTCTTTTGAAAAAAAATAATTCTGAAGAAACGCGATTAATTTTATTTATGTGTGTGCTTTGGGTACTATAAATAAGTCTTTCCTAACACAAGGTCACAAAGAATTACACCTGTTTCTTTCTAATAGTTGCATACTTTTGGCTCTGACTTTTAGGTTTTAATCCTTTGTGGATTTATATATGGTGTGAGGTAAGGTCTTGTTTCATCCTTTTGCATATGCTGAAAAGACTGTTTACCCCACGAAGGGTCTCAGCACCTTTGCAAAAATCCATTAGTCGTAGATACATGGGTTTATTTCTGGATTCTTAATTCTAATTACTTATTCTATATGTCATCCTTAAGTCAATACCACTCTCTCTTGATTTTTATAGCTTCGTGGTAAGGTAACATTAGGAAACACGAGGTCTCCAAATTTGTTGTTTTTCAAGATTGTTTTAGGCAGTCTTGGTCCTTCGCATTTCTAAAACAATAATATTTACTAACTAGAGTATATTGCTTATGGATAGTTCTTTTTGTCTTTAGACATATACTGTCTAGTCAAAACACTGCTTCCCAGAAGTCTCTTTCCCTGCTCCTCCTTTAGAACGAATTCTGTCATGGTCGGATTTCCATTCTGATAGCCCAGAGTGTTCACTCGGTGTTTCAATTTGCATACTTCTAAGTTCAGTTTTTTGGGTGAATGCAATAGTATTCAATCACCCTCTCCTTCCCCAACCAGTGGCAATGATTAATATGCTTTCCTTTTCCCAAATATCACATGAAAAGAATCATACAGGGGTGTCTGGGTGGCTCAGTCAGTTGAGTCTCTGACTTTGGCTCAGGTCATGAAGTCACAGCTCATGAGTCTGAGTCTCCTTAATCTTGGACGATGCTGAGCATTTTCCTGTGCTTAGTTTCCATCCATCTCTCCTGGTAAACTGTGTGTTCAGATCTTTTAAAATCGGATGTCTGATTTCTTACTGTGGAGTTTGAAAAGCTCTTTCTATACTGTAGCCATGAATCTTTAATCAGATATGTCATTTGCCCATACCTTCTTCCAGCCTGTGGCCAATTTTTGAAACTTTTAATTGTGTCTTTAAATGTAAATGTTATTAATTTTAACAAAGTGAAATGGATCCTATTTTTTTTCCTTTACGGATTATTTTTTGGTGTCCTCTCTGAAAAGTATTTGCCTATCATAAAGACACAACCGTTTCCACTCCGTTTTCTTCTAAGAAAGTTTTAAGGGTTTCCCTTTTGTTTGTAGAACCGTGATCTATTTTTAGCTCATTTGTTTGTGAAATGAGACGTATATGCATATTTTTGCGTCCGTGCGCCCAGTTGTCCCAACATCATTTGTGGAAAACAGGCCCACCTCTCCACGATGTTGGTAACTTTGACCTTGGAGATTTTCCCGGGTTTCGCTGGTAAAACGGACAGCTGCGAAAGTGTTCCTTGCTCATTTTCATTGATGTTTTCATTTTCTCTGATTTCTATTCCGTCCCGTGTTTTTAAAATGCCTCATAACACTGCTGCTGACTTTGAAGACATTTTCCTAGTTGTTATTCTGAGTCTATACCCACCTGAGATATTTTCTGCCTTTGCCAGGAGATTCGGAGTGAAAAATAAACTCATAAACTTGTCACCTCACTGCTTTTCAGGTGGTCTTTTTTTTTTTTTCGTAATGTGTCCCGAATTCAGCTACATTTTATTCCCTAACTTCAGTTTCTTACCACCCTGTTTCTCCTAAACAAAACCCACTGACATGAAAGTGTTGACAGGATATATATATTCCCATTAGAATATTCCTTCAATAAAAGTTGAAATTTGGGAATACAGCGTCTTCCCCGAGTGGGGCTCCGTGTCTGTGTATTCACAATACCAGCTTCCGAAACTCGCTTGAGCTTTGGGGCGAATATGCGTGGCCCACGGTGGCATTCATCCACCCCTTTTTATTTCATTCGCTAAAGTTGGCCCAAATTATCCCCAGGTCGTGGCATCCGGTTCTGAGTTTTCCTTCCTCGAGCGCGATTGTGAAGGTTTCAAAAATACGGTTTCTGGATCTTGTTTAGCAACTTGGCGTGGACTTCTCGGAGAGCTGGCACGCTCGCGCCTTATTCCTTAAGTCCTCGCGCTTGGGAGCAGGAAAGCACGTGCCCGGGCACATTTAGGATGGGATCGCTGTCTCATTTCCTGGTGTCCGATGCTAGGGAGTGCGTGCCAGTAACCTGCCACTAGGCAAGACTCTAAGTGACGATAGGACCATGTATGTTTTATGACAACGGCCTAAGCTTGTGAGAGTGGCAAAGTGTACATTTATCCAACAAAATAAGCCAACGTAAGCTTCTATTGTTGAGCTTTTCCCACTGTGAAAAGTCAAATGAATGTATTTGATTTTCATGGTCTGTGGCCCTTCCTCCCGCGGAATTCCTTTATGTCTAGGACGCTGCAGGGAGAGAAACGAAGGGCTCTTTAAAAATCCCCAGAGCAGATAAACCATGAAACAATGAAGAATGCCCACATTCTTTAGAAAAGCACAGCTATTTTTAAAAAAATAATTAGAAAAAAAATTTTTTTTAAAAACTGAAGCAAAAGGTATATGAGTTTTTCATTCTCTCTCTCTTTCTTTTCTTCTTGCTCACTTCTCGGAAGGACGGGGCTGCCCACACCCAGCTCAGTCATGTACTAACATGCCTTCACTTTGTTGATGGCAGTGCCCACACGAAGGGCACGGAGGAAACCCTCCATGTCTGTCCTTTACTGAGACATGAGTCACAGAACACCATGTCACCCACTTGACATGAACCTTTCGATGTGTCCAGGGTGCTCCCAAGACACCCAGCACCACTTTCTGGCTTCAGATCATTTTACCACCCCCAAAGATGCCCAAACTCTCCAGGCTCTGGCGACCGCCAACCTGCTCGCTGTCTCTGTGGATCTGACTCTTGCGGCCAGTTCACATACCTTAAAATCTACAACAGGCGGCTTTTTTGTCTCGATTTGCATGTCGTTTCAAGTTCACATATGTCATAGCCAAGCTTCAGCTCGTAGCAATATTTCATTTGTGTTTACGGATGAATTCTGTTTCTTCAGACGGACCTACGCCGATTTTTTTTTCCGTTTATTCATTCATCAACCGCTGGACATTTTGATGGTTTTTCTCTTACGGCGGTGACAATGACATTGCTATGAATATTCATGTGCAAGGTTTCGTGTGACTATTTGTTTTCAGATTTCTTGGGCATGTAACTAGGATCATATGGTAATCATATATTTAACTTTTGAGGAGCTGCCAAACTGTTTTCCACAGTGACTCTGTCATTTTACATTCCCTCCACCAACGTATGAGTGTCTCCTCTTTGTCAACATCCTCGCCGACGCCTGCAATTTTGTTTTCTTATTTTTTTTTACTATTATGCCTGTCTCTGTGGATGGGAGGCGACATCTTTTGGTGGTTTTGATTTGCCTCTCCCTGATGACTAACAATTCTGAGCTTCGTTTCACGGATTATTTCTCACCTGCATATTGTCTTCAGGGAAAGATTTATTTAAAAGCAAAGCGTTTATTTAAATGCTGTTTTTAGTCTGGGCCACGAGTCTTTTGTTGTTAACTTGTGAGAGCTCTTTATATATTCTGGACACCAGATCCTTACCAGAAATACGGCTTGCAAATATTTCTCCCATTCTCTGGGTCGTCTTTTCTCATGTGTTTTTAAAAACCGCTTTGTTTTCTAAGAACGATGGTTGAAATGTAACTGTCTTCTTCCTGCTGGTGCTGGCGTGTGGGTTCAGTTGTTTCTGGTGCTCCATAAACTAATCAAATTCTGGGTAATAATTTTTTTTATTTTTCTTTCATTACACGAAAGCAGTGACAACGACCACCACCTTGTTAACTGGGGTCTCCTTCTCTGCCACGGTCAGTGCCTGGGACTCCACATTCTTGGGGTTCTTCCAACCCGACCTTAGAGAGGCGCCCTGATGGGAACACCATTACCTTTCTTAGCCACACCACCATCTGCGGACTTCATTATTTAGCTTCCGTGCCTTTCCCCAGGGACGCCCCACTTGGATACCCGTAAGTCCCGTTACTGTGGATTCCCACGCCGGCGCTGCCAACGTCGCTACCTCTCACCCCCATTCTGGGGCCCCCTTCAAGGCCACGAATAGACTATCTGGTATGCTAGCAGCAAACAGATGCTACGATTCCCTCACACAGGTCGTTTTCACCGGTAGCCCTTATTAAGGGCAGACAAGTGGAAACACTCAGTGCTGTATTTTCTCCAGAGGAAAAAGTACAGGGTTGTCCGTGGGCTTTTAAACAATTTTAATGTTGACATCATCATCAATCACAGATGTGGCAAAAATAGGAGCATGGGCCCTGAGCCCTGAGCCCAGGCTGCTCCAGTGGTAAGGTCTTTCATAACTCGGCTGGAGTATCGACTTGGGAATTGACGTTGGTACGAGGCACAGACACAGTGCAGGTCTTCCATAGTCGTGTGTGTGTGTGCGCGCACACGCGTGTGGTTCTCTACCACTTTATTGCATGTGTACATGTGTGTAACCGCTGCCGTATTTGAGATGAAGAACGGCTCAATAATCGCAAAGAGTTCCCACGTGCTACCCCCGAGCCCTGAGAGCACGCGCCACCCGCTGCCTCTACGATTCGGTGGCCGTATCCGGAGCGTGTTCCTTCGCATGGCCAAGTACACTCCACGCGGCTCCAGACGGCCGTTCGTCTGCTCCCTCACCCGCTACAGGACGTTTGCATTTTTCTCCAGGTTTTGGCTATTAAGGATAAAATTGCTATGAACATTTGTATACAGTTTCTTGTGTGGACATAAGTTGTCATCCCTCTGAGATAAATGCCCAGAAGTGTGATTGCATCGTGTGGTAAGTCTGTGTTTGGTTTCTTGAAGGCGCTAACTATCTTCCAGATTGGTCCGTGAGGAAGGATCCGGTTTCTTTGCCTCCTTGCCAACATTTGGTGGCATCACTGTGTTGTATTTTAACTGTTCTCGTAGATATGTCTTGATATCTAATTGGGGTTTTATTTTGCATTTCTTAGTGATTAATGTTTCCAAATACCGCGTCATGCATTTATTGGACATCCACCTTTGGCAAAATATCTGTTCATGTCTTTTTCCAGTTTACGTTTCTTTTTCTGTTGTATTTTGAGAATTTTTCAAAAAAAATTTTTTTTAAGGTTTCTTTATTTTTGAGAGAGAGAGAAACAGTGCGAGCAGGGGAGGGGCAGAGAAAGAGGAAGTCACAGAATCCGAAGCAGGCTCCAGGCTCTGAGCTGTCAGCACAGAGTCTGACGCGGGGCCCAAACCCACAAACTGTGAGATCGTGACCTGCGCTGAAGTCGGATGCTTAACCGACTGAGCCCCCCGGCGCCCCAATGTATTTGGAGGATGTTTAGATATATTTGTCATATGAATCCAGCAAACGCCTGCGGGCTGTTGGAGACCACGCCTCAGGGTTGCAGAAAGCTCAGCCAAGAGCGGGTGCCACAGAGCGGCTCCCAGAAGAGAGGCCTGCGCAGGCCCCTGAGTGTGGAGGACTTCCTGGGGCGCGATCTGGAGAAGGCAAGAGCGGGACTGGGAGGATTTGGGGCAGGTAGGCTGACGCGTCTCAACGGAGGCCTCGATGGCCCCTTGGGGCGCACCAAAGCTGCGGGGAACGGCAGAGCTGCCACGACCTGTGACAGAGCCTGGGTCCTTGTTTGTCCGCAGTAGTGGCTGGAAGGGACCTCTGGCCATGGGCATGGTGGCTTTCTTCAATGCTGTCCTTTCTGCTTCCGGAGAGGACTCCCAGGAGCCGGAAGTGAGTCTCTCAGGCCTGAGGGAGGTACTGGCCGCCCGCAGAGCGCCCCTTACGGTGGCGGCAGGCCGGCCACGTAGGCTGTTTCCAAGTGCTTTGTGACTCAGGGTATCCTTCCTCACCAGTGTTTATCTTTAAATTTCACAGAACACACAGAGCACACTTAGCAAAAACCGTATTATCTTATCACAAACAAATCATAGACCTCTTCAGGTCTCAGGGTCCCACCTTAGTAATTCCGGACTCAACAAAATTCGAAATGAGACTCTACGAAGACAAGAAAGTGACGTGCGTCCCCACCGCCCCCATCGATTCTCTGACGCGTGGGCTCCTGGGATAGTAAGGTGGACTCACCTCAATGAACACAGTCTGGTTCATTGGGGAAGGCCATCGCTCCATTTTCTGGCCTTTGGGCAGGACGTAGGGGTGGTCAGAGCCTTCTCCGGGCCTGAGGGAAGTTGGCAGAAGCTACTCATCTTCGGCCCTGGAATTAAGCAATCTGGGCAAAGTCTCGGCCCAGTTATGGGGGAGCAGCGTCATTTCAGGAAAGCGTCTCAGCTTCTCTTGCCTCTAGAGATAAAAACACTCACCTTACAGAATTCACATGGAGATGAATAATCACGAATTAAACTAAACTCATGACCACTGCGTCCATCTTATTACTCCGTCAGAACTCCTAAGAAACCGTTTCTAGATCTAACTTAAAATCCCCAGTGCTCTGGCCCAAATTCATTTTTCCTCCTGGTAGGCTCTGTAATATTTCTCATCATCACCTTCTGTTTGCACACCTTCCAGCAGCTTCTATTTTCTCATCTAAGCAGTCCCAGTTGCTTGAACCTTTCCTCCGGGGCCTTATTTTGATTAACCGTTTGTAATTAAAATTAAATTCAATGAACTGGAACCGAAGCTTTTAGTTGGCTTCTCTTTAGCACCTTGCACGCTGAATTTAGTATAACTCAGAAAACAGAAAGAGTATAATTCCCCATAATTAAAGGGAGGCTGAAAAATGGAGTCTTTTTTTTTTTTTTTTGGATAAAAGAGACAAGCTCTTAATTCTTAATTCTCTTTGCGTGGGTATATCTGAACTGACTTGTAAAAATAAAATCTCTTGGGTGTTTAAATCAGGTTTAGCTCTTAGGTTGTCAAGAGATTTATTGAGATAGTTGCAAAAAAAGGATTTTAGAATATATCTGTGGCATAAACTTTTAGATTTTCTGACTAGTGAAAGATTATCATTTATATAAAAGTATGCACTTCTTTCTTAAACTTACACTCTCATAGAAACAAATATATATGCCTGCCAAAATTCCAAACAGGAGATCATGAATTTATAGACATAAAAGCTGAAAAACCCAGAAGAATTAAGTCAGGTTTACAAAGTGTATTTTTTTTTTTACCATCTTAACCATTTTTACCACCTTAACCATGCTACTAAGTGTAGAGTACAATGTTATTAACTATATACATATTGGTATGCAACAAGTCTTTAGCACTTTCTTACCTTTCAAAACAGAAACTCTATATTCAGTGAAAAACCACTCCCCTTTTCTCCTCCCCCTTCCAGCCCCTTACGGCCAATGTGTGACTTTGTTCCTAAGAGTTTGAATTCCGCGGATTTCTCATAGAAGTGGAATCATAGTCCTTGACTGTTTGTGATTTACTTACTTCACTTAGCATAGTGTCCTTCAAGATTTAATCATTTCGTAACATTTATATCATCTTTCTTTCTTTCTTTCAATGTTTAAATATATTTTATTTATTTTTGAGAGAGAGAGACAGAGTATGAGTGGGGGAGAGGCAGAGAGAGAGGGAGACACAGACTCCGAAGCAGGTTCCAGGCTCTGAGGTGTCAGCACAGAGCCCGACGCGGGGCTTGAACTCATGGACTGCGAGATCGTGACCTGAGCCAAAGCTGGACGCTCAACCAACTGAGCCACCTAGGCACCCCAGATCTTACCTTTAGGTTTTTAATTCATTTTCAGTCAATTTTTGTATACAGTGTGAGATAAGCGCCCAACATCCTTGATTTCATGTGGGTATCCATTTTTCCCATGATGCTTCTTTTTTAATTAAACGAACATCTTAAATCTATGTATGAAAGGGACTAAGGCTGCGATGACTAGGAAGTGGGATGTGGAGGAGGAGGGTGCCTGAAGGCATCGAGCATTGGAAGGAAACTTGGAAATTTCTGAGTTCCTGGGGCAGAGTGGAGATGACCCCGTTACGTACAAAGAAATCAAGGGCTCTGAGTAAGTAGCGAATTCTACGAAAGAATGAAGAGCCTGTTAGAAGAAGGTGTAGAGGAGCATCTCTCTAATAAACCTGGTTTTTTTTCCCCCTGTGTTCTACCTATACTGAAATCATATTATTATAATTCCTTGTGCGATCACCGCCTTGTCCAAACATTGTAAATTTGGGAAAAGTCAAATCTAGATCTAAATTATTTACAATTTTGTTCTTACGGCTTAAGACAATGGCCGGCACCTAGTGACTGCTCAGCCCATGCTTGTTGGGTAACAGATGAAAAGACTTCGTTTCCAGCAGAGCATGGTCATGGGCTAGATCATCTGAAAACCTCTTTTTGCAAAACACCTAGACATGCTGCGTACAGTGTAGCAAAAAATTCTCCCACATGGAAAAGAGCAAAGAATGGTTCTTTCTAGACTCCCAGGGGAGGAGAAGAGTAACCTTTGTGAAAGGGCCGTGAGCTTTCTCCGGAGCCAAGGAAAGACAGCTGGAGGATTGTCCCATCTAAGGGACCCTATAGCTCTTGTGTGTCACCTGAAGGAGGAAAAAAAAATGCTAAGAAACATTCGTGAAGGTCACAGACCAGAAATCCGGGCCCACTGAAATAGTGAGACTTCATCCTAAGATGAAAGCGTCCCCCAACAGGCACACCTCATCAGCTCACTACCAGTAGGTCCAGTTGACAGAGCGGCAATGAGAGACTCCCTAAGGGAGAGTACCGGGGATTCCCAAAGCGGACCGGAGAGAGGATGGCAAGGAGACAGAAGGAATTTGGAAGGTCTGGCACTGCCAACCACGACAACACATGCCACCCCTTTGTCAGGTCAGTATAAACATTCGTACTCACTGCCTACTTACCACAATTCCTATTATCTAATAGATCATGTCGGGATTTCTACAAAATATTACAAGCCATGTGAAGAGGCAAGAAAAGCATTCCAAAGAGAATAGGCAAGCATTCGACAAACTCAGATATGATACAGAGGTTAGAATTCTCAGACAGGAATTCGAAATAACTATGATCGGAGCACTTGGGTGGCTCAGTCAGTTAAGCATCCAACTTTGCCTTGGGTCATGATCTCGCGGTCTGTGAGTTCGAGCCCCGCGTCAGGCTCTGTGCTGACAACTCAGAGCCTGGAGCCTGCTTTGGATTCTGTGTCTCCCTCTCTCTCTGCCCCTCTCCTGCTCTCTCTCTCTCTCTCTCTCTCTCTCAAAAAAAAAAAATTAAAAAAATAAAAGAAAGAACTGGGGCGCCTGGGGGGCTCAGTCGGTTAAGCATCTGACTTCGGCTCAGGTCATGATCTCATGGTTCATGAGTGTGAGCCCCGCATCAGGCTCTGCCTGCTTCAGAGGCTGTGTCTCCCTCTCTCTCTGCCCCTCCCTTGTTCATGCTCTGTCTATCTCTCTCAAAAATAAACATTAAATTTTTTTAAAAAAAGAAAGAACTATGATTATTATGTTAAAGGCCCCAATGGAAAAAATAACCCCCATGCAGTAAGAGAAGGATATGTAGGCAGAGAGAAGAAAAATGTGTTTGAAAAATGAAAAGAGTAGGCTATAAAGAAAGATCCCTGTAACGGAAATAGAGAATGCCTTCAACGGGCTCCATAGCATGCTGGAAACATCAAGGAGAGACCGGTGCGCTTGAGGACAGGTCAACAGAAAAATCCCAGACCGAAGTGTACAGAGAAAAGAGTTTTAAAAAAATTCAAAAGATCCAAGAATTTCGGACAATTGAAAAGGGCAAAATACGTGCATATCCAGGCACCAGAATGAGAACGAAAGAGAAGGGAGTAGAAAAAATATTTGAACAATAATAGCTGGAGAGTTTTGAAAATTAACGGCAGAAAAAGAATTCAGACTCAGGAAGTTTAGAGAACACCAAGCTGAATAAATACCAACACCTTTACACCTGGGTAGATCTTACCCCGTCTTCACAAAAAGGGAAAGATGAAGAAAGTTTTGAAAGAAGCCTAGAGAAATAGAGCACGCCGCTGACAGAGGAACTGGCAAGTCTTAGAGCCGACACTTCATCAGAAACTGCACATGGGGCTCCCGGGCGGCTTAACCAACTGACTCTGGATTTCAGCTAAGGTCGTGATCTCGTGGTTCATGAGATCGAGCCCCGTGTTGTACTCGTTCCTCGCAACTCCATGCTGTTAGGGCAGAGCCTGCTTAACATTCTCTCTCTTCTGCTCCCTCTGCCCTTTCCTGGCTCGTGCTCTCTCTCCCTCCCAAAATAAATAAGTAAACTTAAAAACAAACAAACAAACCAGAGACTCTGCAAACAAGGAAAATGAAGTGAATATTTAAAATGGAAAAGAAAAATCCCAATCTAGCCTTCTATACTCAGAGAAACTATCCTTCAAAAGCAAATGAGAAATAAGATATCTTTCTTAGATAAACAAACACTCTGGGAATTCACCGAATGTAAAAAAGTACTGATAAACATGATAAAAAATTCTTCAGGAAAAATTGAAAGTTACGTGGTTCAGCAGTTATTACCTATGTAACGAAAGAAGAGCATCAATGAAATAATAAATGAAGGCAAATAAGTCTTTTATTTTCCTCCTTCATAGTAAGCTGCCAGATGACAGCTTGTTTAAGTGACAGCAGTTACAACGGGTCGGGTTATTTCCAAGTGCGATAAATGCTGACAGCAGTGTCATAAGGGATGGAGAGAAGCGGGTGTGAAAACCGTTTCGGGGTCCCTGCTCTGCGTTTCAGGCAGAACGGTGTTATCGTAAGGTGGACTCACATGAGTTAAAATTGACTTCTGCCGTCGGCAGGAGGCGCTTGACGGTAGCGTTGGCCAGAGCAGCAGTGGTGGCCCTCGGGAAGGGGTTCGGGCTGTTTTCATGAATAGCCTCCGTTCCTTCTGCCAAAGGCCTTACTGAACGAGCGACAGGCGGGCCGAGGGGAGCGGCGGACTGACGCGCACAAGAGGACACGTTCTCCAGCTGGCACCTCCTCTTCTCAAATGCCTCCCCTGAAACGGACATCTGCACATCTGTGTCCCTTCCTACAGTCCGTCCACACATTTGTTCCCCAGACTTCCTGGTTGCAAAGATTCTAATCTTGCTACTGGAGTCCCCAAGTATTCCAGCAAACCATCGGCTAATGTCAAGAATTCGACAGTCATCTACAGCTTAGGCTCTCTCTTGGCCCCCGTCTGGTTATTTGATGTCTTTAGCTTTCATGATTATCTTGTTGTTTTAATTTTTTTTAATGTTTATTCATTTCCGAGAGACAAAAGGAGACAGAGAGAGAGAGAGAGAGAGAGAGAGAGAGAGAGAGAATGAGTGGGGGAGGGGCAGAGAGAGAGAGAGGGAGACACAGAATCCTAAGCAGGCTCCAGGCTCTGAGCTATGAGCACGGAGCCTGACATGGGGCTCGAACTCATGAACTGCGAGATCATGACCTGAGCCAAGTCAGACGCTTCACTGACTGAGCCAGCCAGGTGCCCCATTCTTAACTATCTTGTAATACAGCTTCTGTGGGAAGCTTGATGGCAAAACACTGGACCAAGGGCCACGAATTGGTCTGGAGCGTGACCTAAGACAGGCCGGAATATCTCTTTGGCTCAGGAGTTTTATCTGTAAAGTCAGTTGGTTGAAATGGAAGTCAGAGATACAGAAACTGGTTTCAGGGTTGTAAAACCTGGCACCTAAGAATTTAAGATAATTTGAAGAATAAATGTGTTTCTATTTCATCTCGGCTACAGCCACTTGGGAATTTGAATTATTTTACATTTCACATTCGTAAATACATTAAAATTCGTGTTCTAATAGATACAGATTTCGCGTCATTATTCACGTTCGAAATTCTAATGTGACACCGATTGTACAATATTTGTGACGGTAATTGCCATTAATATTCATCGGCCGCTCGCTTTGGATAGGCACCCGGCTCGTTCCTTCGCCCACATCGTTTCGTTGGTTTTCACAGCTCCATCAGGTAAAGGCTTTTGTCTTCGATTGGACTCCCCTCGGAGAAGAGTGGTTTGCCTGCAAGTGATCATAAGAAGCACAGCGAGCGGGTGGGGAAGCGACAGTGAGGACAGAAAGGGAGGGTGCAAAGACGAGCCGCTTGCCGCCGCGCGTAGCCGAGGCTCCAGCCTTCGGAGGACCCTCCACGGACTGCTCGAAGCAAACCTCAGGATTGCCCTGGGGTCTGGGGACAGCACGCACCCACCTGCCGACACCCACCGGCACGCAGTTGCTGTTCCTGCCTTTCCAGCCTGGGTTCAGAGAGGGTGGGTGCAAACCTCCAGGCAGCGTGATTCAGGAAGGGGGGAGTGGGGGATTTATTTTTTATAGTTCTTTTTTTAAAGTTTATTTATTTATTTTCGGAGAGAGAGAGAGAGAGAGAGCACACAAGCAGGAGAGGAACAGAGAGAAGGAGAGAGAATCCCAAGCAGGCTCCGCGCTGTCAGCACAGAGCCCCACGTGGGCACTGCGTTCCACCAGGCAGGGTGTCCGGAGGGATGCCATTTGTTTCCAAGGTGAAGCCTAGGTCCTCCTGGGAGAACCCTGAGGGCGTGCTGTGTCTGTGCAAGTGGCCTGTGTCCCACCCACACCTGCCTTTCTGTAATGATGCTGAGGTTGTTATGAAGTGGCTCTGCCTTCTCTATTCACTGATTCGTCCTGAGCCCGCCACCCCCCCACCCCCCACCTCTTGGGGCTGACACACTCTTCTGACCTTCCCCCAGGAACAGCAGAGCCGGGCCATGGGGAGTGAGAAGATTCCTGCCCCGTCCAGTGAGGCATCCGAAGAACATTCTAGCATCCTGCGTTCTTCCTCTCTGCTCTTTACAGACACTCCTCTTCTCTCTTCAGCTTTTTTCTGCAGATAAATTTGAGATGAGCCCCTGTCCCCTCGTAGCTGAGAGAAACAACACATTCTTGCATTTCTTATTTTTTCTTCTTTCTTTCCATTCAATGAATTCATCTGGAGACGACTTAACGCTCACGATCGTAAACCATTGTGGCCTTTTCCTGTATCTGATAAAATCACATTTTTTCTTTGAACCAATGAATATACATATTTTCTTCCTCATTCCGTTTTCTTCAGAAACCACGAACCAAGTGGGAGTCCGGGTTCCTGTGCCAGGCTTGTATACTTCCAAATTCACCAATTGGTTTGAGAGAAATCATTGCATTCAAGGTCACCTACTACCGAACAGTTCGAGAAGAATGGATACTCTGGTGTTCCTCTACTAAAAAAGTAGAATTTATAGTTACAAACCTTCCAACAGAGAACATTTCAGGACTGAATGGCTTCCCTGGAAAATTACAGAAAACTTTTAAGAAATAAATAGTAACAATCCTATGTATACACTGAGTGAAAAAGTGTTGAGAATGTATCTCGGATTATTTAAAGGAACCAACCTTGCTTTATATCTAAACCAGACAAAGTACAAGACAACTGGACACCATTAGCTCTCAAGAATGTAGATGAAAAAGCCCACAATAATAGTAGCCAATCTAACCCAACAGTATGTAAAACTGGTAACAGGTTGTGAGAAAATTCATCCCCGGAATGCAAGGCTTATTCGACAATCAAAAGATTCTCTGCGAGCGATGACCCTGCAGACCGAAGAAGGAAAACATACATCATCCGAAGACAAATATAGAAAGTGCATACACCTGAGCCCAACGTGTACTCATGGTAAAAGCACTCAGCGAACTCAGAATTTAGGAAGTTTACTTAATCTGATATGGGTGTTGCCGCACAGACCTTACGGACGGTATTGTAATTAATGGTATAAACCTACAAGCTTTCACTTAAAATGAGAAGGAACGTCTGCTCTCCGCACTCCTGTCCCGCATTGTACTGGATGTCCTAGCCAGCGCAAAAGGAAAGAAAAAGAAAAAGAAGGGCGCAGGACTGCAAAGAAATAAAATAAAGCTCTGCTCATACGAGGTATAAGTGGAGAAAATACCCAAGAATGTTTTGTGCGAACGCTACTGGAAGGGATAAGTGAATTTAGTAAGTTTGCAAGGTATAGTATCCATGTGTATATATGAATTGATTGTACTTCCATACTCTAGGAATGAACGCTCAGTTTAACCTTTCTAAGTCCCTTAAATAACAGCCCAAAAAGAATTAAATACTTAGGTATAAATCTAACGAAATATTTGCAAGATATACAGGCAGGAAACTGCAAAACACTGATGAAAGAAAGCAGAGAATACCTAACAATTCAGAAAGCTGCCGTGTTCGTAGATCGAAAGGCTTAATATTGTTAAGATGTCAGTTATCTCCAGTTGAACTCTAGATTTAACAAAATCCTAGGACACGATTCCAGTAGGAATTTATCGAACTCCATTAGATTCTTCTAAAATTCATAGAAAAAGGCAAAGGATCAGAATAGCCAAAACGATTTTTTAGAAAAACAAGATTGGGGAGCTCGCATACACGAACTTAAAATGTATTATCGGGATGTAGTGATCATACCCGTGTGGTGTTTTTGAAAGGGTGGCAAACAGATCAATAGATTGAATAGAGAGTCTGCAATACAATCTGCGCATAAGTCGCCAATTGATACTCAACAAACGGCAAAGGGAAGGTAATGGAAAAAAAAATCTTTTCAAAACATCGTGATGGAAAATTTGGATCTAACTATTTAAAAGAAAGAACCTTGAACCATGCCTTGTACTCCTGTATAAAAAATTAACTCCAAGTAGATCATAGAGCTAAATAGAAATTTACGTCTATAAAATTTCAAGAGGAAACAAATGAGAAAATGTTTGTATCCTGGGTCGGGCGAGGATCTCTGAGACACACGTCAAGACACGACCTAGAAAAGAAAAAGGTTAATAGGACGCCGTCAAATTGCAAACCTTTTTATAAAAGACGCAGTTAAGAACATAAAAGATACTCACAAACTGAGCAAAAACATTTCCAAAATATAGGTCTAGAATGTATAAATGACGAACCCAAACTTAATATGAAAACAATCCAATTTTTAAAGACACAAAAGTTTTGAGCAGATACTTCATGTAAGAAGGTACCTGAATGTCAAAGAAACACACAAAAAGGCTTTGCAAATTAAAAACAATAAAATGCTATTATACGCTTCTTTTCGAACGGCAAAAAGAAAAACAGAAGGACCCTTCCGAATGCATATGTTGAAAGAAAGGAGGCGGAGCGACCGGATCTCCCTCTACGCATGGCTGGCGGGAATGCAAAATGGCGCAGCCATTTTGAACAGTTTGGCCGTTTCCCAGAATGCCAAATGCACACTTACCATTTGACCCAGAAATTCCATTCTTAGGTACTTTCCCAAGAGAAACGAAAACTTCTGTTCATCAGAACCTATCTGCAAATGTTTATAGTAGCTGTGTTCAGCCTGCCAAAAGCCGGATGTATTAGAAACCTACTTTAGCCAGCAAAGAACGTGCTGTGTCATCTATCTACCCAAAGCGCGTGACTCAGCATTAAAAAGAACCACTGATACACACGATTCACGGAGGAATCTCAGATTCATCAGCCGGCTATGCAGCATAAAATTCTGCTTCTGGGACATTTTTCAGAAGACAGAATTCTAGGGACAGGAAACAGAACTGTTGTCAACCGCTGTCAACCGCAACGGGTCGTGGCGAGAGAGGTTGCTTGGAAAGGGGACACGGAAAGTTTGCCTGTTTGAATTCACGTGTCCACGGCATCTCTGCTTTCAACAAATGAAGGCTTGTTGTATATGAAGCAACCACACAGAGCTTGTTTCCTGGCCCATGGCATGAGGACAAACTTCATTTTGAAGGTACCTGCATCTGTAACGCATTGTCCAGATGGCATTCCTTGAATTAGGAAGAAAGCCCTGGACGTGTGTTCATTTTCTGCTAAATGTCTCTATGTTCATGGATCTATATAGGAGACGTAGGAGTGAAGGCAAGGAAGGGAAGTGAGAAAATGAGAAATCCCACCCTTCTTCACTCCATCTGCCAGACTGATCTTTAAAAAACAATAATGCATTTGTCTTTATTCTTCGTTTGTCACTATTTTTGTCACCAGGAACCCAAGAATCTCTTCTAAATCATTTCCAAAATAAAAAGTAAAAATGCTTTAGGGATGTGTTAAAATATTACACCAGAAATATAAAATTAATCGTCCTGTTTTAGTATCTTATGATGCTGTTTTTTATCCTTCATCGGAGTTAGAACTTGCAGTGACGCAGCCTTTACTAAAAACATTTCCATACAAAGAATCCTTAACTCACCTCCCCATATATACCCAGGAAATATTCCTTACTCTTTTCTTAAAATAATGCTCACAGAAAGAAACTTCCAGATTGAAAGTAGCACACCCTAGAGGACCCAAGGAGGAGTTTGGGTCACAGTGACCCCTAGGAATTCATGGCAATCAGTCAGGGGGTTGCTTCCGGCTCCTTCTCACTGATGACCTAGATCATGAAGGAGAACACAGATCTCGCTAACTCGTAGAAGACTTCAAAGTTGGGGACACACAGGAGCGCAGGAAACAGCAGCATTCACTTAATTTGAAAAATTGGAAAAGCAACTGGAAACAGAGTAAAGAACACGAAAGTGGAACAGAATATGTGATCTTCTGATGAAAATCCAATTATTCCACAAATACGTATTCTAAAAATGTCTCTTAACATTTTACAATGTATTGTGCTAGGTGTCTACAAATTGCAGTCCCGAAGCACCTATAAAACAGATAGATGCAGAAGGTGACGAAATGCATTCCTCCTAACCGATGAAAGACAGGCAGTGGGAAGGAGAAGGGGTATTTTTCTAGTAAGATGCCCGAGTCAGGTGTCGGAGAGAGTAATATAAGACATGTGTGCAGATGGTAAACACGGGTAGAACAATAGGTATATAGAGAAGAGGGGGTAGTTTTCCAGGCCCTTAGATGTCTTATCGAAACAAGAATGCGGACACTCGGGACAAGAAGGAAAGCACAGAAATTAAAGTGGATTATATGTAACATAGAGTTTGGAACGTTGGCTTGAGACTCCCGAACTGGGTTCTAGTTCTGAGCCTCTGTTTGGCTGCCATGTCTGTCAGTGTGGGCCCATCCCCTGTTCCAGGGGAGACTAAACCCTCCAGAAGAGGCCGGGGAGGATACCAGGATGAGAGTGGGCAGGTATTGGAACCGAAGGAAGATTCTGGGGAAAACGCTCTGGCTGATGGACAGAAACAACATCCCCATGAAAGAAGCGGTCCTTTGTTTTGTGTCTTTCCCATTTTTTTCATTAAACTTTTTAGTTTTAGATAAACACAGATTTGCATGCAGCTATAAAACACTAATACAAAGTGGTCTTATGTACCGTTTACCCAGTTTACGTAAACGAGAACATTCTGGAAAACTATGGTAAAATATCACAACCAAGACTATTTATACAGATGTTGGCAACATTTGCATCACCAGAAGAACTTCTCATCGCTCTTTTATGACCAATTACCCCCTAGTCCCTGCTGCCATCCTGGCAACCACTAACCCACATCCTGCCTCTAAGTTTCGTCATTTCAAAAACTTTATATCAGTAGATCCATGTGTTATGTAACCTTTTGAAACGGCTTTTTTTTTTCCTCAGCATATTTTTTTGGAGATTCATCCAAATTGTTACACGTATCAGTAATTCGTTCATTTTTAATGATGAGTTGTGTTTCATAGTAAAGATCTAAGACATTGGCTTAAGCTTTGAAGGACATTTGGGCTGTTTCCAGTTTCCGAGTATTATACAGAGAGCCACTATAAATATCTGTGTACAGATTTTTATGTAAACATAAGTCTTCATTTTTCTAAGATAAATGCCCAAGAGTGCAATTATAGGGTTATCTGGTAATCGCATGTTTAGTTTTATAAGAAAATGGCAAACTATTTTCTAGAGTGGCCGTATGGTTTTACTTTCCCACCGGTAACACGAGACTGGCCACGTTTCTTTGCATCCTTGCCAGAAATGGGCATTTTCACAGTTTTTCATTTTAGCCATACTTTCAGATATATAACATCTCATTGTGATTTAAATTAGCATGTCCCTGATGGTTAATGGTGTGAAACATCTTTTTATATGCTATTTGCCATCTGTGTATCCTCTTTGGAGGATGTACTCCTACCTCATCCTTCATTTTTTAAGAACGTTTTAGCTATTCTAAGACCTCGGCTTCTCTACATAAATGTTATAATAAATTTGTCTGTGTCTGTAAAGATCCTTACTGGGAGTTTGATAGGATGGGATTAACACTCAATTGACTTCAGGAAAATTTACATCTTTACTAAGTTGAGTCTTCCCATCCATTGACATGGTATGTCTCTCCATTTATTTAGATGCCTGTTGATTCCTTCCATTAGCATTTTGCCACATTCAGCATACAGATCTCCTTGTTTTGTTACATGTATGCTTGTTTCACTAGCTTTGAAGAAATTGTAAATGGTGTTGTGTTTTCAATTCGGTATTCGCATGTCTATTGTTAGCCCACAGAAATGCAATAGATTTTTATATGTTGCTCTGGTATCTGGTGGCCTTGCCAAATTCATGCATCAGTATTAGGAGATTTTTTTTTTTAACTTTGTAGATTCCTTGGGATTTTCTACACAGACACCTACAAAGAGCAGAAGATTTTTTTTTCCAATTTGTATCCCTTTTATTTCCTTTCTTGCCTTATTATGCTTTCTAGAATTTCTAGCATTATCTTTAATAAGAGCAGCGAGACCGAAAATATGTCCCTTTTTTCTGATCATAGGCGGTAAGCTTCAATTTTTTGCCAATAATTATGATGTTACCGCAGGACTTTTTGTAGATGTCCTTCATCAATTTGAGATAATTTCACCTTCGTTCTGAGTTGTTATCACAATGAATATTGGATTTTTTCAAATATCATGTGGATGTGTTAGTTGATACAGTCATGTGATTGCTGGCCTGGCGGATTCCACCGATTGATGTTTGGGTGTTGGGCCAGCCTGGCACAGCCGGAACAGATACCGCTTGTTATGATGTAGGATTACTTCATATCGAAGAGTCCCATGTCTAAATTCATGAGAAATATTGATCTATTTGCCTTGTCTGGTACTCTTTGGTCCTCTTTTTGTTAGGAGGCAACACTGACATCCTAAAATGAGTCAGCGAGCGTTCTTTTACCGTCTTCTGGGGCATATTGTGTAAAATTCATGTTACACGTTTTTCATCTGTGGTAGACTTCTTCAGTGAAGCCAGTGGGGCTTAAGAATTCTTTTTAAGGGATTTTAATTATTAGTTTTTAGCAGATTCAAATGATCCCTTTCATATTTGGTGAATTGTGGTGGTAGTTTTTCCTTCGTGAGGACTCGTGCCATCTCTTCGATGTTGTCAAATTTATGTGCCTTGGGCTGAGGAGTAGCCCTCCTCCCTTGGCTGTCTCCTTGGAATGATCTCTCCTGAAATCAGTAATTTGTATCCTCTCTCTCTTTTTTTTTTTCGTTAGTGTCTGCAAACTGGCCTATTTGGTGGGTATTTTTAAAGAACCAACTTTTTATTTCATTAATTTATTGTTGTTTCCTATTTTCGATTTCATTCCTTTCTGCTTTTATCTTTACTATTTCCTTCCTTCTACATGCTTCGGATTTACAGTAAAACCTTTGATTGCAAGTAATTTCTTCAGCGAGTGAGACTAGCAAATATTTCTGGTCATCCCTCACCAGTAGGTCGGCCAGCAATTCCGAAAAAGTATTCTCACCAGATACAGAATGCTTGAAGAGTATTCTCACCAGACACAGAATGCTTGAAGAGTATTCTCACCAGACACAGAATGCAAGGTGAACAGTCCTTTTCCTTCAGGACTTGAAAACTGCCATTTCCTTCCACATCCATGATTTTGGATATGTCTGCTGACACTTGCATCGGTGTCCCCATACAGGTAAAAGCCCATTTTTCTCTGTTGTCAAGAGTTTTTCTTTGCTTTTAGCTTACAGGATATAAATGATGATGTCTCTTTGTGTGGATATCGGGGCTATCCCATCCAAATTTTACTCAGTTTCTTGGATCTGTAGGTTTATGGCTTTCCTAACTGGGGGAAATTTTAGTCATTACTTCTGAAGATACTTTTTCAGTTCTGCTCTCTCTTCTCTTTTTCTGGGCCTCTGATCACACATGTGTTAACTCTGGTCACTGTCCCATGGACACACGGCATTTTGTTCATTTCTTTTCAGTCTACCTCCGCTCTGTTCAGCCTGGGTGAATCGTATGGCTCTGTCCCTCTGTCATTTCCACTCTACTCTTGAGACCATCCAGTTGAGTTTTATTTTGGTGCTTGTATTTTTCAGTTCTATAATTATGTTTACATCTTCTTTATAGCTTCTATTTCTTCGCTAAGATTTCCCATAATTGCTTGCTACACATTTTGGACATTATATTAAGACACTCTGGAAGCACCTGGGTGGCTCAGTCAGGTAAGCGTCTGACTCTTGGTTTCAGCTCAGGTCATGATCTCACAGTTGGTGGGATTGAGCCCGTTGGCTCTGTGCTGAGCATGGAGCCTACTTGGGATTCTCTCTCTCTCCCCCTCTCTCTGCCCTCCAAGTCTTGCTCTCTCTCTCTCTCTCTTTCTCTCTCTACCTAGAAATAATTACATAAACTTAAGTGAAAAAGACACCGCATCACATGAGCCAATATTTCAGGTCTGGTAGGACTACCTTGTAGTCCTAGGGGCAGATGGTGTATATTCAGCTTCCTGCTGGCCCTTGTAGACAGCACCCCCGGGAAAGAGAAGCACTGAGCTCCACCGCCTCAGTTCAGATGGTGGGGTGGAAGTTCAGATACTATCATTGGGCTCACTGATGCCAGAGATGAGCAAGGGAGGGATGTCAACTGTCCCACTGGCCTAGCACCTCCTGTCCTGCCCCATTGGTTCAGGGTTGGAGCTGAAGCTCAGCCTGCCGTGAGGGCCAGCTGACAGCTGACGGGAGAGATCTGGGGGGCCAACTGGCTTTGTTCCACATAGCCCCGTTCTGTCTTGTCCCTCCCCAGTGTGTAGGGAGGCTCTGCTCCCTCTGGGCCCTGTTCACACCAGTTGTGGGGAGAGTGGAGAGCTTATCATCCCCTACTTGGATGACCGCAGTCTCTTTAATAGCAGATAGGAGGGGAGGGGAGGCTCTCATTTGGTCCCTAGTGTCACCAGAGAATAGGAGTATGGGGTGAGGTATGAATTCTTGTGGGGAGCAATCCTGTCTCATGCTGCCTTGATAGATCTCATTGCTGGTGGGGTTCGGCTTATGTCTGGACCCTGCTGGCACCACCTGTCCCCACCGCATGGGGACTGACGAACAGCTCTCTGCTCCATCCTCGGACACCACTGGGCCCCTGGAAAAGGCGTCAGCCCACCATCTGCTTCCATGAGACCCACCGGGGGTAGAGAATAATCAACTTTCTGAAGGATCAGTTCTGTGAAACCATGGAGCTAAAGGTGGCTTTTCTGTTGGTGTTTAGCTGGAGGCGGATGGGTCCTACAGACAAGTTTTCTGTTGCTAGGCCATTCTTTACTCTGTCCTTTGGCTCACAGTGAAAAGAACAGTCTCTTTGGAGATTTGTAGCCTACACCTTTTGGCAGTCCTAGGTCAGAAGTTTCTCCATAACCCTGTCTGGGACACACCGGAGGCAATCCAGAAACTGAGGGAACCTACTGCTGGGTTCTTCTTCAAGTCCAGGTTTCTCTAGGTTTCCGCCTTCCCCCCTGCACCTTGCAGAGCCTGCTTATGCTCGCTGTTGGGTTAAATCTAGGATCGTGTAGCTGGAAGACACGGGGTCCGTGAGCTGTGGCACTTCTCCAACCAGTGAAAGGGGAAGGGGTGTTTTTCTTCTCAACTCTGCCACATAGAGAAAGGACATCATCATTGTGCCTGAGGAAGAAAAGGAATCCATCATAACCAAAAGCTCATTCCTATGAAAAAGAAAAATGATGGTTAGTTAACTCTGGGAGCTGATCATCAATGAGAATATAAGCAAAAGTGGAAACACCATGGCTAGAGCAATGGTTATCGCTACCTCTTCCAATTCTGATCTTTAGCCATTATCAGCCTTTTACTTTCTCTTTGCTCTCTCGGTCCTTGAACAATTATTTAGGGCATTTGGAATACTTCTTTTATCCCCCTTTTTATTTCTTTCACTCCAGTTCTCCGGGGGGGTTAAACCTAATCAAACAGCAAATGCTACTCCTCCATTCACCTCATTGCTGCATGCAGGTCTTGGTTCAGGAAGCCCCTTGGGCCCCCTGTCTCTCAGAACCCGCTAATCTCTCCCTTCCCTCTGGGACCAGAGTTGGGATTCTCCACCCAGGCCTGGGATCGAGTGCATTCGCTGAGCCCAGTTGTTTGAAGATAGAAAGCCATGCTCTCCTTTTCACAGTAAGCTCATTGGTCATAATGAGCTTTTGATCTCAAGGTGTCTCTCTCTCATGTTCTATATTTCAACTGTTTCCAAACTCAGAAGGGAAAAGTAATTATTAGTTACCATTCGCCCTTTTTAATACACTTGTTCTCTGTCCAAGATGGCTGACAAATTGGGGAGAACTTGCATCCGTGCTGAGACAATACACATGGATCTATTACAGATTGTTAAGAGGAAGATTGTGCTTGTTGGCGAACAGTATGTGGGGGATTCTTTTCCCAACCAGCGATTCTCTCAGGAAACACAAAGGACACGTGATTAGAAAGGTCGCTGATGGGGAAAGTGTCTTGTTTTTGAAGCATTGCCTTTTTTTAACTTGCATAATGCAAATATAATACAAATTCCTTCATTCTTTTAAAATCTATAATGGATAAACAATATGAGAATACAGAGAAATTTGCAAGATTACTCTCAGATTTCATCGCTTTAACACAATCATTGTTTCCCATTGCTTCTTTCATTTATCTGTGTACATCGTCGAGCTGCTTCCAGGGAAAGCAATTGAGAATTCAGAAACAATACAGTACGAGAATCATGACCCCGAGAGAATCTTAGTAACCTAGAGAGCACCATGAAATAGAAATTTCAACAATTACGTTACAGCAGTGCACGCTATAAAAATAATAACACGTTCTAAAGTGAGGCTGACTAACAGTGAGTTGAAAACTATAACCAGGACCGCGATAGAGTAAATATTGTGACATCCCATTGGGAATATGAACGTGATTCTAGTTCTTGAATATTCATTCCACCATGGTTGGTGTGTCAAGAAAAGTCCAGTTTCTGTAAACATCCCCGGGCTAGTCTGAGTTTCAGAGACTTCTTCTGTCTCATGAAGCATGTGGCTTGGGGGGCAGTAGACAGCGCTGCCTGCACGAGTGACGGAGGGGTTTGGTCGTCTGTCTGTGACAACACCTCTTTCGTGGGCAGACACGTGGTCCCAGGAGAGTTCAGCACAGCGTGCTTGGGCCACTCTGTTCCCATGGTCATGCCCGTTATAGAAAACATAGCATCAGGGGTCGGAAAGAAGGAGGGCATAGACCGCTGTTTTGTGCTTTATGGGTGATGAAGACTTGTGTGTTTGTTAGAGAAAGGAGACTCTGACTCAGCGACTCTGACGCAGACAGCGCAGACCTATGCCCTACATTTTCTAGAATCCCCTCCTTGGCCTGGCTCTGGGTTAGAGGCAAGCCACAAAAGGATGAGTGGAAAGCAAGGACGAAGACGGTGCAGCATTGTTGGGGGACGGAGTCCCAGCAGGCAGATGACAGATGTGGGGCGGTAGCCTCCTCCTCCGTGTGAGCTTCCGGTTGGTGCTCCGGGTGAGGAGTGGCCACGTGGTCCAGGACCAGAGCTGCCTTCCAGCTGCGCAGGCCTCCGTTTCCCGATGCTAAAATCCCACCACCGCTGGGCCAGAACAGTACCCGGTGAGGATTATTTCTTAAACGTGTACCTGAGAGGCAGTTCAAGATGACGCAAAGGTTTCCTGAAGTTTCCATTGCGTGATGATGTTGCGTTGTTTTGAAAGAACGCACAGTTGGATGATGGTCGAAAGCTTTTTATCTGAATTCATCCTTCTTTGTTCAAATGAACTGAGGCCATTCAACGGGGAACCTCGGTGGGAAGTCGGGAATAAACACATCTTTGGGAGCCTCATGCTGTGTTTCTCTTCTCCTCTCGATCTATTTGTGCAGAACACGTTGCGTATTTATTCTCTGCTGCGGATGGCTCCCGTCTTCCTGGGTTTGCTTCACTCCCATCACCAGACAGAAATTAGAAACACAAATCCATCATGGCTTGTTGTCTGTTTTGAAATCTCAACACTCTGAAAACCAAACTTCTGGGCAGAAAAAGCACATTCGAGCTTACACAAACCTGCTTATGGTTTATCTATCGCCCTTAGTGAGAATATCTGTATACATTTTGTGCAGAAATACCACCGTGTTTTATTTCTGATGTTGGGCCAGACTTCACTGGGGGTGACAATCAATGTGTGTCACGTGCTCTGTATTTCCTTTCTGTGATCTGAAAAAACTCGCAATTCAAGAGCAATGAGACCCACGAGTTTTGATTTGTTAGCTAGGGACAAAGTAGACGAATATAGCGGTGCTTGTATGAGGGTCCATTAAGCCTTATTACTTTTTCCTAATATTATAGAAGCATGGCAGTATGGCCGCCAGAGGACTCAATGTACTGAGATAGTCCGTCGTGGCGGCCATCTTTCGTGCTGTTCTTTTAGAACCGCATCCATTCACAAAACAAACAATTTTATTTCAAAATAGTTATATAAACGAAATCATACAGTAAGAAATCTTTGTGGAGGGGATTTTTCACTCACTGTAATTCCCGGGAGAGCCATCCAGGTGGTCGTGTGGACCAGTGGTCTGCTCCTTCTTAGTGTCGAGTAGCATTCCAAGGTATGGATACACGAGAGTCTGGCTAACCATTCACCTGGTGAAGAACGTTCTGGCTGTGTATAGGATTGGGCTGTTATAAATAGAAATGCTATGAACATTCGCCTATAGATTCCTTTGTGAACGTATATTTCCATTTCTCTGGGATAAAGACCCAAGAACACAATCGCTAGGGTGTACGATAATTGCATGTTTAATTTCATAAGAAACCGCCAAACTACTTCCAGCGTGGCTGTTCCATGTTACCACGTGGAACAATCCAGTTTCTCTGCCTCCTAGCCAACATTTGGTTTTGTTGAAATTATTTATTTTACCCGTTCTGATCGCTGTGTAGTGATAGCTCATCGTGGCTCTAATTTGCATTTCCTCCTGGCTAATGATGAGGAACATCTTTGAATGTGCTGATGGGCCATCTGGGTATCCTCTTTAGTGAAATGTCGGAGTCTTTGGTACAGGCTCTAATTAGATTGATTGGATTTATTATTTTTTTTCCATTGAGTTTTGAGAGTTCTATTTGCTGGTTACCAGTCCTGCATCAGATACGGGGTTTGCGATATGAGCTTCGGTTTCTCTAAGTCTGTAGCTTATCTTGTTATTCCTGTCACCTGAGCTTGCACGGAAGGCAAGACCTTCAAACTTGGGGAGGTTCGATCTGTTAACTTTTCTGTTAATGAGTGGTGTGTGTGTGCCTGTGTGTGTCTCAAGTCTAAGAATCCATTGCCTACCCCACATTCCAAAGATTTTCTGTAAGTTTTGAATAAAACGCATACACTTTCATGTTTCACATTTAAGTGCGCGATGCATTTCAGTTCGTTTTTGCATGTTGTGTACAGTTCCTGTCATGATTTGTTCTTTTGCCAATGGACATCCAGTTGCTCCAGTTCTGTTTACTGAAAAGACAGTATTTCTGACGTTGAAAAGCTTGTGTTGCTTTGTCAAAAACCAGTTGAGCGAGTTTGTTGAAATCGATGCCCGGATTCCATGTTCGGCTCCACTGATATGTGTCTGTCTTTCCACCCACACCACACTGTCTTCGTGTCCAGAGTCGTGGAGTCAGGCCTGCGGAGCTATTATCCCCACGTAGTTCTTTATTTTCGAGATTGTGTTAGTTATTTTATGGCCTGTCCCTTTCCATATCAGTGGAAAGCTCATGGATGAGCTTGTCCATGGGGCACCTGGTGGAGCATCCGACTTCGGCTCAGGTCATGATCTCACCGTCTGTGGGTTCAAGCCCTGCGTCAGGCTCTGCACTGACAGCTCGGAGCCTGGAGCCTGCTTCGGAGTCTGTGCCTCCCTCTCTCTCTGTCCCTCCCCCTGCTCACACTTGGTCTCTCTCTCTCTCTCAAAAATAAACAAACATTAAAAAAAAAAAAAAAAGAATGAGCTTGCCCGTGTCCCTCAGGAACCTCGCTGGAATTTTGATAGAATTGCATTAAACTTCCAGATCAATTTAGAAAGAATTGGTACCTTTACTATATTATGGATTTTTCTAATCCATCAATATTGCATTTTTCTCTGTTTTGTCATTTTCAGTGGACAGATGCTGCACAGGCCTTGCCGTGTATATGCCTGAGGATTGCATTCTCTTTGAATTATACTTGATGTTATGTTTTAAAATTGTTTTAATGTTTATTTTTGAGAGACAAAGAGAAAGAGAGAGACAGAGTGTGGGTGTAGGGGGATGAGGGAGGGGCAGGGAGAGAGGGAGACACAGAATCCAAAGCAGGCTCCAGGCTCTGAGCTCTCAGCAACGAGCTCCCTACACAGGGCTCAAATCCCCAACCTGCAAGATCATGACTTGAGCTGAAGTTGGACGCTTAACCAGCTGAGCCCCCCAGGCGCCCTGTGATACTATGTTTTTAAAATTAGTTTTCCCAAGTCTATTATTCGTATCTAAAAATGAGATCGATTTTTGTGGTTGATCTTATATCCGTCCTGCAATTTGCTGAACTCACTTTTAGCTCTAGACGTGTTTTTGTTTTTACAGATTCCTCAAGTTAATATATATAAACAATAATGCCAATAGAAAATAAAGTCAGTTTTATTTCTTTCTTTGAATATGAATGCTTTATTATAATGGCTAGGTCTTCAATAGTATTGAATAATCATGCTATAACTGAACTTTTATCTTGATCTTGGTATTAGGGGGGAACCATATGGTTTTTTCACCATTAAATAAGATGCTATCTGTGAGGGTTTTGTAGATGCTTATTATCCAGTTGAGTTAATTTCCTCTGGTGGTAACCTACCGAGAGCTTTTATCATGAATGAGTGTTGGATTTTGTCAAACGCTTTTGCTTTGTCGATGGATAGGATTATACAAATTTTCTTCTTTAGTCTGTTAATGTGGTAGATTACAGTGATTGGTTTTCAAATATGGAATCTGCCTTGTGTATCTAGAATAAATCTCACTGGGTCATGGTATATAATCTCTCTCTCTCTCTCTCTCCCCCCTCTGTCTGACTCTGGTAGTGGTAATTCTGGCTTCATAACACCAGTTGGGAAGTGTAACCTCTTTCATTTTGTGGAATAGAACTGGTGTTAATTCTTTAGATATTTAGTAGAATTTTTAATGAAGTCTCCAGGATCTAAAGATTTCTTTGAGGGGAGTTTTGTTCTATAGTTTCAATGTCTTATATGGTCATAAGGTGATATTTAGGTGATATATTTCATCTTGGTTGGATTTTGAAATTTGCGGTATTTCAAGGAATTGGACTATTTGTTTTAAATTGTAGATTTGATCATATCATTTTGTTTTTACCTTTCAAAGGCGGAATCTGTGGTAATATTCCCCTTTTCATTCCTGACATTGTGCAGCGTGCATTCATAACTCTCCGATCAAGAAGTGAGCTCTATTTCCGTTCCGCTGAGTCCGGGCTGGCCTTGTGCTTATTTGGGGCCTAGGATGTGCTGAGGCGATGGGATGTCATTCCCAAGCCGATAATTAATTCAAGAGGCCGTGCCCACTGGCTCCTCCTCTTGGAACCCAGAGGAACAAGCCTCGCCAGTCTGCCAGATGATGGGAAAAGAGGGAGTTGAGAGCCCCAGCCCACAGAGAGCTCCCCTCCAGACATCAGAAAGTCCAATCAATTTTGGGGCGCCCAGGTGACTCTGTCGGTTAAGCGTCCGCCTCTTGATTTCAACTCATGTCATGATCTCACAGTCATGAGATCAAGCCCTGCATCAGGCTCAGCCCAGATGGAAGAGCCTGCTTGGCTCTCTCTCTCTCTCTCTCTCTCTCTGTCCATCCCCGCCTCATTCTCTCTCTCCCTCTCTCTATTTTCTTCTTCTCCTTCTCCCCCTCAAAAATAAACAAATAAACAAGTCCAGCCAATGTCAGCAGAAGCACCCACCATCCCAACGCAACCAGACCCACAGCTAACCGGCGAGCCCAGGGAAGAGCAGGGGACTTCTACCCCAGAACCCCGTGGGCAGTAAGAAAAACGCATTGCTTCTAACCTTGTGCCTTAGAGGACGGTCTGTCGCACAGAAAAATACGATCGACACAGCACCTGAGGTGTTGGAGAGGATTCAATACCGTAAACTCTGGTCTTGATCGGACGGTCCCAGCCAGCTGGGGACGAGCAGAATGTGTGCAGCAAGGTCGGTCTCTGAATTTGAGATCATTAAGTTCCTGCAGCTTTGCCTCCATTCTCGTCTCGCCAGTACGGATTTGTCTCACCCGAGAACCCTGTGATGAGTTACAAGTTTGGGCCCAAAGTTCAGAGCATCGAGTGAGTATCTATGGTTATAGACAGCTAACCCTTCGTTCCGGGTTCCCAAATGTCTCCTTTGTCGCCCTGTCCTTTCTCTGCTTTGTTTTTCTTTACAGCGTGGGGAGGGAAAGTTTTCCGATTTATGCCTAACGGTCAGGGGCATGCGGTTGAGCTGACCATAGATGGTCTCGGAGCCAAAGTGACCACATTTATTCACCTAAGCGTGGAGCTCACGAAACAAATGGCTCTGCAAACAGCTAAGGGTAATATACCAGCTTAATAGAAACGGGAAGCTTTAGGCATTCCGTAGGAGAGTACGCAGGGTTCTGCCGAGTCTTGTTTACACAGCTTTCTTGGAATATCCTGGTGTCAGAGGTCGGCCACTTCCCCGTCTGGAAACTCCCCGGGAAGGGGATTGACGGCAGGTGAATTCTCCGGAGGCCGTGCTCTCCTCAGATAAGAGAAGTTCAGATAAGACTTCTTGCTGTGTCTGCTGGGAAGACAGTTGGCCCTCTCGAGGGCACGTTTTGGATTTCGTTATGTGTCCCATCCTCGCACGCACACGCGGCGACAGAAGATATACTGGGAGGACCCCCAAGACATCTGAATGGGACTTTATTTGGAAACGGAGTTGTTGCAGACATTATTGGTGAAGATGAGGTCATGTTGGAACAGAGTGGTCTCCAAATCATGTAAGCAGAGTCCTTATAGGAAAGCGGCCACGTGAAGACAGAGACCCACAGGAGAACAGCCACATGGTCATGAGGTAGAGACTGGAGTCACGGAACGCACAAGGAACTCCAGAGGTGACCCGCAAACTATCCGTAGCTGGGAAGTTACAGGGAAGGAGTCCCCTATACGAGGAAGGAGTCCCTTTCAGAGGAAGCGTGACCCTGTCACCACCTTGAGTTTAGACTTAAGCCTCCAGAATTGTAAGACAATAAAATTCTTCTATTTCGAGCCGCTGAGTCTGTGGTGCTCTGTTTGGGCAGCTCCGGGAAACAAAGTCACAGCGTGTACCACTAGAGTGTGTCACAGGTGTGTCTGCTGGCTCCCTCCAGGACTCGAAGGTAAGTTCTGACTGAGGGTGTGGGGAGCGCTTAGGAGGGGGCTGGCTCACAGTAACGGCCAGCATTACTAAACATTTCCCGGGGGACAAGCGCTCACTCTGAGGGCATTACCTGTATCATTATTAATCGACAGAACAACCCCAGGACAAAGATGCCATTTGGATTCCCGTCTGCAGGATGCGAAAACGGACACCGAGAGCATAAGGAACTTTCTCGTAATCACGGAGCCAGTGAAAAAGCAGAGCTAAGACTCCAGCACAGGCAGCTAGATTTCCGAGCTTTTGCACATAAAGGGATGAGCTCTCTGACAAGTTCCCCCTGCCTGCCGCCCTTTGTCTCTCTCCACTGTCTTTGTTGGCCCGTTCCCATCATGAGAATCTGCCTCATTTTAATGTTCCTTCATTATTCAGCAGCTCTCCTCATTTGCATCTCATTACAGCCTAGAAAGGGACCCATCTCCTAGGAGACAGGAAGCGGTTCTGTGCGGTTTCACCAACGCTTTGTATGTTTCAGAACCTTCTCCCGCTGCACACTGTTGAATTGGGGGGTGCCAGTGCGTCCCTGGGAGTGCAGTCCTCCTCATACCTACCCTTGAAACCTCCAAAATAAGACCTTTGTTAGAATAATACATGAGTATCATTATGCCTACATTAATGTGTGTATTAAAATTCGACACGAGTCATACCTAGAGAGGATGATTTTATGGAGACTTAGTAAACCAGGTGGCTCTCCATTCTAGGATGTTGTAATCCCCTTCCCCCGCCAGCAAAAGCAAGAAGGAATGTTAGAATTAATTAATTTTTATTTTGAGATAACTTTAGACTCACAGATCAGTTATGAAGAGCGTAGAGAGTGGTCCCAGCCCCTAGTGATGATGAGCAAATGCTCTCTTTCAAAAGCAAAGTAAGGTTCAAGGAAAAAAAAAAATCTTGAAAAACCGCCATTTTGATGCTCTGGAGATTGACAAAGTGCTCGTTTTTGAATGTCAATGGTGGTGATCGGTGGCATTCTGGCAGGGGGGGGGGTGCTCCGATCCCTCAAATCCAGATCGTGGAGGTTCAGTGTCTCCGCCATGCCAGAGGACGGTCCCTCGGCCGGGAGCAGCGGGTGGTGCTCACAGGCGATGGCATCGGGGTGGAAGTGACCTTTCCACTACCTTCTCTCTGAGCCTGAGGTCGAGGGCATGGGAGGGAGACACAGTTTCCAGGTTCGGGCCGCATATTTGTGCCATCGAGACCGGAGGCCCCAAGTGTTCACACACTCCCGGCTGAGCCCGGGGCTACACACTCGTGCACGGGAGATTCCCCGGGACCCCACGGAAAGTAAAACCCGGGGCGACTTGGACTCCAAATGTGCTCGCGTCTACACTCGCAACAGCCGCACACTCCAGCAGGTGCAAATTACCTTGACCCAGGGAAGTCACTAAACCAAAAAAACAGCATCGGAAAGAACCTGCAAGAAAATTCAGAGATGGCACAGCGTGTCGTCTAAAATGTCTACTTTTCAACAGAAAGTTACAGGATGTGAATGAAGCGGAGACGGGTGACCCAGGTGACAGTGGCGGTGGCGGTGGCGGGCTGTCGACAGAACCTGTCTCTGAACGACAACCCGTAGTCGGAGCCAGCAAACAAAAGACTTCAAAGTAGCTCTTACAAATATACTAAGAGACGTAAAAGAAATCAACTTTATAGAATTGAAGGGAAGTGTGACAACGAATCGACAAACCCAGATTTCATCAAGTTATAGGAATTATTACAAAGAACCGAAGGGAAATCCTGGAGTTGAAAAGTAAATAACCTGAAATGAAAACTGTACTAGAGGGGCTCAGTAGAAGATTCGAGACAGTGGAAGAAATAATGAGTAAAGTTAGAGCCAGATGAGGCAAAATTATTCCATAGGAAGATCAGAGAGGGGAACAAAAAGATTGAAAGAAAAACGGACGTTGTCTCGATGACCCATAGGAGATGGTCGACTCTACTGACTTAAGTGTCCCGAGAATCCCAGAGGGAAAGGAGAGATAAAAGGTTAAAAAAAAAAGTGTATGAAGAAATAATGACTGACCACTTCTCAGTTTTGATGAATGCATTAATCCGCCACAAAGGCACAGAGCAAGCCTCGGCGGAAAGGTACACGCAACGTATGGTTCCATTTTTAGGAAAGATCTGCAAAAGGCAAGTTTATAGACACCGAAAGCAGACCTGTGGTGACTCGGGTCGGGGATGGGAGCAGATATTGACCGGAGAGGATGTGGGGAGCGTCTTAGACACTTACACGTCTAAAGTCGTACCGTGATGTCGATGTTTGGACAACTCAAAGTAAGGAAAACTGTTAAGATGAAAACATAGAGCAGGTGGATTGTTGGGTGTGTGTATTACTTATATATTTTTTATTTTTTGCATCTTATGATGTTTGATGTCTTTAAAAAAAAACACAGCTTTAGGGGGCGCCTGGGTGGCTCAGTCGGTTAAGTGTCCGACTTCGGCTCAGGTCATGATCTCAGAGTTGGTGAGTTCAAGCCCCGCGTCGGGCTCTGTGCTGACGGCTCGGAGCCTGGAGCCTGCTTCGGATTCTGTGTCTCCCTCTTTCTCTGTTACTCCCCCGCTCACACTCTGTGTTTCAAAAATAAATAAACATTTAAAAAACACACACACATAAATTTTTAGCTACAAAGAGATTGCTCTTCCCCGGGCTACCCAATACTCAAAGCCACCAAAGGGCCCAGTACTTTGTGCCCCTGGAGGCAAGGCTCTTTTGCCTAATTGTGCCAGGGCAGGTGCCCGGTGGCGAGGGACACCCCTACGGCTTAGATCCCACCGAAGCGATTCAGACCAGCTAGTCCTAAACTTCTCACCCTGCCCTGCCTTTCTTTCCCATGGAAAGTGCCCGAAAGCCATGGCCTGGGCTCGCCCCTCGGTCCTGCCCCCTCTGCCTCCAGACCAGTGCCGGTGCCTCCTATGTGGCCCTGTGGGCCATGCCTCCTGTCGCTAGGTCCTGGGAGTATAATAAACTGTGTTTTCCTGAGTCTCTTCTCACGGCCGCCCCGGAGTCACCATCCCATAAAAGAACACCAACCAGTATGAACACTGCTTAAAATTTAAGAACACAATAACATAAGATCCATGTATTACAAACAAAACTAAGATACGTTACAGCCCTCCAGGCCCGCTTACAGAACTGTTCTCCTTGGAGCCTCCTACTGCATAGGATACAGTACTGTGGGAAGAATTCCGGACCCGGACTCACCACGCGTGAGCTAAAACACTTGTTCTAGCATTTTCTATTTACATAACATCGGCCGACTCGCCTCAGCTCTCTGAATCAGTTTCCCACCCTTTAGATGAAGTATGAATATGCATAAAGCAACCAGAACAGTGCCCGACTCAGTGCTCAATATCAATACTCCTTGCTTTTGCTTTTAGCACTGAGATTCTCTTTGGAGGGCACCTACTACAGAATATGGCAGTGGCGGAGTCGGTGAATGCCACGCCACCAGGTTTGTCTTTCTGGGACATGCATCTCCATCGCCCATCTTCCCTCGGCCGTTTCCCCGCTCGCTCCATCTCCAGAAACTGCACCCGTCACTCCGCTGCTCCTGCTCATTAGACACCAGTGACTAGACTCCCCGGATCTGTGCTGTCGTGTGACGTTGTCTGCACGCCTGCGCGGCCCGGGCAGCGTCCCTGGACTTCCCGTTCGCTTGCCTGCCGCCAGGACTGGATTCTAGCGCGAGGAAAGCAAGGGCCACGTCGCCCTCTGCTCTGGGGGCTGAATCCGTAACACCAGCCCTGGCCCATTGTAAGAGTTCGGTAAGCGCGTGGTTGTCTAAACCGAGCTGGCATGCCCAGAGGTGAAGGAAATTTTACAGAGGGGACACGCAACGTCACGGAGACCGAAAGTGGCTTTGACTCATGGAACCTGTGGAAGAGCGATTCAGAAGGGAACCATCGTTTTCTGAGTAACACTTGAGCGACACTTGAGCGACACGTTATTCCGGGCACTTGGCATCACAGTATTTGTTTTCCTTTCTTTTTTTTTTTTTAAACATGTATTTATTCTTGAGAGACAGAGACAGAGCATGAGCATGGGAAGGGCAGACACAGAATCGGAAGCAGGCTCCAGGCTTTGAGTTGTCACCACAGAGCCCGACGCGGGGCTCGAACTCACAAACTGCACAGATAGACTGAAGTCACTCAGGCCAGGTTAACTTGTCTCAAATGAATTCAGACATCAGAACGCAGGCCAGATTCCAACCAACACGGGCACGCTGAGTGTGGACATGAAGTTGGAGGCCTCCAGGCCACGTGCTCTCTGGGACAGAGACGCCGTGCCCGTACGTCCCTCAGACATTGTTCCTGCATTGGTCATCAGCTCCGTTGGCATCAGGATCTGAAGGGAATAGAAACCTGTAGAAGCCCCCTGGGTGATGCTTCTCACCCTACCCTGTGGCTTCTATTCCTGTCTCCCCCGCTGCGGTTCACGATTTCGTCACCTCCTGCGTGGGCTCCTTTCTCTCAGCCCCTCAGTTAGCTCGCTCTCTCCCAACTCAGGAAGCTCGGGCGTAGCAGACCTCTCCGAGGCATCCCCCGTGGCTTTGAAACCTTCTGTTCTCATGTATCCACACTCTGAGACTCCATCCAACACCCAGCCTACCCCCTGCTCTCCGCCAACCCCGCCGCCTCTTGCCACGTCCTGGCCTGCCGTTGGAGCGCAGGCTCCTCCCGGAGGCACCTGCCCCGCGAAAGTTGTCCTGACTCTTCCACTCACCGACGGCCTCATCTTCCTGAGAATCCATAAGCGTCTCATCTCTTCAGATGTGATGGAGTCTGTCTGCTTCCTGAGAGCAGCTGGTGGGGGACCATATGGCTTCTTGTGCTGTTATTTGAGGGTTGAGTCCAATGTGTGTGTGCACCAACGTCTCCCTCTCTTAGAGAGAAAGGTCTCCAAAGAAGGGTCACGCTCTCGGTCCTGCACGGTGCCCGTGGCCAGGAGCCAGAAGGGGCCAAGCGCACGAAGGGGAGGGCGCTCGGTAAGTAGGCGGAGAGACAGGGTGTCGTGCTCTCCACCACCGGCTGGTCTGTTTGCTTCAGAACTGGATTTTCACATTCTGGAGGAGAAGCTTCGCCTCCCACGAAATTGGATTCGCACCTGCCCACTCGTGTAGCGGAACCGGCATCTGCCATTCCCTCTGTGGCTCGTGGCTTCCCGAGTGGGCGGAGGCACGCTAACCGGGTCGCCGTCCCTGGCCTTCCGGCCCTGTCCCGGGGGGCGTCCTCTGGGCGGCTGGTGGGGACTGTGGCCAGCTCACCTTCCCGGCCGCCTCTGCCCTGGGAGATGCACGTGGGAAACAGAAAGAATCTCACTTTTTCCTTGGCTCCGAAGCGAGCACTCCAGCTTCGCTCTATCAGCGGTGAGGCAGATATTTTAATCCTTGACATTTGCACGTGTTTGTTAACTTGTCAGAACCCGGGGGGGACGAGTGAGGGAGGAACCCCAACACATGTCAGAGAATTTTTCCAACATCCTGATTGCCGTAAGACAGGAAGACGCGGTCTCGGAAACACTTGCTGTGAGATTTGTCTGTGCGGTTCGGAATTCTACTGGCGTCCTCCTCAGCATAAACTCTCACCTGCAGTTATTTTGGGACCTGAAACGGAGAAGAGGAATGTTCGGTTCTAACATGCGACAGACCCAGAATTCCCGTCTCGTGTCCCAGCTCATCACAAAGGGTCATGGCCAATTGCACAGACACGGGTCTTGGCGAGCACACGATTTAGTTCTGTGTGACGTCAGATGCAGGACTAGCTGGCCTTTGTCAAGTTCACAGCAAAGCAGAACCAACACCGGCTGGCGATGAAAGAAACGCCCTTTCAAACAGATCTCTTTAAAACCTCCCTGACACACGGGCTGTGGGCTTGCCGGAGCCTGTCCCGTGAAATCAGAGCTTCGCTTCCTTAGCCGACCAGACCCTCCCTTCCGGAAGGTGAGGCTGCGCCCTGATTTTGACAGATGGCCTCTGGACTGGTACCCCGAGTCCGCACTGTCACATTCATCGAAACTGTACTTGTTTCCCGAACACTCGCGGTATAAAAACGTCACGCTAGGTTTTCAGGGGAAGTGTATCCCTGGAGTCGAATCCAAGATTTGCTGCCTGTTACCTGTGAGACGTTGAGCAAAGGATTTAATCTCGGTGAGCCTCAACAGCGTCATCTGGAGAATGGGGATCATAAAAGAGTTTTTTCGTATATTGTTTGCGAGAATGAAAAGTAAAACCGTCACGTTGTCTGCCTGATACACGGTACACCGTAAATAACGCTGGTATTTCTTGCAAGTGTTATTTGACATCCTTTGTGCAGAAAGCCTTATCCTTGCCAAATCCCTAGACGCACAGTCCCCAAATATTCATTGACTTTCCGCACTCACCATTTTGTCAACATAAAATGAGTCGCTGAATCTTAATTAATAGAGTCATAACGATGACAACTAATCCATCAACGCGGAGCTATCTTCATCACTATCGCCATGTGGAAACTCTCATTGTTCTGAGCCGTATTTTTATCCCTGGTGTGCAGTTGCTATTAACAACTCAGACTTATCACACCCGTTTTTCTTGCCCATCAGCCTCGCCGTGTTACTAGGCTGGACGACAGAGGAATCCATAAGGGTATAGAGAAAGGTTAGCAGGAGGAGGCAGAGAACGGCAGTATCTTGAATCTCAGCGTGGGTTTCATCGTCACTGTTCTTGGGTTACGTAGACTTGATAAAGTCATCTTCAGGAAAGTTGGAGCAGATTCTTCCAAATGTGCAGTGCTGGTGACCGTCTTCGAGAAATTGGTAAAAACCAAAATCGTAGTGGTGATAGCAGACACTGTGTCTCTTGTTTTGCTGGGAATGTTTCTATTCTCTGCCTGTTAAGACAAAGTTGTCCGTGGGCTTCTTTCAAAGATCCCTTTCTATCACCCGGTTACTAAGTGTTTGTCATAGGGATGCTGGATTTGACCAAATGGTTTTCACCTCTCTACAGAAACTCAACATGGCTTCCTTTTAACCCCGCGTGGAGTTGGGGCTGAGTGAGTCCCTTACAAGGAACAATAACACGGATGTTGATGGCCCCAGTCCCTCCCATGGCAAGAACAGCCAACTCTTTGTCTTACTTCCCTCCATGCTTTCTCTTAAAGATAGTACAGTTACTGCTGGTGACATCATTAACCGGCCCCGTTCCTGGCCCTCTCTCTCTTCACAGGGGATCCCTCCCCAATCTTCCTTTCCTCTTTCGATTGCGTCATGGACTTTAACCACAGTGGCCAGTTTGTATTTATATAAATGATATCATCCTGTGTGGCTACTAACTCTTCATCCCTTCTGTCTTTGGGTTAACTTGGACAGCATGCTTTGTGAGAAAACATCTATTCCACAAAGATCTGCGAGTTTATTCCTACTGTTACCAAAGAATCTCATTGTTTTAGAATTTTCTTGTACCATAAATAACGACCGTTATTGTTTCAGAAGTTTTTTCTTTCGGTTTTAAATGGCTTGTTAAGGTTTACTCTTTGTAATTAATTATTTCAAACACATGAATTTTATGTTTTTACTTTTTTAAGTTTATGTATTTTATTTTGAGAGAAAGAGAGGGAGAGAGAGAATCCCAAGAAGGCTCCATGCGGTCAGCATGGAGCTCGATGCGGGGCTCGATCCCACGAACCATGAGATCACGACCTGAGCTGAAATCGACTCGATGCTCAGCTGACTGAGCCACCCAGGCGCCCCTAAACTTTATATTTTTAAATAAACCTATCCTCATTTTCTCTACTATTTCCTTATTTTTGGCTTTCATCTGTATTAAGTATTCTACTTTTTTCTGTTTATCTTATTTTCCTGATGGTCTGTCACTGGCCTCGTCTAGTGCTGGGCGACCACAGGGTTCCAGGCGCCCCCTCTCCAGACAGTCCTCCCTCACTGACCTTGGTGCAGGGGGGAGCTGCCTGTGTCCCCTTCCTCTAGCCCCGTGGCCCTGTAGCACTAGATGAGACCGGCGGGAGAAAAAACAAGAGTCCAGGGGTCATTTCTGGCCAGAAAAATATAAATAATGGTGTTTAAATAGTAAATAGCAGCTTATATGTCCAAAGGAGGAACCCGTGAAACAATAAATAAATCTGTGAAAACTGCCTAAGACTCATCAGAGGCGAATTATAAATAACAAAAGTCAGGAGGCATAGGGGAGAGAAGGAAAGGGGCACCATAGCTCCGGTTGAGAAAAAGCAATATTTCTGGCAATAATATCAGAGAATGTTCCAGAACTAGCAAAAGACAAGTACCTCTCGGTTTGACAATTCTGTATATCCTGTCTGGACTTTAGTGGTAAGATGGATTTCCTAACCAGCATCTACGTTAGAAAATATGCAACTACAAGGTTCTTTCCATTTTTTACAGGAGTGTAAAATGAAAAAGGAGAGTAATTTCAATCAGCGTTTATTGCCTCTAAAGGCAACCTTTGATGTTCACCGTCTTGGGGTTCAGCGGCGGTGCGGGGGGGCAGGGAGAGCTGGAGCGGGGACCTCTTGCCAGCTGGAGTGTTCTTACTGCCCGATTTAGAGCAGAAACAGGTTCCTTTGTTGGAAGTTTTATGTGCATTTCAGGGAGATATTTATAATTTTCCAGTGCAGCTCCCTGCTGCATCGTGATAGTGTATTGGGGCCAAGGTTTTATCAAGCTTTGGTATTTTTGGCAGATTTCAAGTTAGAACACCAAGAAATGCTTTTTACCCACTTGCGATTAAATGTGTCCCTAATTGCCAAATATTCGTCAGTGAAAATTACAGAAGTTTAATGAGATATAGCTTTCAGGCTTTAGTCATAGAATTATTTGTATTTCCCCTGGTGAAAGTGCCTGACTTTCTTCAAAGTCGACCCTTTGCTCTTTCTCAAAACAGGATTTCCCTCCTAAATATTAAATACTAAGTCATGCATGTGTGAATGAGCAAAGCCAGCTCAGGACAATGGTTAGAGTTTCTGATCGATGTAATTGTATTATCAATTATCACCAAAATAAATGCTTTTAGCCAGCGGTTGCCAGACCTGGCCGATGTCAACACTCGGGGCTGTTGGTCCCGTCTTTAAACCATCTGAATCGGAACCTCTGAGTGGCAGGAACCAAGAGTTTATATTTTGAATGAGGCGTGCGTGACTGTCAAGGTCAGCGGGGTTCTCAACGTCGGTGTCGACTGGATAACACTTGAATAGCCCAATGGTCAAGACGCACTCCAAACTAGGATTTCAGGAAATGGGGGTGCCCAGGTGGCTCCGACTCTTGATGTCTGCCCGGCTCATGATCTCACGGTTCGTGGGTTCAAGCCCTGCCTTGGGCTCGGCACTGACACCGTGGAGCCTGCTTGGGATTCTCTCTCTCCATCTGTTTCTGCCCCTTTCTCTCTCTCTCTCTCTAAATAAATCAACAAACAAACAAACAAAAAAAGAATTTCAGGAGTTAGGACCCAGGCATCAGCATTTCAAAAGCTCTTCCCGTGAGTATAGCGTCTCACAGACCCCAATGGCCACTGCAGAGTACAGCTGTGGGTTCAAGGACAGGCTCAACACCCATTACCACCCAGCAACAATGACGAAATGGCTCATCTGCCTCCAGAAGCAAGACAAACACATTTCCGCGACGAACGTACTTAAGTTTCCTTTAAAAAGCGTATGCTTCTAACTTTTCAGTTTATCTCCTAGTAATTCCACCAACTGGATGGTTTTCCCTTTCTTGTAAAGTTTATGAGGCCATCTATTAAAACTCTACCACTTATTCTCTCTTAGATGTGTATTTAGAACCACACGGTCAATCGCCAGACTTCTCCTAGGAGCAATCAAATAAAGGAAACTTCAAGTCAATTATTAGGCGTCAGCCGAAAGATTAAATTACTAAAATAATTAGCAACGATCGAAGCTTTCGTAAGTGGAGTTTGAAAGGAGATCAGAGACTCACGAATACCCGGGCACAATTAGATACCGCGTTCATGTTAAAGAATAACTTTCCAAAGAAAAAGCATGACTGACCGGGAGGCAAATATAAAATGGATGCATATCAAAGACTTTGTTGGACCCGCTGGTTAATGAGGGCGCTGATAAGATTGCAACGCAGCCTTCCTCTTGGAAGAGCGAGCTTCTCATAGGCAATTTGGCAAAGGTAGTTAGTCTGAGGTGCCGAGTTAGATCTCAAAGTGATTATCGCCTTACTCGTCGGTGAACTATTTTCTTGGGGGCTATGTCCTCTACCAGAGAGACCATGGACCTCTCTAGAGGTCGGCTATGTACAAGGGAACAGAGTTAAGTCTGTGACCTTCCGCGAGCACTGACCAGAGCCCACTCCCCGCGCAATCCCCAGCTGGGCCCGTTAAAACCGCCTCCCCATGGTATCAAGAGATCCACCCTTTATTTTTTTGTCTTACATCCAAGTTTTATATAAGTTTTCTCCCTCTCGCTATTCCGATCAGCCTCAATGTAATTTTATTTTCATTAAGCTACTCTAAATGGAAGCGTTTCACAAAGTGGAGACAACGGAACAGGTGTCTTGACACTAACAACATAAAGGCCACGACTCACGTCTTGGACTGATGGCCGCGCTCTTTGGGCCCTGACTTGGCCTTAAACTTGTCATCAGAGCTTGAAGCAGCCACATCCCGGCGCCCACTGTCAGACTTGGTAAGGTGACCCCCCTCCTCTGCAGAGTCTTGACTGGTTAAGACCCGGCTGGGTAGCAGTCTGGCCCCGATGGAGCTGACCAGCTTGCTCCGTCACCTGCCTGCTGCCTCTCCGAGAAAGCTTGCATCTGGGTGGAACCGAACTCAGGGGGTCCAACTTCAGGCCTCTCTTGGCCACTCTCCTGGAGCCCCCTCCTGTGTCCTGCAGCTTGGAGGGCACAGATGGAGAGGGAACATGCAGTGCCCAAGAGGACTGGCCCTAGAATCTTCCACTCCAACCGATCCTGTTCTGTGCTCAGACGCGACCTTCCTGATGGGCGGCTGAGCTGCCCGAGGACTGAAGTTTCTTACAAACGTTTTAGAAAAACGGACTAAAATATTGCTTTGCTAGGTAGGCTATACGTCAATATTCCTTAGGAGTTACAGATAAATTATTTTAAAATTTAAGACCATCATAGACTTGTGTTTTGTTTTGTTTTGCTTCATCTAACCTGCTCGTCACTGTTCGTATGCTTCGCGCTCCTGGTTTAAGGCACTTTGGGGTCAGATTGTTTATCGCACCGGTATCGACATGAAGGTAAATGGGGGCTCCGTATGCCCTGAAAAGGTGAGAAGTTCCTGTGGAGTGAGGTGTGCTTGGAGAGAATATTCCAGCAGCAGCCCGAATTCTCTCTGCCCCCACCCCATGCTCCCTCGCTAAATCCCTCGTTTCTGTCCCTTGTCTCCCTGTCCGTCTTCCCCTCCCCCCACCGTGGTTTGATCTCACACCAGCCCTCCATCACCTTAGATTCTTTCCCTCTTCATCGCCCCTCCAAGCTCCCAGGCCCTCACCGTGACTCTCCTTCCCCCGACGTTAGCTTCTCTTTCCGCTCCTGCCTGCCCTGCCCGTGCCCCAGTGCGTCTCTGCTTCCGGAACCTTCCTGAGCCTTCCCCAGCTATGGCCACGGGAACACACTCCGGCCCACACTGAATCCTTCCAGACATCTGATTGTTTCGGTCACTCGGGAGACTCTCTTGCCCACACAGACTGGCAAATGTACAGATTTCTCCATTAACCATAGGAGAATAGACAATCCGTCCCCATTTTAAGCCTGATTTTGTACTGATGGCTACAAATAATCCCCGAACAGATGAATAGTGACACACTACTGGAAAATCCATTTGCCTAGCACAGACTACCATCGAGATAGTCATGGTAGCCAGGGATAAAGAACTGGCTTCGGACTTCTAGAAAGGATATGAGCACAAATACGGAATTACAAATTTCCTTAAATGAATTTTGGAGAAGACAGCTTCCTGTATCTTAACTAGGAAAGGACTATAATCACACACCGACTTGAAAGCACACTGCGCCTGCTACACTAACGTTTTGGAACAAATTGGAAGAAAGCATTCAGAGCTGATCAAATCCTTGTGATGCCAAGCATGATTTGGCCTCTCGGGAAGGAGCCCGAAGATTCTCCGAGGGCACGTCCAGCGGCCGTGGCCACACACACACGCGATGCGAGCAGCGAGCGGGCACCCGCTAAGGCGTCTCCCTTGGTCGAGCCCCAAGGAGGCGCTCAGGGCAGAGGCCAGGCCAGGAGCTACTTTAAGTCTGCTCTGTCTCCTTAAATTCAGAGAGAGAGAGAGAGAGATGAGAGCCAAGCCAACAGCCCAGCTGCTGACAAGGGGCAGCCCTGGGGAAGCAGGCACTCACTGACCCAGTAAGGAAAAATCTTGTGAACTGTCAAGAATGGCTCTGAACCCAAATTTACCGACTGAACCCGCTCAGCTGGAAGCGGGGAACCAACAAGGACCCAAATGCACACGCACCTGTAAACGGATGCTCGGACCCACTGGCGCGCAGAGAAAACGCAGTCTAACTAAGAAGAAATATTCCCCCGCCCTCCTCTAGGGAAGCCCCTCCCCCCAAACACACAAAATCAGTAATGAGTCGTGATGACAAGGAGGGTCGGACACTGGCACCCTCCTCAGAAAGCATCCGTGCGTCTGTAAATGGCGGGCACCTCGTTGGGAACCAGTCATTCTGCATCGAATAAATAAAATCATAAAAGAAGCTTGCGGTCGGAGAGAGAAATGCCAGTTCCGGGGTGATCCTGAGAAAGCAGATGCGCGCGAGTCTGCAGAAGCACCCACGTGGGTGTTCCCGCATCTGTCACCGATGGCGTCCCCTCCGTGGCCCGTGCGATGAGGCGACGGAAAGAAAAGGGGATCTCTCTCTACTGAACTGAGGATCTTGCTAAGACAGGTGTAAACCAAAAATGCAGAATAACGCATCTACTCATGTGCGCCACACCTGTAGACCTACAAACACGTGTATCAAAGTGGAGTGGAAGGGCGCCAGCCACAGCACAGCTGTGAAAGTCTCCAGGTGATGAGAGTGTGAGTTACTGGGGGAATGAAGTCCCATTTTTCTGTATTTTTATTCTGTGCGTGCTTTTTGTTTGCTCGCTTGCTTATGCCATACGCTCTGAACGTATTCATGAATATATACGTGTATATACTACGTCTCGTAAAAAGTAAGAAGAAACGGAGCAGAAATTAAACAGTAGAAAAAAGATGTTTGCTAAATGGGCAAACCTTTTCCCAGCAACTGCATAATTCAATGAAATAAATCGCAACGGTAATCAGAATCAAATACAGAGAACACATATAAAGTTAGAAAGTTAGGAGCGAACACTTATCCCATACCTGTGAGGTATCGAGGACTGTTTGTGGGTTTCACAAATACTAATTTGTGACAACCCTCTGGGGCAGGGGTCATCGCCCCCATGTTACAGATGAGGAATTGAGGCACAGAGTTTGGGGAATTCCTGTGATGCCCCAGAGTTTGAAGAACAGAGTTTGGAGTTGACTCTTGGGAAAAGGGCTCCAGAGCCTGTGATCTGAAGTTCTGTCCCCTGCCATTTCCCTCGTGTCCTGACAGGGGAAGAGAAGACGACGCTGTCATCAGCGACCGCAAGGATTCCCCAGCCACAGGTCCGTGGCGTCTGGCGAGAATAAAATAAGATGGAATAATGAAGAAGGCAGTTGGGTGGCCGTTGTTTGCAAATGACAGGATGGGACTCTTGGGGAAACAACCTAAGACCCATCGCTGAGAGTTACAAATCAGACATTACTTTATAACGCGACTTGATTTATATATAAAACTCAAAGTTTCTTGTATATCGCGAAAAGTTGGAAAATAAGATTTGGTTAAGAAAATGACAAAACTAAAGAAAACCTCTAGAAAGAATTTCAACTGTGTGCACAAACAATTAGCACTGTGAATATTCAGGTAAACAAATACATGCAAAACATATGAAAAATGAGTAACCGTTAGTTTCCTTCCAATGGAAGGATTTATTATCCTAATAAAATGATCACTCCCTAAATTAATCTGAAACTCCAATCTAATTTCAATCAAAGTCCCAAAGGGGTTTATTTGCCCCTTGGAGAAACTTCATTCTGAAGTTCACCCAAATAAACAAGCAGAATGAGGTGGGGAAGGAATAGAAAAATCTCGAAAACAAAGAGAATGTCCTTACCAGGTAATAAAACGTGAGCCCAGGCTAGTGTACCAGTACAAGAACCTCCAGACAGAATAATGAAACAGAATTAAAGACCGGAGAGAAACACAGAATAAAGACAGACACAGAGAAGCAGTCCTTGGGTGGGAGACGCGCCTGACCAGAAACCCCAAACGCTTTGCCAGCGTGCTGCCGTCACTCACACGGAGCTGACACTACCTGCCCCCAAACAGTGGCCTTTTGTCAGCACTGGTGTTAAGCCAATTCCCACGACGCCCGTGGATCGGCTGCCTGCGTGGCCATGAAGCGAATCCTCTTGTTTTCAGAAAGCCCGTGGTCCCGGAACACACTTGATCAATTTCCCCAAATGGCGCTTGGTACCGATCCATGTCGCCCATTCATTCCCTGTTTATTGTCGCTGCTGCGCCTCTCCGGTGCCTTGGGGCTGTTTCAGCCCGTCTGAGTTTGGACTGGAGTAAGCGTTCGTAGTACACTGTTAAATAGCTGGACGTTTTTCTTATTTAATCTTTGAGAGCGAGACTGAAGACCTGGCCCAGGATCTTACAATTACCTGCAATAGGATAGATTTGGACATCCCTCCCGCTGTTTCCTCTAATGCGCATCTCGACGCTGCGGGGAAGGAAACGATTAGTTCTGCTTCTATACTCTGGCGTACACAAGAGGAGAGACCCGCGGAGCACTTTCTCAGCCGTGTGACGCCAACGTCGTCACTGTCATTCTTGGCTCGTCTTGACCACCGGATCTTGTCACCTGTCTGCCTCTGCCGGACCGTGCCATGCAGGGTTTTTTTTTTTTTTTTTGAGGCAGAACTGTCACATAGGTTTCACCTGACGACAAATAAAATGTTCTGCCTCCATCTACTCAGCATTTGGGGGGAATGTAAAGTAACAGGAGGAAAATTATACTTCCTTGTTCTTGAAATATTACAAGAGAATATGTCAGAATTCCTCATTCCTATGAGCGGGAAACCAGAGAATGAGGTGACCCCTGACAAATAATCTGTGTTTAAGAGAATCCATATTTGGGGGGCCTGGGAGGCCCGGTCAGTTAAGCATCTGATTCCGGCTCAGGTCGTGATCTCACAGTCCGTGGGTTCGAGTCCCACATCGGGCTCTGTGCCGACAGCTCGGAGCCTGGAGCCTGCTTCAGGTTCTGTGTCTCCCTCTGTCTCTGCCCCTCCTCCACTCTCTCTCTCTCAAAACTAAATAAACATTAAAAAAAAATTTTTAAGAATCCATATTCAAAGATATCTCAAGCCAATGGAATTTATTTAAGGTGGTGAAGTTAAATTAACTCTCTAGTATTGGCTTAAATATGACTACTGACTGTGTCATTTGAAAAAAAAAAAAGAAACCTCAGTAATAAGCTATTCACACAGGAAGTATTTGCCAGTGGGTACGTTGTGTGCATGTGTGTGTACATGTATTTAAAAGAGTGATTCAGGGGCGCCTGGGTGGCTCAGTTGGTTAAGCGGCCGACTTCGACTCAGGCTCACGGTCTGTGAGTTCGAGCCCCGCGTCGGGCTCTGTGCTGACGGCTCAGAGCCTGGAGCCTGTTTCGGATTCTGTGTCTCCCTCTCTCTCTGCCCTTCCCTTGCTCATGCTCTGTCGCTATGTCTCTCAAAAAATAAAATAAAAATGTTAAAAAAAATTTAAAAAAAATAAAAGAGTGATTCGCTTAAAAAAATTATTATCTTGGATATATATTTTTTTTTCAGGAAAGTTAAACCCAATCGCCAGTTTGATCTTATCCCATTGAAAATAGGAACCAGAACCCGAGAGGTTTTGGAAAATTACCTCACGTAAGTAGCGTGGGATGCCCCCGCTATCCTAGGGAGTTTGAACAGAATTAGGCAACGAGAAAATCATGCTTGCAGTCACCAGGCCTTACTTTCATCTGAGCTCTGTAACCTCAAGTCTTAGGAAGAAATGAGGACAATGAAATCGGGTAACTTCTGAGCACTGTACACAGCGCGGATTTTCATCCAATGTGACCATCTTGGAAAAACCAGTCAGATAGGACAGCGACGGAGTAACCGGAAGTAGATCCGCACTCCTGCTGAGAACGCCTGGAAGAGCCTCATGAACATACACGAGTCAGGGGTGCGAGGCGGCCGGGTTTGGTCCACAGGGACGCGCGCCTCGTGTGGGCGAGACAGCTGGGCCCCAATCTCCTCCCTCGTTCAAGCATTTTCGGATTCCAGACACTGAGGCCGAGAGGCCTGGGAAGAAGACAAGCAGAAAGAATCTACCGACGCAAAGCAGGGGAGATAAAATATTAGACAGAGGACCTGAGGAAGCATACAGCGCTCTGAGTTTGGCCCGTAGCTAGAAATATTCTTTTCCAGTTTATTGATGTCTTTGGCTTTACATCTTTACCTACGACGGATGTCGCTATGGGGAAATTTTTGCATATGACATCGTCACATTTATTTTATTTGACGTTATAATTTCTAGGTCTTATTCTTACTTAGAATGGGCCCAATCTTAAATTAAAAAAAAAAAGTCTGCACGAGCTTTGTAAATACTTCTTTAAGATTCAGCCTGAGAGGAGGAATATCTCACGTAGCCAAAAGAGCCTTCTAGAACGTCAGCCCATGCTAGTAGATGATTCAAAAATTTAGGATTTTGCAGCCGCGAATGAGCGCATTTATGGTGTAGAATGACTAAAAATACCATCACACGCCGTAACAGAGATCAGTCTTAGGGATGGCTGCGCGGGTCCGAGGCAGACTCCATGCCCTCACCCCCACCGACCCCCTTTCTGTCCCCAGCAGCAGCTCTGTTTTGTGTCTTTATATATAAAAACCCTGCGAGATTTCAGCTAAAGGGAAAAGGCACTCGTTTGCTTTAAATATCGTGAAAATCACTGATACGGTCCATTGGAAAACGCTAACGGGCAGAAGGGACGGGCTAAGGCAGTGCCACGGGAAGTCACTCTGTGACAATAACTGCCGTATTGTTGGACATCGGGGACCTGCCAGCCTGCTTCCCTTTCCCCGGGGGGTCTGTGCCTCTGCTCCCCAGGACTGGCCAGCCCCTCTGTGGCCTTTCTTAGTCTTCCCTTTGTAATGCGTCAAAATTCCTCCCAATTATCCCTGCAGGTGGCTTTTCTCCCAGCGTCTAGCTCTCACTCCTGTGCGCCAGGCCGTGGTTATTTATTCCACCGAAACCCCGTGGCTCAGGCGGAAGTTGAGCCGCCCGGCCCGTGTGTGCACCTGCTCTCTGCCTGGCATTGCCCGTGGGCCGAGGGGGTAGAGGGTCTGCTCCTTCCCCTGCAGGACACGCCGCTCTGATTGAGGAAATTCCCAGGTCGCTCCGGAATCCCAGCAGCCCCCCCGCCTGGGGGCATCGTTATCTTTATGACCTTTCCACCAGCATCCTCTCCCTTTGTTAAAACGTGCCTCTTGTCTGCAAGGTCCCCGCCTGCCTTGCGCGCATCAAAGGCGGAATAATTGAGGGGTTTTGGGGTCATGAACCTCAGGCCAGGTCACGCCCTTCCCGCACAGTAATGAACAAGAGGGACTGAACAACAGATTATCTGGGGAAGGTGCCGAGAGGCTGTCTGCCTGAAATACTGTGCTTTGAGGCCGGTCCGCAGCGGGGTCCCGTGGGCCCCAGAGGACCCTGAGCTCCGTGCCCGGGGGGGGGGGGGGGCTTACATCGCAGGGAAGCGGCGGGCTGCCCGCAGGACGCCCCCGCGGTTACGAAGGGCAACGATGATGTCCCCAGAGAGCGATCAGGAGGCTTGATGTCCCGTTGGCCGGGGAGTCAGGGCAAGCCCTGAGGACGGATGGGTCCCTGCATGAGGTGCGGGGGAGACGGCTGTCATGCCACCGTCTGACGACAGGCTGGGGAGGGGGCCTCGCCAGCAGGGCACGCAGACTCGGACTGGCCGTGGGCACTGTGGGGGGCGGGTGTGCAGGAGAGGCTGGAGAGAAGCAGCAGAGGCTGGGGAGTTGGGCTCCCTCTCTGGGGCCCGCAGGCCCTCGGGTCCAGGCCAGGGAGAAACACCGGCCTGCGGCATGACCCGAGGGCCAAGGGCGTCCTGGGAGGTGGCCGTGCAGGCCAGGCCAGGGATGGGGCTTACCGGCCCGGAGAACGAACGGCCCAGGCACGTTTTGACCGATCTCCACCGAGCCGTGTGGATGGGCGCTAGGCCACACCCTCCCTGCTCAGGGCCGACAGAACATTCCGGAGTCGGGTTAATTCGAGCTCGGAGGAGGAAAGCACTGATCCTAACGCCGCGGACGTGCGGCCTGTCCTGGGTCTGCCTGCACAGCGGTCGGCAGTGCAGACATGACCTCAGAGGCTGGGTTGGGGGCAGGGGACAGCCCCGGAGCCGGTGGACACCGAGTCCTCAGGTCCCCACCCCTCCAGGTGATGAGCCGGGCGCCCCTAGCTAACTCACACTCCATCCTCGACGGCATATCTCCTCCTGGTCTGAAATTCCGGGCATGCTGGACCCCGTCAGGGTGAGGGTGGGGGCTTCAGACCAGAAGGCCCGGTCCCCAGCTGAAGCAAGCTTAACCTCCCCCCACGCTCCAGCCTCAGCCCCACCCCCAGTGGTCTTGAGCCCAAAGCGGCCTGTGTATCTCAAGACTTCTCGAGTTTCACTGGGTGTGTTAGAGCCAAAGTGTGCCTGCCAGACCCCCAGCACCCCCGGGGCTTCTGGCCCAGCGGGTCTGGGGTGGAGCCCAAGGATCGGCTTTTCTAACAAGTTCCAGGTCAGGCCGCTGCTGGCCTTGGGACCCTACTTTGAGAACCGCTGCGATGTATGATAAAGAACAAAAGCTCACGGCCGGCTGGGGACCGTCCCGTACTGAGGCCTGAGAGCTCTCTCTAAGATAAACTTGGCAGCCAAGTGCGAGGCAGAGAGCAAGTGCCTCCCAGTCCCCCTCACTGGGCCTCGTGGGGACGTTGCTGGTGAGACCCACCATGAGCGGTGGTTCCTCAGCTAACAAAACAATCCAGCGCCGGAACCTTCCCCGAGGCCGCCCCGAGGGTTGTCTCGGATGCCGTCACCCTGAGACTATTCCATCTGCCACAGTCCGGGCGCAGGATGGAGAAAGACAGGCCTCGAGGACAACGGATGAGTCGCTAAGGCCCTGCCCAGGGAAGCCCCTGATAATAACAGAGTACTATGGGGAGTACCGCAGCACCCCAAAATATCTTTGGAAACGGTGGGTGCTTCCCGAGAAACACTACCCCGCAGGGCAGGTAAGTGTGAAAACCAGAAGGGAATGACTGCAAAGATAACGAGGGTAGAGTTTTCCGGGTGCAAAGCAAGAGAAGACATTTAGGGAAGAAAACCAACTCGAGGCCTGCACCTGCCGCGTGGGGCAGAAGGTTCTGCCCACAGAAACCGCCGAGGTCAAGATGATTCAGGCCAGGAAGTCCTCAGAAATAGCCTTCGTGGGCACTTCGCCTTCAAACTCGAAACCAGGAAGTGCAGGCGTTGCCATAGACCGACTCCTGTACGCGCCGTCCCAGGAAGAAGTCTCTCGACTCGGCACAGATGTCGCAGGACAATCTTTCCTGGGTTCTGGGCTCCTCGCCCAGACTGATGGAGGATTTGGCGGCCGCTGAGAGGAAAGGAAACACATTCTGTGGACCTAGAGGCGCCTTCGATGAAGCCACTGGAGATGGGGAGGGGGGCCGGGAGAGGGGCATATTTCATCACGGCCGCACAGAATCGTCCAGAATTTAATCCTCATCTTCTGAATGTTTTCGATCATCTTCTCTGCTGCTCAACCAAACCAAGGGCCTCTGCCCTGGCTGGATCCACAGCCTCAGGTTCCGCGTGCCTGCCTGCCGTCCCAGGCCAACTCGGCGAGCAACTGGGCAAAGGTGAATACCAGAGACTTAGCAGACAAAGGTGGAGGTCAGGATGGGGTGTAGCTGAGGGACGGCTCGGCGGAGGCAAGAAGTCACAGGTCCCCGAGGAGACGTCCTCAGAAAACCGTGGGGTTACGAGATGTCCCTCAACCCGCCATCTGCAAGCTGGAGACCGGGGGCGGGGGGGTTGACGTTGTGGGTTCCGGCCAAGCCCAAAGGCAGCGGACTGATTTCTGTCTGGAAGACGGGCAGGGAAGGAGTTCTCTCTTCCTCGGCTCTGTGTGCCTCCGAGGAGTGGCTGAGACCCGCCCACACTGGGGGACAGACTGCTTCAGTCAGTGTGCACGTTCAAACGTCCCTACCCCAAAACACATCACAGACATGCCCAGGATCACATTGAACCAACTATCTGGACACCCCGGGGCCCAGTCAAGTCAACGCTTAAAATTAAGCCCCACAAGGGCATCGGTGATACACGAGCAACACCAAAAACCTACAAATTGACCCCCTGAAGATACATGCGCTTATGTATAGATATGTATGGGTAGATAGATAAGCTTAGGACTAGACAAAATGGTGTTATAATTTAATATAACACAATAAATCACATTTTATCAACAGGAGTTGATTTATCATAAAATTTTTCTGCCTTTTTTTTCCCTGAAATCCATTTACTAATTTCACCAAAAGGCATCCTGCTAGCCACTGACTCGCGACGGATAGGGTTGACGGTAAGATCGGTCACTCCCAGCAAAAGCAAACTAATTTTTGACGATCGTTTAAGTTTGAGGAAGATCTTTGTTACAGACACGGTTGGGGAGGCGTGAAGAGTGCTTTCGAGGCTGAAGCCACATGAGGAGGTATTTCCGATAAAGGATTTCAAAAGATAACGTTTTTACTTACATCCGGACCTAATGGCCATTGGAGAACCTATTTTCTGAACGGGTGTACCCTCCACGCCAATGACCCGTGTGACGCTGCAGCTGAGTGCGGATGCGGGGGCCTTTTCCCGGGTTCTCGGTGCGTCTGTGGGGCAGGTGGCCTTCTGGCTTCACGGATTCGTATACAATTCTAGTGGCTGTTTGTGCCTTCTATCACCGCGTCTTCAGTTGTAAGGAGAACTTAATTCTCTAATTGTGGTCCTTGATCATAAGTGGTCCAGCAGAAGCTGCTTAGGAAAAGAGTTCTCCATTCAGCGCAATGATGTTTATACTTGACCTCCGCTGCTAAGACTGTGGGTATTTGCCGGGTAACATCAAAGCACTTCTCCAAACTATGGGTTCGACACTCTTGGAAGAAACCTTGGGACTCTCCGGAATGCCCAAGAGTATATTTGTGATCCGTCGTAATTTCCCCACAAAACCCGAGCCGGGAAGTGCCTGGTCTGGGTCCCCGTGCCGCCCCTGGGAGGAGCCCCACTCTCTCCGTGGGTCTCCGCAAACTATCTCAATCACCACCAATAAAAGGAGCCAGGATCCCAGGCCCAGGCTCGTGGGACTCCCTCTGGAGCAAAAAGGTGGCTGCTATATTCCGCTTACGCACACCTGCCCCATATTTCACTTAAAACACACAAGTGCAGGGGCGCCTGGGGGGTTCAGTTGGTTGAGCATCTGATTTCGGCTCAGGTCATGATCTCATGGTTCATGGGTTCAAGCCCCGTGTCAGGCTCTGTGCGGACAGATCAGAGCCTGGAGCCTGCTTGTGGATTCGGTGTCTCCCTCTCTCTCTCTACCCCTCCTCCTGCTGTGCTCACTCTCTTTCTCTTAAAAATAAGTCAACATTAAAAAAAAATTAAAAAATAAGTAAATATTTAAAAAAATAAAAAATAAACAAAAACACAGTGGCGAGAAAAATTAGGATCACATGAAGCGATGGTAGTGACACACTAACCCAAAAGCCTTGGGACTGTCCTGGGTGGAGTGGTCCAGCTGCAGGCAAACCGGTAAGGCTGGCCCCGTCTCCACCGGTTGTATCGGGAGGGTCCCAGCTGGGCACTGGGATGTTCGAACATCCCTCTGGGGCGCCGTGCGGATGCCTGCCTGGCTCCCTCCTGGCCGGGAAAGGGCTGATGCTACACCTGGGTCACCAGCACCCCCTTGCCAGCCGATAGGCTTGCAGCTTCCTCACGCCGGCGGGACCCTCATCCCAGACGCCTCAGCTTGCGCCTAGGCACAGACACTCTCTCCATCATTGCTCAGTTCAACTGCTGCTTCTCTGCAGTCATCCTGCGCACAGTGTGGCTGAAACCACGTAGGGTGAGACCCTGCGTTTCTGAGAGCGAGAAGCTTTAACCGAGAGAACAGCCGTGGTGGGAAGGAGGCAGGAAAAGCTTGACGTCTTAGGGCGACTCTGGGCCGGTCGGGGTTGCAAACGTAAGCTCATAAGCATGAATTACACTGACGCGTGTGGATGTCTCCAGGGTCACCGTATCAATGCATCTGCATAAGGCATGCCCCATCGCTGAAAAGTACCGTTGCATTAATTGGAAATGAGATTCAAAAAGGCTCACTGCCTTTTCTCCCCCAAATGATCTTTTCACTTCCTTTCCGCCGTGATGGAAACCGGAAGCCTAGAGGTGACCCCCGACGCCTCCCTCCGCCCCCGCGGCCAGCCCAAGGCTGGCTTCTGCAAGCTCAACCTCCCTACTGTCTCCAGAATGTGTTGGTCTCCGCTCATTCGCGACAGAAATACCACTGAGCGTCCACGTGTCCCAGATGTCACCTGTGCTCGGCCACACAGCGATGCCTGAAAAACAATAGGTTTCTTGCACCCACGGTGAGAATTTTCTAGGGAGGAGGGGAAAAAATGAACGAAGAGAAACAAAAAACTCATTGGAACTTCAGATCATTGTTAAGTGTCCTGAGTAAAAAATTCAAAACCAAAGGGACGCCTGGGGGGTTCAGTTGGTTAAGCACCTGACTCTTGATACCGGCTCAGCTCATGACTTCAGGGTCGTGAGTTGGAGCGTCAGGCTCTGAGCAGACAACATGGAGCCTGCTTGGGATTCTTTCTCCCCCCATCTCTCTCTCTCTCTCTCTCTCTCTCAAAATAAATAAACATTTCAAAAATTCAAAACCAAGGGTCATGACACTGCAATGAAGAGGGAAGAAATTATAGAGAGGTCATGGGAGCCTTTTCCGAGGTTTAAATGTTGGTGCCAAGGCCTGAGTGCTGAGAAGACACGGCCAGGGGATGGCCCGGCTGGGACCCCTTCCGTGTCGCCGAGCGCCACTTCTCCCCCGGCCCAACCAGCCGGTCCACCCCAGTGTGCTGCCGTTCAGAGCCTCCCTGCCCTACTTTTCAGAACCAAATGCCCCGATTACATGTGTTCAGGGAACCACGGCCCCCGTCAAGGCTCTTCTCACTCTGACAATGCTCTGCCTGCTTTGGCTTTATTTGACGAATGTCTATAGACTCCACCTTTACAAATGTGGCTCCCCCGAAAGAGTACTTAAAACATCATTTTTAAAAAAACTGTTAAATGCATTAATATAGTTACGACCAACCCTAATGACTTTAAAAGTTGCCAGCATGGAGGAGACAGTTCCAGCCCGGAATAAATGAGGTGGTTTCGGGAGACCACAGGCAGAATCGGTCCTGGGCGCTGGAGCTGTGGTCCCATGTGTACAGAACCCGGAGGAAGAGGCTCCTCCCAGGACACGGAAGAGAAGGCCAGAGATGCAGGGTGGAAGAGAACAGTGCCTCCCAGGCCCATCCGTCTGGCCTGCTGTAACAGAATGCCACAGACGAGGCGGCTTACAGGCAACAGGAATTCACTTCCCACGGTTCTAGAAGTTTCGAAGTCCAGGATCAAGGTGCTGGCAGAGTTGGTGTCTGGTGAGAGTCATCTTCTCCCTGTGCCCGCAGGCGGTGGAAGGGGCAAGACCTCTCGGGGGTCTCTGTTATAAGGGCATAACCCTATCGGTCAGGGCTCCCCCCTCCGAGGCCCCACCCACCTCATCCCGTCACATTAGGGTTCGGTTTCACCGCAGGGGTTTGGTGGGGAGACATAGTCTGTAGCAGAGAGGGTGCCACAGTCGGAATCCATCCAGGTCAAGTCTATGGAGGGCTGTGGTTTATGATAATATTTTAGGAGATACAGTAGCAGTGGGAAATAACTTAAAATAAAAATCTAAGATGCACAGACACACACAATGTTTGGGAAAAGTTCTTGGAAGACTTTCTAAGCAGCGTGTGTGTGTGCGTGTGTGTGTGCGCGTGTGTGTTTGGGACGAGGAGGTGAGGAGCATTAGTCAATAATCCTCGTGTCTCTGAAATGTACACTTTATTCCCTGCTGCTAGAAGATTTAATTTTGTTTTGCCTTGTCTTACATTTTTTTTAAAGATTTTGCTCTTGCCTTGCACAGACAAAGTGTATGTTTTGCAAATGTAGTAAGTAATAGTAAATAATCATAGAAGAAGTCTAAGATAGGGGCACCTGGGTGGCTCAGTCGGTTCAGTGTCCGACTTCGGCTCAGGTCACGATCTCAGGCTTCGAGAGTTCAAGGCCCGCGTCGGGCTCTGCGCCGACAGCTCGGAGCCTACAGCCTGCTTCGGACTCTGTGTCTCCCTCCTTCTCTGCCCCTCCCCCACTCATCCTCCTTCCTTTCTCCGTCTCAAAAATAAATCAGCCTTAAAAAAAATTTAAGGAAGAATTCTGAGATAGAACTGAATAGAAGTCAGCTAGGTTATGACGTACAGTCTTTAAAGCCCAACACATACAGGATACACGTAAGAAGACCCTTGGTAAATATTTCCGAAATAACTCTTATTTCCTGCAGATAATGTTTTGTATTTAATGTAAAGTAGAAAATCTAAGTTTTTCAAAAATACGCCCACGGTTTTCATGACCCGGCAGTTTGGGGTGTAGAAACCATTACGGGAGGTGCGCAGAAATGCCATAACTCTGCTCCCAGGCTCTTGGAAGGAGCATCACTGTCCCTTAGCGAGCGCTCAAAATCCCAAGGGCATTCCCTGGGACTTCGCGAGTCCCTGTTGTTACCTGCCAGGGACCAATGAAGACCCCCGAGCCAGCATTCCCCTGATGTCTGCGGCACATTCAGCATTTCTATCCATCTCCCCCACCTCCCGTGCCCGGGGGCTGTTCCAGCTCCCTGCCCGGCCGCCCGGCCGGGCTCTCAGTGTCCAGAAGGGGCTGATAGAAAGACCTTTTGTTTGCCATCACTCTCTCGTGGACTGATGGCGCTGGAAACTGTCTAGGTGTGAGTTGCAGAGCAATCTAAGCCAAAGATACCCTTTCTGTACTCTAAATGACAACCTCCGACCCGCACGGACCGAGGCAACCGGCGACAACGCTCTTTGAAATCAATTTCTCCGAGAGTACAGGGTCTTTGAAAACAGTTTTCTCCACAGATCGGAGGCCACCAACTCCTGCCGCGATTCTCATATGCCACCGCAACGTGAAATGGTAAAAACGGCTTCCCTGGGAGATAGTCCCCCAAACTAGCCCACGATACTTCAAGTCAGCAACCAGGATTGTGTACGAACATGAGCAGAGGGGTGGCTGGCTACTGCCCAGGGTGGGGGTGCTAAGCCTATTCCCGCCTATCTTCTACAGCTCCCCCTACTGGCCCTCTTCGTGTATTACTACGTGTTTAACCGTAAGCATAAAGCAAGAATATACTATTATATCTTACCATTATATTTTGCCTCTCTCCACACTTAGGCTGGCTTAAGTCTCTAGTAATTTATCTTCACGTTGTTAAAAATAAAAGACAAATGGAGACCAGCTTTGAAAATTCCCTGAGCGGGCAAAACTAATTCGGTCATGCAAATAAAGCCGGATTTAGCTCATCTGGCAAGGCTAGCTTGACCTCGGTCATCCTTCGCTTGTACCTCTGGAAGCCACAAGCAAACCTGGAACTGTTTCCCAGGGAAACCATTTGACCAATTCCCTATTATTTTGGAGCATTCTAGCATTAGGACCAACCCCTCGGAAGAGCACGCAGCCCCTGCCTGCTCACCTAGGAGCTGCTTGGTAACAATCCACCCCCGAGCCTCAGTCCGCCTTCTGGTTTGAGGGCTCCCACTTTGCAGACTGCCTTTTCGGTGTGTGCACGACAAAATTTTACGAATCGCTAGACCGCAGTGATTCACCGGTTGGCCTTGTGATTTCTAACCTTTTGACAACATTTACCATGTCGATCGGTTATTTTTTGGGAGCGTCTGTGTGAGGATAATAGGCCCGCATCTTCGCGGGGGGGGGGGTGATGTTCTGAAAGAGAGTGTGTAGGAAAATAGAAATTGCAGAGAGAGGCAGAGAAACGCCGTGTGTAGGTGAACGTTTCCACTGCAACCACAGAACTGTAATTACCCACGAACTAAAAGGCTTAGATGGAAAATTTTCGGCTCGCTTCTACAGAACCTCCAGGGCTAGAATATTCCATAACACGCAAAGATTTCGGTGAACACAGTTCAGAAAAACAACCATAGTTTTCTTTTCTCGTCACGAAGCGTGACCCCTCGGTAAGCCTCCCGCGTAAGTGTCACTAAGAGTTGGGAAGAAGGGGAGGCCAGAAGACTCCGTCGTAGTTCGGCTTCCTGGGAAGAAGGAAAGTGAGCTCGTGTAAGCTGATGATAAAGAGGAACCATCTCGATCTCAAGATGCTGCTAATGGGAGAGTGGCATTCCTGGCTTGGGCGCATCGTGTCACAGCTAGAGGAATTACAGACCGTGGCCTGCCGTTCTCCATTAGAAGAAACCTAACATTTCCCTAATGGGGAACAATTGTCTCGGAGTGGGCTCCGACGCCTTTCTTTGCACCGGGGGGTGGAGCCGCGTTCACCCTGTAATTACAGTGCCACAACAAGGCTTGCCGAGCGTTGGCACGGCACAGCCACCTTCCTCGTCACGCAGTCCTGAGACGCGGGGGTTCTAGGAGGCGCACAGTCTGTCCCTCAGAGGCTAATGCTGGTGTCCGCGGTGTCACTGGAAGGGGATGGGGTGAGGCTCCATCGCCATGGCTTAGACTCACCTAACAAGCACAGAACCCAGAGCCCAGCGCCGACCCGAAGACCACCCTCGTCAGCATTTCCAGGCAAGGGCCCGGGCATCTACATGTGGGCATGCTTACTGGTTGCCAAATTGAGAAAATCGGTCATGTGTCGATCCCCCAGGTCTACACATCCGTGACGGTCAGCGGATTGATCCCATGAGGTGCAGGAGCCCGAGTATACGGAGACCCAGCCGAGGAGCCTGTTGAAGTGTTCCTTCCCCTCTCTCCCCTCCATGTCCTCAGTCACAGTGAAATCTCCGAGGGGCGTGGGTCTACACGGGCTTGGAAAGGATGCCCAGACTCGGTATGGCCGCCTTCACCCGCCTCTCACTTAGGACTCTGTTGGGCCCCTGTGATCCCAGGAGTGGCTCGGTCCATCTGGGCCTATTTGCAGAAGACCTACCATTTACTTATTCAGAAAAGCTTTGCTGCTCATTCTGTCCCCTCCCCTCACATGTCTTTTGTCAAGTAAAACCACCTTGCACCCAGCGGAGTGTTAAGCTCCACAGATAGAGTAAGATTGGGGCACCTGGGTGGCTCAGTCGGTTAAGTGTTCGACTTGGGCTCAGGTCATGATCTCATGGTTTGTGGGTTTGAGCCCCGCGTTGAGCTTTGTTCCGACAGCTCAGAGCCTGGAGCCTGCTTCGGATTCTGTGTCTCCTCTCTCTCTACCTCTCCCCAACTTGCGCTCTGTCTTTCTCAAAAATAAATAAACATTATGTACACACACACACACACACACACACACACATATATAAACATACAGAATGACTGAGTAATTTTTAAAGATCTAAATATACAGCCTACCAGGGACTGACTTTAATCTTAAAGACACACGCAAATTGAGAATGAAGAGATGGAAAAAGACATTTCAAGCAAACAGTAACCAAAAAACAGCGTGGGTAGATATACTTACATCAGACAAATAGACTTTAAACTAAAAATGGTAAAAGAGATAGGAAATGGTAAAAAGCGATATTATTTTATCATAATAAAGGTGTCGATACACCAAGAAGATATAACAATTTTAAGTATTTATGTGCCCAGCATTGGAGCTTATAGGGTAGAAAGCAAAAGCTAACAGAGCTAAAAGGAGAAATAAACAGGAATGCAATAACAGTTGGGGACTTTAACACCCCACTCTCAGCCTCCAGACAGAGAATCATTAAGGAAACGGCAGATTTGAACTACACCCCAGACCACATGGACCTAATAGACCTACACGGAGCATTCTATGCACCGGCTGAATACACATTCTTCTCAGGCCCACAGGAAACATTTTCTATGAGAGACCATATGTTGGGCCACAAAACGAGTTTTAGCAAATTCCAGAAGACTGAAATCATACCCAGCATCTTCTCTGACCACGATGGCAGGAATGTTTAAGTCAATAATAAGAGGAAAAACTGGAATTTCTTGAACACATGAAAATTCAACAAAAACAAAAAAGTTATATACATACATGATAGATGATAGATATTTGATAGATAGATGATAGATCTTTGATAGATAGATGATAGATAGATAGATAGACTATACTGAAAAACCAATAGATCAAAGAATAAATTAAGTGGGAGACAAGAAAGTATCTTGAGACCAACAAAAATAGAAACACCACATACACCACGTGTAGGACGCAGGAAGAACAGTTCTGAGAAGCAAGTTCATAACAATAAATGCCTACCTTAAGAAGCAAGAAATACACCAAATAAACGATGTAGCTCTCTACTCCTTACTGAACTAGAAAAAGAAGTAAAAACTAAGACAAAGTCAGCAGAGGGAAGGAAATAATAAAGATCACAAGAGAAATCAATAATGTAGGGAAGAGAAAGGCAGTAGAAAAATATTAACCAAACTGAGAGTTGGTTCTTTGAAAAGGTAAACAAAATTGACAAGCCCTTAACTACACCAACCAAGTTAAAAAGAGAAAGGACTCAATTCAGTAAAATTAAAAAATGAAAAGGAGACATTACAACCGGTCCAGCTGGAACTCAAAAGACCACAAGAGGCTACTCTGAACAACTTTATGCCAAGCACTAGATAACCCAGAAGGAATGGAAAAGTTCTTAGAAATATACAACTTACCAAGCCTGAATCAGGAAGAAGTAGAAAATCTTAGTAGAACAATTACTAGTAAGACAACAGAATCAGTAATCAACTATCTCACGACAAAGCAAAGCCCGGGATGAAATGGCTTGATGGGCAATCTTACCGAACATGTATCTGACTCTTAACTTTGGCTCAGGTCAGGATCCCAGGGTTGTGGTAACAAGCCCAGGGTCATTCCATCAGGGGATTGAGGGCATGGGGCCGGGGCAATCCAATAGTTCACTTGAGCCTGTTTAGGACAATTTTTTCAATGGGACTAAGGTATTTTTTTTTCAGGTTCAGTGTATTCCCAGCTCTTCTGCATCCTGTACACCATATATGGTTGCTATGGTGACAGTTTTCACACATAACCTCCAGACCCAATGGCCATCAAGATATGGTGGTACCTGTTTCATTTACCCCTATTTTGTTCATTTTTTTCTTGTTGAAGTTTAAAACAAAACCAAGACCTCATGCCACTTCGCCTCTGCCGTACTTCACCTTGTATTTCAAAAGGCAAAAAAAAAGTGTCTTAAAAATCGCAATCTCAATGCCTTTACCACATTTAAGATTAATAAGAATTTCTGAGCAACTTATAATAATAGCTCCATATACAGGTATATCAAATGACTTCATATCAAAACTATCTTCCTATGTATGTTTCTTTTATTATTATTATTATTTTGTTTATTTATTTTTGAGAGAGAGAAACAGAGCGAGAGTGGAGATGGGGAGGGGTGGAGAGAGAGGGAGACGCAGAATAGGAAGCAGGCTCCAGGCTCTGAGCTGTCAGCACAGAGCCCGACGCGGGGCTCGAACTCACGAACCGTGAGATCATGACCTGAGCCGAAGTCCGACACTCAACCGACTGAACCACCCAGCCACCCCTCTCTTTTTCAAATCTGGACTAAAATGACAACAAGTGAACCAAACAAAGGTCACACCTGTTGCCTTTAGTTTAACCCCTCGGTTCTTTCACTGAGCTTCTTTCTCCTCCCTCATTTTACGAGGTGATTTGGGTCAACTGTCCTTGGGGATATTGTGAATTCTCGAAGCGCCCCTAGAAAAATGGGAATGATGTTCACCACTAAAAAAGAAACGAGCTATCAATCTGTGAAAAGGCATGGGGGAAACTTAAATGCACATAACTCAGGAAAGAAACCAATCTGAAAAGACTATACGATTCCAACTCTAAGACGTTCTGGAAAAGGCAAAACTATAGGGACGGCGAAATTCGGGGGTCGTCAGGGCTGATAGGGAGGGAGGGGTGCGTAGGCAGAGCACAGAGGATTTCTGGGGCAGTGGGAATGTTCTGTAGGGTGCTAGAAAGGTGGATACGTATCCTGATACACTTGTCCAAACCCATAGGGTCCACACCACCGAGAGCGGCCCCTCATGTGAACGGTGGACTTCCACGATGACGTGTCCATGTAGGTTCATCGATGTTAATGAAGGCACCATCTGGTGGGGATATGGATGCAGGAGAGCTGGGGTCGGGGGGGATGGAGGGGGCAGGAGGCTCATGGGAAATCGCTGCCCTTGGTGCACAAGTTTGCGGTGAACCTGAAGGAGCTCTTTAAATAGTCCGGGAACAACTACAGCCACAGAAGTGAATCTAGGCGAAATCACACCTCACTTTATTTTTAACGACGTTTAGTGCGAGACGCGCACTTTGCATGTGAACTCTGCTGGATCCCAAAGCCATCGCTTTTTTTTCTAAGTGAGGATTCTGCGTTGCTTCGTGAAGTTCTGGCTAGAAACGCGACCAGGGTTCAGGTCAAAACGAGTCACGATGAACAGGGTCTACCATTATACTAGAAACGCATCCAAGAAATCAATCAAAGAACGAGGCCACTTTTTCTGGGTCTAACAGCGACGAGTAAGATGAAAAGACTTTAATCCTAAAACTAAATAAGTCCTCTCTGATGATGCTAAAGAGGAGAGTCAGAGCCAATGATTTGATTTTGCAGTTTTAGGCCGTTGCCCTAGTTAAACGGCACGCATCCAACGGCAGCCGCAGAGCAAAGAATTTACTGGATCATTATAGATGATAATTACCTGAAGACCCCAAACCTGTTTTCAAAGGTATCTCAAAGGACCACATATCTGAGGGGAACACAAAAACCGTGTCATATGGAAATTTTCTCTTTGAGAGTTTTCTTTGAGAGAAATAAAACTTCCTTCCATCCTTCCCTCCTTCCTTCCTTCCTTCCCTCCTTCCTTCCTTCCCTCCTTCCCTTCTTCCCTCCTTCCCTCCTTCCTTCCTTCCTTCCTTCCTTCCCTCCTTCCTTTCTTCCTTCCTTCCCTCCTTCCTTCCCTCCTTCCTTCCTTCCTTCCTTCCTTCCCTCCTTCCTTCCCTCCTTCCTTCCTTCCCTCCTTCCTTCCTTCCTTCCTTCCTTCCTTCCTTCCCTCCCTCCTTCCTTCCTTCCTTCCTTCCTTCCTTCCTTCCTTCCTTCCTTCCTTCCTTCCTTCCTTCCTTCCTTCCCTCTTTCCTTCCTTCCTTCCTCCTTCCTTCCCTCCTCCCCTTTCTTCCTTCCTCCTGCTCTTTCTCCTCCTTCTTCTTCCCTTCTTCTTCGCTCTTTAGCTTTCTTTCTCTCCGGCTAAGTTGGAGGGACCCAGAAACGGTTGCTTGTCAATCTTTTCTTGTTTCTTTCTACCTCTAGGTAGAGGGGCAATAAATGATGCCGGTTGCTTCCGCTGTTGACAGGAGACGTGCAGATCCTGCGTGCAAAGGTTCTCGGAAAACGGTAATTACCGTATCCATGGATTTTATCACGACTCCGTGCACTTGTGCCTGGCCCACCTCCAAGTCACGGCCACTTCGTCCCGCTGGCATTGTTCGACTCGAGGTTGTTTTTCTGTGAATTCTTAAGGCATTTCTCTTGTCTCCCAGCTTCTGATCACCTCGCCTTAGTATAAGGCAGGTGCTTGGAAGCCTATTTCTGATTGAAATGTCCTTTGGAAGCCACTCAATCTGGCACCTACCTTAAACCCTTGGTCGCCCGGTGGCCGGAGCTCAAGACGCAGACGCTGTCAGATCGGCAGTGGAACTGTTTTTTTTCCCCCAGGAACTGGCTCAGAACTCCCCTGTTTGGAATCAGTCTTGATTTCAAACTTCATGTTTAAACATTTCACCTTTCTCACAAAAAAAATGGATTTCGGGGTGCGCAGCCCCAAAAACATCCCGGGCAGAAATCGCAGAGCTGGGCGTGCGATGTTAATTATTGACTCAAAGGTGAGAGTCACCCTCTTTCAAGCGATTTCTTCCCAGTCCGAAATCCTGGCTTTTCAGGTTTAGACTTGCCTGCGTTCCATTTCCAAATTTGAATCTCCCTGGCTTGGTGACTCGAGGAAACCACGTGGGGTCTGGGAGCGTCAGGTTTTTCGTTTATAAAACGGGGATAAAATAGGGCTAGTCCATGCTTTTCTTGCTGTTCTATCTTATGCTATTACCGTGTCTTTCTTCCTGTTACGAACATCCAAGAAATCACGCGATACATGAGCCTGGCTGCTAGCAACAAACCCTACTTTTCTTCTTTATTTCCCGGCAGGGAGTTACTTCGTTTCATCCGCGCCCTTCAAATGGTCCCTACTCTTTGAAGTTTTCGTTCCTTCTGGTGAAGGCTCTTCGTCTTTCATAAGCTTATCCTCACTCACTCTCTTCTTATTCTTGGAGTCGGTTTTCTTGATAAAGTCTGAAGAAAAATTCGTGCTGATCGTTTTGAAAAGTCATACCTGGTATGCGGGGAGAAAATGTCGCAAAGGCTGTGAAAAATCCTCCAGCGTCAGGAAAAGGTCACCTACCTGCCCCCTCGGCCACGATTTTCTCCAAGTCCCCCTTAAGGCATGACGTCCCAATCAGAGGAGGCTTTAACTGGGCACCGGCGTCCCCGTGAGTGTCCGAGGCTCCCGCACCGTCCCGGGGGGAGGATCTGGTCTGGTTAACCCCCGGGAAAGGCAGGCATGAGGTGGAAGGTGCCTGCCTTGCTCCCAGCCTCTCGACGGGTCAGTGGGAGCCTCGGCCGCCCGGGGAGGACCCGCTGCTGCGCTCAGCCCCTCGGCTCCACCCTCCTGTCCTTGGCCTTCAGTTCTGGTGCCATGTCTCCCCTTGAAACTTTCCTAGACTTTTCACGCCTTCTGAGGTTCAGAGCCCGGCACGGCCATGGGATGGCCAGGAGGGAAGACCCAGCTCACGGTTGGGGACCGCGTGTTAGCATCTGGGGCAGCTGAGCCAAGTCTTACCCCCGGGGTGGCGTCAACAGCAGAAATGGAGCATCTCACGGTTCCGGAGGCCGCAAGGCTAAACGCGAGGCTCAGCAGAGCTGGCATGTTGAGGACTGGGGAGAAAATCTGCTCCTGGTGTGGCTGGCGACCCTCGGAGACCATTCGTCTGCAGGCAGGCCACCGGGACCTCTGCCTTCTCGTTCACAGGATGTCTCCCTGTGTGTGCGTCTGTCTCTATGTTCAAGTTTCCTCTTTCTAGAAGGACACCAGTCATCCTATTGGATCGGGGCCATTCTTAAGGACTTATCTTAACTCTGTCATCTGTCAGAAAGATTCTTATCCCAGAGAAAGTCACGTTCATAGGGACTGAGGTTAGGATCTCAACATCTTTTGGGGTGGCCGTCTGTAACAGAGCGCCTCAACTTCGTTCCTTAGGCTTTCCTTTCCAATCCAACAAGAAGGCTGAGACAAAACCTCAGACGCCGCAGGCTCCTACCTGCGCGGATGAGGAAAGAGCTGGGGCCAAACTCCACCAATGCTTAGAAGGGGCTCATCCTCTCCGGAAACAGGTCCCTGGCTCCCACTCTCTAAACGTTTGTCTGGAGGAAGGAGCTGCAGGTGGTTAATCATAACCAGAGCTGCGGGCTGACGATTCATTGTTTAGGTCGGACAATCTGAAACCATTAATATATCTTCCCTTTTTGAGTATCATTAAACTTCTAATATTATTCTGAAAACATCGATGAGAATATTTTCTGCTGGCTGTATTCAGACAGGGGCTAACTGCCATTGTGTAGCATAATGTGTTGGTGGGGAATTTGTGAATTTTATAGAATGTTGACAGTGTAAATTCCAGACAAAGAGAGAGAAATAAGCCAATATTGGGGAGATGCAGGGCACCATCAGACAACACCCCACAGAAATCATGGCTGGAATTTGTGGCCTGACCCTGCAAAGTGGTCCCGCCCTGCCCTTGACAGTCAGGAAAAGCAGGCGTGGGAGCCACGAAGGGCTGAATCCCGCGCACAGGTGCTGCAGGGCCAGGACTCCTGATGCCTCCGGACACCACCCTGTTCCCTGCACTGTCGCCGCCCTGTCCCATGCAGCGCTGTCCGTCCTGAGGCCCGTGACTTCTGGGAATAGCACCCAGAGGGGGAAGTGGTGGTCTCTGAAGTCAGCGCAAAGCCAGACACGGGGCTAAAACCCACAAACGGAGAGATCACGACCTGAGCAGAAATCAAGAGTCGGACGCTTAACTGACTGAGCCCCCCGGCGCCCCTGTGCAGAAACATATGTAAACACCAACACTACCATTGGAAACAAACCTAAAACTAAAACGAAATTACGTTTGCAAATGAAATGTTTTGCAAATTCATTTTCTGCAGATGAATCCACGCTGGCCACGGATTTGCCAGTGTCTCCTGGGGCCCGGCTTCCAGAGGACCCGAGAGTCCGCGGGACGTTGGCTAACGGGGGACGCTCACAACACGGGGGGCGCAGGCCCTTTGCAGAAATGGAGCTGGCCCCCTTCTCCCCAGAAGGGCGAAGAATCTTGTTCCTTCTGCACTTGTGTTACCTTCCAACGTCCCTCTGTCCAATCAGATCAGGGCCGAAGCTGCGAGAACTACTGTTTCAATGCATCGTTTGAAGATATTCCTGCCACGTGGCTGGGGGCTGGGGGCTGGTGGCCAGGGGGACGGGGGGCGCATGGCGTGGTTATTCTTAACATCAGCCATAGGCGTCTTCCACCGAGTACAGATTCATCCGGAAAATAATCCAACGAAATCGTAGTTTTGCAAGACTCTCTCGCTAGGATGCTGCTAGGCAAAGTAATGACTTTGGAAGATTTAAAAATAGATCTACCATTTAATGCCGGAGTCATCGCTTCTCCAAGAAAAACCTTCTCCACCAGTAGCTTTGCGCCCCTTCTCCCCTTCCCTCTCCCCCGCCTTCCTCCTGTTCTCTGTTCTCAGCCTTCGCTTCCCTCTTGGGTTTATAGTCTCCATGTTAGCCCGGCGGGACCGCAGGCAGATCGCTGTTTTTCCGCGGCCCCGATGTTTGTAGGAAAAAGTTGCCACTTCAGAAAAGTCATCGGTCACAACAGTAACTTTATAAATACCAAGGAAGTCGTTTTACCTTTGTTTTTTGAGGTTTTTTTGTCTGTTCGTTGGTTTGGTTTTCTTTTTCTCCCTAGAGCACCTAACATGAACATAATTCGAGCTGCTTTGGAGGGAATTTTAAAAATTCCGTACTATGGAAAATTTCAAACGTATCCAGAGCTGGCATCGGGGGGTAACGGCCCTCCCTGCACCCATCTTTGTCTGCAGCAACCATCGGTTTGGCCCACGGGCGGGCTCTTGCCCTCACGTTCCCCTTCCGTTTCGTGACTCAGGGAATATTTCAGAGAGGCTCCCAGGCATCGGGCCATTTCGGTTGGAAACAATTTCATTCTGCGCTGTATCGCCTACTTTCTCTTTATGTACCGATCATGCCATCGACGGCCCTAAAATTATAATTCTTCTTCACACCATCTTACATCCGGTCCGTACTCACCTTTCCTTGATTATCTCCATCTCTTCTTGCAGAGGAACGATCTGAATTAGAATCCAGACAATATCCAGAGACTGTATCTGGTTCTCATATTTTCCTAGATTTTCCCATTGGCTATTTTGGGGAGGAGGGTGGCATCGGAACCGTCTCCCCCGTAGAACCCTCACATTCTGACTTCGGTAAATCACTTCTTCAAGCTCCTCTTTCCCGTTGTGTGTCCTGTAACTGGGGTCGCAGGACCCAGGCTGACGAATGCACTCAAGTTAGCTTTTCCCGCCATGCTTCCTGGATGGTCTCGGGGGCCACCTGTCACGTCACACGATGGGGGGTTCGATTTCACGTTGTCGCCCTCGCAGGCGTTCTAAGATTCGCGAGAGCCTTGCTGTGTCAGTCTGCTCATCCCCGTAGAAAATCCCCCGACCGCCAGCCCTGGAGAGACTTTAGCCCAGGGGAGGTCACCAGATGGTTTTCTAATCCCGTGACTCTTCCGCATGCGTTAGTTGGAGTTTTGTGCAGAGAGAACCTTTTATTATGTAGCAGTTGCTACTCCGAAAAACATAGATGCTTAATTCTCTCCAATTACTTTACATTTTTAGAACAGTGAGGTGGTGCCTCAGCAATTATCGACGGCAGATAGTAAGACTTTTTTCAAATATCCCTTTTTCATGATTTATTTTTAAAATAAGCTTTTTGTTTTACAATATACTGAGGCTTACAGAAAAGTCGTGAAGACGGTGTGTCTGTCTTTTCCAGAAAACCAGAATCAGTAAGATCTGTACCTATACCATCTATTTCTAGAATTCTGTGATCATCTATCTCTATGTGTCTATTTTTTTATGTATCTACCTACGATTTAGCTATCTGTCTGTTATCTATCTATCTATCTACCCATCTATCTACCATCATCTATCATCAAGAGATCTGTTTCAAGGACCCGGCCCATGCGATTGTGGGGCTTGGCGTGTCCATAATCTGCAGGTAGACCAGCAGGCTGAGAACTCCAAGACAGGCTGCTGTCTTGATGCAGAATTCCCTCAGGGAAACATCTGTTATGATTTTTTTTTTAATTCCCTCGAATTCTGAAACAAAAATAACATCAGGCATCAGGTAGTTTGGGGACAAACTTACGCCATGCCCAGACCAGAATCGGGAATCTTTGGACCTGATTCAGGCCGGAGAAGATGTGGTTTGGGAAGGGGGGCACGATTTTGCTCGGAAGCCCTTTCGACTCCCCGGATGAAGCCCACCCACACGTGGGAAGGATTCCTTTTAGTGCAGGGCCACTGACCCTAGGCGTGGACCCACTGACAAGGTACCTGCACAGCGGCACCCAGGCTGACGCTGGAATAACCGAGCGCAGCCAAGTTAAGACAACAATAGCCGTCACAGATAGCAAACAGAATTCCCTCCCCCACACCCAGTTCCCTTGTCAGTGCTGGTGTCTTCCATCCCGGTGAAAAAGCTGAAAAAACACTGATGCGTCCTCATTACCTGAACTCCGTACTGTATTCAGATTTCCTTACTTTTTAATTTAAGGCTCTTTTTCTCTTCGAGGATCCCATCCGAAATGCCATGCCCCGTGGGGTCGTTGCGTCTCCTTAGACTCCTCCTGGCTGTGGTTAGTTCTCAGACGTTCCCAGTTTTTGATGACCTCGGCAGGTTTAAAAAATTTTTTTTAATGTGTATTTATTTTTGAGAGAGAGAGAGAGAGAGAAAGAGAGAGAGGCAGAGCATGAGCGGGGGAGGCGAAGAGAGAAGGAGGCACAGAATCCGAAGCAGGCTCCAGGCTCCGAGCTGTCAGCACAGAGCCCGAGGCCGGTCGCGAACTCATGAACCCGTGAGGTCATGACCTGAGCCGAAGTCAGACGCTTAACCGACTGAGCCCCCCAGGCGCCCCTGACCTTAACTTTGAGGAGTACTGGTCACCTGTTTTGTAAAATGTCTTTTAGAGGCTTTTGGGTTTTTTTCCTCTTAATGTTCTTCTAATGATTAGACCCAGGTAATGAATTTCCGGAAGGAAGGCCGCAGAGGTGAGGTGCCATTTTAATGCCATCCTGCTAAGAGTGCGGCTACCAGGCATGTCTTGTGCTGTGGACATCGATCTGACCTCCTGGCTAAGGCATGTCTGTCTACTTTCTCCACCGAAAACTCTGACCCACTTTCTTCGGAGCTACGTTATGGAGCACAGCTGGTACTTGAGCGATGGGAAGCGGTCTACACACGTTTTTCGGATTTATTCCACACCGGAAAATTATCTCTTTTTTTCCATGTAGTTATTCGATCATTATATGTAACTATATGTAACTAATTTATCATTCATCTAATTAATTAATTCATTGTAGCTTGGACCTGTGGGTCTTTATGTGACACTTCGGTATATAATCCGATTTTATTTTGTTGCTCAAATTACTCCCACTTTGGCCTTCGGAGCTCTTTCAGCTGGCTCCCGTGGCTCTTCGGCACGCCCCGTGATGGAGGGCTTCCTCACTTCGTGGCACTCCAGAATGCCCCCGGGGCCCTTCATCTATGCCCTGCCAACTCTAGAACCAGCTCTTTCATCCAGGGGTCCTGGTGCCTTTCGGGGGGGGAATGGTTTTAGAAACTGTAATTTGATGCTGGTGTCTCACTGCTTTTCGGGGACGTCACTGCTTCCGCTCACCCCCAGCTGACAGAGCAAGGGAACGGGTGTGTGTGCCGACCTGCGGATGGACGCGCACCCACGTCCTCTGTCGCGCGTGTCCGCCGCATCGACGCTGAGCCAGACATGAGCTCGTTCCGATGTCTCCACGCCCAGCTACCATCACGTGGGTCATTCGTTCCCTTTGCTTTTATGCAACTTCCCGCTGCCCGCCGGGGGAAATAGGACTCCCGCCACCTGCCATCCACTTCCTTAGCTGCTTCATTTCCAGCAGGAACACAGAGCAGTGTCAGAACTCTAAGCCCGCACTCTCGTGGGGAAGGACATGGCCGACTAAGGCGCGATATCCATTCACCTCCGCTCGGTCCCACCTTCCCAGCGGCCGGCGTGGGTTCTCACCCCTCCAGTAAGGTGATTCCAATACAGTCGCAATACCATTAGACTCCTTCTCACAATCCGCCTCTTGTCCTAAGATCTGGAGCTTCCCAACTTCTAAATGATTTAAAAATCTGACACGTGAATACTCCCTCTTTATGCCGTTAAGTTCTAGGTATCGTGACATACGCACGGTGTCTTGTAACCACGTGACAGTGGGGGGCCACTTTTTCCATGGAAACATTTCATGGCCTTGAGAAATTCCGTGCGAGTCACCTTGGTGGTGACTCGTCATCACTCTAGCACCATGGAAACCGCTGACCTGCGTATTATCTCTACACTTTCCCTTTTCCGCCATGTCATGGAATTGGAATCACACCTTTTCTAGCCTTTTCAGGCTGGTTTCTTTCACTTAGCGGTATGCATTTAAAACTGCGTCGTGTTTTTATGTGCCTAACCCACTCGTGTTCCTCAGGGGCTAGTATTCCATTCTGTGAGTGTGCCACGGTTCGTGTACAGGTTCGCCTGGTGAAGGTCATTGCAGTTACTTCCAGCGTGGGGCAATTATGAATGAAGCCGCTGTGAACATTTGTATGCGGGTCGTTGGGTGCACCTGTTTCCACATCAGGTGGGTGAATACTCACCGACCCAATTCTTGGAATAGATGATGTTTAGTTTCGTAAGAAACTGCCAAACGGTGTTCCGATGCGGCTGTACCCTAGGACATCAGCAGTGAATGAGAGTTCCGTCGCCTCGTGTCCTTACCAGCAATGGGGCTTGTCAAAGTTTTGGATTTTCGTCATTCCAAAAGGTATTTCATGGCTGTTTGAATATGCAATTCCCTGATGACAAACGGGGTTGAACACCTAACTGTCCACTTGTTAACCATGTCTGTAGCTTCTTTGCTGCGACGTCTGTTCAGAATTTTTGCCCATTTTAATTGGGTTGTTTGTGATTGTCAACATGTATGAGTTTTTTTTTTTTTTTTAGATCAAGGCCTTTATCAGATGTGTAATTTGCAAATATATATTTTGTCCCAGTGTGTGACCTTTTCATTCTTAATGGTGTTTGTCACAAAAGTTTTTACAGTTTTGTAATGTCTACTGTATGGTGTTATTTCCGAAAAAGCATTATCACACCCAAGTTAATGTAGATTTTCCTCCTGTTTTCTTCTCAAGGTTTAATCATGTTGCCTTTTAAATTTAGGTCTATGATCCATTTTAAGTTCCATTTTGTGAATTTTAAATTCCAGTCGCTGGCTATAGGAAGATAGGAAAGCAATGAACTTTTGCATATCGAATTTGTCTCCCGCAATTGTGCTGAAGTCACGTCGAAAGTGAGGACTGCTCCAGGTAGACAAATATCTCCCGTCCATGCTGGCAAAGCGTTTGAGGTTTCTGGTCAGGCGCATCTCCCACCCAAGGACTGCTTCTCTGTGTCTGTCTTTATTCTGTGTTTGTTTGTTTCCTTTGTTTCTCCATTTCTCCTGCCTTCTCGGGTTCTAACTGAGCATGTTACGCGATTCTAGTCTATTCTAGGCTATTAGCAGTCTTGGTGCACCAAGTTTTCTCCTTCAAAAATTGCTACGGATTTTTCCCACAGAGTTTACAATACCAAATAATTTGATTCCACCTTCAAACTGCAGAATAACGCTTTCCATGGTGCTGGTCCTTCTCACGGGGTCTCTCAAATTCCTCTCTCCGACCTAGCGTAACAGAGTTGTCACTGATTTCCCTTATCCTGTATTTTTTTAAATATTTGTTTGTTTTTGAGAGAGAGAAAGAGGTAGAGTTTGAGAGAGAGCAAGAGAGAGAGCCAGTGGGGAAGGAGCAGAGAGAGAGGGAGACGCAGAATCCGAAGCAGGCTCCAGGCTCTGAGCTGTCAGCCCAGAACCCGACTCGGGGCTCGAACTTAGGAGTCTTTAGATCACAACTTGAGCTGAAGTCCGACGCTGAACAGCCTGAGCCCCCCAGATGCTCCAAGCCCAGCTTGGTTCTAATGATTGGTTTGCTTCTTCACGCTGTGTTGTTTCTTGCCTTTCTGTGCACCTTATAATTCCTTTGCTGAAAACTGGACACATCCTTCCGGGTAATCTGAACGGAGGTACACAGACCTCGGCTGGGAGGGTCTGCGTCCACCCTGCGGGTGGGCGTCGTGTTCGATGTTTGCCGGGATTGTAGGTGTCAGAGGCTGCCGTCTCCTCCAGGTTCCTTTCACATTTTAAAATTTTTCTTTTCTCACTCTGTATGTCTTTTCTGACTCTGATGTCACTCTGTATGTTTTTGCTGTAACACACACACACACACACACACACACACACACACACACACACACAGCCCAAACCTGTAACAGTGAGCCTCACAGCTTTCAGTGAGTCCTGTGGGTCCTCCCAGCAAACGGGTGAGCTGAGGGTGGTCTGGGGGACCTCCGAACTCTACAGGCGGGATCGGAAGTGCGGGTAGTCTTGGGACGCTCTAATTCTGCACCCACATAAGTGCTCAAAAAAATTCCAATGTGACCCGGTAATAGTATTTGGTCAAACTATATGAATTTGCTACTCCCTAACAGTGTGAAACTGTCAAGTTCACAGGATTACTCTGCGTTGGGATGGAAGGGAGGTACAGATGGAAATTGAGTTAAAATCGTGTAGCACATATTTCAATAGGCGCATGCTCGGACCGGCTGTCCGGTGTCTGGAGGACACAATTAAGTAGACAAACACCTGCACTCGTTTTGAATGAATAAATTTGGATTTGAGAGCAGGACACTCCGAGGCCCTTCTCACAAGAGGCACAGGGTAATGAAAATGCAGAGGGAAAGGTAGAGATTAAAACAAAGCCCGATGGGGGCGCCTGGGGGGCTCCGTCAGTTAAGTGGCCGACTTCAGCTCGGGTCATGATCTTACGGTTTGTGAGTTCGAGTCCCATGTCAAGCTCTGTGCTGACAGCTCGGAGCCTGGAGCCTGCTTCAGGTTCTGTGTCTCCCTCTCTCTCTGCCCCTCCCCTCTTTGCACTCTGTGTGTGTCTCTCTCTTTCTCAAATATAAGTGAAAACATTTAAAAATATATATATATATATATAAAATAAAGCGATAGTTGGAGGAGTAGTTACAGGATAGATTGAATGCAAGAAAAGAAAGAAGGAAAGACCTTTTTAAATTTAAAAAGAATTTTATTTTGAGACAGAGAGAGAGAGAGAGACTGAGAGCAAACAGGGGAGAGGCAGAGAGAGAGGGAGACACAGAATCCCAAGCAGGCTCTAGGTCTCCAGTGCAGAGCCCGACACAGGACTCAAACTCACAAAACTATGAGATCATGACCTGAACTGAAGTCGGGCACTCAACTGACGGAGTCACCCAGGCGCCCCAGAGCCCTCCAGGCACCCCCAGGGAAAGGCCCTGAACTGAAGCGAGGTGATAAGCCAAGGCAACTACAGGAAGATGAAACTGACCCCCCAAACCGACTCACTGTGCACTTCCCGTAAGATGGGCTTCCTACCAGGGCGCTATGCGAAGGTGCGTGTGTGCCTGTTTTATACGTAGGGTCCAAGCGGTGGGCCACCCCGGCGAGGCAGGCTGTGCCGGTGACCTCCGCCGGGCTCCCTGGGCCGCGTCCTCCGCCTTCAGCTTGAGGCCGGCTGGCTCCGGCTGCCGACTCGACTCCTCTCCGACGCGCCGCTTGGCTCCCCTGCTGCTTTTAGCAGCCACCCCGCCGCACGAAAACCCTCTTTAGCAAGATGCAGAGTTGGAAACAGGGCTAAAGAAGTAATTTCGTTTCCTTCCAAACGGGTGGGTGGGAAAACCTTAAATACAGAATCTTTTCTAACTATACCAATTAAGAGGTATTTTGGTCTCGAAGTCACTTTTATTTTTTAACTTCTATAACTTCCAGCAAATGTTTTGCATGTTCATTTGAAACGGATTAGTGACCTGGTCTGGTGTAGTACATGGACCAAGATCTTTAAATCCGAACTTCAGACATTTTTTTTTAATGTTTTATTTTTATTTTTGAGAGACAGAGCGTGAGCAGGGGAGGGGCAGAGATAATTTTGTGTCTTCCCCTCTCTCTGCCTCTCCCATGCTCATGCTCTGTCTCTCTCTGTCTCTCAATAATAAATAAAAACGTTTAGAAACATTAAAAAAAATAAAAGGAGGGTACTTCCTGGGCACCTTGGTGGCTCAGTCAGTTAAGCATCCGACTTCGGCTCAGGTCATGATCTCATGGTCTGTGAGTTCAAGCCCCATGTCGGGCTCTGTGCTGATGGCTAGGAGCCTGGAGCCTGCTTCAGATTCTGTGTCTCCCTCTCTTTCTGCCCCTCCCCCACTTGAGCTCTGTCTCTCTCAAAAACAAATAAACGTTAAAAAAATTAAAGTAAAATAGAAGGAGACTACTTCCTTTGCTGTACAGAACGACACGCCACAGTTCAGGGGGCGATCAGAGGTCCTCGCGTGCTCTGAGCGCTCTTCACACCCTTAGGAGCCCCGACCACGCGGGCCAGTCCACGACCTTTCATGCAACCTCAGCACTGAGGTGTCCTGGGCCGCGAGGCAAGCACGTGCTAGAACCCCTGCCCGCCCTTCTCCCCACCCCCGGGTTGCATGACAGCCCCGCCTTCTGCCGCTGAAGCCGAGACGGGGAGAAATGGACTATTTTTATAAATACCAAGGGTCTCAGGTATCAGAAAAGTCCTTCTATCCCTTGTCAGCTATTTGGAAAATACCATTACGTCTTCAACATTTCATTCCTTACGAAGGTAACTGACAGGAAGGCGTAGCTTCGTTCCCCACGGGACGTGTCCGCGCAGGGACGATGAGAACTCTCCGCCTGGAGGCGCGCGTGAGCGTGGACCCTTACGTCTTCCCCGACCTCAGAGCTGTTTTCTTGGACACGATGACTCCCTTGGTGGAAAATTACTTCTTTCACGTTAATTTCCACTTCTGTATTAATGATCGGTTGTCCTGAGGGACATCTGGGTGGCTCAGTCAGTTAAGCGTCCGACTCTTGGTTTCGACCCAGGTCACGATCTCGCCGTTTGGAAGTCGAGCCCTGCGTCGGGCTCGGGAGCTGAGAGCGCAGCTGGGATTCCCTCTCTCCCCTCCTCTGCGTTCTCTGTCTCTCAAAATAAATAAACATTAAAAAAAATAATCAGTCATACTGCTGATAAGACACATTTGGGCTACTGTTGTGTAGTCACCACAGTTTGAATTAATTTGTCATTAAACTAGGAAGCAATGAAATCTTTCCCCTTCTGATCAAAAAATGCCTTTCATTACAATGTTAATTACATTTTCCAAATCATCCCTTTATGTGTTGACAATGCGATGTGTTTTCGACCAATCTATTGGTGCATTTTTGGGAAAATATTTGCCTAACCGGGTGTCGCTCTACTTTCGCAAAGCAAACATTAAGATAAAATCAATATTAAATATTTAACCGAACATTCTTTGGCATCGTAGCTTTATGTTCAACATTTTTCGATAAGGGCTGGGGTTTCTGTGTATCCGTGGAATCACAGCTACAGTTGTGGACTCATGCAGTGTGCTTTGTTGGTGACTCAAACCGGGAGAAAGTTCTCGACAGTAGCATGCTTTTCCAAACCCAGGAAGGACTCTCAGGAAAGCACCACAGAGAGCAATGGGCGCTTTTCCCTGGATTTGCGTCAGATCCCTTTCTGGAAAGGTCAGTGCACACCGCGAGTGTGCAAAAACCTTGTACCTCCACATAGAATGAGCCTTTCTGCCGCAGGCAAGGTTTATTGCTCCGGTGTCTTCACTGGAGCATCCAAGAGTAATCTGGGACACAGCGTGGTTTTTGGGGTACAGAACTGTCTATCGCAGACCGGGAAGATTCCAGAAGCTACGGAGTATCTAGAAACCCACTCCTTGCTCTCTAAGTGCTCAGCAGATGTCCAGACTTTGCACGAGAGGTGGTTCTGCCTCAGATGGGCACCACGGACATCATGCGATCTTCATAGCAACCCCAGGGGTAATTACTGCCCACTTTACAGAAAAGGAAACTGAGGCATCTAATGGTAGTTACGTGCAACTACCCAGCTGAGATAAAGGTCACATCTGTCGACCTCCGAGCCAGGACGTTACCACCGGTCCGTGCTGGTGTCGATCGCGTTTGCGTGCGTGAGCCGACAAACAGGGGAGTGAAAACGGGAAAGGAAATGAGCGACTCATAACCTGATCTTACAGACCTTTTGCAGCCCGGTCTCCCCTGGAAGGAAGGACGCTGAGACCAGCCCGGCCAGCTGTTTTACTCTGGGACATGGGCCTGTTACGTCCACACTACGAGGTGATTTCAGCTTTTGTGAATCCAGCGTGTTTTCCTGGAGGGACTCAAAACCCCTGGAAGCAAAATCACTACTGTTTTCATTGCTCGAGTCTTGGTTCCTCCCTCGTTTCCTTGTATTTTGTGAACCAGCGATGAGTCACGTCAATCCTGCAGAATCATGATTTTTTTTTTTCTTTTTGGCCGTAAGGTTTGGAAACTTAAGCAGGTTGAACTGTATTTTGCCAATGGATCTTTTAATATTCAGAACCTTGCACCCTTTCCCTCAACGCCACTTTCTGCTGAAGCTCTCCGCCCTCCAAACGACCAACTTAAAATAGAAATGAAACGAGTGTGACGGACAGCTTGGGCACCTCAACCCAAGACGCCGATTAATTCTGCGCGGCGACGGCACCGACAATGAGGCCTCACGTGGGACCCGGCGGGATGACAGTTCACAGCGACGGAAACACGACAATTTTCAGAGAGATTTAATAGCCGTCTCTCGCTGACAACGCGTGAAAAGTTCATCCAGTGCTACCGGTACTCACGACTGTCTCCACCTGTCGGAGGGAGTGTCAGCACAGAGCTTCCTTGCTCCGTGGGAAGCATGCGTTACTTTTCCAGTGTTGCAGGCGAGGAAGATGAGACGGAGGATGAGATCGCGGGTGGCATCCCGGGTCACAAAGCCGGGCGTGCTGACGCGATCCGGGCGCCGGCGGCGGCAAGCGCTGAATCGTACACTCACACTGTCGTGTTGATGTGTGGCATGTGCGTGTGTCCCGCCCGCGCCGTGGGCTCAGGAACGTTATAGGGACGGCGATGCATCCACTCTGTGCCCCGAACGTCCCTGCGTGAACCAAAGCCGCACCTTTTTCTAATAGCTCTTATTTTATCGAAGCCATCGTGCACATAATTAAAACAAACAAACAAACAAACAACAACACTGATAGAAGCTGAACGAGAAATTTCCTGTTTGTTTGGCCGAGAGTTGGAGGAGGCAGGAGAGGCGATGTTTGACGGCGGGACCAGCAGAAGGCCGCCAAAGGGGCGAGTTCAGAAACTCGAAACTGGTTCTCCAGCCTGTGCTGACCGCTCCCACCTGCGAAGGCGGCCAGAGGGTGGACGACGAGAAGAGGGGGTCGGAGGGAGCGATTCAGACCCAAGCCGAGGTCCCCCCTTCCCCCGCCCAGGCTGGGGCTGGGGTTGCCTCTTGCTCTAATGTAAGGATATCTCGTAATGCGTGTCTGACCGCAGGCGGCGGGGGGTAAGCGGTCGCGTCCAGGAAACCATCAGCACGAAGGGGGCACGCATGGTTCCTCCAGACCCAGTGCTCTCTTCGGCGGATGAGACAGCCAGCGGGGGCCCCGGCTCGGCCGGGACGGCAGCCGGAAGGCAGGGAGGTCTCAGCAGAGAGAGAAATCGCAGGTCCTCGGGACAGGGGAGGAGTGGACGCGAGCCTCGGTGTGTGCAGAGGTCACCCGGGGCTGAGAGTCCCCGTCCTCGCCACCAAGCTGAGGACGTCCCACGTCCCCGACCCGCAGAATCAGGACCTGCCCTCAAATTATGGCTACTTCGAGCCATCTTCTCTGGGACGCTTTGTTCGGCAGCCAACAGGCCACTTCGGAGGCCCATTAAAAACACTCTTCGGAGACAAAGTGCGTTTAAAACCTCTGCGGACGCAGCGAGCCAGAGGCCAGATGGACACAGGACCGGTGAAGTGACGCTGTCCCCACACCCTTTCCTCCCCCTCGTCCCCAAGGAGAGGCCGAGGCTCTGAAGCAGCGCCGAGAAGAGGAGCCCAGGCTCCTTTCCCGGAACGAGGACCAGCCGGTCAGCCGCGGCCCCCTCGGCGTTTGGGTTCCACGTCCCCGCGGCTCAATTACCGATTGGAGGGTCCCCCGGCACCCCTGAAGGAACAAGTGCCTGGGTCCTGCTCAAGTCAGCGTCGGAGGCAGGGGAAGAATTCGTTCTGGAAAATGTACGTCAGGAGACTGGATAGGTGATAATTGCATCCCTGTCGGTTTTGCTCTTCCGACCCAGCAAAGGACTGGACCGCCCCTCCCCCTCCTTCACCCTGTCTTCTCACCCTCAACTCGGTGTCCTCCAAGCGCTGGGACTTCCCAGAGTCTCTGAGTTTAGCCCAAAGAACCGGGAAGCTCCTGCCAAGCTGCCGTGCTGGCCCGAGGACGCCGCGGTGGCCTGTTGTGCGGCGACAGAGACGTGGGCGCGTGGAGACCCCGAGAGAAAGGCCGAACCAAGTCACATCCTCCGGCCGCTGGTGGGGGGCTGCAGGCACCTCTCCCTGAATTTTATGACATGAAGGACTAAACCCTCGTTTGTTTCCGTCTCTGTGTGTTCTGGAACTTTTGCCAAATGCATTTCTAAGCGACACCCTTATTTGTTCATGTGTGTCTTCCCTTATCAGGTAGCCACCAGGCGCCCTCGTCCCGGCGGTCACACCAGTGCTGGGCGGGGAGGGTGCAGCGAGCAAGACGACGCGCCTGCTGGACGAAGGGTAAGGCACGCCGGGAGAACAGAGGCGAGTAAGCGGGCAAAGCAGCACCGTCATTTAGGATCATAACATTTCCGTGAAGAAAGACAAGTGGGCAAATGGGGACAGGGAAGACCCACTGGCCGGTCTTGTCTGCCAAGGTCAGGAAGTGACCTTTCGAGCCGGTGCCTTCGACCCCCCATCGGAGGGATCCAGGGGTGGGCCAAGCGAGCATCCGAGCATCCCGGTCCCGGGGAGGCAGGACGCTGGCCAGGAAGCAGGTGGTGGGAGGGGCCGGCAGCGTGGGAAGAAGGCGAAGCTATGGGGGGCGGGGCCCAGAGTAGGAGGAGCCTGAGTCCTCGGGGGCGGGGCCGTATTATCCCAGGGGGTTGGAGTTTCTCTCGGGCCTGCTGGGGAGGCCTTCTGTCTCCCCACCATTTGCCCACAGTCTCTGGGAAACCGGTCATGTTCGTTTCCAGAATCCAGCGCTGTGCCTCGGACGTGTGGCGGAGGTCCATGAATACCTTCTGAACTAAAACATAACGTCTGCTTCCGGGGAGAGAGAGAGCGTGTTCCACGCTGATCCAGCCCTTCTTCGGACACCCCCATAGGGCAAATCGGGTGACTGACAAGGTCAGGGACAAGACGGCAGCTGGCCTGGGTCCCCCGCCTCCCTCCCCCCACCATAAATCCTGAAGAGCACGTTGCGTGTTCCAGGTGCAGGGAGGAAATGGGGACCCAGGACGCCACGTGTAGGCAAGCTGTGACCTGGGTACCAGTCACGAGGGGAAACGGCCCAGTCGGGAAATAGTTCAGGAGTGTGTGATCACTGCCGGTTGTTTGAGGAGGATGCTCCCATCTGGACGGTCCGGGGAGGGAGGAAGCGCCGGGAAAGGAGGGGTAGCAAGACGAAGACACCGGAACAGAAAACGCAGACCGTTTCTGATGGCAGCTGGGCTCCAGGAAGCACACACTGTGAACCTCAAGAAAAGAAAACCAACTCTAAAGCCAACGAGGGTCCGGGCGGGAGGAAGACGATGGAAGGCTCTGGTTTCCTCCTCGGTCACAGCACCGAGAGGGGAAGCGGAGAGGAGGAGCCGCTGAGTTTCGCTCGGAGCCGTGAGGGGAACCACTCGAAGGCCTAAAAATAAGAATAAACCCCAGAAAAGTCTGGAGGTGGAGGGAAGAGAGAGGAAGCGGGAGGGTGCTAATTTTCTCTTAGTCATAACAGAGTCGACAGATTCTCGGCAGGCGTGCTAAATTCAGACACGGAGGGCTAAGTGTGATGGCGAGGATTATAAAAAGAACCACTACAAACACCAAAAACAGAATCTATGACTTCCACATCACTAACAGACAGGCCCCCACGTACACATGTTTCGACATCAGACAACTCGAAAATAGCAAAGGTAGGCCAGAGGGCGACCGATAGCGGAAGAGGAAGCATAAGACCAAACGCTCGTCACATCAATACGGTCAAATAGGAAAGTCTCGCCCAGGAAAAGGAAGTAAGTTACGAAGTCAGACGGGGAAGACTGACCCTACGGGCCCCCAATACAGGCCAAGGAAAGTTAGCAAAGAACGTTCAAGACCAGGGATGATGCAGGCTGCTGACCTGGATCTAAGGCGACGGCGGATCGGTGGTGCGTCCGCGGACCCCCTCACGCAGCACGTGTTAAGTCCTTGGAGGAAAGAAGTGATTTTCTAGCAAACTGCGAAACACCCAGGTGGCCTCAAGAGAAAGACCGATTTTCACAGAGGAGACAGAGCCAGGCTCCACGGGAAGACAGGTCACGGGGCCACCCTGCATCACTCACCCTCATGGGCGCTTCTGTGGTGACACGCGGGCAAGGAAAGAACTCGGGGAAGCGGAAAGTTTCTAAGCCGTGGCAGCAAAGGCAAAAAAGTTCTGAACAGACAGTAGGACCCTTTCGTGTCCACGAAACCCAAATATATTTTAAAATTCATTTATTTCACCAAAAAAAAAAAAAAACACCAAAAACAAAAAAAACCCTATCGCACACGGGCAGTACAAAGCAGGCACTGTTCCAGGGCCTGAATATTCCGTGGTGGGCGGCACGGGTGTCACGGGTGGTCCTGGATGGAGGCTGCGGCCGGCTCTCTCCATTCCAACTCTGTCTCCACTGCGGGGCCTTCCTGGGCACAGGCGGACACACGGGTGTCGGCTCTGCGGACTGCCCCGCGGCCCCGTTCAGCATGGTGTTGGGGCCCAGCCTGGGAACGGCTGTTAGGAGCCCAGGGCCCTGTGGTTTCCAGGAAGAACGGTTTCCCGCAGCTGTGGCTCCGGCAGAGCCCTGGTCCGGTCGCTGGCTCGTCAGCAGCACGCCGCACTAACCGAGTTACCTGGTGTAACCCCGTCTATCATGCGGTCTTCAGCTTCCTCTTCTGTCTTTTGCTGTTCGGCCCGCCTTTGCCATTTTCGAGTTGCCTAATGTAGGAGCGTGTGTACGCGTGAGTCTGTCTGTCGGTGAAGCGGAAGTCGTAGATTCTGGTTCTGGTGTTCGTAGTGGTTCTTTTTAGAATTCTTTACACCCTTTCGCTCTGGTAGCATCATGCTGTGGCTGGCACGTGGGTTTCTTCTGGCTGCGCACCCACCACACCTTAGCTTCCTAAACCTGAGATCCTGAAAGCCCAAGCACACAGAGCCAAAAAAAAAAAAAAAAGAAAAAGAAAAAAAAATTGCTTAAAAATTGTCAAGTGAGCCCTGTTGCCTACAGCAGAACCCTGAACTATACCGTAAACAGATAATCCAAACGATACAATTTCAGACTGCGGTCAGAGCTAGGAAGACAATAAAATGGGATTTCGGGGGCAAAGTGTGATTAGAAAAATAATTTCGAGGAGGTCTGGGTGGTGAAAAGAGGGCAGTGGGGCGAAGGATGGGGGACGGGGTCGCGGGCCAGAAGACACATAGTCTGATGCGTATTGGGGCAAGGGGAGCGGCCGCCTGGCCGGAGCTGGGGCCGGGGGAGGAGTGAGGAAGAGAATCAGACGGTTATTCACTGGGGAGAGCGTAGGAGATGCTAGTTACAAAGGTGCAGCCAAAGTCAAGGGCTGTGGAGTAGAGGGGAGCCCCCCCACCAAATCGCAGGCCTCAGCGGCAAGGGCAGAGAGCGGTGAGTGGCTGGAGGAGAGACCCCCAGCCGTCACCGACCGAGACCCCGACCTCGGCCAGGCTGTGGGTAGGATGCCCTCGGTGCCCGCTCCGAGTCATTTTCCGGCCACGGACCCCCGCCTGCTCCTTGGCTATGGATCCTGCTGCTTCTTGGCGCCTTCGGGTTGAGCCGGGTCGTGCCCTGGACACGCGTCGCAGGGCTGCTGGGACCTATTTCAACAGTCCCGAATTCGGTCTCCCTTCCCATCTCCACGAACGGCAGAGTCCTGCAGAGAAGTTTCTGGGGGGAATTGATTTCCCGCTTTCTCTCTCCTCCACCCCCGTCTCCCGCCAGCCCTTCCCACCAGGCGACCACACGCGGGAGGCAGAGGGCGGGGACGCGGCTGCGGGGGTTTGGACCCTCGGCTCCGGGGGACACAGAGCAGGATGGAGACGTGGCGGAGCGAGCAGGGCTCCGAGGGCAGAAGGTCCGGCACAGTCTGCGCCTTTGCACTCAGTCTCCGCTCTTGTCTTCGGGACAAAGCGCAGGGCCCGCAAAGTCCCCTCGGTCACCTTCCCACTGCCGGGAGGTCGGCCAGGACACCCTCCGCCCTGAGGACTCTCCAGGTTCCTAAGGGGATGGGGGCAGGGCAAGTACTTATTGTGAAAAGACGCCCGGAGTCCCCTATCTGACCTGGACTTGAGTCCGAGCGACGGCTCGGCCTCTCCTTCCTGCATTCAGCCTGTTTTCTAAAGCAGAGGCTTTAAAAACCAAGTGATACAACGTCTACAAACAGGTGAACCCACTCCGTGGTGTTTAAAGTGGCTCCTCTCCGGGGGGGTAGTAGCAGAAGCAGAAACTGGAATGGGGGGGCAAGTAAGGACTATGGGGGTGGCCACGCACTGTTTTTTTCTTGGAAATTCTACATATTTCACGTAAAGTAGCAAACATCGCATTAGATGCTGAAATGTCTCCGATTACGGTGCATTAATAATAAGACTAATAATATTAAAAACCAGAAATTACCATAAACACTTTAAAAATCACTTAATCTAGGGGCGCCTGGGTGGTTCAGTTGCTTGAGCATCCGACTTCGGCTCAGGTCATGATCTCACAGTTCATATATATATATATATATCAGAGAGAGAGAGAGAGTCTGCCTTTCTCTTAGTGTCAAAACTATGAGCAAAGTACTCACACCTCCCTGTATCTGTTCTCTTTGTTCAATAGTAGCGTTAATGTCTCTGTGTTTACATTCTGTGGGCAAATACCCATTACATCACGATTTTGTTCAGGACATTTTTCGCTCTCCCTAGGATTATAAAAGGGGGTTGTTTTCCTGCGCCTACCCCACAGATGTTTTGGAAAGATGAAAAGGTCAAAGGCAGAGGGAACAAAAGTCACTTCGAGCAAACTGCCTTGTGTGATACCCTCCACGTCATAAGACCTACACGTGTTTATTTTGAGCAAATGAAAACGACACGGGTTGGTAATGTTGTCAGGATCCAACCATACAGAGAATTTAAAATCATTTGCTGGCAAAACCCTGAACATTTCATTCTTTCTAAACCTTCCAGTAATGCAAAGAAATTTCACTGCAATCTATTATAACATCTATTCGGAAACCTACGTCTGTGCTCGTGTGTCTAACTAGATATTCACGCGGGTGTATTCGGCATGTTTGAATAAGATGCTTCGGAAGATAATCAACCGATCCTAAGAGTAACAAACCACAAAGTATGACAAAGTGTGTGGAAAAGATACAATGTAGAGACTAAGGATCCCCAACTTGAATTCCTGGGATGGTTCTGAGCTGCCTGTTTCTTTCCCTGGGGCTGACCCCGAGCTGACCTGTGGCATAATTGTGTCTCTGCTTATGACGGGGCCATTACAGCACTTGGGTGGCTACCAAACTCAACTCTCCTCACTAACTGAGTGAGTCACGAGATGCGTTCTCGGGAGCAAAAATGCTCACAGTTATCCTGAACAGGCTTTCAGAACTGGATTCTTTAACACGTAATGCCCCATCATCCGTTAACTAAGGCTTTTGGCAGATGGCACACGATAGATTTAATTATGAAACCCAGAATTAAACTATGAAATGTCATAAGATAGAATGCAAAACTTTAATCTGCCGGGGGGATCTTTTAAAAGGACAAATCCGATGGAGTGTTTCCATTGCATAGAAATATTTCAGTGCTTCTCACTGCCTGTAGGAATCAATTTACAACTCGAAATGTTTCTTTGGGCATTGCCCTGCAAGCCCCCCACCTCCCAGCCGCGGTGGCCTTTCTGCTTCTGGCGTGGATCGTTCCAACAACCCGAGGGGCTCCGTGAGTGATCTAGTCTAAGCACACGGCATATCTCATCTCATTTAACCTCCCTAACTGCTACATTAAGTATTATCAGTCCCATTTTAAAGATGATGACGAGACAGCAAGAGACGAAGTCACCCAGGGTCCCACCACGCTACAAACTGGAACACAGCTCCAATCCAGGGAAAGTCTTTGCCCTTAAAATCCTTTCCTCCATAGTACGAAGCAAATGTAACAGCAAACCCAATGAATAAAACAGAAAATACACGAAAGCTCAGAGCACCTTTTAGAAAAGCAATTCTCGTGACATCATTCGTTAACATTATTTCTTGGTAGTGTGAAAATAAACGCAGTCTCGTTCAAAAGCAAGTCAGGAAGGAGCCCTGCAGGGGGCGCCCTCACGCGCGTCCCGCCGGCTGCACCCACACAAAAGAGGGAAGACGGAAGGCGAGAGTTATTTCCACAAGGGAGTCCATTTTTCACGTAGGAAATTTACGTCCTGCCTCTGAGAAAGATGCTCCCTTCCTGCCCACCACCGGGCACAGCCAGTGAGCAGCCACCACAACCTTGAACACCTGCTCATCGCCGATGAACTTTGGTTCAAATCGTCCCTCCCCAATTTCCTCCTAAAACCTAGTAACAGCTGACCTTCCTTCTGCCTCTGCAGACTTGCCCGGGGTTCACCGTCGCTTGCGTGTCCCGGGTAGTACTTCCTCTGCTACGCCCAAAGAAACTCATTTTTTTTTTTGACTTAAATAAAATTATTTTTACGTTGTTTAACGTGAACAGTATGAAAAATTCAAAAACTTCAAAGTGGGTGAGGGGGTGCGTGCACGGGCCTCCAGGATCACACTCTCCGATTAGAATAACTGATAGTGGTGACCTTCCTCCCATCTCCAGTCATTCGTCACCGTACTGAGCACAGTGCTGTCCATTTATGTGTCTACGAACAAATACACTCTGTGTGTGTGTATGAATTCTCTATTCTAATCCATATTTTTAGACTTTGTATTTCTTTTTTTAAATGTTTATTTATTTATTTATTTATTTATTTATGTTTATTTATTTTTGAGAGACAGAGTGCAAGGAGGGGAGGGGCAGAGAGAGAGGGAGACACAGAATCCGAAGCAGGCTCCAGGCTCTGAGCTGTCAGCACAGAGCCCGATGCGGGTCTTGAACTCACAAACCATGAGATCATCATGACCAGAGCTGCAGTCAGACGCTTAACTGACTGAGCCACCCAGGCACCCCTATTTATTTTTGAGGGGAGGGGCATGTGCATGCATGGGGGAGGGGCAGATAGAGACGGAGAGAGAGAATTCCAAGCAGGCTCCACACCGTCAGCACAGAGCCCGATGCTGGGCTCGAACTCACGAACCTCGAGAACATGACCTGAGCTGAAATCAAGAGTCTGACACTTAACCGACCGAGCCCCCCAAGCCCCCCTACACTTTTATTCCTTTACGTATTTCCTGATGTGTTACGCTCCCTGCTGGGCAGGTACTCCTCGTTTTTCCCCGTCATTTATTTAGCTGATCTAGATTTTCTCCTTCATGTGAACTTTAAAATGAGCCCGTGAGTTTCCATAAACACAGGCGTGGCATTTTGATTAGAACTGCAGTACGCTCAGCACCTTGGGGAGAATCGCGGGGTCGAGTGCACCCTTCAGAAACGTCACCGTTATCTTCCCGCGTTTCCCTCTTTCGCACACGCTCGGATGAGATTGCAGTGTCTTCTCACTCGGTACAGATCGACGGTTGGCATTTGGCAAATTCATCAACCGAGCTGGTCAGAAAACAGCTCTTTCCTACGGAGGCACGACTCTCGCTCTTTCAGTGTGATGGGGTACTTTTTCTGGGGAGTTCCTGGCTGGCCTTTACGGTTCTTGGATGTTTTGTATGTCTTGTCTTTGATGTCTTGTATCATCTCTTGGATGTTTTGCTGCTTGGGCTGGTTTTGGTTACATAGTTTTCTGGAAACTAGAACTACTTCAACCGGGTCTTCAGATTCATTCGCTGAAGTCCTTCGCATGGTCTCCTCGTTCTCTCTGAGACCCCGTGGCTCTGTCCGGGTCTGACTCCTGCAGCCAGTGACCCGCCCACCGCTTCTCCTGATGTGGCATGGCTCCGGAGTCCCAAGTAATAGGACCTGAAAACAGTTAGTTGACATTACAGAAGGAGTTGGCAGTGGAAACGTCTCCGATGATCCGATGCCCGCCCTATTTTGACAGCGCCACATAAAGTCCGTTCCGCCCCTCTGGGAGTAGGGGCGCCCCACCAGGAGCAGGGGAGCCCCCGCCTGCCTGCACGCTCCAGGGGCACCCCTCCAGCCTTCTCGGAACTACTCCGCAGGCTCTGAGCAGCACGCCCCCACCTTCTGTGCGTGCCTTTCCATCTCGCTGCTCGGAGGGCAAAGCAAACCATCTGTCACTTCCAGGCTCTCTCCTACCTCACACACAGCAGGGTGGCCAGCCCCGTGGTCAGCTGTGATCAGTGAAGAAACGCTGGAGTGTGCAGAGAACATTCGAGCCCAGGGGCGAGGGTCTCCAGGCATAAACCCACAGAGCTCATGATTCAAATAAAGCCAGTGGTTTCTATCACTAACGCACCGGCGATGGTTATTCTCTGTTGACATCACCCTTCGATCCGTATCAGCCTGACAGTGTAAAGCCTTTTCATCTCCATTTTATGGCTAAAGAAACACAAGCTCAGAGAGGTGACCGCATTTTGCAAAGGCCACGCAGCTAAGGAAAAGCGGAGGCAGAGGTAGGTCTCACCACCTGGCAGAACTAACTTCTGACTTCCGATCTCAAGACCAAGAGCCCAGCGATTAAAAGGAAAAATGTCCAGTCTATAATGAGTAACTCTCAGTGACAAAGCTCGTTCCTCTGTGTCAGGAAGGTAGAGAAAGGGACGATGATGTCGTGACTATCACTGGGCAGACGGCATTTTAAAATGTTTTTATTTATTTTTCTTTTGAGAGAGAGAGAGAGAGCACAAGTAGGGGAGGGACAGAGAGAGAGGAGACACAGAATCTGAAGCAGGCTCCAGGCTCCGAGCTGTCAGCACAGAGCCCGACACAGGGTTCGAACTCACAAATCACGAGATCAGGACCTGAGCCGAAGTCACCAACTGAGCTATCCAAGCGCCCCTGCATTTTTGAAGTTCCGAGGGCACTGGGGAAATCACGTCTTTATGTCAATTCCTGCCGATACGTAGCATACAGGAAACTGTAAGCCCTTCGCTCTGCAAGAAAGCAATAAACATTCAGTAGATTTCTACCAAAGAAAATCTATAGTTGGTCTAAGATTCTAAAAATTGAATTGCGTTTGTTTTCCAGGCATAGGAAGAGACTGCAAATCATATTTCATGGACAAGAAAGCTGTAGAAACAAATCACTGTCTCCGACGTTGACAGCGGCTTGGTCTCAACCAAATTAGGGGGCACATCCGGTAAAGACTGGTGAGAAGCTGCTCCGTGCTGTGCCTGCCCGCGCATGGAGTTTCCAGACTGAGCCGGTTGGAGGTGGGGGGATGGAGACTGCAGGCTGCGGCACCCGGCCACCCGGGTTGGAGCCCAGGCTTGGGCGGGGAAGGCAGCTTGCCTGCCTCTGCACCCCGGAAAAGGGGGTAAGAAGACACCCTCCTCACGGGACGGCCGTGACGACTCGGTGTGATGAGGCGGGTGGCTGGCACGGCCCAGTGCCCAGCGCGCGGCGAGGACTCCATCTCTGGGAGCGGTGGTCCGTTTCTGCTGATCACGGATCGGGTCGGAATGGGGAAACTAGAAGGACCGAGCATCACAAAGACCCGGGAAGGGTCTTCCCTCCCGGACGGGCATTGGCTCTCCAAGCTGACGCGGGCGGCTGGAGAAGGCCGCCCTGGTGCAAATGCTCTTAAATAAAAGGGGGCACTGTCACCCCTCATCACCTAAGCAAGGAAGTTTTCTACGTATCCACGACCATAAAGACAGAGTCCCCTGTCTCTTCCAAGTCTCCCGGCTCCCCCTGACATCACCTTCAGGAAGGACTGTGGGCACCCACAGCCACCTGCTCCCCCATCTCCGGCTTGAAAACAGAGAGAAACCAGCCTCTGGGCTCCCCAGTGCAGTTGGAAAGGTCCCGGGCAGGTGACGGCTGGCCTCACGCAGCCCACGCCCACCTTCCCGGTGAATCCCATTGACTGGGAGAAGGAAAAATGGCATCGACAGAACAAAATCAGTAGCTACCTTTCAAATACCGCTCATAAAATAATACAGCTCCATTTGTCACAAACGCCTGTGACTGAGGCCACAAACACCCTCGGAAGGCACTTCCGTCATCATAACCATAAATTTTGAAAACTCCCTGCCGGGCTCCAAGAGACTTGCATGTCGGTTTCCTCAGAAAGTCGTTTTCTCATGAGCTACGACACGATACTTGAGGAAGGGACAAGAAACAATAATAAGGAACGAGTCGATGACACGGAGTAAGAACAGATTTACGGAGAGAGCTGGGTAGAAGGGTTTGCACTGCGCGTAATTTATAAACTGCCCTGACAGCTCACCTCACAGTTGGGCTTTCTTCTGTTCTGTTTTGTTGTTTCTGGAAAATGTTATGTCCAGCTGGGCTTCCATCACGGTGGGCTTGGCTTCGGTGAAGTGCTCACCGCATATGAAATTGCCTCACGCTCCTACAGAGACTCGCTGATGAAGCCTTCGCCAGGACGCCGGCAAGTAGCACTGGCCCCAGCATCACGCTGGGCAAACGAGGCTTCTCTGCGGGTCCCCGTCGGCTCTGGCAGCGAGTGGCGAGCGCCCCAGGCAGGAAGCAGCACTCAGGAGACACTAATTAACAGTGACAACCGTGACGGTGGCCTGGTTTTGTGTTTTTGTTTTTTCTCTCCAAGTCTATTTGGAGACACAAAAGGGAATGCAGAACTCAGAGAAGTGTCTGGAATGCCTTCGAAGGGGTTATTTAGTGAGAGTGTTAGGAGACGCTGCTTCTCAGCTTATCGTTATGAAAAACGAAAATTTTGCACGTCTCGTTCCCCCTCAGGCGACAGAATGGCTTTCACGTTGGAGTTATCCACTTAGAGTCAGGCAGACGACTCCGTGGTACCCACAGCTGTGGCTGCGTGGAGCGGTTTAGAAGGCTTCTATGGTGCCTTTCAAGTTCATGCCCAATGATGATGAGATGTGTTTGTGAGTTTTAGAATATCCTCTACTCTGAACTTCATTTTGAAAGTAGCTTAGGGGCGCCTGGGTGGCTCAGTCGGTTAAGTGTCTGACTTTGGCTCAGGCCATGATCTCATGGTTCATGAGTTTGGGCCCCGCGTCGGGCTCTGTGCTGGCAGCTCAGAGCCTGGAGCCTGCTTCCGATTCTGTGTCTCCCTCTCTCTCTCTCTGCCCCTCCCCTGCTCATGCTCTGTCTCTCTCTCTCTTTCTCAAAAATAAATAAATTTTAAAAAATTAAAAAAAAAATTAAAGCAGCTTAATAACACTCATCATACTGTCTAATGTTAGATGGGAGTTGTCGGGGAATTTCTGTTCCGGTTGTGTTCCCAAGGAGGGCTCGAGGTCACATAGTCACAGAGACAGGCTAGTAGTTCATTTGATACTTACATGGCTCTGTGGTGTTTGAGATCTGTCACCTGCTCTGAGCGTCGGCCCTATGCTGCGAGGCAGGACGAGAGGGGTCTGCATTCCCAGGGAGAAGCCGGGGCTGGGGCCCGGCGTCCGGGACCTTGGAACGTTTCCTCATACTTCCCTTCACTGCATCGAGACCTGTGTTCATGGACTGGTTCATTTCCTGATCAAGATTCCAAAATGCTAATGCTGCATTTACTGACGGGACCGAACAAAAAACCTGTCTTCATCTGCCTCCGGAACAAAGGCAAAAAGACACTTTTTAAAAACTCCTACATTTAAGAATCTCTTCCACGATGACTCTCTTCATAGCCCGATTCTGATTTCCCATGCTTACAGAGACCTAGAAGCCAGATGGAAAGGTCGAGGCTGCCCTAATTCTCTGGACCTCTGGCTCTGCCCCCTGATGGCCCCCAGAGAGGTAGTAATGTTTGGTCCCGGGACAGATGTGACTGTTTACATTTTTATGTAGTTACGTTTCTAGAGTGAGCGAATAACATGAAATCTCTACTGTTACACACACATTGTGAAGACCCGCCAGTCGGTGGAGTTGATGCCGTGTAAATAGCAGGGGGAATCAGGAATGCAGATAGTAAGATAAGATTTTGTCGGTTTGGAGGTCGGCGGGGGGGATCCAGGGAGGCTGGGCGCACGTCGCGGTATTACCCGTCTCCAAAACTCAGGGAAGTGCTACCAGGAGCGGTAAGGCACAAACAGAGGGTGAGCCTCCCTGAAAAGACCCGGCAGGAGGGTGAATCTGTGCTGATCTCAAAGACCCAATGTTCTGGAGAGTTCTTGCTCAGATAATTGGATGTCTCCTAACAAGAAGTTGGCTCTGATGCCTTGCAATTCTTTAGAATGCAAAACTCATGGAGGAAAAAAAAATAATACGTTTTGAGAATTTAAGAATCTGTGAGATTTCAATGCTGAGAAATAATTTGATTGACTTTTTAAAAATCGGAATTAACTCATGTCTTGAGACGGCCTGTCGTCTTGGCCTCTGTAATGATGACAGCTGGTAATCACTCAGAACAATGTGATTCCGAAAGCGTTATGATGTGAGGACTTCGTTCTAAAAGAAACAAGTAACCGAAAGAATGCGTGGTGACAAAAATCTACCATAAATTCAGTCAGACCTTAACTAGCAGGTGCTACTTTTTCTGGAAAAAAAGAGGGGGCCTTGAATATGTGCAGATATTATTTATGTCATCTGCAGACAATGCTTCCCTAGAGTGCCTGTGGGTTAATGGGCATCCCGATCATTTTTCTGAAGACCCGGGGACCTCTGGATCACACATGGGGAGTCTTTTCTTTTGGGGACTCATTCTCCGCAAATATAACTAAATGTGATGGTTTCATGCCTATGCCTTCCAATCGGCTTTTAGCATATTTAAGAATAAATGGAATCAGTACTCGGGTTTCACAGGGCAGAATTTGCACGTTTTCCTCGATGGAAGCTGCAAAGGGGAGAACAAACGAGGGGAAAATAAGCAGAAATATCTTCTTGCACCTGAGCCCTTTGTACCCGTAGGGACGGGCTGGGTGTTGAGAAGACTGCCTTCTTGCCGAGCGCACGGCTAGATCGCGTTTTCCTTCTTCCTCGGGAATGAGACATGGCCACGGGGCCGTGTCCTAGAAAATGGAATGTGAGCGGAAGTGACGTGTGTCCCCTCCAGGGCCAGCACCCTACACGCGCCAGCCGTGATCCCCAAGCTGTCTTCCTTTCCAGGCGGCTGGAGTGGAGACGGCGTGGAGGGCGGCCTTGAAGACCACTCCGTGCAAATGGAAGCACCATCGATGGAAGGAGCCTGGGTCCCTGAGGGGCCTCTTCGAGGGGATTTGCCCGCCAGTTGAGAGCACCGATTTGGAAAGTGAGTGAGAAGTAGGCTTTTAAGACATCCGAGCCATTCTATGCTTTGAACTTTGTTACGATTGTGACCTTGACGAATGAGGTATGTGATCGATGTTAGATTACACTTAACCAGAGGTGAATCTCGTGTCGCTACGATTCCTGGAGACAGGAACTGGAGAGCAGGATGTAGCTTGCCCTGCATTTCCTCCGTGCAAAACTGGCACGTTCTCCAGGTCCCATTGTCGTGTCTCCCGTGTGAGGTAGAGCATGGTTGACAAGCAGAGCCTCACATATTTGCTCTAGTTTTGTGTTCATGCCTTCTCGACTGAAAGCAGATGCCCTTTCCCTCCTGCCATTTTGTTAATGCATGGCTCCCCAGTGCCGCCTCTCACACCCCCACGTTGCCTTTCCATTGTAATAGCATTCGCTGGGGAGCTGGATTAAAACGCTATCTCAACCGCAGTCATTAGTAGAACATGCTATTGGATTTCTAATTCTGTTAGCAATATAGATGCGAATTTTTAAACGTCCATTTAACATCGTCGACAGCTTGGGGAAGGTATCGGGAGATCGTTAAAAAACACATTTCCCCAAATGAACTTGCTTGTTTTCAGTACTAACAGGCTGTAATGGATTGAGTCATCTAAACTACTCCAGAGAAGTCAATCTCGTGTTATTTGCTTTGTTTTTTAACCTTAAAAATATGCAGATAACTTCTCCAAAGTGTGGGGATAAATATTTACAAAAGACACGTCTGACAAAGGACCGTCATCCACAATATATAAAGAACTCTTAAAACTCAACAAGAAGAAAATAGACAACCCAATTTTATAAGGGGCCAGAGACCCTAACAGATACCACACCAAAGAAGATACGACAAAAAAAACCATTTGAAAAGACGCTCCACATTTTATGTCCTCAGGGAGTTACAGGTTAAAATAGCAATGAGACACCACTCCACACCTGTCGGGCATGGCCAACATCCAGCACACCGACAACACCAAATGTTGGTGGGGAAATGGAGCGAGAAGTCTCAGACACCGCTGTGGCCGCAGCTACTCCGGAAGACAGTTTGATGGCTTCTTACGAAATCCGGCATACCCTTGCCCAGGACTTGTCATCATGATCCTTGGCATTTATCCAAAGGAGCTGAAAACTTAGGTCCACACTAACCTACACCTGGAGGCTTCCGACAGTTTTATTCACAACTGCAAAAATTTGGAAACAAACAAGATGTCCCTCAGTCGGTGAACGGGTAAAGAAGCGGCAGTACCTTCCGACAATGGAGCGTCATTTAGCACTAAAATATTATTCACGTGCCACCAAGCTCTAAGAAGACCAGGAGAACACGTGAGGGTGTATTCCGAAGTAGAAGAAGCTAATCCTCCCATTTGTTTCCAATGACGCTACCTTCTGCAAATGGCAAAAGTCCAGAGACAATGAAAGCAAGTCGTTGTGAGGGTGGGAGAGGAGACTAGGCGAAGCACAGAGGATTTCTAGAACGGTGACGATATACCGTCGTGATAGAACCAAACCCACAGAATATGCAACCCAAGAGTGAATCCTAACGCAAGCTAAGACTTGGGGTGGTGAGGATATGTCAACGAAGGTTCGTCCATTGGTTAAAAGAAATATCTTACCATTCTGTTCCGGGTGGTGGTAATGGGGACACTAGTTATGTATGGAAAGCCTCTGTACCTTCCTCTGAATGCTGTTGAAACAATTCTGAGAGACTCCGTGGATCTACTGGCTAGAAAGAAACGGCACTCAAATGGGGCACGGCAGAGCTGTCCCCCAAAGCTAGCCGATGCCAGGTGCTGTTGCTACGGCCAAGCCCGAAGGGGTGAGCTGGGAGCCAGTATACGAGCACCCCTAGAGAGAGAGAGAGAGCCTTGTGGCAGAATGGCCTGGCAGGTGTCACATTCCTTGGGCTGCTAATTGACTCAGTGTCCCCCAGGGGAGGAAGGAGGTACCCCAAGCTGACTTTATCCTCTCCCCTTATCTCTGACCGAGCCCTCAGCTCCTTGGCCAAATGCAACTTGAGATCTAAGGGGCCTGGGGAACTATAAAGAAGGATGAAGGAAGGGTCCGGAGGGGCAAACGGAAGACATGCAGCTGGAGTCCGGAGGTGAGAGCGTACTCCCCGCGTCTCAGCCCCAACCAGCTTCGTGACTCGGAGGCGTTGCCCAACCCCGAGGAGCAGTGATTTTCTCCTAAACAAACCTGCGGCGTGAAAAGTGCACTCGTCTCGGGAGTTCGCTCTGAGCGCCTGCGCGGTGCCTGCTCTGGGCTTTGCTCTCAGTAAACGCCACTTATTATTCTTGTGACAGTGCCGATGTTTTTGAAATCCTGTTTGCACTTGTGATTTCAGTTTATGAAGAGCGCCAAGAAACACCTGTTGCGTATGATCTGGGGGAACCACAACGCAGCTTTCCAGATTCCTGCCGGCATGTGTGTGACTCACGAAAAGGCGGATGTTAAATTAGAATAGAGAAAAGCCTCTCCGAACCTATACTTTTATATCCTCTTGGGTATGGGCAAGATTTCCGTCTCCCTGTCTCGTCCTATTTGACGATGTTTTAAAAGCTGCAAGCATTCGAGTTGCTTATGAACCATGATTTTCATTTCCTGCCTGTACATGAAGACACAAAGCCGTGGGGCCTCATGAAACAAGAAGGAACCTCCGACATCTGCCCGCGACCTTGCAGGTTCTAGTTATTAAAGTATTCGTCTATGAATTAGCTCTTCACCGCAGCTTAGACATTCATCTGGCTTCCGGCTAGCTCCAGAATCCGTAGGAATTTAATCCAGGGAGGGGAAGAAATCCCAGAGATAAAGACCTACCACCTTGTCAGCAGTCCCGAAGGTTTTACTGAGAAACCGGAGGCTTCAGGATGTGGAAATAAGATTCTAGCTGCTCTCGGAACTGTGAGCCGAGCTAGGGCATTGAATCAAGTGACAGGTAACCATCTTTCTTAACGTGTTGACGTCTTTCTGATGTCAAGCACGCGACACCTGTTTGTTCCGTTGACAAGTGACGCAGACAATAATGAAAACAGGAAGAGTCTGTCGAGTTGCCTTTGGGAATCCAGAACTCAGCCAGTAGTGCCTTATTTCTCACGAACGCACCTCGTCCCTCCGAACAGAAGACAGAGCAGGCCGCGGAGCGGAATGAGTCTGCATCGTTACTCGAAGGTCCCCAAGACGAAGCTTTGCCCTGTTTATTTTTACCCTAAGATGTACATTGCACGCTGAACTGTGATTTAGACCGTGACGTTCGTGACGGCTGGCTGCACAAACAAAAGAAAGAATGCACAGTGCGCAGAGTATAGAGAGGTCTCCGCGAGGAAAGATTCTAGGCAACAAAACACCGGCGTCCTGTAGCCTATGGGTTTAAAAATACTTTTGAAGTACATGCTTATGACCTACAAGAGAAGCCGTTGAAAAAAATGAGCCTCCAACGATGACTCCACAGTTTTGATCATAAATTATGCATCTGGCTTTTTGCTAGGAAAGGAGCACACGAGGCCCCTCCTCAAGGCAGTGCCGTCCTGGTGAGCGCTGTGCACCTCAAAAGTGCGCAGCGAAAGGCAGACTCACCGAAGTCATGGGGGGCCGGGGGTCAGCGAAGCCACGAGACGAGGACACAAGAACAGGAATCTCCAAGTCAAGCGGATGAGGGAGAGAGAACTCAGAGAGGCCTCCAGAATGGGTCCCGTTCAGATGTCCTGATCTGTGTCGGACCAATGAAGCTGGCTGCAGAGACGAGCATGTCAGGGGCGGACAGTCACGGGAGCCCCCTGTCTAATGGGGAGAAGCCATTTGGACGAGCTAAGTCATTTGGAGGAGCCTGATGAAGGTGATTCCATTTGACGGGTAGACAGATACTTTAGCGTGTTCTGAATACCAGGGTAAACTCATCTTTAAAAACATAACCTGCTAAGCGTTCTTTAACAAGCGATAAGAAGCACAGTAAGAAGGAATGTTTATTCATCATTAAATACACGCTACCTACTCCATTCAGACCGCCATATGAATTATCCTATTTCTTTTTTTTTTATTTTTTTATTAACGTTTATCCATTTTTGAGAGACAGAGAGACAGAGCGTGAGCAGGGGAGGGGCAGAGAGAGAGGCAGACACAGACTCCGAAGCAGGCTCCAGGCTCCGAGCCACAGCACAGAGTCCAACACGGGGCTTGAACCCACAGACTGTGAGATCACGACCTGATCCAAAGTCGGTCACCCAACCGACTGAACCGCCCAGGTACCTCTTCTTCTTATTTTTATTTCTTATTTTTCTTTTACTGACACCTGAGTAACAGCAGGGTAAAAAGCAAGAGGGGTTGTTAGAAGAGGAGAATTTAAGGCTAGGAAGCAGGAAAGGGCCTGAGGCCCTAGCTCTGGATTCTGGCACTGGGCTCAGCCCGTTTGTGTGGCCGCCGTGAGGGAAAGCTTCCGCAAATGTCAGCTCAGCCAGGAAAATGTATTTTCGCGGTGCGGCGCGATCTCGCCGACTCCCCTGTTGCTCTCAAGAGCTTTGAATGTCTATGGTTTTTCCAAAGTCAAGCGATCTTGGCCTGAGGCTCTGCCTCATTTAAATATATCTGTCATGTACAAAGTCTCTGCATGTGTTAGGGAACTATTTCTTGCTGACGACACCCAAAGACAATGTGCATTCGCTGTTACATGAAAGAAAACATGAGTTTAAGGGTCTTTTCTTTTTCTTCATCATCTATTCTCTTTCCCAGCGACGGGACTATGCTTTTCTTTGTGTAATTTCTGCTCTCAGTCTAGCTTGTGCTGTCCCGGATAATAGAAAAAACAAATCACAGTAGGATCCCTGCAAAGAATAAACACGTGTCCAGACAGTCGGGTCTTTGTCATCGCAAAAACATTTAACAGATGCGAAAATGAAAGGAAACCGCTCAGTCGGTGAATCCCAGAAGCTACCTCACGAAACGGAGTCCTGCCAGCGTAGCTTTTCACGTGACCCCTGAGCTCAACAATTTAAACAAAAAGCAGTTCCCTTTGAAAAAGCCATTGTTTACGTGGTGAGTGGAAGTAGGCACATCTAGACTTGTAAAGAGCCGGGGACCCACTTCAGCGAGGCTGCTGGAAACCAGGGAGTGTGGTTCACCTTCACGGTGACCTGGTTGGATATTCAGGAAAATGTTGCCAAGCCCTCATCGCCTGATGCCATTAAAGAATCTATTTCTCATGGCTGAGTCACTCTGGGGAAAAACGTTGACAAATATGATAATGCCACATCACCCCACTTGCCTTCAGCGTTTTGCACGTAAGGAGTCCCGAGGTCCGGTCAGACCCTGGTCAACATGACTGTCCTTTATATTTTGTTTTCGTTCTAGAACTCAATCTCTCACTTCTAAGTATCTCTCAAGTGAACTCTTCTTGAATATTCGATAGATCACGATGGCAATCAGCAACAAGAATGTGGAGTTTTGCTCCAATCAAGGAACCCTTTATACGTTACTGTCTCATACCAGGGGCTTGAGAACAGTTTGAACGTTTCGAGCAACGTCTCCGCTGACCGCCGGGACCCCATTATGTAGCCGAGCTCCCCCTAATCCGGGATTTACAGCTCGGAGCAAAATTGTCAAAGTGTTCCTCTAAGCCTAGACCATAAACACAGATCGAAAGCCTCAGGCAGGGAATACACGGGGGCGTTGTTCAGGAAGCGTCATCGTGATGGTGGCACCGGAGCTTGTGAGTCACGCCGTCATCAGCAGGACTTCTTGGCCAATTTTCAAATGGTGCTGGTTTGAAGAAAATGTTTCACCGGAGTAATGAAATACTGATGCCTTTGGGATGCTGGCTTTTTTGACTGAGAGCTCCGGCCCCAAAGCAGCTGAGTGTTCTGAAAACTTGAACCCCAGAGAATGGCTTTTTTCTATGGATAATGACGTGGGGTTTTTTTCGCCCCTTGTTGATTCTGTGAAATAAGCAATGTGGTAGAGAGTAACTCGTTCTAGGAGGGCTTGAGTGTCATGCTTCCTGGGAGCGGGGCGTCTCGTAGGCACCTGTCCCTTTGCTGATGTGGTGCCACGCCGGGAGCCGCTGAAGCAGCAGACTATGAAGATAGCTGTTTGCATCTGGTCTTATTTTAGGGAGCGTTACATCTCAGAAAATTAACAACAAAAGACATCGGAAGGTAAAATTTTCATATTTAGAATTCAGGAAATAACACTCTTTTTTTAAAACTTTATTTTAAGAGAGAGAGAGAGAGAGAGAGACAGAGTGAGTGGGGGAGGGGCAGAGAGACAGAGAGAGAGAATCCCAACCAAGCTCCATGTCGTCAGCACAGAGTCCGACTCGGGGCTCGAACGCATGAACCAGGAGCTCATGACCTGGGCCAAAACCAAGGGTCAGATGCTCAATCGACTGAGCCTCCCAGGTGCCCCATGGAATTCAGGAAATAAAACCCTTCACAGATGAGCTACGTTTAGAAATAGAAATTCAGTTAAGCTTGCCTTTGAGATCCAGAACTTGACAAATATGTAATGCTTTTGTTTATTAAATTGCATGAAAGTTGAATGCTATCTAGTTCGTTGAGACACAAATGACAAATAAAAGGTGCCAGATCGGGAGAGGAAGGGACAACCAATTATTATTAGCAGATGGCACCATTCCACATGCAGTTCATTCAAAGTAATGTATAGATAAACCATTGCCATTAACAGGGAACAAAAAAGCTTAATAGGCTTAATGGTACTAGATACAAACTCAATTTACAAAACTCAATTGTCTTTTTATATGCCATCAACAAAGTGAAAAAATAATGGTATTAAAAGAAGATGGATTTCAGGGCACCTGGGTGGCTCAGCTGGTTAAGCGTCTGACTTTGGCTCAGGTCATGGTCTCACAGTTGAGGAGTCTGGGTCCCACGTCGGGCTCTGTGCTGAAGGCTCAGAGCCTGGAGCCTGCTTCGGATTCTGCGTCTCGCTCTCTCTCTACCCCTCCCCTTCTCATACGCTGTCTTTCTCTCTCTCAAAAGTAAATAAACATTAAAAAAATTTTTTTAAAGATAGATTTCATAATAGTGTAACAAAGATGACTATCTAAGAATTTATCTAAGAATTCATGGACAAGACCTGAATATAGAAAATTCTAAACCATAGTGAGAAATAGTTAAGAGACTAAATACATGAGAAGATACAGTAAGTTCATGGTTTGGAATAGTCACTATTTTATTTTATTTTACTTTTTTATTTTAGAGAGAGTGAGAGAACACACACCAGCAGGAGGGGAGGGAGAGAGAGAGAGAATCTTAAATAGGCTCCAGGCTCAGCCCAGAGCCCGACACAGGGCTCAGTCCCGCAACCCCGGGATCGTGGCCTGAGCTGAAGTCAAGAGTTGGACGCTCAGCTGACTGAGTCATCCAGGTGCCCCATCACCACTCATTATTTTAAACATATCACTCTTCACAAAAATGTAAGTCAAAATCCAATGAAATTCCCTGATTTTTGTGTGGAATTTAATAAACCCATTTTAAAATTTCTAAGGGGACATACAGATGGCCAAAAACAATCAAGATATGTTTAATAAAACATTCCCGGGAAGACTCGTCTTAACAGATATGGAAATTGATGATAAAGTTAGAGGGGCGTGCCGTCCTAGCGCAGGGACGATCGTGTGGACCTGGGCCAAAGTAAACTTCGCAGACACAGAGCCTCCCAAACGCCAGTGTTCCGTATTGATAACATAAGGGGAGTATGACCTCTTCAATAAATGGTGCCGGGACAACCATATCCGGAGGGGGACATGCAGTGACCCAGCCCTTAAAGAAGCACACAAAAAAACCGATTGCAGGTGGATTAAGGGCATGAAAGAAGCAGCTACAAACTGAAGCTTAGGGAACAGAGATGATCTTCGTGACCTCAAGGCAGGTACGTCTTTCTTCAATAAGGCATAAAAAGCACTGGTGCTGAATCTCCGCAAATGTGCTTGTGTGCGTGCGAACTGAGCCCGTGTGATTAAATGCCCCGTGGGCGGAAACTTAAAAGGAGCCTTATGAATTGCCGACCAGCCAATGACATAAAGCACGAAGGATCGAGAGCGCTGAGGAGATGCAACCCGTCCACGCCAGGAGGTAGAAACGTTCTATACCAAGAACTCAACCAAAAAGATGGAAAAGTGCACGTTTTGGTAAATTTTTGTTAATACCATAAAATAAGAAAAGAAAACAGAAAGAGGAAGAAATCAATGGATTTAAGAACCATGTGAGAGAAAATATTATCCAAGCCTACAGCTGCTTGTTCGAAAATACCTACAGATCAGACAAAACCCCAGCGAGAAAAACGACAGAGAACCCTTCTCATGTACGATTGTTCCAGAAAAGGGAAACAGGGTTAGTTGTCCAAGGAATTTTAACACCAGAAAATTTTAACTCCTGGGCAAAGAATGACCAGCCCGACTTCTCTGATTTCAGCCTGTGTGACGTTGATAAAGGTTATAGTTGTCATCGGAAGCCGCGCATTTTCTTTAGCAGTTTAATGGAAAACCTTTCAATAATGGAGAGATTGATGACATATATGTTTTAAAAATATAATTCATCATGGGGGGCCTGGGTGTCTCAGTTTGTTTAGCGTCTGACTCTCGATCTCAGCTGAGGTCTTGACCTCATTGTCATGAGTTCAAGCCCTGTGTTGGACTTCATGCTGGGTGTGAAGCCTACTCATATATATCATATATATAAATCTTATATAGCTTATTCATATATAATTTTATATTTATATATATTATACATATTTATATATAATTTTATATTGTATATATTCCTTATATTTACATACATATAATACATATATACATATATATACACATATATACATATATACACATATATATTTTTTGTATATATATATATATATAAAATTCACCAAACATGACATTTATACCATGTTATACAGATAAAAGAAAGCACTAGAACATACCTGTGAGCCCTTTACCTTGACCACATTAAGAATACGATAGTAGATAAATTGGGGTGGAAGTCCTTTCTTATTATATTTATAATTATTCTGTTATAACAAAATTGAATCCTTGTAATTATTTTTAGGCATTCTATGACATCTTAGTTTTTTTTTAATCTAGAAGTTTCGTTGTTAATTCATATGGCTTAACTTGTCTATCTTTACAGAAATTCCATTTACTTATTTTGTTTATTAAAAAATCAAAGTTAAATATTAAATCTAATTTCTAACCTATAGCCTAGCACTATGATGATTTTCTCTCTAAAGTCTCATTGCTTTTATTATGATGTCACTGCTATATAAGTGGATGGGCTTACCCGTGTAATCAAAGCGTGCATAATATTAAGCAGGTGAAGGTAATTAGCTGTGGGGAAATAAGTTCTACTTACAAAAAGGGGTCAGAAAAAAGCTTAGGGTAGAAAGCTGCCACCACGGGGCCGAAACTTCAGAGGTTAGCTAGCGAGATATTGTAACGGGATCACGAGTTCTTTCCATCTCCACTTGCCCATCGGACCCTTGGCCTCTTACACATATAAGTTCATGATTACTGTCTGGTTGTTTTCTCCACGTTCACCACGTGGGTAAGATCTTGTGAGCTCCATAACTACAGAGACGAAATCCCTGTTCAGGGCTCTTATCTCCTCCCGGACATGAGCCTCTCTCTTATTCAATTCTGTATCCACTCTCTTGCTGGACAAGAGAGCACTCCAGACTCACGGTCTGTGACAATTAGCTAAATCATCAGTTCCCAAAATGTGGTCTGAGGACCTCAACGATTCCCCCCCTTGCGGAGCACGCAGGAGGCCAAAATCATTTTCATAATAAAACCAAAGCGGTCTTTGGATTTTTTTTTTTTTTCACCGCATTGGTCATTGCAATGATGGTAGAAAACCGAGTGTGGTAAAGCAGCTATAGCCTTAGCACAAAACGAGCAAGCACCAAACTCTATGTGTGGCCATGACATTTAACATTACTGTGCACACACATTAAAATAAGCGCCGATTCTGCGAACGAAACAGTAAAACGCCTTAATCTTATTACACCTCAATCGGTAGGTGTGTTCTTTAGTGCTGTGTGTGATGAAATGGGACGTACCCCAGAACTTGGCGCTGCCCAGGGTGGGGGCGGGGGGCCGGAAAGAGTCTCCAGGAAATCACTTGTGCAGTAACTCAGGTTGTGAACAGAAACAGCACGTTTTTCGTGAATCACTGTTTCCGCTTGATAGAGCAACTGAAAGACGAGCCGCAGTTATCGGACTTGGATTTGGGCAGACACTTTCTGCAAAGCGAATAAAGCGAACCTGTCAATTCGGAAAACATAACCGACGTTATTCGTCCCCAATGGTTACATTTGAACTTTCAAATGAAAATGAGAATTTCAGGATTTTTGACGGCTTCCCAATACTCACCCACTTTTCCGATGATGTGTGTGGTGAGATCCTAATGGGTGTGATTTTGATGTTACAGAATTAAATGTGTCAACGTTTGGAAGATTTGCATTAGTCGGGGAATCAATAGTTTTTAAGTGACCACCGTGTGACGTTAGGATGTGTTGCGTGTGATGACACATGGGCAAATGATCCATTCGCTATGTAAGACGGACCAATGGATTTAACGTAAATAAGCATGAAAAGTTGACTGGCACGGTTTCAGATTCCACATCGCAACTAACCTTTAAGCAACTACTGCTTGTCAAGCTTTGTTAGGACACCAAAGAAGAATATTCCTAATGAGCTGACCAGGCTGTTTGAATATTCCCCCCCTTGTCCAGCCGCATATGTAGGTGAAATCTGAATGTCTTCATATACTTCAAATAAGACAACATATTGCAACAAATTGAACGCAGAAATGTGGGTGAGAATCCAACTTTTATTAAGCTTAACTTTAAGATATATGCAAAAAGCCCCCCTTTCTCCCTCTCCACCTCTCTCTCTGAAAATAAATAAATAAACTTTTTAAAAAGTGGTGGCGGGGTGCCTGGTGGTGGCTCAGTCGGTTGGCGTCCATCTCTTGGTTTTGGCTCAGGACACGATCTCACGGTTCACGGGTTCAGGGCCCGCGTTGGGCTCTGCACGGACAGCATGGAGTGTGCTTGGCATTTTCTCTCCCTCTTCCTCTCCCCCTTCCTCTCTTTCTCTCTCTCTCAACGTGAATTAATAAACTTAAAAAATATATTTGCAAAAATGAAAAACAATGTCACTCACTCTTCTTACCATTTTGTAAAAAATTAGTTCTCTTCCATAAAAATATATTATAGCTCATAAAATATATATGTTAATGTGTAAGGGGTTTTATTGGCATTTCAAATAATAGTTTTTAAGGCCCTCACTTTCAAGTTTCTAAGATGGAGGTAATACAATGATAGAAGTTCTTTGGAATCTTCAGTCATTTCTAAGAGCGTAAAGCCTTTTGGAGAGCAGATCATTGAACTAGAGATCTACTTAGTAACAGGCTTTGTATTTAAAACAGAATACTGAAAGGAAGAAGCCACCAAATGGAACAAAATTTAAAATGCATCCGCAATCAAAATAATGTATTTTCTAAAGAGTCCGCATATTCAAGGGGGCTCATGGAGCCTAGTAAATCGGAGATCTATTAAAGTCACAGGAGCAGGAAAAGGGATTAAAAAGGAGTTAAGAATGCCGATCGCTTGCGGCGGGTGTGCGTGGACCTACAAGGATAGCATGGGCTAACGGGAGAAACATCAGGAAATAAAGACATAAAGGACTTTCATGTTCCTGTTTGAGTAGTCGGCCTTTGCTAAGTCCAGCTCTTTGTGAGATCCGCGAAGGTTGTCGTCCTGGGCTTAGACCCACCTCCCCGGCCCTGCAGGCGTGCCTCCCTAAGTGTCCCAGGCTGTCTGTGGCACTTGCCTCACCCACTTTGCTGGGCACGCCCTCCTATCTCTGTCCTTTCAGCAGGCAGCCTAGATGCTTTGTCTTCTCTGGGTTCCGTCACAGCATAATGATAAATCCACGGGGGTCATTAAAACCCAGTTCGATGACTATCTGCCTGGGTATGACTCAGAAAGTCCTTGACGGTCCCAACACATGAGGAAGAGTAAAATCCAATGGCTAAACTTCTAAAATGTCTCCAGAAAATAAAGCAAAACAAAAGTCTTTCGTCTGTTTCTGTAGAGAGATCTCGGAATGTGTGTGGCTTGTTCCGATGAGTGTATATTTGGAGTTCATAAGACAGGCTGATTGAGCATAAAGCTTCGCCATCAAGGGCGGATGCTTTACAGGACTCGGTAAATAGCTTCCTTCCCCCCTGAGCTCTGCCTCTCGGGACAACTAATCCGCAGAACCACAGACAGAAGGCCAAATGATCTCCACGTGGGCTCTGATGACTTTGGGAAGGAGGACAGCTCAGCCGAAGACCAAAGTGCCTGTCAATTCACTCTCCAAGGTAGACCTTGGGACGGTCCCCCAGAAGGAAAGTTCAGGGCACAGGAGCCATGTGCCTACTCATGTCACTCCCTCTCGTTGTCGAAGGAGGAGCCCTCGACTCAGTATTTTTGACAGGGGAGCTCTGTCTAAGTGAGATACTAGAACAGGGCTTCCAGGGGTCTCTGCCTGAATCGCACTCAGACTCCAAAGAGAGGATGGGAGGGAAGCCCAAGGCACCCAAGGGAAGTCAGCCCCGGGGGAGCCTGGAAACCCGCAGGGTCTCCTCCACACTTAAAGACGACGATAGCAAACACTCGTTTCCTGATTACTCTGCCAGAAACAGTTTTAAGCACATTAACATACTTTGGGGTGTTTTAGAATTTTTTTTTAAAGTTTATTTATTTTTGAGAGAGAGAGAGCACAAGTGGGGGAGGGACAGAGAGAGAATCCAAGACAGGCTCCTGGTTCTGAGCTGTCAGCACAGGACCCGATGTGGGGCTCGAACCCATGAACCATGAGATTATGACCTGAGCCGAAGTCAGATGCTCAACCAACTGAGCCGCCCAGGAGCTCCAACACACTTTCATGCTTAATCGTCATTTCAACCTTACTATTTTTTTCCCCTTTACATACGAAAGAACAAAACCACAGAGAAGACAAGTAATATTCCGAAGGTCTCAGAGCTCTTAGATGGAGGATTCGGACATCTCTGAATTGATAGGAGTTTTAAAAAATATTTCACTGACAGCTAGGGAATAAAAGTAGTTTTGAAATTTGTCAATAATAATTTTTCTTGGATTTTGCGATCGCCGTGGTAGCTGACATGGGGCTCAGCACACGAACAGGGAACCCCTGTTTGAATTTTGTCACGGAGCACATTTTGTCGGTAGCCACCGTACCTCAGGAAGCGTGTCGTTATGATACAAAACCAGGTTTTCTTTGTTTCATCGTAGATTGTGTTTTAGCAAAAACGGATTAGCCGTCCTCTGACGTGGAGAAACAGGTTTCAATCCGGCAAGTCCACACTGCCTGATTTCCCCTCCCGACTGGCAGCCCAGAAAATTACTGAGGATCCCGAGAGCAATCTCCCGCCAGATACACGTTCCTCCCCTTCCGAGGGGGCGAAGCCGATCGGAGAGGGAACAGTGAGTCACGGTCCTTCTGGCCCACACGGTCATCACCATGGCAACCACGGTTGCCAGGTGGAGAATTCTCTCACACATCATAATTGCTATGTCCACTCTCAACAGATAAGACGCGAAAAGGTCCCCAGTTTCGGCCCGAACTGAAATCCTCCGAAGTAGCGAGCACAGAGTATTAACATCGTGACCAGTAATAAGCTGTAATTATGGACAGTTATTGCTGCAAAACCCATGTGTATTTAGACACAATAATGCCGGATATTACAAATAAAATCCCTCGCTGGATATATTTACCGTCTAGATGGGTTACCTCGCTTAGTGACGAATGTGACACACATGAAAACAAATGATGCTTTTAAAATTCTAATATCCTTCAAATAAGAACAGAAACTGTGGCAATTTCAGTCTTTGGAAAGACGAGGATGCTTCCAGTTTCTCCGGAACAATAATGTGGAAAGGATATTATGGAATCTACCGGAGAAGGTTTTAGATGAGAAGGATGTTTGTTTGTGAATATGTCTAAAATCTGCAGAGAATGATGAAGAAACTCAGAAATAAAGATCAGAGAAGTAAATGAAAATCATTTTTTTTCCTATCGGTAGCACAAAAGGGCACTAGAACCTATGCTGTCTTCCTATGGGAAGTCTGAGCTATTTTAAATGTGTTTTCTTTTTCCAACTGTATTGTTTCAGTTTCGTCCATCTGTGTGTCCGTGTATGTTTGCAAAAGTGTATAAGGGTGCACAGATTTTAATTTCCTAATGTTTTCGATGCCAAGTATTTTGGTAAAAATGGCGAAAGAGCCCCGACAATGTGCCCCACCAGACCCCATGGAGACTGCCGGGAGCCGGGAGCAAGGCAATGCCAGTCTCCTGTGACCATTCGCTCAAATCCCCTTCTGAAGGTGCTCTTTCACATGAGAAGTCTTCTCATTTTCTTTCCTGGAAATGGGAGGTGCATTCAAAATAATTCCTCTGAAGGTAGAGAATGTTCCAGAGCTGAGGGACGAAGCTCTGAGACAATCCTGCATCTGTAAACCTGACACAAGAGGTGTGGGCTTCAAAGAACCGTCAGCGGCTAAGATGAACCATCCAATTTCGGAGGAGCTCTTTGTAACCAAAAAGGGGAGGCTGGGTGCGGAAGACGATCCGATGGGGACAATATGCAAAAGACCTGAGCGGGTGTTTCAGAGGATGAAACTTGGGGCCAGTTCTAGGAGAGACGGAGCAAGCCGACTTCATGGCGCTGAATTCAACAGCAAGTCCCGGACGGGGTGTGCAACCCGCTATCTGAAAACTCTGCAGAGTAAATGGCGGCAGGCTGATTGGGGAAGGACCGTGAGGTTCAAAGTCGCCCCAGACCACAGCTGTGTTTATCAATTCCTTTCCTTCCAGAATCACTTACTTGGCTGAGCTCAGGTATAGACTAGAACCCGCAGTGAGTATCGGCTGGCGACAGAGCAGACTGAGAGACCCTTATCTCTCTGCGTTTTTTTTTTTAACTTTTTAAAATGTTTTATGTATTTTTGAGGGAGAGAGACAGAGAGAGAGACAGAGACAGAGCATGAGTGGGAGGAGAGGGAGAGAGAGAGAGAGAGAGAGAGGCAGATCCAAAGCAGGCTTCAGGCTCCGAGTTGTCAGCACAGAGCCTGACTTGAGGCTCGAACTCATGAGCTGTGAGATCATGACCTGAGCCAAAGTCAGACATTTAACCGACTGAGCCACCCAGGCGCCCCCTCTCTGTGTGTTTTTAACATATATATATGTGTGTGTGTGTGTGTGTGTGTGTGCGTGTGTGTATGATATATAATTTTATATAATATAATAGTAATCAATAATGTAATTAATAATATATTATACTATAATAATATTTAATATAATACATTAATAATATATAATACTATATATTTTATAGATCTAGTAAATGCATGCGCACACACTCTCCCTCAAGTGCTCGCCACACACCGCGTCAAGCTGCGAGGGTCCCAATATACACGACAGGACGAACCCTCTCAAGCTTAAAAACGGCGCTAAGGTTGCGAAAATACTTCTCTTTCCTTAAACATTGTGACCGGAGCTCAAGCAATGCAAACCGCGGTCACAAATGATTTTCATGCTATTTAACGCAGTCCACACCGCGAAAGGGTCGGCGGGGGCGAAAGTCCTGAAAATGTCGAGCTTACAGGAATGAGCGGTGTCTCTCACCCACGAAAAAGTCAGCCGCAGATCGGTCTTGTCCTGGATCTCAAATACAGCAGCGAGAAGACTGCAGAGGGCTCCCCAAGGGCCAGAGAGAATGGGGGAGTCCCCGGGTCTCTCCGTTGTCCCCTCTCTGTGGCCCCAGGCCCCATGCAGTATCCCCGAAGCAACAACTCCCAGGGCAGGAAATGGTTTCTACAGCTGGAAGGAGGGAGACCCCAGGAGCGTGGGGCAGCCCCCTGCAGCCCTCCCCTGTCCCTGCGTCTTCCCGTTACTGGGCCCAGGGTGCAGACAGTCGCCACCATGGCACAGCAGTGAGGAAACCGAGGCTCTGGCCTCCGGCCACAGAGCAGAAGGCCGGCCCAGGACCAGAGGACAGAGACCAAGGGCGTGACCCCGCAGCACGGGGTGAAGTCCTGGATCACCTCCCAGCTTGAGAAGGACACTCTCGGGGGGTGCACGTGGGGACTTCCCCGGACAGCACTGCAAAGAGCTTGACACTAAAGATCTCGAAGTGCCTGTGAGAACCACAGTCCCGGATGAAGGGCCAGACACTCGAGAAGTGAATAGAAAGCCAGAGAATCAAAGGGGATAGAAAACAAAGAGACGGAAGCAGCAAACGGAATGTTCACAGCCGAAAACCACAGGAGTGAAAATCGGGATGGGCTGAACGGCAGCAGAGTGGAGAGAGCCGAGGAAAGTCACGGAGTCTGAAAATATACACCACCCGTTTGTGCAGAAGGAGAAGCAGGTTTCGGAAGAGCGACGAACAGAGCCTCAGGTCCCTGCCGTGCGACACCAGAGAACCCAGCGTTCAGGCCGTCGGGGCCCCAAACGCATGCAGAAAAAAGGAGAGTTGAAGAAATAGTAACGGAAAACTCCCAAATTTATCAAAGGTGTCGAATTAAAATAAGTCTGCGCTTACATAAGGAGAGGCTTTAATTAGCGGGAAAGATGATGGCACTGGCGAGAACCCGCTTTGATCTCAGAAATCTGCGATGACTCAAAACCCTACAGAAAAAGGTTTTCTTTTCCAGGGCACAGAAGGCGGCAGGCAGAAATTAGCAGAATCTTCGGAGGGGCAGCTGGACGAGCCGGGGTGGGGGGGGGGTGAGCAGCAGGCCTGACGGGAAAGGGTCTCCGCAGGGCGGGCCAAGTCCCAGGAGAAGCTGGGGAGGGGTGCGTCCGCCCTGGTGCGCTTTCTCGGGCATGTGGGGGCCCTGAGCTCAGGGGTCTGTAGGAAGAGGGGGGCACACTGAAATGGGTCAAGACGGAGCGGAGGGTGGGAACTAGGGAATTGCAGGCACTCAGTCAAAAGACAAAGACTTCGAGAATTTAGAAGCTCGGCAACCGTGACCGTGCACACTCTCAACAAAACCCATCTCCGATTATGGTCAAGAAAAGTCTGGAAGGCGGTCAGAGAAAAACAATGCATTACCTGCAGAGGGACGCGTGGCATCCTGCAAAAGACCGAACTTTATCTACGGAAGATAGACGGGGGGTGGCCCGGGGTTAGGAGCCAGGGGCAGGCGGCCTACGAAGGAGAATACCGTTGGCCGTGTGGGCATGCTGGGCCCTTCTGTACCCTGCTCGCCATACACGCATTCACAGGTACGCCAACTCACGCCAGAAATGTCAGTTCTGAGCGTGTCTCTTGAAAAAGTTAGGGAAAGGTTTTAGGAAGGTGTGCAAAACAATAGTCACCCGCACTAGTCGTTAGGGAAATGCAAATTGTGTCTTCTTTCCGTGAGACCCGGGATTCCTCCCTCCCGCTGTCTCTGTCTCTGAAAACACGCCCAGCTTCTCCAAGGCGGCCCGCCTGCAGCTGCCTGAGCCCCGGTTTGCTGGTGCCACACGGAGGGTTAACCGCTAAGACCTGGTTTGCTTCCGTATCGGGTCCTTGGTACCTAGAAAATGCCTAAGACACAAGCCGTAGGCCTCGGAGGGCGTCTGGAGTCCGTGGGGAAGCAGGTACAGGCCGCGGCGGGGGCCAGGGGCGGGCCACGGAGGGGCCCTGGGGCCCCGGGAGAAGCGTGCTGGACGCCCCGGGCGCAGGGTCAGCTGCCTGAGCGCAGGACAGAGGCTGGGGCCTGCGCGTCCCCGTAACCACTCGCGGGGACCCAGTTCTGGCCAGCGGGGCTGCCGCCGTGCGCCAGGAAGCCCTCGTGTGTGAACCGTCGCGGAAGAAAACAGGCCTCGAGCATTTTCTCTCGTTGCTTCTCGAGGCCTGGAAACGGAACGGGAACCGGGAGGGAGCTCGGCCGGGGTCAGGCCGGGGTCAGGCTGGGGGTCAGGCCGGGGTCAGGTCAGGGATCAGGCTGGGGGTCAGGCCGGGGTCAGGCCGGGGTCAGGTCAGGGATCAGGCCCGGGATCAGGCCGGGGGTCAGACCGGGGGTCAGGCCGGGGTCAGGTCAGGGATCAGGCTGGGGGTCAGGCCGGGGTCAGGCCGGGGTCAGGCCGGGGGTCAAGCCGGGGGTCAGGCCGGGGTCAGGCCCCGCACCGGCGGCTCCGTGCGCTCGGCTCCCTGTGGGATGGATTGTTCTCTTCTCCCGCACACGGGGCTGTAAGGGTTAGGGGAACAGTTGTCAACCTACCTTGTCATCCGCCAGCGGCCACGCCCGTCGGGAGGGCGGAGGCCTTCCCAGGTGCGGTCGTGACCTCGGGGCGCCCGGAGGTGGGTGCAGGCGCTCCACGCCCCACATGGTTCTTTACAAACACCCCGTGCATCCGGAGAGACAGGTGGTGGGGGCGTGAGCCCTGCAGCCATCCTGTCACAGCCGCCCCGGTCCCTCATCAGTGCGGGTGACAGGAACGGTTTGGCACCGTCGTTTCTTACGAGTGCTCGTGCATGGTTTTTTATTCAGCAAGATCGGCTTCTTTTTTTTAATGTTTATTTATTTTTGAGAGAGAGACAGAGATAGAGACAGAGAGAGACAGAGCATGAGCAGGGGAGGGGCAGAGAGAGAAGTACACACTGAATCGAAGCAGGCTTAAGGCTCCGAGCTGTCAGCACAGAGCCTGACGTGAGGCTCGAACTCACGAATGGAGAGATCGTGACGTGAGCCCAAGTCGGACGCTCAACCGACTGAGCCCCCCAGGCGCCCCTCTATGACCTCAGTTTGGAAAGCACGCATGATTGTGCAGGCACAGGGAAAATCCACAGTGACGGGCATCGAACACAGAGAGACACAGAGATGGAGACAGAGAGACAGAGAGAGAGATGGGCAAAGAGAGAGAGACAGAGAAGGAACCTCGTTATAAGGCATCGGCTCACGCGATGGCAGAGGCTCAGCGAGCCCAGAATCGGACGAGGCGGCTGCGGGGTGAGGCTGTCTGCTGCCGAATCGCTTCTTGCTTAAGGGACATCAGGGTTTGGTCTCTGAAGGCCTTCAAGTGATGGGACGAGGCCCACTACGTCAGGGACGATAATCTCCTCTACTCGAAGTCCCTGGATTGAAATGGGAATCTCGTCCAAAGCCTGGACAGAAACATCCGGAATGACGCCTGGCCGGATGTGAACACCTGGGCATGGCGGCCGACCCCCATGGACACGCGGCAGCGAGCGCCGCACCTGGGCACGGACACCGGGTGGGACGCGCCCTTGGACTTCCCGCTTCGCATGCTGCCGTCCGTACTCCCTACCGGAAACCGCATCGCCACCAGGAAATGACCACCCGGGCCGCCCGTCCCAGAGCCAGACTCGGCCACGGGCTCCTCGCGGCCTCCTCGTCCAAACCCGACCTCGGGGCACGGCCTCCCGGCCTCCAGCCCTGCCTCCTCCTCCCGCCCCACCTGTCAGTCCCAGGCCCTGCGGACTGCTCTTCCGAAGGCTTCCTGAAGCCGTCCCGTCCATGTCCCGTGGGCCACCTCTGTCCCCGCCCGGGGCCTCTCGGTCCCGTCCTGCCCAGGCTAAGAGCCTCCCCTCTTTGCCTGAGGAGTAACCGATCCCAAATTCAACTCTCGCCCTTGCCAACACCCCAATCGCGGCCCCTGCAAACATATTCACTCTGTGTCCTCAGCACCTCGCACGTGCACGCACGACCACGGGGTTTCCGTCTCTGTAAGAGATGCAGGCCCTTCTTTCTGAGGCTCCCGCCCCGGGTCCCACCTCACTGCTGGCTCCGTTTCAGCGAGTCCTTACGAGAGAGCCCAGGGGTCAGCCCTCAGGGGAGCCACTCCAAGCACTGAACTCCAGGAACCTGGCGTTGGGCTGACCAACCCCACTGACCTGGCGAAGGGGCCGCTCCTTCCCCGGTCTCTCCTGACGGTCCCTTGATCAAAGGTACGGGAAAGAAACGCAGCGTTAAACCCGACGAGGCCAAAATCAAGTTCAAACTGGCCGAGCTGTCTGTCCTCCAGCAGGTCCTGACGGCAGGTGTAAAGGGTGTTTCTGGCGAGTCTCCCTGCCACCGTGGCTCACCGTTTGGCCACGCTGACACGTGACAGATGGCTGTTTGCCATCTGTGACCTAGAGGCACGCTCGCACTGTGTCCACGGGAGTGGAGAGTTCTCCTGGATTCAGGGGGAGGATGAGGAAAAGCAGCTGTGTTTATTTATTGAAAGTCTGTTAGGTGCCAGGGACGATTCTAAGTTCAGAAGGGTCCCTCAGCTTTCCCAGGGTCATGAGACGATGAATGAGCGAAGATGAGACAGTTTGCTTGGCGGATGGTGGTGATTGAAACCGGGCGCGGCACAGTCCAGCAGAGCCTTCTTTTGGGACCTGTCCACACTTTCCCCACTGTCTGCCACACTAAATAAAGGGTGTCTGTGTTTTCCCGAGGAGCGCGGACAGACACAGAGACGATTTCGTCATCACAGGGGCCATCATTGCCAAGGTCCTCTTCCGGAATCTTTACAGTAATTATGTTACATCTTTCCCCAACTACCTCTAATGTCTTCCCGTTTAAAAAATTTTTTTAATATTTGTTTATTTTGGGGGGAGAAAGAGACAGAGTGTGAGCAGGGGAAGGGCAGAGAGAGAGAGAGGCAGACACAGAATCCGAAGCAGGCTCCAGGCTCTGAGCTGTCAGCACAGAGCCCGACGCAGGGCTCGAACCCACGGACCACAAGTTCATGATCTGAGCTCAAGTCCGATACTTAACTGACTGAGTCACCCAGGTGCCCCTAATGTCTTCTCATTTTTATAGAAATAAGCCTGTGTCTTGGAAGTCAGCAGGCTTTGTTAATGACACTGTGCCCTGGAGCTTTGTGGTGTGTGTGTGTGTGTGTGTGTGTGTGTGTGTGTGTGTGTGTGTGCGCGCGCGCCCGCGTGCACGCGCCATCTGGCAACAAAAAAAGACAGAAAAAAAATAAACTCTGGAAACTGTCACATTAATTCACTTTCCTGAGCAAAATAAAACCCTTAGTTGGATTCCGGAAGGCTACTTGGTTCCAGCAAGGGTTGTCACACATTGTAGATAATATTTTATTACTTTATGTAAGTTAGAGTCATTTTATTAGTTAGAATGACTAAAATTACCATGAGTGTAATTTTTTTGTTATGGAGTTTCCTCGTGGGATTTCAGTTTTATTTCGTTTTACCCTGGGAATAATTTTGGCAGAGAAGGGAGAACGAACCGGCCAGATGACAGAGTAACTTAGCGTCTTCCTTCCTGATACACTCAATGCTCCAAGCTTCTTACTTTAAGATTCTTAGCTAAGTTTGTTGAGTGTAGTTAAACATTCTATTTCCTCCTGACTGATTTTGTATTTTTCCGGAAGAGCCCGGATCAGCATCAGAAGAGACAGATCAGGGCAGCGAAGATGAAAGGGCAGACTCGGAACCACTTTGGTGGCACTCAGACAACGTTAGAAAAGATGAACGCTGTGGCCCGAGTGTCTGTGTCCCCCCAAATCCACACGTTGAAGTCCTCCCCACCCCCTGACGTGAAAGGGGCCATTGGGAGGCGATCGGGTCGTGAGGGTCCAGCCCCCACGCTGGGATCCCTGCCGTCCCTGGAACATGTCAGAGAGCCCCAGTGCCCCGTCGGCCCTTTGGCCGCGTGAGGACACGGAGAGAATGTGGCCATCTGAATGCCAGGAAGAGCGACGAGGGTGACTTCCAGGGATGGCCCAGAGCAGGGCACCCGCCCCAGAGAGACCACCTGGGGCTGGAAATCCTGGCTTCTCGAGGAATCACGGGGATGGAAAACGTCCATCAGGGACCATCCTCCCTGGTGTCAGGGGAGTGGCGCTCGGCACCGTCTCCGGAGGGGACACAGCCATCTCCACAACCCCGTCCACGGAGCCTTCCCCCCTTCTCCAGCTTCCCCGGGTCGGAGCTAGGCCCGGTGGGCATGGGAGGGGGGGGAGAGCTGGAGAGGCCGTCAGAGCCCCGCCCAGAGGACAGGGTCAGATCCGCCCGCCGGGCCGTGTGCCCAGACGTCCTTCCTGCACCTGGGTTCCGTTGCTGCCGTAACAAATTAGCACAAACTCAGCGGTTAACACCACACACGCTCACTATCTTACGGTTGGATTTGCAACTCTCCCACACTGTGAGAGAGGAAACGTGTATTGTGTTAAGACAATAAATTTGTAATAATTTGTTACAGCCACAGTAGGGAATGGACACGTCCGATCTCCCGTGTACGACCCCCAAGGCCTTAGCCAGGGGCCAGACCCCACCTCGAAGGCCCAGGTCCACACAGCAAACTACCGTGTCTGCTTTGGATGACCCCGAGACGTCACACTCGACGTATACAAACCCTACGTCCTTTTAACCTCCCCCCGCTCCGAACAACCCGCTGCATTTCCTGCGTGGTCCATTTTCCCGAAGGTGACATCTGGTCACTAAGCCAGCTTGATGGGCTCATCCCAGATTCTCCCCTTTCGCTCTCCACCCGAGGAAATACACACACTCACACACACACACACACACACACACACTACTTCTTTAAAAACAATTGTTCCCTTCATAAGTATCCCACCTCCCGATTTTAGGACCTCAACCTCCCAATTCATATCAGTCATTTTTTGTCTATATTATCTTCAACACTTAAGATCACACTGTATATATATACATATATATATATATTTAGAGAGAGAGAGATACATGTATAAATATATATATTTAGAGAGAGAGAGATACATGTATATATATATATATATATATATTTAGAGAGAGAGAGATACATGTATATATATATATATATTTAGAGAGAGAGAGAAAACTCTTTCTATATATAGACAGAGAGATATAGATATCTATCTCTATATCTATATGTATATATATAGAGACAGCGGAAATGTAAAGATAAATCACATATAAAGATAAAACATATGCTATATGTTATATAATATATATAATATTTATAGTTCCACCGAGATACTGGTGGAGATCTGGAACTCTGAGAGCTGTCTTCTTGCTCGTGTCCAGGGAATGGGGAACTTAGTTACGGTCTGTCCCACAAGGACATATGTGATTCTATGTGATTTAAAGCAGTTTATGTCATAGTCGCTGGAAGTCCCCACTGTCCTCACCCCTTACCCTGATGTCGAACCGTCACGGGACTAGTCGTATTAGCATCATTCACTTTTCATTTCCGTGAATCGGTGCCCTGGAGCCTTGCCCACACCAGAAGGGGCCGCCCCTCCCAGGGCTAGCTCGTTCCCGGAGCAGCCAACATCTCACCGGGGAGGGTGCCGGTCGTACGCAAGCCAGCTGATCCAGAGCCCGGCCACTTTCCTGATGAGGCTCTCACAGGGCTCTCCACTCGGCCACCGTCCCCCCTGCTCTCATCACCCCCAGAGCCGGGTGCCGGACCACTAGAGACAGCTGTTATGCACCAGACGCGGTGGAAATCATTAAACCAGCCAGCCCTAAGCTCGCTAATCCTGCCATGCCCTGTCTTTCCTGCAGAAACCACAGGAGGGCTGTGGCCTGCAGCCCCGCCTCCTGACCAGCCCTGGTGCTCTTCCTCGTGGCCCTGCCTCCTGTGAATATCCAACCTTCTTCCTGCAGGACGGTCATGTCCACGTTGGCATGTCTTCCCGTAGCTGACTAAAGCAAATCGCAGGATCGCCAAACCACCCTTCCGTAGAAGAACCTCACTGTGAACACACTCCGGCCTGTCTCCTCGTGTTCACGGGGCGGGGGCCGGCAGGAACAGCCATGGAGACAGACGAGAAGGGGCCAGACTGGCTGAATGCCAAGGACTATGTTCCAGAGGGATTCGGTCTCCTTCTCAGACCGCTCCCCTCTAATTTCTGGAACACGCGAACGTTGCCGTACATGGCAGAAGGGACTCTGCAATGCGATTAAGTTAAAGATCTTAAAAAATGAGGAGATTACTCTGGATTATCCGGGTGGGCCCAACATAGTCACAAGATAAGAGGGAGGCAGGAGATTATAGGAGACGTGCAGCAGAAGCGGAAGCCGTAACAAGGAGAGGAGGGGTCCGAGGCAAGGATTCCGGACACCGTTTATAGTGTGAAGGGACCAGCCCTGAATTCAGCCCAGTGAAACGCATTTCAGACTTCTGACCTCCAGAGCGGCGTGGGAGTAAATTTGGGTTGGTTTGAGCTACGAAGCATGTGGCGATTTGTTCTGGCAAGCATAGGAAATAACACGGAAGCCAAGAGGAGAATCCAGGTCACCCGGCCACGGCGCAGGTGTGTTCACCTACATCGGCGCGTGAGTCCCTCCGTATCTGTGTTCTCGGAGAGCTCGGAAGAGGATTTTGGCTTTTAGAAAACAGCCCTTACTGTGTGCTAACGTGGATCATTCCTGAAAGCAGAGCGGCTTAGCACGGACCTTTGGAAGTGGGGGATAGAGACTGTTCCCTTCACGCCCCTTCAGCTTACAAAGGGTTTCACAGGGACCCTCTCTCTACCTCCCGGGAGAAGCCTGTGATTAGAATTCTGCCTTACCACGGAGAGGTCATGTCACATTTAATTTGGCAAGTTTCCCCCACAAGTTAAAAGGAAATTTGTTCCCCAGCTAAAATCTCAAGAGCTTTTTAAACTTTGCCCTGCTTTCCTCGAAACACAGAAACACATGTCCAGTCACCAACATACACAGATGAGCTCAGGAGACAGCCTGTAGGAAGCCCCTCTCTTCACATAGCCCCACGGGGGTCACTTTGCACTCAGCGAACCCCACCATTGTGCAGGGTCCTCAGGTTTCTGACCTCACGTCCTGGGCTCTAGCCTGGGTTTCCCCAGGAGGTGTCCTCATAGCCCCTTGATATATGGGTCGTCGTTTCTCAGCCACGATGACTCTTGCGTTGTTAATGTTGTTGGTGCTGTTGTTCTGTGGTCTCACCGGTATCCAATTTCCTTTCTTGCCCCTCCGTTGAAAACAGGAGAGGTTGTCATGAGTGAGCTGAGACTTTCCTGAGGCACAGCTGTCCCAGAGAGTCGTTTGTGGCCTTATTTCTTCAGTTTCCCATCATAACATGGCCTCGTTCTATTGCTTATGTAACTCCACGGAACCGATGCCTTTCAAATTTCATTCCATTTTAGAAAATCAGTTTGGAAACGTTTCTTATAAGACACAGTGTTAATCTTTTGAAATTTTAGGTCCTGGTGTCTCAGCGTGTAGAACCGACATACGTGCTTCCATTCAGAGAGAGAGCGAGAGGAGAGAAGACAGAGCACAGCCTCAGGAAGAGTCTTCCAAAGAATCAAACCTGCATCTTAGCCCCCACGCTCAACCACCTGACTACAGTAAACCCGCAGGGCTGGGGACATGTATGACACCCAAACCAGTCAGCAAAATAGAGACCGGGGTTAACCCTATAGGACGAACAACCCTGTTTCTTCCAAAAATAAGTTTCAAGAGATAAAGGGAGAAAAAGTGAGAAAGAGAAGGTGAAATAGACTTTATTTCGATCTCATTTCAAAGGAACAATGAGTAAAAGAATTATGAGACATTCTACAACTGAAAACTGGATGGATGGATGAATGGATGGACAAATAAATGATATAGATAGATAGATAGATTATGGATAGGGAGATAGGTAACACGTAAGTAACAAGAAACTGGGCCTCATCCACTCTTCAGCTCGCATTTCGTAGGAAATGCAGGATAAGTGACACGTAGGGGCGCCTGGGTGGCTCAGTCGGTTAAGCGTCCGACTTCAGCTCAGGTCATGATCTCATGGTCTGTGAGTTCGAGCCCTGCATCGGGCTCTGTGCTGATGGCTCAGAGCTGGAGCCTGCTTCAGATTCTGTGTCTGCCTCTTTCTCTGCCCTTCCCCTGCTCACGCTCTGTCTCTCTGTGTCTCAAAAATAAATAAACGTTTAAAAAAAATTAAAAACAAGCCCACGTAGGAAATGCAGGATAAATGACTCATTCTCTTCAGAGTGTTCAAAATAATGACTTCATCCATTTATATGCCCAGCGTCTTATCCTTGATAAAATAGATTGATGATAGATGATGAATCATAGATCATAGACCATAGATAAATAGGGTCCCTCTTCTTCCCAGCCCTCACACCTATGGATCAATAAGTAGAATATAAAGCAGTTTTTCAAACTGGAACGAGCTTATAAATCAACGGGAATCCTGTTAAAAGTCAGAATCCGGGTCAGTAGGTCTCAGGCAGGGCCCACGGTGACCCTGACCTGGCAGTTCAATGGGCCACACTGTGCCTAAACAGCAGGTGCATAGAGGTTAAAGGTCGAGTCAGACTAAGTTATAGAGGAAATTCGTCAAATCCTGAGAAGGTTTTAATAGTCCTGAGCCACACTGACCTCACGAGACAGGAGATCTGCCTTAGGTTACGGCACGCGGCCATTATTCTTGCTGCCATGACCTTCTAGTTGTCTTTCCTCACCACTGAGCTGAATTCACCACCTACTTCGCTGCTCGTGGGTGAATTTATCGAAGTGTCTTTACTTCTTTCACTTAAATGGTATAATATGAGCATTTCCCCGCATAATTAAAAAGTCCCGATAAAGTCAAATCTGCACGGAATTTTTGTAGGTGGTCATATTATAGAAAAAGACCCAGTGTGTGAAAACTAGCAGCCTCTTTCCCACCACCCACAGCCTCTCTCCCCAGAGGCAACATTTCATGGTTTCAATTATTTGGATTTAAAAATAGCATATAAAATAAAACGTCCATTATTTTTATAGGTGATGTCCTTTATAAGCCAATAAAAGAAAATGCACACGTTCCATTATTTCTTGATTAAACCACTTTGGAAAGTACCTAAAAAACTCTTTGTTATGAAGGATAAGACATTGGGCATATAAATGGATGAAGTCATTATTTCGAACACTCTGAAGAGAACGAGCCATTTCTCCTGCATTTCCTACGTGGGCTTTATCCTACGAGCTGAAGAGTGGATGAGGCAGAGTTTCTTGTTACTTATGTGTTGCAGCTAACGAGTGGTAGGGACGGATTTAGAATGGTTCCATTTTGCAGCCCTAACAATTAGTGGATTCAGACTTTGAGCATCAGGTCAGCCAACACGGCAAATGGAGGCGGTCGGAGAGTCTTCGCTCCCGATGGAAAAAACACATCATCGACTTTAAGACAGTCTCTCAAAAAATAAATAAACTTAAAAAAGAAGAGAGAGAGAGATGTTCTGAAGTATAGCTGAAATGATACATTGGAATTTGTTTCAATGCCTAGAAATGGAGGCGTACAGATGAGGTCTGTTGGCCATGGTAGCTAAAGCCGAGATGATAAGTATACGGACACTCCTCATTTTTCTATGTGTAACATTTTCCGTAACAAAAATTTGTCAGTCCTGAAGAAAGTGTATCTAAATGTTAACAATTTTTTGTGTGTTTTTCTGTTTGAACCGTAGGCGTGCGATGAATAACAAGCACTCGCCCCATAAAATATAAAAGAAATAATTGAAACAAGCGAGAAATTTAGCTTAACTACTGCTTCCTCCTTCTCTGCCACTTCCCACATTTCATATGGGAACATTATTCTTTCTTGTCTTTTCTCACGGATGGCTTTATAAATTTAAAATTATATGCAACCTGATCCTGGGATGAAATGCAGAATACGGCCAAACGATCCAAGTAGATCCCAGATGTCGGAAAGAGCTTTGCTGAAGGCAATGGGGAGGAAGGTGGTGCTCCAAGTGGCTTTGGAGCTACGCGTGAGCCCGCAGGACTTACAGCAAAAGGAACTAGACCTAACACTGAACTTCGGTTGATGAAGTTGTTTCCGGCTGGGGCGCAGGTGAACGATGCTGTTGCCACCACCCACGTTGCCCTGGAGTGGAACAAATCGAGAAACGGATGGCAGGGAGTGGGAATCAGGCTTCCCACTGTTTAGAGGCGGAGGTTACAAATAATTACGAGGAGGATACCAGGATGTTCCACTGATAAGAGACGAGAGCTGAGATACCAGTGTGACCTCCCGGTGATCCTAAGATTGGTATAGAGGGATACAAATAGAAATATTCACAGATGTGTATATAGACCGCGTAGTACATCTCCACAGATGTGTGCGTACAGACCGGGTCGCACACACATGGAGACTTCCTTACTGCCATCCAAGAGGGGCTAGAAGCAACGAAAGCTCAGCAGCAATAAACGCACCCAGCGCCCAGATCTTGGTGTCTAATACCATTCTCAATACGAGAAACCAGGGCTCCCTGGAGACGTGGCTGGGAACAGGGCTGGGACAGGATGTAAGTAGAAGAGAGGGGCCTGGAGCCAAAAAGCGAAGTGCTCAAAACCAAATCAAAACGATGGGAAGATGTCAAAGAGGTGCCAGAGTCAACGGGAAGGGCTCCCGACAGCCAAAGCCGGAGCAGTTGGAGCAAAAACAAATAAAGCGACGTTGGAGTCTATCCCAAAGTATAAAGTAAATATCTACAGGTCTATCCTAACCCGCACGGGTGATGCGAGTATAAATACATGGGAGACGAGTAGACAAGTCTCCCCATGCAGAAGGCCATCGGCTCGTTGGGGGAAGCTCCCCTCAAGCTGGTGAAACCTCCCCACACTTAAGGAGGGTCCGGGCAAGCCGACCTCCCTTCAAAGAAGGCAGGACGGGAAGTGGGAAGAAAGAGACACTTTCGTGTCGCAACCTCACAAACCCGATCTCAGCCCCGCGAGCCAGGTTAATAACGTCAACAGTGATATGTCATGTGAGTAGCACGCAGCCTGGATAGGACGTGGTGAAAACGAAGCTTGACCTCTTTGGCCAGGCCCCTCTTCAGACATGTCAATTCCAGCCTTGACCCAAGAAAAATGTCAGATAAATCACAGTAAGCGAACTTTACTTAAAAAAAATTTTTTTAAACATTTACTTATTTTTTGAGAGACAGAGAGAGACAGGGAAGCAGGGAAGAGGCAGAGAGAGAGAAAGGGAGACACACACACACACACACACACACACACACACACACACACACAGAATCAGAAGCAGCTCCAGGCTCTGAGGTGTCAGCACAGAGCCCGACATGGGGCTCGAACCCACGAACCACGAGATCATGACCTGAACTGAAATCAGGAGTCAGATGGTCCACTGACTGAGCCCCCCAGGGGCCCCTCGCTGGCATTTTTTGTAAATATGCAACCTCGTATACTTTTAAATGGAATTCATATGTTACCAACCTTAAAACGCAGTAAACAAGAAAACCAACAAAAATTAGGACTAAGACTCCTGAACACACACACAAAAAGAACAGAAATAAGAGTTTGGGCTTAGAATCTGGCCCCATAGAATGTTTCTGGGCATGACGACCGAGGAGAGAAACAAGAGAACTGGCAGACGTCTTGGCTACGTCTCCACTCTCACCAAGATATCGGAGGCACAAGACGGCAGCCATCTGTCATTTCCATGCTTTCCTACGCAGACGCAGGTCCAGGGGGAACCCTGTCCACTTTGTAGGCATTTCTCTTTCACATAATCATTAAAAAATAATTATAAGGTAAGAATAGATCCTACTCCTAGACCAACCAATGCAAATACAAGGATGCCCAGAAGTTAGCACCGCTCACACTTCCTCGGGCACTGGCTGCATGACTCAATGACGATTTCTTGTCACACTCTTGATTCCAAACCTTCTCTGTGATCTCGATCCACAGTTCATTAGATATCAAATACCGGCTGAAAACAGAAGCCAAAAAATGGAGTAACGCAGAGAGGCAGCACTCCCTAAGGTAAAACAAGGATATGGCAATGAATATTAGGACCGTTTAGGAAAGAGAGGCCAGAGCCAGGCATAGAGAAGGCAAAAGCTCTGCTGGTCAGAGGAGCCAAGGAGAGTTTGGCCAGAAGGTGACAAGTGGTGAAAACAAAGCCAGTGTGTTTGTGTTTTGCTCATCGGTTCTGGATGCTAATGACTGAATCTCACTGCGTGTGTGATTGGACCTGACAGTGAGACAAAACGTGTTAAACCCAGAAAGCATTCGATCCGATGAAAACTGTAAACATTAACCTTAGCCTCTTGCAATCGCTCTGCGCCTTCTGGGATTTTTTCTACTTTACCTTGAAATACGAGGATTTGGCGCGAGCCTGTATTTCGACGGGAAACCACACGTCCTGCAAGATTACCACGGGTGGGTGTTGGGTGAGTCCTCTTCTTGTCCGTTGAGACGTGAGGAGGCACAGAAATAAATGATTCCTGCCCTTCTGGCCTTGACGTGTGATTATCCTTTAATTAGAACAAATTTTTTTGTATTCCCTGAAGGAACACAATCGCTGTAGGAACCAAATTGAATGGTAAGTAATAAAGTTGTAATTAAGTTGATAGGTGGTGGTTTCCCACTGCGACCATCGGACACGATGCTTCGGGTTTTTTTACAATATTTGCTCTAGAGCCCTCCTGGGGTCCAGGGGATGTGATGTGGTATACAAGACAGCTATGATCATGAAGAGCAACTCATTTAAGCCTTCTAGAACATTCTCAAATTAGGCAGTCTTTTGTTCGGAATTGGATTTTTGCTGGAGGTGGCGTTTGGGTGTTTCCAAGGGAAAGGCTCACTGGCAGGGCTAACCCGATCGAGGAGGCCAGTCTTAGGTTCTTAGGTTCAAGATCGCAGGACGAAATGAAAAATCATCCTATTTCGAAATCCAGTAGAGGGCTTTCAGGCCACCCTCATAAGTGTACCATGTGGAATCTAACGATACCCATCCAGTTGGGGCTACTCAGACAAAAACTTCCCAGAATTATAGAAATAAATCACCGGGGCACCTGGGTGGCTCAGTTGGTTGAGCATCTGACTTTGGCTCAGGTCACGATCTCACGGTTTGTAAGTACGAGCCCCGCATCGAGCTGGCTGCTGTCAGTGTAGAGCCTGCTTCGGATCCTCTGTCCCCTCACCTCCTCGCTTCCCTTCCCCCTCCCCCACTCACGCTTTCTCTCTCTCTCAAAAATAAACATTAAAAAAAAAAGAAAGAAATCACAGACCTGTCTTTTCAAGGCTAGTAATTATATATGTCGCACTATAGCAGTGAGGTACAAAAAAGGTATTTTTGGAGTTATGCCATTTTTCACTTATTAAAAATTTTTAATCACACCCAAATGAGATTTTCCTTTTTAGATGGGAAAAAAATATTTTGTTTGGAAGAAACACACACGAACTAAAGGTATGTCTACACATCATGGAAAATGCAATCAGTTAACAATCAGCTAGTATCAGCTCTGTACAGCTGTGTGACAAGTCGCTCCGAAATTCAGCAAATTGAAACCGTACTTCTCATACCCAGTTTTGGCAGGTCAGGAGCCTGCTAAGGCCCAGCTCTGGCTCAGGGTTCCTTGGTCAGGGTGTTGGGGGAGGCTGCAGCCATCAGTCAGGTCAAGACCGACGGGCAGTTCTGTTGCCAAACCGACTAATGTGGTTGTTGGCAGGACTCACTCCCCGCAGGCTGTTGACTGGAAGCAGCTCTCAGCCCTTTGCCATTCGTGTCTGATTCAGGTCACTGAGCATGGCTTCGTCAGTGAGGTTGAGTGACCAGAGCCACAGGGAGCATGAGCAAAGCAGGAGTGAGGGTCTCCCGTGACCCACATTCGGGAGAGCATCGCATCACGTTTCCCACTTTCTGCTGGTTAGAAGCAGGTCACAGGGCCCAGCCCCCACTCTGGAAGGGGTTCCACCGGATGCTGGTCACGAGAGCCACCCCAGCAGCCCTGGACTGTAACCCAGCACGCGGGGAAACACGCACATAACGAGGAAACAGAATTCCCAAGCTGAGAAAACACCTCTTCGTGTCCCTGACACCGATGCCCTCCTGCAAACCGCCAGATCCAATCAAGTACGTCAAAATTAAATTTTCCTTTCTTTAGATTCCTAACTAAAGTGCTATGTAAAAGAGGTCACGTGGTGACAAAGAACGATCACAAAGACAGAGGAAACATCTTAATATCATGACACAAAAAATAAAATACGATTGATATTCAAGTTCAAGTATTTATCTCTTCAGAAATACAGCTATATCATAAAATGAAATATACCAGCAGACCGAAAGATCTCTACTAAATTAAAGAAAGACAACATAAGAGATTAATGGACCACTGTTTTTTTTTTCCTCCTATCACATTGGGGAAAAAAATAAAGATCGAGCCTATAGATGCATATTTTTTAAGTTTCAAAGAATATGCCCAAGTTGTAGGGAATTCAAGAGTAGGGTTGGAGAGATTGGAGGCATGTAATCTGTACTGTGGTAACGGGTAATAGTGATCGTGTATTATTTTTGTAAACTTTATATGTTTTTAATAAACATGCAATCAGTAAGGAGGAATTCTGCAAACACACCTTGAATGCTTGGACTCACCTACAGTCATTGGCCTACGAGTTTAACGAGCCCACTGGAGCGCCCGGGATGTACCACGGCGCTGGTCCCATGTTAGAGCACACGCTAAATACAGGCACTCCCTCTGCCCCACGGACATCGTAGATTCTCCTAGTCTCATGGAATCGGCTCTGGTTTGAAATGGGCTGTGTTTCCAAAGATTGAACCTCACAGGCACCAGTAGGCAGGTGGCTCTGGGTGCTGGAGAAGCCTGGTTCCAGAATGCAAAAATTCCTCTTTCACAAGTCCTATTTTGTCAGCATGAAAGTCGTTTCTCAGAACCACGTCTGCCCCTTCACTTCCTTGTCTTTCTGGTGAAAATGACCCAGTAGCAGTAATTAAAGCGAGACCCTGGCTCTCTTTGACCAGGGTCTAATCTGCTTCACCAGTGGCAAACCAGGTGGTCGTCCTCATATAATGCAACAGAGCTGTATGCGCTTGGGAAACCCTCTACCAAGGAAAGTCAGATTAAAGTATCCCTGATGGTCTTCTACGTGCTAAGAAACTCGTAAATATTGTTTTAAGTTCTCTCAACTGGTGCTTCTCAAAATGGACGTCCATGGGGATCCCATTAAGATGCGGATTCAGAGTCAGTAGGACTGGGATGGAGTTTTGGTGGGGATGGAATTCTGCTGTATCTAGATTGCCGTGGGGACTACGTAAGTCGGTACGTGTCTTCAAAGTCATAGCCCTGTGCACCAAACATGACTCGCTGTTACTGTGTGATACTTATTAAAAATAATATTCAAAGTCACACACACACGCACACACATACACACACAGCCATACACACAAAGGTTGTATTAAAGACGATGTGCGGCTCTGAAGAATTCATAGTATCACCATAAAATACTCCTTCCAAAATGTGTATCCTGAACCTGACCATGAGGAAAAGATACGCTACGCCAAAGCGAGAGACAATCTATAAAACAACTTTCTCAGATTCTGCAAAATAATCGGCACCATGAGAGGGAAAACAACAAGGCTGTAAACGCCTCAGATTTCTTTTAATGGTTATTTATTTTTGAGGGAGAGAGAGAGAGACAGCGTGCGCAAGCGATTGGAGGGGCAGAGAGAGAGGGAGACACCGAATCCGAAGCAGGCTCCAGGCTCCTAGCTGTCAGCACAAAGCCTGATGCGGGGCTCGAACTCATGAACTGTGAGATCATGACTGAGCCAAAGTCGGACACTTAACCGACTGAGCCCCCCAGGCACCCCGATAGAATCAATAATACAGTGCAACAGGTCAGACTTTGTGGGACACAACAGGAATAGCTCCTAGAGGGAAACGTGTAGAATTCAAGGCTCGGATGAGAAAGAAACAGGTCTATAACCCTCGCATCATGGCCTGAACTATTTGTAATTATTTGGATTACATCCGTCCTTATTCTAATGTACGCTTGGTACCAGCAGGGGCTGTTTTCATTCCCTTTTGAACCTGAGTCTACCGGATGAGCACGAGTAGATCCCCAGTAGTCTTGCTAACAGAGATGGGTTGACGTTACACACCTGTTAGGTTTTCTATTATCATTTTTATTGTGATATACAGATGACACACGCATCCAAAGAGTATTCTGAAATATTCCTTTTATAGTTTCAAATGACACCAACCTGATGCTTCTCAGACATAATGGACAAGTGTTGAAAAACAGCACCGATTGAGTGAAACCAATTATTTGTCTAACCATTGCTTTTGCTTTCAATTTTGTGTTTCGAAAAAATTATAGATTCGCAGGAAGCTGCCAAGAAATGCTTGGGATGTCCAACGCACCCCTCCCGTCTTCCAGTGCTATCAAATCAAAACCAGGATATTGACGTTGGGAGGATCCGTCGAGTTCATTCACGGATTTGTTTCAGGTGCACTCACTCGGCGCGAGTGGCTCCGTGCCAATCTACCACCTGTGTAGACCCACGTGGCTGCCACCAGTGAAGATACGCAACAGACCCATCAGCCCAGAACTCCCCCGCTTTCCCCTCTACGCCCTCCTCCCCTCTTCCTACACCTGCAGCTGCCAATCTATTGTCCACCTCTGTAGTTATGTCAACAAATGTGGTAAGAAAGGGACCACCCAGTACACACCCAGTACACACCTTTCGAGATTGGCTTTCTTCACTCCATATACGCACTCAAAGCGCATCCGAACTGTGGCGTAGATCAATAGTCTGTTTATTCGTGTCACCGCGCAGTGAGCTCTGGCACACGCGCACACGTCGCTTGAACCACTCGCACACTAAAGGACATCTGCGTAATTCCCCGTGTTGAGCTATTACAAGCAACGCTGGGGTGAACATTCGAGTACAAGTTTCTGCATAAAGAGAAGTTTCCGTTTCTCTGGGGGAAATGTCCAAGGGTGCGCTCGCTAGCTCACTGGGTGAGCCCATTTCGTATTCTCTGCGTGCTGAAAAGCCGCTCCTTTTAAATGCTGGCATCGAGTCTTCGCCGAGTAATTTCTGCAGAGCCCTGTACACCCAGAGAGACGTCTCTGTTCAGCACGCACAATGACACGGTGCATGAAGTATGAAGTATGAAGACTCGCCCAAAGCGTCCTCACCTCCCTTCCACAGGGAGTAGTGACGGACGATAAGGAAGAATGCAAAGAGAGAAAAGGCGTTCCTCCATCTGAAATCGGGACCGTGGAGGGCGGCCCTGCAGAAACTCACCAGAGCAGCTCACTGGACCTGGACAGCTCGGCGTAAGTAAGATCTCCGACCGGCCTTCCCCTCCCGTAGAGGGCCCCCTACGCGCCGATCCTGGCTCCGAGAACAGGAGCCATCTAGAAAGGGTTTGCCCTCAGTCTCCCGTCTCTGGTTGGGCCTCAGGGCCACAGTCCCGACGCCCCCGACCCCCCACGCCCCTCCTGCCTTCTCTGATCCCAGGAGCCCGGATGGACTCAGACCGCTTCCCTTCCTCTGGGGCGCCTTCACCATCTGCTCTAACCCTCGGGTTCCTCCGTTCAAGCCCAGCACGGAACGGGACGGAGCCGCTGGGCTCCGGTCTCTTTGCAAGATCCACAGAATCTGGTGAAGAGTCAAAGCTTACAAACAACCTTCTCCATTTTCTTGGAATTCCTCTTTTGCCTACATGCTGCTGGTTTTTGTTTTTTGTTTTTTTGGTTTTTTTTTTTTTGTAATTTACTACTAGCTTTTAAAAAGTAGAAAGCATAGATGCTCGCTGCGAGTGACATGAAAGAAATGTCTGTGTCCTACAAAGCTGAAAGCTGTTTCTCACTTGCCGTTGAAAAGGCAAGTGAACTATCACTTAAGCTTGCTCCCCACCTTTGCAGGCGTGTGGTATGGGTTACGGTCCGAATCTATGACTGCCCGTCATTATTGGATAGGCTTATTTCTCAAGGAACCGGCCAATCCCTGTCACACACAGCGTCAGCCGCATTCCACGCGAACGATAACGAACACCGAATTTGCGGTCAGAAGTTCACGACGAGATCGACCATCCTCTGACCCTCCAGCGTGGGCGGACTATTTGGGTATTTTGGAGCAGGTAGTCATCTGCCCCTTCAGTGCAGGTGAACTTACTTGTATGAAGAGCAGAGGCCCTGTTTCCATGGTTCCTGGTGCTTTGCGGACTTGCGGAGAAAGACTCTTCCAAACGTGATCTGTTGCCAATACAATTTTCTTTTAATCAAATATTTGGGTTTCTCTGTAGTTTACATCTGATCAGTTTCCTTTCTTTCTTGCTCTCTCTCTCTTTCTCTCCTGTTGTTACAGGGGGAGGAAGAGGCAGAAATACAAGTAATTGTCAGATTTTTCTAGCGTTGCCATGGCTGCTGGTGACATGCATGGGTTTTTTTCCTTATGGTGCGAAATAAAACAGATATTATGTAAATAATTTCAAATGGCATCTACGGTTGTGTTTCCCTACAGAATTAGACAACGGAGAGGCTAAGCACGTCTTTTTCCCTTCAGACGATCGGGAATCCCTCTTCTTAAAATATGGCCCCACCATCTTCCAGCTAATTGCTACGGCAACAACTTCCGGGACCCAGAATTCTTTCTCAGCTAGCGGTAAGACTCCTCGCGTGCTCCTGCAGCATCGGCTGCCCCCGTGGGCCTCCTGAAAACCACCCGCCTCACCTTTCCCACCTTAGGTGATGCCGTTATTACCAGGCATCTGAAACACCTCTCCTCGGCCTGCCTCACGGGAGAGGCCTGCCTCCAAACTCTTGCTCGACAGGGCTGCCTTCAGCGAGCTTCCCTGTTGAGACCAGGACCCCGTGCCTCTGTCTCAACTCACACACAGGTGGCTGTCCCGCAGAACTGAAACGACAAAGGAAACGAGTGATGTACGAGCCGTGGTCTGCGGGTACCGAATGGAAAGTGGGATTGGCGAGGCGGACACCATCTTTCCCACGAGGTTCACGCTCTCGCTCCCACCCCCGGACACGGGTGCTCGCTTCCTCCTGGGAGGTGAGAACCACGCGGGCACCGGCGGAAGGAGGAACTGCAGTTTCCCGGGGGTGCCGCTGCCTTTCCGGGCCTTCCGCTCGGGTAGAACGCTCCTCGGCTCCCTTGCTCCCCAGCCTCTCCTCTGTCGGAACACAGAAGAACTACGTCCCTGGTCCCCTGAAGGCCAGGGGAAGACATGAGTAATTCCGGCTGACGGGCTGCAGGAAGAGATCTGGTGTCCTTCTATCCCAGACTGCTTCGTGGCCCGCCTCGGAGCTCTCCTCCCCTCGGGCACAGAATCCACCGCCTGTTCAAGTCACGGCCGCGCTGACACCGTCCACCCTGTCGGAGCGAGTGCCCGGGCGGGCGCAGGGCAGAGGTGTGTCCTGACTAACGACAGCGGGGAGTTCCAATTCTTCAGAACTGACTTCGGACTTACTTCTAGAATGATTTGCTGACTGCAAAGAGTCGGTTTCATTCAAAGGGCAGGAGGACTCGGAGAAGAAATTCATTCAAGTCGCCTTCAGTAGAGAGAGCTACTCTAAATCGTAGGGAGCGGGGTGGGCTGGTCAAGACCCAGAACGATAGTGCCTTGGGGCCCGGGGGACCCTCCTGGGTCTGGTTTTCCAGCGCCATGAAAGGGAATGTCTTATCGGGAGGAGAGAGGGAGCTACGCAATCTGACACCCCCTCCCGCCAAAGTGCCAGTGGTTCTGACGTGCCGCCTCGGCCATTCCGCGTGTCCCTGCCCCCGCTACTCTTTGGTGGAGCCCTCGACCCGGAGAGAATGTCAGGAAGGCACGTGGGCCACACCGAGTCAGGAAACGCTGACGCTAGGAGAGCAAAATCATAACCGTTATAAATTCTATGGCACGGTCACTAGCCGCCAAGAGACCGGCGAGCTCCGCTCTGCCTCCCACGGGCGAGATTTTCTAGGGTGCCAACCTCACCTTGGAGTCTGCGCTGGGTGAGAGAGCAGCCCTCCCCCTCCCCATCTCATCCCCTGCAAAGCCTTGCTTGCCCGTGCTGCCCTCAGGGACAGCAACAGGCTAATAATGCCAAGTTCCAAAACCCTGGGATACCCCGGCAGAGCTGTCAGTCTGTCGAAACTACGAGAGGGATTTCTATGCTCCTGAAACAGCCCGTGCCCCTCCCCCACCACAGCCCCGTTCCTGGCGGATGACAGAACCCGTCTGAGACTCCAATCGAACCCTCCCAAGCGCGAGGTTCACTTTTCCACATGCCCACACTTTTAGAAAGTTTCTTCTCTCAGGGACGACTACAGGGCGAAAGTTAATGGGAGAGCGGAGGGGGAACTAGAGGGATCGTTGCCTCGGCTGGACGGTCCCCTGCCATGACACCCTGCCTCGATCCCTCACCTGTGCCTGTGATACCCTCCACGCCGAGGAGGCCGTGGTGCGTGTGGGGCGCTGGGAAATCACGACTCGAGGAGGGAGCTGGGAGGGGGGTCCGGAGCCAGAGCCCCGCGCCATCGGCCCTGGTGCCGCGTTCCGCCGAGAGCAGGCGTCCCACCGGGGAACACGGTCTCCTGTTAAATTAATCATGTTAATTCAATCTCGTCGATTGCACTCTTTTGCTCAAAACTGCCGCGAAATGCTGGTTTTGTTTCAACGAAACATAAAAACCAAAGCTTAAGAGGCTCACCCCAGTTCTGCAGTTTCACGTCGTCAGGGATACTCACGTAGGAGCAGGCGGTGGGGCCACCGCCCGGAGGCTCGCCAGGCTTTCCCTCGGAACTGTCCGTTCAGGACCCAAACCAGAGTCAGCGCTGTTTTGGAGGAGATGATGGGGACTCTGGGTAAGAGTGTAACGGGGTGAAGCTGGGGGAGGTCCGGGCGGAGGCGGTATCGGGGCCAGGCTGGGGAGCGAGGACACGGTCTGAGATGCAATCCGCTTCCATTAACCTGACCGCCAGGGTGTGTGATATAGACAGCCAGCTGTGCTGGCGACAACGTAGGCCTCGCAGGAACAAGCAGGTGCGCCCCCCTCCTCCCTACCCGAAGACCCCCAGCTGTGCGGGTGGCCGTGTGCCCAGCTCCCCCAGGATCACCCCCACTTCCGGGGAGGAGGGCTGGCCACGAGAGATGACGCAATGGGAGCGCGGGTTACGGGCGGGACTTCCTACAAAGCAGGCCGGTGGGCACGCTCTGTCCCCCGTGCCTCTCCCGCTCATGGCCTGGGACATGGCACGGTTATGGGCCCGGCAGCAGCCTGCCCGTGAGAAACGAAGACGGAGACGCCTAGAGAAATCCAAGGACCCCCGAGACGCTGGCCCCCAGACTCCCCGATTCCCCGGGAGGAGAACTCGCTCAAGCCATCGTCACTGGGGGTCTGCATTACACGCAGCCGAGCACAGGCCATCAGGAGAAGGACGCTGGCCCAGCCCTGTCCCCAGCTCATGCTGTGTGCACGGGGCAGGAAGCTGTCGCGGAGATGCCCACCTAGCAGCCGGAGGAGGCCCCGGGGCTCCGGAAGTGGCCCCTGGGGACTGTGTCAGGACGGGGGGGGGGTTTGGGGGGGCTCATAACCCGGGGTGGGGGGGGAAGGAACCCTTGAAGGGACGGAAAACGACTGGCTTTTTTTTTCAGATGACCTATATTTAGCGCTTCCCCAAAGTAGCTCTTGGGAGCTGGGTGTGAAGGCAAGCGACAGCTGAATTCGGAAGAGGCGGGAGTGGGTGAGAACGCCCAGGAAGTGGGACCCGGGGGCCAGTCCTGTGGCTCAGCCATCCGATCGCGGCCGCCGGGGTGCAGCGCTTGGTGACTAGGGGGGAGCGTGGCCTCAGGGTCAGAGAAGGAAACGGCGAAGCCTCAGGAGAAGAATCGCACGGGGCCTGAAGCAGGTGGGGGGTGACCTGCCCTCCCACGCTGTCCCCCGCCTGGGGACCGCTCTCGCTGATGGAGGGAGACGGTCATCGCTGCGACAACTCCAGTGTTTTCCCCGTGACGACAGGACACCAAGGCTTCCACGTGTGTGCTTGTATCTGCTCCGAACAGATGCCCCTTCTCGTTACTGCCGAGGACCGCGTGGCGTCTGCCCGGGGCACGGCGCGGAGCCGGAGCCCAGTCCCCGTAGACCCGTCGTTCGTCCAGCTCCACCATCCGCGGCGGACACGGCCCTGCTCCAGACACTCTGTCGAGCGCCTCGTTCCAAATGTGATTGTAAAAATCTCAATTAAGACGATCTTCAATTAATCGAGTGTTCTGGATAATTTAATTTCCTGGCTTAATTGAGCACCAACCAGGAAAACTTTTCCATCAAAGCAGGTTTTCTTCCCCCAAAGTCTACGAGACACACTTTCCTAACTTAGCGAGCCCGATTTAAATTGTCTTTGATAATGAAGTCACTGGCAGGGCCTGGGGCCAAGGGTTCGGAAGCTCGCTCCTCGCCAACCAGCATCACACACGGCGCTCGGGGTTGGATCAGACGTCTCTGTTTTTCTTTTTTTCCCCTAGCCTGCTACTAATTAAGGCTGCAAAGACATCCCTAGGCATAAGATTCTTTTATTTATATATATCCTCAAATTAGTTTCAGATATACCAGAAGCGGAATGTGGGGGTCGATTGCGTTCCAAAATATTTTATAGCTTTTTTTTTTTTTCTTTTTTGAGGGTTATTTATCGTGAGAGGGAGGTGAGAGGGAGAGAGAATCCCAACCTCAGCGCGGAGCCTGACTCAGGGCTCGAACTCGCGAGCCGTGAGGTCACGGCCTGAGCTGACCGAGTGCCGGGCGCTTCCTGGGGCGAGCCCTCCAGGTGCCCCTCCAGTTTTTATCTTCTTTTCGGTGTTTCCAAAACATGTTCCGAAGATGCTGCAGCACTGTCTGCTGTACCGTTGCCAGGACTCGACGCCGCGAAAGGTTCTGGGTGAAAAGGGGGCCGGAGAAGGAGAACAGTTAGCGGGGACGATCCGGTGAGGGGGAGGGCACCCTCGCCGGCGCCGTGTAAGGCTTGCCACCAACGTGGATACCACGGGGGCCCTAGATGGAGGACTGGGGGGCCTGGATACCCGGTGCGATCAAGAGAAACACATGCCCCTTGACCATGGCGCAGCCGAACACACCCCACGGGGAGATTCCCTGCACGCCGGGGAGGCAGCGTCCCCCGGGACCGCCCGACCTCTTCACAGGGTCTCGTCCCATCTGGCCTGTCGGTGCGCGCCCCGAGCCCTGCCCTGCCTCTTACTGGCCTTGCCTTTCTACCAAAGTGGAAAATCCCAACGCCAAATTGGAAAGGCTCATTATAAGAGACGGTAAGTGGCTGATTATTCTGGCAGAAGGCTCTCAGCACTAAGGACGAAGGGGTGAGGAGATCTTTCTCAGCAGACTCTATCACCGGGCCTTTATCTGATCCGGGCCGAGGAACGCATGGTACTCAAAAGCCAGAGGTGAAAAGTTTCAGCAGAGAGATCGCGGCAAATGGATTCTTAATCTCGTCACTTACTTCCTTTGGCTTTATAGAGTGTTTCTTCACGCTTTCTTTTCAGCTTGGGGATCTGGTTTTAAATTATTCATACGATGACATTGCCTTATTTCTCTAACAAATTCAGGGAAACGTAAGATGTGGGGAAAATGCTGATGGTCGAAGAATTCATCTTCTGATGAATTTTGAGATCCTGCCCATAGCGGAGATTGCCAGTGAATTAACCATTTTTCATACTTTCTAGATTTCTGATGCTGTGACATCCGGGGCCTGGGACACCCTGGAGTCGCCGTGCCTCCCAGACTGGCTGGTTTCCAGAGATAGTAAATGACTCCTCCGTGAGCAGATCTTTTATACGCAAACGAACCTAGATAGAGCCCACGTTGCCCCCCAAATAAGAAGATGGTCTCTTCTCAGTGTCCCTGGCGGCAGCGGCCAGGTGAGTAAGTTCTGCTCAGGGAGGGTTCCCCAGAAATGCTCTAGAGAATGTAGAGGATTTGATGGCTGGAGCTCAAGCAGCCTTCGTGGGCCATTAGGAAGCATCCCACATCCTAGAGAAGAGCGAGCTGAATCATCTAATGAATCTGGCTCTCTCCTAATTTTATGAAGCCACCAGACTCCCTTCCATGTGACAAGAATACAAATCTGCATTTTTAAATAACTCTTCTTTGAGGTTTTGCTGTTATCTTCAGCGAAATAAGCTCATATAATGTACTATCCTTAATGCAAATCGAAAACAAAAGGACAGGGGGCGCTGGGCGGCTCAGTCGGTTAAGCTTGGTTTCGGCTCAGGTCATGATCTCACAGTTCGTGAGTTCGAGCCCCCAGTCAGGCTCTGTGAGGTCAATGCAGAGCCTGCATAGGATTCTCCCTCTCTCCCACTCTCTCTGCCCCTCCTCACCTCTCTCTGTCCCTTTCTCTGTCTCTCTCTCACAAAATAAATAACATTAAAAAATACATAATTTCTTGGCCCGAAGTGATGGGTTCAGGCCTGTGAAGGGACTCCACGTGTCCCCAAAATACGTCTGTTGATCACGCTACCGACATCGCCAGTATCACAAAGAAAAGAGTTTAGCTCATATCACGTCAAAGGCTTGGTAGACATGTTCCCTTTCAGCTGTTGACAGGCACTGTACGTGCCCTGGTCTTCCACACGCTCTAAACTCAGACCCCCATCATTTGACTTTATTTGCCAGTCTCCCTGTGTCCTGGAACCATACATCAAGGGCAGAGTCGCGTCGCTAACCAGCCACTTGTCTGGGAAACAGAGTGGTGTCTGACTCGGCCTTCTAGTGAAACCAGGACAGGAAGAGACACCCTGCTGTTTCCGGTCGTTGTGGGCCCTCCGCCGCCTGCGGCGTGTTCTCTAGAGAGCAGTTCCCCTCCCACGAAATAATAACAAATTACACAGACGACGACAAAGTGTCATCTCCTCCAGCGTGGCTCCTCTGCTGCCCCCGCGTAGGTCCCCCGGACGCCGGGAACTGATCGACTATGGAACAGAATCTGCAAGCCCCCGGCAGCATCGGTGTCTGTACCGTACGTGCCAGGCCACGAGGTATGTGGATCCGTGATGCCCAACAATAAAGAAAGGAATTTTAAGCAAAAACCAGCTGTGCTTTCTCCCTGAGAACATCTTCAATAAACTTTGTAATCTGGTCTTCTAGGTCTTTCTGTGGTGCTAAGACTTGTGTCTCTTTCTACTATTAAAAATACGATTTAGGGGGCACCTGCGTGGCTCAGTTGGTTAAGCGTCCAGCTTCGGCTCGGGTCATGATCTCGAGGTTCCTGGGTCCGGGCTCCACGTCGGGCTCTGTGCTGACGGCTCCGAGCCCGGAGCCCGCTTCGGATTCTGTGTCTCCCTCTCTCTCTGCTGCTCCCCATTCATACTCTGTGTCTCTCTCTCTCAAAAATAAATTTAAAAAAGACATTAAAAAATACAATTTGGGATTTATTCATTTTCTTTAAAAAACAATTCATTAACTTTACACGCAAAAGCATTATTTTGCATTTGTTTCTATTTTTAAAAACGAGACCGGAACGATGGCGAAGTTTTGACGGATCGGTAACACTTTCTGAAAAGGAAATAACTCGTGGGCAGGAGGACCCTAGACCCATAACATCCCATCGTCAGACGGTTGTGTCTTCTTTCCTAAACGTTTTTGCTTGTTTGTTTGTTCGTTTGTTTGTTTTTGAGGGGAGGAGAAATCCTCGTCTTGGAAAAGTAACCATTCTCAGAGATGGACAGATTTGTGTCATTATGAGTTTAGTACTTTTCTCTGCTCTTTTATCTCCGCCTCTGTGCCTCATTGAATTGTGACTTAGGCATAAAAAGCAAAAGAAAAGATGCAATTTAATGAAGAGAAGTGTGTCCACAAAGCGCACGGGGACTTGGAGCTTCAGCGAGCTGCCCAGGGTGAAGGGAGCCCCAACCTTGGTGACACGTCCTGGTGCTTCTGGACGGTTGCTGAGACACAACCGGCAGGAGCTCAGCGGGATTTCCCAGAAGCCTACTGGCTTCCTAGTTCACATTTGTAAACTTTATGGGGTAAAAGACTGATTCACTGTCTTTTACTTGAAAACTGTGGAACCACTTACAAGTTGCTTAGGTGGCCACGTCTCGAACCCCTGACACGGGCAAAGGCAGAACATTTCAAAATACCTAGCTGATCAATGCCAATGCATACTTTCTATAGTCAGAGTCATTTTTTTTTAATTTTTTAAAATTTCTTTTTCTTTTTTTTATTTTTTTATTTTTAAGGGACAGACTGAGCGTGAGCAGAGGAGGGGCAGAGAGAGGGAGACACAGAATCGGAAGCAGGCGGACAGCTCAGAGCCTGATGCGGGGCTCGAACCCACGAACTGCGAGATCATGACCTTAGCCGAAGTAGGCACTTAACCGACGGAGCCACCCAGGCGCCCCTCCGTAATGGGATTCATTTTTAGCAAACACTAGTCAGCCTAACTTGGAGAATGTTTTTTCTTTTTTCTTTTAATAATCTATTGGAGAAGGTAAAATATCAGCTTAGCATTCTGACTCGGGCACACTCTCTGGAATTTCTTCCTTCATAGCACTGTATTTATTTATATGGTATGTATTCACATATGCTATTCATTTATTCATATATTCATAAGTGTTGTATTATTGATTCATTTGTTATTTTAACAGAAGACAGTTAGCAGGAGGACATGCTAACCTTTGAGATACAAACAGGCATGGCATGGAGGTCAAGGTGGGGTGGGCGGTGACCCCCAGGTCAAGGCTTCTTCCTCCCGGGGGTCCCCATCCGCCGCAGGTCAGCGGGGAGCCTCCTGGCCTCTCACCTGTCCTGGCTGGGCCGTGCAGGGTCGTGGGCTCTGCGCTGGCTCCTGGGGACACGGGAGGGCAGGTCCTAGGGGCTGCGCCCCTCTGCCCCGGAAACAGCAGGTGTCCCTTCCCCTCCAAACTCCTCCGCCAGAAAGGGTCGGATCCCACCCGACACCACGGGGGCAGGGAGCTCGCTCCTACTCTGTGCCCGAGGAGCAGAATGGCAACCTCCGGACCAGGATCTGCTGGTCACCCTAACCAGGGTTCCCGGGGCACTTCCTGGTGCAAAGTACAGTTCCCGTTGCCAAGACGGTTCGACAATGACTTCAGGTTAAATAGGACGGAACAAATCGGGTCGCGGGCGAAAACCCCCTCAGCACAAGGAAACCCGTGGTAAGAGCCAGAAAGGACAGAAAACGGGAGCCAAGAGGGGTTCTGAAGGAGGAGAGAATCAGTTTGATTTTAGGGAATGGGGGAGGGCTTGGGAGAGTTCGCCGGGTGGCAGCCTGGATGTGGGAAGAGGCTCTCTGCGCAGAGATGGGACAGGGAGACAGGACAGACGGACTGCTGAGCTCAGGAAGCAGTCCTGCGTCGCAGCGGGCCGCGTTCGGGCACGCCCCGTTGGTCACTGTGTGTTGCCAGCTTTACAGCAACGAGATGTCCTGAACGCAGCCTGTCTCCTCGTGCGCCGCCGAGTTCCCGTCACCCGCCCTGCGGCTGCCACGGTGGGCACTCGGGGCACTCTGAAGCGTCTGACTCTGAGCGGTGATTTATTACTATGGGTCAGCGAGTGCGTGTGCGTGCACACGCGTGTGTGTGTGTGTGTGTGCACGCACGTCCGCACCCCCGGTGCTAACGAGCACCCGGGACTTTCGAGGGGTGCTCCTTGAAGGCTAGCACGTCCTCGCTCGCAGATCGCTGTCCTGACTTGTGACAAGAGGGCGGTGACCATGTCACCTCTGTGCCCTCCGCGGCCCCGAGAAAGTACCCGCGTAGACGTCACTGCGCATTCGCCAGGAGCGGCTCTCTCTCCGCTCCATTTTTCTCGGGCCCCTGGATCTCCCTCCTTAGGGAAGTCCAGCTGGCAGCTGCTGGTTTCCTTTGCTCTCCCGACTAGGTTGACACCCTCCATGTCGCTCGAGGCGAAGGGAGTATGACAAGCGGACCCGTGAAAATGACGGTAAGGGGAAGCACGGTGGTGCTGACGGAGACCTTGTGTCAAATATGGGAGGCGGATGCTGGGCTCTCTGGGCCCCCAGGGAGGGGATATTCTAGGCTGCGCACAGGCTGCTTTTCGTCCAGAAGAGGTAACAGAAGGGAAGGTGATTGAGAGCACTCCAGAACTGTGGACACGGGAAGACAGGCGAGCTCATGCCCGAGTCTGCACGAAGCAGGACCTCGGCAGAGGGACGAGGTGACAGCTGAGTGTCGGGAGCTCTGACCGCACCACTGGCCCCCAGTCGAGGCTCCCGGGGCAGCAGCAAGTCGGCAGAGCCGGGGGAGGAGGGGGCACGGGGGTGGGGGGGCGTCCGGCTCTGGGATTTGGAGGAACTAGAGTGATCAGGAACCGAGTGTGGGCCCGGGACCGGGTGGGCCATGGATGGATCACTGCAGGTGGCTTGGGGCTCAGACCCGAGACCCGCGAGGCCACCTCGCACTCAGGCCTGAGCTAACTCCACCCGGATCGCACGGTTCTCTCCAGGGGCCTCATGCGAACCCCGCCAATCTGCTCCCCGGGAACCCCGCCTCCAAGGGGCCCTTGGTCCGGCCAGCGTGGGCCCCCCCACCGGGAGCTCCGTACAGCGGGTGGGCGACCCCGGCTAACCCTGGCTGACAGTCCTAATTCCGCGTTTCAATCACCGGAGAGCCTCTGGAGCGGAGGCCGCACTCCGGGACTCCTGAATGAGGATCCCGCCCTGGCGCCTGGGTGTCGGTGGGCTTCCAGACTGCCGGGCGGCTTCGAGGCGCAGGGAAAAATCGGAGTGCGGTCTCGCTGCGCGAAGCATGGTCCGCGACCGGCCGCCGCAGGCAGCGCCCGGGAGCCTGGTAGAAATGCGGGTTCCCAGGCCCCGCCGGCCCCGCGGACTCCAGCTCGGTGGAGTCAGAAGGTCTTCAGAGAGCTTTAGTTGTGCGCTAAAGCCTGGTAAGTAGTGGATGGGATGCCCTTTAATGGTGCCTCGGGGGCCTGCTGTCCGCAATTACCCAGAAGGATGCGGCGACACTGACCTTGGGGTGGGGGAGGGGCACGCCAGGCGCACCACCAGGAGAGCCATCTAAGGGCTCCAACAAACGAAAGTGGCCGTGGACTGTGGTGCTCGCACGAGTGAATGTTCACACCGTCACGAACCTTCCAGACAGAGCCCCACGTGGTGGAGCGTTTTTTGTCTGTTTCCACCGCAAGCCCAGGACGCTCTGGTCTCGAGGTGTTTCTCGTTTATTCATTTAATCCTCAGGGCCACCCACGCCGTGCACGCGAATCCCCATGCGACAGAAGCCCGAGAGGTTAAGACCCTGCCCAGCGGTCACCGAGCGAGCGATTCGGGGGCGGAGGCAAGGTTTCGTCCGGTTGGCAGTTGTTGGTCTGTTTTTCCCGTGTCTTCGAGAGTTAGGTTCATATTATAGCCAGCCAGGATTGCATTACAGTGAGGAGGGGGGCTAAACGCTAGGGGCGTCAGGCAGAAGCTGTGCCCAGAAGCAGCACTGAGGATTTTCAGTATCAAGCCCACTTTCCGGCCTGCCCTCGTGGGGAGGCCTGGGAACCCGGAGGGAGGGGGAGACGCGGGATTAAAAGGGAGCTTTTCTTCCTCCTGTTCAGAGCCAGGGAGCGCCCTGCCCCTCCTCCCTCCCACCTCACCCTCTAGGGCTGACAGGGACCAGCTGGGAAAATCTCCTGGAGACACTGTCCCCGACCCCAGCCCTGCCTGACAATATCCCGTCCGAGATAAGCACATCAAAGCAGCTTCGAGAGAAGTAGGTTAAGACCCTCACCGGACCCCCTAGACCCCCAAAGAATCAGAAACGACGCCACCTCCCAGCCAGGGGGTCAGAACTGAAGCTTTATTTCGATTGGTTTCTTAATTTTCAGAACGCCACTGGCAACTAGAAACAGGTATGCGAGGGTGGTTTTTACAGCTGAAGAGTAAATAAAATAGAATAGGTAATGGAATTGTAACAATAAATACACCTTGAATATAAATATACACATTGATATCTCACACGTATAAAAGTCATGCTCTGTAAATACTCTGTCCTCGTACTGTCTTTGCGGGGGACTGAATTCCAGGATGGAGCTTGGAGGGTCTACGCGTGCCCCGTCGGTCACGGATGTTTCCGGAGAGCTTGTGCAGGAACGACATATTATCGATCTCGAAAAGGAAATTAAGTATCACAGAGCAGTTCTTAAAATATTGACTCGTTGTTTGTTCTACAAAGAATGAGCATTTTTTTAAATATTAGAAACGGTGAAACAAATATACTAGCTTACAGATATGTACAATGTACTACTTTATACTTCAAAAATGCAGGAAGATAAATTATATATATATAAAATATATATATAATTTTAGATCGAATGAACAATTCAATATTGCTCTTGTGTTGGTCTGGCTGTATTGCATGCATGCCCGGGGCACGCCCATGGCTTGTCACCAGATGGAGGAGGTACTAGTAGGGACAAAAGGGGACTCATGGAACCCCCGTGCTTATCCCCGGAACGCCAGCGTCAAAGCAATACTTGGAGTGTCGTGATGTGCCGTGGCTAGGTCGGAAACTTCTGGGCCCACGTGCGGTTGTAGGACGGGTCCTCCAGAACCTCCCTGCACACTCGGGATGGGGCCACGTCCGTGCTAAACACGCCTGATTCGGAGGAACCAACCCCTCAAGTCCTGAGACAACTGGAGATCTCCTCAAAGGCTACTCCGAGATACTCCTCCAGCCCTCAGTGCCGCTCATGCAGAATGACACCGGAACGAAGACCCATGCCTGCGGCGTCCACAGCCTTCCTGTAAACCCAACAGGCAAAATACGAAGGAACGAAATATATCCCGAACGCGATCCAGTCTTCAGTCAAGAAAAGCTTCTCCCATGGATGAAGCTTTATACACTTTAAAGGCAGACAGCGACCAGGGAGCGTGGACGGGAATTCTCACTTGTATCAGGAGGAACAGGACGGTCGGCCGGGAGCCTTGGGGACCCAGCGGCCCGGGGCAGACCCCAGCCCCCCATTTTGGCCACGAAGTCCCGTCTCTTCTTCCACTTAACCCATTTCCAAATTACAAATTGATAACATCTCTCTGAGAATGGAAATAGAAAAAGAAATAGGGGTAGGTTGAAAAATAAATGTTCAAGAAAATTCACCAACCAGGTGTCTCCGTGAAGCTCCTGGAGTGGCCACCAGGACGGCCATCAGGACTTGAGGGGGCCTTCAGGTCTGGCTCCCTGATCTTCCACCACTTCCCTGCTTGCAGCTGGTCTAGGAGGCCAAGAAGGGGGCGGACGATGGGGCGGCTGGTTCCCAAGGGCGCCCCCACGCACCGCAGAGGACGCGCGAAGACGGGGACCTCTAGCCAGAAAGGGCCGATGGAGGAGAGGCGGAGCGCACGGACCTGTTGCTGCGGCCCCCCTACCCAGAGAGGCCGTGAGGACACGGCAGGTGCAGGAGTGAGAAACAGAACCCAACGGAGTCCCCGACTTGACGACTCTGCCCCACCAGCCTGGCCAGGCAGTGACGTGGCTTCTGGCTTCCTCTGCCTGTCAGGCAAGGAGCAGCACTTGAAGGACGATTCTGGAGTCGGGGCCAGCCTGAGCTATGCCAACTAGAACAAACAAGAGGACTCGCAGGCTCTGTCGGTCAGAACTTTCCGGAAGCGGGGCCAGACCGGACTCAACCACGGCACAGCAGTTAAGCTGAGCGGGCTCTGCCCTGCCCAGGACAGAGTGGCCCGCCTGCCTCCGGCCACCTCCCGGTCTCCGGGCCAGCGTGCAGGCACCGGCGGAGGCCGTGATTTCGGTTTGGAGGATTAAGGGAGCACACAAGGTCATTAAGGGGAAAACATAATTGATTTCCAGAGCGAACTCCACACCGCACAGCTCGTAGAAGACACTTAGAATGGAGCATGCACGATCGTCCACTATTATTTGGACACATTTTCTGGGAGTATATTTCTGTTCTCGACAGATCGTCAAAAGCACAGTGACCGACTTCCGTTTCCAAGTATTTCACTGAGGCCCTAACGTGTGGTGTATACAGATCTCCGTGTCATTCCGAAAACTTGATGTGCTTCTGTCTGGGGACGGCCTTTGTTGGCTGTCGCCCAGCTGGGTATAGATCGAGTCATTGGAAAGAAGGAAAACCATCTCGGAGGGGAAAACAAGGGCCTGAAAAGAGCTACTTTCATTGCATTTACTTAGAATCTGAGGGCTGGGAGGAGTTTGCCCCTCGTGGGTCAAGGGAAGGAAACCACATTTGTAAACGACATGACATTACTGAGGGGCTCTAGGGAATGTCACGGTGTCCTCGCTCGCACACGGAAGGGCCAAGCAGGGTGCTCTTATGTGGACTCCTCTGTCACCGTGCACGAAATAATTCAAGGGCCGCCTGCTGGCCGGGTCTAGCGAGGCCAGTGCGCCTTCCAGAGCACGGGGCTCCGGAGTCAGCTGGGAATCAACAGTGAGCGCGCTCCGGGGGACGCGGTGTCATTTTCTGTTCCGCTCGGCTACAGAACCGTGAGACGGAACAGCGTGGGCCTGGGTCCTCGCCTCCCGCCGCCGAGGGTGCCCAGCTCCCGAGCCGGCTGGGCTGTAGCTCTGGGGTCACACGCTCTCACATGCATGCACGCGGGACCTAGTCTTGCACAGATCTCTCCCTTGGACTCGAGCCCAGCGATCCCCTCCCCCCCAACCCGCCGCCGCCTTCGTAAACGCCCAGCCCCCCCACCAGGTGCCCTGGGGTGCAGGGTGCAGGGGTTCCCATCTCAACCGCTGGGTGGAATCCCTGATTCTGGAGAGGGGGTGCTTACGGGCGGGGGCGTGAAGTGCCCTCTCGGGGACGACGGGGCACGTCTCGGTCAAAATGGGCGAGTGGACACGTGGGCATCGGACATGCTGCCCTGACGACGGGGTGTCACGTGGGGCGGGGCCAGGGGCGGGGCGGGAGGGGAGGGCCTCACATGACCACGCATTTGCCCTTCAGCTTCTCCTTCCTCTTCTGCTGCTTGCTTTTCTTCCCGTCGATCTGGAGGCTCACGGTCCTGCGCGTCTCCAGGTTGAGCAGCTCCTGGAAGAGCTCCTTCACGTTGTGGTTGAGCTTGGCCGAGGTCTCCATGAAGGCGCACTGCCACTTGCGGGCCAGCGCCTCGGCCTCGCCGCTCTCCACCTCGCGGCTGGGGCTCTCGTCACACTTGTTGCCCACCAGCATGATGGGGATGCTCGCCACGTCCCCTTTGATCTCGCAGATCTGCTCGTAGATGGGCTTGAGCTCCTCCAGCGACTGCCGGCTGGTGATGGAGTAGACGAGGATGAAGGCGTGGCCCTTGGAGATGGACAGCCGCTGCATGGCCGGGAACTGGTGGCTGCCCGTGGTGTCCGTGATCTGCAGCGTGCAGATGCTCTTGTCGCAGCTGATGACCTGCCGGTAGGTGTCCTCCACCGTGGGGATGTAGCTCTCCCGGAACGTGCCCTTCACGAACCGCAGGACCAGCGAGCTCTTGCCGACGCCGCCCGCCCCGAACACCGCCACCCGGTAGTCGTTGCTCTGTTCCGGCATGTTGCTCCAAGGCCCCGGCTCGCACCCGGGAGGCACCTGGCAAAGGAACCAGACGTGCGAGAGAACCGGTTTGAAAAACAAAAGGCATGAAAATCTGGAAAAGGACTGCCTTATCCCCTCTCGCTAGCTTGAAAAGAACCGAAGTGATGAATTTTGTCTTCGCTCTCCCCACGTAAGAAAATTTGAACTTCGTTTAAAAATTCTAGGGGCACTTGGGTGGCTCAGTCGGGGAAGCGTCTGACTTCGGCTCGGGTCATAATCCCGCTCAAGTCATGGGTTTGAGCCCTGCGTGGGGCTCTGTGCCGACGGCTCGGAGCCTGGAGCCTGCTTCGGATTCTGTGCTTCCCTCTCTCTCTGTCCCCTCCCCCTCAGGTTTAAATAAACATTAAAAAAACTTTTTTTAAATAAAAAAATTCTAAAACAATTCTATAATTCTAAATCCAATAATTATGGTCAGTCTCCAGCTTCCAATAGGGCAGTCCATCTATTCCGTAGCTAACTGGAGTCCGTCTGTTTCTCTTCCTTCGACCACGACTCTGAGCCTCCCCTGCCTAAGGAAAAGTTGCTAGGTCAGTCCAAGGGAGATGGAATCAAGGAAAGGTAAAAGGGAGATGGAAATTAACCACCTTCCCAATGCACACACAATCACACAATCGCGCACACACACACGCAATCACGGAGTATCCTTATTGTTTTGCCCAAAGTATTATGAGCACCCAATATTTAGGTCATAAAAACATGTGGCTTTTTATTAGTGCAAGGAGGGGAAAAATGGGCGGAGAAGGCTACTCATATTTATTCAATATTTACACTAACTATTAATTCCTCAGCACCCTGCAGAAGTGGCGTCACCGTCCCTGCCGTGCACTGGACACACAGATGGCATCGGAGAATGTAACATCCCTGACTGCACGCTGCTGGTGACAGGTGACGCTGGGAGGCAAACCAGGTGCCGGCCGCCTGGACAGGGAGCCGGCCGCAGTGGCTTGGGCACTCCCGAGGCCATGACGTAGCCCGTCACTAAGCAGCAAGAGTTGATGGTTCACTGAGAAGCTTGGAGGGCCCTTTCATCCAAATCAAATTTCAATCAAAATGACAATTATTATAGGTGCTTTATTTCTAAGCATTCCCGAGAGTCAAGTGTTACCAAGATAACAGAAGACACAGCCGCGGTGGTTGTCAAAACAGAACGACCGGGGTTTCCCTCGCTTCCAAACATCACCCACAACCCGAGGGGGACACGTGCTGTCCTCACACGTGGATGGTCAAATTTCTCATCCTGCCCCTTCTTTGGTAAAGGAAGGACATGTAACATAAAAAAAAAAGTAGAGAATTAAGCAAGAGTCAATTTTTTAACCCATTTTCTCCAGGAAGCCATAGTGCCGGCGTTTGCTTTTCCCATCTTAGAGTGACTCAGGGACCGTAGTAAAAGGTACTGCGCAACACAGTCGTCTTCAGATGGTTAAATGTCATTAGCAACGGAAGCGAATAGGCGTGTGCAATAAACGTGTGCCCTGGCGGACGGAGTCGGATCAAAGCCCGAACATTCCATCTCCTTATTTCTCTCTGGGTGCCCCGTGGATGTGTGCCTCCAAATCCACTCAGTTAAATATTCGGCTGTTCTTGTGTGCGCTTCGAAATCCCGCACCTACCGAGAAGCTGAAGAAACATGAAATGCCCGAAGAAAATAGAGCAAGACGTCAGGTAGTTAGTTCGTGAAGCGCGAAAGTCTTCAGGAAAGCCCACTTAGGAGTCTGGTCTGCCTAGTAAATGCTCGTGAGGTCATTATGACCACCTAGAGTGCAGAATCGGAATAAATTGTCGCCCATTTTCAAAAACGCAACGGCCTTTGGGATCTGGCTTGGAGCTTCTCGGCACCCTCAGAACAAGCCTCTCTTTGTGCTCAGAAGACGGCATCGGCACGCAGCCTCGCCTTGTATTATGGGTGTTTAGCTCCAGCCTGGGGTGAAAGCATCGACTTGGAAGGGAATGTGTCTTAACTAGCTCTGCGTCCTGAAATCTCTGTAGGAGCCCCTGGTCACGAGCTCACGCTCGTTCTGCGTGTGGCGAATACGTTGCCGGCCGTGCTTTAACTGGCACCCGAAATACGGAACGCCGACTCGAAATATGAATAGGAGGACTTTACAGCTACTGCTCGTCGCCTGTCCGGGAAACACCTGCTGAACTTCCTCTACCGGCCAGGCTCTGGGCGAGGGGCCAGGAAACGCAGGCACAGAGGACAGACCTGAGGCGGGGGCTCTGTTCTCATGGATCTGAGGATTAAGGGAAGAAATGAAAAAATGACTCGACAGAGATTTGATAAATCACATCACGGCAGTGCTGCCGAAGACAGGTCTGAGGGAACCGAATCTACGCTGCGATTCCAGGAACAACTTCGCTCAGAAGCCTGGGAGCAGGACCCCAAGAGATACACAGCAGACGGGCAGGTACTAAGGTATAAAGGTTGGGGCACCTGCATGGCTCTGTCAGTTAAGCATCTGACTCTTGACTTTGGCTCAGGACATGATCTCACAGTTCGTGAGTGCAAGTCCCACGTCTGGCTCCGCACCGATGTTGCAGAGGCTGCTTGGGGTTCTCTCTCTTTCTCTCTCTCTCTCTGCCCCTCCCCTGCTCTCTCTCTCCCCAAATAAATAATTTTTTAAAAAAATGGTATAAAGGTCACTGTTTTATAAGCATTTAGAAAAAGCTCTCTAGATAATACGCAGATTGGTGCTTACCCAACAGACGCTCACAGCGTCACAGGCACGGGAGAGCATATATTACACCCCACGTGGTAGCTACCACGGTAAAGTCATAAGCAAAGGCTGGAAGAGAGCCTGGTGGGGCATCCAGTCCTTTGTGGGGTCCTCAGGACAGATTTCGCAGAGAGCCAGGTGAAGGTGTGAAGGGAGGAGGGGCAGGTCACCCAGAGGGCAGGGTCCCTTGCAGATGTACAAGGGCAGGAATGGAAACAACAGAGTGCCAAGATCGAAAGCTGGCATGCACTGACATCTGGGGCACAGCTGGCTGAGCGGGGGAGCAGTGGCATCATCAGTTAAGATAAAAGGCCAAAGAGACAAGTAGGTTTGGAGGAACTGAGCAGGAAGCAGCTGGGCCCGAGCCGGGCAAACAGGTAGAGATAGGTATTGGGTAGATGACTGGGCTGTGGCCTGAAAACTCAGCATGGAAGCCCAGTCTAGTGATAAGGATATGGGATCCGTCCATATAGAAATAGCATGATAAGAAGTAAAAATCAGCCAGGCGAGTTATCTACTTCCGTTTTTTGCACCTGAGTGGCCTGCAGCGGAAAATGGAGATGTTAACACCACCTTCTTCACAGAGCTGCTCGGGGGGGTTTGTGAGACAAGGGTGAACACTCAGCAGAGTTGGGGGCCCAAGCTCTCTAGCTGTTTAGCAAGGACTAGACAGAAAAGGGGGTCACAGAGGAGCAGCAGGGACAGGAGGAAAAACTGGAGAGAAGGTAGCAAAATGCCAAGAAAGCAAAAGAATGTCAAGAAGTCATGGAGGAGAAGGAAACTGTAGCTATACACACCTACATTACATGAGAACAAAATCTCAAATCAGATCTCCCACCTTACAAGAGCCAAGTAAACCCAAAGTAAGAAAAATGCAGGAAATATTAGATTACAGTGGAAGTTAGTAGAATAAAGAATAGAAAACAATAGAGAAAAATCAGTAAACCCAAAAGTTGCATTTTTCTTTAAATTTCCATAAAATTAACAAACTTCTTGCTGGACTGACCAAAAAAGCAAGAAAACCCAAATTGCTAAAATCAGAAGTGACAGAGGAGGCATCACTACTGACCCTGCAGACACATAAAGAGTTACCAGGTGCTCCTGTGAGCAACTGCATAGAAATATACTACATAACTCAGAGCTGAATACTCTGCTACCACATACCAAAGCTGAATCGAGAGAAATCAAAAATCCAAAAAGACCTACATAGCATGATAGTAATCAAAAAACTACCCTCAAGGGAAGCCAGGTCAGGACAGCTATACTGGTGAATTCCAAAAAACATTAAAAGGATTAATACCAATCCTTCACAAACTCTTCCAAAAAGTTGAATAGGAGGGTACCCCCGTCACTCTCTCTGAGGCCAAAATTACCCTGATACCAGCGTGAGACACAGAGACACGACAAGAAAACTATAGAGCAGGATCTTCTATGAACAAATAGAAAATCCTCAATGAAGACTAGCAAACTGAATCCACCAATATATAAAAAGGATTATACATCACGACCAAGTAGGATTTATGCCAGGCATGCAAAAATTAATATAACATACCATATTAACAAAAGACAAAAAATGATCATCTCAGTAGAGAAAAAATAGAAAAAGTTGACAAAATGCAACACTTGATCATGATTTAAAAAAAAAAATAGCGAATCAGGAATAAAAAGGAACTTCTTCAGCCAGAAAAAGAGTGCATTATGAAACACCACAGCTAAGACAATACTTAATGATGAAAGACTGTTTCCTCACTAGGATCAGGAAAAAGACCATCGTTCCCACTCTCGCGGCTTCCATTTTTAGGTTTTAACTAGGAGATAAGTCAAGAACATGAAAGAAAAGCATCCGGACTGGAAGGGAAGCAATAAAACTATTTATTACAGAAGGCATAACCTTGTATTTAGAAACTTTTAAGGACTCTTCCAAAAAGAAAACTAAGAAACTACTTCTAAGAGGTTTTCACATATCCATATAAAAATCATCTGTGTCTCTACACACTTGCAATGAACAATCTAAAAAAATATTAAGAAACAGATACCATTTACAATATCATCAAAAAGCATAAGATGTTTTGGAATAAAATTAATAAGGAAGCATAAACGTTATATCCTGAAAATCAAAAATTACTGTTGAAAGACACTGAAGACCTAAATAAGTGGAAAGGCACCCACGTTTAGGGATCAGAGGACTTAACTTTTGTTAAAATAGAAATATTCCCCAAATCGGTTACACATTCAGGGCATTCCCTACAAAAATTCCAACTGGTTACGTTACAGAAATCGACAGGCTGATTATAAAATTCATCTGAAAATTCAAAAGGCCCAGAACAGTGAAACGATGCTGAATTTAGAAAGAAAGAAAGGAAGGTAGGGAGGAAGGGAAGGAAAGGAAGGGAGGGAAGGAGGGAATGGGGGATGAAGGTGAGGAAAGACCGAAGGATGGAGGGAGAGAAAGGAGGAAGGAAGTTGCAGAACACGTACTTCCTGACTTCAGACTCGCTGGGAGGAGCAGAAGGATGTTGCTGTCTACTGATTCCGAACTGGGACACAGATAGAGAGGAACAGGTCCAGGGTCCCCAGTGTGGGGAAAAAACGTGTTAAAGTAACTAATTCAACTTTATCCCTAACAGCCAGGTGACGGAAACAACCCACAGATTCACGGCGGAAATGGAATATTCATACCATAAAAAGCAACGCACCAGATTCACATATCCCTAGGATAAGAAAAAGTGATACCAAGAACGGTACATGCAATGCACTGGTTGAACGAGACAGTGGAGACGCACCCCGTGGCCCGCTGGGTGCTGGAAATGCCGCCCATCTTTGTGCGGCTGGTGGTTACAGAGGAGTTACGCACATGGTGGTCGTCCCGAAGGTTCGGAATGATCTTATTCTTTCAAAATTATCATGGAAATGAAATAGCAACAATTTAAAAGGATCATTCAAAAACCAGGAAACCCAATGGGATTGGTCCTCGGACCCACGTTGAAGGAAGGTGTCCCTGGAGACAGAGTGTGGTAATCAAAGGATTTGGGGGCGGTAGGAGGTGAAGGAAGTCTGACGAGCTTCCGGTTAACTGGTACGTCCCGGGCTACGAAGGGAGTCAAAGCATCTTGCGGTGTGTGTGGGAGCGATGAGGACTGAGGAGAGGGCCAGAAAGACCAGAAGGCGTGATTTCTCTGTAAGGAAATTGAGGGCTTAAGGGAAGAGGAAGGGACAGTCAGCCGAGGCACCGTGGGGGAAGACGGTCTGCAGGGACCCACTGTGCGTCTTCCACACCGCAAACCCGGAAGAGGGCACGAGCCACCAAGATCCAAGATGCACGCAGGGCGATGGGTCTCCACGGAGAGAAGAGCGCAATCAAGTGGAGTCACAGGACCCCCCAGACACACTGTCCCAACCCTGTGCCCGGTCTCAGCTTACCGCTCTAAAGCGAACAAATGAGAAGTGACATAAGGCACACACTTGGTTTAAAAGAGACAAGAGATTGTAAAACACTCTTTCATCCGCACAGAGGCCCCTTACTTCCTCTGACAACCTCTTTCCAGAAACAACCACTGTTGAAAAGAACGGAAATTCAGCTATCACCTCCTGGTGCTCACCATGAGGATTTTAAATAACGCACTCAATGCCTGAAGCATTGGACTTCACGTCTAGACTTATTGACGTGGGACCGGATCTCTCTCTGAAATGCGCACACCGTCTTCCTCCACTGCCTGATTTTGGTTAGTTACACTCTATTTTTAAAGTACACGCCGGTATTTCCGTCTCCCGGATGTAACATTTACAATTTGTGCCAAAACTTATATTCGGTTCTTCTGTACTTGCCCGCAGGTTGTTTCTAAACCCTATTAAGAAGCAGCTTATTAAGAGGGTTTTGTAAAGATTTTTCAACGCAGAAGTAGAGAGTGGGGCTGAACCCACTGAAGAGAAAGGTCGTCATCAATCAGACTTTGCTGACTGACACACCATTTTCTGTGCCTGCATCGTTGGGGTCTTAGATTGGGTTGGGTGTTTTCCCCCCTAGTTTTTTTGTTTGTTTGTTTTTGTACCCAGGTAACTCTTAGTTGCCAATTTTTCTTTTCTAAAATTTTTTTTAATATTTATTCATTTTAGAGAGACAGCGGGCCAGTGAGGGAGGGGCAGAGAAGTAGGAGACATAAAATCCGAAGCAGGCTCCAGGCTCTGAGCCATCAGCACAGAGCCCGACGCAGGGCTCGAACTCACGAACCACGAGATCATGACCTGAGCTGAATTTGGACGCTCAACTGACTAAGCCACCCGGGCACCCTTAGTTGCCGATTTTTCTATTTCGATTTATTATCACCTTGCTTGAATCCATCCTATGTTTTGCTATGAACATTACTGATGAATTCTTTTAGACGGTATAAAAAGTTCTCGGTCCATGCCCTTTCCCCTGATTGACGCAATCCTGCAGGTAAACTAAGCTCAAAATACTTTCTCCGCAGATGTTAAGGACTATTTACTTTTTCACTCGGTCGTCACCAGGGATGTTGACGGGAAATCCGAAGGCAGTATGATACTCCTCCCTCTGCGGGGAACTCGGGATTTTCCCTTCTCTTCGGCAGGGCGAGGCTTTCTCCTCATTCTGAGAGCGACGCCATCTCACCAGCGTACATCTAGAACTGCTCTTTGATTACGTTCTTTCGGGGCGTTGGGAGGGAGATTAAACACCCGATCATTTCTGCGGGCTGGGAAACGTTTGTCTCTATTTTCGAGCAGTGCGTCATCCCAACCCCTCTACTTCTCTCTCTTTCTGGAACTCATATGAGGTGATGGACCAAGTGTAGCTATCCTTCATGGCTCCGGAAGTGTTTTCCTTATGTTTTCGATCACCTTTTTCGTACTCTGATGTTCCCTCTCTCATGGGAGCACTCTCTTATCTCGGGAAAGGCGATACCACGCTGACTTTCAACAAGGATGCCAATTGAGATTTGCTGCTGCTGTTCTTACCACAGATCTGAGATCTCTCCGGCTCTGCGTGTTCACGGTGGCCCTCCTCCTTCTGGTGTCGTCACCAAACGTCTGCTGGTCCCTGGTTGTCCCTGATGTATGAAAGAAGCCACCAGCTGGTGGGAGAGGCAGCTAGGAGAGGCAGAGAGGGCAGTTTCTCTGGAGGCACAGACCTGTCCACCAAAGGCTCGGCCCTGAACAGGACAACTGTCTGGAATGACCCCTTTCTAACTTCCTTTTCTGGGACTTACCTGGACTGACTGGTCTCTTAGCCCCTTACCCCTCTGAAAAGCTTATACACAGACAAACGAGGGAACGGGTCAGAGAAAGGGAGTACATAATCCATCTCGAAGTATCATACAATATAAAAAGGTGTCTTTATAATAAAGAACTCAAAACGAGACATTTAAATACTGAATATTAGGTTAGAGGTACAGTATTATGACTTATAAGAAATGTACATTTGATCATTCAGATGAAAAAAATAGTTTTTTCAGGGGCGCCTGGGTGGCTCAGTCAATTAAGCGGCCGACTTGGGCTCAGGTCATGATCTCACGGTCTGTGAGTTCAAGCCCTGCGTCGGGCTCTGTGCTGACAGCTCAGAGCCTGGAGCCTGCTTCGGATTCTGTGTCTCCCTCTCTCTCTGCCCCTCCCCCACTCACAGTCTGTCTCTGTCTGTCTCAAAAATAAATAAACATTAGAAAAGTTTGTTTAAAGAAGCAACTAGCTGTAAATGTGAAGAAGCAGCACATGAAATGAGGTCCAACATCAGGAATCACCAGGGAGAACGCAGGTCAAACACATACGCCCCCACTGCGCGGCCAGGGGGCGGCTACTATCCAAAATCGAAGCAAAAGACCAAAAAAAAAAAAAAAAAAAAAAAGCAATCAGAAAATAACCAGTGTTGGAGATACGGACAAATTAAGACCCTTGTGCATTACGGGTAGGAATCTACAACAGTGTGGCCGCTATGGGAAAATTCAACATAGAATTACCGTATGCTTCAGCAAGCCACTTCTGGGTGCATCTCCCATATAACTGATACACAATCGATACATAGATCGATAATTAAAATAATCGAAAAGATACTTGCACACCCATGTTCCCAGAAGCACTAACCACTACAGTCAAAAGGTGGAAGCAAACCAGTGTCCGTTGAGATGAACATATAAATAACATATGGTCTCTCCCTACAATGGAGCGTCATCCGGCCGGTAAGGGGGGGGGTTCTGTCACCTGCTACCGCACCGAAGAACCTCGAGGACATGGTGCCACATGAAAGAAGACAGTCAGGAAAGGACAAACCCCATAGGATCCCACTTATGTGAGGTCCCCAGAGTAGTCACATTCCCAGAGATAGAAAGTAGCATGGTATACGCCAGGGTCGGGGGGCAGAGGGAGCGGAGAGGAAGGGTTAGATGGGGACAGAGTTTCAGTTTGGGGAGGTGAAGGGTTCCATGGATGGACGGAGGTACGATAGCGTGAACGCGCTGACGGTCACAGAATCATACACCTGAAAATAGCAGATTTTCTGTTATGTGTATTTTATCCCAATAAAAATACACAAGTGTAAGTGAGAACGTTTTTGGCAACAACAAAATCGCTACTAAAAGACCACACTCCCGACGTGAGCACACTGACCGCAAGCGGCAGGGCGCACGGTCTCGCTCCTTTCTCGTCCGAATCACACAGCAGAAGTAACAAGGGCCTAACCTGATCTCACAAAACCAAACAAAAATCTAATTTCCCCAGGAGACCAATGACCACTTGCACCTACTCCCTGGCCCGAAGTATATACTGCATTAAAGGTAAGGCTAAGCATCACCATTAGCCAGGGCGGGGCACCCACTCCCCACATGAGCTTCCGCCGCCCCGAAGGGAGGCGTCCCGCACTGCGGTTTGAGCACTGAGTATAAAAAAGAATGTTAAATTGAGAGCGATTGTGATATTGATTATAAGTTAAAATGATGTTATTTCATATACATTATGGGTACAGTAAATTACTTACACTAACTTCACCCGAGCCTTTAGTTTTTAAAATGTGGTTACTTTGGAAAATGCAGAATCACATACGTGGCTCACATTGTATACTTACTGGAATACAATGCTCTAGAACGAACGCCTATACTTTCTTTAGCCAAGTTTACCAACACGTTGTAAAGAATCCGATGCATCACCAAACGTAACTAAACGTGATTTTTTTAGAAAATTCTTAGAATCCTCTTCTAATTAACAGTGAAAGCCAAAAGGCCACAAGCCAGAAAAAATACGTACTTTCCTGCTGCAGCAAAGTGTATAAAATAACACCCCAAAATGCATGGTGACAAACTACAGTGCCTTCCTTCTCCGAACCCTAGATCTCCGAACCCTATAGAAAGATAATTAGAAAGTAATGCTTAAGATGGGAAGAAACCAACATTCCGAGTTTCTCAGGAGAGAGATTTGCAACAGGTGAGGAAAAGTACGAATGTTTCGTCTCTCAGTATCTGTTCATGTGTTTGTTTGGGGTCGCTCTCCCCAGCCCTCCTCCCATATCAGCACACGAAGGCCGGCGCCCTGTTGGCTTCGCTCACCAGCACATCGAGTGCGTCCAACCCATCGCCAGACACAGCGGAAACACTCAGGGCGTGTTGACTGGTTAGCTACTGCGGAAACACATATTTGGAAGCCAACCAAGGCAAATGGTACCAGAGAAGACCAACGACTTCTTTAAGGAAGCAAAATAAAGTTTTGAAAAAACATCTACAAAAGAGTAACCACTCATAGGTGGGCAATGCCAACCTTACAAAAGTATATGTGTTAAGACCCAGAGGGGTGGGAGTTTCTATATCGCTCAGGAAGCGCTTACGGCGAGAAGTTTAAGCCAAAAGTCGGCAGGAGCTACGGGATACCATGCATTTGGATATTTTATTTTCTTGTTTCCCTTCACCGATTTCATCTACTCCCCTCCCCACCCCCCAACCTCTGGGCAGTTGGCTCTCTGTATTTATGAATCTGTCCCTGTTTGTTCAGTTGTTTTGTTTTTCAGATTCTACATATAAGTGAAATCATACGGTGTTTCTCTTTCTCTGTCGGACTTATTTCACGTAACATAATGCCTTCCAGGTCCGCCCGTGCTGTCACAAATGGCCAGATCTCACTCTTTCTCATGGCTGAGGATTCCTTTGTCTACAGACCACATCGTCTGTGTCCATTCATCTGTCCGTGGACACTTGGGTCCCTTCCCCTTCTTAACACTTGTAAATAATGCTGCAATAAACATCGTGGTGCATCTATCTTTTTGAATAAGTCTTTTCATTTTCTTTGGGCAAACACACAGGAGTGAAAGTGTTGGATCATAGGGTATTGCTATTTTTAACTTTTTGAGGAGCCTCCCTACTGTCCTCCCCTGTGGCTGCCCCAGTGCGCGTTCCCGCCAACAGCGCAGGAGCGTTCCTTTTCCTCCACAGCCTCGCCAACACTTGCTGTTTGTCTTTTTGACTTAGCCACCCTGACAGATGGGAGGCAACGTTTCGTTGTGGTTTTGATTTGTATTTCCCTGATGATGAGCCAGGAGGGGCATCTTTTCAAGCGTCTGTTGGCCATCTGGATGTCTTCTTTGGGAAAGTATCTATTCTGGTCCTCTGCCCATTTTTAATCAGATTATTTGGGGTGTTTTTTTTTTTTTGGTTTTGATTTATATAAACTCTTTACGTATTTTACATAATAAGCCCCATTAGATATATTATTTACAAATATCTTCTCCCATTCACTAGATTCCCTTTTTATTTTGTTGATGGTATCCTTTGCCATAGAAAAGCTTTTTATTTTTGTGTAGTCCCAATAGTTTATGGTTGCTTTTGTTTTCCTTGCCTGAGAAGACCTGCCCATAAATATGTTGCCAAGGCCAATGTCCAAGAGATGGCTGCCTGTGTTTTCTTTCAGACGTGTACGGTCTCACTTTCACGTCTTTTACCTTTTTGAGTCTGTTTCTGTGTATGATAGAAGACAGTGCTCCAGTTTCATTCTTTTCCGTGTCGCTGTCTCCACCTGTGTTTTTTATTTATTTTTTTAAGTTTATTTGTTTTGAGAGAGAGAGAGAGAGAGAGAGAGAGAGAGAGAGAGAGAGAGAAAGAAAGCACCGGCAGGAGCAGGGGAGGGGCAGAGAGAATCCCAAGCAGGCTCTGTGCTGGCAGCCCAGAGCCTGACAGGGGGCTTGAACTCACAAACCGTGAGATCATGACCTGATTTGAAACCAAGAGTCAGACGTTGAACTCGCTGAGCCACCCAGGTGCCCCCGACTGGTGTTTTTTAATATAAAATAGGTATTATTAATTTATAACAGACAAGAATATATATATAATATTATGCATACATAACATATATAACGTTATATATATGGCAAGTATTTTAATGTATATAAATAAAATATAACAATACGTAATATATAACAATAAAACCTTCAAGACACAGCAAACTCTAACACACACTTGAAGGAGATTAGAAGCAACCACAGAAGGACTCTCTCCTGCAGGCTGGCTCCCCGGTTACCTTGTGGCAAAGAATACAGAAGTGTTGCCCAACCAAAAGGCAAGTCATGTTTATCTCTTGTGCAACAAACAATCGTTCTAAACTCATCGCCATTCTCGGCATGCAGATGGCTTTTAGTGGAATGTCATGGAGCAGGTATTTTGCAAAACTAGGCATATCTCGTCTCTCTCTCTAACATAAAGATGGAGTTTCAGACGGGAGAGGGGGGCACAGTACCTGCTTTGGAAAAACAATCCTGTGGAGAGAGCGGTTTGAAAAGAGATGCGTGAAACCGCTTCCAGGAGAGAGGCGTCATGACAACGATGGTGACAGGCTGTGGCTGGTTTCCTCCCCCGGACCAGAGGAACAACCAACATCCCTGCAAGAAGCAGAGGTCACTGGGAGGATCCCAGAACACCGGGGTGAGGCGGAAACACCTCCTCCCCATGGAGGGCAAGAGAAGGGGCCACACTGGGCCTGTCGCCCCTTCCCCTGGAGAGCACACCCCCATGAAGAGGGGACCCCCTGAGCCTCTGCATCCTCGGGAGAAAAAGAGAACCCAGGAGGGACCGCCAGGCTGCCCTAGCACTGTGGTCACTTCGCAGGAGCCCCTACTCTAATTCGCAGCATGGGGACAGCAGGGAAATGGGGGGGGGCGGAATTAGCCACCAGGCATCTGACTGTGAACAGAAAACCTGAACAGACCGGGGCGCCTGGGGGGCTCAGTCGATTGAGCGTCCCACTTCGGCTCAGGTCATGATCTCACAGTTCGTGGGTTCGACACCCGTGTCCGGCTCTGTGCTGACAGCTCTGAGCCTGGAGCCTGCTTCAGATTCTGTGTCTCCCTCTCTCTCTCTGCCCCTCCACCACTCGCACTCTCTGTCTCTCTCTCAAAACCAAGTGAAATTACATTTGAAAAAAAAAATTAGAAAGTTGAACAGACCAATTATAATCAGGGCATTGAATCAGTAAAGAAAACTCTCCCAGTGAGGAAAAGCCCAGGACGAGACGGCTTCGCTAGTGAATTTTACCACACGTTTAAAGAAGGATTGACACCAATCCTTCTCCGACTCTTCCAAATAAAATGGAAAGGAGGGGACACTCAGCCTTGTTCTCTGAGGCCAGCGTCACCCGATATCAAAACCAGAACAGGACGCTACCGGACAAGACGGCGACAGGCTCGTATCCCTGATGAGCCCAAATGCAAAAATGCTTGACATAATCCTGGCAAACTGAATTCAGCAGCACACGGTAAGGACCTTTTGCCTCATTCCAGTGGGATTCGTCCCTGGGCCGCAAAGATGCTTCAAAGTATGCAAATCCGTCCATGTGATGGATGATAGATCACAGTCATAGAAGGAAAGAGAATAATCAAAGGCTTATCTCGAGAGATGCCGGAAAAACATTTGACAAAATTCAGCATCCGCTCATGACCGACACTCTCCACGACTCAGGCATAGCCGGCACATGTCTCCGCACAACAAGACTGTATCGGACAGGCACACGGCTAGCATCCCACACAACAGGGAAAGGCTGAAAGCTTTTCCTCTAAGATCAGGAACGCAAGGTGCCTACCGACACCACTCCTGTTCAGCACAGCACTGGACGTCCCAGGCAGAGCAACCAGGCAAGAAAGGCAACAAAAGGCGTGCAAATCGGAAAGGAAGAAGTAAAACCATCTCTGCTTGAAGATGATATGATTTTAGGTAGAGAAAATCCTAAAGCCTTGGCTGAAACACTGTTAGATCTAATCGACGACTTCCACAAAGTTGCAGGATACAAACCTCATAGACAAAAATCCGGAGCATTTCTATATACTAACAACGAATTTTCTAGAAAAAAGAAATGTTCACAGAAGCATTATTTACGATAGCCAAGACATAGAACCACCCTTCGTGTCCATCAGCGAACGAATGGACGAAGTTGTGGTATATGTACACAGTAGAAGAAGATGCAGGCATTTAAAAAAAGGAACTCTTGGGGCGCCCGGGGGGGCTCAGTCAGTTAAGCATCTGACTTCAGCTCAGGTCACGATCTCATGGTTTGTGAGTTCGAGCCCCGCATCGGGCTCTGTGCTGACGGCGCGGAGCCCGGAGCCTGCTTCGGATTCTGTGTCTTCCTCTCTCTGCTCCTCCCCTGCTCATGCTCTTTCTCTGTCTCTCTCTCTCTCAAAAAAATAAACATTTAAAAATAAAAATAAATAAATAAATAAATAAAATAAAAAAGGAACTCATCATTTGCAACGACATGGGTGGACTTGAAAGGCATTATTCTCAGTGAGATAAGTTGGACAGAGAAAGACGGATACTGCACAGCTTCACTTATACGTGAAATCTAAAACAAACAAGCAAAACCCCAAACCCATTAAAAATAAGCGCTCAGACGTGTGGTTACCAGACATGCAGGGCAGGGGAGGGATGTTGGGAAAAAAAATGTTCAAAATGGACACACTTTTGCGGCCCCTGGGGGGCTCAGTCGGTGAAGCAGCTGACTCTCGATTTGGGCTCAGGTCACAAGCTCACGGTGTGTGTGGTTTGTGTCTGGCTCCGCGCTGCCGGTGTGGAGCCGGCTTGGGGTTTTCTCTCTGCTTCTCCCCCGCTCACACACTCTCTTTCTCTCTCTCTCAAAAAAAAAAAAAAAAAAAAGCCTTACAAACTTCTGAGTTATAAGACAAGAGTGCTCGGGCTGTGATGCATCTCGTAACAACTACGGCCAAGGGAGCATCGGGCACACGGGGAAGCCGAAAGGGTGTCAGTCTAAGTGCTCTTATCCCAAGGAGCAAATTTCTTCCTTGAAAAAAATTGGTTTCCTTTCTTTTTATTTTATTTATACGAGAAAACGGACATTAGGTGAACTTACTGGGGTAATTATTTCGTAACAGGTGTAAATCAGACCGGATGCCTTAAACCTCTACAGTGACGTATGTCAATCATTTCTCAACACAACGGGGGAAAAGGCTTCTAATACGTGACCGTGTCAGAAGCAAGTCAGATGGAAGATTCCGGAATGCGGGGAGGGAGGGAGCAGGAAAAGGAGATGAAGTGGACAAGGGGTGGCTGGGGACAGGCGGTGCTGCGGAGGCAGCTTTTATCGTGAGGACAGCGGCCACCGAGGGTTTTCAGCAGAGAAGGGACGGTCTGGCCCGCGCTGTGCGGGACGCCCGGAGGACTCAGGAGGGCAGCGCGGAAGAGGAGACAGGACGTCCTGCCTTGGGCCACGGCGGCTGCAGGGGAGGTGGTCAGCGCCGTCCCTGCCAAGCTCGCCCTCTGGTTCCGTGACCACGGGTGCCAACCAGATGCCAGCGATGCCCATGGCATAGCCACGGCTGGCCTCTGCCTGGAACTTCAGGCTTATATGCCCTCTCCCCGCGGAAGCTCTCCGCTCGGATGCCTCGGAGACGCCCCAAAACAACGTGGGCACCCCCCCCGCAACGGCTCCCCTCACAACCTGCCTCGTCTTGGTCGATGGCGATGTTCCTTCTCGTTGTCCAGGCCTAAGCCCCCAGAAACCCCCCCCCCCTCGAAGCCCTCTTCATCTCCTGCACCTCCTGTCCAGCCTCCTAGGCAGTCGGTGTGCTCCAGCCTCAAGCTACTCCAAACTACTCCCCAACGGTACCGGATCGCACCCGCACTCAAAACCCTCCGTTGGCCACGCTGTGTCCCCAAGAGCCAGAGCTCAAGGGCTCAACCCCCACAATCTACTGTTCTTCCCCCAGCTCGCTTCAGCCGCATCTGTCTCCTCGCTGCTACCTGGGCAACAGCTGGCATGCTCCTGCCCCAGGGCCTTTGCACAGGCAGTTACTGCTACGCGGACCACTCTGCCCCTCCCCCACCTTCTGCAGACCTATGTGCAAACATCAGCTTCTGGACCAGACCTTCCCGAGCACCCTGTGTGACTGCACAGTCCGGGCCTCAGCCCTGGTAGTCTTCCCGCCTCCCTTGTCTCCAGAGCACTATTCCTTTCTGACACACCACATAATTTACTTCCTTACGAGTTGTGTTTACTTCCACTAGACCGTAAGCTGCGTGCGGGCTTTTTGTCCGTTTCGTTCCCTGCTGTCCCCCAGGCTGGCACGCTGCCTGGCCCGTAGGAGGCATCCGGTAAGGATCTGCTCAGAGCGGGAGTGAACAGGACAGACGACAGCAGGCTAAGCCAGGCGCCTCGGGCGAGAGCCATGTGGGCAGGGATCTTGGGGGCCAGCTCCGGGTGGCCGGGCACCTGCAGCTGTCACGCGCACCTCGGCCGGCCGGGCGGCATCTCGGTCATGGCTTCCAGGCTGTGGCAACACAGTGCGAACCGGGCCCCTGCTTTCGCGACAGGGCGGTGCTGCTCGGGACGCGTCGTCCACGGCCCCATGCTGGGGGAGCGCACCCACGAGGCGGGCCACCAGGACCACGTGCGGGCCCCGCGTAGGGGGAGCCCTCCGTGCACCCGAAGCGTGGGGGACGCGACTGCTGGAGGGCAGCACCGCCAGCGGAGGCTGGACGGGGCGCCACGGCCACGGCCACGCCCGCTCCGATGGGGAAAGCGGACGCAAAGTCTGTTGTACCAAACCGGCCGAAGCCCTGGCAGCTCAGGCCAGAAGGCAGCAGGGAGACGGAGCACGGGGAGGGTGATGACAGTGGGTGGCGGCAGGCCGGGGACGGCGCGGAGGTGTGACACGAAGGGAGCTAAGGCGTCCAGAAACAACTCCCGAGGTTTCTACGTGGCAGAACTGGAGAGGCAGGCTGAGCTCCCCTCCCGAGAGCGAGCTGGGCACAGGGCGGGTGTGACGGGAGATCGGGACCCTGATTCCCCAAGCAGCGAGCGGCAGGAGGGTTTGGGCCCGTCGAGGCTCGCGTCGAGTGGGCCGGCGGGGAGCGCAGGCCGGGCCGCCCGTCGCGCCGGGATCGGGACTGAAGCACCTGATCAAAGCCGGTGTGGACGGGACGGGACGGCGTGGGAGAACCACGAGGGGACGGCAGCGGGCTCGCACACCACAGTGTGTCCTCGGGGACCCGGGATGAGGGGGAAGCGGGGGTCTGCAGCCATCACGAGGCGCACCCGGAGGGTGGTGGGCCGCCCGAGCCCGCGTCGGGGAAGCCAAGGGAAGCGAGGTCTTCAGGGAAGGAGGGCGTGAATGGGGGAGGAACTGGAGAGCGGCCACACTCGTCTTTTTATTAATCGCAGGCTCCGCAGACAGGAACGTGTGTGAACGTCGAGGGGAAGGTAACGGCCGACGAGGCCAGCGGGATGAGACGAAGGTCCCGGGAGAGCGGCCGAGCAAGCCCGCTGAGGAGGCACGCTGCAGGCGCAGGACACCGGGGCCGCGGAAGGGGTGCCCCGCGTCCCTCGGGATGGGGGGAGAGCTCCCGGGATTGCTGAGATCCCCCGTGACCGTCACCGTCGGGTGGAGCTTCAGGAGAGAGGACAGAAAGGCTGAGGTCACCTGGACGGCATTTGGACATACGTGAGGATGGACGCGGGACCCGGGGAGCCAGTGCGCTTGGGCAGCAGGGAAAGCCCAGAGGTCGGAGGCGGACGGGAGGAGCGGCGGCAAGGGCGCGGAGTCAGTAGCCGTGAACCACTAACCAATATTGATTTGTGCCTGCTCTGCAGCCACCAGGCAGGTCAGCAGCACACGCCATAAAGGGCCGTGGCTGCTGACGGGTCTCGGATCCAACGGCAGGTGACGTCAGACAGTCCCTGGTGCCCACTGTCCTCGGCAGGCTTTCGCTCAGAGCTAGGACCCCCCAGAATGCTTCCAGGGGCGACCGGGCTAGAGCAGCAAAACTATCACGCAGGGGATGTTCTTACGTCCGCAAACCAGCACGAGCGCACTTAGGGAGGCGGGGCCGCCCGCGGGGACAGGAGCTCAGCCAAGGGACAGAAGGCAAGAGCTGGCAAAAGCAGGAACAGGGATTCGACCAGACGGAAAACACGGCGTCCCTGCGGGCCCAGCTCACAGAGCAAGATGTAAGGAAAAACAACCAATATCTGAGATTAGCTGGAGAGCGTGCGCCCCGGGGGAGCTAGAGAGGGCCCAGGAGGCCGTCCAGAGGCGAGGTGCAAGGCAAGACCGCGGGCTCCACGCCAGGCTGTGCGCGGCAAGAACACTCTGGGACAGCGAGCGTGAGAGAGAGAGGCCCGGTGAGATGCTGGTCTGATAACAGCCACCCGCCGGAACGGCCCAGGAGCCTCCCGCAAGGGGGAGAGGCCCTCTGCACACCCCTGATGTGGGTGTTAGTGGCCCTAAGGGCCAGCCGAGGGACCCGAGAGCCCTCCTGGTTGAGGGAACAGCGGCCAAGGCCCAGCTAGGAAGCAGGGGAACCTCTTCCGCCGAGAACCGGCAGGCCAGAAGGCACCCGGCCGGTCCGGATCAGCAGCGACTGAACCGGGAGGGAGCTCAGGACGCGAACGTGCTCAGGAAGGATTTTCCTGTTGTTTGTTTTGTTCTTTTACAGTCTCGTCTAACATTGCCAAGTGACTTTCAGAACGGCCTCATATGTGCTTTAAAAACACAATAGCCATGTTAGACGGCTAGTCATGGGCGACCGGGTATGTCTTCTGACCCAATGGCCAGAAACAGTCTCTGGCCAAGAGCAGAGGTCGCTGCATAAAGGAGGGTAGGTCGACAATGCAGCCCCAGCGTCAGGGGACGATGCCACAGTTTTCTTTAAATTCCGGTGAGCTGGCCCACTGGTGTTCTGTGCACACGGGTACAGGGCCGTGCGGGCGAGGGCCGGGTGGTGGGGCCAGGAGGGCGTGTCCAGGTTCCTAAGGAGGAAGTGCCCGCCAGCCGGATTTTGGATGGGGTAGATCTGAGTGAGCGCCTGGCTTTGCTCTGGACGCAGACACCAGACAGAGTCACTTTCCCCCGCCCGGCATCCGCAGAAGGTCAACTCCACTTCGAAAGCGACGGGTATGCCCCAAGCAGGCCGTCGGAGCGGGGAGACGCCTCGGGAAGGAAAGCGGCCCCCTCCGAGGGCTCCTCTGCTGTGAGCCCATGGACCCGTCTGGGCTCCGGCTGCAGCCGTGGGGGGCAGAGGGGGCAGAGGTCTTCACAGACAGTTCCCGTGTTCTCTCCCTTCCTCGGAAAACCACTCGCTTCCCGGACACTAACTAGCTTTAGAAGAACACCGCACAAACGGCTTTCGTACAAGACGCTGCTCTCTCCGAACCTCCCGTCCTGGCTTCTGAGACGGGCAGCCAGGGGCTGGGCGAGGAAACTCCCATCTTTTCATTACAGTCCCTCATTTCTGGGCTTCGGGAAGTCGGTATCCGTAGGGTCAATTATAAAGCGTTACATTTCACCCAACTTTATTTAATGGTGTTGAAATGGATGGAAACATGGAAGATACACACGCGTGCCATAAAGGACGATACGGAGAGATCCGTGAAGCATATCCGATCATGCAGCAAACACCAGCTCGCTAGCTATTTACTGATTTTACGATGGATTTGCTGCGGCCTGCCCCGTAAAGGAATTTAAATACGGAAATTGAATGATCTCCAATGGGACACAGGGACTCAGGTGCTGACGTCCACCACCAAGGATTAGACAGAGGCAAACAGTGGCAAACAGCGGCACCCGCCACCGGGGTCTGCGCCCGTGTCTCTGCCACGGTAGATCCCCAGGCTGAACCGGGGCTGAATCCACAAGTCTAGCTGCTGGGCATTTTCCAGAGAACCGGCTATTTTTGACACGAGGGATTTAACCCAACCGGATATGTGATCCAGCTCTCCTATTTCACTACTAAAGAAGCAAAAATAGGTTTTAAGATCGCACCACTAGCTAATGGTCGGGACGGGTAGGACACGGCACTTACAGCAATTTGAGATTATCTGTATATTTATTTGTGATGGCGTTTAACTGGTTCAGTTAACGGCTCCTAATGCTTCAGCTTTTAAGTTTGTCAAAACGGTACGGTTCCATCGCCACGCCGGCCAGTACAACAGCCACCCCGTGTGGGCTACTGACCTGCAAATGTGGCCAGTCCAAATTAAGATGTTCCATAAACGGGAGACTTAGCATGAAAAAAAAAAAAAAAAAAACTTCTAAAAGGTCTTATCAGTATTTTCTATCGATTACATCTTTAAATGGTCACTGATGACAGATCAGATGAAAGAAAATATATTCTTAACATGAATTACACCCGTTTATTTTTACTTTTCTCATGTGACGACTAGGACACTCGAATGTAAACACGCGGCTCGCCCACTTTATTCTGCTGGACGGCACCGACTGAGAGGACAACCCCTCACTGCCCTAGGGACAGAGCGACCAGGGCTCTCTCTCTTCCCGATGTAGCCGGTGGGGGGGCAAACGACGCAAGGACCAGGGCACATCGGCTAGGAGTCCTTTGAAGAATACTTAGCTGGTGAAGGAGGAGGGACTTGCACGCACATCAGAGAGTAAAAACTAAGGCAGAATTTGCGATCAATCAAACGACTTCAGGTTAACCCTTAATCGTCCGTGCAGGCGCCAATCCAACTTGTAAAAGAACATTGGCCCTCGTGACAGTGTGACAACCATCCCCTGCCTTTGGGGTTAAGAGCAGATACTTTCCTAGAAAAATCATAACCAAAAATAATGTCCTAGAAATCAGATGTCTTTAAAGAGACAGCAGCCCATTGTCAATCTCCAAACCAGAGAGACTATAGGCAAATACATAGAAAGAAAAATAGAGAGAAAAAAATAGAGATAAAGATATAGATGGATGGATAGACAGATACATGATAGATAGATAGATAGACAGACAGACAGACATCTCGCTTATAAGCGAGACAGGGACACAGTGGTTATCTGAATTGAATGTTGCAAGTCAACAAAGAATTTTTTTAGTGCAAAAATTCACTGCATTCATCTGGGGGGGGGGATGATGCTTTTGTCCAAATCAGTAGGTAACTTACAAGACGCCAACGTATCCCCTACGGCAACAAACGAAGAACCGACGTGTTTTCACAGTCACGGATGCGTTCTCTTTTTGACAAAGAAGCCTTGTTATTTTTCAAAGGCTTTAATGTTTCAGTCAGCTATGCGGGTACCCGACGGGAGACAGTGATCCCCGATGGCTGAGGACGCCGGGTTGCCGGACAGAAGCGCGAAGGCACTCCCACAGCTCGGAATTCGATTTGGCTGTTTCCCGGGTCTCTCCTTAGGAACGACTATCAAAGCTGTGACAAGAAAAGATTCTGGAGGGTTCTGCAATAACCGTGCACACATAATTGCCATCTGCAGAGGTAACCAAGGAGGGGGAAGCAGCGATTCCAGGCGCTGGGGAAGCCAGTCCCCTCTCCCCACTCCCCTGCCTGTGCTCACTTCACCGGGACCATCGCCCTCATACCAAACTCAGGGCCATGCGTTAAAGGGGATGAAAATATTTCCCTGCCTTGTGTCTTCTGTTTCTCTGAGATGAACTACGGGTCTCCCGGTGCCTCAGCCACAGGAATGCCGGGCTCCTGCCTTTCCAGAGACAGAACTGTTGACAATGTGCAATTTCAGGCAACGACCAAAAAAAAAAGTATTATTCCCCTCCCCCAAATTTGTTAAATGTATTCTAATTTTACCCTCCCCTTTTCTCTCCCTCCCACTCCACCTCTTCCAATCCAAATGCCACCGGCAAAGAAGTGCCTTCGGACTGATCTGGAATGTAAGATGCTCCGGGCTTTTATGGTTACCTAGAAAACCTTCCTTAAAAAGAATATTTTGTAGGTTTTTAGTTCAAAGCAGGAAAGGTCTCCTATGCGAAGAGCGGCTTCTCTCTTGGAAGGGGGTCGTTCACAAGATAATAAGGGCGACTATGCAGAATGACTCCCGGAGGCCGGCTCGCGGTGTCCCTGTGCAGTGAGGACTGGGTTCCTCCAGGACGCTGTATTCCACCGTCCAGGGGATGTGACCGGGGTCGCTTGGGGCTTATTTTGGGGGGCTTTAAAAGTCTCCCAAATCCCCAAGGATGGGTATGGGGCTTTAAAAGAGACAACCAGCCTTTTTCAGAAGCACAGAGGACTCGGGCAGTGCCCCCAGGGCCAGAAGCCAGTAGTGCCTTGCAGGGAGCCCGAGGGAGTCCTTGTCATTGTGGAGAAGCCACTCACAACCAGGGACGGGACTGCGCCCCTCCATCCCCCCGACCCCCCCTCCCCGGCCCTCAAGCCAGGGCCACAGCCAGGGGCCCATTTAAGAGCAGAATGGAAATATTTAGCCAAGTCCCGGCCAAGGGAGCGGTGGCAACGCACGCCGCACGCCGAGCGGACAGCAGTCCTGACGTGCTGTCTGTCCGTCCTTCCCCCCAGGAGCCACGTCCCTGGGCGCCTCCGTAAACCCACTCCGGCAACTTCCACGCTACAGACACCTGCACCACAGAGTCTAACCGGCACCAACTCCTGTTTGGGAAGGAATCCCAAGTCATGTGTAAGACACAGATTTCTTTTCCTTTCCAATTTTTTTTTAAGAACGCTGTTTTAGACCAGGGCGCCGAGGCGCACACCCTCCCCGCCAAGGACTCAGAAATGCGGTTTCCCCGCTCGCCAACTCCAGGGGCCTTAGTGCCGACTCGCCCTCCCCGATGCCGGCAGCGCCCGGGGCCGTCGGGGCCCGGGCCACCGAGGGGCTGGTTACCTGAGGGGCGGCGCGACCGCGCTCTGGGCCGGTCCCGAGCTCGCCTCGCGCAGGACGGGGTAGGGCGGCCGGGCGGCGGCGGGCTGCTCCCGAGCCGGGCGGGGCGCGCGCTTCCCGGCGCCGTGACCGTGACGACGCGTCAGCTGCTCGCTCGCCGTGCGCCCCCCGCACCTGCGCCCCGCGCCCCCCGCGCCCCCCGGCCCTGCGCCCCGCGCCCCCTGCACCTGCGCCCCGCGCCCCCCGCGCTCCCCAGCCCTGCGCCCCGCGCCCCCTGCACCTGCGCCCCGCGCCCCCCGCGCTCCCCGGCCCTGCGCCCCGCGCCCCCTGCACCTGCGCCCCTCGCCCCCCGCGCCCCGCACCTGCGCCCCGCGCCCCCCGCACCTCCGCGCACCTGCGCTCCCCGCCCCTGCACCCCGCACGCCCCGCGCACCCCGCACCTGCGCCGCGCAGCCCGGCCTTCCTCCTCTCGCTCTCGCTCTTCAATCCCCCACTTCTGAGCTGTGCCAGCTGCTGCAGCGGCGGCGGCTCTTGCTCAAATGGCGCCTGCTCGCCTCCGAAGCGCTTTTAGGTGCCACCTACTGCATGCTCCGGGAATAGATGGCCGGGACTGGAATTTTCTGAGAATTCAATGAATTAATACCATTCCATTGAAAGTGCACCAGATTCTTCTGTGTTGGATCGTCCACGCCGTCAACTGCAATCGCTGCCAAGCACATTGGCTTTCCCTGCCGCGTCCAGAGACTAAAGTAAAACCCTACTCATTTAGAAGGCAGGCGAAACAGGGCCCCGCCGATCGCGAACCACACGCCGCAGATTAACACGTTCTAATGTAACAGAGTCCTGTGACAATACCGCCCGCAGTCTGGGGCTGGAATTGCCTTTCCACCGAACAGTTTCGCATCAGCGCGTCCGGGGGAAGTACCCAGCGTTATTGTCTGGCCTTGATAAACCGTCTGGTCTCAGAAGCATTGACCAGAAACAGGTGAGTCAGCACGAAACAAGATTTATGGCTAAGAATTCCGTGCCAACGTTTTTCAAACGCCTGTCTGTAACACTGATGGAATATTAAACGGAAACTACAGGTTTGAGGAATCTTTCTTCGCCCTCTTAAAACTCCTTTTTTCATGACAATTTTTCCAAGAGCATTGGGCAGGGTTTTGTAGTTCTTTACGTGAGCTTTGGCTTAGAGAACCCCACGTCCCTGTTCTAGCCTCTGATGTCATTTCCAAAGTAAACTCGTGCCCTATGATTCACGGGAAATACATGTTTTTAAAAATCTTGCTTTAGGATGATAATTAGAATCGAGAAAATTTATGCTGCCCACTGGTCCATCCGAATTCTGACCTAGAAGCTGGGGCCATTGGAATATGAAAAATACTCCATTTTTGTCAGTCAGTGAAGACTACCCTGGGCAAATCTACCCCTATTATATTTACTTAGTTTTTAAATGTTTGTTATTTAGAGAGAGAGAGAGAGAGAGAGAGTGAACAGGGGAGGGGCAGAGAGAGGAGAGAGAGAATCCCAAGCGGGCTCCGAGCTGTTAGCCCAGAGCCTGACGCCGGGACTTGTTCCCACGAACCACGAGGTCACAACCTGAGCTGAAGTTGGATGCTCGACCACGTGGGTGAGGGGCAGAGAGAGAGGGAGACACAGAATCCGAAGCTGTCAGCACAGAGCCCGACGCGGGGCGCGAACTCACAGACTGCGAGATCAAGACCTGAGCCCAAGTCAGGTGCTTAACCGACTGAGCCCCCCGGGGGCCCCAACCCCTATTTTTACGATGCAGGTAAGCGCAGTGACTGCTCCGTCTGGGTCTCCTCTACCTTACAAACCAACGGATGGCCGGGAGGCAAGCCATCCCAGGGAGGGGGCAGGTGGACGGACGGCGGGTTCTGGGCACTGCCTGCCTCCATTTCCAGAATCCGAAAGGACCACACGGTCTCCCAAGTCGGGGTGTTGTTTGGCATCATGAGCTCCGATGCAGGCTGTCAGGTTAAATGGTAAACCAGAAGCTGAGGACTGACCAGGCACAGAGACGGGACTGAGCGGGCACAAGTGCCGAAGCCGCCGCCCCGGCCCGGGCCTCGGGGGAGGGAGAATCTGGAGCCGGTTGATTCCACAGATTTCACACCGCAGAAGAATCCGCGTGTTGCCACATGCCATCATTCTTTGTCCCGAGAGCCTAATGCAGGGGCCCCAGAGGCTCTCCTTAACCAGGAGCCAATGCTTTGAATGACATCGCTGGCCTCCCTGTCCCCTGGCAAGCCCTGACTCTCCACGGGCCGGAAGGAGCCGATCGCTCCTAAAATCCGGCCCTGAGCAGATCCCCGTGGGACCTCTAGGCTCGCTGGAGGTGGGAAGCCACAGGCCAGGGCCTCTGCAACTCTCAGCACGTTCCACACAGCCGGCGGAGTCCCGCCCCGGGTTCTCCGACTCGGCAGCGCTGGGACGGGGTCCCGAACTGTGCTATTCTCTCAGGTTCCGTGTCATGCCGAGGCTGCTTGGAGCAGGGACGCGCTGAGCTCAGCCACCCGGGTGACGCAGGGACTGATAACAAACGGCGATGCGTCCAGGTAAGGGAAACACGCATACTTCTATTTTGTAAAGCAAGTTGAAGCCGGCTTAGCCGGCCTGGTATCCCTCGGTTAGAGGAAGCCTTGTCCTCTCCACCGAACCACACGTGAGCCCCAGGGCCTTTGGGGGGGCTGTAAAAAGAGTTTCTTCAGCCCTGTTCCCGCTTTGCTCTTTCCACCCACAGCTTGGCCGACTCACACCTAGCCTCTGTGCACGCCAGCCTCTCTCGTGCGGACACACTCTCCCCTCCCCTCCAGGCAACGCACGGCCTGAGGCACAGAGGACCCTTTGTGCAAAGAACCTTCCTGGGGCAGGTGTCACGGGCTCCAGCATCCCAGCTGGGCGAGCGGGGCACCCGCCAAGCCCCCCCACCTCAGCCTCGCCCTCTGCTGGTCACCTTCGTACATTACACAAAGGGCCCGACCCAGCACAGCCAGCCAGCACCTCCCTGGGCGGCATCGGTCACCTGCGCTCCGGCAGCTCCACTTAGGACCTGCGTCCCCAGGTCCGTAGAGTGCCAGACGCCATCAAGGAGCTGCAGGGCCAGGATTCTGACACCGGGGCACGTGCCGAGGGGACGAGGCTGGAGACGCTCTGGTTGGCCGCTGACGTATAACGAAAAGACACACCTTTGGACCGTGTTCCTTATGTGTCTCACTGGCTAACAGGCACCCTGTTTTCTCCGAGATGACGGTCTGGGCGCCAGCCGGGTCGGCTGCACCTGAGAAGTTACGAGGCCCCTTTCGGCCCCACCCGAACTTCCCGACCCAGAAACGCCAGAAGGGTCCGCCCAGCAACTTGGGTTTGGCCAACCATCTCGGCGATTCTGATGACACACGGTAGGGTTTGAAACCCGGTGCACTGAAGTACGCTTCTTCGTCATACGGTTACCAAATGCCATGTCAATATATCTCCTTCAAACGGTTGAAAGGCCACCGTCTTGATGGGACGTGCTAAGGGGACAGTGCCCTCCACCCCTAGATGTTTCTGGTCCTGCAGACTCTCCAGCACTGTGGCCCTTAGGGCCTGTCCACGCAGGGTGGGGTGCGGGTCACCACCGCCCAGAGGACACCCTGTCTCCCAGCAAAGGCGCTGGGGGTCAGCAGGACCACCCGAGGGGCCGACTCTCTTCAATTCTGACTCTTGCCTCCATCTTCTGCCCGCGGGTGGGCGGGACCCATAATCCTTGGATTCCACTCGGCCTCGGACGGGCAGGACCCGCCGAACTAAGTCCTCAACCCTGAAAGGTAGAAAGCCTTGCACATCTACTTGCAGAGAGGGAAGCCCAGGACCAAGGAAATAAAGCTTCCCGCAAAAAGGAAGAGGAAAACGAAGTTTGCCTTTGATATTTGTCCGTGAGCTCAGTGGCCCCGCGACGAGAGCTCTGAAGTTGGGTCGGCTCTTCAGAGATGTCCCGCTTCAAAAGCTACCGTGGGCTTAGTCCCCGGGGGCTGTCCTCTCCCCGTGCCCTCTCTGGGGCCACTCCCAGGACGGGAGGTGGCTGAGAGCCTTCGGCAGCAAGACTCCAGGCACGGGGACCGCGAGGCTTCCGTCCCGAGCCGTGGGGGCAGGAAGGCACCTGAGCCGTGCCCCGTTTCCCGGGACGACTTCCAGAGACGGGCGTCAGCTCGCCACGAATGAAGATTCTTTTTTAGTCCGTTGGTTTCCATCTCGCTTCTCTATTTGTAATCACCCCTTCGGGCTCTGCCTGGCTGCACCGGCTGCTTTCGGGCCTAAGGAGGCTCGGCCTCTGTCCTTCCGCCCCGCCCTCGACACTGATGCCAGGCCCACGCCTCGTGCTTGCTCTCTGTTCCTGATCTTTCCAGCTTACCCGGGCCACGCAGATGCTAACGCTGACATCTGTTCTCCGTAATCTCGAGAGCTTCCCATCCCTGCCTTAGCTAAGGTTGACCTAGTTCTCTTGGTCTCCTGGAATCCTGGTGAACACACACGGGTGCTGACAGCCGGAAGTTGCGGCTCCTGGCACCCGCGATGCCCTGCCTGTCCCCGGGTTCGGCCAGTGCAAACCCTTTCTTTCCCTCCTCCCCAAACCGCCCACTGCATTCTTCCGGACTCCCCCTGCGCCTTGCCCATCAAGCTTCTCTAAATTCTAAACTGCTGTGGAGAAGTCTGCCAGCCTTTCGGTCACATTAAAAGCTGTGATCGGCAGTCCCCGCTTCTCCGGTGACATGTCAGCCAGAGACCGGCGTTCCTCCGGTGCTTAATCGCAAGTCAATCTCTCCTGAACCCTATCTCCCCCTCTGGCTGCAGGATCCCGCCTCCTCTTGGACTGTTCCAGCCTCTTTCCTTCCTTTGTCTTGCCGTTCTTCGGGTCTAGTGGTCTTCCTGTCCACGCGGATTCAGTGCCAGCCGACCACCCCACTCCCTGCTCTCTTATGCCCGCGGCCTCCTGGTGCCCAGCGGCTTTTTCCTCTGCTGCATGCGGCGGCCGGGCACCAGGGTGACATCCAGGACAACAGGAGGTTGGGTGCCGGCATGCCCCCGTCCACCACTCACGGCTGCACCGCCCCCTCGGGAGGCCACCTCTGCCCTGAGCCCAGGGTCACCTTCCTTCCAAGTATCTGTCTTTCCCACACATCACCGCTCCCTTTTCTACACGCAGAAGGTGTAGACAAACAGGTGCATTGTCCCCACCCCCACTCTTGTCCTCTCTGAAGAATCAAGAAGATCGAAGGTGCCGCTGATGACTCTGAGCCTCTCCCCTCATCTCTGCTTGTGATTTCCAGACTATTCGCCAAGCGGCCAGGAGCAGTGGAGCAGGGAGACCTTGGGGTGAGGCTTAGACTCAGGCCCAGCCTCTCAGCCGCCTCTCGGGGCGCTCGTCACGCAGCAGCTTGCCGCACCCCCCGCTTCATCTCATGCCTTCTTGCTCTGTCCGCTGCTCTCAGGGGCCGGCTCAGCTCCCCCCCTTTCTGAGCGAGATCACAACCTGAGCCGAAGTCGGCCGCTTAACCGACTGAGCCCCCGAGGCACCCCCAGATGATTTTAAACAAAATCATGACCATGCAAAGGGGAAATGACAGCCTTTAATAAACGGTGTTGGATAAACTACACATCCACATTCATAAGTGTGACGTTTGAACCTTACCTCACACCATATACAAGATTTAAATCAAAATGGGTCAAAATTTAAACAGAAGGGCTAAAAGTATAAAATTTCCTTAGGGGAAAATTGTCATAAATTGGGTTTCCCAATGACACCAATAGATACCACATGAAAGGCACAGGCAGAGAGAAAAAAAAAAAAAAAAACACAGAGAAACTGATTACATCAGAATTAAAATTTTCTGGGGCACCTGAGTGGCTCACAGTCCCTTGAGCATCCGTCTTCGGCTCAGGTCATGACCTCACGGCTCATGGGTTCAAGCCCCGTGTCAGGCTCTACAGCTCAGAGCCTGGAGCCTGCTTCGGATTCTGTGTCTCCCTCTCTCTCTGCCCCTCCCTTGCTCATGCTCAGTCTCTCTCTGCCTCTCAAAAATGAGTAAGCGTAGGGGCGCCTGGGTGGCTCAGTTGGTTGAGCGGCCGACTTCGGCTCAGGTCATGATCTCACGGTCTGTGAGTTCGAGCCCCGCGTCGGGCTCTGTGCTGCCGGCTCAGAGCCTGGAGCCTGCTTCAGATTCTGTGTCTCCCTCTCTCTCTCCCCTTCCCTTGCTCATGCTCTGTCTCTATGTCTCTCAAAAATAAAATAAAAATGTTAAAAAATTTTTTAAAAAAATGAGTAAGCATTAAAAAAAAAAAAGAATTAAAAATTTCTATGCACCAAAGGACACAATCAACAGAGTAAAAAGACAACCTAAAGAATGAGACAAACTATTTGCAAACCATGTGTTTGATAAGGAGTTACTATCTGAGGTAGAAAGAACTCCTATAAATCAAATGAACGACCACCACCAGAGCAACCCAATTAAGAAACGGGCAAAGAACTTGACTAAGCATTTCCCCGAGGAAGATGGACATAGGGCCGACATGCACGTGAAAAGTCGCCCGACGTCACTCGCCATTAGGGAAATGCAGACCAACCCACAGTGAGGTGCGACCTCACCCCCGTGAAGGTGGGTTTTCACAGGAAACAGCAAGCGTTAGTGGAAAGGTGGGGCACCGCTTGCGGGAAGGCAAAACCCAGAGCAGCTGCAGGAGAACACAGGATTGCATGTCTTCGGAAATTAAAAATAGGAGTTACTGTGTGATCCCTCAACTCCGCCTCTGGATATATACCCAAAATATTTTCTTGAGCGGAGACTCAAATGGATATTTGTACACCCGTGTTCACCCCAGCATAATCACAATAGCTGAAGGCGGAAGCACCCAAATGTTCAGGGCAAATAATGGGTAAAGAAAATGGCATATTATTAAATACATATTATTTGTCCTTAAAACGGAAGGAGATTCTGACACTTGCCACAGCAGGGATAAACCTTGAGGACGATATGCTAAGCAAAGTAAGTCAGAAGTGAGTAAAATTCACAGAGACGAAAGATGGACATCATCAAGATGGTGACACAGGACATTCCCAATCACAGCGCCCTCCCAAGGAGACCAGCTAGGAACTAGGCAAGACGTCATTGTGAAAATTCCAGAACGTGGGGTGAGGCAGAAGCACCCCTCTGGAAAACAGAGACCAAGACACACGGCACAGAAGGGTAAGGAGTGGCCGTCGTGCCCCCTGACTCAGGCGGGCACAGGGACAGAGTGAGGGGGCCCCCTGGCGTACGGTTTCTCCAGTGGGAAAAAAGAGAATCCAATCCGCAGAATCATGGGATCCCGGGAGGCTTGCTCACCTCACAAGCATCCCTGGGGGGACCCGCCGAGTTCAGGCACCAGGATCAGAGAGAGGCAGAGGGAAGTACGGCGCACAGAAATCGTGCTCGGATCTTGGTAGACCACACGTTCCTCATTTCAGCAGTGACGGAGCAGAGATCCACCCTCGGCTGGCGGCCCCCACTGGCCAGAGCGCGCGGCTGGCAGTTCTGCCTCATTTAAATCTTCAGCCAATGGCCGGTACTGGTTTGGAGCCCCCTCTATTGCCCCATCTAGCTTCCTCTTTCCGGAAGTCCCCTGGGAGTGAGGAGGGTGGGGGCCATTTGGGGGTCTACAACTTGAATTCTAGGCACCTTAGATAAATTGCCTGAGAATCCTATCTAGAAGGAGGTAGATGCTCCAACAGGATGTCTGAAATACTCTCACTTAAAACAACTATAAATGGGGTACCCGGGGGCTCAGTCAGTTCAGCGTCTGACTCTTGGTTTCATCTCAGGTCGTGATCTCACCTTTGGTGGGGTTGAGCCCCACATCGGGTTCTGTGCTGACAGCACGGAGCCTGTTTGGGATTCTCTCTCTCTCTCTCTCTCTCAAAATAAATAAACATTTAAAAACAAATAAATAAATCCTTGAATCTTTATTTCTGGCTTACGCGTGCCTTCACCGCAGTGAAGAGACATCTAGAAGATGTCACTTAATGTCCGTGAGTAAGGCGATCACTTAATTTATCCTCAAACTGGGACATTTTTGAGGCCGGAAAGAAGCAGTATTAATAACTGTTCCTGGACAGGAGGCGAACCCCAGAAGTGTCCTGGGTAAACTCGGATCTACTCAGGGTGATTTTTTTTCTATTTCCTGCTTTAAGGTCAACGTTAATGTGTATTTTAAATGTTTGGCAACAGTCCTCAACATCCGATGGGATTCAGGCCCTATTAAGTCGGGAGGTGTGGGTATTTAGAAGATGTTTTCATTCCTGTCTTCTGTTTCTGAGACATGACTTGGTAACAGAGATTACTCTGAACTATAAATGGAAAACGTAATTCATTGTGTCTTTATCCACCCGTATATACTTGAGCTCACATTTTGTACAGCGTCTGCAAATAATGGGGTTCTAAAGAGGCCTCAAAGGGTCAATGAGTTGAGCCCCTTCTTTTGAGCATAGCTTGTCTATGAGATACCTCTCAAGGGCTCCGAGCCTTCAGTGACCAAAGGGCTGCTCTTTGAAGGCGTCTGAGCAGAGTCTGGACGAGCGGGCGGAAGCGCCCGTGTGGCTGGTGGCAGTGAGAGCCCTCTTCCTTCCTCCTCCTCCTTCCCTGGGGGATGGAGAGAGGGACGCGGGTGGGGAGAAGGGGCAGTGGCACTCTTTCAGTCCAAAAATCACTCAGTGGAACCCAAAAAGAAATTTCACCCTCTAAATACGAATCTAGAAGTTTACAATGGTTTTATTTTTCAAGACGGGGGACAGAACATGTTTTATTTAATAGTTTGTCGGCCTGATTTATTTCTTTTAAATATTTAAGTACCAAAATACGCCTCGCGGGCCCCCATGTGTAGTCTTGCCCACTGCGTGCAAACGTTAGGGCAGTCTGTCTCGAGTTTAGGAAACCTCGACCTAACGGGAGTGGGGGAGCAATTCATTCTATTTTTGGATAGAGCTAAAGGTTAAAAGGATTTTTTTTTAACTAAGGCCAAAACTTGTATCTTTCTTATGTCCATTTTTTTTGGGTCCCCACACTATTTATATAAAATTCTTCAATAATTCAAATTTCTCCTAACTTAGAACATCTTCCCTAGCTTTCGTCAAATTAATATTGATTTGCTGTCAGAAGCGTTTCTTGGATTCTAGTAAGAAGGAAATAGAGGGGGAAAAATACAAGGCCTGTGAGTAGTTGGTTATACGGAGACTTACACAGTTACAGTGCGTTACAATTACAGAATTTCACTTGCTTATTGTGTTAGATACGACGTCAGGTGTTGTATTACCGTCGTTACTCTTTTCTAGATAAAGAGAGAAGTTCAGGGAAACTGGGTGACTTTCCCAACGTTCCCAAACTGGCAGTGGGAAAAGCAGGTCTTCAGACGGGCTGAGCTGAGTAACAGCTGTTCAGCCCCGGGGAAGCCACAATTTCCTCCCTTGTAGAAAGCCAGCGTCTTTTTTCAAAGCCGTCTTCATGGTTCGATTGGCCTTCCTAGATGAAATGCGGCCAGTTTTTGTATCTGTCATCAGCTGCTGCATAACAAAAACCCCCGAAGCTTCGCGGCCGAAGACGATGGCCTGTGATTTTTCTCGAGTCCGCGGGTTTGCTGGCCTTTCTTCTAGTGGTCCCGACGGGTCCCTCACGTGGCTGCAGGTGGCCGGGGCTGCACTGGCTCTGATGAGCCAGCAAGTGTCTGGCTGGACGTCTGGGCCTCTCTTCCCCAGCCCTTCCCCCTCAGCTTTCTCTCACGCTCCCGGAAGTGCTCCCTGCCGCCCACCTGGGCAGGTCGTGGCCTCCTGGAGCCCGCCACAGGACGACAGGTGGTCACACCTGCCAGACGCTGTTGGTTAAAGCCAGGGGCAAAGCTAGCACCGAGTCAGGGCTGGGAAATAGATACCGGCTCTCAGAAGGAGCAGCGGCCAAGTCACCTAGCAAAGAGGCGTGAACACGGGTAGACACCATGTCCCCGGGGCCATCAAGGCAGCGATCCACAAACAGTCCCTTTCTGGCCACAGGGATTCACAGCCCGCTGAGACCCCCACCCCCTCCTGCAAAGTCTCACCTTGTGCTAGCACCTGGGGTGAAGCCCATGAGCTGGTGGCGTGAGGCGGTCTGGGTGCGGACGGGGCTACCAGGGTCTGGCTCCCCTGGGCTCCGTTTCCCCGGGAAGGGCGGCTCGGCCCGGGGCAGCCTGCTCAGACCCTCGGCAGCCACGGCCACTGATTCTCGCCCCAGACGCCTCCAGCTTCCTCCACCTCCACCGGCAGCATCCAAGGGGAGGGCACAGGGAGGGGGACCTCCGTCGGGACTGCGGGAGCAGCCGCAGTGCAGCCAGCCGCCTGGGAAGCTCACAACTGCCTCGGATCAAGGGCAGCTGTGCCGAGTGCCGTCCCGCGGCACAGGGCACCGGCCACCCGTTCACATGCCCGGGAGCTTCCCCACCGTTCTCCCGCTTTGTCGTCCGCGTGCAGCGATAGATCTCGGGCCCCTCGAATCTACCAGAAAACTGCTGTCTAATCTGGGGAAGCCTTCTAAAAATAGAGGCTCGGGGGAGGCTTTCCCCATTTATGACCAACGGTCCTTATTAAAGTCTTCTTGCTTCCTTCTGTCTCCAAACCCCGAGCACAGAAGCCGGACGGGTGGTGTGCACAGACTGAGAACGACCCTCCGCCCGGATGCTTGTAGAGCCGCTGGTCATGTTCTCAAAGTGAATTTGTATCCTGTCAACGGGAACCTCAGGAAACAGGGATCGGCAGTAGAAGTTTCCTCCCTTGGTGGCCAGGTAAAAGCCCTTGTTCGGTTTCCGGTTGCTTTACCTCGTATGAAGTACTCAGTCCGCCTGCATCGCAAAGGGGCCATTCCTGGGGGCGTCTGGGGGCTCCGGCGGCTGGGCCTCCGCCTCTTGGTTTCGGTTCAGGTCGTGGTCTCAAGGCGTCGTTGAGTCCGAGCCCCGCATCGGGCTCTGCGCTGACAGCACAGGGCCCGCTTGGGATTCTCTCTCTCCCTCTCTCTCTGCCCTTCCCTCACCTGTGCTGTCTCTGTCTCTCTCAAAATAAATCAATAAACTTGAAAGAAAAGAAGAAAGACAATTCCTAGATTCATTCTATATGGACACACTCGTCCCCACACACTGATATCATACATACATAGTGAGGCATGTGCACAGATACACTCACACATAACGGCACACACACAGTCACGCACCCCTGTCTGCCTTCCAGAACTTTCCATATGAGTCACGATTTTCACAGAAACATGCATTGTGAGGCTCCCATGATGGCTACATTCGTTTCATTTCTGGGACTTACGGCAAAACGGTTCGGTGGGCCGGCACCTCCTTTCTTTCCAGGAGGCCGATGTCTTCCCCACGGATACGTGAAAAGATCGCAAGCATTTGAAACACGGCACTCGAACCAGACACGGAGTCACATGCAGGAAAACACGTAGAGGTTTCTCCCGAGGGCGGGAAGTTTGTTTCGAGGATGAGAACCCTCCCCACGGAGTGAGTCGTTACTGCTCGGGCCGGGGCCGGCCAGTTCCTCCGGCACGGACTCAAACTCCTCGGCAGATGAGACAGACCTGGAGGATCGAGGCTCCTGTCTGTGGCATCTGGTTCTCAAAGGGCATGACAGCGTTCTTGCTTGGCGGGGCGGGGCCCGAGGGGGTGCTGCACCCTTCCCACTGTGCCCCTTCGAGTTCATGGACATGAAAGATTGATTTTTACTGGAACTGAATCGATTATTGCTGGGGAGCCTGTGAAGCCTTAGCGTTTGTGCTGTGTACTGCAAGGTGACACTCCTTGCTGGTGTAACTAGCATCTTTCAAGGGACTTTCAAATAAAACACAGTCTAGGGGCGCCTGGGGGGCTCAGTCGGTTAAGTGTCCAACTCCAGCTCATGTCATGATCTCTCGGTTCCTGAGTTCAAGCCCCGCGTCGGGCTCCGTGCTGACAGTTCGGAGCCTGGAACCTGCTTTGGATTCTGTGTCTCCCTCTCTCTCTGCTCCTCCCCTGCTCACGCCCTGTCTCTCTCTCATAAATAAACAAGCATTAAAAAAATAAAATAAAATAAAACGCAATCTAAAAACTTTGGATCCTGTTGGTTCCAACCCATGGACTCACAGGGTGCCCGCCCTCAGGGGTGTTATCACCTGGGAAAAAGAAAAGTCATTGATTAACTTTAAATCTTGAAACTGATTTTCTTGAGGTCCTAGACACCCAATCACCTCAAAATCCAAGGTTTGAGACATAAAAAAAGAGATTTTTAATTGTCAAAGCTGCCTTTTCCTCTTGAAAGCCAAGCCTGGGACACCTGGGTGGCTCAGTGGGTTGAGTATCTGACTTCAGCTCAGGTCACGATCTCACACGGTCCATGAGTTCAAGCCCCGGATCAGGCTCTGGGCTAATGGCTCAGAGCCTGGATCCTGCTCTGGATCTGTCTCTCTCTCTGTCTCTCTGTCTCTCTCAAAAATAAATACACATTAAAAATTTTTTAAAAAGAAAAAGAAAGAAAGAAAGCAAGCCGAGCCTGTAGACCCTAACAGGAGTCTCTCGTAAGCCCTGAGGAGGAGAGGAGTCGGTGTGTGACCCAGGGGATGCTCCCTGCCGCAAGCAGTAGGAATCTCAGATCTGGGAGGTGGCGGGGGACAGCGGGCCCGGGGAGCAGCCCGGTGGTTGGAGGCTCCGGCGGGCCCTCCACGCAGGGGGTAGAACGTGGGAGACCAGTGCTGACGCCTGAGGGGGCCCGGCTCTGCACACCCGGCCCGCCCCTCGGCCGCGTTCCACTGCCCGGAGGATGGTGTGGCCGCGGGGGACGGGACGCGAGGCGTGCCAGGTGGCAGAGGGCCGCAGGGGGAGGGGAGGGAGGAAGACGGGCACTCGGTGAGGCTGCCTTCCAGGTACCTGCTGCAGACTCGCTGCTCCTCAGCAGGGAGGAAGGCAGCCGGAAAGATCCGTGAGCCGGGGCAGGACCCCTTGGGGATTCTGGATAATCCCGCAGGCTGAGCTGGGCTTGCTTCCCCACCGCCCGCTTTTGGGGCGTCACTGAACCCCAGAGCGGGCGTGCGGGGAGGGGGCTGGAGAGGGTTTCATTCCCTCTGGTAGCCGGAGATCGGGGTCCCCCAGAGGAGGGGATGGGCCCACGGTGGGGATCGCCTCCCGTCCTCGCCAGGGGAGGCCCAGCCTCAGAAGAGGCCGCCCCCCTGCAGTGTGTCCCTGGAGGAGCCTGCCGGCCCCCCGCGTCCAGCCCTGCAGCCCGTCCCAGAGCAGGGCGGGCAGGGGGGCGCCGTGGCCTGAGCAGCAGGACACTGGTCCCCCCGGTTCCGCTCCGCGGAAACGACCGGCCGGCCCATCGCTGCCCGGCTTGTCCCCCCTCGAGCACCCCTGACCGTCCTCGAGGCCACACACAAGCCAAGGAAGGTAGGACACTGAACAAGACACGGCGGGGGCACGGCAGGGGGGACGAGAACACTGACAGACACCCGAGTCCTTCCCTGGCCCTTTGCTTGCCCTCGGCACCCCCGCAACCCACGCTCCTCGTGGCGAAGCCTCTTCCTTGCGACGTCTCCACCGGCCGCCGGGGGTTCCTCCTCTGCCCTTCTCCCCGACCCCCTGCCTGTGTCTGGGCCCCGAGACTCCTCTACCAAGGCTCCCGGGACGTTACACTGTTTTTATGCTATATACTTATATATTCATAAATAGCATAGATATACTATATGTTTATAGTTTATATACTATATATATTTATGCTATATATTTATACTGTTTTTCTACTATATATATGCACATATATATAATACTATGAAGTATTACAGTATACTCTATTTTTATGCTTTATATATACACATATGTATACACACATATGCACACACATATATACACATATGTACACACACATATACGCATATGTACACACATATATACGCATATGTATACACACATATATACACATATGAATACACACATATATATACACATATGTATACAAACACACATATATGTATACACCTATGTGCCTTCACACAGTATCAGTTGTGTCTGTATAAAAATAAATGAAAAAAACCCTATGCCCCCAAACAGCACGTCGCCTCTATTGTTTGGAAGCACAGAGGTTTACTTACTCATCACAATACCTACCCCTCCCTCTCACCCCTTCCCTGAACCGACACTAAATTAATAACCTCTTAAGTATCTTTGCATAACTTCCTCTGCTCACGCAGCTATTTGCGAACGAGAATGTGCAGATCTAGGCATACGCATGGAACACGTACACGACGTTACAATTTTTACTGACCTGTATTTTTCGAACAGTTGCACGTTCATAATAAAGTTGCCGGACGGTCCGGAGGTTCCCCATAAACCCCGTTCCCGCTTTGCTTTTCTTAGCACGTCCCGTCCGCCGCACAGTGACGTCCGGTCCTCACCACTGCTTAGGTTCCACGGCCACGACGGTCCTCGGCTTCTGCTGCTTTTGAAGGGCTTGATGGTTTTATGGAGCCCTTGTTGGTGTTCTGGAAAATATTCCTCCCCTTGGGCTTGTCTTACTTCTATTTTTCGTGAGTAGACCGGGATCGATCTCGCGTTCAGCCCTGGCTCATTATTCCCATGTTGCCTGTAACTTTTACGAGGTGCGGCGTCTGCCTGGGGTTCTCATTCTCTCTGCCCTGTCCCCTCCCCTGCTCTCTCTCTCTCTCTCTCTCTCTCTCTGTCTCTCCCTCAAAAATAATCAAATTAAATTAAATTAACATCTTAAAAAGATCAGGCAGCCATGGGAGCACCATGCCGTTTCAAAAACGCGGGAAACGTCAATCGTATTTCCAATCTTTCTATGAAAATTAAGGAAACTACCTTTCACTAAAACGACCAAAAAATGTTTTGAAGGAGTATCACCAGCATATGGTACGAGGGGACAGAAGCCTAACTTTCGGCCTTCCCGGAACCATTTTTTTATTTCAAATGTATTAATTTCAGCTTCTGTCGTTTTGAAATCTCCCTCCTGAGTCATATTTTTCCTCTCATATTTCACGTCCAGATTTTCATATTCTTCAGGTATGTACTGGTTTCCTTTATTTTTAACCTTCCTTTGGTTAGTAACGGAGGGGTGTAAGATTACGTCTTTTCCCTGGAGTATGGTGTTCACACGTCTTGATGTAAACATGTCTCCCTTTTATTGCTTTCTGGTCTTCGTGGAGCCTCGGTTCCTTGCGGGACCGCGGATCCCTGTTTGGGAATCCCCGCGCCCCGGCAGGGACCCATGGGGGAGGGTCCCGTTTGCTGCCTCGCACCCTTAGGAACCAGCAGCACCGGCAGGGGCTGGCGTGTTCTGGTGCATTTGAGAAACACTCACCCATTTCCCATGAATTGTTGTTTTTCTTTTTTTATTATTAATTAATTAATTAATCTATTTATTTATTTATTTATTTATAGAGAGACAGAGAGAGTGCTCCCATGAGCTGGGGAGGGACAGAGGGAGGAAGAGAGAAAGAATCTCAAGCAGGCTCCGCACTCAGGACAGAGCCCGACGCGAGGCTCGATCCCACGACCCTGGGATCAGGACCCGAGCCAAAATCAATAGCCAGACGCTCAGCTGACTGAGCCCCCCGGGCGCCCCTAAGCTCAGGCAGTTTCCAGTCTCACTCTCGGAAGCTTATGCAAATCATATCAGAAGAGAACACTCTAGAAGCCAGTCCACAGGGATTGCTTGGAAGTCAAAGAACTTCTGGAAAACACGAGGGATACGGAGATTCGCTGCTAAGTTTCCTGTAGGTTTGTATTTGCCAGCTTGGCACCCGCCACCTCTTTGACTCAAATAAAGCCTCCGTCAGATACAAAATTTGTTCTTCCTCTATTTTTTCCGAAAGAGAACCATCTGTAAACTCCCTTCATTTTTCTCCTTCTTCGGAAACGTTCCTTCTACTTTTTAAGGATAATTCAGGATTTTTTCACCCATCACCTGGCAGTTAAGGGAGAAATATTCCCAGTCGTTACATTCTATGTATCTTGAACAAATATGTCGATGGCAACATTATGAGACTTAATGTCATGTCATACATGACTCACAAAAGTAGCTGTATTAACAATACTGAGCTTTGGGGTGCTGGGGGGCTCAGTCAGTTGAGCATCCGACTCTCGGTTTCAGCTCAGGTCATGATTCTACAGTTCGTGAGTTCGAGCCCTGAGTCGGGCTCTGCACTGACAGCACGGGTCCTGCTTGGGATTCTCTCTCTCTGTCTCTCTCTGCCCTTCCCTCCCTTCATTATTTTTAAATAAATGAAACATTTAAAAAATACTGGTTTTGAGAACATACCAGGAGTGGCATGGGTCGCTGGCCCCTCTGTTCATTCTCTCACCTACCAGTGAAAAAATCCTGACTTGTCTGGATATAGCAAAATTTTGGGAAAGAAACGTTCAGCCCACGTCGCCCACGTCGCTTTCTGCCGTGATAACAAAGTTCAGGCTGCCGGGGACCCAGGAGCGAGAGGACAAAGGGCTGATAAAGGAGTCGCCGCCCAGCCGTGCGCTTTCAAAAGGACGGTGTCCACAAATTTCCGAATCCGGCGTGCGGGAGGGGTCCCTGAAGAACCAAGCCACGCAGCAGGATGCCGGGAGACATTTATTTAAATGTCACTTATGCGCCGGGTCATGAAAAATGAAGGAGTTCCATTTGAGATAATAAACCAATTTTTGAGAGAGAAGATGAAGTAATTAATTATTCAAGGGCAAGGATTTCTCCTTCCCTTCATTTCCCCCGCCCGCACTCCCGCTTGGCCATTGGCACAAGAAACAGGCTGCAGCTACACCCCGAGCACCTCCCGAAATCAGAACCCCCCTGCACTTCCCTGGGTGCCGCGGGTCCAGCTGGCCCCCCGAAGGGTACCGCCCTCTGCCGTCACTCTGCCCGGGTGACTTCGGCTCAGGTCATGATCTCGCAGTCTGTGAGTTCGAGTCCCACATTGAGCTCTGTGCTAACGGCTCAGAACCTGGAGCCTGCTGCAGATTCTGTCTCCCTCTCTCTGCCCCTCCCCTGCTTGTGCTCTTTCTATCTCTCTCTCTCAAAAATAAAGTAAAAAAAAAGTGGACTTCAAAGCTAAGTCTTCAAAATTCCAAAAATAGCTTCATTGAAAGTTTCTTTTCAAAAAAGGACACAACAGGGGCACCTGGGGGGGCCCCGTCAGTTGGGCACCCAACTCTTGATTTTGACTCAGGTCGTGATCTCACGGTTCGCGAGTTCGAGCCCCGCGTTGGGCTCTGCGGTGACGGCGCAGAGTCTACTTCAGAGTCTCTCTTTCTCTCTCTCTCTCTGCCCCTCCCTTGCTTGCACACACACGCTTTCTCTCTCAAAATAAACAAACTTAAAAAATAAAATATAAAATAAAATAAGAATAAATGTTAAAGACGCAACAGATACCTGACACAAAAGACTGGAAGACAGGTGTAATTCGGACTGTTTCCTCTGTCCTCTCCATGTGAGCTCCCGCCGTACGTACCCTGTGTCTCAATTCCCTTTCCAAGACCACCCACCACAGCCCACCGAGTTAATGACTTGTAGACACCCCCACATCTATCTTTAAAAGAAGCTCCCATGGGCCCCTCCCGGAGGTGACAGGATCCTGAGGAATTTTCTATTAAACTACTATTGACTCCCTTTGACAGCCGAGGAAAAACTAACATTAAACACACACAAAAAATCCACCATCGAAGGAGATGTTTACCAGGCCTGGACCGTTTACACTAGAGTCGAATTCTTGGAGGAAATTAAAGCATAGTATCTTACGAATCTTTACAAAACCAGAAATGGCAGCTGGAGAGACAGTTCAGATTTCACCTGTCCCTTTTACCCGCCCCCAAACCTCTCCTGTGTGTCTCAAAAAGCTTGTACGTGATTGGCCTTAGGAAATAAAGTCCTTCTCGGAGGAAGTTACCTTCCTTCCTGGTGCCTTGGAGATAAAAATATTAAAAGTACCAATCTCAGGGGGGTAATTCTTATCAGAAGTAGAACCGAAGGGGGAACGGTTCTTTGAAATGGAGACAAAGGAAAAATCTGGTATCTTCTCCACAAATATTAGTAGAAAAATTTAGCTACCTCCGCAGGTAACCTTAATTTCTTCCATCCGCCAGAAAAAGAGCTTGGACCAACTGTTCTTTTATGAACTGGCGCGTTTTGCACCGTTATCGCACCCATCTCAATGCTAAAATATTAAAAACTCTAAGTCTGATTCTAGGTTTATGTGTGTTTATTATAATGTGTGACATTTTCTACCCCCAGATGGTTATCACCAAAACTAGCGTGTAAAAGGGTTCCATCTCATTGGCTTAAAGAAAATCAAGCGTTTATACAAATTTGGCATTCATAAAAATTCTCAAAAACAAAATAGGAATGTAACCCAAATGAATTCCAGGCTCGCGTGATCTAGGAGTATTTGGTATTAAAGCTAATTTAAGGTCGCTTGTTTGATTGAAATAACCGTGTCTTGGACTCATCCACTTTGAGTACGATAGAACAAATAGAACACCTATTTGTTCTACGTCTGTGTTGCGAAATTCGTCAGCCAAAAAACAACCGAGAACGGTAGCTGATTTTGTCTGATGGCTTCTAAAGTTTTGGGGAGTGATTCAAACATAATCGTTGCAACCAAATGGTCTTTGCAAACGCACGTCAAGTAAGAGTTTTAGGCGCCATCTTGTTTTGGGGTGTGTGTCTTCGAAAATAGTCCCCGGGATCTTTTCGGTCGTCTGAAACTTTCGAGTTTTACTAAGTGAAACGATGGAAATTAGTTGAGTGTCTAGATTATTTCCAAGTAGGATTAAATGAAGACGCGGGAATTACCAAATACAGATATTTCTACGTTGGGCTGCCTTATTACAGAGAAACTAAAGAGAAATTCGGCTCTGTGAGTAAACATTTTTCCCGCCTTACTGACAGACTGTGCTGTGAAGAAGCATATGATTCTAGAAATTAGGAAATGTATTTATAAATTTGCCAGTCTAGGAATGCTGGTGTAAAAGAGAGTTCAGGGGGGCCTGGGGGGCTCAGTCGGTTAAGCGTCTGACTTCAGCTCAGGTCACGATCTCACAGTTCATGGGTTCAAGCCCCGCGTCGGGCTCTGTGCTGACAGCTCAGATTCTGTGTCTTCCTCTGTCTGCCCCTCCCTGCTCACACTCTGTCTATCCCTCTCTCTCAAAAATAAATAAACTTAAAAAAAAAAAAGATATAATCTAAGAGAGTTCCCAACTGCTTATGGCTTCATTTTCACCAGGAATTAGTTGCTGAGGGCTAAGAAATCTAATTTCTCTGTGTGGCTAAAGCTAATAGAAATAACAGGGGAAGCAGCAGTGGATACAAGGAAAGTGACAAATGTTTTGGGTAATAAAAGCTACAAGGTATGGAGATGTTTTATTAACAGAAAAAGGAGGGCTGCCTGGGTGGCTCAGTCGGTTAAGTGGCCGACTTCGGCTCAGGTCATGATCTCACGGTCTGTGGGTTCGAGCCCCGCGTCGGGCTCTGTGCTGATGGCTCAGAGCCTGGAGCCTGCTTCGGATTCTGTGTCTCCCTCTGTCTCTGCCCTTCCCCTGCTCACGCTCTGTCTCTATGTCTCTCAAAAATAAATAAACACTTTAAAAAAATTCCTTTAAAAAAATTCCTTTAAAAAAAAAAAGAAAAAGGAGATAATTTTGTCTTAGAGAAAGCCTGGTTATTTAAAGAAATAAAATATGGGGGGGAATCTGAATGCAGAAGGAAAAAAATGTTGTAGAAGTTTTGTGTACGAGAAATCTTTGAAAAATTTTAATGGGTGATAAAGCTAGGACAAATTAAAACGAATTTATTTTAAAATGAGTTTTAAGATTAAAAGAACATTGGCGCAAAATTAGAGTTTGGTTTTTCTCTCTGATAAAAGGACAAAGTTTTCAGAACTTACTGGTCAGCTCTTAATAAGAAATTGTAAACCAAAGTTTTTCTTTTCCTTGAATTTAATCTGCATAGAAAAGCAAAGATTCTTTTTCTGCTATTTAACTTTCTGGATTTGCCTGCCAAGTCTTTAACTGTCACTTCAGTTAGATGGGTGATGAAAGGTCTCGGGGGCCCGTGATCCTATTTAACCAAGTGTTTAAAAAACCATGTAGGTAATTTTGACAAACTGTCTAAAACTTGAATTCTAAATAAAGTCTTTTTGGCCTTCAACTCTGAGTTTTTCCAGAGAGTTCCTGCAGCATCTCAAAGGTTTCTTTTGGCTCTTTATAAAGAGCCTTCCTTTTTATAAAGCCTTTCCTTTTTATAAAAAGGAAGATATTAAACCACTTAGGCGTGTTTGAAATGTTAAATTACAAGGAAAACGTGATCAACTAAGAAGTAATACTAAGCCTTCTTTATCCTGTGTGTGTATAAGCGTTCCCGAAATCATGCAACACTTGTAATTCTAGTCCTGAAATCATGTCAACACTTGTAATTCTAGTTACTGTCTTAAAACGTGTGTCCCCCGAAGTAACCAAATTTCCTTGTCAATGTAATTATAGTGAACTCTCGTCGGATCCGTACTCGTGGCCATTTTTTAAGTCTTTCATCATTTCCAGATGGCTGATACTTTCACGGAAGCTTCCTGTAAATGTGTTTTGTCTTCAGAGAAATTCATGGGAAGGGACCTGGCGTGTCGTCTGGAATACAGATGCCTGATAACTGTCAGACCACGCAACCTAGCCGGGAAGAGCAAGACTTCCCTGGAGTGTCCCTGGAAGGGACTATACCAGGTCCTCCTCCCTAACCAGACAGCAACCAGCCTCGAGACGGACAGCTGAAGAAGGCTGGTGGCCTTCAAGTCCAATGGACGAGGAACAGAAGTAGTTGACTTCGAGGTGGATGGCTTTCTCCCAAGACGCTGGAACACTTTCCTTTCCTCTTTCTGTCCTTTGCTCTGATGCCGGCCTGGAAAGTGGATGCTGTCATCCATACCTCCCAGACCATTATGACTGAGGGGGTAACTTCCTTTCAGACTCTTGGATGAGTGGTCAAAACCTCCATCTGTCCGTTAGCAGCGCCACCTAGTGGACGGATGGGTGGTCAAAACCTCCATCTGTCCACTAGCAGCGCCACCTAGTGGACGTAGAGTGTGCCCCAACAAGGTCGGTCAGTCACCGTCCTCTCCTCCCTTGCACCACTGACCGCCTAAGGCTGGCACGTGGCCGGGCGATGCCTCTTACGTTATCTAGCCGTGCCCTGGCTTTCCACAAGCGAAATGAGACATCTCACTGGTCAATCCCCCCGGATTTATATCACAGAGTGAGAAAAAAATGGAAACCAATATGAGAAGGATTCACTTCCTTTGGTCATACTTCCTTGGTTAGAAATAAAGAGAAATAAGGCCACCTGGGTGGCTCCAGCCTCCAGCTTTTGATATCAGCTCAGGTCGTGACCTCTTGGTTGTAAGACCAAGCCCCCCATTGGGCTCTGCACTGACAGCATGGAACCAGCTTGGGATTCTCTCTCTCCTCCCCTGCTCGTTTTCTCTCTCTCTCAAAATTTAAAAAAAAAAAAATGGAAATAAATAGAAATCAGAATATGACCAGAACACCCCCTTTAACTCTTAAGGAGATTGCAGAATCTACTGCGAAGACAATGCTGCCTGACAAAGACCCGTAAACCCTGGCCGAAGCTCCTTTTGATAGCGGGATGTCGGTGCCTGATTACTTTTGAGCCCCGCAGGGACGTGTCTGTGTCCTGGCCAACACCACCTGCAGCGCCTGGAGTAACACTTCCAGGAAGGCTGAATCTCAGCTACCTGAGGTCACTGAGCGAGCCACCTGGCTTTCAAAGTGACTCCTTCATCAAGGTCTTTCCTCAACTGATTCGATTGTGATTGGATTGGGTCTTGGACTCCATGGCCGCAAAGTGCATCCCAGGCGCTGGGAATTATCCTGTTTGGGTTTCCGCGATCTTTCCTCCAAAGTTTTAAATGCGTGTTCGCAGCCACGAACGAAGCTGATGACCGCAGGAGAGAGGAGCGTCAGGAAACAACGTCACGGTGTGAACCTGAAGTCCTGAGGGGTGACTATCACCGGGAGTGAACGAAACGTCCCGTGAATGCCACGCAAGAGAGCAACGGAAGCTTTAAGAGCCACGGAGCGTCACTGGGAGTGGCACTAACGCCTTAAATCTGATCACCTCTCTCTGGTCAGCCAACAGTCTGATCAAAAGCGGGGATTATTAAAAAGGAAACCGTGGGCCCAGAATAGAGTCACTCATACCAGAGACGGGGTAGTGGCCTCCCCCCCGAAAGGCGACCTTTAACCAGCCAATCTGCAATCACCTCGTCAGCACTAGGGGGTGATCCACTGACTGACCCCTTTAGTGACCTCGCCAGACACGGTAAGTTCTGTGCTAATGACTCCTTGTTTCTGCTCGTCTCCGCCTTTCAAAGCCTTTGGATGGAGCTCTCCTCTACTCGCCGAGACCGGTGCTGCCTGGTCATGAATCACTTACTAAACCCAGTGAGATCTCAGGTTGACTTGGTCGAGTTCTGTTTGTTAGCGGTTATAACTCTTCTCGGTGGCACTTGAGGGGTGGGCATCCCACCAACAGACGGCAGGGCGATAGCGGCCGGGGACAGACATCCGCACGGCACTGGCAGGTGCGCCTACAGTCACTGCAGACACTTCTGTCCCTGGAGCTCTTCTGGGGGGACGTCCCCTCGGCTCACCGCGCGGAGCACGTCCCTGAGTCCACGAAGCGACGTGAGGCCCACCCAACCAGCCCCTGCTGCCCTGGGGGGGCCACGAGCCACGGACGCAGGCCACTCCTGGAATGACACAGAGACTCCGCAAGGCAGTGCCGTCTTGCCCACGCCTGAACCGCAGCTCAGAACTTCAGAACTGTAAGATAAGAAATCTGGGCTTGTTTAAGCCACTACATTTGTAGGAATGTGTTGCAGTGGCCGTAGGGAGTGAATACACCTCCTCTTTGCATAATTAAGAGGCTGCGGAACAGAGAGGGCTCCGAGCGCCCCCCCCTTCTCCCTGCACAGCAGAGGCCGGCAGCCAACAGAGAGTGGAAAGGGGCCCCTTGCCGAAATTCGGGCTGGACGTCAAGCGACCATTTTCACCGGCGAGCACAGCCTCTGGTTTCCACACGCGCACACATGCTGAGGTTGGGACGATTGCGTTACCTTTGTTGTTTTTAACTAAACCTTGAAAAAAAAAAAAAGAAACAGTTTAGAGATGAAGTCCCCAGGCCCCAGATGTCACCTTCCTGCCAAAACCCAGAGCCGAATTCTGCTTCCAGGGACCCCCTGCTTCTGCCGGACCTGGTTTTCACCGTGACAGCTGGCCGGTCCTGCAGGGAGGGTGACTGATTGGTCCCGAAACGTCGTGGCGGGCAGTGTGGAGCCTGCCTAGCCAGGCAGCCTGCTCTCAGCACCCTGCATCTTTGTCATTCAAATCCTCCCTCGGGGGCCAGACAGGCAGCTGTTTATGGCTGAAGCGGGAAAACTTAAAGGTTTTCATCTACGAGACGGGAGTCGTGCTGGGTTACGGGGTTAAATGAGGGGACGTGTGGAAACCACCCCCAGGAGGCTCCGTTCAGGCGCTGAGTGAGTTTCCTGTCGTTGCCAAAACAGACTGTCACACATTCGGTGGCTTAAACCCCTGCACATGTGTGACCCTATAGTTCTGATCGATAGAGGTCTGACGCGGGTCTCCTGGGGTCAAAATCAAGGCACCGGCAGGGCTGTGGCCTTCTGGGGCCTCGAGGGGACAGCCTGCGTGCACCTTTCTTGCTTCAGGAGGCTGCGTGCCGTCGTGGTTCGGGCCCCGCACCACCCGCCCCCCGGTCACGTCTGTCCCTTCCTGCTCCTTCTCTCCTCAGGACCCATGTCCCTCCCGCACACGCTCTGAGAGTTCCCGTGGACGCCGTTGGGGCCGCTGCTCTGTCTTCAACAAAGAAAACGCAAGGGTCCTGAGTCTTGGTAGAGCAGAGGCAAAGGTGTGTCTGGGAGGAAACGGAGCGGAACTAAAGGAGCAGGTCGCCAGTGCCACGCGGGGGCAGCGGGGATGTGCGAGGGGCATCTGGGGCTCCATGTAATGGACCAGACTAGAAACAGAGTCTGGAACAGTGACCAAGAGAGGAGCTGACGGATTTCTGCCGAAATCGGACGGCGATGAAAACAAGTAAAGAACAGGTGAAAAAATAAATAAATTAAAAGAAAGACGGGGGGCGCGGAGACACGATCGGGACTGTGCCGTCCACGTCCGAAGTCTGCAGGAGCAAAGTGGGGTTCAGAGGCAGCCGTGTGTTCAGGGCTAGGGAAGTAACAACTGGCAGATTTAAGTATATGTATTTATTTTGAGAAAAAGAGAGAGAGAAAAAAAAACATGAGTGGGGGGGCAGAGAAAGAGAGAGAGAGAGAGTCCCAAGCGGGCTCTGCACTGTCAGCAAGGACACAGCGAGGACACAGCGGGAGCCGCAGCTCACCCGAGGTGAAAACGCCCTCCTGTGTCACCGAGTCCCTCCCCGCCTCTCGTGTGTCTGCTCCCCGGCACCTTCCTTCTGCCCGGGCGAAGCCTCCAGAGACAGGCGGCCTCTTTCCGGGCGGCCCCTCGGGAATTCCTCCACTTTGGCTCTCACAGAGCGAGGCTGCGTCTTCTGGAACCCAGAGAAGCCCCAGGGTGGAGATGACGGTGGCCACAGTCCCGGCCGCGCGGTCGGGTTCCCGCTCTTCCCGACCCCGTCAGTGGGGTGCTTGGGGGGAGGGCGTTGGGCGCTCGTGCTCAGACACCTGCACTGAACCAGAAGTTCGGGAGCTGGGGGTCCCTGTGCGGGCCTGCTCTGCTTTCCCGAAACCGAGGGCGGGCACCCCGAGATAGCAGCTGCTGTCATGACACCTCCGTGCCCGCACCCTTGGGGTGCGCCCGAGCAAACGCCTCCATGCCCTCACCCTTGGGGTGCACTCAAGCACCCCCCGAAGCTGTACTTTAAACAAAAATGATCATCGTACGCATTGATTTGCTTTTTTCAAGCTGCAGGCGCAGGTGTCTTACTGGAGGAAGAACTATGTAAAAGACACCGTCGGGGGTGTTGCTGGAAAGG